>OX031007.1:124762916-127209416 GCA_943735925.1 Pollenia amentaria
ATATTTACTTATTCATTAGGAAAGAAAGATAATTTTGCAAAATTACTGACGAAAAAAATCTCATATTTTATAAAAAAAAATTTGTGTTCCCTGCGCCACAAACGGTAGGAAAACTTATCCCTTGAAAGCTTAACCCCGCCTGTAAGGCGCGACGATTTTTATTTTTATGTATTTAAATACGATTGTGTGCAAGTAAAAACACGAGCTTTCAAATGATTTTTCGGAACTGTATTTTTTCTTCTTCTAAAGCATAAAAAGATATTCTTTATGAACGAAAATTTCGTTTGTTTAACTTATAACACAAGCAGGGCTCAGGGTTGTCAGATTTCTTTTCACCTTCAGCGCCAAATAGTTAATCAAAAATCGCCAAAAATTTGTTTGTTTTAGATTTTTGGTAAAAAAATTAGCCAAAAATCGCCAAATTGGAGTAAAAGTGTATTTAATTTTTAATAAAATTTTCGATATTTAGCATTTTTCTAATAGTGTGCTTATATTATAGAATTTTGAACGTTTTAAAATAAATCGGGCATGCTCTGACAATCGTAAAACGCTTAACATTTGCGATTCTGACTTGAAATCGCATAATATGTGTTCTGCAAATCACAATGGCAAGAAGTTTGTCGTATTAAAATTGCAAAAGTATGCTGAAGGAAACTAGAATATTAGCAGATCGCTAGCAAAATGCTCGAGTTTCAGAACACCGTAAAATAAATCTGGCGTTCTGCGATCTTAAATCGTGCGATTATCATAACAAGGCTGAATACGAGGGCGGATCAATAAGTCCGTGACTTTTCGAACTTCCCTCGTAGTTATATGAAATGCAACACTGCTCCCATCAAGAACCACCTGTCAATAGACTACTGTCAAGTTTTGAGCAAGTTCCGTCATTTACTTTGCGTTAAACAGCTTTTCAAAACATACAACCTCGTGGATTTTTTTAAAAATGGAAAAAAAATTCGAATGAGCTTTTGTAACTGCGGAAGAAACATGGATCCATTACAACACTCCGGAGACCAAGCAGCAGTGTAAGCAATGGGATTCTCCGGGTGAGCCGGCTCCGAAGAAGGTCAAGGTAAGTTTTTCGGCCAATAAGGTGATGGCAACAGTTTTTTGGGTTGCACGCGGGATAATCCACATCGATTACCATCAAAAGGGAAAAACAATAAACGGCGAATATTATGCCAACTTATTGGACCGATTTAACGAGGATTTTAAACAAAAACGACCCCATATGGCCAAAAAAATTATTTTTCATCAAGATAATGCACGGGTGCACACGTGTGCAGTCGCAATGGCAAAATTACATGAATTGGGCTACGAATTGGTACCTCATCCGCCATGTTCTCCGGATTTAGCCCCACAGTGACAACTTTCTATTTCCGAACCTAAAGAAATGGCTCGGTGGAAACAGATTTAGCTCCAACGATGAAATTATTGGTCAAACAAATGTCTTTTTTATGGATCTCGAAAAATCCTATTTTTGGCAAGCGATACACAAATTGGAGAAACGTTGGACTAAGTGTATTGAGCTTAAAGGAGGTTATGTTGAAAAATAAATTTTTTTTTTTAAAAAAACTGTTTCATACAAAAAGTCACGGACTTATTGATCCCTCGTATCTTAAAACCTAGAGCTTGAGATAGGGATGGGCAGTAAATATCGATATATTAAAATATCGATATTTAAAAAAATTATAATCGATATATATCGCCGGGTGGGCAGTAAATATCGATATATTAAAATATCGATATTTAAAAAAATTATAATCGATATATATCGCCGATATTAAAAACACCGCCATTATCGTTTTTTTTTTTTTATTAAAATGTCATTGTTTTTCCTGAACAGGGAGGTATTTTTAGCAGGGACCGAAAATAACAGTAATTTTGAAATTTTAAAACAAAAATAGCATACAGAAGTAAATGCCGGCAAAGTGATTCATTTATACCATATTGATCCTTATGAACTGTTCTTTAATAAAATATAATGATTTTTAAAGATTTGATTTTTATTTTTCGATCAAAAATTACAGTTATTTTTTGGTTTTTATTTTTTCGAGCAAAAATAAAAGTTATACTCTAACGAAATGTACGTGTTATAATTATTGAGTTGACTATATTTATTTAAATGTGTGATCATCATTGGGATTTCTTATGCGCATTAAAATAAATATTTAAATTCAACTAAATAAAAAACACAAAAAAACACGTATATTTCTTTAAAGGATAACTTTTAGTTTTGCTCGAAAAATAAAAATAAAAAAATAATAGTTATTTTTGTTCAAATAAGTAACAATCAAAAAATAACGGTTATTATTGTTCAAAAAAAATGAAAGACATAAAATAACTGTTATTTTTGATCGAAAAAATAAAAATCAAAAAATAACTGTTATCATCTGACTTTTATGAAAAAAGGAATAACTGTTACGGTCCCTGATTTTAAGTACTTTATGGAAAAAACCATAGTTGCATTACTAAAGGCTAGTTTACAATATCACACGTAATCCATAATACTTTGTGAGGAAGAAATCTAAAAAGAGTTGTTGCGACTGTCAAAAAATCTAATTTAATACTACAGTTTGTATTCACACTATCACACATGAAATAAATTCCAACCCTGATCAAAGGAAAAGCATTAATGTTTAGAAAAATTTCAAAAAACGATGAAGACTTCTCTTGGGATGTAAAATTTTTTTTCTTAATACTTGTCATTTTCATAACACATTGCATTCACCCTATCACACTTTTACATATTACTTGAGGTTTTGACATGTATTAATACAATGTACAATAGTGTTAAGAAGCCTTAAGTACTTCAGATTTTGAGTAGATTTCGTTAAAATCTAGTCACGAAGTAAATTTATTTTTGTATGGGAAATCTTGTCAAAAACAACTAGATTTTTCTCGAAATCTAGGAATAACAACATTTTGTTGTAGTGTGAATGGGCTTTATACCAAAACCAAAAACAAAATTTTAAAATTGTTTTTGTTTTCAATGTTCAGGTTCGAAATGTATTTAGTAAAAAACAAAAAACTAGAATAAGAACGATTTCGTTAGTTCTGTAGAATTTTGAAAAATACTAGAGTAAATTTTCTATGTACGAAACTCTTGTAAATAATACGAAAAAAGTCGCTACGAAAGTTTTTTTTTCGTATAATTTAGTATGGACTATTTTCGGTGTATTATGCGTTTGTACTTAAGTTTGTAACTTATAAAAATCAGAATTATTTTCGAAGTTCACCAGGCTGGCCTAATAATCGACTGTGTGTGTCCATGTAAAACTTTTGTACAAAATACATGTCGCAATTTTGTGGATGCTTAAATCGCACCGAAATACGTAAAAAGCGATCACTGGCTGACTTATGCTCGAAATATGCGACAAGACATAAAGCCCATTAATGCTGCAAAATGAATGAAGTATTGAGAAAAAAGTGGTTGGAAAGTTTTGTTTCTCCCGACATTAAGATTTATGCAGAACGCTCCAGAAGAGAGCTTCACGCTAAAACATGGTATTCGAAATTGGTTTGATAAGGAATATAATAAGGAATCTATAATAATATGTTGTCAGAGAGATGAGAAAAGCTTTTGTAATTGTAATTGACCTTAGATAAAATTGAGAGAATATCATTATTTACTTACCGGTTACACATGTTTGTTTCCCTTTTGCGGTATTCCGCCCTTTGTTAACAGAATAACTCAATTATAAGACAGCAGCAGCATGCCCGATATGGTCTGCGTAATAATTTTACTTGAAAAATTTGATGTATTTAAATAAATAATTTAAAAAAAAATATAATACGGGAATTTTTGCTTCTAATTTTACTTTTTAAACAGGAAAATAATGTTAATAATATATTATGACGTGATACATCGCACTGATGATAGTTTGTCATTGCATTGATGAGAGTTTATCGTCACACTGATGACATGATATATTATGTCATCGCGCTAATGCCATTTTTTCAATGCACTGATGACAGCTTGTCATCGCGCTGATGCCTCTTTTTCTGTACTAATGTCAAAGCTCATCGGCGTTTTGACGTGTTTTTTATCAGTGTACACAAAATGTGGCGTCGAATTGATGTAACTGTAGTCATAGCTAGATGACGCATAAAATATGACAAAATATCAGGATGACGTTCATCATTGAAATGATGTCACGTTTAACCTCATTGATGCCATTGATTTCACAATTCTGTTGTATCAATATGAAGACGCATTATTTATGAGTGTAGGGTCATGTAAAGCTCATCGCTAAAATCATTTAAGACCGAAAAAATCTCATGAAGATGTAGATATCTGGATAATATTGTTCACAAAGAACTCTTATGTAACTCTTACCTTATAATATAATTTTGCTGCGGCGGGTATTTGATAACTACTGGTTCACAAATAGGATACACTCTGTAAATACTGTGGTGTAGCGTGTCATATAGTCTGGCTTGACTTTTCTTGTTTTGATTATAGAATTGAAAATGGAATTTTAGTTTTCGGCCTTTGTTTTGCGGTTTGTTATGTGATAAATTGTTAACCTTGTTTTGGTTTACTAATAGTCAACATATTCAATTAAATGTATGCTCAGACCAAACAAAGTGGTTACGTCAAATAAGTGATAAGTGTGAACATAGCTTAAGTTGTAGAGATTATAAGTTTGTTTTTTTTTTCTTAAATTTTTAAACAAAACAATTCTTTTATTCTTTTATTTTCAGGTAAATTGGACATGTATAACTAAACAACTGAAACCATTTTAATTACAAAGTATAAATATTTTCGTACAATAATTTGGAAATTGAAAGAAGGTATTATTATTTATTTTAACAAAAATTAATAAAAATTTTAATTTTTACTCCAAATTATGTAAGATTAGATACAATAAAGGGACAACATTTAGCCAAACAAATTTTGCATATAGATAGAAAAAAGCTTAAAATCCATATTCAGGGGAGATTAAATATACTCACAATATTATTACGGTAACGGACTTTAGTTTATTTAAGAAGTATTCCGTGCAGTCACTTTCAATTAAAGAAACATTTAAAATTCCAAGCAAATTTATTTTTAACTGATTCTAACATTTATTCAAAAAACTAAGTACACATTAATACGGATTTTCGATTTTATTTAATATTGTCCGTTGATTAAGTCAAAGTATTCTGTACGTAAAATTATATGAAATATAAAATAAATTAAAATTAACTTAATAACGATTTGATAGTTTTGTTAAAAAACAACAACAACACTACAAGAAAAAAAAACATACATTATTTTCATGTTTAAAAAGTAAAATAAAAAGCAAAAATTCCCACTCTATTTGTTAAATTATTTAGTTAAATAAATAAAATTTTTAAAGTTTGAGAGTTATTCTGTAAACAAAGGGGTCAGTATAACAAAAGTAAAACAAACAAACATGTGAAACGGTCAGGGATGTTAAATAGGGTTTTAAATTTTGTACCAACTTCCAAAAAAAAATGTATTTTTTTGGATCTTCACGGTACCATATTTTTTTTAATTTAATAAAACAACAAAAAAGCACATAAAAATTCAATTGTACACACAAAAAAAAAAAACAAAAAAGGAAAAATGACGATCATTGAAAACAATAAAAAAAATGGAGAAATTTTATAAATGGATTTAAAAATTTTACAGAATTATGGGACGTTAAATGTGAAATTATAAAAATAAAACAAGAAAAGCAAGATATAAAAATTTCTTTCACATATATTTGTTAAGTTAAATATTTGTTAAGTTAATTCTGATGATTTGCTTTTAGTGTCATCATCTGTGGTAAAAAGGAAACAAAAGAAGTAATACAGGTTTTGCCTAATGTTGCCTCGTCTGTGGGTACCATAAGTCCCCTTTTACAAGTGAAAGGCAGACAGACCAAGTTTTTAGGCGAGAGAGGAAAAAAGTAAAGCGTGCGACGCCTGCAGCGTGCGTCGCCCCCTTACCACCAAACTTCGTCTGTCTGCCTTTCACTTGCCACATTTCTAGTCGCATATATAAGCGCCCATGGAATGAAAAGGACTCAATAATTTGTTTGTTATATAAAAAATTTAAAAAGGGGCAACTATGACAAATTTATAAATTGTACCAAATGAGTCACGGTAGTACCACGGTACTTTTGAAGTTCAAAACGTACCAGAAAAAGTACAGTTGTACCAACTTTAACATCCCGGATAACGGTGTAAGTAAATAATAATATTCTCTCTCTCTCTTTCTCTCATTAGAAAACAAACGGACAGGTGTCTGGCAGCGTTACCGCTCAAAATTTTCAAAAAGGGGCACAAAAAAGATTTTCAAAAATAAGCGGCACAAAAAAGGGAATTCTGAGAAAAAAAAATCAAACATATTTATTAATGCGCTGTTTTCATAACACAAGTGATTGGACGTGTAGTAAAATTTATATGGAAAACACTCAAAAAACTGAGTGCTTTTCATATAAATTTTACTACACGTTCAATCACTCGTGTTGTGAAAACAGCACATAAGTTATTTTATTTTATTTTTTTACTGAAAACATAAACACTGCAAAAAATAAACTTCTTATGTAAAAATAACACCTTATATATGTACATTAGAGCGACTCAAAAAAAAGTGATTTTGTTACCCCTCTGAAAATAAAGGTTGATATGCAGAGTACGGAGAGTGCTCGAATTAAACTCGCTCGCGAGCGAGTCCAATTCGAGCGAGTTTTATTTTCAACATTGAAAAGAATTATTCTTTACTGCTCGCGAGTTTAAAAAATAAAACTCGCGAGCGAGTTTTATTTTTGCGAGTTGAAAAATATTGCTCGCGAAAAGAATTCAAATTTTAAGAGTCAAAAATAAAACTCAACTCGCGAGTCGAGCTAAAAAGAATTGTTCGCGAGTTTTATTTTTGCGTATGAATTTTTTTTAATTAAAAATATATTTTTCCTGTTTATTTGTTTGTATGTGTGGATAAATGTGTGTATGTATGAATATTTCATCGAAACACAGAACAGCATTAGCAAATGGATCAGAAGTAAAGTGGGAAAAGGTATTTATTGATACAGCAAATATTACGTTGTGACAAGTATAACTAACCATGAAGAAGAAATAGCAAAGGAAAGGATTCGTTTAAAAGAATGCAATCATGTTATACGTTTCGAAAATATAAAAAAGGCAGTTCATTAATTTCCTATGAATCGTAAACACTTCTATGTAAGTCACTAATGAACGCATACATTTTATTACACATCATTCAAAATTTAACATTTATACGTATTGCACATATATTTTAAAACACACTTACATATCTACCTGTTTATGAGCAGCATTCACTTGTGTGCATTTTTTTTAGTATAAACATTACTTTTACAACCCTTTTCCACACGTCTTGCCAGCCATTTTAACATAAACATTAATATAATAAGTTTTTCAGACCCATTGCACTGACATTTAAACACTCACTAGGGATCAAACAAACATATCAATGATCACATTTTCTATAAATAGTCGTGATTGTTTACTACCTGCTGATGTTTTCTATAAGAATCAACTAATTTGGTTGTCACAAGACAATTATGTGATGGCTTTTGCTACCCTAAAAAACTCTTAATTCATTTATAACACTGGTCTTCAAAAACAAATGTAAGTCTTTAAATAAAAACATATAAAATATAAAGATTTTGAAGCGGTTAATTTAAATCCGTTTGCAGTTTCAAATTTTTTTTATGGGCTTGACTAATATTCCGCCCGAAATAAGGGCCGATTTTTATAAAAACACCAACAAATGATTATTAATAATATTTCCTTTAAGTCAAACGAATAACATTTTTTATATTTTCCACTGTTTCGGACATTTTCAGAAATTAGTGGCGATAAACTTTTTTTTTCAAGCAAAATTAGTACTATTTTTTGTTTTCAAAAATTTGTTAACAAATTTAGAACAATTTTTTTTATTATTTATCAGAAAGCCAGATATATTGCGAATAAAATGAGCCATAAACCATGAAAATCGATTGACAAATGTTTATTTTATTCATAATTATTAAAGGCAGCTTTTATGAAAATAATATGTTACCAATCTCAAACACTTTTATTTGTCATTTAAGAACGCATACATTTTATTACACATCATTAAACATTTTGCAGGTTTACATATTTTTAAACAAGAAAACATTTATACATACAAACACACATACATTCTTATCAACATGGTTATGCCCAGCATTCATATGTGTGCATATGTTTTTATAACCCCTTCCTACACATTTGCCTGCCCTTCGTTTCTAAAAATTCATATGTATGTATATTTTTACTTCGCACAAGCAAACATTAATTTTTTTAAACGAGTTGCTCGATTTCAACTCGTATGCGCTCGTTTTCTGCTCGCATAAAATTTGTACTTACGAGTTGAAAAATAAAACTCGTAAGCACAAATTTTAAAACGAGTTGTTATCTGCTTACGAGTCGAGCACAAAAATCTTATGACTCGTAAAAAATTTGTGCTCGCGAGTTTAAAAATAAAACTCGCGAGCACAAATTTTAAAATGAGAGAGTTGACTCGAATTGTGCTCGCGAGTAGAATTTTTTCCTACCCTGTTGATATGTTTTATGATGATTCCCAAAATATTTTGATTCCAGCGTTGACCATTCGCGCGCTGGACCATTTTTAAAACGGGTCTTTTTTCCAGTTATTCGAATTTTTTTGTACTTTGCTCCAAGACGACATAAATAAAATCTGGTATCATCGAAAAGAGTTTTTGAAGCAGCATCCAATGGTATATAAAACTTAACCACTTGCGACCTACTTATTGAGATATTTAACTAAAAACATATTTTCGTTTCGGGTTTTCATACAAATTCTACATTTGCACTCGCGATAATATGAACTTACTAAAACCAAGCTAGTTCAGTTTTGCAAGATTGTTCATTCATATATGCGAATGGCATCTTATTTCTTTTCAAAAACGTTTTTACTATAAAAATGAAAGTTTCTAATGTTGAATTTTTTATTTATTGGATTTTAACAACAATTTATTTTTGAAAAAGAAAAAAAATCTTAAAGTTATACTGTTCAATCGCCTTTTACACGGCCCGCGCTCCTTACTGTCTCCAGATATTTGATGCAAGCGAGCTTATTCAAAAACCATCGGTATATGTAATACATTCTCAATTTGTGGGTACCCGCGAGGCTACACGTGTTTCGTTTTCCGGGTCAAATAAACGTATTGTTAGCACATTTAAAATAATAATAGCCTTTTTAATTTTTTTTCTTCCACATAATGCAAATTTTTTTTTCACCCCAAAATTTATTCGCTAAATAAATAATACTTGCACCTTTTCCCGTTAATATTATATTTAAAGATGAATATGGAAATCCAGCTGAAGGTGATTTTACTAACTAAAACGTGTATATAAGACATATTGATCGACCACTGTGAAGGTAGATAAAATCCGTTAAAATAAACCTAAATTCAGTTTAATTTCACTGAATTTTCACGACACGGTCATGTAATTTGCTTGTTGGGGAAAATCCACAATAAAGAAATCCGTTAAAAATACAAAAATAAGTTGTTTATGTTTTAAAGGTCTTGCACAAGTTCATATTTTAGAGTAGTCAATGGAAGAAAATAAGTGTTCATATTTTGGAGTGTTCATATATTAGGGTATTCATATTATCGCGAGTGCACTGTAATGTTCCGCTTTTCAAATTGAATCTGTTTTAAAATAATGTTAATTTACTTCTTTTTTTTTTGTATTTATTCACATAAAACGCGAAAATCGCGAGATATTCTTTTTTCATATATAGGCAATATGGGTATCAAATATTTTCACTTTTCAACTTATCAAAATGTGAAAAATACAAAAAAAAAAAAAAAATATAAAATTTATAAAAAATCTTTTCGCGATTCTATCTTCGTATAAAGCTTGCACGATTCCATATTGTTTGAAATATGACCTGGTCGATTACTGTTGATAACAGAAAGACATGATTGGCTTACTAGCTTAACAAATCGTTCCGTGTTTTGCGAATGGCAGTTAATTTTATGTCTATAAACAGTTTTAAATTGTGACTTCACCTGGCATTTCAATAATTTCTTCAGAATCACAAAGATCTTTAACATACTGATGGGAATGACATTGTATACAATGTGGTTCAGTAATGCGACCAATTTTATTCAAATTTATCATATCTTTTAAGGACTCGCACTCGAACAATATTTTTGGAATATTGAATTGTCGAATATCATCAATATTACTCCATATGACTGGTTATTGCACTGCTGTCGCAAAAATAACAATTGCTGGATTATGTCACAGTTTGTCGGAAGCTTAGTTTTGTTCAGCTGTACGGTAACAATCCACTTTTAGTGTTTTCGGAAATTTATTTTAAAGTCTAATATTATAAAGTTGTCTGTTATTAATAGATTAATATGTTTTTAATTAAAAAATTAATATTTAAGAACTTAAAGTTAGCTCACAGCATCCAGGGTTTGAAAACGGATCTTTTGCTTATCACAAGGTTATTATAATTGAAAAATCAAACAATTAAATATCCATATTGCCTATACATATATGAAAAATATAAAATAGATCAAATATATCGCGATTTTCGCGTTTTGTGTTAATAATTACAAAAAAAAGTAAATTAACATTATTTTAAAACAGATTCAATTTGAAAAGCAGAATATTACTTCTACATACGTCAAATTTGTATGAAAACCCGAAACGAAAATATGTATTTAGCTTCATATCTCAATTAGTATGTCGCAAGTGGTCAAGTTTTATATGCCATTGGATGCTGTTTTCGATGATACCAAATTTATTTATGTCGTCTTAGAGCAAAGTACAAAAAAGTTCGAAAAACTGAAAAAAGAACTGTTATAAAAATGGTCCAGCTCACGGATGGTCAACGCTAGAACCAAAATATTTTGGGAATCATTATAAAACATATCGAGCTTTATTTTCAGAGGGGTAACTAAAACACTTTTTTCGGCTCCATACAGCTTGAGTCGGTCTAATGTACATTAGGGGTATAACTTTTGAACATTTTTTTAAATTATCAAAAAATACCTATCCATGCCATACAGACCATGAAAATCTATGATGAAAAGTGGGGTCACTTTTTCGCGGGCGTTAAAAAAGTTCCCCCCCAAATCACTTTGAAGTTTAGTATTTGGATTTTTTTGTTTATTAAAAAAACAATATCCTTATTGTAAAAACACAAACCATTCATTTATATTTTTATGCTATTTCACAAATAAGACTTATACCACCAATTATACTACATCCAAACAGTTAAAAGTATGTTAAAATAACACGGAAACTAATTTTTTGAACAAAATGGAACCAACCTCACAATCCCAATTGTTTACTTTTATTTTCATTTGTTTGCAGTTTTGCTAAGACAGAGAGGTTCTCCATCCCATATACTCGTTTAATGAAATTGATTTTGAATCTTTAAAGCAATCACTGGAACAATTTACACATGCTCGGGATTGCTTTCTTAAACACTGGGTGAGAGAAGACTCTAAAATTCACAAACAACAACGAAGTAACATTTGCGCGGAACGTGGAATCAAACTTGTGCAAGATATTTTTCAACATTGCAGAAAAACACGCACTTTGAACTTAAAGTTTATTTCCTCCAACAAAGATAATTTTTAGTATCTGAAATTAATATATAGTACATGACTGTATGTATGGTATTTAAAAAATAAAAATTCAAATATTATTATTTTTTGGAAGCTTTTAGAAAAAACGGTTTGGGGGGGAGGTTTTTTATCCAAATTGATTTAAAAAAACTGTTTTCTTGATATATACATCAGTGGCCACCCCGTCGTGATAGGTATTTTTTTTTGGTTATACCCCTTATGTACATATATAATATAAAATACAAATTGTTTGAGAAATGAATATATAGTCGAACTACCCTATAATGAATCTGCATTGGACCAGAAAAACACTTCATTATATAGAAATTTCATTATAAGTTTTTTTCACTTTTGTTTATAAAAACCGGTATTTCAGTTTCAATTTCACTTCCACGTACGTCAGTTATCGATTTGACCTTTGCTTCATTAATATCCTTAAAAGGTCAAGTTTGAAGTCTTTTACGTTTTGTGTTTAATTGCCTGTTTCTACATTTTTCGAATTGCCTATTAAATAAAGTGCTGGAAAATAAACTGCTTAGCTACACAACTTTATGTGTTTTACTGCTTTAACTTTAACTGATCAAATTTTCCTTAAATAAATGCTGCTACATTTTCTTTCAGTTAACACGAGCGAGTGCTGCCAAAATTTTTATCACAAAACCTTTTTTCTTTTAATCCGATTTTCTTCTTTTGGTATGGCCTAATATTAAATTTTTTGAAATAATTTATTATATGGAGACAAAAATGTATGAAATCAAATTTATATTTAAAAAATTTGATCATTCTAAAGAAAACTTTGCGGTATGGAAATTTATTATAAGGAATTTAGAAAAAAAGTCGCTCAAAGGATGCACTACTAGGAGGTAAAGTAAAAACATACGACTGCCAAAAAAAAAAAAAATTATTTCAAAAAGGGGCAAACGGGATACCAAAAATACAAAATGATACAAATGGGGATTTGCAAAAAAAAAGGGGCAAATAAAGTGGCAAAATGCGACTTTAGTCGCATTACGGTAACGCTGGTATCTGGTATTTTTGAGAAATTCAGCACTTTTGGGAAGTAAACGAGTAAAACCTGTGCTATATAAAACAACTGAAAATTCATTTGTTTTTATGGAATTCGTGTTTGAATTTTTGACAACAAAAGTTAAACCAACTTTTCGTTAAAATTAAATGAAAAAATAAGTAGTCCGGTTTTTAACTGAATTTTTATTTATTTTATATTACGAATTTAACCTACAGAATATTGTGAATAAACTAATTTGGACGAATAGCAAGTCTGTAAGTCCTTAAGGGTCTTTCATTACCGCTTCCTATCTTTAAAATGAATTAAAGCAAAGTATTTTTTATAAGTTTCAAAGGCCTAACGATGTCATTATGTATGAAATAGAAGATCGTTCAAATGTCCGCCGCGGTTTCACCATGCATAAATCAGGCTTTAAAGGTCTCTGCGGCTTGTGACCTACTCGCATAGACCTACCACTTAAGACAACCCCTACAAGAAAAAGTCAAATCGCGCAATCTCGGTGGCCAGTTCACATCAACTCCATGTGTGATAATCATGCCCTCAAATCTCTTGTACAAAATGTCTAAGTGGTATGGGCGGCAGGCACGTCTTGCTGTCCTGTTGATATCATCCACACTCATATCATCCAATTCTAACTAAACGGAATTGGTAACATGGACCTGTATCGCTCGCCGTTGATAATATGGCCAAAGTAATTTTCAAAGGATTATTAGCCGATGACGCCGCCAGACCAAAATCTACACCAAACCTCGACTTATTCGGGTTGTATTGAACGTTCTTAAATCTCATGATTGGTATCGTCCCAAATTGGACAATTTTGTTTGGTGGCGTACTTAATCCTCCAGAATTGAAACTGATCGCTAAAAATCTTAATTTTAACCGACAAAAAAATGGATAAACACTGATTTTTAAATGTTATCAGTTGCACGTGTTGCTAAACGCAACATATTTCTCCATTGTGATTTGGCAAAACAGCCAATTCGTTTCTCCAACAATATGGCCACTATTTATTGCCGGTCAGAGTTCGGAAGTCCCTGCTGAAAGACCTTTTAGAGCATTTCGTGTGATTGTTTTTGTATCCACTATGGGGAACTATTTTAGGGCTTGATAATAATCTAAATTTTTTTTTGCTGCTGTTGCGATAACAGTATTTATTGCTTATAAATAGTTTATAATTTGCACGTCTTTTGGTGGTTTTAAATGAGAAATGTATTTTAAAAACTCGCTGATATGCATATACTGTGCTAAGATAATATAAAAAATCGCTTAATTAAATAAAATAAATTCAAAGTTTGATAAAAATTTAGCAAATGTAGTTTTAATGAAATAATTTATTGGAACCGTTGCTAATATGAGAATTATTTTAATGCAATTCATTAAAACTGTATTATATTGTGATGCAGGATATGCATAAAGGCAAATCCTTATACCTGAAACAATTTAAGATATTTTAAATAGCAAACTGTAATGGCCGAAGTTTGGATGCATAAAAGCGTGAAATGCTTATAACCGGTGGGTTCGGTTAATTCCGTTAATTGCAATTTTAAATTATTTGCCTTTCAAATAAGTATTTTAATAAACAGTTTAATAAATTTTAATTGGCACTAAGACGCTATGCACAAACACTAACGGTATAGCTAAAATACAGGGTGTCCGCCGGGAAGGTATACTACTTTGTTTTGCAGCCATTTTGGTAAACATGAGTCTTGACAGTTCATATTTGGCAGTCGTGAAGTAGACACGTGGCAAATTTATTATGGAAAAATATTCAATAAACAAACGTATTTTAATCGTTAAAACATTTTATCAAAACCAATCATCGATTACTGTGACGATTAAAAGTGACGGTCTGGTGTGCAATTTGGTCAGGAAGAATCAGTGGACCTTATTTCTTTGAAAATGAAAACGGCGTAACGGTAACTGTGAATGGGGAGCGATATCGTGATATGATTGAAAACGACACAACTGCATGCTTTGGGCTTGATTAACATGTGGTATCAACAAGACGGTGCCACATCGCATACGGCTAGGATTACATGGAATTACTGCGAGACCTCTTTCCACAACAAGTTATTTCAAGAAATGGTGATGTTGATTGGTCTCCACGGTCGCTCCGCTGGTTTGACTGCTCCGGACTTCTTTTTGTGGGGATCTGTGAAAAGCAAGATTTATGCAAACAAACCAGAAACGCATGAGCAACGCAAACAAAAATGATATTTTTAATTTTAATTAAAAAAATGATAAAAAAACTTTGCCATTTCAAACAATGTGTTAATTTATTTAATAAAATATTGTCAATTCCAAACAACAATTCTACATGTTTAAATTATTTTATTTTAATCGAAAAAAGACAATTAAGATTTTTTGCTATTTAGTTAAAATTTTAATTGAAAATTTATTTCAAATCAACTAAAATGTTAATTAAAGCTAAATTAATTTTTTATTTTCTTTCAACTAAAAAAATAATTGATTCAATTATCACATTAATTAAATTTAAATACTTTTTAAACCATTTTTTTAATTGATAAAACACTTTTTTCTGTGTTGTATTCAATACATAATTGCCTACATTAAATAAAAAAATTATCAATATAAGATCCATTCTATTTCATTTGGTCAAAAATTATAAACAACCTTCCCGGCGGACACCCTGCACGTAAGTCCCGCCATTACGGCCTTGTAATTCGGTGCTTTGATTCGGAGTGCAAACTATAAGTGTACAAACGCTGCCCGCATTTGAACACCAAGTGCAGGTAAAGCTATCTTATCTTCAGTGCTGAACCGGATTTTGTTTAATAGTAAAGAGAGACAGCGGATCCAAGTTCGTCCTGGGTTAGCGGCAAAAGTCAGTCTGACATGACCTTTTCCCTTTACCTTCTTTTCCATAAAAAACCAAAAAACATCAAAAGTTTTCTTGCATTGCATAAACGGTGCTGGAAGACTTTCAATTCACACCAAATAAAAGGAAAACAAATTCATGATCTGAAGAAAATGCCTTTTTATTTTTTGCTGTTCTACATTACAGCATAATTGAATGGTAAACATTACCTGGCTGTATGTCTGAATGCAAGTAGAACTCAATATTTATGTTTTAAACAGAAAACAGCCAACAACTTCACAAAAATGAGCACAAAACAGAAATGACCATAAAACAAAATACCCAAGAATCAGTCTTTATTATGATGATAGTGCGGATAATGATTGTGATGATAGTGATTATAATGTTGACTTTCGTTAATGATAGAAAATGCAACAACGTAAAAAATAATCAACAATTCATTCATTTAGGAATTAAAGTGAAGACGATGTTCGCAATAATAATGATGACTTTAAAGTCATGAGGAAAAGGTGCGATTAAATTGATGGGAGGTGAGGAGTTGGTTGCATGCAACAATTCAAGAAATATGCATTTATGCTGTGGTAAATTACTAAATAAATACAAAACTGCTTTCTTTTTCTTGTTAAAGACGTTTAAAAAAATGCTTAATATAGAGTTTCGCTTTTCGCTGGATCAGAATTCTTTAGCTGGTGTTGAACAGTGGTTAGTTTTGTAAAAAATTTACCCCCGTATTCATAAACGATTATTTAATTTAACAAACGTTTATTAAGGAAAATTTTTATAGAAAATCTTCTTGGTAAACCTTTAAGTTTAAAATATTTTTATGACTTCGGCTTTAAATTAAGTTTGGGCAGTTTCAATTGATTCATACATTCTGTTTAATATTTTATTATGTCAATTTAAGTTGACATTTGAAAAATAAATTTGTTTTAGCTTAGAAAATCAAAGAACAAATACTTCTATCGAGTTGTTCGATTTATAAAATGGCATTCTGGTTAAATGTTAGCTATAGTTATCATTGATCTATACACCGAAAGAAAAAATTCGTACTAAATTTAAGTGTTTTACGCTTACTTTAGTACGAGCCATACTTAAAAATTTAAGTATGAATGACACTAAAAAGTACTTAAAACAATCCAAAAAGGGATTACTTTCGAAAACCCATTCTGGAATTTCTTTAAATTGGTATAACAGCCGTAACTAAAAAACAGCGACACGCGAACTCCAGTTGTCAACAACTTTCATAACCATGCTGCCATTTGTATGAAGCATCCCTAAATAGCGCGGCTTCAAGGCCGCGTTTAATAGTGAAGTTGGCCGTTATTGTTAAGAAATAATGGCAATTTTGCTATTGTGTGGTCAATCTGGCGGTTTTATCTCAATTTTTTTATTTATATTATGTGGATTTTATTAAACAAGAGAGTTAACACTACTGTTCGCGACACAACGTTGTCGCTCTTGTTTAGGTACGGCTGTAAATCTTAAATTAAGTAACAAAAGCTTGAACAAAGTACGAATTTCGTGCCACTCTGGGAGTAAAATTACAAAGAGAGAGTATTATTTTCTGAGAACTTCTTAGTCTTTTCTCTCCGCATTGCATTCTATACGCGTGAATACTTGTGTGTAAGTTTGTTGTAGGAACAAGAACAACACTATAAAATTAGGTAAAAACGTAGAAACAACAACAACATCCACATGTTTTCATGTTTAAAAAATAAAATGATAAGAAGAAAAATTTCCCAAATTCTATTTTTTAAAATAATTTAGATAAATACATAACATTTGCAACGCAGAATGATGACGAAAACCGAGCCAGTCTGCTGGATTTTGTAATTGAGAGTTCTTCTTGTAAGGAAAGTAAATAATGATATTCTTTCACTCTCTGGTTCCTGGGGTAAGTGTTTATTATTATTTTAAAATAAATACATATGACGTCTGAAGCTTCTTCTCACTGCTCCTCTGCTTTGGCTTACAAAGCGAAAAAAAATATTTCAAGAACGAATTTCGATGTTATATTAACTTTTCAATTCTTGAATCGAGAATCTTGAGATTAATTTTATCTCACTTTTACTTAAGTCAATCTCGTTTTTGGATCAGTTTCGCCGACCGGTGATTAAAATTACCATCACTCTTTTTTTCAATGTTGTTATAATCTTCAACATCGATCAACAGGAATGTGGCGAAAAATGGGTTAAGTATGAAGCACTTGCATAATCCGTACTAGAATCAAGCATTCTGTACTTTATTTAAGAAAAGCCGTACTTACCGTACTATATTGACACCGCTTTGTCTTGATTTAAGTACGGATGGATTGATTTTTCTTTTGAGAATATTCTTTTGATTCATATTCTTAAAAAGCACTGCCACAATTAATCAAATTGGAAAGAGCCTGTACGTTTTTTACTTTGCAAATTCAAACGGAAAGTTCTTCTTAAGATTGTGCAAGACGCAACTTACACGGGAACCAGTATAATACAGGCAGCAAGAAAGGTCTTGGACTGATTTTTGGTTAGCATCTTTTAGGGATCGAGTGGTGGTTGTGGTTTAACTCTAAATTGCAGGAGAGAAAGTCCTAATATTAGCGAGTTAGAAGATGGGTTTTCCTGAAACTAACGGTGCTGCTTAAACAGCTGGCGGATGCCTTTGCTTGTTGTTGCTATTGTAGCTCCAAATGTCACGTTTGCTCAGAGTACATCTGTGCCCATCGTTCACTTGATGGTTAAACAATCTAATTCACTCTTTAAGCCCAAACATTTCTTCTAAATGATATTATTATCTCATTTTTATGGTTGAATGTAGTTAAAGTCGAGAAAAGAATCAATGTTCTATTCATTTATAATTGCTTATACGACACGTGTGTTTTTTTTTTGTCATTTTTCGGCATTAATTTTCGATAATTCCATTGATCGTTAGCCCAGAACTATTGTCAAAATAAAGTATTTAATGTAATTAACATGACATAGAGAATGAAGTTTGAAAAATTTCGGGTGAATGTCATATAATAATTCAGTGCAAAGGATTATCATTGTGTTTTAAGGAGAGGGAAGCAAGAAGAAAAAGGGTTGGTACGGATATGCCTGTACTCGGGCAGTACGCTATGTGTTGTCATTAGTAGGTATATGCACAACAATGGCTGCATGTTTCTTTTCTTTTTCGCTTTGAATAAAAATGTTGTTGTTTTGAAGCAAAACAAAGTTGAAACCGGTTGCTGCGTGTGAACATAGTGGCATCTTCAAAAGGGAATTGAAAAAAAGTTGAGCATCAAAAGATGAAACGTGTAAATTGAGACTTACAAAAAGCTTTACAAAATACATAACTGAAATTTAGCTCATAAAATAAATTCGAAAAATAAAAATGCCGAATTTAAATCTGTTAAACTAAAATGTGTTTAACTAAATTACTCATCTTAGAGAAGGGCCTTCATTAGCAGCCATCTTAATCAAATTACCATCTCTTTTTTTATAAAGTAAAGATTTATTTTTAACATAGTTTTCATTCTTCGTTCCCTTTTTCGATAAAAGCTTGCATAATTTAGGTGTCTTTGTTGGCTAAAAGGGGGTATCATTGATAGTGGTGCACTTATGCCGACGCAGCTCATGTTGCCCGTTAAAACATGGCGTTGCAGAGCCTAAAGCCATTCTTTTTTTTATTCAATTCATTCAGGGTGTCTACAATACACTCTCTTTAGTATTGTTTTTTTTTTCTTTTTGCTTTTACATAAAATATTAATTTCATTATTGGCATGTTCAGCCAAACGTGAAAAAAGACCAAGAAGAAACTGGCCGGCTGGATGGTCGGCAGTTTGTAGCAAAATGTAAAGTGTGTCAGAGAATGCAAAGAAGCAATTGGAAAAATTATTGCTAAAAGCAGATTTATTATTTATATATTTCGAGCAAGTTATTTTTCAATTTAATTCATTGCCCAAAATCTATAAGAAAAACCAGAAACAGGCCCATAGTGAGAGTGCAACTGGACGAGAATTAAGAGAATTAAAGACCAAGGCTTTTAAAAGCAACATGCAGCTTCTTGTAAGAAAAAAAAAAACAAATTAAGGTTAATTGCCAATAATTGCTTAAACTTACAAAACAAATCTTATTTGGCTTTCTTTCCTACTCAAGAAATTTTTAAGGAAAAACTGGCTAAATATTGCAAAAGAAAAGAAACACAATACTTCAGTGTTGCCAGAAGTTTGGGAAAAATCTCTACATGTTCGAGTTTTCTTTACTAAAATAGTAGTGTATGGAAACTCAAGCAGAATTTTTGAAATTTTAGGTACTTTTTTAAAATGTAATTATTATAATAAAAAAGTACCATAAATTAGACGGTATAATCGTTATTCGAAAATATTGGCATAACCTACAAATGCGAAATTAACAACACATGAATTTTGTGCTTAATTACTTATGTCCTCATTGGTCTCCGAGTGGAGATGCGTCCTTGGGCGCATAATCCTTCTTAACCTAACCTAACCTAACCTAACTTATATTGCTTTTAAAGGGCCACTTAACGAAATTGTGTATTTTTGTGCCAACAAAGCATTTTTTACATTTTTACCTTTTCAATTAAAACAAAGTGTTGCTGAAGCAAATCAATTTCTCAACGAAGGTTATTCGGAAAACGTTCCAACTTTCACAAAATTTCATCGAGCGAGAAACAATTAGTGCGCCTTAAAAGTGGCGATTTGTTACGAAAGTCAAGTTCAGACAAAACATTCGACTATGATTAATTGAAAGCATTGCGCCGTGTAAGTTGTTGTCAAAGTCCAGACACACTTTCTACATGGTTGGCCCCAACTCAAGCATCAAAATGTTTGCAAGCTGCAGAACTCATCCAAAAACAAGCAAATTAGTTACCACGGAACTTGAAGCCGAGTTGATGAAAGAAGTTTTTCATGTCCGAAATGCAGATTAAACGCCATAAAAAGAACTGATTTCTACATTGAATCATTTGTAACGATTGCCTTAAGACAATCCAATCAATCATAACCGAATCAACACCAAAGATGAATATTCATGATGCCTAGGTAATGCTCTGTTACTGGTGGGACCAAAATCAACAGTTGCTTAAAGCGGGCCATATGATTTCAAAGGACATGTACCCAATACAATTGCTTTAATTGAAGAGGGCATTGGCCAAAAAAAGCCAGGAAAATGCGAAGGCATGAATCCTCGGCCTCATGCTGCAAGACCAGTTAAGAAATAAGTAAACAAGTATTGTCGGTCAAATCCTTTCATTTGATACCCTATACCACAGTTACTACATACACATTTTCGACACTATTATGGACCCATGGGCAATGTTGTGAGTTTAAAATTTATATGGGAGTACTTTGTGCCGAACATTATTTATATAACTACTTCTATACGAGATTTTTTCGTCTTAAAGCGATTTATGATATGGCCCTTTAGTAAAATTTGTTGATTCAAACAACAAAATTTTGTCCTTACAAGTAGCGCTATAACAAAAAATAGCTACTATGAGAAAACGATTCTGTGCCTACCGGTCATATCTGTTGAGTAATGGTTAGTAATCGTAATAATTACTTATTAGATTACTTTTTTTTAAAGGGTGAACTAATGATTACGAATAAGATTATTTTTAGTTTTGCATGATTACTAATTGATTACGATTACAAGTAATCAAAAAATAATCAGAAATACTGAGTTACCAATGTCCATCTTACAGAGTAGCTACTCAATAGGCGTCACTGTAGAATTCCATCAATTCGCCTTCCTAATAAAGAGATGTTCTTTCCAAAGAGGTCAACCACGTTTTTCCCAGGTATGCCTTTCTAATGTCCCAAATTCCAGGAGATTGACACAGGAAATGAGACACAGTATTCCCTTCCTCTTCGTCATGACAACTTCTGCAGAAGTCATGGAATGCTAGACAAATTCTCCTCGCACGATTCCCCTTCGCTCAGTGCCCAGTTATCACTGAGACCTCTGTTCTAATCTGGTACCTATTGAACCTTATAAAAGAGCTGATTAATCGTTCAGCATAGCCAGGCTTTGCCGGATCAGTCCACCCCAACCATGCAGGTCTATAAGACTCGCGCTTGATAAGTGACTTTCAGTGAACCATTGGAAATCCAACGAATTCAATCAAGTGAGTTAAACGTTTACCTTAATTCACAACATTACGGCAACAAATTATTAAGATTTATCTATGACGTTGTTGTTAATATAAAAATATATTTAATTAATACTATGAATTTGTTCACTGGTACACATTTTTTATTTATTTTTTATTTTAAAATCACGAATTCATTCAAATCAATTTTTATTTTTTCTGTATAGACACCAGGGCATTCATTCGGTTAATCGTTAATCGGTTAACCGATTAATTGCTACTCGACTAACTGATGGGTTAATTTAAAATTGGATATTTTCGATTAACAATTAAACCGGTTAATTTCGGTCGATTAGCCTAAACCGGTTAATTTCAGTCGATTAACCGATGTAACAAAATTTTTAGTTTTTTGAAGCATTAAAACATATTTTCTTGTGTTTTTAATTATTTGTGTAGACTCATATACAAAATGTATGTGTTTAGAAAATATTTTTTCACAAAGAAGGTGGTCAGTGATCTTCATTTTAAAAAAGTGTTTGCTGTCAACACTTTTTTTCACGTACTTCTTTTATGTATGTGTTTAGTTTTTTGTTTCTTTTCATATCAATCTTTAACAGAACTACCCGAAACAATAGGACTCTAATGACATAATGGAAGATTTTATATGTTTAGGAAATCCAGGAAAAGGACTGAGAAATTAGATATTCTGTATTATGGATTGCTCTTGATTTCTCCAACATCTACGATAAATGAAGGAATTTTTTCCAAGTCAAAAGTTTTGCTAAAAACTTTAATCCTAAACATTTTAACCAAATTATTTGACTTAACGATTATTTTATACGATCTCTTGAAACTTTTGAAATAACTAATAAAATTATCTTACAGATTATTCTTTAATCAAAACATAAAATACATTAATTAAAAAATATGTATTACATATGAATTAATTTTATTTTGTTTGCTATGTAATTGTTTTTTTTTTTACTAATAAACTCCAAATAATAGATAATTTATGCATTTTTAATTATTGAAATTACTTAATTTTAAAAAAAAAAATTTATTAATCGATTAACCGATCAATAACAAAATTAATTGATTATTTACCGATTAAACCAATACCTCGAGTAATTAATCAATAATTAACCGGCTAAGGCGAAAGCCCGATTAAATGAATACCCTAATAGACACCCGCTAGGGATGCAATGACAGAAAGCCTTGCCATCACTAAATAAATACCCACATTAAAACTAGAAAGATGGGATTTTTTTATTATACATTTTAAAAAGTTTTCTGGCAACACTGCTTTACTTGAAAAATGTTTTAAAAGGCCTAAAAATGCTTTTAATGTAATGAAAATTTATTGTTGATTTGTTTTCGTGTTGCAGGAAAAGGCCCAGTGAATCAATTTGCATGTTTGTGAAAGAAAAACGACCACCATTTGTTTCAATTAGTTAAAGTTTTGTATTATTTTTTTTAAGTTTTTTTTTTCTAGGCAAGGTTTTTTCATTTTTTTTTCTTACTATTGCAGAATGCATTTGAAATTTACATGCTTTTAAGAAATTGTTTTTGCAGGATTTTATGTCCTTAATTGGCTTTAGTTGCTTGTATTTATGTTCGTCTATTAAATCATGCCTTTGCCCTCAATTAGTTTTAATTTTTCAATGACTATCCCTCAAAAAATATAAAATTTATTTGTTTGTTTGTGTTATTTCCAAACAATTATTCTACTGCGTTTATCTCTATGCAATTTAGTACTTTTACTTTAAGTATGTACAAGTGATTGTTTTAGTTAACTAATTAAAATGCACACGAATGTTTCATTCACTTTAATTCAAGCCATTTTTATCAGCGAAAATAAAGTTCAACAGCGCTTCATGAACAAAACGTTTAAAATGAAAAAAAATTCCTAGACTCTGTCCTCGAATATTGGAAATTAAAATAAGTCTAATTGGAATTCGTAAGTGAAAAGTGACAGCTTGAATAAAAACTCTTTAAATATATACTCATAATCAGCTAATAATTGGGAAGGGGTTAATACACACGTATAAGGAGTGGTCTAATGTACAAGGTGACCCAAAAATACCAATGGGGTTAAAATAGCTTTGTTTTATTTTAGGACTGGAAGAAAAATATCGTCATGTAAGTGTCGCTCTCTCGTAGCTTCTTATACTCCCCCTCTTTCTAAATCGTTTTCCACGACTTTCTTTAAGATTATTGAAGCTATCCATTACATTTCCTCTCGAATTTAAGGCCTTATTAGGAGTGTCGTTGTCGTAGTCCAAAACCAGTCGTTTTTTTAAAATACGACAAGCTGTCAATGTGTTTTACATTTTCATTATAGTAAATTTTAATTTATATCG
Organism: Pollenia amentaria; assembly: GCA_943735925.1. Taxonomy (NCBI): domain Eukaryota; kingdom Metazoa; phylum Arthropoda; class Insecta; order Diptera; family Polleniidae; genus Pollenia; species Pollenia amentaria. The sequence continues at coordinate 124,786,833 of OX031007.1, forward strand.
ACAAAAATTGCAAGCGACTACGACTACGACTTCGACTTCGAACTCGACAACGACTCTCGTAATAAGGCCGATTAAACGGTGTAACAGTAAACATATACTTGGTAAGTGACCTAGTGTAAATTGTAAGTAGGCCCCGTTGAGTATATCTCAATTCAGTTTTAAAATGTTCGGAAACACCCTCAAATTTCGGAACTATTCCGAAAAAAACATTTTCGGGTAGGTTCGAGTACTCATGAACATGTAACTCAGTTGATTGTTATCCGATTTTCAAATTGTAAACACATTATTTAAGATAAGGAATAACTGCCGTATTCATAAAAAATTAAATTGGATATGAAATCTTTTTTAAGGAAAATTTGTATGGAAATTTTGTTTTAAAATACGTTTGAAATCTATTTTATTTTTTATGAATACAGCAGGTAATCTTTCATTTTATTCTATATTAATTAAATGTTGATAGTAATTTTTGTAATAAAATCTGAATTTTCTTTACTTTTTTAATGTTTTTTAACTTTGAGTTCTTTTTTTTATAATTTTTTCTACAAATCATATATATTTGTATAAAAATTTTGAAATAGAATTTTATTACAAATAAAATGAGCTTTAGTTTTTTTAAATCGGATCATATTTGTGAAAGTTATTAAACTTTACTTGAGAGCTTTAAATAGCGCTTGACACCTCCAAGCGAAAAAATATTTAAGTGAGAATAATTATTTTTTTATACCCTCCACCACCACCAGTGGTGAATGAGGGTATTGTTTTTGTTTCAAATGTAATTTTCTATGCGAACGTTAACGTGTGACATCGTGGGATTGGCTATAAGTTTGTCATTTTTATTGTACATCTAAAACCCCATCAAGTATATATATATATATATTCTGGCACTTTGAGTAATTCTAAGTCTATTTGTCCGTGTCCACCTGTCTGTCCGTCTGTTGAAAACACGCTCACTTTCGAAAGACTCAAAGGAAAAGAACAAACTTGGTGCAAAATTACCGTATGAGGCCTATACACACTACACTGCAAACCAAAATTTTCTACGAGAAATAAATATTCAATTTCCCTATTAACTTTCATCACTCAACATCAACAAAATGATTGCAATAATTCTATCCACTAATAGTAGGGCATTCATTCGGTCAACCGTTAATCGGCTAACCGAATAATTACTACCCGATTTACTGATCGGTTAATTTAAAATTGGCTATTTTCGATTAACGATTAAACCGGTTAATTGCAGTCGATTAGCCGACGTAAAAAAATTATTATTTTTTAGTAGTATTGTAACATATTTTTTTGAGTTTTTAATTATTTGTTTCGTCTCATATACAAAAGGTATGTGTTTAGAAAATATTTCTTTATACAAACCAAGAAGGTGTTCAGTGATCATCATTTTAATTAAGTGTTTGCTGTCATCAGCTTTTTGTTTCACGTACTTTTTATATGCATGTGTTTAGTTATATGTTGCTTCTCATATCAACATTTTAACGGAATTAACCTAAACAATTAGAATAGTTAAAAATTAAAAAAAATTAAAACAGGACTCTAATGGCATAATGGATGAATGGATGAGAAATCCAGGAAAATTTGACACTCTGTATTATGGGTTACTTTCGATTTCTGCAATATCAACAATTAGTGAAAAAAAATTTTCCTAGTCAAGTTTTATCAATACTGAAGCAATCGCTTAAATCCATTTAAACTAAATTTTTTTTCTATTTTTTTCTAAACTATTGAAATAACTAATAAAATGATCTCACATTTTATTTTTTAATTACAGTCGAACTTCCCTATAATGAATCTGCATTGGACCATAAAATCACTTCATTGAATAGAAACTTCATTATAAACAAATTATATTTTTTTTAAATTTTTATTTTAAATAATAAGGTGTTTTAGTTTGGATTACACTCTTTAACGTGCGGCAGTTATCCATTTTAACATTGCTTTGCAAAATCCTCAAAAATGCAGGATCGGAGCCTTTTGTGTTTAGTGCTTTATCAGCTTGTCCTCTACATTTTTAGGAAAACTGAATTAAAACTTTTTTGTTGTTGTTGTTCATTCTTCAACTTTATTAAATAACTTTTTTCATGAGATATCCTACTTTGGTGCGAAACTTTATTTCACTAAGCACAGCGAATTGCTGTCAAAATTGTTTGAACTAATTCATTATATGAAGACAAAAATGCATGACAGTCAAATTTGTATTTGAAAAGTTTGTTCATTGTAAAAAAAAATTTACTGAATGAAAATTCATTATAAAGGGATCAAATAACACTAAAATTTAAATGAAAAAGCTGTGTTCTTAAAATCAATTCATAAAAGGGAGAGCTTCATTGTAGAGAAGTTCACTGAAGAGAAGTTCGACTGTAATACATTAATGTATTAACTAAAAAATATATATTTTATATTTATAAATTAGTTTTTGGTTTGTTCGTTTTAGTCAAGATTTGTTGCTATTGTTTTGCTTACTTATAAGCTCCAAATAAATGATAAATTTTTGTTTATTGAAATTGCTTAATTTATTAAAAAAATTATTAATCGGTTAACCGATCAATACCAAAGTGAACCGATTATTAACCGATCAAACCAAAACCTTGGCTAATTAATCGAGCGATTAACCGATTAAAGTAAAAGCCCGATTAAATGAATATCCTAACTAACAGTGAGTTAAAACTGCAAAATTAGTGCACTACCCCCATCTATGGTTACCTTTAAACATTAAAATTGTTCAAATCCAACCATAATATGTTGCTCTTAGAATATGGTTACCTCTAATCATATTTTTTTTCTGCGTGCATTAATCTAACGTCTATGTGCTAGAAATCTCGAATCGCAAGAAATATGCGAATATATGAAATCGCGAAGAAGGTCTGCTGGAGTTTGTAATCGCCTTAAATTTGGCGATTTGAAATCACAAGCCAACAGTAATGTGATCTGCAAGTAATCTTATAAATTTACTCGAAAATTAAATCTTAAAATTAAAAAATTTCCCTAACAAAGAATATATACAGGCATGTTCTGAAAATAACTTTTTGTGAAAGTGATTTGAAATCACAAGAAAGGTGTTCTGGACAAAAAAAATTTTCATAATTGTGATTTAAAACCGGTGCCGCTTAGCAGCCGATTTAAAATTACTTGCTTATTTTTCCCCACCATTTCAAACCAAGTTAAAACTTTTGGTGTTTTCAAAAAACCCTTAATTGACAATTGTGATTCTAAAATCACAAGTGATTTGAAATCTTGTGATTTTTAAAACATGCCTGATAATGTCCTTTCTTTCCATTTACTTTAAAAACTTATAATTCTAATAAATTTTAATGGAAACTATAAAATTTAAAATAAAAAATGTCTTAATACTTTTTTTCAAATTGACGTTTTGCTTGTGCTGTTTCGATTTAGGTTATGTTAGGTAGTATGGCTGGTGCGAAGTAAACTTCACACCCTAACCAAAGGACCAATATGGTCCATTGTGACGCCTTAGTTAGTGATAGAATTCTAGTCAGAAAATAATAGGAGAAATAAAGAGTGAAAGCACAGGCATAGGAAAATAAGTGGACGATAAAAACCGGACAACACAAGCAAGAACAACCCTACTAAACAGAAAAATGCCCTACATTTACTTGGTTTCCACGTCATTCCCATTAAGAACCCCGTCAAATTCTCGAGTCCGCAGACCGAGACATTTCCCAATTTGCGCAGGAATATACTACCTAGGCATATCAGCCTGCTGTCCAGTAGCCTTGGCGGTGGCACAGAAAGTGCTCAAATGTCTCCAACTCCTCTGGGTCCTCACACAACCTACATATAATCGACAAGTCAGGTCCCATTCTCACCACCATTCTGAAAAATCATACAGTGGCCCGTAATAATACGTATTATGGAGCAGACCCTACTCCTGCTCAGCAGCGAATCTGAAACGGACTTTCAAAGCTCCGGCCTGCTCACTGGAGGCCTGGCTGTCCTTAAACAGTCAGGATCCTCCATCTCCCAACCCGCTCTCGCCAACTCATCAGCTACCTCGTTGCCGGCGATATTGCAGTGACCAGGTACCCAGCTCAGCCTCACCACATAATCCTCTAGGATTTCTTCTAGAGCCCTCCTGCAGTCATCCACTAGCCTTGAGTTGGCATAACAGCCCATCAAGGTCCTAAGAGCCGCCTGGCTGTCCATATATATAGTGACCTCCGAGCCCCTGGTTGTTTCGATTTAACTTCGAAAAAAATTATAATGCTAGACATTTAAAAGTGGAAATGAATTTGCGAATTTGACTTGAAACAAAAATTATAAATTAATATTTAATTTTGTAAAATAATTAATTGTATTTGTGATGGAGTTCGTTGTCAGGCATTTTCATTGCAAATATGTATTCTTTGTGTTTATGTTTGATAGGACATATGTTTTAATTATAAAACCAGAACATCAAAAAAAAAGCATTTGCTAGATTAAATAAAACTGCCGATTTGCATATCGCATGTGACTTTACAATCATGTGATTTTCAGCACATGTCCGTAAGTGTCATGACAAAATTTATTAGTATCTTAACAAAAAGAACTCCCCAATTTGTCCTTCAAATAGGTCTAAAGTTTACCGAATATCCTGCCGAATATATAACAAAGGCCCCGAAACAACCTAAATCTTAACAATTTTAATATCGCTAGAAATTGAAACGAATAATTTCTTATAACAAATCAAACGAAACTCTTCAAAATGGAATCGCCAACTTGCTTAAATTTTTAAAGTTATCATATTGCAGCTTTTTATTGCTTTTTCCTTCCAAAACATATTTACAAATTAATTATTCTTGTCCAGCCACGATATCCGCTTTAAGGTGCGGCAGGGATCACACACAGTCAAATTAAGCAATAGATACAACAACAAGATAAAGAGCCCGACAATGGCTTCCTAACATATGACACTTTCGTATAACAACCACAATTTTTAAACAACATTTGAGTGAATCATAATACCAACTAATCCCTTATTTTGTCTCCACCAAATTATTCACTTACCAAAGTTGGTGGTGGTGTGAACTTAATGTTCGTTGGGGTGTCCTTAAAAAAGCATTAAAAATTCTCTGAATAAATGCAACCAACCGACTCTACACAACTTTATGCATGAAATATCCATAGCCTGCATATAAAGAATGGAATATAAACATGATAAGGAAAAAGTTTTTTGCATAAAGAGCTCATGATACCACCCACCCATGTATCGTTATTCCTTTGAGAATTTCAAACGACTGTGTATGTCCTTTTAATATAGTGTCGGCTTTGATACTGTTAATGTGTTGGTGTCGTCTTTATTGTCAGTTGCTGCTCGTATTGTTAATTTTGCTCCAGTGTTGTGCTTGTAACAAGTTTCTTTATAATTTATTGTTTATTTTTGGGCGCTATATGTTTTCTGCACACAGACACACTCAGCACAAATGCATAAATTTGTACACACACTCAGGAAAAAAATCACAATTATCCTTGTTGCTGCTTTTCTCTCTCTCATGAATGTTTATTGTTAAAATTGACAAAGGAAATATTTACATATGTATGCATTTGTGTTTGTTTGTTAGTGTGTGTGCTTTCATATTTATATAACAATCATGTGCATGATGCATTTATTTATTTTTGCTGTGTAATTTTTTTTAGTGTTTTTTTTTTTGTAGATTTTTTATGAATAAAAAGCACAATATTTATTTGTATAAAAAATTAAAATTCAACCATCCAAACTTGCTTTAAAATAATGTCGTCCTTTACAGTGGAACAAAAAATAAATAAAACAGGCAAACTTAAAGTACAATTGCAACAAAGATTCGTTTTTTAAAGACATTGTTAAATCGTCTAAAACTTTTTTCCCAAAAAGTGTTTAGTATTTAGGTAATCGGTAAACTTTTAAGAGAAAATTCAAGCAATCAAAAAGTTTTTTACTAGCAATTTGAAGAAATTTATTTTCTGTAAAAAATTCAAGCAATTGATTAGTTTTCTATAGAAAATGTAAGTAATAGATTAATTTTCTATATTAAATTTAAGTAATCGATTAATTTTCTATAGAAAATTGAGTTAATCGATTAATTTTCTATTGAAAATCATAGATTATATTTCTATGGGAAATATAGGTAATACATACATTAGTTTTTTATTGAAAATTTAAGTTATCGATTAATTTTCTTTAGAAATTTAAAGTAATCGATACATTTTTGATAGAAAATTCCAGCAGTCGCTTAATTTTTTATATAAATTTTTAGTAGTTGATAAATTTTTGATGAAAAATTCTAGAAATTGATAAATTTTCAATTAAAGTAAGCCATTAATTTTCTATTGAAAATTCAAGTTATTGAAAAATTTTGTATAGAAAATTTAAGTAATCGATTAATTTTTTTAGAATATTCAAGCAATCGATTTCAATTGAAAGTTTAAGTAATCGCAAAATTTTTGATTGAAAATTCAATTATTCGAATAGTTTTTAATACAAAATTTAAGTAATCGATTAATTTTCTTTAGCAAATTGAAGTATCTGATTATTTTTTTTATAGAAAATTCAAGTAATCGATTATTTTTTTTATAAAATTCAAGTACATAACCAATTAATTATCGACAGAAATTTCAAGGAAAATTCAAGTTTGTAATTGAATTACATATTTTCTATAAAAAATTATATATTTTTGTTATCAGAAAATTCAAGTCGCCAAGAAATTTTCGAAAATTTCTATAAAAATTTGGGAATATTAAAACCTAAAAAAAAAAAAAAAAATATCGGGCAATAAATTTGTTTTGTACAGTGAGGGACAAAAGTCACCATGAGGCTTTTTGGTTTATATATTTTGTTAGATTATAGAATACACAAAATGAAAATTTTTTTATATTTCTTTCAAAATTTGTGGCTGCAGCGTCCGAATTTCTGCATCAGTGTTGGCCTCGCGATCAAGGACTTTCCCGGACTTGTTTACGTATACTTGCTCTTTCTAATAACCGAATATCTGGAAATTATTCTCTCTCCAAAAATCTAAAATCCAAATCCACAATGTAAAACCCATAATTAATTTCGAAGCTGAAAACGGGGGTCATTTAAGTGCCATTATTTTCCATATTAATGTATAAATTTCCATTTTGTATATTTTATCTAAAAAAAAAGTTATAAAATTGTTAAACCCCTTGGTGACTTTTGGCCCACCCTGTATTTAAGAAATGGAGTAACCGACAAGTTTTTGTTATCAAATTCAAAGAATTTCTTTGTAACCTTTTCTTAAATTGTCCCTTTTTAAAAACACATATTAATTAAATTATAATCATAATTTTGGGGGTTAAAAATCTTCCGAAATCTACATAGTTTGACGTCAAAGCAATGCCCATCCCTAAAGTTACATGTATGCAGGAATAAACCAAATCATTCATGTCTGACTTGTTTTGAATGTTAGTCAATAAACTTCCGGTTTTACGTATCATGTGTTCATTTTGTTTGTTCCATTGTAACGTTTTAATCCTTAAAGGCGTAGTTTTCTCCTGGGAATAGTTGGCAGTCATACATTTGAGTTTAGTGAATCATGTCTGTTTACATTTTTTTAGTCAGGTTCGTAGTTTTTGTAGTTCGCAATAAAATTGTTTATTTTTTTCATGTAAAATCCTGTTGCGTGTTTGATGGCCTTCGCTGGCTTATTCACACTTGCACTTTGTTTGTATTATACGCCCCATCAAGTTGGTAGTTGGGGAAAGTGTTGTCTACCGATGAACTTCTCTTGATTCCCTACTCTAAAGGCATCAGCTTGATTAATTTTCTTATTTTGGGTGATGTTGGCCATTCTTTTAAAAAACATATTTCTTGTATTTTTGAGGGAATACAACTTAAAGTAATTGAAGGGGAATTTCTATTAAAAACTTTTCTAAAATAATAAAATTTTCCAAAAAGAGTTTGCAAGTTAAATTGCCAGTTACAAATTTATGTTTAAAAAATTATGATTTCGGAAAAATTTCGGGTTTTATTACAAGCGACACTTTAAAATTAAAAAAAAAAAAAAAAATGAAAAAATTGGAATCTATATAAAAGATGGCTAATCGATAAATTTGTGGTTATTTGAATTTTTTTTTAAGAAAACTGGAGTAATTGACAAATATTTTATAGAAAATAAAATAATAAAAAAATATTCTACAGAAAATTCGAATAAACGAGAAATTTTTTATAGAAAGTTTGAGTACTCGAGAATTTTTTATAGAAAATTTGTCCACTCAAAAAATTTTCTTTAGAAAAATCAAAAAATTTCCTTTAGAAAATTTGAGTATGCCAGAATTTTTCTAAAGAACTAAACAAATCTATAGTCGAGAAAATTGGAGTAATTTTGAAATTTTTAACAATACATTTGAATAATCGAGAAATTTTCTATAAAATTCGAATAATTGTAAATATTTCGGTAGAAAATTTCAATAATTAAATTTTGTATAGAAATTTTAAATTAACCCATAATTTGTTATAGAAACTTAGAATAATCGTGGTTGCAGGAAATACGAATAATAAAAAAAATATTGATGGGACATTCGAGTTATCGCAGTATTTTTCGTAGGTAATACAAAAAATACTGCGATGGTGTTTTCCTTAAAGTACTAAAAATACTTCCCTGTTTAAGATAACAACTACATTTGAACAAAACAAAAATTGCGGCCTGTTAAAACTATTAAAAAAGGAAATGTTAACATCAAATGGAATAGGTAAATAATCACCCTTTTCGTGAAATATTCCTCCAAATTTGTTCCCTTCTCTTTTAAAAATGTATGGGGAAAAATTTCAGGGGAAAAAAACTAAATAAAATAAATAAAAGGTACTTTACGCTATCACACAAGTCTTATGTATTTAGAGACAAATACAACTTTGTTATAAGTTGTTATTGATTTTAAAAAATTCTAAAACAAGCATTTAAGCATTTCCGTCGAAATAGTTAAGACTCGTGTGATAGTGTGAAACAGCCTTCATATGATAATACAACTTTTTAAATGGGTATTTCTTTTTTATTTCACCGAAAACTTTTAGTCAGCTGGTTTTTTATGAAAACAAAATCTTGCTAATGTCAAAAACTGTCGGTGTTAATTCACAAGCTCTTCAAGAAGATTTCTAACGAACAAGATTTCGGTGCAATTTTCGTTTATTTATTCGTGTAGAAAATTTCAGTTTAAAAAAAGTTCTCACTGAACTTTTTCACTATGAAAGCTTTTAAATGTTTTCCCAAGCCAATAGTTTTATTATTTTTTTTTTATAAAAAATCTATGATAGTATTGCATAAACAACAGGCAAAAGGTTTTTAACCCCGAAAATAAAAAGAAGGCAAAACAGTAAAACAGAACATCATGTTGTAAAATGAAAAATTAGAAAAAGGAATTGTTTATAGAATCAAATGCTCGCGCGAACAATTACGCTTTTACTTACACATATTCATTTTTATTAAATTTCCATGAAAAAAGAATATTTAAGCTGGGCAATTTTGTAACACGCACTTATTGTTTTTATAATTTTGTAGTTTTTGTAGTAAAAGAAAAACAACATTTTTCTACATAATTTTAATTAGATTAATGTAATTTTTTTTTTACTTGTAACGGTTGAGCGGTTTTAAGGAATTTTGTTGTAAAAATTATTTAGATTTGACATAAAAGTGAAAAGTTAGTGAAATGTTTCAATTAAACTGAAGGCAGACAAAAATCATAATTTTATAATTTAATTTACCGAGCAATAGTAACCCATTTAGCCCAATGAAGTAAAACAGACCATTAGGCGCGAACCGCACCCCAACCTTCTCACTGATAGACAAGCCAACGAGCCTACCGTGGGCACCCAAGCAAACTTAAAGATGTTTAAGAAAGATGGCATTCGTCAATGGGATAAAAAAATCTTAAAAATAAAAATCTGCTCATCTTTTGAGGACAAACGCAAATCCAAAAATATTTGATAATATCGAATGAAGTGAACCGTTGGGTTATTCTAAATTAATCAAAACGAATTAAAAGACCGAGTGGGTGAAGCTTTAGTTATATAACGAATCGTATTGTAGCTGTTTTATTCTGAATCGATGAAATTAAAAGAAAGAGCAAACTGGACTAGACTGTTAAAGGAGGGAGGTATCACTTTTCATTTGCCGTTTTTCAAAAGTTTTTTTACCGGGACCGGTTGGTGGTCTTCTTTTCTAAAGGCATAATCTTGATGTTTTACGTCAAAGACATCAATTGCTGTTTGCAAAGCTCTTAAATGGCAAACTGATCAGGTTTTACGGGCTTAAATAACAAAACACCCCTCTAACCCCATCGAATACAGGGCCATTAGCTTTGGTATTTTTTGAGCCTTGTACCCGCCTTAAATATTCTGAATCGGATCTTGTGTTATTTTGATAAAGCTATTATTTATTATTTGGCACAAATTACACCTTTTTGTACAATATCATAAAGCAACTTTATGCAACATTGCAGATTAATGCCTTCCGACTTCTGTTTAGGTTGTACCCAGTTTTATTGATTGCGCAACAGTTCCGCTGTTGACGGAGATGAACATTTAGTAGGCATTGATACTAAATCTGCATTGGTGTGAGAAAAATTTTATGGACCAACAACATGGAAATTACGAACAGTGAATAAAACACAAAAATTATCTAGAACAGATAGCCGTGTACTACACACTCTACCTATTCAAACCCTCGCCTTTAAACTTCGTCTGGTCTTTCAATTTCCACATTTGTTTTTTACATATTTTGATATTTCATTATTGTCAATCTGCGCCATCTTTTATTTTTATTGCGAAAGCGATAAATTGTACCAAATTGGCCTCTTATCGAATTTAGCTTTCGTATCGAAATTGCATTCGCATCGCACAGAGAGTAGCCCCATAGATCTTGTATTGAAAAGTTTGTCTATGAGAAAAAAACGGCATTAACTCGTGATAATTTTCGTGAGATGATTTTTTTTATGCCTGGATTACCGAGACAGCAGTCATTGATCAACTTACTTCAACTTTTGGCGATTAAGCCTCCTCCTGCGTCACTGTGGAACGCTAGTATAACGAATTTTGTCTTGACTTCAGTTCGCTTTGGGGGAAGAAAGTTGTGAGGTCGTTCAAAATCAATTCTTGTGGCAGTAAACATGGATGGTGTACGCATGCTGATATAACAAGTCAAATGTAAAAAACCGCATAACTTGACAAATTCTCAATAAGATGCTCATAGCTTTTTATATATATATGTGACCTTCTCCGAGAAAAGGGACCTAGTGTGTGAAAATTAAGTTTTGAGAAAAACGTAAAATTTTAATGTTTTTCTCTATTTTATCGATTTTGCCAAGTTCGTTTTGTACGTTTTTATGGGGTAAATAAATTTGTATCAGAAATATAACTCATTTCATCTTATTCTACACCCTTTTAGGTACCAGAATCCACTCGTAAGTCCAAACCCGTTTTTTTGACACACAAGGTCCCTTTTCTCGGAGAAGGTCTTATATATATATATATATATCAATATCGAAATATTGATAAATAAAAAATATTTTAAATAATTTATTAAAAAAGTGACCAAAAGCTTATAGAAGTATAATATTTAAAAAAAAGGAGTCTTGTCTATGATTTATGCATTTAATCACAAAATAATATAGCACTTTGCTGTATGATTCTTCCCAGATGAACCCAATGGTTTTAAAACCCGTATTTTAGAAAGTTCCGCAATCGGAGTGAAAAAAGTGTTTCAATACCTCTAAAAGTTTATTAATCAATATTGGGATTAGATTAAACCACATTGGAGGCAATGAGGTGGGACAGTTACAGAGGAGATATTCAGCTATTTCATCATCCGTCTCGCAGAATTCTGCATTGTTTGGCAATGCATTACCTTATAAAAACTGATTGATTAACTCTAGAATGTTAGAAGTAAAGAAATCTGAGTGCAGACTTATGTGGGTGATTGTACTGTATGGTAGATGTGGATTCAAAATGAATCCCCAGCAAGTAAATGCGAGTAAGTGGGGTGGGTTGAAAACTATTTAAACCAGCGCTCTGTACAAGGTTGTATCCAAAGGATGTTATAATTTCTTGGTTGCAAGAAATTACCAGCGCAGTAGTGCGGCGGTTCAATTTGAAAAGAAAGAGGCACGTTGGTAGGTTACAATTCAAAATATTCTTTATTTAAGCGAGAGATGCTTACCCTTTTCAGGTTCGATTTTAAGTAGTTATAAAAATACAATTTTACGAGCCACGAAGGCACTAGCAATAAAGATGGATAATCTTAATTGGCGCTAAGTAAGTGACTGATTGTTATGTTAATTTATCCGCAAGTATAATATCATTAGAGCACAAAAATAGGGTTTTAAATTCAGTGCTTTTCAAACTATAGAGTTAATTCACAATTGTTGTAACAACATTTAACATTCAAGTTGTGGCAAAAACTAATTTATAAAATAAAACTAAACAATTAAGATTTCCTTTTGCTAATTTAGACACTGATGGTATCCGAGACCACAGCTCTCAGTGAAAAGGCCATTAAGTGCCCTAAGCTCACTTCTTTTTTGTTCAGATACAAGATTTACCACGGGATAAAGTGACAAATCTTTAAAGTTTTTTGAAACCCAGAAAAATTCGTTCATAGCCAAGTTAATATAGCATGATTTTCTCGTCTCCCAAATGTAACCAGCTGGGTTACCGAAAAGGACCTAAGGACCAATAAAATACTTTGAAATACACTAAAGCTATTTCTGATGCAAAACATTACTGTCTTTTATTTTTAACCTTAAAAACCCTCGTATTAAAAAGAAAAAAAAAAAAAAACACTCGAATGGCTGGCAAACATGTCAAAAGTTTACGTTTGTACAAATGTTTTGTGTTCTTAGCTGGGGTGTATGCTGTTTGCACAAACATTTGAAGCATGTTTGTATAAATAATAAAAATGTTAATATTTTTCAGACATGTTGGATATTTGTCAAACGTTTTGCGGCGTTTAGTACCAAATGTAATCATTTCAGTGAAAACTTTGCAGAGTGAAGACGTAGAAGAAGAAGCATAAAAATCATTTTAAGCCTTAAATTCAAATCTTTTAAGCAGCATTGTTTGCAGCAAAAAAGCCCGTTATTTAAACCACTCTTTACTCCAAATTATTTTCCTTTCTTTTATTTTTCTCCTTCGTTTCAAACAAAAAGCGAGCGAAGTTGCCGCAGGAATATCGTAATTGAAAAAAAAAAAAAAAAAAAAAATATGTTTGTACTAAATATGTTTGTGTTGTTTATTTGAAAACAGAAACAGGAATCAAAGTGTGTGTATTTGTCAAGCTATTTGTGTCGTCTATTTGGCCCTTAATTTTCTGGCGATGGAGAATTTTGTAGTATCGGTGACAAATGTGGTAATAAAAAGGAGCAACTAAATAAATTGAGAAATGACTTTATTTTCAACTTGCTTTCAAACGTTATTCTCAAATGTTTTTCAAATGTGGATTTGATTAAAATGTGGAACATAAATAAAAAATTTTTTTTTTTTAATTTAAATTCATTATTTATTTAAATAAACTGTGAGCTTAACATACGGCACCATAGTAAAAAATGAAATAGTATTCTTTCCGTCCTCTAATTCTGGCAAAGGCGAAATACTTGGCTCCTTTTTGTTTTGAGGATTGTCATGGCGTAGCACCTCGATCGTACAATTAACTTATATATTCTTTATTTTCCTGTTTTATTCTTATTTGCATTCTTACACTTTGTAATTAATTATTCACTCCTAAATAATAAATATTTTTGAACAAGAAGTTAAGGTTTTAAAAGGCGAATTCACTTCACGTAATATGTAATTTTTCTTTAATTGTGGAACACATTTAACTTTAATCACTATTTTTACATTTATTTTTCGCTTCAGTGCTGTCAAGTTTATTTTTGTTTTGAGAATAACATTTGATAACAATTTGATATCAAATTGAGAAAACATTGTATGTCAAATGTTTATATTCAAATCATTATCAATTTGAATTCAAATGTTAAAATCAAACAATTGAAAAAGTTTGAAAACTGTGTTTGATGTCAAATGATAAAGTCATTTCATATCAAAGGTTTGACTTCGCGTTTGTTGGGAATGAAGCTCTCTGGAACTTAATGGTACTGCCAACAGTATATAATGATTTTGACTACAGCTTTAAATTCAAACTTTTTATCTTTTTAGCAACATCAATTTGCATTTCATTCTCTGAACATTTCTTTTCATTCATAAAATTTTAAATCCACCACAAATTCAAATCAATCAATAAAACTGAACCCCATTAAAAAATCTTTCAATCACGTTTCTCGAATTATTCAATGATTTTAATACAAATAAATTTGCTTCACTTCACTAATCACCAGTGACTCAGCACGCAATTGTTTTAAATGGCCGTACGAATACAATTGCAAAGCGAAATATTTGATTAATAAATCAATTCATGGTTGTGGTTGAATTCAAATTCATAATTGTAGCAAATTTGTTTAATTAAATTTAAAAATCATATGCATGTAGTAAAATTCAAATTGCATGGGAATTTTTTTTTGCAATCACAACCTTTCACATTTCCCTTGTGAGTATTCTGCTCTAAAAAACTTGATCGTTTATTTAATTTGTTTCTTTGCTAAAAGAAAAAAAGAAAAAATGCTCATTCTTATAAATAAAAGAATAAAAAAAAAGAAAATTATAAAAAAAGTCTATTAAAATTGACACCTATTTTGTGCAACCGTTCTGTTGCTCCAATTTACCTGCCCTGTTCCAACTGTAATATTGTAATTAATACCAAGATTTCATTCTTTCTTCTTTAAAAAAAGAAAGAAAAAACAAAAAAATAAACATGTGGTATGCAGAATAATTGGTTGCAATTTAAGATTTTTCTTCCTACTTTAAAATTTTTCCCATTCAATCAGTTGCAGAGACAGGGTCTTTTGGGACAGACAGCACAGCAGACAAACTGTCTTGTATTTATTCATGCTGATTAAAATAAATTCCATATTTAATTTATAACATAATTTTCACCGTTATGATGTGTTATTAACATTCAATTCTCAGTCTACAAAATGAAATTGCACAAAGACGAAAAAAAAAGAATTTGTTAATGTTTTAGAAACCCTTCGTACAGTGTGTTCCATTATTGTTCGTACAGATTTGCTGTTTGCAATCGCGACGGTTATGGAGTTTTTCTTCGCTAATCTGCATATAAGTTGAATTACACTGTACAACAATTTCAGACATTTTCCAAAATTCCTGGGTTCTTACAACAAATTCTCGTAAAGGAGACAAAAAAAAAATGTGTGTAGAGGCGGTTAAAGTTTTCCCAGGCCTTGGAATGCTTTTGCAGCATATCGGTATATAAAACTCTAGTTTCTTTACATCTGGGGTGTAGGGTATATTAAGCAACTTTGTAGAAAATTTTAATATGTGGAACATATTAACCCGTCATTTCCCATACCTTCAGCAATGAAAACAAACTGATTTTTCTTTCAAATGATATAAGTAAACAATAAAATAAAAAAAATTGCTAATTACGATTTTATAGGCAGAATTTACTATACTTTTTTAACATTCGGCTAATAAATGCTCGAAGTTAGCTTCATTTTTGTCTCTACCTCTCCATCGGATACCTCCCCATCCACAATTGCCAGTTTAACCCTCTAACTCCCCCTCATAGCGGCATGTTTTGGCTTTATTCTAACAATTCGTAAAAAGCACCCCGAAAACGGGGAGCGCGAGGATGAAATGTTCTACAAAATTGTTGGCCATAAAATTTTACTGTACATGTCGGAACACACCAAAACCCAAAACTTAACACAAATACAAAAAAAAAAAACAGTCTTTTGTGGATTGGAATTTGACACAAATTCCGCAAAAAAAAAAATTTTTATTACCTTCTAAACATAATCTTTATTTTGCTGAATAGACATTTCCTGTATAATATTGCGATATTTAATATCTTCAATAGTATAAACTGGCTAGCTCCTTAAAAAATCTTTCAACAGCAGACTCCACCACTTAATTTATGGCATCTTTCATCAACGCGCAGAGTTTTCTTATTTGGAAGCAGAGTAAAATCTTAATCTTAATCTGTCAAATAAGGTGCGTTATGAAGAAATGCGAATTTTAATTAATTGATTTTGGAAACCGCAATTCTGTAGGTCTGAATTGAGCATTGTCGTGCTCAATGAGCAAACGCGACACTTATCTTAAAGGCAGCCGACGATCATCCAATACCATTTTGTGGATTTTCTTTAACGCTCCCGACGAGCACACTTTAATCGAGCACTACAGTGTTCGTGGCAGCTCGTATATCCTTGTTTAAACTTTGCCACCCAATATTTTTAAGTCGTTAAGGAAGAAGCATATATCTCCTGAGTCTTTTAAATTGGTTGGACAAAGACCTTCCAAATGAAAGTATTGAATACAATAACGATGACCAATTTTCCATGTTTACAAAATCAATGAAATGGTTTATTTTGGATGGTAAAAAAAAAAATATTTAACAAATAGTTTTTAAAAAACTACTACCGCCTATAACGCAGGTCGGCTAATTTTGGTGCCGCCCTCGTACCTCTGCACAAGGGATATTTGGTTGAGTTTGCTAGTTGAAATAGACCCAACTAAAAAGTATACCATTCCCCACAGTTAGACAATTCTACAATATTGATGTTAGACACTATAAAGTAGATTCATATATTATGGGTCCTAATGAGTAGCGAAGTTGATTTAGCGATGTCCATGTGTCCATTGAAATGTGGTTTCCGAAGGGTTTCCAGATATGAAGGGGACTGGGCTGTTCTATATTTACATCACATATCGCCTCGAAAAGTTTGCTATTGAAATTCAGCCAGGTCTGTTCACAAATGTCTGCATTTTGAACAAAAAATCCACGACTACCTCTAATTGTACCTACAAATCCCTTTTTGGTGATGTTTTTTTATCTTCGGTATATCTGGAGAACGACAAGAGCCGAAGTTTCCAAATTAAGTGCAAGCATCTTGGTTATCAATAGACAACATCCAACCAAATTTGGGCGGGATTGGAGAAGTAAGCGGGGCACTTCCGATACAGATATTTATAGATTTCAAATTACGTACAAGCATCATACTTATCACTAGACAACATCTGAAAAATGTGGGAGGAAGTGGCCATGGCAAAAAATAAATGTATTTATATCTCAAGAACTGTAAGAGAAAAGTCGTGGATGCTTATCACATCAAATATTGTCCGAGAATGTCGGATGTCTCTGGAGGAGATAGCGAGGCATTCAGTGGCCACTCTTAATTGGGTCACTGGACTGACTCGTTGGCACATGCAGGAGCCACCTTCAGCCGAAGAGGTTCGACATATGATATGGGTGTTTTGCTTCTAAGAAGTTAGTAACTTATTGCACACAAATTTCATCTTATTGCCAGTCAGAGTTGGTTTGATGAAAATACTTGTGTGGACACCAGGAAAACCTGGCCCATCATAAAGGGGACTCGGCCTGCATTAAGGCTGTCCAGACTTTACCTCAGAATTGCAGTTATAACTGGTCACTGGGTCATTGGGAAACATGCCCAAAGGCTGGGGCTCCCTTACAATGACCTATGTAGAAGTTTTGGTGACGAGGAGGAGTCAATGGAAAATCTTCTCTCTCATTGCCCGGCATTCGGAGACCTAAGACTCAGACTGTTTAATCAAAGAACCTTCAGAGACAAAAACTCTCTGCCATTGATTTGAATTGGATCCATGCCTTCATTGAATCAATCGGATGCCTGGGAGAGAATATCAATAGCCAGGTAACATAGGATCCTTGGTAGACTGTGTAACAGGGTAACGCAACGGGAACGAATTACTGGACCCAAGTGAGCTCTGCTTAACCGCGACTGCCAATGGAAACTAAACTAACCTGAAAGAAAAGTCGTTCAAATTTGCTGCCCATAGCTTTACCTCTTAAAACAGGGCGGTATTAGAGAAGTGGGCGTGTCATTTCGCATACGAAGACATTTTAGATTTCTGTATATCTACAGCACGACTAGAACCAACATTTCCAATTGAAGTACAACCATTTTGGTTATTAAAATACAACATCCGACAAAATGTGTGCGGGCGGGAGTGGAAAAGTGGGTATAACTTTCTGTCCGAATCGCACCATGGCGAAGGGTATATAAGATCCGGCACAGCCAAATAAAGCACTCTTACCTGCTTTTAAAATAACTTTAGAAAACCATTTTTTAAAGCAGAAATATTTGCGTGCAGGAAAAGCAATTTGAAAATGCTAAGATTCGAACCCAGGTTACAAACAGTTGAACCATGATTTTTAGCTCCTAACAATATCTTGAAGATTCTAAGTTAATAAAAGGTTTACTTTAAACTCTTGTTAAAATAAGGGCAGAGAAGACACCCTTCAATTCCGTTTGAAATCCATTGCTTCTTTTTGAAGTTAAAACTTCTTTAATGGTAGAATATTCGAAAGAGGGCTTAAACTTAAAAAGGCCATAATAGCCACATAGACACATTTTAATTTTTAATAGTTTGCAAACTTCTCTTACACTCTATTTTTTTCTGGTTACAAATATTATGAGAATGTGCTGTCATGTATTTTGTTTGAATTCAAAATTCTGCTTGTAAACTTCACCAATTGTGCCACATTCCAGTGGGATTTTTGCTTCTGCTGTCGTTGTTGCATTCGTTACTCTGCTGTTTGTTTTTTCTTGGTGGAGAAGTTAATTCTTTCCATCAACAAGAAGAACTGGTACAACCTCAAAATAAAACAAACAAAAAAAGGGGCAAAAAGATCATCAAACGTGTTACAATTTCCGTTGTTTGTTGTTTTGATTTCTCAGTGTCTGTTTGCCTAACTTCTGGTTGATGGTGGCGTTGCATACAACATGTTTGTTTTTTGTTGCATAAAAAGCTTCTTAACATAAAAAAAACAATATAAATTTTTTTTGGTTTTCTGAATAGACAAAATTGTTCTGAAGGCAAATAGAACAAAAGAATAAAAGGCAACAACAGCAGCAAAAAAAAAATAATAATAATAATAAAAAAAACTTGAAGGTTATTTAATATCTTTTTTGTTTATGGAAAAAATACGAATTTGCATTTGCACTAGTGTGAATCGAGTGTTAGTATTCGAGAATTTGTAGTTGTCTATGTGGCTTGAGGTAAAAATATGTCATGCATGGTTTATTTACCATGTACAGTGTATTTACAAGTATCATTTACAAAACAATTGACATCTGTATGTACGCTTGTGTTAACTTGTATGTAGAGTAGCTCTACGTCTGGTTTTTTTTTTATAAAAAAATCTCACAGATATTCCAATTAAAATGTCAATTAGGCAAAAAATCCCCAAGATATTTAAATATTTTTGGTCGCGTTGCTGGTATTTAGTTTTTGTTTTCATATTTGAGAACTTTTGGCATTTAAAGACAATTAAGTTTTTTAAAAAGATTTTATTGTATTCTAATAGGAGCACTAAGAAGTATCGGTAGTTATTGTTTAAAATTTAAAATTATGAAAGATCCAAAGAGTGGCAAATGGTATACAAACTGCTGGGGTTGGCAAAGTTGGTACAATTGTGCACAAAAAAATTCTCCAAAATGGTTAACCAATGAAAGCATTAATCAAAAATAAAATCAGTTTTAATTAAAAATGTAATCAAGTGAATTAAACGTTTAATCAAGTGAATTTAACGTTGAATTGAGACTATTAATTTGTTTACTGGTGCAAGGACACAACAAAAAACATAAAAAACAAATGTACTTAAGTTTTCAAGACAAAGTCTTGACAAAAAGTACGAAAAAACAAGAAGAAAGGAAAACACATGTAACTAAAAATTGAAAACTTGATAATCAATTACAGCAAATTTCGATCTACCAATACAATTGGTTAAAGATTGATGTTTCACTATAGACTCACAGGAAAAAGTGTTTTATCAATTAAAAAAAAATGGCTTAAAAAGTATTTAAATTTAATTAATGTGATATTTAAATCAATTATTTTTTTAGTTGAAAGAAAATTAAAAATTTAATTTTGATTTAATTAACACTTTAGTTGTTTTGAAATAAATTTTCAATTAAAATTTTAATTAAATAACAAAAAATCTTAATTGACTTTTTTCGTTAAAAATAAAATTATTTAAACACGTAAAATTGTTGTTTAGAATTGTCAATATTTATTTAAATGAATTAACACATTGTTTGAAATGGCAAAGTTTTTTGATCACTTTTTTAATTAAAATTAAAAATATCATTTATTGAAAATATTTTTTCAAAATTTTAAAATTTTTAGTAATCAATATAATCATTTTGGTAATAGGTGCAAAATCAACAACTTGTTTGCTTGATATTATGAATTTGGAATAAATATGGTGATTGAAGAAATTTAATAATTTGTTCTGTGCTGGCAGGCTCCGCAGTGGCGCAAACGGTAGAACGCAAAGAATTCTGGTGATGAGAATGTGGTTATTCTCGAAACATATA
Source organism: Pollenia amentaria (assembly GCA_943735925.1). Taxonomy (NCBI): domain Eukaryota; kingdom Metazoa; phylum Arthropoda; class Insecta; order Diptera; family Polleniidae; genus Pollenia; species Pollenia amentaria. The sequence continues at coordinate 124,807,257 of OX031007.1, forward strand.
AATTCGACCCGAGTTCAATCCCGTGTTCAGTCAAGAATTATCAAACAAAATTTCAAAAATCATTTCCTGTTGTAAATTCCATCCTTCAATAAAATAATTTAATGAAAATTAAATTTGATGAACTTAACCATAATTAAAAAATATCACAATCTTCAATTGAATTAATTTTTTATTTAATATCACAAATTTTTCAATTGAAATCAATTTTTATTTTTTTCAATGTACTTTTTTGACACTATTCGATCTACGATGGTAATCGAATGACAAATTTGGTGAAAAAAGCCTAGAATATAACACGAATGATGCAAAATTTTCCAACCACTTTTTTATAAATAGTTCATAGATCTTGCAACATGTGGCCGAGTGTTGTAATGATTCGATAAAAGGGCTTTATTTCTGAACGCATATTCTGGGCGTTTTTCAGCTAGTACTCCCTTCAAACGAAACAAATTTGCTTGATGCAGGTCCTCTGTAATTCTCTGGACCGAGTTTAGCAGCTCATAATATTATATTTTTTTTTATTATTTATTCATTGAATCTTCATATTTTAAATATGAACTAACAATAATTAATCAAATCTTATCCTAATATTTTATTTTATGTCCTGCCAGTGCCAGACAAAAAATTTCTTCATCCCGAGTTTTGTTCACATAAAGGGTGGTTTTAAGGGCCGATGTTGAATGTGAACCACACCTTAACGTCAAGTTTTTTTCTGCATTTCATTTCTCAATTTCAGACTAACGCAATTTGAACCATGGACAGACACACAACCGAGCAACTCGTTAAAGCTATTCAGGCTTATTATGAAAATGGGCGTGTTATCTCACGTGGTGGCGATGTCAATGGGCCGCCAAGATCAAGTGATTTGACACCGTTGGACTTCTTTCTTTGGGGTTATTTGAAAGAAAAGGTGTACGTCTATAAGCCAGCAACAATTCAGGAGATAAAGGATGAGATAATTCGGCACATTAACGGCATAGAACCTCAATTATGCCTCAGCGTCATCGAAAATTTGGACCATCGGATGGAGGTGTGCCGCCGAGGTCGCCGTGGCCATTTGTCCGATATTTTGTTCAATACATAATTAAACCATACCAATATTATCATTAAAAGAAAGGACAATAATTACCTAAATAATTTGTGTTTTATTCAAAATCAACATCGGCCCTTAAAATTTAACCTCCCGTGTAGGTGTTTATCGCTCTTCTGATTGAGTGAGTGCTGCAGTGTCTCTTCTCTTTAAGCGAGTATGGCGGCCATAATTTAAATTATTTCGAGGATTTGAGTGCAATTCAAGCTTTTTTAAATATTTTACTGCATATTTCGCCATCATAGTTTTTACTAATGGCACATTGAGATTCTTGTGGATATTTGAGTTTTTAACATACCAGGGAGCAGCTGTGGTTATTCGAAGAAGTTTATTTTGGCGCCTTTGAATTTTTTCGATGTTAGAAGCCGAGGCAGTGCCCCGGTAAGCTAGCTGGTAGCGAGCTAGTCTATCAGTACCGGGGTTGCGGGTTCGATTCCCGCCAGAGACTCTGGTCTCCTGCAGACAAGCGAAAAGCTTCGCGGGATTTAGTGTGGGAATAATAAAAAAAAAAAAAAAAAAATCCTTCAGGTCACATAAAATATGTGAAATGTTTGGACTTTGGATTGGATTGTCGTAATAGATAATTTTTTCAAGGCCTGTGGTACTTGACTTTTTTATGGCATCTAAGCAGCATTTTGAACGTGCAAATAACCAAAAATTGAACAAATTCAAAATACCGGATTTTGTCATTGTTTTTTCTTGTGGCATCTCTAGTGTCATATCTTTTAATATCCAACAATAACTGAAAAATTTCCGTTAAATTTTTTTCAGAATAAATTCGCCTTTATTGCTATTATGAGTTTTTTTTTATATTTTTTGAAATGCGATAAGGAAATTTAACGAAAATACCTGGAATTTTGGTATATTAATAATGCAAGCTGAGCGGACTCGAATGTCTGAAACAGATTCATTCATAATAATAGCGATATATTTTTCATGAAGTACAATTTATTGCTCATATATAGTGAATATAGATTTTCATATACTGACAGTTGTGGAAAGATTGACAAGGACACCTGTCCTAGTCCCCACGCTATGGTCGATATGAGCCGCTGGGTAACACCAATACTTTTAAAAACCTCCCTGACTGTAAGCGGAACCAACGAAACCATATAGCGATTAAAGTGCATAATCCGGCAATATTATACACTCATCACTTGTTTAGGAAATGGAGCTATTTAACCAACGCTGCTTTTGGAAAAATGCTTGCAGCATCTGTTGAGTAGCAACTCGCTTGGGATAACCTCTTCTCTCAGGAGGAACTTATTCACAATTGGTAAAACATCAGACCTTTAGTGGCATTTTCGGAATATCCCTTTCCGCGACTTTGGGCAGTAAACCACAACCAACACGTGATCCTCGAAATCATCCATTCAGTGGACAGGCGAAACTTCCGCAAAGACAATCTTCCTGATAAACAGAGGAAGCATTTCAAGCAAAAAGTATGCTAGCGAAGGCCTCAACCAACAGTTCGTCCTGTGCCATGCCACCAGGGGCTACTGACTTCCGTGGTTGGATTTTTTTTCCGAATCCCAGGTATTAACTGCTCCCGATTACATCGGAAAGAATTTTTAAATGCTTTTAATTGTAGGTACTTTTTGAAACCCCCTTTTTTTATTTTGGAAGATGCTAAATAAAATATGCAATTGTCTTTTTCGAGAATAAAAACTTCAATTGTATGTCTGTACCTAAAATATTTTTGTAAAATCCGAATGTTTTCCTGTTTGGAAAATTGAGTTTGATAATAACCAGGAACAGCAATTATCATACATGAACATGTTTTGGAAAGCGTTGTAGTTCCACCCTACATGCAATTTTTTTTTTTTTTTGTAAACAAAATTTCAAGTTTCCACCGGATAATTTTGGTAGAGGAGACAAAAAAAAAATATCAAGTGTATCGGCTTTTTCAAAGTTTAAGTCGAGAAGTTACTTTAAAGAGAGTTGAACTTCCCCCGATTTGGCACACTCTTATGATGAATCGGCATAGAAAACAATGTTACTCTGACTTTTTAGGTGATTGTAATTAAGACTATTGCTGCAATTCTTGTGGGTGGGATCAATGTCTTAAATGAGTATGACAACTTAAGACATTGCTTCTCTAGTTTGTTCTAATTTATAATGGTGCTTTCCACCAGAATCACTTTTAGAACTTTGTTAGAGCCTTAGCCCGTTGTTGTGAAACAGACCAAAGTCTCTGGCAGGAATCGAATCCGCAACTCCCGCTCTGCTACAATAGCTCACTACCAACAAGCCAACTGGGCCCCCAAGGAGATTTATTTTTAAAGAAGGCATTACAATGAATAGAAACTTTGCCAATATTGCAAAAGACCATAAGGCATTTTATGTACGCATACCTTTAAGTATTTATGCACCTGGCTTTAATTAAATCTAAAAGGATTTCCCCTTTCTCTGTTTACTATTATGGTAACAAACATTTTGATTTAAATTAAAATTTCTACCTAAAATAAGACAATTTTAGTCACGGCTTTAAAACGCTTAAGTTCTTTCAAAAACCGACAAAAGGAAACCGTTATACGTTTGCATTGTAATTTAGTAACTTCCTTGCCAAAAAATCCACAGACAGATTCCAGTTGGTGACCAACGAACAAAAACGAGAAGTTAAAAAGCAACAACAAAATGTTTTTTATGTTGCTGCTGTTCTATAGATTTTATAATCAGCTGTTGATGTCGTCGCTGTTGCTTCTTGTTACAATCATTTACAAGGAAAGCCAAACGACAGACAAGAAGATTCGGACAGACTTTAAGACTTCATAAATTCAATATTTATTATTGTTGTTTTTACTGCTGTTGCTGCCGTTTTTTTGTTTTTGCAACCCAAGACACGTTTATTCCTCTTTAGTTTTATTCTTTCTGAATAAAGAAATATTTTTTTGTGTTCCATAAATTTTGTTGTTGCTTTTGCTGCTGTTGCAAACGCAGCCCAACATGTTGAGAATAAAAATGTTTATTTTTCAGGCGTTTTTTTTGTTTTTGGAATTACTTGGAGTCATTTAAGCGTAACGGTAAGTAATGACTTGTTGGCTTGGTAACACGTCATTATGAATTAAATTTTTCATTTGAGGAGTACGAAGAAACAAAATCCCAAATGCATTTTGGATAAACTCCGAAGACAATGATGATGGTGATTATAATGACGAACAAGAAGCTAAAAAGAGAAAGAATAGAGAACTTATTGTAAGTCGTTAAATGACGCTAAATCATTTAAAGTTGAAGCAGGACAAGCCATTGTGGTGGCAGGGATACAGCAAGAATAAAATAAAACGTTTTGCACATAAAAACGAAAGAGAAACGGAAGGAAATAAATGGCTGGATATTGTTAAAAAGGATTCGTGGAATAGGATAAGTACCGAGGAAATGTCAAACAGAAAGGTCATTAAATTAAAATCGTTTTAAAAGACTTTTTTTTAGAAATGTTTTTTTTTTTAATAAATTTAATATAAAAAAAAAATCATAAGCAGAATGAATGATTATTTTATTCCTTCGTACTGCACTAATTGCTACAAAATCTTAATTTGCTATTTTTTATTACAAGAAAGACGATCTAATTTGTAACACTCTTTAATTCGTTTCCAAGTGGTATCTCAAACTTTTATATATAAATTTCTTCAGTAATTCAAATTTCCCTTTAAAATGGGCTAAGATTCAGATTCACTTCATAGCAGAATCAAATCGGCTTCTATCTCAGCTAGAATTCTCATTAAGTTTGCGTGGAAAATAGTTTTACAAAACTGCTGCCAGCATTTGCCATTATTTCTTATTCTGCAAGTTAGGCAAATCCTTGGATAATTATCCATTATCCATTAGAACGCATTATCCGAGACTCAAAAACAAGAGTGATGACAATCAAAAGACCGACTGCATCTATATAATGAAGTTTCTTATTTAAAGTCTAGAGCGGGGATTGTGAAATCCTTAAGAAATTGTTTTTTTTCGTGAACCGGAAACGTAGTCTGCTTCTCAGGGTCCATGGAAAGATTTGTCATTTTGCGCTTTCAGCGATATATAGTAGAAAAACAGTTATTAATGTAAACATCTAAAATAGGGGTCTGTGTTTGAGTATTATTTGCGACAACTTCTCGGGAAACAGAAACGCTGGAAGAACATAATAAATTCAGTCAAGTCTTATTATGAAGAATAGTAAAATAGTTGTAGGGTAGGTTCAATGAGCAGCCGACACGAAAACGGCTCACTTGGGCCATTATAGGGGTCCCTTTTTTATACCTTGAGCCAGTGGCCAGAGTCAAACCAGTGTTCACCAGTTTATTCCTCAGACATCACTGCAGCCTCGAACCATTTCGATTCCCTGAAAAGAAAGAGAGAAAAGAAAAGAGAGACCTTGGTCTATATTTGATACAGCATCCATGCACGGCAGTTCTGGTCTTCCAAAATTTCTCATCTTAATAAACCCGAGACAGAGGCATTGAAATACCGTTTGCTCCTCCTTGTCATCATTAAAACTGCTGCAGTAGTCATTTTAACCTTGGTCCATCCATATCGTATGGGTTCCTATTAACCAGCGACCCATAACGACTGATATCACCATCATAATCTGGTCCCTACCAAACCCAAGTAGAACGCGGGTGTTCCCCGCGTCATAGCCAGGCCACACAGTTGTAATAAAAAGCAAAAATGGCCACACTGCAAAAGAAGCAGAATTAGAAGTAGCAATAGGAGTAGCATTTAAACATAAACACAAAAGAGTTATTTTTCCAAAGAGACCGTATAAAGGAACTCCGTAGTTTAAAAATTAGACCAAAATCGCATAAAAAAATCATAAAATAAAAAAATTTACCAAAAACATTCACATAATTAATATAAAAAAACATTTATATTGTTCAACCAGTATTATAAAAGTTGAAAAAAAAATTAAAACATAACATATAATCGGGATTACTACTTGATAAGGGTGTGATACGCTTTTGAATTGGTGAAAAATTACTCCCATTTCTAGAGAAAGCAATCAAATCATCACCGTTGTCATCGCAAGATTAACAGTTGCTAAAGTCGCGACGCGTTGGACGGAGTATTCATATTTAAAAGATTTTGATCTTTTTTTTTATTTTCAAAATAATTTGTCATATATTTTTGGGTTCCATATTAAGTTGCGTTGTTGGCGATGTCCTGACATAAGGAAACACATTTTTCTGTTGAGTTTTAAGTTTTTTCAGTATCTGGTTCATACCCAGCAAAAACTTTACTTACCTGGTAAGTTAGCAAGTAATGTTGGAGAAATATAAACACTACTTATTTTTCGGCTGAATAACTACTTATTTTTGTTCGAGTTGTCCACAAAATTCAGTAGTTACAATACACTTACTATAAGTCACAAAATATCTAGTTATTATTTAACTTACTAGAAGCCAAAAAATAACTAGTTTTTATTAAATTGGCGCTAGTTAAAAGACCTAATATGTAGCTATGGAACTAGTTACCAGTAAGTAAATATTCAGTACTAAAAACAAGACAACTAATAAGTAGTTATTAAGCTGATTATTAGTAAGCAAATATTGATAACTGGAAATAATAGTAGTGAAAAGTGCTTACTGAGGCCATTACTAGCAAGTACTTATTGAGGTTTTCAGAATAATGACAATTGTAAAGACAACTACATACCAGGTAATGTATGAAATAACTACGACCTATTACCAAAATTCAAAAAGTTGTTCCTGGGTACAGAAGGATTTAATTTTGTAACTCATTAGCTATCTGTCGGATTTTTCAAACCGTTTGAACAATGAGTTGAATGAGGAATGTCCTCGAACTATACTTTAAAATCATTGGGATTTAATTCATTAGATTCGCAAACAACGCCTACATTTCGCTAATTTAAATATTCAAATAGGTTACAAATTTTACATTTAAAACGACAAAATAAATATGAAAACTCAATAAAAAGCATAATAACAAAAAAAAAAAATATTATAAAACCGCGTTACTTCAAATCCGCATCAAAATTAACCGCATTAAAACAGACTACAAAATATCTAAATGTTTGTGCTTTTGCTACAGAATATTTCTGAAACCAGTGCCAATGTTCTGTATCTCTCGCTTCGAGAAAATTTTCGATTGTAATGCGGGAAATAAAACAAAAATGCCATAAATTGAAACAAACAATTGTTTTTTTCACTTAACTGCGTCTGTAATATTTTAAGCGAGTTATAGTTGTCACGTAAGGAAATTACTCGCCAATTTACAGAAAAAGTGTGTCTGTAATATTTTTGTGAGAAAGTTCCCGCTTTGAACTGTCAAATAAACTCGCGCATAAAAGCTGGGTGAGAAAAAATATTACCACTAAAAAATATATTAAATATGCAAAATGCAATGAATAATAACATGGAAGAGATTAGTATTTTATTTTTGACTGATTTTTTCATTGTTTAATTATTTTGCTTTTAACTTTTTTGAAAAATATACGCTATTTTTAAAACAACAAAAATTAAAATCGCACTCTACATTATTTGCCGACGGTTGTATTTACGCCGCCGTCGTTGAAAATTTTTCAATTTTAGTAAATTTTGGCCGCCGTCTACTATATGTGTGACTGGCGTTCTCAACGTCAGCAATTTCACATCGGCTTCGAGTGGAATATTATGACATTTATAACGTAACGACTTACTCTCTTTTGCTAGTTTTCGACATGAGTTACAGCCACACTTTTTTCTCACTTTTCGAGAAACGATGGAATATTTTGTTTCACATCTTTTCGATGCGAGAAGTTCTCACCAAAATTACAGAACATAGATACAGTTGTGATAGTTATGGCAATAAAATTATTAATTATAGCATTTTAAATACTGATTGCTACATCAAAAACTACAGAGAAAAAAGTTAAATTAATTACAATTAAAAAATTTGTATAGAAATTAATAGTTTCAATTAAACGCTTAATTCACTTGATTATCCGTTTAACTCACTTGATTAAACGTTTAATTCACTTGATTAAATTTTGAATTAAAACTTATTTTGTTTTTGATTAATGTTTTAATTGGTGATAGACTTTGGAGAACTTTTTCTGTGTATTGTTTTTGCTCTCGAACTTTTTCTTAAAAGTAAAATTGTTTCAGAAGAAATTGAAACATAAAATACAACTGAAAAAGTAGCAAATGGTTTGATCTTTAAACTAGTGCTCAGTATTTATGTTTTATTATTGCTCTGTTTCGAATTCCTTATATTAATAAAACAGGTAGCAAAATTGGCGGAAACAGTTTATTGCGCCTAAAACCAAATAAAGCTCACTTTGGGAAAATAATTAAATTCGCCTAAAACCATAACAGATATAGATATTGCGGTAAAATTTCTTCCAACTTAGATTCATAAGGCCAGAAAAAATATCATGTAATTTTGTGAAATTCACAGTTCACGCTAAAATTAATTACACTGCTGTATTGAAATTTATTCTAATATATTTTTTGTAATAATTACAATAGGTCCAATACAAATTACGCTCCTAAAAATTATTTTAGTTCGGCTAAAACTTTTACGAATCATGATATTTTACTCAAGCCAGTTCAAAGTTTATATATGGGTCTAAACCGCAACCAATTTTAATGCTGATGTTCGTTTTTGTGAAGCTTAGCAAATAATATATAGGAAGTTCCACGAAAAATCTTCTTTTGTAACGTAACGCCAGAAGTAATATAAATCGTTTTTCAAAAATTGTAAATGTATGTATAATAAAGGTCTGCATGAATAACTTCATTCATAAACATACTGAAACGTTTATTCAATGAAGTTCGAAACTTCAGGCCACTGAACAAACTGTTGTTTTATTCATGCTACTAGCAAACACATTTCGTTTCATATGGCAAACACAAAGACTTTATTCAATGAAACGACTTTTGTTTCACAGTTTTCACTCTCTCTAATTTTTTTATATAAATACTCAATAGCAATTTAGCCACTTAGTAAATTTATGTATTTTTTTCTTTTTGTTACCTTTACAATAATATATGTAATTTGTAAAGCATTTTTTAAATTAAATTTAAATGTTTTTCCTATAATTTTTCTTATGTACTTTCAAGCAAAACACATTGCTGAAAAATGTTTTTGAAAATAAAATGAAATTTTTTTTTAAGTTTAAAAATTTACATTAAAAACCACTAATTTACATTGAAAACAAAGTCAAATTTGTATTATTTTTATTATTTTAATATTAATGTACTTCCTTATCTTGTTGCTTTTACTCTTCATGGTTATTTTTGTTTTTTTATCTTTCCTAATGTTTTTCATTTCTTTCAACTGGCAATATGACTTTAAAATAAATGTGTTTTTCCATGAACTTATTCGACATTTATTCAGTGATTGTTTTGTTTCAGAGTTGTTAGTATTCATATTCTCTTGTTTAAGTAAACAAAAACACTGCATCTTATTCGTCTCTTAAATTTCGTGTGTTTGTTGCTTTCATTTCGTAGTTATTCATTGTACTGAATACAAACGAAGTAAATACAAAATTATTATGACAGTTTCATGAACATCATTATTAAGTTTCATGCAGATGTTAAATGTATAATTTCCTTTTTTATATGTTGTGTAAAGCGCAATTAGCTCTACATTAAGTTACAAAAGGGATAACTTTTGAACAGATGGAAATTCCCATATGTACCTAAAACGAGCAAATATTTTTAAATTTGATAACTTGGAAAATAAATCTTTATAAGTCCAAAGCTCATTAAAAAAGGTTTTATACAAAAAGTCTTGCTCAATTCGCAGACATGCAGTTTAGTAATGCAAGTCAAACACCACTTCTGTTTTTTGTAACGTCACGCCAGCGCAAATTTTTTGCTTATATATATTCAAATCCTTAGGGTTGATTGTTGTAAATTATTTTCTGAATATAGTGCTGCTTTATTACTTTTTAATATAAAAAAAATATTTACAAATTTGACTTCTTCATTTAATTTTTTTAACATTTTGTCGTACATATACCAAGTCACGTCACAATCGGTATGCCCAGATATTTATTTATCATATAGAGCCCATTCCTGTCGGTGGAGGGTATCAAAGATTCGGGACAGCAGAATATTGCACTCTAACTTGTTAAAAATGAATAGCTTCTTTCCCTCATTATATCTTTGTTTTATATAGCTTTATTTTATAGCTACTTCTTCTATAACTACTTATTTTTTCGATATATGTACGTATAAAAATAAGTACTTACTTTTAAATGCGTTAAATAAGTACTTACTTTTAATGCGTTAGAACTTCCCCTGTAAAATTCATTGCTTCTTTCAGTGGAATTGTAAGTAGTATTTTTCTTTTTTTCTGATTACTCAACACACTATTTTGTAGGCGAAGTTTTTACTAGACATTTACCTATCATCAATTTCAGATGTGTGTGATGATAAATTCAAAAGTTAAATTCACATTTTAAAAATATCGCATGCGATAAAAAATATTTTAAGAAAATATCGCAAGCGATAAAAGAATATTATAAAGAAAATACAAGTATTTATACGAAATTTTAAGGTTTTTATGAAATATAAATCGTTTTTATCGATTTTTTTTTTAATTAATCTTTAAATTAGTCTTTTAATATTAAAATTTATGATTTTTGAAAAAAATTAAGCCTATGGATAAGGCTACCATAAACTATAAACTTCATTTTCTAATAGGTTTGATTCCTTGAGATGGAAGGGTTTGGACACAGTGGCCATATCCCTCACAGAGCACTTTCATGAGAATTTCACTCTAATCGATAAAAACGATTTATATTTCATAAAAACCTTAAAATTTCGTATAAATACTTGTATTTTCTTTATAATATTCTTTTATCGCTTGCGATATTTTCTTAAAATATTTTTCATCGCATGCGATATATTTAAAAAATGAATTTAACTTTTGAATTTATCTTCACACACATCAATTTCAGTAGGCACCGACAGTAGAGCGGGTCGGCCTCCATAGGAAAAAAAGTTGTGCCAGTTACCCTCTCGAATAAAAGATATGTCAATAAAGTTTCTAAAGCAGGAACAATTTTTTTTTGCCGCGCCCCCAAAAAGAGCGCTATTTGGTTTTTATATATAGCGCTGTCATTTATAGTGCGATATCATCTTATCATATTTTGCCTTTGGCGACTTTTTAATCCGACATCAAATTCTGGGCGCCACTTATGTCATCTCGGATCCTTCCCTCAAATGCCCAATTTTTTGCACGTGCCAAGAAAGTCCTTCTTAAACTTGGTATGTCTAGCTTGTAATAAACTTGACTTTCAGACACGCCTTAAAATTAAGCCCCCTTTTTTTTCTTTTTCACAGTCCGAGTTTTTAATCTAAATTCCCTTTTAATGTTTTCTATGCCTTTTTTTATTTGCATACTTAACAACAAAGTCAAAAGCTTTTGTTCACTTCATAGATCAAACGATTTCCGCTTTATAACTTTTTTGCTTTCCATCCACCGTCCAATTATGTAATACACTCTATTTATTAAAGCTTGACATGATTCAAAACTATCAAATAAAACACATCTTTGTTTAAGGAGAATACACTCCTGCCCCAAAAGTATGAGTATTATCACCCAATAATAATAAAAAGCTACGCAAGTCATTTTTCTCTGTCAGTCATTCAGTTTTGTTTCCGTACAACGTCTTTCTTGGGCTGGGGCCTTTGTTTGTCTTAATAGGAGCTGCTTTTACTGGTGCTTATGTGCAGCAAAAATATAAATATAAATTGAGTCATAAACATTCAAGTGTCTTTTTTTTAATTCTGTTCTCTTTATTAAAGTCGAAGTTTTTCTTTTGTTCAGTAATTTGTTAAGCAAAACAAAAAGCAACATAAGGAAATTTTTGCCGGTGTCGTTGGGTCTGTCAGAGTTTATTATTGTTTTTGTATTTTCTTCCAACAACAATTTATCACAAGTTTTTTTAAAATGTTTGTAATTTTTTAGTCATATTTTAGTTTTATTTATTTTATTTTTTTTACTTTTTGTTTTATTATTTTTACCTTTAAGTTTCTTGAACTCTACTGACGAATTAAAAAGTAAATAAAAGAAAATATATAAAAAGACCAAAAAAGACAATAACTCTATTTTTTAAAAACAAATAAAATTTTAAAAAATAATTGTTAACAAAATTTGCAATAATTTAAAAAAACTTGTTTTTAAATCGACCCCGTTATGATGAAGTTGTAGGTCATAAAAACTTGAAAGTTCTATTTGTTTAACTAAAAGTTATGAACTTTTTTCTTATCTCAACCGAATTAAATTAGGAGAGTTTGTGGGCAAAAAGAAATATATTGTCCTGTTAAATATGAGGATGTGCTCGTCAGGCTAGCGGTAAATCCTAAAAGCTTTGTTAAATCAATTACATGTGGTACAGTGTTGTAGAGCGTCGGTAATTTCTTTGATGTGTAGATCGGGTGTAATTTAAAATTCTTTCATGTTAAAACAAATAATATAAGGATTTGATTTTAGTGATAAAATTTATACCATCCAAAGTCACTGTTTATTTAAAAAGAAGTTTCCATAGTTTATGAAGCAAAATTTTGTTAGTGATTGGCGCCAGATAAACAATTAGATTTCGATAAAGGTTTACTTTTTTTTTGAACTCTCATTTTGTCTTGTGTACAGTAGATATTGGATAAATGAGTACTGATTATAATTCATTAATCTGTTTTCTCTTAGATTATTCAACTCAAATATTAGTATTTTATGTTTAAATAGACAAATTTTAAGGTTCTGTAAACAAAGAGCATGTTTGCCTATATTCGGCACAAATTTTCGGCATGTCTTGTTCCTATTGTCGGCATATCATATTGAATGGTAAAAAACAAAACATAAAAATATAATTAAAGATTTTATTTATTACAAATTAAATATATTACTTTTCTAGACATTTAATAGTACCCTTCAGGTACATGAGATCAAATCATATTTAATAAAACATCAAAAAAAAAAAAAAAAAAAAAAAAAAAAAAAAAAAAAAAAAACAAACAAGTATAAAAGTAAACAATATTTTAGCACAATTCAGTCTTTAAATTAATTTTTTGTACCTACAAAGGTTGGCAAAAATTAAAGAAATTACATTAAAATCTAATATTTTATATCTACATAAGAGAACAATTTAAACCCAACAAAACACAGGGAATTATGTTAATGAAAGAAGGTAATTGGGTATTCCCACTGGAATTTAAATATTTTTTTCTGTGCATGCTTTGCATACAAAATCTAATCCCAATGTTTTTCAGAGCATCATTTTCAGCGTCAGAGTCCAACTCCTCAACACAAGGGCACATACAGAAATTGGTTTCGTCGCCATTAAAAATTCGATCTGGATCATCCAAAAAATCACGGTCGTTTTCCTGACTTAAGAAGCTTTTTTAACTCATCAAACCATTTTCTAATACTTTCTTCAGTTTTAACAGCACGTCCTTTACTTATTCCTTCAGCTTCTCTAAGCAACAAACTGGGATGGCGTTTTAAAAAATTGGCGAACCATTTTTTTTCTGGGCGATCATTCGCAAATGGCGTAGTGCGTTCATCTATTTTAATTATTGATTGTACTGTATTCAGTAAGTCGTAAATTTTTAGCGGAAACCCACATTTCGCCAAGTCGTTGCACCAATTTTCTAAATGTTCCCCTTCTGCTTTTGTTAGAATGGTTGACCATTCTGCGGGGGCCCTCAGGAATTCGACCATGAATTCGGTCTTGAATAGTGGACCGTGGAACACCATATTTTACACTGGCTCCTAATATTGAGCATCCACCGTACCTTATTTCGGCTATTGCGTTTTGTAGTGACTCCTCTGAATATTTGAGAATGGATCTTTTCTCCTTTGGTAGCCATATTTTAACTCTTAAAATGTCTGCAAATCTAAAAATAGGTATGTTCTTTCTAACAGCAATAGGAAGGTATTTAAAGAAAACTTGTAATATAACCCGTTGCCGACTTTAGGCCAACAATGATCCTGTCGTCGGCAGATCGAAATCACTCATTTGAAACGATGCCGACTACTTGGTAAATTTACTCCAAACTCATTTTATATGTGATAAATGAGAAGTAAAGTGAGTAATGAACAATTTTCTCCAATTTTTGCTCAATTGAACAAAAACTATGTTTTCCCAGTAGTCGGCATAAGGGTGCCGACTACTGGAAAATCAAACATTTTTTTGTTCCTAATGTCGGCATCGCTAAGAATGAGAGAAATTAAATAAAACTAATTGCGAAAAAATTGCATTAAACAAAAATTACAGCTGCTTTAAAATTTGTAATCGCGAATAAGGGCGCGTTAACTTTTCATTAAGAGTACTGGAAGTAGGTTTACCAGTAGTGTGACTCTTAGTAGCTGACTCAAAAAATTTCATTTGCTTTTAGCTGATTCTAACAATTGTGTTATTTCTATAAAAGATAATTTTAGTAAATTTTCTAGTAAATGCCACGAATTTTGCAATCTTGAATCTGGCAAGTCTACATGGGCTACCCATGCAAGTAGATATTACACACGATATACATAACTAATAACATACAGATTGGCAAAACTGACCAGTTGCAACATGTACGACCAGCTGCAACATGTACGACCAGTTGCAACATCTAGGGGCCGAAGTAACGGGTGGTTTATAGGGCCGATGTTGAATGTGAACCACACCTAAACGGCAAGTTTTTTTTCTGCATTTCATTTGACATTTCTCAATTTCAGACTAACTCAATCTGAACCATGGAAAGATACACAATCGAGCAACGCCTTAAAGTTATTCAGGCTTATTATATAAATGGGCGTTCAAATCAAAATGCATATAGTGAAAATCATCTTCAGTGATGAGGGATATTTTCATCTCAGTGGATTCGTCAATAAGCAGAATTGCCGCATTTGGGCGAATGATAATCCAAGAGTAATTGTCGAAAAACCAATGCCCCCACAAAGAGTGACTGTTTGCCGGGCCGTATTTTTTCCAAAATGATACCGGTCATGCAGTTACTGCGAATGGTGTTCGCTATCGTGAGATGATAACGAATTTTTTATGGCCTGAATTGGAAGATATGAATGTGGACGATATGTGGTTTGAACAGGACGGTGCCACTTGCAACACAGCTAACGAACCAATGGCTCTTTTGCGCGACAAATTCAATGGCCGTGTTATCTCACGTTGTGGCGATGCCAATTGGCCGTTAAGATCTTTCTTTGGGGTGTACGTCGATAAGCCAGCAACAATTCAGGAGCTAAAGGATGAGATAATTCGGCACATTAACGGCATAGAACCTCAATTATGCCTCAGCGTCATCGAAAATTTAGACCATTGGATGGAGGTGTGCAGCAGAAGTCGCGGCGGCCATTTGGCCGATATTTTGTTTCGCACATAATTGAAGCATACCAATATTATCATAATAAAAAGAAATAACAATAATTTCCTAAATAATTTGTGTTTTATTAAAAAGCAGCATCGGCCCTTAAAATTTAACCACCCTTTACATTAAACTTGATTATCATCAATTAATTAAGGTTTTCTTTCTATTTTTTTTTAGGTCGGTATTTTGAAATACAATTAAATTTTTAAGGAACTAAATAAATAGCGGTGAGTAAAATGTTATACCTTTTAAAGATTTTTTGTCCGCATTCCTTTAATTCCTATCTTGAGCCCTAATCACCCTCTGCTGATTAGCTGCTATGAACTAAATTTAAAGTTCTTCTTCTTAATAAATATACATTTTTTTTGTGGACTTTCTTGTTATTTTAGTAAAAATAAATCCCGCTGATAATCGTCTTGACTTAACTTTATTAAATATGTATGCAAATCTTAATCTACAAATAATACCATTCTCCTAAAAAGATTAACTCTACTTCAAATAAATTTCCCTTTCATCTTAAATCAGCTATGAAATACCCATTTTCATAATTGAAAATATCTCATAAAATATGCACCATTCACTTGTTTGCTTATATTTCTTTCTCTCATCCATTCATCCATTCATTCTTTTATTTATTCAATTGCATTGCAACTCAAATTTATTAAAACTAGTTTCTGTATATTTTTTACTTTATGGTTGCCTGGCAAAATTGCACCCTCATGAACTACTTTTGCTTAAAAAAAAAACATGATAGATTTGGTCGCATTTATGTGCAAAAGTGTACGGGTTTAACCAAATTTCAGTTTAAATATTTTAAAAATATTTTTACTACTTATTCTTTTAGCCGACAAATCCATTGATGAAGAAGCTGGTAGTGATGATGGCGTTGGCATGCCATTTGAATTTTGTGGTTTTGCTGTTTTTTTATTTACATTTTCCTTTTTCTTTCAATCAAAGCGGTATATTTTCTTTAATAGATGCTGTTGCATTTATAAATATTTCGGTAAAAAAAATTTACAACAAACAGACTTTATGTTTGCATTTTGTTTGTAGGGTACACCACCGGCACTACCTCTCAGTATCAGCTGCTGTGGCGCGGCAGGTCTTTTAATCAGCCGACCAACCCACTCACTCACTCAAATTCTCAACCATTCATCATTGAAAGTAAGATAATCTTTGGTAAATATTTGTAACAGTCAAGTAAATAACTTTAAAAAAAACTTGTGTAAATACCGATCTCGGTTTTGAGTTGCCTGCAATGAATTGATATTGATATCACTGGCAAAACACTTTTACACTGCCTCTGTAACCTGCCTTAGAGCAGAAAATAATTTGAAATTGCAGTTTGCCAGCGTGTTCATTCATCTGTTGTTTGATTAAATTAATCGAATAGCTGGGGAGAGTATTGAGAGTTGTTGAACATTTCTTAATTAGAGTTTCGTATCACACAAAAAATTTAATATTGTTTGTAATCACCAACTTCATAGAATCAAGCAAACAATTTGTTGATTTTGCACCTATTACCAAAATGATTTTATTGATTACGAAAAATTGTAAGAATTTAAAATTGGTTTGTTTCAATAAATGATATTTTTAATTTTAATTAAAAAAGTGATCAAAAAACTTTGCCATTTCAAACAATGTGTTAATTGATTTAATTAGATATAGCTCAGGTTTTGACATTGATAATTCTACAAGTTTAAATTATTTTATTTTAAGCGAAAAAATCAATTAAGATTTGTTATTATTTAATTAATATTTTAATTAAAAATTTATTTCAAAACAACTAAAATGTTAATTAAACCGAAAACATATTTTCATTTTTTGTTGAACTAAAAAAAGAATTGATTGATTTATTACATTTATTAAATTGAAATAATTTTCAAACAGTTTTTTTAATTAATAAAAAACTATTGAAATTTTTTTTTGTGTTGTTAGGATAAGTTGTATTCACTTTCAAAATATGGAACATTTAGGGAATTGTTCTTAAGAAAAGCAAATTCTTATCTGATTTTAAATATATCCCAGCGGGAAAAAGAAGGAGTACGGATGCCTTCTAGAGGGCCTCGGTACTCCTTCTTTTGGATGTATACAAATTCCATTCCATATTCATACCTTTTTTACACACGTCATGGCGGGGTAGGCCTTTCGCTATCGCTTCTTTCGCCAGAGATTCTGAAAGCATTCAAATTAATGCTCTTAAATGGCTTTCGAGGGAATGTTGATTTTATAACAGGATCTGAGTTTTTGGCAAAAAAAAAAAAAAAAAATCGTACTCCTTCTCTTCTCCCTTCTTATAGAAGGGAATGTGTATCTTATCTTTTAGACGGAAGAGTCGATGTCTTCTATGAGGCATTCTATGAGCAGTTAGATAAGAATGTTTTTTATTTATTTTTTTATTTGAGAGAGAGCGGGGAGATTCCTCCCAACGAAGACGATACCGCGACCAAGCCAGGTCTATCGTACCCGCCCTCCTTTAGTTGGCCAAAAGACCCTCTGCCTCCCAGAGGAATCCAAGAAAGTATTTTGCCGGTGTTGCACCGCCTCGGAACGCGCATATCGCGCTGTACCCCAAGTGTCTCCTTCTGGCCACAGTAGATGCCTGGTCTGAAGTAAGAAGGTCTTCTGATTTTTACCGCTGGGATACTAAAGGCCAGCGCAAATGTTTTTGAAAATCATATACACAACAAAAATCAAATGTGTGTGTACAAAACGTTTGCATTCAACCACAATGACAAATGCAAGGCGTAACTGTTCCTGTTAATTTATCATTCCAAATAAAAGATTAGCGGCGACTCTGTTCAGAAAACATATCCTTGAAATTCCTTCAAAGATATTATTGAAATTCCCGCAAATTTTTTAACAAAAAATGTTAAAAAGTATTTAATTTATTTTAAACGTTCTGCAACATTAATCCCAGTTAATATCGACTGATTAATCGTGAGGCTTGATTTATAATGTAAAATAAAACATACAAATTTGAAAGTGAACTTAAAATTTTATTATCGTTTAAAAGAACAATTTAGTGTTTTTTGTTTTACTGTTTGAAAATGATATCAAGTAAATATTGGCAATGACTACGCCTGAGGTGGTCCATTCGGAAGGTCCAATTTCAGGCGATTCGTTCGAGCATAGCGACTGGTATCTTGCGAAAAACACGAGCAATGTTGGCTTCCAAAGCGTCAATCGTAGCTGGCTTATTCCCGAAAACCTCAGACTTTACATATTAGCAGAGAAAACAGTCCAAAAATGTGAAATCGTGAATAAGAGCTCACCGAAATTATTTCTCAACAAGGTCAATGTTTCACACACTGTATGTCAACAAATTCCTAAAAATCCTAAACAACAAAAACTGGAGGTATTCAACTCAACTTCTCCACAACGAAACTGGATATGAGCTAGTCATAGACTTTATAAGAAAACTCAACAACAAATACTATGAATGTAATCAACTTTCTCGTTATCGTCTGATAAGGGAATGTACTCGATTGACCTGACTACATCTTCGAAAACTAAATCATTAAATTAAAAATGACATGTATACATATGTTATCCTTTAGATAACTTCATTGTATATTTGTATTATTACATATTGAAACAATGTCATAATTACACAACTACTATCAGGACTTTTTGATACCAGAATTACTCGTTGTAGTATCTTTTGATAAAATCTTTAACATTGTAAATATTAGTATAAAATGTAAATAAAGGTGAAAGTATAAAATGTAAATAAAGGTGAATTATAAAAAAACACGCTGTGTGGCTCGTAGCGCCGTCTTGTTGAAACCAGAGCTTACGAGACCATGCGCTTGAATTTCAGGAGGCACATAGTCCGTTAACATGGTGATTTTCCTAATTTTTCAAGAAATGTGGACCAATGATTCCACCAGCCTATAAACCATACCAAACCGTTTTTTTAATGGTTGGCATCTCTTGGTACTCTTCGGGATGCTTATCACCCCAAATACGACAATTTTGTTTGTTGACCCAGATATGTGCTTTATCATTGAAAAAGAGTCACGATAAGGCACCGGATTTTCAGTGATTTTTTCACAGCCCATTCGCTGAAAATAAGACTCAAATTTTAATCGCCTGGCTTCAATTCTTGCACATGTTGAATTTTCTACGCTTTAAGGTCGAGATCCTTACGTAAAATAAGCCAAGTCGTCGAATACGACAAGTCAAGCTGCAAACTGGAACTAAAATTTGCGAATGGTTTGGCAAAATCGGTTTCAGTAGGTCGATTATGCGCACCGTAAGTTCCTCGAATCGTACGACAAACATTTCTCATAGAACGCTGATTTTCGTAATACAGCTGAACAATTTGGAGATGCTGTGATGTGGGCCTTTCCATGGTGACTAACTAAACGATACTGAACAAAAATTATATAGCAGTTTGATAAGAGTCACGCGTGATCTGTAAAAAAGCATATTGAAAATCAAACCTCGCGATGAATATCCACTCTTCTTGTTAAGGGCCGATGTTGATTTTGAATAAAACACAAATTATTAGGGAAATTATTATCATTTCTTTTTATTATGATAATATTGGTATGGTTCAATTATGTATGGAACAAAATATCGGCCAAATGGCCGCCGCGACTTCTGCTGCACACCTCCATCCGATGGTCCCAATTTTCGATGACGCTGAGGAATAATTGAGGTTCTATGCCGTTAATGTGCCGAATTATCTCATCCTTTAGCTCTTGAATTGTTGCTGGCTTATCGACGTACACCCCAAAGAAAGATCTTAACGGCCAATTGGCATCGCCACAACGTGAGATAACACGGCCATTGAATTTGTCGCGCAAAAGAGCCATTGGTTCGTTAGCTGTGTGGCAAGTGGCACCGTCCTGTTGAATCCACATATCGTCCACATCCATATCTTCCAATTCGGGCCATAAAAAGTTCGTTATCATCTCACGATAGCGAACACCATTCACAGTAACTGCCTGACCGGCCTCGTTTTGGAAAAAATACGGTGCCACCATCCCATAAGCCGCACCAAACAGTGACTCTTTGTGGGTGCATTGGTTTTTCGACAATGACTCTTGGATTATCATTCGCCCAAATGCGGCAATTCTGCCGAATCCACTGAGGTGAAAATGTGCCTCATCACTGAAAATGATTTTCTTCGAAAATTGACGATATGCATTTTGATTTGAACGCCCATTTTCATAATAAGCCTGAATAACTTTAAGGCGTTGCTCGATTGTGTATCTTTCCATGGTTAAAATTGAGTTAGTATGAAATTGAGAAATGTCGAATGAAATGCAGAAAAAACTGGACGTTAAGGTGTGGTTCACATTCAACATCTGCCCTTAAAATAACCACTCTTTATTTGTCATACAATTTCTTTATTACAGAAATCTTATTAAAAACGACTTTTAAAATTCTTGCGTTTTACGTTTGCGATTTCCAGCATACCCGTTCGATATATTATGCCATAATTTGGCCTAGTGGTGAACGATATACATCGATGTTTTCAAAACTCTAGATGTAAGGTATCAATACATCGAAAAAATCCGATGTTATTTACACTAATCAACATCGAATGAACATCGATGTTTCTTATTTTATGCGTCGAAGCGAAGTCCATTGTAAGATTTTCAATATTACTGCAGCCATTGTCGAAGAACCTGTTTCAAAAGAAGTGCAAAAATTTTCTTTGCAAGATATGCCAAAAAGCAATGTGTGTGAAGTTGTTATGTTAACAGAATAATGTTAACCTCTTAACAGAACTTATGTTAACGCTTTTATGAGGGATAAATCCAGATTTCTGGAAAAGGAGTCAACGTGGGCGAACAAAAATTATTAGGAATTGTGGACAATAAGTTCTCCATCGTTTGCCATCATTACGATTTTAAGCAGAGTGAGTTGAAGCGACTTATTCACAATTTACCCTTTAGAATTCTCTGGGTGATGAGTCCAGATTTCTGGAAAAGGAGGCAACGTGGGCAAACCAAAATAATTAAGGTTTGTGGACAATAAGTTACTCTATCGTTTGCCGTCACCAGTATTTTTAACAGAGTGAGTTAAAGCGACTTATTCACAATTTGCCCTTTAGAATTCACATTCAACATCGGCCCTTTTTAACCACGCGATATCAGTGTTTTCCGAGTACTGGGCCATAGAAGGACATGAGAGCAGACTGGTATCGCAAGCTTGCCACTTGCCAGAAGAAATGGGACAGTTATTCATTTTCTTTGCTAATGTCCGGCACTTCACTTAAATCAACATAGACTTCTGGGCGAACATATACCGGGCGGCCTTTTCGAAGTATCTCCGATTGGCTAAGGTAACCTGATCGGATGCATAAACATGACCGCATCTTTATGGTACTAATGCCTTGGCTTTGATTTTAGTATTTACATACAGTGAGCGTCCAAATAAAGTGTACAATTTGTTTTCCAATACAAAAAGTGTTATGTTGAATTTCTACTTTGCCACATTTGAACAGACTTCAAGGTTGCTGTCATCCGTAAAAAAATGTTGCTCTAAAACTTGATGAAAGCAAGTTGGACAAAAAAAAAAACGTGATGAAAGGTAGAAATAAGAAATTTAACGGAAACTGTATACACGTAGAAAACAAATATGGTTCGGCATGGTTACAGCAACTGCTCTTTGCCTACTGTAACAATCTATTGTTGTGGTAAACAAAAAATTTTTATTTTTATTGCATATCAGCAATATTTTAGTTACTGTTAACATTTCAATGATTATCGCAATAATAAATTTGAGTATGGTTCACTGAAAAATAATTACTTTTCTAACAACTAAATATTGATAACTTTGAAAACAATATATAAGTTACAACTATTTAATGATATCTAATAACCATAACACCATATTATGATAACAAACGATTATATTATGATTATGGTAATGTTATTTTGAACTATAATAAGATTTTTTTTTAGATTCACTGCAAGTAAGACTTGAGTGGTTGTAATTCTCATTCGCTTTACAGTTTTATTTGCATAATATTTTTAGCTTTTCAAAATTCTTTGGAAAAAGGTTTCCTGATGATCTATGTATATGATCACTTTTAACCATAACACAATCACTTTGCATCATAATATTATGATTAATATGTTAAGAGTATAATATAATAATAATAATTATAATATGATGTTATAAAAACAAATTATGATTAAGGGAAAAATATTATAATGTAATATTATGAATATATTTGGTCATAATATTTTATGATTATAATAATAATCATAATATGTTTTGACTACAATCATGAATCTTATCATAATATGTTGCTCTTGGAATATGTTTACCACAACCATGTGTTTTCTCTGCGTGTTGTATCTTTAATGAACCGTGATAGGGTTGGTTGTTGTACTACGTCCTAAAAAAGCTGGATCAGCCCAAAAGTCGCTCGATATCAGTCCAACTAAACATCTGGGATAATTTGGAAAGATAATTGAAAAAAATATATATGTATAAGAAGCAAGCACTCTCTAAGGAAAATTCTGCAGAAAGAGTGACCAAAACTTTCCACTGAGCTAACTTTGAAATGGGTGAAATCAACGCCCAAAAGACTAGAAGCCGTCACAAAAGCAAAATGAAACAAAGCAAAGTATGTATTAGTCGTTAAACGTTTCTTAGTGTTTTAAAACTGTACACTTTTTTTGACGCGTAAATAACAGAGTACATTGGTTTTTTATTGTACTGTTTTTTTAATTTGGAAATATTTAAAATTTTTTACTTTTAAAATCTAATAACATTGTCCAAAGTTTTGTAAAGGACAATAAACGTCTAAAAATTCAAGTTTTTTTTTTTTTTTACCAAAATAACACTTTTAATAGCTGCGTTCGAGAACACAAAAGTTTTTACTATTTTTTACTGAACTTTACTGCATTTTACTAAATTGCGTTCGCGTACACAAAATACAGTAAATGAGAACACAAATTGAGAGCGTAAAGTGACAGTTCTTGACTGAGTACTTACAAATTTTTACTGAAGAAATTTTTGCAGTAAAACAAAAAAAACATGTTTCAAAAGGTAGCACAAAAAGTAGCAAACAAAAGGCATACAAATTGTGAAAAAATTGTTTAAAAAAAGAAAAGTTGAAATAAAACTAAAATAAAAACAAAAAATTAATTAATATTAATTAATTAAACTTGTTTGTGAAGAATTTATATGGCTAAATACCAACTTTTGAAACTTTGTTTTGTTATGTTAATTTTTTGGAGTTGTAAAAGTGTCAAGTACTCGGGTACTTAGAACAGGCCTTGTTTTTAAAGTTATTAAAAGTAAAAAAAATTTAGCCGGGCACAAATAAGCAATATTAAAAACAAACAAATATTAAAGATTACATAAAATCATTTGTTTGTATTTTCCAAAAATATTCGTGTTATAAAAAGTATTTAATCGAGTACCGATAAGAAAACGAGTTAAGTAGTAAAAAGTGTAAACATTTTTCAACACTTAAATTATTTGCCATCACCTGTTGCCTTTATTTTTCGAATTTGTACAAATTTTGCGTTTGCGTACTTTTTTGGACAACAGCTTTTTGTGAGAGCAAATTTTTAAGTTTACTCATTTACTGCATTTTACTGTAAAAGTACTCAAACGCACCTAATATTGGAAAACCAGTTGTACGCTTTATTTTGACGCTCCCAGTGTATCTTATTTATTGGTGTGTTCTTGTCGAAAACGGTGTCTTAAGACTACTTGATTGCCTATTTTGTTCCTTACATGCAGCCATGTTAACCACCCAAGTCCCAGATAGTAGGTATTCCAGTTAGTCCGGAATTTATTTCTTGGACGTTTGTTTTAGGTTGGGCTGTTAGGTGGTTCGTTGGCTGCAGAAAAAAGTACTGTATATCAAATATATTTTATGTGACCTTTTAACAAATATCTTATATATTAATAGGCAAGTGGATTTCTTTGGATCCCTTTTATGCAACTAAAATACAATATATTTTAACAAATTTAATACGCGTTACAAAGTGGTACTAATCCATTGAAACAATTCACATACGTGTGAGCAAAAACGATGTAGACACATAACAGAAGCAGTATGCTTTCCTTTTGTGTTTACATAGTAAAAAGAACAACAACATGCAGAGTTCTCTGCTATGCATTAAATTGGAGAACAGTAGAGATTAACTGCCCGTTCGCCGATATCGAACGTTAACGTTCGCATAGTAAATAACATTTAAAACAAAAACAAAATTTCAAAAATTGTTTTTGTTTTAAATTTAATTTTCTATGCGAACGTTAACGTTCGATATCGGCGAATGGGCAGTAAGAAATCAAAATGAGAAAGACAATTTTAAATATTTTGTTTTCTTTTTGGAAGAGTTGTTGTTTTAAAATATCACCGTTGATTTCTTAAATTTTTGTGCTTATGAATAATTTTAATGTTATTTTTACATTATTAATATGGTTACATTGTAAAGAAGGTGTTTATTGCATTATTTTTTTTTTTTTAAAAAGTGCGATATTTTGATGGACTGCGATTTTATTTAACAGACACTACCGATCAGGGTCATTTGTTATATGATAATCATGTATTTACAAAAAATATATATATAGAGAGGTTATAACAAAATAATTCATCAACGAAATAAATATAAATGGAAAATATATAAAAGGCTTTGTTATAAACATTGAGATTAGGGAACTTATGTTATATATACAATTTTAGAAAAATCGTCACTAAATAGAAATATGCCTCAAATTAAAAATTGTTCTGCTCTACTGCGAATTATTACATTTTGAGTCTTTATGATCAAGTGCTTTTTTTTTTTTAACATTAAATAAATACATTTCTACATATAAACATATTTAATAAAGTTTTAACCCATACGATTAAATAAATATTATAAATAACGGTACAAATAAGTTATTTCTAGATTGCAGTCGATTGTGTCTACTGCTGGCTCATACTAGTCGTAATAAATGTGTAAACAATTCCTTAAATCATTTGGCTTAATAACAAAATGCATTTAACTTTTACTCTAAATGGTGGATAATAAATAAAACCTGAGTAATTCCTTGTGACACATGACAAATCCACATCCATAAGCTATTTCACTATTCAGGATCAATGCTAAAATCACAGTGCACAATGAACGTGCAAAGTTTTCTCTTTCTATATTCATATGAATAAATCAATGTGTGTGTACATTTGTACAATATACATATTATATAAAGGGTGTTTTTTTAAGCCTGATAGAACTTGCGAGTGTAAAAAATAAATCTAAAATTTTTATAGGGAAGATCAATACATGGCATTTATATATCAATATTATTTTGGGAATATGGGCACCGCGGTCTTTCTTAACGAAGGACATCCTGGACGTCCAAGTTTGTGCTACTTTTTCGAAAACTGCTGGCAGTTTGTTACGAATAATAAGAACAATATTGGCCTCCAATTTTCAGTTATGGCTGGCTTATCAGCATAAGCCAGTGAGTACACGTATCCCTACAAAAAATAATAGTGGAGGCTATCAACTCGCACGACCTTGGACGACAACTGAAAGATCAATTTCTCAAAAATGACGTATATCCGAATTTTGATTTAATTAAGCCGATGGTTGCGATAGCCACGGTAGCCACGCCTCACGTAGCGCCATCCTGTTGAACCCACATCTGGCTCGGATCAATGTCATCCTTATTTTTAAACGAAAATTCACTGATCATGGGGCAGTAACGATCTCCATTAACCTCAACGCGTGCTCCGGCTTCAGTTTTAAAGAAATAAGGTCCGATGATGCCACCAGTGTGTTAACCGCACCAAACTCTAGGAGCACGATTGGGGCGTACGTCGTAAGAACGAAGGACATAATGCAGTAAAATTCTTAAAACACACTCTATTTTCCAACAATTTGGTTGTAAACATAGTTTGTTTTCTTTTGAAAATAAAATTGGAAAATTCCTAATTTTTCAAATTGTTGCTTATTTTTTTCTTCTTTTATTTTGCTATCAAAAAGCAGTGCGAATGAAGATATAAATGCGCGCATCAACAAGGCCCGTCAGGCAATGTTCTCGCTAAGGGAAGTATTGGGTGTCTTCTTACTTATTTAAACACCTCAAAACACAACTCTTCAACATCTGCGTTAAGCCCATCTTAAACGGATGCGAAATATGGGGCCTATCAAAAAAAAAACCATACAACGATTGCAAATCTTCACAAACTGTTGTCTTCGACAAATACCGTAAGCAATAAAGATCTACTTCGGACTACAAACCAACAACCAATCCAGAACGATATCCTGAGAAGACAGTTGGGCCATACGTGAAGATTCAAAAACGGGATTGCAAAGACAGCACTGCGTCCCCCAAGGCTCTCGTCGCTGTGGTCGGCCAAAGACGCCCGGGCGCACTGCAACATTGCAGACTTCTTCGTTCCAAATTGATGTCAGATGTTGTGTATTGATAACCAAGATATCAAGATACAGAAATGTACATTGTCTTTATGTGGGAGGTACCTCGCCCACTTTTCCAATCCCGCCCAGATTTTGTCAGACGTTGTGTGTTGATAACCAATATAATCGTACTAAATGTGGAAACTAGCTCTTGTCGTTGTACAGATATACATACATAAATCTATTATATATTTGCTTGGGAGGTCCCCTCCACTTAAAATTTTAGAAAATATATATAGCCTCAAGCACCTCCCAGAACATCATTAGAAGTATACAGTAGAAGTTTCATAAAGATCGGCTTAGCGGTTACGGAGATTACCTCCTACGAACAATCAAACAAACAACCACTACCTCCTCATAATATAAAAATAGAAAGTAGAGATACGCTCAAGTGACCCCTCCTACTGGCTCGACAGGCTCCCAATCTTTAACTCAAATTCTCCATCAGGTTTTTCAATAAACAGTTGTCAATGGTTGATATCTACTTGTTAACGTTGTTTTTAAGATCTTTAACTGTTGTGGCTTATGGCTGTAAACTTTCGATTTAAAAAAACCCCACAAAAAATATTCTAAAGAAGTCAAATCGCACGATCTTGGTGGCGAATTCACTCCTCCTCTACGGGAATTAATACGATTTTCGAACTTTTCTTTCAAAAGATCAATTGTTTCTCTTGCTGTGTGGCAAGTGCCACTAGCCTGTGGAAACCACATATTCCCTGCGTCTAAATCATCAATTTTCCGCCACACCAAGCTTCGGCTCCTCCCACTGCATCGATTTCCATTGACTATTGATACCCAAATTGGGACACCCATTATTTACAAACCCGTTGAGCTAAAAATGAGCTTCATCGCTGAACACAATTTTTTGATTAAACATCAAGTACTGATTTTATAAGTAAATTTTGATAATTTGGAAGCGTGTTGTTCACGCATAATTCGATTCATGATGACTTTCCAGAATATATTTTTATTATATTCTATTATTCCCTTTAGGAACAAAGGGCCTTTACAAACTCTGCATTCCGTTTGGTTTGATGACAGATCTTGTATTTGCCTCCAGCTTCGACCAGATCGGTTGACTTCGCTCTCGTGATGACGACGCCAATTGAGAGATGGTCGGCGCCATTTCTTTGGGTGTTGCGCTGAGGTTTCCAATCAATAGCAGCTCTAGTGATATCACCTTGAGGTCTCCGCAGCTTGTAACCAATTCAACGCAATTTCATCGCCCGGGGGTTTATGTGCTCCATACGCCATTTTGACAATTTTGAGTTAAGAACGCCAACCTAGGTTTTCGACCCCAAATTTTTTAAATCTGCAATCCGTTTTCGGATATCTCGCCTCATTACTGAGATAAATCGTGTCCATTTTGCTCTATATCTTATTAAACAGAACGTTTTGGTGCCACTCTATACTTCATTAAATGGCGTATAGAGCAAAATTTCAGTATAAAATCTTAAAATTGATTTCTGCTGGACATTTTGCTCTACGTGCAGTTGAAATTGTTGAATGCAAATATTTTTAATATGTTTTTCCGTTATAAAGAATTATTAAAAGTTCTCTCTTTTATAAAGTATTCTATAGTTAAATGGTATACTATAGTAGCTCTTATTACCAAAAATAAATAAATACCTCAAGCGTTGCATTAGGCTATACAGTAACTAATTTCTAACTGTAAAGGTGTTTGTATTTTTTTGTAGGTAGGGAGAAACCGACCAATACAGTCAATGCAACGCTTGAAGTGCTTATTTGGGTTAAGCTGTTACTCCTTAAGCTAGATTTACACGATTGAAATTTTCTTCAAAATGGGTCTTCAAAATGCTTCAAACTCGTGTAAACAGCAAAATTTCTTCAAAATTTATTGATCTATATTATTGAAATAAATTTTGATCAATAAATTTGGAAGAAATTTTGCTGTTTACACGAGTTTGAAGCATTTTGAAGAGCAATTTTGAAGAAAATTTCAATCGTGTAAATCTAGCTTTAGTCTGCATTTTCCCGATTTGTCAGAAATCGACTGAAAAATTCTGCTAAAGAAGAATTTAACAGAATTTAAAAAAAAAATATATTTTTAACGAAAAATTATCTTAATAAACAGTAGTGGAGGTTACAAAATAAGTAGTTGTATATACAAAATGATCAATACTCTGATGACAGAACATCCAACTATTCAAAATATAATTATGTGGAGCGTTTCGTGTGTTGCCCAAAATAAAAATCAAATGATGTCCACAGCAATTTTAAAATTTTTGTCAGACCATTTAGAGGTCAAAAGTATTATTCAAAAGTTTTCTGAGCCGGGGCATTCACAAATCCAAGAAATAGATTGCGTTCAGAGTGCTTTAGACAGATATCTCAAACATTTAGAAATTCATAGTATTTTGTCACTCGTTAACTACTTAAAAAATTTTACAACAAATAAAATAAAACTTAAGGTTGTAGAAATGCAATTCTCAGATTTAAGAATTTTTCTAAGAATACCCAATTAAATTTTTCGATTCTTCCGTTTACTAAAATAAAAGTTTTTCAGTATATTCAAAATAACTTACTCACAATTAAATTTAAAAACTCAATTTTGCAGCCTCATTTCCAATCAGCAAATTAAATAAAAAAAGGGTTGCCGTAATAAATTACCAACACCGTTAAATATTTTTGAAACAGAGATAAGTATTGTTAAAAAAAAACTGCAAAAATTCAAAATGATAAACTTTTTAATTTAAAATTTTTTTTCAATTTTATTTCTGAAGCAGACAAAAATTATTATATAAGCCAAATAAAATAAGATACTGATTTTTGTGTTATCGTTTGTGAATTTATAATTACTTTGTAAATAGTTTTAATTTTTGTTTTTCGTTAATAAAATAATAAATTTTTTACTAAAACTTTTTGGTATGTTTTACTGCTTTTTTTATGATACTTTGCTCTACATTTATGTATTTGCAAGAAAATATGCTTAAGGTGGTTTATAGAGCAAACATGATTTTTTTTACGGTTAGAAAATATCCCGTTATAGATGCGATCGG
Source organism: Pollenia amentaria (assembly GCA_943735925.1). NCBI lineage: Eukaryota > Metazoa > Arthropoda > Insecta > Diptera > Polleniidae > Pollenia > Pollenia amentaria. Next base: position 124,837,060 of record OX031007.1, read on the forward strand.
GAGATAAAAATGTTTCCTCAGAATCGTCTTTTTCAAACAAATATATGGTTCGAAAATCACAAAATTCTATCGAGTAGTTTTTTTTTTTAAAAATATGTTAAAATTCAACATCGATTTTCTCAAAATTCATTTTTGGCACATAGAGCACTTAAACCCCCGGGCGACGATTTGCAGCTTAGGATTTCGATAGGGATTGGTCGTTAATCTGTTTCTCGCAACAGTTTTGTGGTTGTTATAAATTTTAGCAAAAATCTCTTTAGGATCATAGATGTCAAAAAGTTACTGCAGTATGACAGGTCAATTGACAGCTAACCCTTTCTCAAGATTTATCGGTCATAAAAAATCACCCTTTGCTTATAAAAAATTTTTCTTTTACATGTTGCATTTAACACTGCAGCCATTAACCAGCCACTGCTTGCCACCTGCTTCATGCTTTAGCTTGCTTCATTGAAATGTGGCAAATTTAAATGTTACAATTTATTAAAGATCTTCTCCAACTACGACCAACAACATCTCAATGGTTGTTTGCCAGATGATGATACTCATCACTCGTATCAAAGAAAAGAAACATTAAAATGAAATATTATAAAATTCAAAAAATCTTTTAAACAAATATTGCAGCAATTTTGAGTTTTTTTTTTCTCTTTCTTTTTTTTTTTGCAATCGAAATAGTTTTCATACATTATAGATAGTTTTTTTATGTTTGTAGCAAATTAAATTTGTTTGGTATTTAAATTTGTTTATTTTAAAATGCAAATTGTTTTTATTATATTTTTCTTTGTTTTATTTAAGTCTATTATAAAAAAAAAAAATATGGAAAAAAGATAAAGAAAATTTCACAATTTTCCTCTATTGTGTTGGGAAAGTGTATGATTTATTTGAAGTTTTTTTCTGCTTCTTCTATTAAAGAAAAAACCTTTATGGACATTATTATTTCTTTTATTCATTTCATATCAGCAGATTTGAAAGAAATGATGATGATAAAACAACACCGATGATGGCATAATAAAAAAAAATTAACAAGCTAAATTGAATTAATGATTTATGTTTCCATTAGACCTTTTTTGGTCAAACGAAACGTTTAAAAACAATTCAACTGATAGCGAAAGTGTTGAACGTTTGGCATCAGAGAATCCCCCAAAATTTTCTATTGTCTATTTCAACTGTCTTTCGTACATTGTACGTAACATGATGCTAAACCACAAAGATTTTGATTACAACAAACGAAAATGTAAAGGGGGTTTCTTTAGGAGCGATGTCTTGTTTTAACTAAAAAACTTGTGGCTTGAACTGATTTTTATTTAAAATAATGAAACAATCAATGGCATTTCTTATGGAATACGACATTGTTCAAATGTCCGCCGCGGAAAAATACGCTCGGGTAAAAAGGCTGGACCAAAGTTTTCTATGCCTGGAGAGCACAAATTGGCCGAAATACCAAGAACTTGGCGTTCGATGTCCACCTGCAGCTCTTCTAACGGTATTGGCATAGACTAGCGATTTACTCTTACCCCCAAGAAAAAAATCTAATATAACTTAAAGAGCACGAATGAGTCGGGCATTCGCATGCTCTGGGCCCAAATTATGGCATTCGATATCGATCGAAATTCCCATTTAAGTTGTATTCAGGGGTGTGCTGGAAATCGAAAACGTAAAACGCAAGAACTTGGATGTTGGTTTTAAATACACTTTTAATCAAATTTTTATAATTTTTGTTATAAAATTCTGTTAAATAGAGAAATATTTTTGTAATAAAGGGTGGTTAAATTTTAAGGGCCGATGTTGATAGTGAATAAAACACAAATTATTTAGGAAATTATTGTCATTTCTTTTCATTATGATAATATTGGTATGGTTGAATTATGTACGAAACAAAATATCGCCCAAATGGCCGCCGTAAACTCGGCGGCACACCTCCATCCGATGGTCCAAATTTTCGATGAGGCTGAGGCATTATTGAGTTTATATGCCGTTAATGTGCGGAATTATTACATCCTTTAGCTACTGAACTGTTGCTGGCTTATCGACGTACACATTTTCTTTCAAATATCCCCAAAGAAAGAAGGCCAACGGTGTCAAATCACTTGATCTTGGCGGCCAATTGACATCGCCACCACGTGAGATAACACGGCCATTGAATTTGTCGCGCAAAAGAGCCATTGTTTCGCTAGTTGTGTGGCAAGTGGCACCGTCCTGTTGAAACCACATATCGTCTACATTCATATCTTCCAATTCGGGCCATAAAAAGATCGTTATCATCTCACGATAGCGAACACCATTCACAGTAACTGCCTGACCGGTCTCATTTTGAAAAAAAAAAAAAATCGGCCCGATGATACCGCCAGCCCATAAAACGCACCAAACAGAAACTCTTTGTGGGTGTATTGGTTTTTTTTTGACAATCACTCTTGGATTACCATTCGCCCAAATAAACCTGAATAACTTTAACGCGTTCCTCGATTGTGTATCTTTCCATGGTTAAAATTGAGTTAGTCTTAAATTAAGAAATGTCGAATGAAATGCAGAAAAAAACCTTAACGGTACGGTGTGGTTCACATTCAACATCGGCCCTTAAAATAACCACCCTTTGTTTGTCATACAATTCTTTTATTCCAGAAATCTTATTAAAAACGAATTTTAAAATTCTTGCGTTTTACGTTTGCGATTTCCAGCACACCCGTTCGATATATAATGTCATAATTTGGCCTAGTGGTGGACGATGTACACACTCACAATATTCTGTACGTAAAATTAACTGAAATTTAAATATAAAATAATTAATTTTTACTGTCAAAAATTCAACTGCGAATTCCGTAAAAACAGATGAATTTTCAGTTATTTTATATTATTTTACTAATGAAAGAGAGAATATATAATTTTATTTACTTACCCCGTTATACATGTTTGTTTTACTTTTGTTGTACTGACCACTTTGATACAGAAGAACTTTCAATTAAAAGACACCAGCAGCATCCCGATATGGCATTCGCAATTATTTTACCCAAAAAATTTGATGTATTTAACTAAATAATTTTAACAAAAAGAATATGGGAAGTTTCTACACAAAACAAGCAAATCGTTTTTTACTTTTGCTTTTTGCCACAGATCTATGAATAGATAACTGAAAATATATTTTTTGATAGTTAAATTAAGTGAAATAACTAAAAATTCATTTATTTTTACGGAATTTGAGGTTAATTTTGTATTGTTTTTAAGTAAATTTCATTGTAATTTAATTTTATATACAGAATTCTTTTACTTAATCAACTGACAATATTAAATGCAACCGAAAATCCGTAATAATGTGCACTTAGTTTTTTTTTAGTAAATATTAGAATTAGTTAAAAATAAATTTGTTTGGAATTTTAAATGCTTATTTATTTGGGCTTTTGGCCCCAGTGTGGTGTTGGAACGGTGTTGAAAATAGTACGTCAGCGATGACAAGTAAGAACAGAAGTGATAATGAATTAACACACTTTTTAACGAAATTTTTTTTACATTTGTTATATCAATTTATTCTTTGCTTAAAAATTTTAGTATTTTAGAGTATTTTTTTTCTTAAAGAATTGGAACTTTTTAATATAAATAATTTTCATTTTGCATATTTTATATAAAACTACACTTATTCAATTCTTACATAAAAATCAGATGGATTTTTACAACAAGAAAATAACACCAAAATTTCTTTAAGTGCTTCTGAGGGGGAGAGTAACTTTTATCTCACAAAAAATAAAAAGTTAACATTTTTGTGTTTGCCGTTCTCTGGTTTAACAGTAATAACTAAAAAAATCTAATTTTAAAAATCCCAAGGATTCGTTTGCCGAGTACATACTAGCAATATTGGATTTTCCAAAAAAAAGTTGAAATGCCACTTAAATGTTTGCAATTCCATGCAATTGCAATTTTTCGTCTCAAATAATCAAAGATTTTTAATGATAACCGCAATTTTCTTCCCGCAACTTGATGGAGGGTGTTTGGCATATTAACGCATGGCTGGATATCAGTTTCTCTTTCATTTTTGTTAAACGTGACTGAATAAATAAAAAGTAATTAAATTTTTTCTTACTTTTTGGTTGGTTCTGCCACATTTATTTTCATCAAGGATTGTCTTTTTCCGTTATCCAAATTAATGTCTCCATATACGCCCATAAATTGAGCAATGCGATAATACAATACTGAAATTATTTTTGTATTTATGCATATTTGGTATGGAATTCTTAAGAATTTTATTTGACTTTTAAGCATTATTATTGAATTTGTATTTATTTTCGAACTCCATACACATTTTGGGGCCATATGGACGCCAACAATTTAAGGTGCGAATTTTGTTAATGAGTCATTTTTTCATTTTATTTTCCTATTTATCATAAAAACATACAAATTGTTATGTAAATTTGAAATTTAAATTTCAAAGTTATCGGGAACATTTTGAAAACACATTCAGTTGCCTCAAACGTGTTCTATGCTCCAGACGCTTTTATTTTCTATTAAAATTTTATTTATAACGAACAATTAAATGCGAAATTTTGTTATCGATTCTAAAAAAAATTTCAGTTATATTCAAATTTTTTAATTTTATGTAAAAAAACAGTAAATTTGGCTGTAAATTAAAATTGTTATCAAGAACAAAGCGAAATAATAAAATAAGACAATAAATGTGAGATTGCTGCAATACAATATACATAAATTAGTGTCTAAATTATTACGAGTTTTATGTGTGTGGTGTCTGTCAGAAGTGTAAAGGTATTAAATAAAAAGTCATCCTTTTAACAATATTTTGTAAACTCTGTTCGTTTCAATTAAAAGACTATTTTACATATTCTATCCAAGACGGCTGCCCTTATTTGGAATCAACGATTGCAAAATTAATGTGAGGTTACGTATTTTTCCCCTAATTTTCTTAATTTGTATTTAATAAAATTCCCTGGAAACCCCGCATTAAATTCCCAAGAAAGCGAAAATTAAAAGCAATAGAATTTCTTGGGCAATCCGAGGGTAAAAACTGTACTCGTAAATGAAACAAATAAAAGTCGGATGGCGAACGGTCTGAACTTAACCACTACTTTCCGAAGAGTTTTTCTGGTGAACAAAACTTTTTTTCGAGCCGTGTAAAATTTTGGGTCTGATGTTATATTTTTTATAAAAATTATTGATTGTTTTCTTCAAACAAATACTGCTTATTGAAATCTTTTGTGATAATCTAAACAGGTTTTAAAAGCTCATAACATAGAACATTTCTCTAACCCACCCAAATGTTAAACATTTCTCCAGCGCAACAGTTTTCAAATGATAATTTTTGAAAGATTTCCAGTAAATTGGCAAAAAAGAAGAAAATAAAAAATGTTCTTCGACAGCTAAATTTTAATAACCTGTTTGACAATTAATTTATGGCTGAAAACTAATTAGTACTGAAGTTTTCCCTATAAAACTTGGCAGAACAAATGTGCCAACATAAAGTTCTCTAACGAAAACTGGTTAAACCGCTAACGGGCCTACTTAAATAAGAATTTCAGCTTTTATAACACAATTATAAGGCCAAGAGCTTGGAAAATGAGACAGATCGTGAAAAGAGGATTTTCGATATCTGAAAAACGGTTGTCGCCCCAATTTCACCCCTGGGTTTGTAGGGAATATCTAAAGGATATTTTACCTTTTGGTGTTAAATTCTCCGGGGGAAATCAGATGCAATCAAAACCACAACTTTTACTGCCTGGTCCACAATGTCGACAAGAATATTTCTTTCGTATATTTATATTGAAAACCAAAAAAATTTTTAGTTTTTTATTATTGTCTTCAATATAAAGATTCGAAAAAATGTTCTTGTCGACATTGTGGGCCTGTCAGGTTATGTTTTTTTTTTGCTTTAATACAACTTTTAAAAATATCGCTTCCGAGATCCCTGGCTTATAGATCCTTTTTATAGACCGTCAACAACGTTTTCTAAAGAAATCTCTCTGTTCTGTTTTTTTTGTCGATTAAAAGAGCTTTCGTAAATAATTTAACCGGAAGAGCTTTTTATAAAGAACTTACAAACTAACATAAATTAGAGCACAGCTGTGGAAAAGATTTACATTGATACTTGTCCTACACTCATAGAAAAATGCATCTTCATATTGATGATACCCTAATATTAGAATTGTGACATGAATGTTATTACAAATGGCATCAATGCGGCAAAACGTGTCATCAATCCAATAACGAACGTCATCCTCTGATTTTGTCATATTTTATGCGTCATCTACGCTATGACTACAGTGACATCAATTCGACGCCAAATTTGGTTGCACTGATAAAAAAGTGTCATATAACTGATGTATTTTGACATCAGTACAGACAAAATGTCATCAGTGCAATGACAAACTGTCATCAGTGCGATGACAAACTATCAACAATGCGATAACAAACTGCCATCAGTGCGCCGACATAATATATCATTATCAAAGTTGTTTTTGGGAATACATAATATTTTCATTAAACGATTTTGTTTGTTGGGCTTAATTCCCCTTTTTTAATAATTGATAAAAATACTTACATTTTTTGTTGGAGGATAAGCTGTTCATGCGCATTTCACTGGTTGCTTAGGCCAGATCATCAGGAAACGTTCTCCAAAATAATTTTAGAAAAGCCAAAGCTATCAGCAAACAAGACTACAGAGGGAATAAGAATTACCTACATACACTCAAAAAGTCTTATTTGCAACGATACCAAAGTTTAAACAAGATAGCAACAATAAAACAGTGAGTTTATCTTTTCTTACATTCCCCACTACAATTAGTTGGAATTCTCCCAACATTAATTGTAGTTGTAAGTGGGTAAAGAAAAAACAGATTAAAAACAAAAACAAATTACTTTTATTGTTTTCGCAAGAAATCAAAATAAAAACAATTTGCCAGTTCAGTTTTTTATGCACGTGCACTTGCAAAAATTTTATTATCAAAGTAGTTTTAAAACGTTAAATTAGAAGCAACAATTCCCATATACTATTTTTTTAATTATTTATTTAAATACATAAATACAACGAACAGCCAGTGCGGTGCCGTGCCACCGGAGATTATTGACTCCCGTGGTACCAGATTGGATCTGTGTTCAACCGCGATCGCGCAAGAGATTGTGAAGATAAATTTTGGATTTTTGCCGAATCTTAGGTTTTGACTGCGCCTGGATATGTCTCGGACAATGCTACACCAAAAGGTGAAATATCCTTAAGATAATCCCCAGAAGGGTTTATTTGACGTATGTTTTTGTAAACAAATTCCGTTTGGGTGTCCGGAGAAAATATTAATATCCTAAGAGGTCTGCGAAGAAAAATCTGTGAGAACTCTTTCTCGAGCGTTATGTATATTTTGCTGCTGTGTTGACTTTTCTCCTTGGACTTATTTCAAGTGTTCCGATTTACAGTATATATATATTTTTTAACCCACAAACCGATGAAAAAGGCATGCTCTATTACTGCTTATAATCCAATATTGTCTCATATTCTTCCTCTTCCTGAAAGTCTTTTGCCCTCAGCATCCAAATCACGGATAAGATGATTTTGATATTTTTAGGCCAAATTTAATCTTAATACAAACATTATAAGATGGCCATCTAGGCACAAAAACTCTTTACCAGCAAGAAGATTATACTTTGCGCACAATGTTTACATGGGCAGACAACCAGCGGTCGGACGGAAATATGACTCTAGAAAGTAATTCTGATTCGAGAGCCAATATTTTTATGTTACACAAATCAGAACAAACGTATAAAACTCTCCATTATTGTGGTGTGGGTATAAAATTATAAATCTCTATTGTAAAGCATTAAAAAAAAAGTTATTTGTGCAGCCAAAATTTTATTAACTTAATATAACTTTTTACTAAAATTTTCAAATGTGCAAAGTTTTTCCTTATTTTTAATGAATTTCGACTACTGGGCCCTGTTTCTCAAAACTACATGTAATTCTTTGGGTCAGCTTCCACAAAGAATTTTAAACAATTGTCGCTTTGGCTGTTCAGCACTGTAGGGCACCTTTAAAAGATGGTAGATGCTCTTGTAGACAATTGTAATTACAACCGCTCATATGAGTGGTTACAATTGTAGGGAGTTGGGTTAAGTAGAAAGAAATAAAAAGAGATAAACTTAATTATTTCTTTGCCAAGTAAGAGCTAAATCTAAAAACTTGGATGGTAATTACCTTTTAGTTTGGGGTTGGGTTTCCACCGTAGGTTCATGTGAGGGATACTAGGCGAAGTATTTGATGAGTTATGATTCCAATTTAAAAAAAAAGATGAGCAGATGAATTGTAGGTTGATTTAATGTTTATTGTAGATGTTCAGGTTTAATTTTAAATTAATTACTTTAAGGGTTAATTTTAAGCAAATTTTAGGTTTCATTTTAAGTAAACTATATATAGGTTTAAGTACCTATTTAAGTAGGAACTGCTAGCGTCTGTTGCTATGCCAAAAGTGATCAATACATAATTTTATTTTTAGATATTAACCTGTCTTCGGTTCGTTGTTAGCCGAAGAGGTTTGGAATAATTCCGTAAGTACTAAGAAATTACGAATTCATTTACATTTCATATCTACCGCTCAGTATAAAACAGATTTTAAAGCCAATGACTTTCAAACTATTACATAATTTAATTTAGGAATTACATTTCATACGTTACAATTCAAATTAGAGTTAAATACTAAATTCAATTTATTTTCTTTTTAAATTCAATATTCTAAATTCATCAAATTTTCAGATTTTAAATTCATGTTTACATATTTAATTTCTAGATTGTTAAATTCATTTTTAAATATTTAATTTAAGGATTAATTTTTAATACTTAATTAAGATTAGTTTTCCTAATTCATTCTTTCATTTTTAATCTATTGTTCAAATGTGGTTTGAACACTACAAGTTACAAATCGACAAGTATAACAGATTTGAAACGAAAACAGAAATTGTAAAATTGTTGCTTTTTGAACGTATTTTACTTGCAGATTTGTAACTTGTAGTTTCGAGAAACAGGGCCCTGACATTATAATTTAATTGTTTTTCAGAATTCATTCTTTTATTGATCTTATAATTATGTCATATAAGATCAAACTTAAAAACCTCCATGTACTCTCACAGAAATATTATGAAATTTAACTAAAAACAACGGTAAATACGAGTACGTTAAACAAAAACTACTGCAAAATTAGTTTTGATTGTTTTTTCCCCTCAATTTTGGCTTCATCATTTTACCACATTTTTATTAGAGTTTCTGTGCAGAGATTTATAAAAAAATCCTAGATTTTTATATGCTGCAAAAGTTTTGCAAAGGGCTACTTAAATCGATTTCAATTTCAAACAAATTTCATCAATACGGAATATTTGTTGGATTATTTTGGTGAGTGCACAGGGAAGGCAAAAGCATCTCGTATCCTAATCCTGCTAAACTAGTTCTTACCGTAGGAATCAATTAATACTATTCACGAATCCGTTTAGTTCAGTTTAATTTGGCAAAAAATAAACGAAAAAAAACGCCCATCGCAGACTGCATGAGAGATCCATACGATATGACATTTGTCCAGTCATACTGGGTCCAGCGAGTCTAACTATAAATAGCCTGCTTGGATTCCTTACAAAAGGATTTTATACGTTCCCAGTAATGAAAAAAGACCGCAGAATTAGGAACCCTACATGGAACTTATATCAGTTTAATATCATAGGTTCGATCGGAGAACGCATACAGGTGTGTTCTAGGCCCATGGCAGCACCTGCCGACGTAATTTCATGCTGATCAAAATACCCAGTGGACACAATGCTTCTGTTAATACCGCCTAATGTGGATATCAACACACAAGCTGCAATGTTAGGACATAATTGTCTGGACCATGGTCTTATCTCTTGCTTACTGGAGCTATTAAACATCCACTGCACCCCTGTTTAATGGCAATTGGAAACATCGACATCCGCCAGAAGATCGACTTCAACTTATTTTAGAAACAAAAATCTACCCGAAAACTGGCATATTTGATGTACCCCCTTGTAAATTGGGTTTAAGGGTCCTTAACAATAGTCGTTCTAGGATTTATTCACTGGGTCTTACTAGTTCCAGTGGCACTAGATATGAGTCTGGTCAGCCGCGATTAAGAGATATGCCAATTTTAAACCTAAGACATTTTACAAAGTCATATCAGATTTGTTGCAGATTTGGTATTAGGCTTCTTTTATAGCTTTGATCTCTGTTATAAAAAATTGTACGAATAGTATATATCGGCTTTCGGCCTTTCAGTAAAGAAGGAATTTTATTAGCATGGATGGTCGAGTTCGAACTTTTATCGTTTTTTTCTGATATTATAACTTACGAAGAATTAGTGACTGAAAATATTATGAAGGGAGCAAACTTTCTCTCAAAGCTCTGAAGGGTCATAAAGTCATATAGAAGCTCTTTGCAAAAGAGCTCTAAACGAGCTACACGGGGGTTCTTAGTCGGATCTTTCCAGCTTCCTGGACATTGCTATATCACGGGCAATTTAATTGCTGATAAACTGCGACGAAAAGTCTTAGCATTATATTTGCCAGTCAGGGAGGTCTGAATATATCTACCTTTGTACCACGATAGCGATATTAGGACGTTTTTATTACGTAAAACCAGTCGAAACCGGAGTAGTAGGAATACCTGGGGCACAATGGCCTTAAGTAGAAGCAGCTAACCCCGGCTTAATCCTGGGTAGGAGTAGCCGGAGAATCACAATCGGTGTTATTATAGGTTTATGTCAATTCTTTTGTAGATTGTGCAAATACGTTAATGAACCTGAGACTATTGAGCATAATGTCTATCATTACTCAAGGTTAAGCGTATACATGTTAGACAGTTAGGAATGTAAGGGGTGTTTTAAAGGGACATAGAACTGTTTTAAAAAACAAAACACAACAAATTTAATGGAATAATCAAAACTTTGGCATTCTTTTATTTAATCCATTTTATGTTTTAAAATAATTTCTGACAAATTGCGTCCACCACTGCTTATTATGAACGCCATCGTGTCGGTCAAATTTTGCACCACATTTTCGAGCATACTCGGTCTTATTTCGTCAATAGTGCATCGAATGTTGCATTCTCAATTATCAATCGTTGCTAGTTTATTAGTATAGAACAGAGATGTGACGTACTCCCACAAAAAGTAGTCGAAGGGTGTCAAATCACACGAACAAGGTGGACAATTAACACGTAAATTTCTTGAGATAAGTCGGTCATCAAACGTTTAGCTCAAGAAGATGTTGGTTTCATGCGCTGAACAATTTATACTCTAAATGGTTTGCAATGAGGAAAAAAAAATGATGAACCATTTGCCTGAAACGTTCGCCATTCATGGTAATGTTATCACCGGTTTCGGACTTTATGATAAATGTGCCCATGACGCCTTCGGCATGTTAACCGCACCAAACAGTGTGTAATGGAGTCTCACCCAAAACGCTATTTTTTCTTGTTTACCAGAAATGAAGATAATCTGACGATTAAAATCTGGTTCCACTTTCAGTTGACTGTCAGCCCATTTACCGAACAAAGGACGCAATTGCTGATCCGTTGGCATAAATCTTGCGCCAGTTGGATCTTTTATGGATGTAGGCAAATTTCTTTCCTCAAAAATGTTCAAGTAGTGGACGGGCAGAGACCGAGTTCCTGGATCGATAAATTCGAGTCATTTGTCGCACTCACGTATACAGCGGCGATGTCTACTTCTGTACGCACAGTACGGGCTCGATTTAAAAAAAAACTATTTCAAAGAAGAACTCTGGTCATAAATCGACTATAAGTATTGCATATTAGCTGTTTAGATGGACGATTAAGCGCACTGAAAACTTGACGAAGTGCTCTTCAAGTTTGGCGAACAACGTGCGAATTTTGTAAGTAAATTTCCACGATTTGTAACCGTTGTTTTTGTGTAAGTCTTACAGTTATCCCTATCGGAAGTTCTATACGTCTAAAAAAGCACCCTTTAGTTTTACAAAAGTATAGGAGATGTTTCTGAATGCAAACTTCAGATCGTTAAATGTTTCATTATGGGTATAAGATGTCTAACCGACGGGCAATTTGTAAGAGCAGATTTATAATGAGGCCCTCTATCTTCTACTTCCTTTAACCTGTCTCTGATCTTCCGTTAGTCATAAAACTTTATTCTTTGTCTTCTTCTTTCCTAGATCTGTATCAGAGTGGAAGTGAGATCCATAGCTGTTCGTTCTTATTAACCTCTTCTTAATATAACAGCACTGTGTCAGGTATAGTCAGCCCAGAATATTAAGGATAGTGCCTTGTGAATTTGTTGGGCTGCAGGCAAAATTACCCTTAACAGAATTGCCCAAATCAATGTGTGAAATATCCAAAAAAAAATTGGCATTATAAATCTTTTCTTTTTTTCGGCGATTCTACGTTACTTGCAGGTAATAATTCAATTTTACCATAGTTGAGAAACATTTGTTGGACGATTTTTCGTGTTTTTAGTTTGACCAATTCTTCAATGAAATGACGATTGTAGGATCTAGTAAAACTACTTTTAATTTCAGTAATTGATTAATTATTATTCATTTAAATACCGAATTCAAAATCCAGAATTCGAAAATCCCGAATCGCTAACTAAAGTTTATCTGCATACCCGGACACCAGCCCGTCGCAAGGACTTTCTCCTCTATAAGAAACAACGGCTTCGCTAACTAAAGTTTAACTACATAGACGGCCTTTGTCCGGGCGCAAGACTGAATTAAGAGGCTGAAGTTAGCGAAGCTGGTGTTTGTTATACCTTAGAGTAGAAAATCCCTACGCCCGGCCAAAGAAGGGTAATGCAGAAAAGCTTTACTTAGTGATTCGGTATTTTCGAATTCGGGATTTTAATGAATACTTATACACATATATCAATTACTAAAAACAAAAGTTGTTTTACTAGATCTTACACACAGAAAAAAAGTGTTTTATCAATTAAAAAAATGGTTTAACAAGTATTTAAATTTAATTAATGTGATAATTGAATCAATTATTTTTTAGTTGAAAGAAAATTAAAAATTTAATTCTGATTTAATTAACATTTTAGTGGTTTTGAAATAAATTTTCAACTAAAATTTTAATTAAATAACAAAAAATCTTAATTGACTTTTTTCGTTTAAAATAAAATAATTTAAACATGTAGAATTGTTGTTGGGAATTGTCAATATTTATGTAAATAAATTAACACATTGTTTGGAATGGGAAAGTTTTTTGATCACTTTTTTAATTAAAAATATAATTTATTAAAAATATTTTTTTAAAAATTTAAAAATTTTTAGTAATATATAATAATTTTGGTAATAGTTGCAAAATCAACAACTTGTTTGCTTGATATTATGAATTTGGAATAAATTTGATGATTGGAGAAATTTAATAATTTTTTCTGTGCAGCCGTTATTTTTTTACTCATTGAAGAATTTGTCAAAATTAGCAAACGAAAAATTGCCCAAAAATGATTCTTAACGATGTTAAAAAATAATTATTGCCCAGTAAAAACGTAAAATCGCCAAAAAAAAAAGTGATATTTCCTATGGAAAAACACCCAAATTTTTATGAAGATATTATATATTGCTTGAGTCGATTTAGCTTTAGCTGATTTTGCTGGCAGCCAAATTTGTGTATGTAGCCGGGTGGTGTTAAATTCGCGTTATAAAAGTTTATTTCGTATAAACTCTATGATAATGAGAAGTTTCGTTCATTTGACAGCCTGAGTATTTGCAAACCTGAGTTACCGGCACTGCATTTATTGAAAACATCGAGACTGTCTCTGTCTCCACGTTCATTTAAGAAGTTAAGCTCGCACCAGCAATTGAAAGATGGTTCATTATCTGAAACTTGTACAAAATGCCGTGCAAATGCCTATTTTCCTATTGCTATCTGCTAAATAAGTGTCCCGTAGGTCTTATAACCGCAGTGCATATACAGTGTAAAATGTATGTGGTTTTGGGACTCCATGTTTTTCCAATGGCTTTCTTGCAATTGTAAAAAAGCACAGATGTATTCTTTTGGAGCATGGAAACCCTATTAAAAAACCGCGTACATGGTGTGATTTGTATAAAATGTGTGGTAGTTGTACCGGTGTATGTCTTAATTCAAATTTGTAGGTAATCTAGTTGATGGTATAAAACAAATCAAACAAACAACACAACCACAACAAACAAATAAGTGGGTTTATAACAGACAAAACAAATGGAAAAAACACAAAAACCAATGACGAAAATTTTTCTAGAGAAAAATAATAAAAAAGAAAGTAGGCAAAAAAGACTTTCTTGCCAAACGTCTTTGAGGTTCTGGTTGAATTATACAAATTTATGTTTATTTAAGCGAAAAATCATTCACTCGCCATCTACAAACTTTAATTATTCTTCTTTTGTGCGTTTGTTTCATTGACGTTTTTTTTAAAGAAAAAAATTTTTTTTTTCGTTTTTTCTTTAACGTATTTTTCTTCGAATTAACGAGAAAAAAAATTAGTTGTTTGAAAAAAAAAACTTCTAAATAAGATTTAATCATTTATTTTAATTTGCCTTTTGTTTGTATAACTCACATACATTTTTAAAATTGGGCTAAAATTATTACCAACACCAGATCTTTTTTCTTTCTGAGAGGCTTTTTTAAATTTTATGAATATAAAACTACTTTTAAATTTTTTTTTTTTTTTTTTTCTAAATTAAAAATCAAAATTTGCTATAAAACGGTTTTTTGTTTTCGATGACTGCGGAGATGTACTCTATAGACTGTTATTAGATTTTTAAAGTTTATGCTTGCACGTTGAACGAGGCCTGTAAAAAATGATGGGTTAAATATTTTGCTCACTACATATACCTATCAATAGACTGAGAATCACATTGTGTACACTTGCATACATTTCGGAGGAACGCTTGGAAGATGTTGAAAATGTGAAACATGCATTCACACTTAAAACATCTAACATCTACTATCATTCAAAAATGTCACCATTTATGAAAAAAAAACTATTTTTTTAATACTTTTTTTTTGTACAAAAGTGCCAAAATTTTAAAAGAAAACAGAAGAAGTTATTTGGAATTCATTTTGTTTAATAGTGGCGGCATGAAATAACCCCCCAAAATATAACGCCCCAAAAAAAATATGAAATAACCCCCCAAAAATTTGTACAGAGAACAACAAAAACGATTTTTGGGGGGTTTTTTCTTTTTTTTGGGGTGTTATTTCATTTTTTCAATTGGGGGATTATTTCATATGAAATAATCCCCCAAAAAATCTTTATGAAATAAATCCCCAATATATTTTTTGGGGGATTATTTCATTTTAAATTTATGAAGACCGGGTTAGCAGAAAAGCTTTAGTAAGCGAAGCCGGTGTTTGGAATACAATATAGGGGAAAAATCCTTGCGCCCGGCCGAAGGCCGGCTATGCATAAAAGCTTTAGTTAGCGAAGCCGGTGTTTGGAATACTATAGAGGAGAAAATCCTTGCGACCGGCCGAAGGCCGGCTATGCAGAAAAGCTTTAGTAAGCGAAGCCGGTGTTTGGAATACTATAGAGGAGAAAATCCTTGCGCCCGGCCGAAGGCCGGCTATGCATAAAAGCTTTAGTTAGCGAAGCCGGTGTTTGGAATACTATAGAGGAGAAAATCCTTGCGCCCGGCCGAAGGCCGGCTATGCAGAAAAGCTTTAGTTAGCGAAGCCGGTGTTTGTTATACCATAGAGGAAAAAGTCTTTGCGCCCAACCAAAACTGAACAATATGTATTATATTGGGGTCTTATTTCATTTCTGGAATTGGGGAACTATTTCATATGAAATAAGTCCCTAAATATTGGGGACTTATTTCATTTTGATTTTGGGAGTTATTTCATTTCATTAGGGATTTATTTCATTTTAAGAATTGGGGATTTATTTCATATGAAATAAGTCCCTAAAAATTGGGGATTTATTTCATATTTTTTTTTGGGGCGTTATATTTTGGGGAGTTATTTCATGCCGCCTTTAATAGTACAAAAAAAAAAAAAAAAATTAACAAGAAAAGACTTGCGAAAAGGAACCACCTTTACAATGCCATTTTATCAGTGATGCCACAATAAAAATAGAATTTTTTTCCACTTTTCTAGTGATTACACTTAAATAATCGGAAGATGTTGAATGGAATACAATGAAATACAAACATATTGTAAAGATGTTGATTTTAGCTCTATTGATTTCTTATGTGAAAATGTCAATATATTTCCAAATTGATGGTGAATGTTAGATGTTGACAAGTGTGAAAAGGCTAAAATGGCTAATCAAGCAGTGAGTGTTAAACCGCTGGTTAAGTAGAACTCAACTGAAATTTATATGTATAATTTAAGCTCAAAATAACATGTGGCAGCACTACGATAAATGTTATCAAATTCATATGGTCTGTATTGGTACGAGGGCGGATCAATATGTCCGTGACTTTTCGAACTTCCCTCGTAGTTATATGAAATGCAACACTGCTCCCATCAAGTACCACCTGTTAATATACTAATACACTTAGTCCAACGTTTCTTCAATTTCCAAAAAATAGGATTTTTCGAGGTCCATTATATAGGCATTTGTTTGACCAGTTTCTACCAATTTCCTCTTTCCACCGAGCCATTTCTTTAGATTGAAATAGGAAATAGTCACTGGGGCTAAATCCGGAGAATATGGCGGATGAGGTACCAATTCGTAGCCCAATTCATGTGGGCATATGGGGTCGTTTTTTTTAAATCCTCCCATCTTGCAGACAGCTTTCTTAAACCCAGCGGATCATTTAAAATCGAAACCACTCTGCCATATGAAATGCCTATGGCATCAACAATCTAACGCACTTTTACTCTTCCATAGGCCTACACCATATCGTGAATTTTTTCGACATCTTCGGGTGTATTGACTTCAATTGGCCGTCCAAAACGTTCAGCTTCATTTGCACTTGTGCGACCACATCGAAAGTCAGTAAACCACTTTTTTACCATTGAAATCGATGCTGCAGAGTCCCCATAGTATTTATCAAGCTTTTTCTTGGTTTGATTGACGGTTTTTTTTCGCAGAAAATAATGTTTAATGAGCACTCGAAATTCACTTTTTCCATTTTTAAAAAATCCACGAGGTTGTTTGTATGTTTTGAACAGCTGTTAAACGCAAAGTAAATGATGGAACTTGCTCAAAACTTGACAGTAGTATATTAACAGGTGGTACTTGATGGGAGCAGTGTTGCATTTCATATAACTACGAGTTTAAGCCTCGTAGTTTAAACCCTCAATTTTATGCGTTTAAAGGTTGTTTATATGCTTACTGATATATAGATTTGTTGGTTTAAACACATTTTAAACCAAAAACAGAGTTAAGCTTGCTGATATAAAAGCCCTAAGTCGATTAAAAAATGCCCAGCTGCGGGCTAGCGGTCTTTGTAACACTGAGCAAATTTTGTAATCAGGTTTTGTTATATAAAATATAATAATATAAAAATTTTTATTTGAATTTTTTTCACATTTTTTGTGTCTTCCGACCACCATCTGAGCAGCATTGCGATAAAAAAGTAAATATGTATTGGCTTTCTAAAATATGTATGTATATATCTCATAAAGAACTTTTTCGTTGCTTGTTTGAAGTTCTATTTTTAGAAAGAATGTTTGTCCTTTTCAGAATTTAATATTTAACTAATTAAACTCTCGTCGCAAAAGAAAAATCAATTTTGCATTTTCTTAATATCAACAATTTCCATTTCCTTTTGCAGCAAAAACCTTCCGTTTTCATTACATTTACTATTATTAATCCCATTTGGTTCCGGTGCAATTGGTAATAAGTGGTACTTCTTAATGGCTCTCTTAATAGACTTAACGTAATATTTTCATTAAAACCATTTATCTTCTTTTTTTTTGCATTAATAATTTCAAACATCCACACATTTTGTTCAAATATGGTTGTTGGTTTGTGTTTATTTTTTTATTTTTGTAATTAAATTTATTTTAATTTTACTTTCATTGAAAAACATATTTGTTTCAATTTATTTTTATTTATTTAATTAAAGCAAATTGTTTAGCACGCGACTTTGCCTAATTTGTCTATATCGCGTTTAAAAGCAAATAGTTTTCGGTAAAGTTTTTCATAGTTGGTGACTAAAAAAGGTCTTTCTTTGGAATGGGTGACAAATTTAATAATACCACGTTAAGAGTATAAAAGCCATAAAAAACGTGATTAGAATGTTAATTTCACTGTTTGCTTTGTTAAAAAAAAACCATAAACAAAAACTATATCAACAATTTGCACAAGAAATTAAAGAGAATTTCAACAAAAAGGAAAAGTAATTTTTTATGGTTTGAAACATATTGTTTCACAAATTAGGCAAAAAAAAAAAACCATAAAAAATAAAATGTAAATGCAGGGTGGCCCAAATAAGACCTATCAATGTCGTTGTTGGTGGTATTGCGGTATTAGGGCTTGCACAATTTGGCTTTTGTATGGATGCATCTTCAGATCCCACTTTAAATTTTTCTGCAGTATTATTCCGGAAATTCCAAAATTGGCCGGAACGAAGACGACGAGTTGCGACAGGTAAACAGTTTTCAGCTTCTACGTTGCTTTCAGTGCTAATATTTCGATAGGCACTCCTATCAGGGCGATCGACCACTGAGCCCCATTCCTTAAAACGGCCGACTAAATTCCTAGTCATTAAGACTATGGGGAATTATCTTAAATTTAAATATTGACAATTGTTTTGATGCGTCATAAAAATTGATCGTTGACCAGAACAGAAAAATTCGATAATTTTCACTGATCACTGAGCCCCATTCCTTAAAACGGCCGACTAAATTCCTAAATATAAAGACTGTATGAGCTGATCTTTAATTAAAATATTGACGTTTTTTCCCTGCGTCATAACAATTAATCATTGCCAAGAACAGAAAAATTCGATAAATTTCACTCATTGTTGTGTACTGTATGCACGCAGCTTCTACCTTGCCTTCAGTGCGAATATTTCGATGAGCACTCCTTTCAGGACGTTCTACCACTGAGCCCCATTCCTTAAAACGGCCGACTAAATTCCTAATCATTAAGACTATGGGAAATGATCTTGAATTAAAATATTGAAGATTTTTTTTTGACGAGTCATAAAAAATGATCGTTGAAAAGAACAGAACAATTCTATAATGTTCGCGCATTGTTCTGTACTGTATGTACACATTATAAATTTCCAAGAATTAAGTTATAACCTGCAAAAAGAAAAAAAAAATTGTATTTCAAAATAAGAAATTTATATGTGTTTAACATTGATAGGTCTCATTAAGGCCACCCTATAAAAAGAAGAAGAAGAAGGTGAAAAACACAAAACGTTTACCACGACACCTTTAATCACTATTTACACTTTTAATGCGATTACGTACCGATCCGTGCTCATATTTATTAGTCATACAATATTTAAGTATTTCATTGTTCCATATTAGAAAATCAATAAACTACAGACATTGTTTTGTGTTTGGAAAATTTCTTATACCCCTTTTCTTGAGATGATTTTAAGTGCTTTTCTCTTAGTCTTCTATGAAATAAAGAAAATTTCAATTGAATGCAATTAGCCAAGCAGAAAATAACAAAAGTTCTTGTGCCATATTTATGTGGGGCAAATTTTATATGTTCATCCTTTACCATCATACGGACGGACTACTTCATAGATGATAAAAAATATGTTTTTAAAGAAGTCGTCGACTCAAGAGAAAAACAAACACGTCAACAAGGACGCAACTCTACGTTTTTTCCAGCACAACGATGTAGCGGAATTGTCGAATTGCTGTCGTTAACATTGTGCTTTAACGACTTTTAAACAAAATGAAATGGTCGATTTTATTACTTTCGAAGCAGAGATTTTTTTCAACTTGACATGGAAAATGATTAATACCCTAATTTAACAATCATAAACTTTTGTAGTCTTTCCAAAAGTGCATAATCTACGAGTAGAGCTGTAAAGCCTCCCTCTGAAACCGTTTTAACAAATCTAAGAAATAAAATACGTCAAATTTTAAAAAATGCTTAAAATATTTTTCCAGATGTACGGAAATTTATATTGTCCTTATATGGAATGTGCCACGCCCATTTTCCAGTCCAGGGCCCTAGTCCACAAAACAACTTATCAACTTTTCACTTTGCACTTATCAAATTTCGTCATTTTACAAAACTTTCTGTTCCTCAGAACTGTACAATTTGACAAGTGTAAGTTGAAATTGATAAGTGTAATTTGCAAAGTCTTTGCAATTTTTATACGCTCTTTGCAATTTCTGGGCCCTATTCCACAAAACAACTTCTCAACTTTTCACTTTGCACTTATCAAATTTTTCGTCAATTTGCAAAACTTTATGTTCCACAGAACTATTAAATTTGATAAGTGATAAGTTGAAATTTATAAGTGTAATTTGCAAAGTCTTTGCAATTTTTATATTCTCTTTGCAATTTCTGTTCCACGTACGTTCTGTTATGCAAAGTGCAAAGTTAATATTGAAAAGTGTAATTTGCAAAGACTTTGCAAATAATTATGCTGTTTCGTTCCACAAAAACTGTAAATTCTATTCTTGCAAAGAAAATTTTGATAAGTTTGTCAAAAATTTGCAAGGTAAACGATCGCTTTGCAAATTCATATTCTTATATCTTTTGAAGCTTTTAAAATGTTAAGACGTGAGTTTTTGTTTGACGATATTGAAGAAGTGGTTATCACAAGAAATTAAACAGACCGAATAATTTTTTCGGGACTATAAAACTTTAATTTTAAAGAGTGCTTTCGTTTAAATCAAATCCAAGTTGATTTCATTTTAAATAAAATTGGGGAAAAATTAGAGCTCAATACACAGCGCAGTAATGCTTTGTCGGCTCAAAATCAACTGCTCCTGTGCTTGCATTGGCTCAGAAATTGTTGTCAGTACCATGGAGTTGCAGCTATGCATGGTGTTGCAAAACCAACAGTTTGCAGAACCATCCATAGAGCTGTCGACGTTTAAATATACGTTTTATTTCAAAACACAGGGCGGTGGCCACATGACGTTTCAAAACTTCCTCCCAGGCAGCCTGTTTTGCTAATTTATTAACCTTCAAAATGACATATAAACTTAAATATGTTCTAAATATAATGCATACATATATATTTATATATATATATAAAAATATTTAATTTTTTTTAATCCACAATTTCGGCACTGCTTTGTGTTTCTTCGTCAGGGTTTTATTCTTTCTTTAACAATAGATACATTAATACATATCGCACCGCTTCCTCTAAATAGTGTCAACTCAAAAATTTTCAGTAGAGACAAAAAACTGGGTTATTTTTATATGTACTCTTGTATCACAAAGGGGGATACAATTGCATTTTTTTTTTTTGACAAAATACTAGAGAAAATTATGTAAGATTTTTACAGTGGGTAGATATGGCCACTGTACATCGATTTCTTGCAAAAAGAGAAAATTGAAAAATTTTGATTGACCCTGTTTAGAGGAAGCAGTCCGATATGTATGTATGTATATCAAATTAAAAAATTTTTTAATTGCCTACAAAAATGTTTTTGAATTCCATCTTGATCAAATTTTAATTTGACATTGTGATAAACATACATATATGTATTGTATATGTTATATATTTTTAAATTTGCTAAAAAAAATTGTTACATTTTGTTAAATAATAAAAAAACAAAAAAACCTTGAAGAAGAAACACATAGCAATGCCGAAATATTGGATAAAATAAAATTAAAAATTTTTATATAAAAAATAAGACCTCAAGCTCAAAATCTTTATTATACATATGTTCTAAATATTTCAATAATTTTATAAAAAAAATACTTACGTTATTGTTTTGAAAACTAGCAAATAAAATATCTTTTTTTATTTTAATAATATTTAAAACTGCCAGTTTTTTCTCCATTTTTATTTTGCGGCTCATTTTAATAATATTTTGTTTAGCAACGCAAAGTGAAAAGTGATAAGACAGAAATGCAAAGATGATTAAATGCTTGGTGGAACACTTTCCACTCTCACTTTGCATGAAAGCGCAAAGATCGCGCTCTTTGCAAAACTTTGCTTACTGCAAAGTGAGATTTGCAAAGAATATTGTGGAACAGAAACACTTATCACTTTGCCAAAAAATGAAATTTTATAAGTGCAAAGTGAAAAGTTGATAAGTTGTTTCGCTCACTTTTTCGCAGATGTTGTGTACTAATATCCAAAATTATTTGTACCAAATTTGGATATATCTGCTTGAAACGTTCTGCAAATATTTAGAAATATAGATTTTTATATATCTAAGGTGCCGCGCCCACTTCTAAAAACCAGCTTTGGCTGGAAGCAAAAGCGCTCTATCTATTACGAATAGCTTCAATGATGTCATGCAATTACAGGAGCTTGTATCGGACAAAATTGATTTGTGCAATCAATAACACTGTGCGACAAATAAAGACTTTGGGATAAACATATGGACTAGACAGTAGGGTATATTAATTACTACCCGATAAACTGATCGGTTAATTAGTTAAAAATGGGATATTTTCGATTAAGGATCAAATCGGTTAATTTCAGTCGATTAACCGATGTAACAAAATTTTTAATTTTTTGTAGTATTATAGCATACTAGATGACCCGTGCGAATATTTCGCACCGTTAGTTTTCATTTTTGCAACATAAAATGAAAATAATTAATAGAAATTTTAGTAACTTCAATACATTTTGTTAAAAATATTAGAACTCATAATATATATCATACATATTTACATACATATGTTTAAATGGTTTTATAATACTTCTTTGAATACAATGTTAGAGGTAATGACATGACCATCGTTAACTTTTTGCACGTACGAATCCTTAATACAAACAAAAATATCTTTAAACGTACGCAATTATATATAACTGACTTAGTAATAAACGGCATTATAGTAAATAGCGGTATTGCCAGAATGGATTTTAATACTTACATACTATATTATGTAGAACTGCATTACTATTAAGCGACCCTGTATTACCACACTTGAACAAAAACATATAATCATAATGACAACAGTATTATCATGCAGTTCTATATAAAATATAATTTTTATCAATGAAAATATTAATTTTTCAATTTCTAATTATTTTTCGTCTTTAGTGTTAGAAATAAGCTTTAAAATTAGATATCATTCATTAAATTTGAAGCGGTGGTATAGGAGATATTTGCAACCGACAAAAAAAAAGTGTTTTAGAAATAATATATATGATGTTTTTGTGTTTTTAATTATTCGTGTCATATACAAAAGGTATGTGTTTAGAAAATACTTTTTCATATAAACGAAGAAGGTGCTCAGTGATCTTTACCTTAATGAGCCTTTTCAGATTACTTTTGAGATTTAAAACTGATTTATCACTTGAGCGATTGAAAATGCATTAATTCATATGTTCAAATAATGATTTGTAGATGTTTTGAATTTAGAACTGATACGTGTACTCATAATATATTTAAGATGCAAACAAATATTTTTACACTAATAATATTTTCTTATCGCCATTTGTAAAATAATTTTGCATCAGTTGGGTCGTTTGTTTTTCATATGCCTATCGAATTATTTGTTATTCAGTGGTGAAACAATTTAAAAAAAAATACCATTAAAAAAACCAAGTTTTAAGAAATTAAAAAATAAAGAAATTGTAGGTAATAAAAAAAATTATAAAGTGTCACAAAATAAAATATCAATGCTAAAAAAATTTTAATATTGTTTGAAAATGTTGAAAAAATATTGACCATTATTTTGTGTTATTTTAGAGAAAAAGAATGAAAATTCTATAAACAAATTTATAAATAATTGTGACATACGACAAAACTATGATAAAAATATTTAGTCAATTCACAAGGTATCCTAACATGTCATATTGTCAAAATGTCCTAATATTTCACAATGGTTTAAAAATATTGTTGTACGGCTCAGTCGCTCAGCGCTGGACTTTTCTGATTAATTACGACAGCACAATAAACACAGCAAGCAACGTTCTATTTATTTAAGACACTTTTTGTTAACAAACCAACAACAATATTTTTAAACCATTGTGAAATATTAGGACATTTTGACAATATGACATGTTAGGATACCTTGTGAATTGACTAATTATGTTTATGATGTGAAATATCTGTAACTGTTTTACGTTAAGGCGTGAACTTGAGGAAAATGCAATAAAAAACGCACAAAAGTTATTTCATCAAAACTAAATTTGCTAAATTTGAATCAAACTTTGAATGTATTAATTAGCGAGTTTTTTTAGAACCACAGTATATGCATATAAGCATGTTTTTATAACTGTATATCTCGTTTAAAAGCATCAAAAAACGCTAAATAATAGTAGTTCTACAACTATACATAAGCTTTTTTTTTATTAAAATATTATTTTTATCAGCGAATTCTTAGCTACATTATTGCCATTTGTATGTAGTTAAGCGCTGTCACCAAGTGTAAATTAGCTGCTGGCCAAAAACTGATGACACCTTTTTATAAGGGTCCACAGATTTTCCAAATTTTTGGAGGCCGATTAAAAAAATTGGTCAAACCAAACTAAGTAAAGGGTTTTACTACCCATTGGAAATATACTTGAATCTGTACTGTCTAGTCCGTCTGTTTTTTGCACTTCTGCACTATGTGATGAATGTCTTTTTCTTAAACATTCCCACAGCACCACGTGCACACCATCAACAAGTTCATCTTTAATTGAACATTAAATCTCAGTGGTCAATAACAAGAAAAGAGATTAAACTTTCATTCAGACAATCTACGAGATACCCAGGCAGACGGACAATCAGACGCATGTACAATAATAAAGTCTTGTAAATTCAAATATTGATTGCAAGTTGCATTATGGCACGTTAAACATCTGGCTGTCATTAAAAAAAACCGGCCCACACAAGCTCGCACACTTGGCATAGACACTTGTAACCAGGGGTAGACGTGAATTATAAACAACGCCGTTTTTAGTGTTTTGTGGTCGATGGATATTTGTGTGTGTATGTGTGTGTTAAATAATAGATCTATTGTCAATGGGATAAAACTGGGAACGGGTGTAATGGTGCTAAAATATTACCCAAGGAATACTCTTAATTATTTTCCAGATTTGCTTTCATGATTGTGGCTAGAGAGTAAGCAGGTATTAACAAAACATTTAGGAAATAGTACGTCTCATTTCTCTATAACTACAGGGTGGCCCAAAGGAAATTAAGGGTTTTGAAAAGTTTATTATATATTTTGTTTTTAAATAAAATACTTTTTGTTTTACTCCTCATTAATGAATGGGGAATTAAGATATTTAAGATGTAAACAATTCCATCGGGTAAGTGGCGCTCATATTAAGCTTCGCATAGTACGTCTCATTTCTCTATAACTACAGGGTGGCCCAAAGGAAATAAAGGGTTTTGAAAAGTTTATAAATTTTTTTGTTTTAAAATTAAATAATTTTTTTTTACTCTTCATTAATGAATGGGGAATTTAGATAATTAAGATGTAAAAAATTCCATCGGGTAAGTGGCGCTCATTTTAAGCTTCGCATAGTCGCGTGATGTTTTCTAAGATTTTCGTTCTCTTAAATGTTTAAAAGCCCGGTTAAATCTGGCCAACGGGACTCATGAATATCGATGGCTCTTAAGATAATGCGATCATCAAATACTTCCGAAACAGTTCTCCTGTTTCGTGGACACGCTGCGCAAAATCAGCAATTTGTTCATTATTCGTTCAATTAATGTTCGCGGCAACCGAATTTGCGTTGAAAGCCTTGTTCAACCTATACCACAATAGTGGAGAGCGTATTATGCATTTGTGCTGATGTTTGCAACACTTTAAAATATTGTTCCTATAGCCACCTTTAAGTACACCGATCGGCTCAGAATCACTTTCTGAGTCGATTTAACGGTGTGCGTCCGGCTGACTGGATGGCTGTCCATGTAAACCTTATGCGCAAAGTACAGGTCGCAATTTTGGAGATAATTTGATGAAATTTGAAACATGGGTTATAATTGGCATAATCCTACTGAAAATGGGGTCAATCGGTCCATAATTTCACATAGCCACCATACAAACTGCTTTCCGAAATATGGTTTTTGTGCTCATTAACCATTTTATTATGTTGGTATTAAGATTATATTTGGGCCAAACTTTTGTTTTTAGTACATACTAAAGAGCTGCACAAGCACAAGAAAAATTGCTTACAAGCAATTTCATTAAATGTAGATAGTATGTGTATATTACTCTCTCATTACAAAACTCATACTTCCAAAAACAATTGTTTTGCTTTACGATCAAAATATAGAAGAATAGAACAAAACTGCACTAGAACAATGCTGAACTAGAATAAAGCTGAATTAGAACAAAGATGAAGTAGAACATTAAAACAGAAATAGAACATTCCAAGCATGTTTGAATGTTTTGATCGTAAACATAAACCAAAGAGAAAATTGCAAAGGGAGAAACATTTGCGTTTTGTTATGAATATAAAAAAGCTTAAAAAAGTTTATAGTTAATATTAATTTTTATTTGCAAAAATTTATTGTTTATTATTTACATACATATATGTATATAAAGGTACTTAGGTCTAATATTTAAATCTAATATTTAATATTTAATTAAGAAGAATTCATTCTTTTTACAGAAATAAAAAATAAAAACATGTACTACATAGTATAATGGTGTGTTTTTTCCGCAGTCTCCAAATGGAATTCTGTTTTATAGGATTTTATGTTTTTAACAAATTTAACAATAACTGACAAATTAAAAAAATTTTAATTAGAAATATTGGTAAAATAAACATTTAAAATTTTATATAAAAATAAAAAAAGACCTCAAGCTTGATAATATAATACTAAAGGTCGACTAAAATAAAATATATGTACATTAAGGAAATAATTCAAAAAAATAAATTTTGCTTACATTTAATGCATCCATTTCTGTTATAAGCTAAGATCACTTTAAATTTTTTAAATTCCTAATTACGTGCACTCGATGCTTTTACTGTAATTTACCGTTTCTTTATTTCATTGTCTGTTTTTGTGTTGATATTCTGTTTGTTTTGATAATACAAGCACTAACAAAGCAGAAGAGAAAAACTTTTCAAGTTATGCTTGTTTTGTTTTGGTGAGATAATGTGTTGTTTTGTTTGTTTTGCTATGTATTTTAACAGTGAAATAATATGATTGATAGTTGTGTGAAGTAGAACACAGAACATTAAGAATATTTTGCGCAGCCCTTTAGTACATACCCTAGGGGAAAGGTAACTAAAACAAAACTTGTCACGTGGCAAGTCACTTTAACATGGCGATGTCCTACGAGGGGTTAATTGGTACCTTTTAGTCACTTTGTAACAGGTCACTGAAATAACTTTAATGGACACCTCCAATTTCGGTTAAAATAATGCCTGTCGCAGATATTGTCATAAATAAACCATGCAATATGATATATACCCTTCATATAAAGTAATAGCGCTAGAGAAATTCAGCCACTACCCGCACAAAATCCAGCCACATGAATAGTTTTGTGCCAATTT
Source organism: Pollenia amentaria (assembly GCA_943735925.1). NCBI lineage: Eukaryota > Metazoa > Arthropoda > Insecta > Diptera > Polleniidae > Pollenia > Pollenia amentaria. The sequence goes on from OX031007.1 coordinate 124,864,549, forward strand.
CCTTTCCTGTGGACCAACTGCACTCTAAACACATTATCACCAGTTAAGTGATCGGTCTTGTTTTCACATATCACAATTCGTTCTTTTTAATTATAAAATTTTGTTCAATGGACACGGGATAAGTTCTCTAAGAGCAATTGACACAAAATTTCCCGCTGGGTATGTGCTATATGGCTCAAGTACCAAGCCTATTAAAAATGAGGCGAATCGGTCCATAATTTCACATATCCCGCATACAAGCTGCTTTCCGTACTATGGTCTTTGTGCCCATAAACCATCTTATTATGTTAGAATTTAGATTAAATTTGGTCCCAAGTTATTTAATCATCTAAACAAATTTTACTGGAATCGGTCCATATTTGACCATGGCTCCCATACAAATACTACTCCCGAAAATTGTTTTTAATGCCTTAACTTCCTTTAATAAAAACTGTCGATATTAAGTTTTACAATAGCTTCTATGTGGTGACAAAATGTTGTCCTGGTAGGTCCAAAACTAGTCATAGGTCCCATATAAAACCCCATTCTAAAATCTCATATAGAAGATATCTAACTAATATTCGGCACAAAGAACTTTTACGTGAATCTTAACCTCATAACACAATTTTGTTTAGGCGATTGCACATGGGTCCCAAATAGGGTACACTAGCAAAAATTGTTTTTATATACTGTGGTGTAGGGAATCATATGGTCGGGCTTGGCGGATTATACTTTCTTACTTGTTTAAATTGGTTTTACTTGCACACTCTCATTTACCCGTCGAACATTGTTTTTATTTTTAGGCGTTTTTCTATTCGATCGTTGAAGGTCACAGTTATCGAAAACGTGCAATCATGCATCTGATGATTTAGTTCCTACATTCAAAAAAGGGCGCTGCAATCGTTGTGTGTTTTTTGTTTTAAAAAAATAATTTTTCAATTTCCCAAGTTCACTTAAAAGCAATCTAAAGTATTAAAATAAAATAATCGGGTATGTGATGAAAATCGATCGATTTCAAAACGAACGTTTTTAAAAGGTGTGATGAATTTCGAGCGATTTTAAAATCTATTTCTGAATTATAATCTTAGTTTTTTGTTCAAAATACAGTGCAACTTACTCATGTTATACACAATTTAAAACAATATGGACAGGAAAAAAGAGGAATATGTATAAGAAATCAATTTTAAAAGATTCTAAAAACGATATTATCGGTTTAAAATCGTTTCGTTTTCTGATTCGATTCCCATCACATACCTGAATATGAAAATAATTCATTTATAGATCATTTAAAACTTTTTGTTCCAAACGCAAGTACTTCCGTCGCTTAAAATCTTGCAATTGTTGGGTTTCATTTGGTTGATCAGTTGGTAACAGTTGAATCGAGGTACGCAGAAACCAGCAGCCTCCAGGACCCGCGAATTATTAGTAAGGATTGTTCGCCGTAGGGCATTGGTATTTAACATCTGCATGAAACTTAATGATGATGTTCATGAAAAGAGGAATATGTATAAGAAATCAATTTTAAAAGATTCTAAAAACGATATTATCGGTTTAAAATCGTTTCGTTTTCTGATTCGATTCCCATCACATACCTGAATATGAAAATAATTCATTTATAGATCATTTAAAACTTTTTGTTCCAAACGCAAGTACTTCCGTCGCTTAAAATCTTGCAATTGTTGGGTTTCATTTGGTTGATCAGTTGGTAACAGTTGAATCGAGGTACGCAGAAACCAGCAGCCTCCAGGACCCGCGAATTATTAGTAAGGATTGTTCGCCGTAGGGCATTGGTATTTAACATCTGCATGAAACTTAATGATGATGTTCATGAACATCATCATTAAGTTTCATTATAATTTTGTATTCGCCTCGTTTGTATTCAGTAGGATGTATAACTATGAAACGAAAGCAACAAACACTCGATATTTAAGAGACGAGTAAGATGAAGTTAATTTGTTCACTAATGCAAGAGAATATGAACACTAATAACTCTGAAACAAAAAAACAGCTGAATAAATGTCAAATACGTTCATGAAAAAACACATTGATGTAAATTTTAAAAATTCCAAAAAATTTTATTTTATTTTCATATATATTGCAAAAATATTTTTCAGCAATATATTTTGCTTGGAAGTACATAAAAAAAGTAGTTAGCCAAAATATTTAAAATGTTTTACAAATTACATATATTATTGTAAAGTAAACAAAAGAGAAAAAAATAACATGAATTTACTAAAGTGGCAACATTGCTGAGTTGAGTATTTATGAAAAAAAATGAGAGAGAGTGTAAACTGTCAAACAAAAACGGTTTAATTGAACAACGTCTTTGTGTTTGCCATCAGTGCTGCCGGGACAAATGAAATTTTTACAACAAAAATTTTTAAAAAAGGTACCAAATGTGAAAAAATATAACCAGATTGGAAATGCCTCTTGTTAATTGAGAAAAACATTTAAATTTTTTTTAAGTTGTAAGGCAAAGGTTATTTGCACTTAATAGGAAAATATTAATTACAAATTAAGAAACCAAAACAAGAAATGTAATTCTTGGACATATTAAAATAAATGACAAGAAACTTAAATTAAAAGTTTTCATTTATTTGAGACCTTTTTCATAAAAAATATTTTTATCTTATAAGAGTTAGAACCGTCAAATATTAATACAAAATTCAGTATACTGAATGTAAATAAATTGAATTTTTTGAATATGCCTTTTACAATAAACGAAATTTGTACTTCACAGTTATAAATAACAAAAAAGGCTAAATTTAATTGTTTTCCGCTTGTGGCAGGACTGTAAAATGTGGCGATTTTTTAATCCTTTTGGCGATGGAAATTTACATTTGGCGATTATTTTGGCGATATTTGAAACTGTTGGCGATATGCGAAATGCATTTTTTGTGAATATATTCTAATTTACATATATCTAAAATATTATGAAAACGGGTATAACTTTTTTCTCTTCTCTGTAAATTGTATTTTAAATTTATAATTGTTATTATTACTGTTTCAAATTGTTCTATTTGAAATATTTTGTGAACGTTCATTCAATAGACAAAAAGTATATTGTGTACTTTTTCAGTCATGTTCTGAAATCGATTCCGCGTGATATTATACAATTTCTACTTTAAGTTCCACTTATCTTTACTTCTATTAAAATCAGGAAAAACTACGGTCATTAACATAAAGATAATTGAAAATCTCCATCAATTAAACATTATTTTCTTTAAATTTTAGAACATGGCCGTTTCTAATATAAAGATTTCATTTGGCAATTTTTTTTTTAACAAAAATATCTGGTAGCTGTTTTGACAGGAATTTTTTGTTTTCGATAAAGTATAAAAACTTCCGTTCATTTTAACAAAAAAGTTGAAAAATCGTAGTGCAAAATAAACACTATTCGAATCTTCGTAAATTGAAAGTGTATCAAGATAAACATATTCATACGTATTATTCTTTTAGAAAAAAAGTTTCCAAAATGAAAAAAAATATTCACATCTCAAAAATAACCAAAAACGGCAGCTCTGTTTCCCATATGAAACGAAATGTGTTTGTTAGAAGCATGAATAAAAAAACAGTTTGTTCAGTAATCTGAATTTTAAATATAAATAGAAGATCACGTGTGATTTAAAATCAATTTAGTACTGCGGCAATCAGCAGCCTCCGGCACCTTGAGGTTCTTCGATTTTGTACTGAGGTTGGGTTAGGAGCCAATAGAGCTGCGGTCACCAACTACTTTCATTTGGGGTCCGTTTTTTAAAAAATCGCGACCGTCGCGGGTCGGAAGATAGTAAACTGAACTATTTAAATAATATGTTTAGATACTGTATCAATGGACAAATAAAATGAATGGGTTTCGGTGCATTATTTTATTAAATAATAAATAAACAAATGCTTTGAATAAAAAGAAGATAGTACTAAGGGTTTTTACAACATATTGAGAAAAATTACATTTTTCGTCTTGGACCATCCGTCTGAAGTTTGAAGTAAAGCTTGTGCAGGCTATTCTCATTAAATCTTGGAGATGTTCATCGGCAAGTGACGTTCATCGTGATGTGATGTTCATCGGCAAAGTGACGTTCAACAAATTGTACTATTTTCAAATAAAAGTGTACTTTTTTCAGACCAAATGTACTTTTTTATTTTTTTTAATATTGTTTATTAAAACTCAACTTTAAAAGTACATAAAAATTTATTTGAACGTATATGTATGTATATGAAAGTAAAAAACTCATTAATTAATAAGAAGGCAGATTTGGGTTCATTTTTAGTCAGTACTTATGTACATATTTATGTATGTATATAGACAAACTTATGATGACATGATTATTACTAATGAAATTGTTTGTGTTATCGCTCCCAAATTATCTTTCTTTTTTTTTTGCATATGTTTCCCTATTACTTGTTAGTTAACGGATCATCACCAAAGGCTGATGTCGAGACGAAAATATTTCTCATGAATTTGTTAACACGCATAAAATAGTTCTACGGTCCGGATCCAGACCGCGGTCCGCCAGTTCGTGACCCCTACAATAGAGTCTATGATTATGTAAAGGAGCTTATATAGTACCTTTCAAGACTTTTAAAAGTAACAAGACATAATTTTATTTCACATAATCTTAAGTTATCATTTGCAGATAAACATTCACAATGTCCTGTCTTAAAATTCAGGGGAATTTAAATAAGTTTTTTCTCGAAATTTTTTTCCCTAAATCTAACTTTACTTTTCTGTTTTCTATTGCTTGACATATGTATTCATTATGACATTGCAGTTGCAAAATTTTTTAAGAACATATCGTTAAATGTAATCAAAATAATTTTAAGTAATTTTCCTATGGGGGTGGATGACTAATTAAAGCTTAATCTGATAGGCAACAATTTGCTTTTGCTTAACTTTTAATTTATTTTGTTAAAAAAAAGTCCAACACCTCCACAATAACTATTGCTTCAGAAACTTTTTTATTACTCCCGCTTTTTGGGCAATAATTCAGTTGAGGTTTTGTCACCAACTAACTAACATTCAAGTGCTTGTGGTGCAAAGCCAAACTGTGCAACAGAAAATCCTATTTTAACCACATGCGATACATGTACACAATGGGGGAATTAAAAAAAAGGAAACAAATCTGTAGTTTCTAAAAGGATAATCCGATAAAATCTCACATATCGATAGAAGTTGAGCTGTAGTTGAAGTTAAGTTTTGAATTTGGGGACGGAAATAGGAGGATCCAAAGTAGTATATTTTATATGTTTCTGCAAAAGACAACTCCTTTAAAAAAGTTTTAGTCGGCATTATTTTTTTTTTTTTTTTAGCAGTTTTCCTTCTGCGAGAACTTGGGACTCCTAACAATTTAAAATTCAATTTAAAGGCATATTTAATTATTTGTATCGTTAATTATTCTGCAAAGGGGATTTGTCTACGGAAATTTGCTGTTTTTTACATCAAAAAAAAAAAAAAAAAAAAAAAAAAAAAAAAAAAAAAAAATTATAGAACTTGTTAAGATATTTTTGGGTTATTATAGAAAATTTTTTGTTTTGCTTTATTTTTACAAAAAGTTTTTTTTTATAGTTTCTAAAATTTATAAAAATGTTATACATTTCTTATAAAACGACAGATTTTCCAAAAGAATGATGTATAATAAGCCTACCTTATCTTTTCCATAACTTACACCCAATTCCTACGAGGGCTTTACCGACTTCGTTTTTTCTGAATGCCGTCTTGAAGCAATTTCCAAAAATCCTTTGCGTTCATACGATGATTATTAGTTGCATGTTTTTTTTTACAGTAGAGCTTTTATTCTCCATAATTCGATTAACTGGAAACGTCAATTATCGGGGAAATAAAAATAATTTTATTGCATCGGTTTAAATTTTTTTTTGCAACGATCATCTCTAATATCCGTCATTATGTACCACTGTTATCCGAAATTATAAAAACAAATTTTTTCATTTACTTTTGAACAATAAAAAAAAAAATGTGAATAAACGAAGAAGGTGAGTTCCCTCGCAATTTACTGGAATCATGTTCTGCAAAAATTAAATTTTTCCTCATATTATTTAGATATTTCCATACATATAAAATTCTGTACATAAAATCCTTGAATAATTTTTGTTATACCCTGCCGGAGATTGAACTAGTACCTAACTAGTACCAAACTAGTACAAAAATATCCAGTACTAGGTTTCAACTGTAAACTTTTCTATACCATCTTAATGCTCTTATTATCATTGATTGTGCTTGGAAAATCACTAGTACTATTGGTTATAGACGTGAACTACTACACAAGGACCATATTGGGTGCTTGTTACTAGTTCTTGTCTATATAAAAAATTAGCACTATGCATTTATACATTTTTTATAATAAAAATGGCATAAATAAATATAAAAATACAAATATGTACTCGAATTTTAGTTTGTTTCAAAAAATTCGATCAGTGTACAAGTAGTGCCCTTGTACTACATCAAGTACTGGTACGCATAAGCAGTTTTTTTTTAATTCTCCACTGTGAATCGGCGAAAACTTTTACAACGCATGTGCATGAATAAATTAAAGACAATTTGTTGATGTTGTTGTTTTTGGTCAACTGTTAAAATCATTAGCGATTTTTTCGCTATCACCATCAACTAAAATCGATTGTTAAAACACGTTATTTATGCTGTTTTTGTAAAAAAAAATTACAAATTTATTCGCCTGAGAAAAAAAACTTAAATGATGTATTTTTTTCTAATATTTTTGTTTTTAATGAGTTTTATTTAAAAATGTTAATTTAACATTTCTCTTCTTTTGTTGTATTTTATAATTTTGTCATTGCATTTTATTTTTTATGGAGTTTGAAGAAATATCTTAATGATCATTTGATCATCATTATCATCAACATAAGGCATTTTGTCTATTGCTGCACATGAAAAGAGTTGTAAAGAAAAAGTTGTTAAGTGAAAAACAATGCAATGCTTACAATTTAATAAATTGTTTTTTTATAAAGCAAATAAATAAAAATAATTGCGCTTTATGTTTTATATGGGAAAAAATCTATTTTAATAAAACAAGAAAAAGTTTGTTGCACTAAATTATATGGGCATTTCCATGTCAAATTACGTGACATTTGTACGCCTTCACAGATTTGACACAAATAGTAGTAACTGGAAACAATTTGTATCATTACGTTTTATTATATGAAAAAAATATTTATCACATTTGGAACCTTGTTGTCCAAAATATCTTGCAAAAAAAGGTGTATATCGTACGGGACAAGATATGGAATATATTTTTGGTAAATATTTGTATACAAGTAAAAATTATAGTCGGTAAAGCCCGACCATATAATACCCTGCACCATAATATATTAAAAACAACTATTTGGGAACACTGGCCAATAATGGTCGCCAGAACAGAACTATGCTATGAGGTTAAGAATTATATAAAAATTATTTGTGCCGAATATTATTCAGATATCTTCATCAAAATGAGATTTGTTTGCCTCTCTCTGATTTAAGGAAGAGTGTTTATATGGGACATATCGCATTGCTTCCTCTAAAGAGGGTCAACTCGAAATTTTTAAATTTTCGCTTTTTGCAAGAAAACGTGTACAGTGGCCATATCTACCCACTGTAAAAACCTAACATAATTTTCTCTAGTATTTTATCAAAAAAATGCAATTGTATCCCCCTTTGAGATATATGTAAGAGTACGTAGAACAAGAAAACAGTTTTTTGTCTCTACTGAAAATTTGTGAATTTTGAGTTGACGCTTTTTAGAGGAATTAATTTTTGACCTACCAGCACAACATTTTGGTCATTATATAGTACCTATCGTAAAAGTTATCGTCGCAAATTTTTATGTCAATGCCAACATTTATAAGGAAGTAATGACATTAAAAGCTATTTCCGGGAGTATTATTTGTATGGGTGCTATCGTCAAATATGGACCGATTCCAATAATATTTGGTTAGATGATTTAGATTGCAATACAATTAGTTGGGACCAAATTTTAGCTAAATGCCAACAGAATTAGATGATACATTTAGTTGCATTTATAGTACTTACAATATCGTGCGTGACGACCTTTAAAAGCTTATATAATTTTTATTATACCAATTCAAAAAAAATCCGATCATTACTTATTTGCAACAAATATCTTGCTTTGAACTTTTATTTTGAAACACCAACGATTGATCAATACAAATGATGTTTTTGCACCACGTACGTGACATTAGAAAAGCATCCAAAACAAACCATAAAATATACCGCTAATCGAACCATATATTTGTCTTTCCTCATGTGATAGTTTATTAAATGATTATATTGATTACTAAAAATTGTAAAATTGTGAATATTTTTTTTTAATAAATGATATTTTTAATTTTAATTAAAAAAATGATCAAACAACTTTGCCGTTTCAAACAATGTGTTAATTGATTTAATTAAATATAGCTCAGGTATTGACAATGCCCCACAACAATTCTACAAATTTAAATTATTTTATTTTAAGCGAAAAAGTCAATTAATATTTTTTGATATTTAATTAATATTTTAATTAAAAAATTATTTCAAAACAACTTAAATATTAACTAAATGAAATTTATATTTTTTATTTTTTTTCCACTAAAAAAAATAATTGATTCAATTATCACATTAATTAAATTTAAATACTTTTTAAACCGTGTTTCTAATTGATAAAAAAACTTTTTTCTGTATACTAAAGTTTGAGTGTTTTTTCCTTTCTACGATATTTGAAAAAAAGTTTCAATGGTTTTTATTTTTTGAGACGGGGTTTACATTCTTATGGAAATGCCCACATGCCACTTATGAGCACCCTACTTTTTCTGACTAACAACTTAACATTACTTGGTAATATGTAAAGTTACCATTCCAATGGAAATTTTATACACAAAAGAGAGTATACCATAGTGCTACAGAGAGTACACAAAAAATCTAAATTTTTTGTGACTTTTTGTCATGCAAAACCAAATAAACTATATCTAAGAGAATACTTATCTAATCAAAGGAAATATGTATGTAATACTGAACAATAAATTATGAGAAAAAGTGTTTTCCGTATAGTTCTAAGTTTCTATAAGAGCGAGGCGAAACTACTTCCCCGTGCTTTTTTTCTTATTTAACATCTACGTTCTAAAATTGTTTCCTTCATTAAAATAATTATTGCAAATTAAATTTGACGAACTTAAGCCTGATTTAAAAATATCAAAAATTTCAATTAAACCATGAACACACTCATAGAAAAATGCATCTTCATATTGATGACGCCCTAACATCAGAATTGTGAAATCAATAATGTTACAAATACCATCAATGAACCAAAAACTGACATCGATCCAATGACAAACCTCATCCTAAAATTTTGTCATATTTTATTCGCCACATACGCTATGACTACAGTGACATCAATTCGACGCCACATTTTGTGTACACTGATAAAAAAAGGCGTATTTGGCATCAATACAGACAAACTGCCATCAGTGCGATGACATAATATATCATGTCATAAGTGCGATGACAAACTGTCATTAGTGGATGACAAACTGTCATGAGTGCGATGACAAACTGTCATCAGTGCGATGACAAACTGTCATCAGTGCGATAACAAACTGTCATCAGTGCGATGACAAACTTTCATCAGTGCAATGACAAACTGTCATAAGTGCGATGACAAACTGTAATAAGTGCGATGACAAACTGTCATAAGTGCGATGACAAACTGACATAAGTGCGATGACATAATATATCATGGCATTAGTGTGATGACAAACTGTCGTCAGTGCGATGACATAATATATCATGTCATCAGTGCGATGATAAACTCTTTTCAATGCGATGACATAATATATCACACTATATTATTAACTTTATTTTCATGTTTAAAAAGTACAATTAGAAGCAAACATTCCCATATTCTATTTTTTTAAAATTATTTATTTAAATACATAAAATTGTTAAAGTATAATTATCTAGAAACCCATATCAGGCATGCTGGTGGGGTTTATAATTGAGAGTTCTTATGTTAACAAAGGGCGGCGTACAACAAATGTGAAACAAATATGTGAAACGGGTAAGTAAATATTGATATTCTATCAATTTGACTTAAGGTCAATTAAATGACACAATTTGATGACAGTTTGTCATCGCACTGATGACATGCTTTTTAAAACCGACTTCAATTTGTCATTTCTGTGATAGCAATGGGTGATCGCATTGATGACATAATTTAATTTTCTTACCCTGATGACAATTTGGGCAAGTGTTGTTAAGGTTGACATCGCAGTGATGTAAAGTGTCATGAGGTCAAAAACGAAGACACTTGTCATAGTACTGATGTCAAAATTCATCCGCGTTATAACACCTTTTCTAGCAGTGTAGAATATCCGGGTATGATTCAGTATCATACCGAAATATTTCCTGCATTGTTTTGCAAAGGGTTCTTTAAAGTTTACAAAAGTCTTACTTTTTGAAAATCAATGTTTTTACATAATTTTCTTGTTCTATGGAGATTTTCGAGGGTGAAACTAATAAAGGTACTGTGTTCTAAATGATATTGATTTGTTATTTTGTGCAGCCTTTTAAGTCGCCCAAAGTTCATGATGGCGTTTTCTTTTCCGAGTTATATTCTGCATTTATTCTGCCTTTTACATTTCTTTATATTGCCTTCCGAAAACTCTTATAGTAGTTAAGAGGCCATGAGTGCAGCATTAGATTAACCGCTGGCCTTCTTATTATTTACGAATAAATATATATTTTTTTTTTAGTTCGTCTTTCGTATTTTTTTTCTTAGAAATGTCTCTAATCAACAAATTTATACCAAATTCATAATATCAAACAAACAAGTTGTTGATTTTGCTCCTATTACCAAAATGATTATGTTGATTGTGAATATTTTTTTTAACAAATGATATTTTTAATTTTAATTAAAAAAAATTATTAATTAAATATTGACAATTCCCAACGACAATTCTACAAGTTTGAATTATTTTATTTTAAGCAAAAATATCAATTAAGATTTTTTGTTATTTAATTAATATATTAATTAAAATTTTTTTTCAAAACAACTAAAATGTTAATTAGCTATATTTAATAAAATCAATTAACACATTGTTTGAGACGGCAAAGTTATTAATAATTGTTTTAATTAAAATTAAAAATATCATTTATTAAAAAAAAAAAATTTCACAATTTAAAAATTTTTTTTTTTAAATTTTTAATAATAGAATCTTGGAATTTTAGTTCTCATGTTGAGTTTCATTTATATTATAAATTATTTTGTTAATTCGAATGTGTATTCTAAATCAAATTACAATTGAAAAAGCTTTTATACTTTAATAGTCTTATTCCTTCAATATTTTCCAGGAATATTTTTTATGCACTATCACAATTTTGTTTGTTCGTATATTTCTATTACGCGGCATATCTTAAGCCTTTGGCTAGCAATGAAGTAAATTGTTTAGAAAATTTATACGGCTGTGGGAAAAATCGCCCCAAGAAAAATGGCCCAAAAAAAGATATGAAAAATCGCCCAAATGAAGAATCGCCCAACAGAACATGAAAAATGACCCAAAAAGTTATATATGAAATTTTTCCCAAAAGAAACGAAAAAGGGCCCAAAAAAAAAATGAAAAATGACCCAAAAAGCAAAAACGAATTTTTTCCCGGTGGCATGTTATAACGTCCAGTGTCATAGTGTCCATGGACGCTATGACACCCCAAAAAGTGTCATAGTGTCCATTGACACTACGCTAACTAAAGCTTCTCTGCACAGCCGGCCTTCGGCCGGGCGCAAGGATTTTCTCCTCTATGGTATAACAAACACCGGCTTCGCTAACTAAAGCTTCTCTGCATAGTCGGCTTTCATTTGGAAACAAGGCAGATTTTAGAAGCTTTAGTTAGCGAAGCCGGTGTTTGTTATACCATAGAGGAGAAAATCCTTGCGCCCGGCCGAAGGCCGGCTGTGCAGAGAAGCTTTAGTAAGCGAAGCCGGTGTTTGTTATACCATAGAGGAGAAAATTAAAAAAATGGGCCATTTTTCATACAACATTTTTGGGTAATTTTTCATAATGAAAAATCACCAAATTTAAAAAAACGAAAAATCACCCAACAATAACGAAAAATAGCCCAAAAATTTTAGGTCACTTTTCATATAAATTTAGGCCCAATTTTACATGGGATTTTTTTGGGCGATTTTTCATATCTTTTTTTGGGCCATTTTTCTTGGGGCGATTTTTCCCACAGCCAATTTATACAGCTATTTAATACCAGCAGAATGTAATGAATTTTCTTGACCGCTACGGCCTTCGTCAGCATTCTTTGTATCTTATAACTGGATAGTGCTTATTGTAAATTTTATGTATTAAACTTAATTATTTTAACAAACAGAATCTGGGAATTTTAGTTCTCACGTTGAGTATCACTTTTATTATAAATTTTTATATAAATTCGAATGTGTATTCTAAGTAAAAATTAACAAATTGTTTGCTTTATTCTATGAATTTTGTATGAATTGTATGAATTTGTTGATTAGAGGCAATTTTTATTTTTTCGGTGTACTACAAGGTTAGATTAACTGCCCGTTCGCCGATATCGAACGTTAACGTTCGCAAAGAAAATTACATTTAAAACAAAAACAATTTTTGAAATTTTGTTTTTGTTTTAAATGTTATTTACTATGCGAACGTTAACGTTCGATATCGGCGAACGGGCAGTATGATTCTAACAAGAGATATGTGGATATCCCAGACAGTCAACTGTGTGCTGGATTATCTATATGGGGGATTTCATGACAAGTGACCCAACTTTTGAAATCGATGCCTTCCGATTTGGATGAAATTTGCACCAAGGTTAGTCTTATTGGACAGTAGTTTAGACACAAATTTTCAACAAGATCGATAAAAAAGTTTCTGAGATAGAGGGGGTCAAAATTTGACATTTTGGCCAAACCGGGGTTCTTTCATCTCATCCATGTAACTTATTATCTATTGGTGTTAGCAAAATTTGTCTCAAACAAATTAGATAGCTATTTCTTCAAGCTTTCAAAAAAATTTTTTTGTTTTTTTTTTTGAATTTTTAAAAATTTTTTTTTTTAAATTTAAAACTTATTTTTTATTTTTTTTGAAAACTGTTTTTTTTGCGCTCAAAAGAAAGCTTATGTATTTTCCTTTTAGGTAGTTTTGGTCGCTTAGTGGGATGCGAGTGGGATATGCATAAAAAAAATAATTTCTAACTCAAGACGAGGGTTTTTAAATTTTTAGCATATGCACGCACTATTTTGAATTTTTTCCTATTTGTGTGTAAGTGTTCCTAAAATCTTAAAAATAAAACTTATGCTGAAAAACTAGACAAATTAACCTTTCCGACGGTATATAAGATACCTAACTAGCATTTCATTCCCTCGATACTTTAATACCCACAATATGTTAATCCCAGGAATAAAATCCCTTTTTTCCTATAGAGATGTTGACAAATTAAATTTTTTTATTATTTGTTATAATAAATAAATTAATGTAAAATAATAATAATAAAAACAAATAGATAAATAATCTAAAAAATTTAATCTTAATCACATAAGTCCTTTAATAATTTTATAAAAAAAATTAATTTGTAAGTCAAGACCATAATATGACCAAAACTACCTAAGAGGGCTTTCTTTTGAGAAAAAAAAAAAAAAAAAAAAGTTTTCAATTAAAAAAAATAAAAAAAAAAAATTTTCGAAAGCTTGAAGAAATAGCTATCTAATTTGTTTGGGACAAATTTTGCTAACACCAATAATATGTTACATGGATGAGAAAGAACTCCGGTTTGGTCAAAATGTCAAATTTTGAGCCCCTCTATCTCAGAAACTTTTTGACCGATTTTGTTGAAAAGTTGTGTCTAAACTACTGTCCAATAAAACTAACCTTGGTGCAAATTTCATCCAAATCGGAAGACATCGATTTCAAAAGTTGGGTCACTTGACATGAAATCCCCCATATATATAAAATTGTAACGTTACTGACTCACTCACTCACTGACTGATTCATCATCGCACAGCCTAAACGCCTGAAGCTAAAAACTTGAAATTTGGACCAGGGGTTGGCCTCTCCCCAAATCGATCCACTAAGACGGGATTTTTGGAAATTCGGTAACCTTATATCTCCAAAACTAAAAGAGATACAAAAAAAATTTAATATTTATCGTTGTTCTTTAGAAAAATAAGCGGACAGGTGTCTGGTACTTTTTGGAAATTCAGCCCTTTAACGGAGTAAACGGGTAAAACCTGTATTTTGGTACATTTTTGTCACTCCATCTATCTTTTAAACCCATAAACATAGAAATAAGGGTTCTATCACATTTGAAACTTATCTAAAAAATCCAAATACGAATTTTGTACTTTTTTGAAATTCGGACATCAAAGCGATAAAAACCGTAACTATTTTTGGTACTTTTTTACAAAACAATTTTTTTTTTATTAAAAAATTTAGTACTTATTGTTGTTCAATAAAAAGAATAAGCGGACAGGTGCCTAGTACTTTTTTGAAATTCAACCTTTTTGGGAAGAAAACGGGTAAAACCTGTATTTTAAAACTTTTTTGCTATGCCATCTATCTTTTAAACCAATAAACATTAAAATAAAAAATATATTAAATTCATAACTTATCTAAAAAATACAAATACAAATTTGATGCGTTTCGAAATTCGAACGTTTAAGGGGTGAAATCGTACCTAATTCTGTAATTTTTTTTCAAAACATTTTTCTTCATTTACCTATATAATATAAAAATGAAAAGTAACTGACTGATTCGTCATCGCACGTCCTAAACGCCTGAAGCTAAAATGTTGAAATTTGGCCGGGAGGTTGGCCTCTCGCTACATCGATTCCCTAGGATGGGAGTTTTGAAAATGTTTATGGTTAGAGGTTAAAAAAGGTGAAAAAAAGTAAATTCCCTAAATTCATCAAAAAAATAAGCTCATGTTCAATAAAAAATAAAAATATCACATTGGTAACGTATCTAAAAAATACAAATAAAAATTTGGTACATTTTCGAAATTCGAACGTATAAGAGGTGAAAATCGTACATATTACAAAGTAGCGAGTTAAAACCTAGAAACATAAACTTTATCGTAAAAATATGTCCACGAAAGAAAAGGAGACGCTAACGAAGTAGCGGGTTAAATGCTAGTCCTTACATAAGAGAGTTGTAAGAAGACTGGCCTGCCCGATAAAGACAGGTACTGACGGTATTTAGTCGGTCTCTATCAATCATTTTTTGTATTGGTGTACTTATTTTTTTTTAAATTTTCAAAGTTATTTGCAAACTTTATAATCATGTGGATTTGTTTCTCAATTTATATCTTTAAACAAAACTTGTACAAATACATCATAATTATTCAATGTCATTCAAGTACGTTCGTTCATTACGTTAAAAAAAAAACTATAAATATAATTTTTGTGTTTACATATTCAATAATTTTTTTTTCAGTTAATTCTTTTACAAATTCATTAAAAGCTGCATAATCGCAAAATAAAAAAATATATAGATATGTATGTATAATATATTTTTAAACAATTGTTGTAAAGTATTTGTTTTTTCTTGCTATTTCTTTTCAAATGAAATTAATTTTGCAATCTGTCTTACTTTATCTGCATTTGCCATGTTTGGTAGTTTATTATCTCCTTATTTTGTGTGGTTTTTTTCTCAATTTTTTTTTTTTTTTTTAACAAATTTTGTTTTATTTAAAGTTCTTCGTGACGCCCCATATTATTAATTTTAATTTGTAGTTAATAATTAATAGAGGGCGTTTAACATACACCGAAAAAATTAATGCGAAATGTCATACATTGTAGGAAACATGGAGCGAAACCACGAAATTTTGCATACAATGTCCAAAAATGTGCGTAAAATATAGAATAGAAAAATTAACAATTGGTTAAAGATTGATGTTGGACTATAGACTGGCAGGCGCCGCAGTGCCGCAAACGGTGAAACGACAAAGAATTCTGATGATGAGAATGTGGTTATTCTCGAAACATGTAAATTCAATCCGAGTTCAATCCCGTGTTCAGTCAAGAATTATGAAACATTTTTAATTCATTTCATGTTGAAAATTCATTCCTTCAATAAAAATAATTTCATGAAAATAAAATTTGATGAACTTAAGCCTAATTAATTACAGAAAAAATTATTAAATTTCTCCAATCACCAAATTTATACCAAATTCATAATATCAAGCAAACAATTTGTTGATTTTGCACCTTTTACCAAAATGATTATATGGCTGTGGGAAAAATCGCCCAAAGAAAAATGGCCCAAAAAAAGAAATGAAAAATCGCCCAAAAAAATTCCATGTAAAATTGGGCCTAAATTCATATGAAAAGTGACCTAAAATTTTTGGGCTATTTTTCGTTATTGTTGGGTGATTTTTCGTTTTTTAAATTTAAAAATTTTAAAAATGTTGTATGAAAAATGGCCCATTTTTTTGATTTTCTCCTCTATGGTATAACAAACACCGGCTTCGCTTCCTAAAGCTTCTTTGCACAGCCGGCCTTCGGCCGGGCGCAAGGATTTTCTCCTCTATGGTATAACAAACACCGGCTTCGCTAAGTAAAGCTTCTAAAATCTGCCTTGTTTCCAAACGAAAGCCGACTATGCAGAGAAGCTTTAGTTAGCGAAGCCGGTGTTTGTTATACCATAGAGGAGAAAATCCTTGCGCCCGGCCGAAGGCCGGCTGTGCAGAGAAGCTTAAGTTAGCGCAGTGTCCATGGACACTATGACACTTTTTGGAGTGTCATAACGTCCATGGACACTATGACACTGGACGTTATAACATGCCACCGGGAAAAAATTCGTTTTTGCTTTTTGGGTCATTTTTCATTTTTTTTTTGGCCCTTTTTCGTTTCTTTTGGGCAAAATTTCATATAAAACTTTTTGGCTCATTTTTCATGTTCTGTTGGGCGATTCTTCATTTGGGCGATTTTTCATTTCTTTTTTTGGGCCATTTTTCTTTGGGCGATTTTTCCCACAGCCGATTATATATATATATATAAATATATTTTTAATTTTAATTAAAAAAATTATCAAAAAACTTTGCCATTTCAAACAATGTGTTAATTTAATATTGAAAATTCCCAACAACAATTCTGCATGTTTAAATTATTTTATTTTAAACAAAAAAAGTCAATTAATTTTTTTTGTTATTTAATAAAAATTTTAATTGAAAATTTATTTCAAAACAACTAAAATGTTAATTAAATCAAAATTCATTTTTTAATTTTTTTCAACTAAAAAAATAATTGATTCACTTAATTAAATTTAAATACTTTTTAAACCATTTTTTAAATTGATAAAACACTTTTTTCTGTGTATATCACATTGCATCAATTATTTTTTTTTTGTTGAAAGAAAATTAAAAATTTTAGGCTTATGAAGCGAATTTTTTATGAAAATTTGTTTAATAAACTTTCATTAATCAAAAATATTTTTTATGAATATGGGGGAAAACAAAAAAATTTTAGTTTTTATTTTTGTTTTCAATATAAATATGCGAAAGAAATGTTCTTGTCGACATTGTGGGCCAGGCAGTAAATTAAATAATTCTAACAAAAAGAATTTGGGATTTTTTGTTTCTTATTTTACTTTTTAAGCCTGAAAATAATAGACATACATATGTTTTTCTTTTTGTAGTATCGTTGTTGTTGTTTCTACACAAAACAAGTAAAATGTTTTTTTTTAATCTTCTTTTGCAGTGATGTTTTTGCACGCATATTGGCTTTCGAAAGTTATCACATTTTGGATTGTTTTACGTACTTCTTGGTGTTTTGCGAACTAAATTTTTTAAGTACGACTCGTTCTAAAACTAAGTAGAAAAAAACTTAAATTAAGTACCAGGTTTTTTCTTTCTGTGTAGTATTAAATATTAGTTGCTTAGATGGATGATTCTGGGCACCGTCAACTTGACGAAGTGCTCCTTTATAAGCTTGGCGAAATGAGCGCGAGTTTTGGAAATTAATTTCCACGATTTGTAATAGTTGTCTTTGCATAGTGACTTACCAAAGTGTACTGAAAAAACACTTCTTAAGTATGAGAGCTAGTTTGACAGTTATCCCTGTCGGAAGTTCTATACGGCAAAAAAAAAACACCCTTTAATTCTTCGTTTATTTTAATAAAATATTTCGCATTAAACAGCAGTTTAAAATTCCAATAACATTTCATTATCTCTTTTAAGGTCAAATTTCACAAATCCCTTAACTGTCAAACTAAAAACAAAAAACTCATCTAATTTGACTGCCTAAATATTAAAACCATTTTTTCTTCACAAGCCAGAATTAAAATTAAAAAAATATCTTAATTAGAAAACAAAAGAAATATTAGAAAGTACTCAAATATTAAATAATTTTTTTTTATTAAAAAATCCAACAATAACAAATCATAGGCCACAATAATCCATCTGTAACTGACTTTCCACCCAACAAATTTGGCAAGTGTCCATTTATCGTTTCATTTTCACATGCAATTTTCTTCACTTGTTTTTTTTATTATTTTTTTGCCATGTTGAGCCAGGCATCTAAAGACCGTATAAAAGGAAAATTGAAAAATATTCATTGTCTGAAACCACAAATGCCATTATCATTTCCATTTACCATACAGAAGGTATGAAAATAAACTCATTTTGGGTATTGAATTCGCACAAAGAACGAGAGACGGAAAACGAAATTGTCAACAATCAACAACCTTGAAACTTAAAATGGAGTCAATTGTTGCTTGCAGCATTTCCCAGTTTTTCTGTTTAGAAGCAGAGAAATTGTAAATCTTTGTGGCATTATTTGCTTAACAGAGGAAAGATGTAAGTTGTCCTAGATTTTGTTTAGGCCTATTAAATACTTCAAATATTTACTCCGTTTTGAGAAAATGTGAAAAAAAAATTATTTTACTTTTAGATGTTTGAAATTTACTTTAACTTAAAATTAGGGAAGTAACGATACGCCTTTTGCCGATACGATACGAATACCGAAATACCGATACTGAAGAAGAAATATCGCCGATACCGATTAGAATATAAAATATAAATTCAAGGTAAAATAAACAAAACTCAAGTAGAGTAATTTATTTTTCAAGCAAAAACTCAGTGTAAGAGATTATTAATATTTAAAATTGATTTAAATAAGATTTTAACAACAACGAAATGAATTGAAATTAAATTTTAAAAAAAAAAAAAAAAAAAAAAAAAAAAAAAATAAATAAAACAGTGTAAGTATTCAAAGTTAATATTAATAAAATTTTTGTTTAAAAAAATAAAGTATTCTCAACTTTTGCGGAGATAATTTCGCAACCCCGTTTGAAGCAGAGATGCAGTAAAAAATCGTCTAGCAGAGGTGACTGAACTCATTTGACAACTTAAGCGTTTCTGCGCCATGGTCTTAAATTTTAAGTATAAAATTTGATTGCGCTAGTAAACAAGCAGACCTCCGTCTCCAGAAATATTAGAAAATCTAAGGTATACCTACCTTTTTCTTTAGTTAAGCTGTACACAGAAAAAAATGTTTCCCCAATTAAAGCATTAATCAAAAATAAAATCAGTTTTAATTAAAAATTTAATTGTAACTATTAATTCGTTTAATTGTAACTATTAATTTGTTTACTGGTGCAAATTAATAATATCAATTAAACTTTTAATTCACTTGATTAAACGTTTAATTCACTTGATTAAATTTTTAATTAAAACGAATTTTATTTTTGATGAATGTTTTAATTGCGGCAAAATTTTTGTAGGATCGACAAAGGATCATCCTTCTCCAAAATTTCTTCTAAGATTTGCACAAACGCTACAAAGGTCAGTTCTTGTTGACTTATCAGAACTTTTACTAGATTTTGGGGGGTTACCGTATCTTCAACACTTTCGGAATGTAGAGTCATGTTGAGTAGCTCAGTAATACGTTTTTTCGATCTATTGTCCTTGAAATTGTCTAGCTTTGTATCGGAGGTAGAGAATTGTAGATAAACAGTAGATTTCATTATTCTCTGAACCCTCAAATTTTTCATTCAGAGCTAATGCCAATTGTCGCCAATTTTTGGGACACTTAATTATTCTGCGTCTCAGTTTATTAATTTATCTTATTTTCTAATAATGTTCAAAGACTGTTAACAAGCGAAATAGCGTCAGAAAATTTAGGATTGACTTTGCTTTTAAATTTTGTGGTCTTTTTGAAGTAACCCAAAAGTTGTAGCGAAGTGATTATTATTTTCACAAAAATCATTAAAAATGAGCAGAAAATTCTGCTGCAGGTCCAAACCAAGCGTTCAATGCGTTTATGCATCAGTCCAAAACGTCGTAGTGTAAAATTGTATTGACAAGTTACACAGTAACCGCGTAAATCGCATATACATATGGAAAGCATGAAGTAGGATTTCTTTCTACTTTAGCATGCGTCTCGAAAAAAGGTCAAAAAATAAACATCCCAGCAAAAACTTTACTTACCTGGTGAGTTAGCAAGTAATATTGGAGACATATAAACACTACTTATTTTTCGGCTGAATAACTACTTATTTTTGTTTGAGTCGTCCACAGAATTCAGTAGTTACAATACAATTACTATTAGCCAAAAAATATCTAGTTATTATTTAACTACCAGTACGTTGAATTGTAAGTACTTACAATATACTTATTAGAAGCCCAAAAATAGCTGGGTTTTCTTAGTTAGTTAGTAAAAAGAAAGTATAAACAAAAACAAGAATTTTTATATAACTCATCTTAAAACTGTTTACATACCTAATAAGTAGTTATTGAGCTCGTTACCAGTAAGTAAACATTCAGTACTGAAAGCTACATAACTAATAAGTATTTATTGAAATATTCAGTAGTGAAATAATAGAAGTAACAAGTAGTTACTGAGGTCATTACTAGTAAGTACTTATTAAAGTTTTCAGAATAATGGCAATTGTAATGAAAACTACTTACCAGGTAAGGTGTGAAATAACTACAATCTTGTACCAAAATTCAAAAAGTTTTTCCTGGGTTACTCGTAAAACGCGTGGTGTGGGCCGGCCCCCAGCTTAAGAAATAAGGAAAACAATTTATTATTCTGTTAAATATTTTGCTCTTAGTTGTTATGCAATAAATAATCATTGACAATTAAACTGTTTGTTCAAAAAAACTATAAGAAAAAGCATCGGCGTATCGACAGTAAAATATCGCCGATACCGATACTTTAAGTTTAATTTGTATTATAAGATAATTTTTGCAAAACAATGGAAGAGGCTGCATTGATTTCGAATGCACTAATGGCCACTTTAGAAAACTCAGTTCAAAAGAAATATGTACATATATTTTTTATAAAATAACCTTTTGCGCTTGTATCTGAAATAAACTAAAATTATTATTTGAAGATTTAGTTGAAAAGAACTATACATTAGTGTGTCCCAAAAATTTTTTTTTTTAATTTTCATGGCTGCTCAAGCATAATTTAAAAGCTTGTATAGTTAAGTATTTTTTTTTCGGAATTTTCGGAAGGGGTTAAGAGGTCGCTGCAGTCAAATTTTTGCCAAAAATCCGGTTTGCCGGTCTTTTTTTGAGGTTTCTTCATAATTTTGTCAAAACCCACGATGTTCTTTACTTATAAGGAAATAATTAAAAGAAAAACTATAAGTTTTTGCAATGAATTTCTACATTTAGGCACCCTACATATTTTACGTAATTTTTACCCCAATAAATGATTTTTTAATAAAGCAAAGCAACACTTTTGATTTTTGGTTGTTTGTTGGGTATGAGTAATAATATCATAAACTGGGTACAAAGCTTAAAATCGGTATAACTCAGGAACGGTAAGAGCAAATTCAAAAATAGTTTTTTCTAAATCATTTAGAATTTATTGATCTTTTAAACTGCATTGTTAGTTTTATTCATTTTCATAAAAATTTTAAAAGTTATAATGCGTTGTTTACAAACTTCATGGATAAATTACGAAAAATTGTAATGTAGGGTGCCTTAATATGCAAATTCATTGTAAAAACTTATGTTTTTTTGCACACAAAAATAAAGCTTGGACATTTTTCTTTCAAATTATTTCCTTATAAGTGAATAAAATCGTGGGTTTTTCTTTTAAGTTATTTCCTTATAAGTGAAGAAAATCGTGGGTTTTGACAAAGTTGTGAAGAAAACGCAAAAAAAGACCGGCAAACCGGATTTTTGGCAAAAATTCGACTTTAGCGACCCCTAAACTTCTTCCGAAAATTCTGAAAAAAATCTCAAAAATACTTTTCCCTATAGGCTTTTTAATTATGCTTGAGCCCCAAAAAAATACATATCTATTTTTTTAAAAAAAAGCTCTTGTTTCTTCATTAAACTTAATCAAAAGTATATAAAATGTTTTTATTTTTATTACTGTATTTTTATTTAAGCTTTGCCGTACATATGCGAATAAAATTAGTTTTTTGTAACTATTGTTTTTTCTTAAATTTTATGACTTAAGCGGGAAGGGAAAATTTTTTCAACGTGTAGGGAAAAATCGGATTTTTTTTAGTATGCGTTATTTTTTCAAAAATTCATTTGAAAACACTGCCTGTAACTTAGAAATGCGAGCTGAAAGAGAAAAACGGAGATAAAATTTGAAATCAGCGACATCGAATTAGTAAAAAATTGTTTAAAACTTCCAATCAAGTCTAAAAAAGTTCAATATTGTTCCCTTGTGTAATCCTTTTAATTGACTTAAGGCCAAACCATAATATGCATTAGGCCGCTTAAGTCAACCTAAGTCCCCTTTTAGACAGGCAAAGTTTACTTTGACAAAGTCTGTTGAATTCTCTTTTAAACTTTGTTTCGTGCTCAGACACACAAAGTTTAATTTGACAAATTTTTGTTTTCTCTTGTTTGAATATAATATATAAACAGCGTTGCCAGAATGATGATTTTATAATATTTTGGATTATTTTTTTAAACAAAAATATAATTAAAAATTTTTTCCCAAATGATGATTTTTTATTTTTAGAAATTCTGATTTTAACTTTAATTTTGCTTATACAAAATATACGATTATTTAAACAGTCAATTTTTATAACAATGAAGTTTTGCATCAGCATGATGTGTATTGGTGCTGCACACTTTTGTACCCAGTATCTAGAATGCACAAAATTGCATCATTATTTATGGACATAAAAATATTAAAAAAGGCATACTATAACCTATTTCCAATGTGCGAAAGAATTCCTTCTTTCGAACAACTACATTTAAAACAAAAACAAATTCTAAAAACTTTGTTTTTGTTTTAAATGTATTTGTACGAAGGAAATAATTATTTCGCACGTCGGAAATAGGCAGTTAGAATTATGTTTTTATGTATTTCAATTTAAATAATAAGAAGTATGTTTTTATAAAAAATTAATAATTCTTACTATTTTGCCCTTGTTTTAAAAAATTTTAATTAAGAAAAAAAAATTTAAGATTTTCCTCTTCAAAATATGATTACTGGTAACGCTGTATATAAATATAAAGTTGCAGCCAACTTCAGGTATAATCTACGAACGAAAAACAAAACGAATTTGTGAGTACAGCAAAGTATGTACTCCCCCGCTATTCTCTTTTCCCTTCTCTTCTATAAACTCAAGACTTTGCAAAGTAAACTTTGCTTGTCTGAAAGGGGTCTAAGCAACTGTGCGAATACATATAAAACATATGTGGCCAACTATAATGTACTTAAGGAACTTTTCGTTAAGTTTCGTCAAATGTCATTTTCTTAAGCAAAGTGCCAAACTGAACGCACATTCCTTACGGAGTCAGCTGTTTTTACGTTGTTACAAAAAATAAAATAAATTGAAATGGATAAGGAAAAACAAGAATATACAAAAAGAAGAATTTTACATATTTTAATTTTGTATCCATTTTTTTAATAAGTATGTACAACAATCTCCAATATTTTTATTTTTATAACATTGCTGGCAAATTAAATAAAAGATAAAATAAACAAATACAGGGCTGTAATTTTTGGTACTTCTTTATTTGAAGTACTTGCAAGAAAGCCAAATATTGCACAAATATGCAACATGGAGCTTAAGTTTATGTAAGTACATTATGGCCACCTTTAAGTCTCTTTTAATTTTCTTATGCATTTGACAGACTTTTCGTTAATTCTTGGCCGTTCTTTAAGCTAACTTATGCATATTATGGTTGGGCCTTTTATCTTTTATGTACATCTAGGAACTCTTAATGTAAATTTAAAATCAATTTTTACTGCATTACCAACATTATGACATTAAATATCTTATCTATATATATAAAAATGAATTATGTATGTATGTTTGTATGTTTGTTTGTCGCTTTATAGACTCCGAAACTACTGAACCGATTTTCCTGAAATTTTTACAGCAACATCACGTGAGCCCCAAAAATAAAATAGGCTACTTATTTTTTCGATAGGGGCAGGGGAATTGGTACCCCCCATAGGATGCCAATATTCGATTTTCCTGAAATTTTTGCAGTAACATCACGTGAGCCCTAAAAATAAAATAGGCTACTTATTTTTTCGATAGGGGCAGGGGAATTGGTACCCCCCATAGGATGCCAATATTAATTATCGAACCGATTTTCCTGAAATTTTTACAGTAACATCACGTGAGCCCTAAAAATAAAATAGGCTACTTATTTTTTCGATAGGGGCAGGGGAATTGGTACCCCCCATAGGATGCCAATATTAATTATCGCATATCTTAAGAGCCGCTGCACGCATTTTGCTGAACTTTTTGTAGTAGGATCTTCTGAGCCCCGGAATTGAAATAAGATAGCAGCGGGAGTATAGGAATACCCCATAGGACGCCAATGTTTAACATCGCATATCTTAAGAACTGTAATAGTGAGAATGTTCAAACTTTCTAAAAGTCACTCTTATGGTATACTACACTTTTGAAAATAAAAATAAAGCGGGTAGGCGCAGGGGGGGAAATACCTCCCATAGGATGCATACATTAAATATCGCTCAACTGAAGAACTATTAAAGGGAGAGTCTTCAAACGTGGTTAAAGCTACTATTATAGTAAACTATAAATTTCAATATAAAAATGTGCGGGGTAGACAGAGTAGGAGCAGTACCCCTCATAGAAGACATATTAAATACCATATATCTGAACACAAGAGCTATCAACCTTTACAGGACAAATTTTAAAACAAAAATAAATGGGGTAGGTGCAGGGGTAGCGAAGCGCACCGGGTTAAGCTAGTACATTTATAAACATAAACATAATGAATATTTTGTCAAAACATTCATACTGGAACAATAACATTATTTAACAATTCGTAATATCAATTACAATTTAAAA
Source organism: Pollenia amentaria (assembly GCA_943735925.1). NCBI lineage: Eukaryota > Metazoa > Arthropoda > Insecta > Diptera > Polleniidae > Pollenia > Pollenia amentaria. Next base: position 124,889,803 of record OX031007.1, read on the forward strand.
CTTTTAATTAAAACGGCAAACAATTCTTAACTAAATTAAATTTCATAACAATATGAAGTAAACCAAAAAAAAAAAAAAAAAACGCAGTGGAAGCACTCAACGGTTAAATTATCCAATTCTTACAGTGCGTTAGAAAGTGAAGTTGGCGGCAGAGAACGAACACAATAAATAAAAATAATTAATTACACTGTGCTGGAATTTGACACTTTTTTTGTGAAAAGCGGGGCACCTTGCGTTTTAACCTGATTCGGGTACTCAGAATCTTCTTGCTTTCGAGATATACTGTTATTTCGAAAATTTAGGAGGCTGCACAACATATATTCGCGTAACTCAAAAACAATTTCGTTTATTGGAGCAACTAGAAAAGAACGAAATTCCGCAATAAAATTTTCTTTAAGTAAGGTTAGAGTTTTTTATATTAAAGGGTGTTTTTTAAAGAGGTATACAACTTTGCAGTGAAATAAAACAAAGATGAATTTTTAAAATTGGCATGAAATTTACTTTATTCAAAAGATAATCTCCTGGCACTAATTTTAAAATGACCGCCACGGCTGGCTCGGAAGTAGTCTTATCCGCAGGTCCAATTTTCGATGACTTTTTATAAACATTTGTGGTCGTATGTCGGCAATAACGCGGCGAATGTTGTCCTCCAAGTGGTCAATCGTTTCGGGCTTATCGGTGTAGACTAGCGTCTTCACATATCCCCACAGAAAATAGTCTAGCGGCGATCTTGTAGGCCAATTTACGGGTCCGAAACGTGAAACTTCGCGGTTACCAAACGTTTCATTCAATAAATCAATTGTGGCACGAGCTGTGTGACATGTTGCGGCGTCTTGTTGAAACCACCGCTCTTGCACATCGTGATTGTTCAATTGGTGAGAGAAAAGGCCGATACTCATGGCTCTATAGCAGTCACCATTGACTGTAACGTTCTTACCAGCATCGTTTCTAAAGAAGTACGGACGAATGATGCCACCAGTCCATAAAGCACACACAAACAGCCAGTTTTTCTGGATTTAACGGTGTCTCAACATCACTTGAGAATTATCATCAATCCAAATGCGTCGGATTTGTTTATTGACGTATCCATTCAAACAAAAGTGAACTTCATCATTAAACAAAATTCGCTTATGAAAATCGGGAACAACTGCACTTTGTTTTGGGCCCAATTTGCACAATTTGAAAGCGTTGTTCAGGCCTCTGTCTGTTCATGTTTAAATGCCAAACCAAACTAAACATAAACACTTGACAGCTGACCAAATGGCCGCGAGTTTAAAAAGCGCTGCCAACTTAAAGTTTTATACCTCTATAAAACACCCTTTATGAGCAGTCGTTTAAGAAACATATTTTTTTTTTGGCTAAAAATAAAAAATAATTTTTTAGCAAAATTTGGAAATTTTTGTGCTTAAAAAAAATCATAAAAAATTGGAATATGCAGCTCTGTTTCTAATTTATTCTAGACATATAAAAAACGAAGACAAACAAAACAAGACATAAATGATTAAAATCTGTCTCCAACTTTTTGATTAAATTTAAGAATGTCATAAAATGTCATATTTGTATGGTGGCGTCCCTAACACAGGGTCTCCACCTGATATAAGATATAAGATTTTTATATTAGCAAACGTCAAATTCAATCGCAGAGAGTATTATCTTACGTGTGGACTCTCAAATAGTGTTAGTATTAATATTATAATTAATGTTATGAGACAGTTGTTATGAGAAATCTTATAACAACTATCTTATAAGATGAGCTGTCAAAAATACACATAAATTAATAATAAGACGCTATCATTAAAGTGTTTAATTTTTTAAGTGAAAATAGTTGAATTCTTGTGAAAAGTGCTTAAAAAATAATATTAAACACTAAAAACAGAGAAAAAACTGAAAAAGAATCAAAAACGACACAAGTTTACTGTACGAAAATCAGTAAATTATGAAATCTTATAAGATACATGTTCCCCTTGTTTAAGATTAATGGCCAATTTTCAGGATTGAAATTAAAACACATTTATGTTTAAAATGGTTTTAAATACAAAATTCTCTTCTTCACTAAACACTTAAATGAAACTTAAGTCACCGATGTGGTACATTTAAATTCAACTTAAGTTTCAATTGGATTAACTTAGCAAGGTGGCCTCAATATCACAGCAATACAAAAACAACAGACAAAGTAATAACAACCAGCTGTTTTTTGAGACCACCTTGTAAATAACTACACTTTTTTTATGATATTTTTTTGGGTTTAGTAGTGCTACCATACTTTTATCTTAATTAAATAAGACTTTTCATATAAAACTCAAAAAATCAATCTGTAATTAAATACATCTTATCCCCCGAGGGGAGGCTCCTAGGCAGTAAGGGGACTTTTCCCTTAATATATTTCTAGCCTGTATTGAAAATTTTGTATGGGAGCCCCCTTAAGAAATGGAAATGATGGGGATGAAAAATAAAGTGGGGTCGCTCATAAATTTGGCATGCCTAGGAACATCCAAGGCGCTGCAACGAACAAATTTAAGAAGCCAGGCGGTATTATAGGATGCGCGAGTATTATAGGATTACGCAAGAGGAATGAGTCTGTGAGTCCTCCTGCTTCATATCCAAGGCACTCTGGCCTGGTTATTATGAACGGAGAACTAAATCTCTACTTAGGCTCAATGGGGAACAAATCAGGACTGTGGTGTCGGTTGTGACTGGACACTGGCCTGTTGGGACTCATGCTAGAAGAATGGGTCTGGAATTCAATGACTACTGCAGAAGTTGTCATTATGAGGAGGAAGAGGGATACTGTACTTCTCTGTCTCTCAATGGGTGCCCATGGAACCTAACCTAACCTAAGCCTATAACCGCTCATCGCAATTGCGTAGTCATCTTGTCATGATTCGAGGACTTAAGTAAGTACAACGACGCTTAGAGTTGCACTGACGGTGTTGCCAAAAATTGCTAATTTTATGGAAAAAATGGCTAAAAAATGGCTAAAAATTTTTTTTTTTAATAAAAACACATTTAAATTCAATAACAAAACAAAAATAATTCATTAAAATTTTTTTACAATGAAATTTTAAATTGAGATCAATTTGTAACTTATAATATACGATATACGAAAATGTACGAAAACTAAATATTTTTTTTAGCATTTACAAAATGAAATCGTCGATAATTTCGATGTCGTTATTGTTCATCTCACTTGTACCTATTTTAAAATATTTTATATTTTTTATATATTATTGTTATGGTAAAAATATGTACATTCAACATTTTTTAATTTTTCGAATTTATTCTATGAGTTAAATTTCAGTTATGTATTTTATAAAGCTTTTTGTAATAGTTCTATTCCTTAAATTTGTAGGAATGACTTTATGTACTACCAGACTATTATCTTGTATCTTCTTGTTACATTTTACCTTACCTATCCGTTGGATAGCAATGAAGTATATTGTATGTACAGAAAATTTTTTACAATTATTTGAATGTAAAGAATTTTCTAGCTCGCTACGGCCAAAGGATAGCTAAAGTAAAATCTAACATGAAGATACAAGATAATAGTCTGGTAGTGCATAAAGTCATTCCTACAAATTTAAGGAATAGAACTATTACAAGACGGCAACACGGAAGTTTCCAGAACGCGTAATTTTACATTTTGTCGACGTCTAGTGGCCACCGCATGATGCTGGTGGCCAAAAGTCGTCGACAAAACGTGAAAATACGCGTTCTGAAAACTTCCGTGTTACCGTCTTGTGACGTAGTTAAACTTTTTTTTTGTTTGGCACCATCAAAGACTGTGTCTACGCAGATAATGCCCTAACGTTAGAGCATTTGAAAACCAATATTTGTCAAGTACTCGCCGAGATACCGCCCGAAATGTGCAGCAAGTGGTCGAGGACTACCTCAACTGCAACCGATCTAGAGGCGGTAATTTAAATGAGATTGTATTTCGTGCATAATGGCAAGGTCCAAGCACTACAATGAAATAAAAGTTTTATCGAAATCATAGCTTTATGTGTTAAAAAGTTAATTAAAACAACTATACCTTTGAAACTGAAAATTATATCTTTAAAATAAAAATTTAATTTATTTTTTTTATTTTATATGGGGTTTGCTCCACTAATCTTATCGTTAATGTTGTATAATTTCTAACTACAAATAACAATAATTATTGACTAATTGACATTTAAATTTTTACACGATTGAGAAACATTATTAATAGAACTTTTCGTCAATTTCTTTTTTTGCAGATTCCTTTTAAGCAATTAACAGAACGTGAATCACGTTCGTTATCCGGAGCCTAAGCAAATCTGCCTAATCTCACCTACATCTACCTATTGAAATAAATTTCCTCCATTATTATTAATTTACGTTAGAATAACTCTGTTAAAACTGCCAATTTAATTAGGAAATAACTAGAAACAAAAGGAAAAGAAAATTAACCCTAAAAAGACAACACTAATGCAACGAATTCTAGCTTTGGATTTAACCGAAAATCTTCCTAAAATAAGAAATTTTAATTAAAATTTCTTTACAAAAAAAAAAAAAAAAAAAAGGAAAAACATATCATTCACCTGGCCCAAAACATAGAAATCTTTTTGAGCAATAACAAACATAAAATAACATAGAAAACGTTACCATCCATCATTAGTTAAGATACATTCCATGTGTAAAACAGTGTCTGCTAAGTCTGGACACTTGTTGTATTTGCCAGATTAAAGTGGATTTATTGTAATCACCAACCTGCCGTCTCTTCGTACTTCAATACAAATCATTTAGCATAGACATGCATCTGCGCTCTCTGTTTTACGTTTTTACACTCCAGTGGATCGTAAATCACTGACACAAACCTGCGGCCAAATAAGAAATCGTTATAAAGGGTTTGTGTTTTTGATTTGTTAAGATATTATTGGATTTGATATTATTTTCCGTGGATTTTATTTTCAACGTTTATTTATGTCGTATAAGACTTGTTCCTGTAGTTGCTGTATTGGAAGATAAACTTATTTGTTGATTGAAGAAAACATGGATTCCACAGATGGACGTATTATACGCGCTCCAATGAGACGTAAACGTAATGATGAGCAATTGTGTGATAGGGTAAGTTAATTAATTTGAATTAAAATTCTATGACTAAAATTACTACATGTAGAAATAAAATCTTGTAAAATTGTTAAAGTTTTGCATAGAAAAACAAACTAATTACTCCAAAATATGAAAGACTTTTTACATTTTTCTTTATTAAAAACTTTTGCGATCCCTTAAAAATGAAAGACATATATATATATATACGGGCATATTCTATAAATCGAAATGAAGTGGATTAAAAATCGAACAAATTTTTTAAGCGAGCCTATAAAGAAAGTTCATAAATTTTTTTTTTATACTTTGAGCGCCAATATTATTTTCTAGTTCCAGCTAAGTAAAGTGTTTAAATTGAAATGTTGAAAAATAAACAATATTTTAATTAACTTTTTAAAAAAAGTGACCTCAAGCTTGAGAAAAATATATGAAAAAATAAACTTACTTATTACTTTTGCCACCGTCTTTACTTTAAAAATGTTACCAGCAACTCAAAGTTTATGGTTGCCAATGTGTTAACAATATGGCAAATGATATAACAAGCTGTTAGTTGACAGTTCTCATACGTTATATAAATTAGGCAACACAACTGAATTTGTAATCGACCCATTACTTAAAAAAGCGTTTCTTCAAAATTTCCCAGGAATCCCACAAGTATTTCCCGGGAAAGTGGGAATTGAAAATCGCGTGAATTCCGGGGCCGGAAAATCATGGGAACAAACTCTATTACAAATCCAACATCATTGACATAAAACCAAAATAGCTAAATTATTTATTTTTCAGTTTTTTTTAGTTACTCGACCTTTTTTTATTATAATTTTTAAAATAATTAATTTATTCGGACTTCGAGCTTGAATAAATTATTTATTTTATAAATAGTTAAATTATTAAAACAAAATATTTGGATTTGAATTTTGATTGTAGTACAGAATAAGCATTTACAGAATCGTTTGACAGCATTTTTCTAATTTTGATTGAGAAGAGTCTAGTCAATGAGACAACACGTTTCCTTTCTACGAATGTTTGTCTTCATTGTCAAACGAATATTTGGAAAAACTTGTAATTTTTTTTTAAAGAAATTTTATTTCTTTGAATCGACCGCGTTTTCTTAACTAATTGCTGCATTATAAATTTCCGTACATGTTAATTTCTCACTTAAGTCATCATCTCTAAAAGAAATATCTTCTTATTTCTAAACAAGTACGAAAGTACCACAGTATATAAGAAAAAATTCTTCAAGTTTTTTGGGATAATGTGGCTCTATGAATAGGGATCTATTTATATTTTAAATTTCATTAAAATTGATTTGATAGTGGGCACAAAGACCCTATTCCGGAAAGGAGCTTGTGTGGGGGCTGTATGAAATTATGGACCGATTCGCCCCATTTTCAGTAGGCTTGGTCCTTGTGCCTTGGTCTATGTACCAAACTTTATCAAATCCAACCGGCCAGCCAGCCGGACGAACATCGTTAGCTAGACTCAGAAAGAGATTTTGAGTATATCTGTATACTTTAAGGTGTTACACACATCATCACAAATGCATAATACCCTCTCCACTATTGTGGTGTGGGTATAAAAATAAAACAGGTTGATAAAGGGAATATCGGGCCTGTTCTGAAAATCACGTGATTTCAAATCACGTGCTTTTAAAATCACACGTGTGGTTTTTGTGGTGTTCTAAAAATTATTCCATTTTTATGTTTCTCAGTGTGCATTCGGTAATTGAAAATCACACCGAAACACTCAGAACTGGAACACAAAAATATCACACGTTGGATTTAAAAAGGCGCATGTGATTTGAAATCACGTGATTTGAACAAAAGTGATTTTCAGAACAGACCGGAAAATCACTTAGAAAATCCGTTTCACAACACATATTATAAACCTGTTTTAATTTTTATAAATAAGACCGATAGTGTTTATTACATTTTCAGAATCTTATCAAAAAAGTCCTATGCAGCTGCTCTCTACATATAAAATCTTACAATTTTTTTAAGCAAATGGGAACAATTTTTTTAGTTTTATAAAATAATCGAAATTTAAATTGTGTTGGGATTTCGATCGATGTCGAATGCCATAGTTTGCCCCCTGGGTCTTTAAAAATTTAAATTTTAGAACATTTTTACTTCTCTCTTTTATGTACTAGTTCGAGAATTAAACATTAAACGTTGTCTTTCTTATCGGATTTGAATTTACTTATTTTTCTTGACATCACTTATTTATCATTATATTAACAGTAAAGTTGCCATAATTAAATAAGAAAATCCCGGGAACTCCCTTACAAATTTCCCGGTATTTTTTTCCCGAAAAATGTGCAGGATCGCGGCATTTTTGGCTAGTCGAACATCATGTCCTCGTTCTAAAGTTGTTGGAAAAGTTTTTAGATTTACGACAAAACTACACGATTTCGGGAAAATTTTTCCCCCGATTAGGAGCCAATAGAACACTTAAGGCAGAATTAGTTTGTACGTTCTGTTCTGTTACGAATCAGCTGTTTTGTTTTTGTTCAATTGAAAGTCTGTATGTGTGGTTTGTTTTTACTTTCTCGTTCTGTTCTGTTGCGGACAAATCTGTTCTGTTGCGGAAAATAGAATTCAACGTTAAGTTATGGCCAAAGTGTGTATGTATTAGTTTGTTGTGATATGAAAAATATGTAATTTTTTGTTTAAAGCTTGAAAAATTGGTTTTAATGATACTAAAAATTTACGTATTTTTGACACAAAATATTAGTTTTTTATTTTTTACGAAAAGTTTTTTTTACAATGTCAATGCTTTTCTTTTTAAAAGCAGATGTTTCCTTTTACAGAAAAAGTAATAATATTACGTAAATTTTTGCTTAAAATTACAAATTCTCATTTTTATTCGAACGCCCTAATTTTTTAAATTCCCAAATTTTAAATTCCCAAAATCAAAACTCCTATTATCATTTTAATTCCCATTTTCAATTCAACCCCCCAAAAGCACCAATTCAATTTGGCGTTTTCGTGGATAACTATCGACGCTATCTTGGCGCACGTGAAAGATTGAATTATATTTTCGAGCATATGGTAGGTTTAGCTCATGAACCGTCCGTTATTTTGTTGTGTAGCGATCAGCTGTTTGTGTGACGTAGGCATAGAGTTTGTGTAGTAAACAAAGTACATTTGTGTATGGAAAGTGCAAAACAATTAAATTTAAAAACGTAAAAAATGTATCAAAATAAAAATGAAGTGTGCAGTGTATAATTGTAATAAAGAAAACAATTCAAAAGCGTGTGAAATAAGCTTTTTTAATTTTCCCTTGCATCCTAAGCTATTGAAACAGTGGATACTTTTTATGGCCACAATGGAAAATTCCAGCAAGGGAGTCATTCGTGCAAAAGTTGGGCTTCACGACCACACAGATTTTAATTGAATTTAAATATCGAATGAAATCTTATATTCTCGGACACAATGATGGCATCATATCTAGGGTATTCATTCGGTTAACCGTTAATCGGTTAACCGATTAATAACTACCCGATTAACTGATCGGTTAATTTAAAATTGGCTATTTTCGATTAACTATTAAACCGGTTAATTGCAGTCGATTAACCGATGTAGCGAAATTTTTAATTTTTTTGTATTATAACACATTTCATATACAAAAGGTACGTGTTTAGAAAATATTTCTTCATAGAAAAGAAGGTGCTTAGTGATCTTAATATTAAATAGGTTTTTGCTGTCAACAGCTTTTTTTTCACGTACTTTTTATACGTATTGGGAATGTTCTGGAAATCAAAATTACGTGGAATTGAAATCGAACCTATTTTGGAAACTCTAACGTGTTCGAAATTCATACAAATATGTCCTGTTCTATATCTCATACTTTGAGGACCTTAACTACTTTTAAAGTCGGGAATCGCTACGTTCTTTTTAACAAAAATTCAATTGAAAATCTATATCGATTTAAAATTTACGTGATTTCGATTTTCAGAACATGGCCGCATATGTTTAGTTATTTGTTTCTTTTCATATTTTCTCATATCAATCTTTTAACAAAATTAACCGAAACAATTAGAAGAGTTAAAAATTAAAGCAGGACTCTAATGGCATAATGGAAAATTTTATACGTGTAGAGAAATATAGGAAAAGGACTGTGTAATTAGATATTCTGTATTATGGGTTGCTTTCGAATTTTCCAACATCAACAAGAAACTAAAGAAAATAATCGCTTAAATCCTGAACATTTTTCTCAAAGATTATTTTTTAAGGTCTCCTTAAACTATTGAGATAACTGATAAAATTATCTTACAGTTTATTTTTTTAATTACTACATAATATTTTTGTATTAATTAAAAAATACGTATAACAAATTTATGAATTATTTTTTTGTTTGCTTATTTTAGTTTCGGAGTTATTATGTTTGTTATGTAATTATTTTTACTTTACTAATAAACTCCAAATAATAAATAATTGTATGCATTTTTCTTATTGAAATTACTTAGTTTATAAAAAAAAAACTTTATTAATCGGTTAACTGATTAAATCAAAACCTCGGTTAATTAATCGAGCGATTAACCGATTAAAGCAAAAGCCCGATTTAATGAATACCCTAATCATATCAAATGATTGAAATATGGAATGCGATGATACTCCAGACCTAACTGGTAATCTCTAACTGGTAATTTGTACTTTATGCCAAATTTTCAAATTTGTGTATAGGCGATATAATTAGTTTTAAATGTTGACGTGAAGTCCGAAGGGCCAGATGACACAGAGTTAACCGAATTAGAATATGATGGTCTAGAAAACCTAAAAGGCTTTATTTGCCATAAGCTTAAAAATTATATCGCAGTAATTGTAGTGGCAAGAAACGCGGTAGCTTCAACATATTCGTGGGTTGTTCATCTATCTGAGGGCGGACTATCAAAGTCGAAACCTCATACAATGAAATGTATTGAAGAACTTCACCAAATCCTTGAAAAAAAATTATGATCGTCTTTTTACAGCCGTACCTAAACAAGAGCGGAATCAGCGTAGCTTTTACGCTGATATGCCATACCTAAATAAGAGCGTCAGCGTTGTGCCATAAACAGTAGTGTTAACTTTCGTGCCGACTAAGACCCTCATAAAAGACATAAGAAATTGAATTAAAACCGCTAGTTTGACCTAAAAACAGCTAATTTGCTATTATTTATTATCAAACAATAAAAACAGGGTTGTCAAAACAACAAATATAGCAGCCTTGTTTATTTTAACGCGCTGTCAAAATCGGATTTTCCAATTGCAAAGCGTTGACGCGGCGCTATTTAGGGATGCTTCATACAAATTGTATGGGCATGAGGGTTTTTGACAGCTAGAAAACGCGTTCCGCTCTTGTTTAGGTATGGCTGTTATAAAAAACAATTTTGTTATAGATTTAGTCAAAGAAGTTGCTCTCATTAAATGTGATGAAAAAGTAAAAAAAGCTCTTTTTTTAGGTCTAGAATGTATTTAAAAATTAGAGAACTTAATGCGGAGCTTAAAGACATCAGCATATCTAGAAAAAGAACGTTTAATAAAATAAAAAATTTAATTCAATTTTATACATTTTGCTTCTTTTATTTTGAGCAAAAATTCAGTTGCACACAAAAGAATATGTTTCTTAGTTAGCAATAAGGAGGAAAATGTTGAATATAAATTTCCTCCCTGGAAATATATACAATAACCAATGAAATTATGTCTGAAAAAAAAATCTTTATAAGAATTTTTATACAACCCGAAATGTAAAATTTTTATAGCCCAAAAAAGCTCTCCTTATAACCCAAACTTAAAATTTTTTCTCGATTACATCTCTTTCCTTTTAATTTAAAATTTTGTTTAAATCGATGCACCCGTTTATAAGTTTTGTGGTTATTTCCAGTTTTTGCGCCAAAATTCTCTTTCATTTTTTACAACAAGTCAAATTTTCAAAAATTTATAAAAATTTTCACAAATACAATTTGGATATAGCGTTTATAGTGTATGGTAGCCTTATCCATAGGCTTCATTTTCTAATAGATTTGATCCATCACGGAACTCATTGTACAGAAAAAAGTGTTTTATCAATTAAAAAATGGTTTAAAAAGTATTTAAATTAAATTAATGTGATAATTGAATTAATTAATTCATTTATTAATGATGTGCTAATAATCCCAATTTTTTAATGAAAACACTGAAATTTATTGTTGTGGGAAAGCTAGTTTCTATGCGCATTTCGCTGGTTGCTTAGGCCAGCTCGTCAGGAAACTTTTTCCAGATACTTTAGAAAAGCTAAAAATATTATACAAGTAAGACCATAAAGTGAATAAGAATTTTAAAACAATCAGGTCTTGCTTGTAACAATATCAAAGCTTCAACAAAGACACAAAAATAAACAGTGAATTTTTTCTTTCTTACATTCCCCTACAATTGGCTGTTTTTTTTTCTAAAGAAAATTTAAAATTTTTAGTTAAAAGAAAATTTAATTTTGATTTAATTAACATTTTAGTTGTTTTGAAATAAATTTTCAATTAAAATTTTAATTAAATAACAAAAAATCTTAATTGACTTTTTTCGTTTAAAATAAAATAATTTAAAATTGTAAAATTTTTGTTGGGAATTGTCAATATTTAATTAAATAAAATAACAAATTGTTTGAGACGGCAAAGTTTTTTGATTATTTTGTTAATTAAAAATATCATTTATTGAAAAAAAAAAAAAAAAAAAAAATATTCACAATTTCCCAATGTTTAGTTATCAATATAATCATTTTGGTAATATGTGCAAAATCAACAACTTGTTTGCTTGATATTATGAATTTGGTATAAATTTTGTGTTTGGAGAAAATTATTAATTTTTTCTGTGTGATAAGAATTTTAGTCTAACTCATATTTTTTCAAAACTCATAAATTTTAATATTAAAAACTAAGATTAATTTAAAAAAAAAAAATCGATAAAAACGATTTATATTTCATAAAAACCTTAAAATTTCGTGTAAATACTTGTATTTTCTTTATAACATTTTTTGTCGCTTGCGATATTTTTTTTAAATATTTTTTATCGCATGCGATATTTTTTAAAAATGAATTTAACTTTTGAATTTATCTTCACACACATTATAATTGGCGTGTATTAGTAGCGGCACGCTTTTTCTGAGACTGCACTATTCCGATTTTATAGCAAAAGGTTTTCATCGTGTCTGTAATAGCGATAATAAATTTAGACCGTGATAACACCTCTAGTAATTACATTCAAAGCTGCCTGTAACGAGGTGCAGTCTACTGCATCCTGTTCAGACTTCTTATGCTTTCTTGGGGTACTTTGAAATATATTTCAATTGTATGATGTAGCCCAGATTACCCTTACAATGACACTAACGCAGGCACTGCACGGTAAACCTTACGGTATGTGGCTTAATGGTTGGCTGATTTTGTTTTAAATCAGCTGGATGCTTAAAGTAGCGAACACAACTACTTACGTTTTGAAATCTTTTTAACTGGAGATTTAATAATCACAAAAGATTTTCGAAAAAATATTACTGCAAGGGCGCATCCAGTTTTCTGTTCGGAAGGGATGTCACATATGTGATATTCAGTCGGGACAGCCTCTAAGCATAATGAATGATTTAACATTACAGTGTTCAACTAGCCCATGCAGGGTCTTAACCCCTCTGGAACCCCTTTACTAGCATTACTAAAATTGAAACTGAAAAAAAATTAACAGCATGAAGGCTGTAAATCCCGACATTGTTTTCCATTTCATTACTTTAAATCAGTTAATTTTTTTCATATTAATTAAAATATTTTTGGGATTTCTTTTTTTTTCTTCTCCAATAGTTTTCTTGCATACAATGTATTTCTGCAAGTAGGTCAAACAAACAGTTTTTAAGCCGCAACAAAAATGCTACAAACATGTGGCAGGCAGGCAGGCAAGAAACCATCACATGAGGCATGCGATATGATTGAATTATTATCGTAATAAAACTGACAGTTACAGATGCATCTGTGTATGCAAATCGTGAAACAGTTATAAGACGGACAGACAAAAAAAAAGTAACTAAGCTAAAGAAACATGTGTGGTCTGGTAACAACTGTTAAAACTAAAATCAATTTAGCATTTTGTCAAACAGTTGAAAAAAGTTCGTTAAAGAAAAACCTAAAAAAGGGAAATTAAGAAACGGGTGAAAAAAGAAAACCAAAAACAAAAAAATAAACAGAATTCCAACCGCAACTTAGAAATAGATTAGAATATGAAACGTCATTATTATACAGTCATTTCTATGAGTTTGTGCCACTAATGCCATATGAATAAATAGAAAAATGTTGAAAAACAAACAAATGTTAATTGCCTTTAAATATTAGAACATTTTTTAGACCTAAACGAAAAGTCAAATAAAACTTAAAAACAGATACCACTATCCATCTAACAATTTATCAATAAATGAGTTTAAGTCAAGAAGAGAAGACTCATTTGACTTAAACGAATACAAGAAAGAACAAAAAAAAAACTTTTTTCAAAAAACATAAAATACAACACGCAAAGAGACATGATTACGGATACAACCAATGAAAATAAATGAATTGAAATGATGCTGAAGACGACGACCATGGTAGCGAACGCTGCTGCACTGTGGGAAGGTCAAAGGAGAATTGTACGAAAAACGTATTAATAATAAATCACGGGATAAATAAGGGGTGGTGGTTAAATTTTAAGGGCCGATGTTGATTTTGAATAAAACACAAATTATTTAGGAAATTATTGTCATTTCTTTTTATAATGATAATATTGGTATGGTTCAATTATGTATGGAACAAAATATCGGCCAAATGGCCCCCGGGACCTCGTCGGCACACCTCCATCCGTTGGTCCATATTTTCGATGAAGCTGAGGCATAATTGAGGTTCTATGCCGTTAATGTTAAGAATTATCTCATCCTTTAGCTCTTGAATTGTTGCTGGCTTGTCGACGTATACCTTTTCTTTCAAATAACCCCAAAAGAAAGAAGTCCAACGGTGTCAAATCACATGATCTTGGCGGCCAATTGACATCGCCACCACGTGAGATAACACGGCCATTGAATTTGTGGCGCAAAAGAGCCATTGTTTCGCTAGTTGTGTGGCAAGTGGCACCGTCCTGTTAAAACTACATATCGTCCACATCCGCATCTTCCAATTTGAGTCATAAAAAGTTCGTTATCATCTCACGATAGCGAACTCTATTCACAGTAACTGCCTGACCGGCCTCATTTTGGAAAAAATACGGCCCGATGATGCCGCCAGCCCATAAACCGCACCAAACAGTCACTCTTTGTGTGTGCATTGGTTTTTCGACAATCATTCTTGGATTATCATTCGCCCAAATGCGGCAATTCTGTTTATTTAAGAATCCACTGAGGTGAAAATGTGCCTCATCACTTAAAATGACTTTCTTCGAAAATTGATCATCCCCTGTTTGATTTGAACGCCCATTTTCATAACGCGTTGCTCGATTGTGTATCTTTCCATGGTTCAAATTGAGTTAGTCTGAAATAGAGAAATGTCAAATGAAATGCACAGAAAAACTTGACGTTTAGTTGTGGTTCACATTCAACATCGGCCCTTAAAATTTAACCACCCTTTATAATCAAATTTTAATAATTCAATCAAACTTATTGTAAAAAGCTTACAAAAGCCCTTAAGTGAAATTCAGAATTTGTGTTCAAATAGAATTGAGTCGTCAACTTCACACAAAAATCCTAAAGCCCGTAATTAAAACGTCGGCATTCAAATTCTCTCTCATGTTATTGTTTTAATTTTTTTATTTTCTCTTGTTTTTAATTTTTCTATTTACAGTTGGGCGATTCACAAGGAAGTAATAAAAATGTTTTGCATATGTATTCTGAGAGAATTTTTTAAGTACAGTGACACGCAAAACTAAACGCACAATTTTTATTAATATTATATTACAAGAATTTTTTTTGGTTATATGTATAAAATTTATAATAATGCATTTCACACTGAATTAAGTGTATGTGATAAACTTCCGTTGATTAGGGGTTTCTGTAGAGTTGGTGATTAGGGATTAATTAAGAATATTATGATTCTTTTCATAGCTATATGACTAGGTATACCGATGAGGAAAAAAAACCTGTTTATTAGAAATGAAATTTTTTTTTTAAATTTAAGGAATGGCTATCAGGGGAAGAAAATATTGAAAATAAATCAGATTTTATTTTAAAAAAAGCCATTTCATGTCAGTACTTTCATCTAAGCAAAAGGAAAAAATACACAATTTCTTAAATTTTCCTTAATTGCCAACTCTACCGAACTGCGCAGCCCGTCGCGCAATAGTACTGCGGGAAAAGGGCACAGATTCTATTAAATTAAAATTATAATTTAGCATAGGAAGAATTTTACTAAACAACTGTTTAATAAAAACTCCATCTATAAACGGTCTCACCTGCCTGACAATATTTTAGGCGACTACGTCTGAAATGGCTTTTTTTTAAACAAATCTGATTTATTTTCAATATTTTCTTCCCCTGATAGCCATTTTTTCAATTTTTCGAAAAAAGTCTTTTTATTTCTAATAAAAAGGTTTTATTCCCTCATCGGTTTATCCAGTCATATCGGTATGAAAAGAATCATAATGCCTCTTAATAACATTTTCCCAATGTCCTTTAAATGTTTGATAACATAAAAGACATTGGGCATTACCAAAGGCATTTTTTATCATGAAATATTTTTGCAATTCCATATTATTTAGCAACAAACTAACGTAGCTTCCGCACATGTGTATTCGTCACTGTCTGACGAGCAACTAATGTGCGGTTTTCACAACACAAGTGATTGCACGTGTAGTAAAATTTATATGAAAAGCACTCAGTATTTTGAGTGTTTTTCATATAAATTTTACTACACGTTCAGTCACTTGTGTTATAAAAACAGCACATAAATTAATTTCATTATTATTTATTTTACACACTGTATTTGAACAAATATCAATGCAGCTATCGTACATGTCCACTTGTTGCTCTCACACGTACGACAAAAATAATGAGCGTAAAAAACAAAGGGGTGGGGCTTCTAAACAATTGTTTGTCTGAATGGGCATCACTGTTGTAAAGTCATAATGTCTTAAAATAATTACAAGAAATATATATGACTGCTGCGGGCAACCGCTTATAGCAGTTGTGACGAATCAATGAAGACAGCATTACAATTTTTATTTTGTTTGAAATACAACAATATTTTTTTTTAAAAAATTGTAAAATATTATTAAGGACATTATGATCATAGTTGGGGGTAGTGCACTTGATATTGATTTAAATCAGCAGTTCACTATCACTAAATAAAACTGCATAAAAATTAGTTTGCACTCTTTTTTTTACCAGCTTTAGTGATGATTGCTATTTTTTTTAACTACCACTAAACAAAATTAGTGATATTGCAAATTTTTTCACTATCACTAAACGAAGATTGAATGCAAAAATCTGCACTCAATTCAAATAGTGCAAAATTTGTACTTGCAATCAAAAAAGCTGCATATAAACAGACTCTCACTAAAATTTGAAAAATGTAATTTTGTATCAGCATAATGTTTGATTCTTGTTATGATATGCATAAGAAAGGAAATTAAACAACATGTCAATAATTTGTCAATAACGGAATATCTCATGGCTTTAATCATGAAAAAACAAGTTTATTGTTTGTAAATTTACTGCAAAATTTTAAGTTGCACTGAAATGAGTGAACAGCAAAAAAGTTGCAATAAACTGATGATTGCTTTTTCTTAAATTAAACTATTTTTTTTTTGAGTGCAAAAGTATTTAGCATCACCATCACTCATGTTTAGTGAGGCTGCTAATTTTGCCTAAAACTAAATGAATGGCAAAAATTCTGCTAAAATTGCTAAATTACCAGAAATTTTAAAAAATTTGTCAACAGCGATATGATAGCAAGCAAAGGTTAATTAATATTAATTAAAAATCTTAAAAGCTTTTATGAATCAGAAAACTTACAGGGAAATATCGCTTCTATCGTGAACATGTCATGTAAAAAAGTCAGGGAATTCCAAAAAAAGGTAAGTTTCTTGAGTACTTCCTGAAATAAATATTTTTTGTTTGTTTATAAAAAACTTGGTCTTATTATTGTCTTTAAATTGGGAAATAATGCTTATAAAAAACTTGACCCTATTTTTGATTGAAATACCCGTTTTTTGACCCCTTTGTCTGGAAAATCCACTTTATGTGACCCTTTTCGAAAATTTCCAACAGTAACCCTGCTTACAGGGTTCCAATTATAAATCACCAGCTTCATGCCCGATATGATTTTTACTTTAAAAACTTAATGTACACATTTAACTAAAAATATAAACTAAATGAGAACTCTTGGCTTAAATTTTACTTTTTAAGCATGAAAATAATGTGTTTTTCTTCTTGTTCTGTTGTTTTTGTTGTTTCTATACACCACAAGCAAATCGTTTTTTAACTACTTGTGTGGTGTTGTTGTAGTGGCTTAACATGTGATCATCAACTAGCTGTTAAGACGTATCAACTTGATTGTAGTTTTTTAATTTTTACAGTGTTTTAAATCCCCTGAAGATGACCATCGATCGATGTATGGTCGAAATATCGCATGAAAAATAAAGAACAAAATTAAAAATATAAAAATTGAAAACATTTTTTATTTATAATTTTTTTAATGACCTTAAGCCAAACAAATAAACGACAACAATGCTAAATTTTAAAGATTCTTGTTAAAATTTATTACCAGTATGAAATCTTATTCGAAACTAAATAATGAGTGATTCAAGTAGAGATACTTTTTTCAATAGCCTTTTTATGACAGATCCCGTGTGAGGCGTGTCATGCTGTCATGTTATTTTTGTTTAGTATTGTTTGGCATTTCATAATGGAAAGACTTACGCCTGAACAACGTTTACAAATCGTTCAACTTTATTACAAAAATTCACGTTCTGTGAGGAATGTGTTTCGTGCACTTCGCTCAACTTATGGTCAACATAATCGGCCTACTGAGCGTGCTATTCGCAACACCATCACCCATTTTGAGACCCAGTGTTCATTATTTGATAATATTCGACCGAAAAGACCACGTCCAGCACGCTGTGAAGAAAATATAGCGGATGTAGCTGAGAGTGTAAACGAAGACCGAGGAGAGTCGATTCGGCGCCGTTCGCAGCAACTCGGACCGTTATCGTGCCTTGATAACCGTATATTTGATGCCTGAAATTAAAGCTCGTGATCTCGGCGACATTTGGTTTCAGCAAGACGGTGCCACTTCCCACACATCGCATCAATCATTGGATTTATTGAGAGAACACTTCGGTGATCACATAATTTCACGTTTTGGGTCGGTCGATTGGCCACCAAGATCGTGTGATATCACACCGTTAGCCTTTTTCCTGTGGGGATATGTAAAGTCTAAAGTTTATGCGGACAAACCCGCTTCGATTCAGGCCTTGGAGGAAAACATCACGCTTGTCATTCGCCAGTTACCAGTCGAAATGCTCGAACGAGTCATCGAAAATTGGACTCAACGGATGGACCATCTGCGACGTAGCAACGGCCAACATTCGATAGACATAATCTTAAAAAAAATAAATGCCAAAGAATGTTCTTTCAAATGAAAATAAACATTCCCACTAAATTTGAATTTTCTGTGATTTTTTTTTTTTCTTTAAAAAATGGATCACGCTTTACATTTAAGTGACTTATTTTTAACGAAACTGAATAAAATGGTTATATTTAAACAAGTGGGTAGATTTTGGTAAAGCAACTGATTCACATAAATATGATGGTCATGTAGTTGAGAATCAAATTTAAATTTGCGGGCCCGCAGACCCCTGATACATGCTAAATTTAAACAAGTTATTTCTAAAAAATCTGTATATTTTTTAGTTAGTTTTATTTTTTATAAATTAAGAAAAGTTAAAGCTATTATTATTATTTTTGCAGCAGTTTAGAGCAAAAAATTTTTTCACACATTTACACTATTGAATTTTTTTTTCTTAACACAAAGCCAAGTTTTTCTTGTTCTTTTATATCGTAAATCAAAGAGCAAAAAATATTTACAATCAATATGATAAGGACATTTCTAATATTCCCTGAATATTTAATTTTGTTTTTTAACAAGACAGGTTAGAGGTTTCTTAACATAAGAATTATCCCTTGGCATAAGAAATTATTATAGGTACAACTATTTTAAGTCCAATTCGGAATATTAGGAGAGATACGGACTCTGCTATACGGAGGAGATCAGAGGCAGTTTGGGAAAATACCGGAACGTGCAGGGTTTTCAAGGTAATGTGGGGATCTTATGATCCGGAGTCGACGAAATTTCTTCTGTCGCTATCGAGAAGGGACTGTAGAATTCTGGTAGGTTTTATAACGAGTCACTGTTGGACTGCGGTATACGCCCAGTGGGCGGCTGAATAGTGACAATTGCAGATTCTGTGGGGTACCAGGGGAAAAGCAGACAGTGGAACATATACTCTGCTACTGTCCGGCACTCGTGCGCTCCAGGGCGAACTGTTTGGGAGATCATTACTTCCAAAATCTCAGGGAAACCTCTGGAATTGGGTTAATGAGACTCCTGGCGATCGTCAAGAGAGTGTGGAGTACGCTGAGTACCATCACATCGGAATGACCTTTCTTATATCTAACTATCTTCTGTGGGTTATCGTACAACGTGGTAACGCTACGGACCTATTTGGTCTATGCGGGGTCTTTGTGACCGGCCATTCTTACCTAACCTAACTGTTTTAAGTTAAAATTATTATAATTTATAAATGGCCACACTGGTTATATGAGATTGAAACGTTCACTTTGTAATTTTACTCTCAGAGTAGAACTACCAACGAAAAGTTCAATCTATTTTGTACTTGGTTTAAGAATTTTATACTATTTCAAGAAATTTCGGGATTTATTTCCGAAAGTTATCCTATTTAGGATTGTTTTGAGTACGTTTTAGTGTCATTCGTACTTGAAAAAAGCTTAATTTATCCCGAGTGTTTTTCTTTCTGTGTAGGGTCACAGAGCCTTACAAAATGTTCCAGATATGAGATTCATTAATAGCGTTCTTTCTTAATTGAAGCATTATTACCAACACAATTGTTACCTTTTGCCCCACTGTCACTTTCTTGTTAGATGCTGGCAGATGTTTGATTATTTGGTTGGCTTTAAACTCGTTGAAAACACAAATGTATCAATTACTCAAAGCAAATTCTAAATTGCCAATTGATACTCACTCTACTTATCGTATCAATATTAGTTGGTAATTCTACAAACAATACGGGTACAACAAAATGTGGTTTAACTTTTACTTGTACAACACATTAGAGAAATATTCATAGATACATTCATTTACTACTAGTGATATAAAACCAAAAGCAGCAGAAAGGAGAGCAAAAACTTTCCAACTATTGGAAGTTTGTAAGTAAGTGGTCGGCCGTCTCGTATGTAGACAATTCTGTGGTTGCTGGGGTGTCATGAAATATTGATGATCTCTATTTAACATCAAATTACTTCATTGAGTAATGAGACTTGTAGTTGTTTTTGGTTTTCTGCCATTATTTTTTTTTTTGCTTTACTTTTTTCTTTTACTTTAATTTTATTGAATTAACAGAGATAGATTATATTGAAATTAGAGGAAATTATTATTTCAAATTGAAAGTTGCCACAATCCAATTAAATTGAGATATTTAAACTGAAGCCGGGCTACGGATATAAATAAAGAGACAGACACTGTTGTTATTTTAACACGACTTAATGAAAAAAAAAGAAGAATCATAATTTCAACACACAGGCCACAATAATTTAGACACTTATTTAGTCATCGTCCAGACTTGCAATTTTTGTTGCAGCGCCTTTTAAAAATTTGGCTTAGAAATTGCACTAGTGCCCAGATTATGAAATTCTAGGGCTGCAATTTTTGTATTTTATATATAAATACAAATACAAAACAAAACAGAATTGCAGAGTACATGAAACTGAGTACCACCCCTAATCTTCTCACCTCTCTCATCCATAAACTTAATAATTGCTGCAACAAAAATTGCAAGTCTGGACAATGACTTACAATAGTTGGTTTAAACTCTGTCGAAAGGCAATAACGTTATTAACAATTTCATTAAGGGGACTCAGTTATACCTAATATTCTAAAATATATTTTTGGGAATTTTATTTATAACCAATAAGTAATTTTGCTGGAAATTCAAGTTAGAATTTCCAGTTTCAAGGGTTATTTTTATTTTTATTTATTTTATTTTATTTGTCTATGGAATTATAATCCTTACAGACTTCTTAATTAAATAAAAATAAATTTTAAAAAGTAACAAAAATTATGGATTTAAATAGATTAATATACTAGTTTTAATATCAGTGGAGCTATAAGAATAGTCAATAAATTTATAAAACTTGTTGATCTCGTTACACATCCTTCTTAAGGGGTCACCATTAGCATAATTAGCTCTAAAAAATTGAATTGATAACGGAACCAAGTGACGTGATGGGCGTTGAGGAACATTAAATGTTATATTGTTGATTAAGTATCCAGAGCAAACGTCGCCAATAATTATGTTGAAAATAAACGAGATGTTAAGCACAGTTCTACGGCTCTTTAGAGTTGGCAGCTTGATGAGGGCTAGTCTAGCAGGATAAGGCGGCAGATTCCATTGGTTAAAGTTCAACCCACGTAGACAAAAAGTCAGAAACTGTTTTTGGACTGATTCAATTTGGTCGGAATGTTTTTTATAAATAGGGTCCCATATTACGGATCCATACTCCAATACAGGTCTTACCAGGGAAGTATACAGACTTTTCGTAACATATGGATCCTTGAACTCTTTAGCCCATCGTTTTACAAAACCGATCATACCTCTGCCTTTATTAGCTGTCATTGTTATATGTGCAATGAAATTTAGTTTCGAGTCAAGCAGAATTCCAAGATCTACGAAGCTATCCACCGACTCCAACTGATGACTTTCAAAAAAGTAGAATGCAGGTATTGGACTCTTTCTAACAAAACGCATGTATTTACATTTTTTTAGATTAAGTTGCATAAGATTTACATTGCACCACGTGTAAAAAGAATTTAAGTCGTTTTGAAGAAGTTGTTGCTCAGATATTTGACGATAGCTCAGAAAAACTTTGACGTCGTCCGCATACATCAGAATATTGGATGAATAAATCACCTCAGGTAGGTCATTAATAAATAATGTAAAAAGAAGTGGCCCAAGGTGGCTTCCCTGAGGCACACCAGACAGAACATCTATGCTTCTAGAAATCGCGTTATTAAAGTTAATGGATTGTGTTCTGTTGCTTAGGTATGAGAATATCCATTTTATACTCATATCTGTAAAACCCAGTAAATGAAGTTTAACCTTCAAAAGGCTATGGTTAACTTTATCAAAAGCCTTGGTAAAATCAGTGTATATCACGTCAGTTTGTTGTTGTTGTATAAATCCTCGATGTATGGCAGTTGTAAGATGAAGGAGATTTGTTGTAGTAGAGCATCTTTTTTGAAACCCATGCTGGTAAGGTGTTATCAAATTTGATACTTGGTAACAAAGGAATTCGGTAATAATTTTTTCGAATAGTTTAGGTATTATACTCAATTTTGCAATACCACGGTAGTTTTCAACATCCGATTTATTTCCCGATTTAAACAAAGGAATAATAAACGAGTTCTTCCATAGATACGGAAAGTGACCATGCTCGATTGATACATTAAATAAAATTTCTAGAGGGATAGCAATACTGTCAGCACAGTTAATTAAAATGTTACTTGGAATGCTATCAGGACCAGAATTGAATGAAAATTTTAGACTTTTTAATTCCTTAACGATTGTTGCGATGTCAATAAATGGAATGTGGGTTGTTTGGTTCGCATTTATCTTGAATGGATAATTAACTGATTCGTCATAAAAAGCATTCGAATAAGTTGTGGAGAAGAAATCGGCAAACCAATTACTTATTGTGTCATTATCGCTGGACTCCATATGTTGGAACTTCATGGATGAAGGGAAGCCAGTTGTTTTCTTCTTAGAGTTAACAAATTTAAAAAACGATTTCGGATTACGCTTGAAATTATATTTCATTGAATTTAAATAATTTTCGTAACACGCTTTATTAAGCAAAGTATACTCAGAGCGGCAAGTCGAGTATCTTAGATAATCCACGGATGATCCGGATTTTTTGAATTTTCTGTAGTATTTGTTCTTTTTGTTTTTAGCATGAGCCAATTGTTTATTATTCCAAGGTGGACCAGTTATTTTCCTATATATTTTTTTTGGAATAGCCAAATCCATAAAACGGTAAACTTTATTGTAAAATGCGTTACACATCTGATCAACGTCAGTAAAGCACGATAAAGTATTGTGCCAATTTGTATTAGAAAATAGCTCAATTAACATATTATAATTAGTATGTTTGAACGAAAATACCTTTTCATTTCTAATATACGAGGACACAGGCTTACATGGAATTGAGAAGAGCAGCTCAATTGTAGGATGGTAAATATCTTCAGGAGTTGAAATAGGTGATGAGCGCCTAATGAAGCAATCTGCTATATCATTGACGAACACTAAGTCTAAAATTCGATTACAGTTGTTGGTAATGCCATTAATTTGGTATAGGCTTAGATCATACAGGACATCAAAACATTCGTCATAGGTTGAACTATGCTTGGTTTGAACGAAGTATTTATCTTCTGGAAGATATTTCCATGTAACGGAAGGTATATTAAAGTCACCAAAAACGAAAACAGAATCCCCATCTAAAGAAGAACGCGCAATATCAGCAATAGACTCGGCATGTTTAGTGTACACACTTTGCGGGGACGTTGGAGGAACATAAGAACAAGTTAGATATACTCTTTTATAATCAAGTTTTATTACCACTGATATAAATTCTATATCACACGTTGAATCACCAGTAACCAATTCTGCGGAAAAGTTGCTAGAAACTGCAATAAGAACGCCACCACCAGTAGTTTTATTACCACGATCTCGGCGAAAAATATTAAAATTGTTGCAAAGTATTTCGGTATTTAAAAAGCTGTCATTTAACCATGTTTCTGTAAACACTAGGACATGATGATCGATATTAAAGCTTTCCATATATAAAGCTGAAAGTTTTGTTCTCAGGCCACGGACATTTTGGTAAACAATTGAAATGTAATCAGTAGTTTTAATTAGTTTTTTGACACATTAGGTTCACGTTGTGGGAGGATACCAACATTTTGTGAACTATTTCTATATACATATTCCCGTACCAGAGTATTTATTGGCCAGAAACTCGGCTTAATTAACATTTCATAAAGATCAGCAGACACTATAATCTTGAAAGAGGATATAGATCTTAGCTGTTGAAAATTGAATTTCTTTATTGAGATATCACATTCATTCCCAATTTTATTATTGACATAATATTTAACTGAATCAACAGAAGTATCACTTGCTAGACGAGAAACAAAAATAGTTTTCCTTGGGGCAACAGCTCTTAACGGGTTATATACAACAGCATCAGTATTTAATATTAATGGAACATTATTAGCGAGAACATTTTCATTGGCTGTATTTAGAACAGCTTCGGCATAACTTACTTGCGAGTTATTACTAATTTCTTCAGTGTTTACACCAGGATATGTATTGAAAACATTTGTTCCAGATGATGTCGGATCGCATTGAACAGCAGGAGGTATATTAAGCTTATCTTTAGCTCCATTTTTATTATTATTGTTATTATTATTGTTTCTTGGTGATTTACGACGTTTTGGGGAAGGTTGAATAGGAGAATTTAAATCATCTAACGATTTATAATCATTAAACACTTTCCCGTAAGCAGCTATACGCTCATTTAACTGAGCAACTTCATTTTGAATTTCATTAAATTTTGATTTTTGACTTTGAAAAAAGCGGTAAAAGTCAACTCCCAATTTTCTACAGTTTTCACAACACCAGTGCAGTCCATTATTCTTGGTTGTGGCTTCTGCAACTAACCCAGATAATCCACTGCATTTAAAGTGACAACATTCATGACACAGCCAACAGACGATCATTCGGTCATCAACACCTTTGATGCTACAGTTTTTTACTAAACAGGCCATAATAGTAGAGCACAATTGTTCGCTGGGATATGATAAAAAGCTACTATCCAACAGATGGCACCACTATAATTTGATCAAATACACAAACCAATAATGTTGTAATAAAACGTATTGATATGACATGCAATCAGCTGTTATCACAGAAGTATTAAATGTTACTTATTATCAATTGTATGTAATAAAGCTTGTACAGAATCACATTAACAAAAGTAAATAAAAAGAAAGTTTGTGACTGAATTAACAGACGAACGAGACTGCACAAATAAACACAGTTTTATAAGCGTGTACAATTCTAGAAATTTTACACCGATTATAAGAATTTTATGATGACAAAAACACTATAAATCTTTAAACTTTCACGGAGCGACAAACAAACACGACCGAAACAGCACACTTGTCCCTCGTTGAGATATACTTTTGTCACACTTTATTTCAATAACATTCTCCAGTGAAATGGGAACTTGAGTTCAAGTGGATTATTACAGTTTAAATATACAGTGCACTCGCGATAATATGAACTAATGAAAACAAGGGCAGTTAAAATTTTTGGGATTGTTCATATTTACAAATGGCACAACATTTTAATAAAACCAAGTCATTTACTTACCACCTGAAGTTCTTTCCCGCATAAATAAAAGTTTAATTTAAATTGTTTAAAGTTTTGTTTTATTTTAAAACATAAAATAATTTTTTTCATTAAATTTGTCTGCAGCAAACAAAAATATATGTACTTACATATTTCTATACATAAATGCTAGAAATATAAAGCTAATGTTCAAAAAAGTCGGTTATCTTCTTTCGCCGTTTCTTTTGGCCGAGAACTTTTAAAACTGCCTTCGCACGTAAGTCTCTTAAAACATTTAAAACTCGCTGTTCTACCATTTCACCTTCAGCCCAATCTAACGCCTTATTGAAAATATCGACCGCCTCCCCGGCTTTAATCGTCCTCTTTGGTTCCTCCACGCAATCATCTTCATCGGATATGGCTTCTACTTCATTATCTTCACATTCAAAAGCATCCTCATTCCATTCTTTAACATTCGAGGCCGTATATTGAACCTATGAAAAAATTAGAATAGCACACAATTTTAAGTACATTTCGGAGAATACAAACCTCGGGTAGTAAGCCGCATAAAATATTGGCGGCGCTTTCTTCCAGTTCACGTAAGTTCATTTGTAAATTTTCTCTAACAACACTTAGAGGAATTTCATCTTCGGGATCATCTTGATTCACTGCCATATTTAAAATGTTGTTCCAGAATTTGGATAACACAGCTGAACCCACTCTTCTCCAAGATGATTCCAAAATAATGATAGCTTCCTTTGATGTAATCTGCTTCATACTTTCTATCAAACCACCCCCTTTGGCAGCAATAGAAGCCAAAAGGCTATTTCTGTAATACAGCTTTGTGATCCTTATAGCATTTTGGTCCATGGGCTGGGCCATACGCATAAACCATTTATACAATGATTTTTCCATTTGTGGATACTCCGACGGGCGCATAGTTTTTTTCTTTTTTCAGGTCCGATGAATGTATTGTTGCCACATTTTGAAATTGCATTTTTATTTTTTTTATTCCAGATACTGTGGACTTTGTCACTCCATATTTCTTTGCTAAATTAGTAACACTTGCACCTTTTTGTAAATTCTCCAAAAACTTCATATTTTTCCTTTAAAGTTAGAAATTTATGTTGTTTTGTATGCATATATATTATTCACTTTTAGTTAACAATAAAATAAAAACCAACTAAAAATTGCACTTGTTTGTTTGACCATTGACATTTGGCATTCAAATGTTAAGAACTCGGGTTTTCCCCTTATTTTTATGCATATTATGTAACTGAAATCCGTTTCAAAATAAAAAAAAATTAATGTTCATATTTTAAAGCTTTTGTACAAAGTTCATATTTTAGAGTAGTCAATGGCAGAGAAAAAGTGTTCATATTTTGGGGTGTTCATTTATTAGGGTGTTAATATTATCGCGAGTGCACTGTAGTTTAATTCAAGCATTGAAATACAGTTCAATTCAATTCATGAATTGTAGCTCAATACAAGCATTGACTTAAAGATAAATTCAAGTCTGGAGTTACAGTTGAACTAAAGCTTGAATTACAATTTAATTATAGTTGAATTTAAGCTCAAACATACAATGTTTTTCAAGTTGAAATTAAACCACACTTTAAGTTTTCTTGTCTGGTAAATTTATGTTGTTTTCCAAAAATAGTTAATATCTAACAAATTTTTTTAAGAATAATAAAATAAAAGTTGTGAATATAACAAACTACGGTTAATAATTAATGTTACAAATAAAAAATTACATTATGGTTAACTTTTGAAGAAACGAGTTTTTGGTTTTTCAATTTGGTTCCACTGTAATCAGCAAACTTTTGAATATATTCACTGAAATATTTTAAAATATACATGTGAAGTGAATTTGTAATAAAAATTAAGATTAATATTTCACATCTTATATTTTATGGCTTACATTATTGAAACAACTTTTTCAATGTTTCCTTAGAGCCTTGCCAGCAAAATGCTTTAGCGACTTCACCTTTAAAAACAAGTCCCAACAATTTGTAATAAAATTCGCAAAGTGTCCGCTCACTCTTTAAGTTATTTTACCTAAAAAATACAAATAAGAGATTTTTCATGCACACCAATGAACATGAAAAATTTTCAATACCAAGTTTATAAAGGTAACGTCCGACTCTTAGATTTTTTTTTTCAAATTTTAAAATAGAATCCCTCGTTTGAAAGGTGGTTTTGGGTAGGATTCTTGTTTAATTTGAAGAAATATGCTTATTGTTTTGTACCAACTTAATTCTCTGCATAAGTTTTTTGTTTCTTCGAGCTCCATTATATCTGAAATAAGATATATGTGTGAAATGAAACAATGAACTTTAGCTGTAATAACTTTAACGGTCCTGTACGAATTAAAGGTCCAATTAACTTTTAATCGTACATTGCAAAAAAATGCCGTAATACTAATTATTATGTACGATACTTAACTTTCTTTGTTGCAATTTCTACAATATTTATATCATCAGAGCGCGTAAATTCCGACTGTCAGCAGGCAACCCATCAGCAACATTCTTCAACATTTTTAACAGATTATTGGTAGCATCACTGACTATGTTAAACGAAACTGTCCAATTAGTTAACTAATCTTTTAATTTAAAATTTTACTAAAATTATTGTTGCATTTGTTGTGATTAAATTGGGTTTCAGGTTCGTTTTGCATACTTACATTGCCAATTGCTGAAACTTGGATGGGGGGCTTCGTTCACATTAATTGAGTTACAGTTTTCTGCGCAAAGGACTTCTCTTTTGTTTTGTTTTCATTCTACTCACGTTTTATATTAGCGGTATTCACCCTTTGTATTAAGTGTACAACTCTTTTAGATTTTATACTTCAAAGCGTAAGTGTCTTTTTCGTATGCATTGTAAATTAATGAATTTGCTGAGTGAGAGAAAGAGACAGATAAAGTTTCTTCAACTGTTTTGTTCTGGTAAATTCACACACTTTGTTTACTACTGCTTTTTGTGGGATTTTTCAACCACAGCGTAGTATATTTTAGTCTAATACATTTTGTTGTTGCAGTGTTGTAAATGTTAGTATTTTTACTAAAATTATAAGATTAACAACGTCTACAATGGACTTTACTATCAAGGGTGAATTCCGCTATTATTAACTTACTTTTTTTAATAAATGTATGTACATTTTCTCAATAGTATTAATTTTTTGTTTTCTCAAGATTTTATTTATTTCAAATAAAAAAAAAATTTTTTTAAATAATTATTTGACAACACAAATACATTTTGAAAATATTTTTTGAAACTTGAAAAGCACTTAAAAACATGGTTGAAATCAAGTTAATTTCCAGTTAAATTTTAAGCACTTGAAATTTAATTTTTGAGTGCTTATTGGTTATATATTTTTTTTTTAAATAACATTTTTGCTGATGTGAAAGTTTTCATTCGAAAACTGCATTTGTTTTTTTTTTTGTATTAGAAAGACAACCCCCTAATACTTTTGATTTATTTGCCTCAACTAACACTCCTTTGTAAACTTTTAGCCGAAACCATCTCGTTGAAATGTCTTGTTTAAATATGTTAATATAAAACATAAAACCTAAAATTGATGTTGTTATTGTTGTTATATCTATCTCCAAAAGTAGAGCTCTTGGGGCGCAAATTTAACCCAAATTATGTATTAAAATAAAACTACGAAAACTTCAAAGGCTGCAAATATAAAACAAATATTTTGCTTTGTCTTTCATAAAACTACCTTGAAGCCATTTGATTATACTTTAACAACATTTTCTATTATTTGGATTTTTTCTATGATATTTTTTTTTTATTTAACACAATTTGCAAACCTGACTTTGCAACTCTTTCTCTTCCCCCTTTGTTCATCTCTGTTTCTAAAATGGTTTTAGAAATTTTATAGTAAAAATGTTTTTTTTGCGTTTAACATGATTTTCTTTAAGCAAAAAATATACTTTTTCCGATTTATTACTTTAATGACAATTATATTTTAAATTTGTCGCAATAGATTTCTGTAATACTTAAAATATTCCTTATCTTAATATAGAATCGCATTCTAATTCAGTTGAAAGATCTGAATTTGGTCAGGGATTGCATTTTTGAATATAATTAAATCAAGTTTGATAGATAAAGCTTAAAAACCCCTAAACAAATGATATTGAAAGTAGTGAGATTCTTTATAACTCCATCACTTGGACGAATAGTTTTCATCTATGTTTCATACATTATTCGTATCCTGGTCGGTATTTTTCTTATCTACCACCTCCCAAATTTGATGTTAACTACAGCTAAGACGTTATACCCAAATAATTTTACCAAAAACCTGATCCTAAGGATTACTGGTTTCCATGGTGACGGATAGAACCCTGGTCAGCCGCTAATAGACCTGGCAATTTCAAGCCGTAAAAAAGCTTTTATTCATTTTATGCATCTCGTAGATACTTACACCCCCGCAGAGGAGCCACGTTTAAGGCATATAATGTTTAGGACAAGCGCAAGTAAATACCTGTCGTGTTGGCCTAAACCGTGAGTGTTAAAAGATACTTTGTGGACAGAATGCGGCCACAGGCGCCGCCGTGTGAAATACAAGTGTATGATCCGGCAAAACCAGTACATTCGCCCTTTGCTTAGGAACTGGAGCTTTTTAACCTACCGTGATAGAATAGGCGTCATAACGCTGTATTTTGACATCAGTACTATGACAAGTGTCGTCGTTTTTGACCCCATGACACTTGTCATCATTATGATGTCAGCCCAAACATCACCTTGCCAAATTGTCATCAGTGACAAAATAATGATGTCATCAATGTGATGGCACATCGGCATCACAGAAATTACGAAAAACATGTCATCAGTGCGATGTCTCAGTAACATCCGAGAAAGGACTTAGTAGGCTCATAATAATGACAAAGTGTCATTAAATTGAGAGAATATTTCTATTAACTTACCCATTACACATGTTTCACTTGTGTTGTATTCCGCCCTTTGTTTACAGAAGAACTCTCAGTTAAACGACACTGGCAGCATGCCCTATATGGTTTTCGTAATCATTCTACTTTGAAAATTTGGTGTTTTTACTTAATAATTGAAAAAAATACAATATGGGAATTTTTGCTTTTATCTAAAATAATGTTAATTTAAAAAAAAAGAGTTTGGGAATTTTTGCTTCTTATTTTATTTTTTAAACATGAAAATAATGTTAATAATACATAAAATATGGCATCGAATGGATGTCACTGAAGTCATGGCATATAGATGAGCGTAAATATGACAAAATTTTAAGATGACGTTCGTCATTGGATGGATGCTACTTTTTGCCTCATTGATGTAAAGGCATCATCAATATGAAGATATATTTTTCTATGAGTGCAGCACCATTCGCTAGTAGGTAAAACTCCCCACAATGAGTGTAAAATCAGCCCTTGGAGCCGACTTTTGCAGATCTCCCTTCGCCCATAACCACAGCCACCACATGGTTTCCGAAGGATCCTCACCAATAACCAACCCAGGACCGAAGTCGTAAGGTCAACTGGCTTCCATGGTACAGTAGACTTGTCACATTTGCCTTTGTCGAGTAAGCGGTATTAGAAGTGTACGGTATTAGAAGTGAAAATCCCCAGGATGTATCCGCACATACCTCCAGTGGGGGAACCAAATTAAAGTCAGGCCGACCCAGATCAAGGTTATAAAATGGCTGTTCCAAAAACAGCGGCGTTTGAAAGTCCGAGCCAATGTCCATTCAAAGCCCTTGTGCCAAAACATGAAACCGAAGTCACCGTGCCGAAACAAGAGACCAATGTTGCCAAAAATGGTTGGCTCATGACCTCAATTGAAAGTTTTAAATATCTCTAAAACTAGTCGTATTAAACAAATTAAAAAAATAATTGGGGGCTTTACAAGGTAGTTGTAAAGTCATATGTCTTAACATAATTACAAGAAATATATGTATATGGGCAACCGCTTATAATTTAGATTTCTACTGTGCAATTATAACGAATCAATGAACACAGCATTACCATTTTTATTTTGTTTGAAACACAACAATATTTTTTTTTTTACAATTGTAAAAAATTATTTAGGACATAATGACGATATGACTTGATAGCACAACTTGAGAATCACCCAAATGTAGGAATAAATTAAAGGGAATTAAGTCAGGGGCTTTCGAATTATTCATTTAATTGAATCAGATAAGCTGTTTGTGAGTTTTGTTAAAATATGTAAAACGACAAGAAATCTTAATAAAAAAATCTTTGCGTGCATACGAAATACCCAAAACATGCAACATTGTAAATAGTCGTTTTTAAAGAAGTGGGCTTTATATCACCACAGTGTGATTTCTACTAGGTGGTTCAATTAATCAGCTTTTTTTTTGTCCGATTAAACGATTAATCGATATTTCGCTTTTTTTGACTTATTCCATTAAACGAATAAAATTTTAGAATTAATCGATTAATCGAGTTATAGGTCCCGTGATAGGTCTTTCGTGGTAGAGACCGGTTCTAGTTCTAATGCTGTATATGAATGGGACATATCACTTTTACATTGGGTTGCCATTGGAGGGGGTCAATTGACACCTAACAGCTACCATTTGACAAGTCACACATCTATTATCAATGAACGTGTTTAGTGTTAGTTACTACAATGGAGTATAATTTTAATACAATAGTATTATTTCTACTAAATTTATGAACCAAATTTAGAAAGTCCCAAAAAATACGTCACGCCACTGGTGAATACTGTAACTTAACTCAGTACTTTTTCTACTTTTTGGATCTTCATATACCAATTAAATGATTGGTTGTGCTTTTACTGGGTATGAGTTCTTTCTTTTTGCACTTGTTCTATTTTCACAATTCCCAAGACCAGTCTGTTGTCACTATCCATCCTCGTTGAAGTTGATATGTTTCAGCTTATTCGGACTAGTGGTTCTCGAGTTATGACAAAGAAAAGAGCCTTAAACGTGACAAACTCCCCTATACGATACTTACTAACTTCAAATTAATTTTTAAATTATTATTTGATGTACCTTGACCAAACTAATGATGCAGAAGTTCTTCTTTTTGGGTCTACTTTCATAAACAATTATCAGAATTGAGTCCCGAACCAATCCCCTGAAAAATGTTGTACTGTGATATGAAAATCTGCTAACTCCTTTTCAGCACATTTTACAGGAGGGACATAAAACTTTTTATGTATCATATTTGCAGCTTGATAGATGTTTTTCATATCCAACCTTTTTACACACTTGGTCGACGAGGCGTATCGTTCTCTACCACACGGCATCAAAATCTCAATTTACTTAAAAAGTGGATTTAGCAGGTTTGCATATTAAGCCAACGATATAAAATACATACGACACTGATTTACAGCTGTTGATTTTAAACTACATATACATTTAAGTTTAGTTCAACTAAACCAGCGTTTAAACATTCACTAATTTATTAGCCATTAGTATACCCTCTTCACAACTAGTTGTGGTGGGCAGTGCTGCCATAACTAATGAATTTTTTACAACCCAAATTTTTTAAAAAGTAACCAAATGTGAAAAAAATATAACCATATTATTATTTTTTAGTTGTAAGGCAAAGGTTATTTGCACTTAATAGGAAAATATTAATTACAAATTAAGAAACCAAAACACGAAATGTAATTCTTGGACATATTCAAAAAAATTACAGGAAACTTAAATTAAAAGTTTTTATTTATTTGAAACATTTTTCATAAAAAACATTTTTATTTTATAAAGGTACGTTCAGACTAATGAAATATTTGACGAAAATATTTGTTCTGATATTTGCTTCAAACTATGTGAAACAAAAAAATATTTTGTTTAATGTTCAAACTAAGTTCAAATGTTTGACAATTTTTGTTTGTTAAAACAGTTGGCAAATAGTTTCAAATAAAATAAATTAAATCATGTTTGCCATGCGTTCAGACTTGAATAAATATTTGCATCAAATAATTATTTAATGAAAGTGTTCAAAAAAAATAAAATATATCACAAATATTAAAAATGAGCGCAAAAGCTAATTTATTTTTTTTATTCTGTGGAGCAGCATCTTTTATAGTGTTAGAACAGGAGAATGTAAAAGATAAAAAAACTGGAAGACAATGGGTAACGGGAACATGGCTAAAATTTGCGAAAAATTGCAAACTTGG
This sequence comes from Pollenia amentaria, assembly GCA_943735925.1. Lineage (NCBI taxonomy): Eukaryota > Metazoa > Arthropoda > Insecta > Diptera > Polleniidae > Pollenia > Pollenia amentaria. The sequence goes on from OX031007.1 coordinate 124,923,645, forward strand.
AAACAAACCCTTAAATATATTTGAAGTCGTTAAATCAGTTAAAAAACCAAATGTCGGGAAAAATTTTTTTTGCAAAAATAGCGAAAATTCGCGAAAAATTTTGATATTTCAAACAAGCCATAAAATTTATCAATAGTGCCTAAAACTATAAGGAATGGCAAAAATTCGATAAAAATTGCTAAATTAGCGGAAATTCGCAAAAATTTGCTAATAGCGGCACGATAGCAAAGTCTAATAATTATTAAAAATCGTTAAAGCTCTAAAGATTCACAGCGAAAAATCGGTTCTTCGCGAGCATGGCTAAAATTCTCGAAAAATTGCAAACTTGGAAACAAACCCTAAAATATATTTGAAATTGCTAAATTGGTTAAAAAACAAAATGTAGGGGAAAAACAAAAAAAAATAAAATATGTTGCAAAAATAGCGAAAATTCGCGACCCATTTTAATATTTCAAACAAGCCATAAAATTTAGTAAAAGTGCCTAAAACTATAAGGAATGGCAAAAATTCTATAAAAATTGCTAAATTAGCGGTAATTCGCAAAAATTTGCTAATAGCGGCACAATAGCAAAGTCTAATAATTATAAAAAATCTTTAAAATTGTAAAGAATCCGAAAACTTACAGGAAAAATTGCTTCTATCCGGAACATGGCTAAAATTATTTGTCGTTGTTTGCTCTTACAATTTTTTTGTAATATCAAATAAATGTTTGCTCAAAAATTACTAAAATATTTGATTTTTTGTGTTCACACTATGTTCACATTGGACAAATGTTTGTTTGCCGGCAAATACTTAAACCCGTCAAATTTCCATACAAAATTCAGTATATTAAAAGTTAATTAATTGATTTTTTTGGAATATGTCCTTAACAAGAAGGAAATTTGTACTTCACAGTTATAAATAATAAAAAAGGAAAAATTAAATTGTTTTCCGCTTTTTTTTGGCGAAATTGGAAACTGTTGGCGATATGCGAAATGTGAATATTTTCTAATTTACATCCCAGCAAAAACTTCACTTACAATGCTACTTTTAATGACTTTCAGAATTCATTACTTTGCAGCTTTATTCGCCACTTTTTGCATGATTAGTTATATATAAAATAATAACTTTATTATTATATCTTAAATCAGTCATAATTATACAATACAAAAAAAAAAAATATATATAAATAAGTTGTTATTATATGATTTTAAATAATTTTAAAATCAATTCGCAATATATTATATTAATATTTGTTAGATATCCGGTAATATTATAAAGTTTTAAGAATAATTTCGATGTGAAATACATGGAAAATCCAAAAATCAATCAAATGTATGTTAATTTATACATAAATATGTTCCAAATTACCAACACAATATATTTTTGTTATTAGAATACTATTAGTGATATCAATCTAATGTTAACGATGTTTTTTTAAAGAACATAATCAGGCCTGTCATGTCGATCGATTTTCATAATTCCGACAAATTTAAATTTTGTTATTTTAAGTTAAATGTGGCAATATTGTGCAAACCAAAACAAACACTTTTTTCGATCGAAAAATTAAAAGTGATTTCATTAGAAAATTTATCGGTTTTCGTTTTTCTGAAGAAGCTTTCTCGTAATTAAAAAAACTTTCGATCGAAATTGATTTCTGTGACAGGCCCGTATATTTACATATATTAATACACACATTTTTATTGCAGTGTTAGAGCTATAAATGATTTTGTGCAGCAAAAGCACTTTTTTTTAAATATTTTCTTACATTTCGAAAAATTTATTATTGTCTACACTTTTTCAACAAAAATTACATAAGATTTCAGAGCAATTTTAATTTGTTAACCTTTTTGAAAGTTAATTTGAAAGTACTTATTTCTTGTCTCTTTTGGTAACTACACATTTTTATACAACTTTTAAGTATAAAATAAAGGTATTTTTTTAGGTTGTAATTGGCCAAATTATAAAGGATTACTTTTGGGACATCGCGATCAAAAATAAGTACTTTTTCTAGTAGAAAATCATCCTCAAGTTCTCATTATTTTTCTGCTTATTTTGTAAGCAAAGTTTTTACTGGGATATGAGGAGTCGCAGAAAAAAACTTGACTTGTTTTATTTGTTTTCGAAAACTATTTTTTAATGTCTGCATTGATTTGGTAAAGTTCTATTTTAAAAAATATTATTTGCATAATTTTTGTTCTTTTCTTATAGAAAAATTTGATCTTAAAAAAATTCATGTAGAACAAAATGTGCTTTTTGAGTCTAGGACCAACGCATAATACCCTCTCCACTATTGTGGGGTGGGTATAATGTAAAAAAGAACCTTTTGGTATGTAATCCAAAACGATTTATGCGTACCAAAACTTTCTTTTTACATTCTTTTTTTAACCAAACATACTTTTTCCAATTAAAAGTCCTATCTGGCACTATCTGGTAGGTTTTTTTCGATAATTTTTTGTTTCCGATAAGGAATACAAACTTCGGTTCATTTTTTTCCAGAGATTCTTTATTGGATCTTCATATATTAAATATGAACTAACAATAAGTAATCAAATCTTATCCTAATACTTTAATTCATATCGTGCCAGTGCCCGACAACAATTTTTCTTATCACGGTTTCTGTTCACATATTGAGGTGTTTATTGCTCTTCTGATTGGGTGAGTGCTGCAGGGTCTCTTCTCCTTAAGCGAGTGTGGCCGCCATGCCATCATTTAAGATATTTCGAGCTAGTGGATTTGGCTGTAGTTCAAGCCTTTTTAAATATTTTACTGCGTATTTTGTAATCATAGTTTTTACCAATGGAACGTTGAGATCCTTGTGGATATTCGAGTTTTTAACATACCAGGGAGCAGCTGTGATTATTTGAAGAAGTTTATTTTGGCGCCTTCGAATTTTTTCGATATTAGACGCTGAGGCAGTGCCCCATAATTGAATACCGTAGCACCAGATTGGTTTTAAGATAGAGTTGTAATGTAGAAGTTTGCAATCGAGACTAAGAACAGAATTTCTTCCAATAAGCCAATGAATTTGAATGGCTTTTAGTTTAATTTGAGTTAGTTTTGCTTCTATATGGTATTTCCACGTTAAACGGCGATCTAGATGTATACCGAGATATTTTACATGCGAATGCTGAGGTATTATTTGATTATTGATTTTAGTAGGTGGCATGAATCCCGATGCGTCCGTTCATTTGAAACAAATAATGAGAAAATCGTAGTGCAAAGAACACATCATTCGATTTCGATAATTATTTCCTCCTAATCGAAATAGGCGATAACCCCCCATTATAAATAAAAACAATGTGTGATTATTTATTTGTTTCAGCTTAACGTCTTGTGACGATAAAATATAAATAAAAACCAATTTTTTTGTTTTATTTTATTTTAACAATTTATTTTCGCCGATATTTCGGTTAACTTCGTTAACCATTTTCAAAGAATCTAAAAACAATAATTTTGTTGAATTTTACAACAATACAAGTTATAATTTAAAAATTACGTACATAAAGGGTTAATCTCTTTTACCGCGTCTTTTTTCACAAACCTAAAATGTACGTAATTTTTAAATTATAACTTGTATTGTTGTAAAATTCAAGAAAATTATTGTTTTTAGATTCCTTGAAAATGGTTAACGAAGTTAACCGAAATATCGGAGAAAATAAATTGTTAAAATAAAATAAAACAAAAAAATTGGTTTTTATTTATATTTTATCGGCACAAGACCTTAAGCCGAAACAAATAAATAATCACACATAATAACACAGGTCAACAAAAGTAAAACACCCCACAAATAAAAACAATTTAAAAAAACGCAAATTGCAAGTGTATTAAGAAAAACTTACCCCTTATTCATAAAAAATAAAGCAGGTATATAAAAGGTTTATTAAGCTAATTTTCAAAGAAAAATCGTTTCATAAACCTTTTATTTTGGTTAGAAATAACCAAAAATGGTAGCTCTGGTGGTGGGTATAATTAAATAAACAATGTCGTTAATATTTTAAGGAAATTGTTTGAACTTTCTCATTTTTTGGAAAATGCATAAATGTGATAAATATTATTTTTAAAATTTCAGTGTTAATTTATTTATTTTATTTTCTTTTTTAATTTACTACGTTCTGGGTTCAATAATACAACCGAACTACACACAACAACAAATCCACTTGCCTCCTATAAAGCCAAAGAAAATATTTTAAAAATTAATTCCACAATAAGCAAATAAATAAAAAAAAAAATGAACAAAATCCTAATTAACAGACAAAAACAATTAAAAACATTCAATCATAAACGAATTCACTCATAAACACACACATTCACACCGAATACAACAAAAACAACAACAGCATCATTGTTGCTAACTTTTTTTTATTAAGACCTCCCGTCAAATCATACTTTAAAACCGCTAAAAACCCCAACAATTTTTATATAGCGGAACAAGTTTTAAGAAAACTATTATACATATATGTATAAAATATTTCTATATATAAATATTTTGTAAAATTGTTATATTGGGTGATTCATCGTGAGGTTTGATTTATAGTTTAAAATAAAACACATAAATTTCAAAGTGAACTTCAAATTTTTATTATCGGTTAAAAGAACAATTTATGGCATTTAATGTTTGGGAATGATATCATGGAAATGTTGGCCATGACAAAGTCTGAGGTGGTCCATTCGGAAGGTGCAGCATTGAGCGACTCGTTCGAGCATAGCGACTGTCTAGCGAATAACACGAGTAATTTTGGCTCCTAAAGCGTCAATCGTAGCTGGCGTATTCCTGCAAAACCTCAGACTTTACATATCCCCAGAGAAAATAGTCCAAAGGTGTGACATGGCAAGATCAAGGTGGCCAATTTACATTATCTAAACGTGTTATTAAGAGCTCACTAAAATGATTTCTCAACAAGCTCATTGTTTCCCGCGCTGCATTATTCATGGCTCCGTTTAGATGAAACAAGAGCTCAACGAGACCATGCGCTTGAATTTCTGGAAGCACATAGTCCGTTAACATCCCTGCAGATAATATTGGACTACGTGGTCCATTGTGGCTTAAATGGACTACTTACAACATGGTCCAATGTACTGTAGTATGGACCATATTAGACAAATTAACATGCAGTGCTGCCAACAACTGCATGATGTATAGGTATACTATACTATAGTTTAAAGTATTACACATTGGTAGCCCTCCCAGCTAGCATTTTCAATCGTCTGGGAGTCTACTGGGAATCTCATGACGAGTGTTTTTGATCCTCGACGAGCTCATTTTTTAATTGTAGACGATTCCTCGCACGGGAGTAACTGTTACACAAGCTGATTCCTCTGTGAGATACTTCTACAACACAGCGGAGGACGCTTATATTAATCGTAGAGGGAATGGTTTACGATGTATGTAGAGATTATCTAACGAGTCTTTCAAAAATCATGCCAAGAGTCGTCTGAGACTCACTTAGGGATTATTTTACAACTCGTGAAATGTTCAGCCGTATAACTGAGCTACCTAAATAAGGGCATCAAGCGTGTTTTTCATGTCAAAACTTATAATTTTCATACAATTTATATCAAACAAACCTTAAGGTCGGGAAATCAACATCATCCTGCCGGAAAATCTTATTTTACAGATCCTTAGATCGGTTTGTTTTATTGAAATTGCATTGACAATAGAATTTTCACATTTCAAAAACGCTCTTATTTAGGTAGCTCAGTAATTCTTATATGACTCTTACAGAGAGTCTCAAAAGGCTCATTCCAAGATTAAAGGACGAGCGTGTCAAAAATTTAAAAAAAAAATTAAAAATAAAAAAAATTAGATGTTTTTGTTTTTGTAACTCGTCAGATAATCATCAGAAGACTCTTTTAGGAGTTGTATATTGAACATAATCGTCTAACAAACAGCCTATGCTAGCTGGGCTGATGTTGTCCATTATTAATTGTTTATTTAAAAGTGAAACAGGAAAGTTTTTTAAGATTTGTGAAAAAAAAAATTAAAAAAATTAAAAATACCAAGTAAATATATATAATAATAGCAATAATGGATTACAGCGCACTCCATAAAAGGCGATTAGTGAAAAAGTAGTAACATGGAGTACTTTTGAAACTAACCCACTTGAGTACTCCATGGAGTAGTTTAGGGACTACTTCGGTGGGTTATATGGTCCACTCCTAGGACATCGTAATGTTAAATAGACCACCTTTTTACCATATAATTGGAGTAGTTTTGGAGTACTTCTACTCCTTTATGGACTACTCTTTACACGCATGTATGGACTAGTCTCGATAACAGGGATGGTGCGAGCGATAACGGTTACCATTGACGGTAACATTCTGATTTTCCTTATTTTTGAAGAAATATGGAAAAATTATTTCACAAGCCCATAAACCACACCATACCGTTGTTGTTATTGGATGTAATGGTAGTTCTTGGTACTCTTCGGGTTGTGTAATCTAAACCGGGCCTAAAATCTGCGAATGGTGTTGGAAATAGTTGTTTCAGTAGGTCGTTTATGCGCACCCTAAGTTCCTCGAATCGTAGGAAAAATATTTCTCACAGAACGCTGATTTTCGTAATGCAGCTGAACAATTTGGATACGCTGTTGTGGTGTTAGTCTTTCCATGTCTTTCGTGGCTGTCAAGCGTGACCTTTAAAAAAGTTATATATAATATAGTGGGGCAAATCGGTTCATTATTTCACATAACCCCCATAAAAGCTCTTATTATGTTGGTATTTAGATCAAATTTGGTCCAAACTTATTTTATTGCAATACAAATCATCTTTCCAAATTTTATTGGAATCGGTCCATATTTGACAATAGCTCCCATAAAAATTTTAATGTTGGTTATAACATAAACATTGGCGATAATAACACAGAAAAAATTAAAAATTGTATCTAATCACGAAATTCATACCAAATTCATAGAATCAAGCAAACGATTTGTTGATTTTGCACCTATTACCGAAATTATGATCTTGGTTACTAAAAATTTAAATTTTTTAATATTTTTTTTCAATAACTGATATTTAGAATTTAAATTAAATAAATTATCAAAAAACTTTGCCGTTTCAAACAATGTGTTAATTGATTAAATAAAATATAGCTCAGGTTTTGGCAATTCCGAACATCAATTCTACAAGTTTAAATTATTTTATTTTAAACAAAAAAAGTCAATTAAGATTTTTGGTTATTAAATTAAAAATTTATTTCAAAACAACTAAAATGTTAGTTAAATCAAAGTTACATTTTTAATTTTCTTTCAACTAAAAAAATAATTGATTCAATTATCACACTAATTAAATTGAAATACTTTTTAAATAATTTTTTAATTGATAAAAAGACTACTGGTAATTTTTTCTGCGAACTTTTAGCATAATAGAAGCTATCGTAAAAGTTCGATACAAAATGTTGTTCTAGTAGATCCAAAATAAGACACAGGTTCCACATAAACCCCCATCCTAAAACCTCATATAGATGAAGGTATCCAAAAATTATTCGTCACAAAGAACTTTTACATGAATGTTAATCTCATAATATAATTTTGTTTAGGCGGGTCCATGATTACCCATTGTCCCAAATAGGGAACACTCGCAAAAATGTTTTTTTATAAACTGTGGTGTAGGGTATCATATGGCCGGTCTTGCCCGAATATTCTTTCTAACTGGTAGATGACAGACTAATAATACCCACACCACAGTGGTGGAGAAGGTATTACGCATTTGTGCTAATGTTTGTAACAGCTTAAAATATTAGCCCTAGACCCATCTTTAAGTATACCGATCGGCTTAGAATCACTTTCTGAGTCAAATTAACGATGTTCGTCTGGTTCGATGGCAGTCTGGCTGGCTGTCCATGTTACCCTTGTGCTCAAAGTACAGGTTGCAATTTTATAGTAATCTGATAAAATTTGTTACATAGGCTCTAATTGGCACAAGGTCGACCTTTACCGACTATACATTCTTACTTGTTAACTTTAGCTTTGACTACGAAATATTTTTAGATCGCTAGAAGTTGATAATCAGCATAATCAACGTCCAGTAAATCAAAACTACAAGAATAACAAAACCGTGAAGAGAATCTGACAGAATAATTAATAATCCTCATTAGAAAAAGTATAAAATCGGAAACAAATTCAATTTCCACACAAAAATTTTTCTTCTAATTGGAAAACTTCGGTTAAACAAAATTTCAAATATTTTGTAAAAAAAAGATTTAAATTTTCAAATACCTAAAAGAAACAATTTATCCAAATAATATTAAAAACCCCGCTAGATTTCTCGCTGAAAATCAAACCGGAAATTTTATCGCGATATGCACATAAAAAAACGCTAGAATTGCGGGAAAATTATCAAGTTGGCAACAGTGATCACCACTAACGAGATGAAGAAAACAGAACTAAGTGGAAATATTTAAAACAAAACTAAAAAAAAAAAATATTTAAACACAACAAAAATCAAGTTCATTGTACGTTGTACAACAACAATAAATGTAAATTGTACAAATGATGTTTTTTTCGTTTTGTTATTGTTGTTGCTTTTGTTTCATAAAAATGCCTCCTCTTAGTGTATGATGTGATTGTGCAATTGTAAAATGGCAACATGAAAATTATTAAAACAACAATAACAACATGTGTGTGTATCTTGTTTTCTATTATTTTCTAAATGATTTAGAAAACAAACAAAACAAACGAGTAAACAACAAAATTGAATTTATAATGAAAATAGAAACAAAGAAGAAAGAGAAACAAAAATAACATTAGATCATCATCATCGTTGACTTTGTTGTCATTATCATAAATGGGAGCCAATTGGGTTGATAAAGAGTAAACATTTGAAATCGTCACATTTCAAAAGAGAAAAGGCAAAATAAATTGGAGAAAGACTTTCTCTTCTTATGCGCTATTTTGAATTAGAAATGCATAGAAAAGGTCAATTGAAAAAGCTTTTTCATATGAGTACGAATTGACAGTGTAAAAAACTTGTTTACATTCAGTTTTTTGTATGTGATCTTTTAAGGGGAGTATAAAAGGGGATTTATTTGGGACACAATACAAATTCAAATTACAATAGCGGTCTTCACCCTTTGTATTAAGTGTACAACTCTGTTATATTTAATACGATTTTATACTTCAAAGCGTGAGTGTCTTTTTCGTATGCATTGTAAATTAATGAATTTGCTGAGTGAGATAAAGAGACATTTAAAGTTTCTTCAATTGTTTTATTCTGGTAAATTCACACAATTTGTTTACTACTGCTTTTTGTGAGATTTTTCAACCACACCGTAGTATATTTTAGTCTAATACATTTTGTTGTTGCAGTGTTGTAAATGTTAGTATTTTAACTAAAATTATAGGATTAACAAGGTCTACAAGGGACTTTACTATCAAGGGTGAATTCCCCTAATATTTACACATTTTTATTTGAAATTAATTAACCCAGTTTGGGTTTACACTACGAAAGTTTTTTTTTGCAGAAAGTCTGAGTTAATTGGTGAGAGTGGAAGAGAACATGTTATTCTTCTCTCCCCTTTCACCAATAGCCTCAGACTTTCTGAAAGAAATCTTTCGTATTGTGAATCCAGACTTACAATTGGCAATCATAAGTTATGCCTACTAAAGGAAGTCAGATGCATATTCATAAAAAATATTTCAGATTTGAAGTATATTTTATAAATAATTATAATATTTTTAAATAATTACACATGAAAGTATTTTCTTGAAAATCTCAATACACTCTCGCTTTTTCACTAACATACACACACATACGATTATTGTACTTTTACACTCGTAGAAAAATGCATCTTCATCAGAATTGCCCTAACATCAGAATAATATTTTTCTTTTATAATTTTAATCCGTATATTTTATTAACTGGCATAAATTTAAGTGTCCCGGCGATAGGGTCCATACGACACCAGGTTGATGAAATTAAGCTTTTTATATTCTCTATAAAACAAATTTGTTTTGTGTTAAAAATTAGCCAAGTCGGCCTATTAGTTCACCAAGCCTCTATATAAACGCAATTCTGGAATAAGGGGCTTAGCACGATCGTGAAATTAAGAAGAGAATAAGGTCGTTAAAGTTTGACTTAAATATTTCCCATACGCAAAGTATTTTTAATTTACTTAGTTCCCGTTCAAATTTCTACCCGGAATGAGGGACTTTAGTTGAATAAGGTAACAAAAGAAGAGCTCAATGTCTAAGGTATATTTTCTCTATATACGGCTTATTTTGTTAATGCAATGGGCCCAATAGGGCCATTATATTGACTTGCTGGCATAAAAATCCGATTTTTTTTTAATATATCTACTTTTAGGAGTTTATAGAAAATAATCAATTGAATCGCTTATAATCTTGAAACTAAGATAGTCTTGTTGGTTGTATTCACTTTTCAGCTTTGCTGTGTTCTGTTTGGTGTGGTGTGATCTGACATATGAAATAAAACTAAATTACTTATATTCTTGTATAACATTGCATATATACATTGCATCTATACTTCAGCTGTAAAGCACATATAGTTTTTTATGCCGATAAGCTGCACAAAAAGCCAAGAGGAGGGACATTTTAACCCAGCCCTAAAATAGAATTCCGATGTGATCTTTCAAAACATCGACACATATTTATTTTTTTGTCGCCTCTACCTGAATCCATTGTCTTTCGGTGTTGTACAGTGTAATTCGCCATAGGTCTAATATGAAATCCCTAAAAATCCTAAAAATCTTTTTAATGCATCTAAAACCGAAACGAATCATCATGTTTTTTTTAATTAAATTTAATATCACCAAAAACAAAACCATAAAGCTTTTTGATGGGTGCACCGATCAGAGAAAAAGCATATTTCAATATGGTCACCTCCAACCAAACTCCAAAAATGTTTAGACATATTATAGTTAATTAAACCATATTATTGTCAACGTCAGCCATATTATTGTTTAATTAATCTTTGATCAAGGATCTACAACCATATTATGATTGTCTCTAAACATGTTATGGTTAAATATGACAATAATTTGATTAAAACTAAACATATTTTGGTTTGAAATTATCAATAGTATTTTCCCTTTTTCCAAAAGCAACATACAATTGTTGAAAAACAACCATGCTATTATAAATAAGTGTTAAGCCTATAGTACACGGCATGTAAAAAGACACATGCGCATGTGGTTCTGACGCAATTTTGACGTCAATGCAAAGCCACAATAAACATTGCGTGTTGTGTGATGACGTCAAAATTACGTCAGAACCACATGCGCATGTGTCTTTTTACATGCCGTGTACTATAGGCTTTAAACATATTTTTGTTATTATTAACCATAACATGTTCGGAGGTACCTATAATATGGTTGTTGATTCTTGGTGGAGAGCTAATTTAATCATAATATGGTTGCCGTTAAGAATAATATGGTTAACTTAAACATAATATGTTCTAAAATTTTAGTTAAAAATCGTTTTGGCGACCGTCCATATTGACAAATGCTTTTTCTCTCGATGTGGAGGGTATAAAAGATTCATTACAGCCGAATATGGCATTTTTAGTTGTTTAGACTACATTTTCCCCAAATTATTGTTAAAAGCTTTTCTTATTCTATACAGTACTCAGGTTACTCTCTACATAAGGCCTTCTCTCTTTCTCTCTCTCTCTCTCTCTCTCCTCTTTTATTATTATTATGTTTTCCCTGATATTCTCCAAAAGAAATAAAAATTCAATGATTTTTACTCTACTGATCATTTGCCGTCTTTAGCGGTTGCATGTTGAAAGAAAAAAATTAAATAGAGAAAAAAAATTGTTGGGAAAAATTTAATGCCATAAAAAGTCTTAACGTTTTCGTAAGTTTTCCCCCCATTTTTAGACAAATCCAGTTGCCAGTTGCACCGCTTCCAAGTTAAATGGTAGAAACTAAAACTGAGCACAGTGCTATTTGTTGTTGTTGCTATTGCCTTTTATTTTGGTCGATCGGTCGGTCGGGTTTTGTTGCGTTAAAAGGTTGGTTCGTTTGTTTCAATGGATCGTGTGTTATTTGTTATTTTTTTTTTTTTTTTTGAGAAAAAGATTCAATTTCTGTTTCTAGTCCATGAAAACTTTTCGTATTTCGATTTTTCTTTAGTTGTTTATGTGTGATGGCATAGAACGCCGCGAATACGCTAAAGTAAAATTATAATTTTTTTTTATGCTGGAATAGAAAAATTTCTTTCTAATAAATATCTATATAAAATTAAGTGAATATTAAAGCCAACGGGTTGTCTTTACAATCGTGTTAAAAAAACAGCTTGTTATTGTTGTTAAAAATTAAAGCTTGTGTTGTTTTTGTGATGAATATTTATTTATTATGATAAAAATTTCGTCGCATTTTAATTTGTAAACAAATAAACAAATTATCTACTCTCTTTTTCCTATTTATACCCCCTTTAAACAAAAGTTTGAGAGTCAAATAGTACGAAAAGGGGGCGAATACAAGAAGTACAAAGTGTGCGCGGTGGTAGTGAGTCTAATGTACAAATAATATTTTAAAATTTGTTGTTATGTATTTGTTTGCTGCTCTTCAAATTTTATCTGACTCTTTGACTATCAGTCTTATTCGCTAACTTGACAGCCTAGCTGTGGCTGGTAAAATGCTTTTATTTTTCTGCCATCCACTAAAATGTGGCATTTAGTGTTTCAAACATTCGCAAAACGAAACGGCAGAAACGGTGTTGATGCATGTTTAAATTAAATTATGGCAAAAACAACTAATTAGTTACAAAAAAAAAGTACAACATTTTTGCACGAAATAAAAAAAAAAAAAAATTAACGAAAAAAAATTCTTTTTGTATTACGAGTTTTAAATAAAAGTGTTTAAAAGAAATCAAAAATCTATAAACAAATATCTAAAAAAAAATATAAATAACTTTTATTTAATTTTCTATTATAGGTATTGATAAAACAAAAATGTGTTAACCAATAAATTAAATTTTAAAAAATTTCCTCTTTCAATATTTGTTAAATAAAAAAATTGTTATTTTTGATTACAAAATAATTACAATTCAAAGAAATATAAAATACGAAAAAATTAAAAAAAGGTTTAAAAAAAAAAAAAAATAAACAAGTAAGAAAATATAGTCGGTCAAGCCCGACCATATGATACCTACACAACAGTATTAAAAAAAAAAAAAATTCAAAAGTGCACCCATTTGTCACCAATGGAAAATAATGCATCCGTTATGAGGTTAAGATTTACGTTTAAGTTCTTTGTGCCAAATATGATTTAGATATCTTCATCTATATAAGATTTGTACGGCACCTATTGTACATTTTGGACCTACCAGCACCATATTCTACCATGACCTGGTAACCATCGATAAATTTATAAGGAAGTTATATCATTTAGAACTATTTTCGGGGGTAGTATTTTTATGGGAGCTATAGTCAAATATGGACCGATTCACATAAAATTTGGTAGGACGATTTAGATTTCTATTAAATAATTCTGGACCGAATTTAATCTACATTTTTTTTCATTATTTATTTATTGAATCTTCATATATTAAATATGAACTAACAATAATTAATCAAATCTTATACTAATACTTAATTTTTGTCCAGCCAATGCTAGACGAAAATTTTTCTCCTCACGGTTTCTGTTCACATATGTAGATGTTTAGCGGTCTTCTCGTTGGGTGAGTCCTGCAGTATCTCTTCTCCTTAATCTAGAGTGGCCACTGTCATTTAAAATATTTCGAGCTAGTGGATTTGGGTGCGACTCAAGACTTTTTAAATATTTTGCTGCGTACTTCGTCATCATAGTTTTAACTAATGGTACATTGAGATCCTTGTGAATATTAGAGTTTTTAACATACCAGGGACCGACTGTGATTATTCGAAGAAGGTTATTTTGGCGGCTTTGAATTTTTTCGATATTTGAGGCCGAGGCAGTGCCCCATAGCTGAATACCGTAGCACCAGATTGGCTTTAATATAGAGTTGTAAAGTAGAAGTTTGCAGTCGAGGCTAAGAACAGAATTTCTTCCAATAAGTTAATAAATTTGAATTGCTTTTAGTTTCATTTGTGTGAGTTTTGCTTCTATATGGCATTTCCATGTTAAACGCCGATCTAGATGAATACCGAGATATTTTACATGCGATTGCTGAGGCACTAATTGATTATTGATTTTAATAGGGGGACATGACTCACGACGCAAGGTGAATGTTATATGTACGCAATTTTGCTCATTGACCTTTATACTCCATTGTTTTAACCACTTTTCCAGTTCAAATATATTATCCTGCATTTTTTTTTTTAATCTAAATAGCAACATAATAAGTTGGTTTGTGGGCACCAAAAATATTCCGTAAATAGTTGTTTAATGGGGGCGATGCGAAATTATGTACACAGAAAAAATAAAAAATTGTTTCTAATTACCAAATTCATAGAATCAAGCAAACAATTTGTTAATTTTGCAGCTATTACCAAAATGATTATGTTATTAAAAATTGTAAAAATTTAAAATTTTGAATTTTGGTTTTAAATGAATGATATTTTTAATTTTAATTAAAAAAATTATCAAAAAACTTTGCCGTCTCAAACAATGTGTTAATTGATTTCATTAAATATATCTCAGGTTTTGACCGTTCCCAACAACAATTCTACAAGTTTAAATTATTTTATTTTAAACGAAAAACTCAATTAAGATTTTTTGTTATTTAATTAATATTTTAATTAAAAATTTATTTCTAAACAACTTAAATGTTAATTATATCAAAACTATATTTCTTTTTTTTTTTTTTTTTTTTTTTTTGCTAAAGAATAATTCGTTCAAATTGCATTGAACAATTTTTTATATTACTTTTTTTAATTTTTTTATTATTCATTCCTATGCTAATCCCGCGAAGCTCTTCGCTTGTCTACAGGAGGACAGAGTCTCTGGCGGGAATCGAACCCGCAACCCCGGCACTGATAGGTTAGATAGTGTGTACCGATTCGTAACATTTTCAATAGGCTTCGTCCTTATGACTCAGAAAATGATTCTGACTCGATCGGTATATTAAAAGGTGGGTCTAGCTAAGACGAATATTTAATAGTGTTACACACATCAGCACAAACGCATAATACCCTCTCCACTTTTGTGATGTTGGTATAATAAAAAAGCCCAAAGTGTGATTTAATCAATTTTTTTTCTACAATTTGTTGTGCACAAAAGGTTGGTTTTATTTTATTTTTATTTCTAACTTTGTTGTTGTTTTGATTAAATTAACACCAAAACCTCAAAATACGGGGAAAATTTATTATGTATAAAAAATTAAATGGCTGACGCAAAAGTTTAAGCTGGCGTGATTAAAGAAAATTTAAAATTGCTATTGGTGGTGTTTTAGGGGCAGAGAACTTTAAATTTGCAGCACTGTCCTATGTGACATTTGTTTTGACAGTTCTTGGTTGTTTTTGAGGTCAGTTTGGCTTAACAATGTATTAATGTGGTTATTCTCGAAACATGTAAATTCGACCCGAATTCAATCCCGTGTTCAGTCAAGGATTATCAAAAAAAAAATTTTTTTTTAGTTCAGTTCATGTTTTGGCTCACAATTTTATTTTGAAATTTGTTTCAGTGATGGAGCACTCTTTTGGTTAAACGGCTTTGTGAATCAATCGAAGTGCCAAATTTGGAGCGATGTAAAGCGTCAAGCCATTTTCGCAACTTCATTACATTTCGAAAAACTCAGTATCTTGTACCGCTTAATGGGCCGGTAAAATCAGTAGTCGATATGTTTTCACAAATAAAGCTGGCCAGAACAATACAGTCCAGTCAACGGTGAGCGGTATAGGCACATACTTGTTGTGCCTCATGGCATTAGTACTGCACACATTTGGCCTTAGCGCGTAATACAATCAATTTGCTGAGTTTGTCTGTGAACGCCTCTCTAATATGATTTGACGCCATTAGATTATTTTCTCTTGGGATTCGTAAAGACCTTGGTCTAATAAGCAAATATGCGAGACTTGTAAGCGAATATTAACATACCAACGAAGGACTGATAATTCGAAGAATATTAACTTGGGGCCTTCTTTATGTTTGAGACCGAGGCCGTCATACAATATTGGTTTTACGACTGTGTTGTAAAGTAAGGGTTTACAATTGCAAAAGTGGCGGAATTTTTTTCAATATGCTAATAGATTTGAATTGTTTTTGGCATTGTTTGCGCGAATTTTGCCTTTTAAAGGCCAAGTTAGGTGTCGAACAAAACGTATTTTGAAATATTTAGAATCAAATTTTTGAGGCATTATTTAGTTGTTGGTTTTAATAGAAGGAACTTTCTACGCAAAGTAGAACTATGCTCGAGTTTCGGGGAGTTAGAAATCGTTGGTGGCCAATTGTAACACTCGATATTGATCGAACTTATAATACAATTTAAATGGGAATTTCGATCGGTATGGAATGTTGTTATTTGGCATATGATTTTTTTTGGATTCCTATTTGTACACCATAATGAGTAGTCTGATATTTTTCCAGAGTTGCAGTTCTTCGGGCCTGCAGTAACTTCTAAACCTTTTTGTGCATTCTTAAAGGAAATTATTAATTTAAGTTTTTATTTTAACAAATTAAAAGTAAAAAAACATTTTTAAAAAACAAACTTTTATATAAATGCGCTAAAAAGGAAAAAACATGTTTGCCGGGGTTGCGGGTTCGATTCCTGCCAGAGACTCTGGTATCCTTCAGACAGGCGTAGAGCTTCGCGGGATTAGCGTAGGGATTAAAAAAGTATATCATATAAATTGTGTAATGACGTTATAAGTTGATAGTAGAAGTTTTAAAGTAAAAATTTATTTTAAGCGCATTTAAATAAAAGCTTGTGTTTTAAAAAGGTTTTTTTACTCTTAACTTATTTTATTCTTTTTAGTGTATTTACTTAACGCTTGTTTTTTTTTTAGAAGGTTTTTAGTTTTTATTTATTTAAAACTCGCATTCGTATTCTCACTAACTCCATTCATATAATACCCATATTGTAGGCAAATGTTAAAAACTTAGGCCGTCACAGTAGATTAAGAGTGACGTTACTTTATTTTTTGAGTTATTCTTAGCAATTCCTTTCATTTGATACCCATATTTTAGGAGTGCAATAAAAATAGCTAGACCGCCATCTTGGGTTTGCCGCCATGTTATATTTAGAATGACGTCACACAGCTTACCATGAGTTATCATCCAAACTGAACGTGTATACATAATTTCAGCTCAATCGTTTGAAGATATCTGCTTCAAAATTGAGTTTCAAGCTTTAGAAGTCCGCCATATTGGATTTCGAGTGACGTGACTTTAGTTTTCGACTTATTCTTAGCAAACCAATACATTTGATAACCATTTTGTAGGAGTGCATTAAAAATAGCTAGTCCGTCATCTTGGGCTTGCCGCCATGTTGGAGTTAGAATGACGCTACACAGTTTTTTTTTTGTTTAGAACTAGAAAATATTCGGGTAATAAAAAATTCTTTCCGTTCTACAAGGTCTTGATATTTGATTACTATTTTGCTTTTTAAAAACTTATAATGCACTACATGGTCTATAAAAGTTTGTTATTCCGGTTGTAATTTCTACAAAATCAAGCTTAGACCTTATAAAGTATTTATATTCCGGGTCCTTTTACGTAGCGCATTTGATTTACCGATGTCCGTCTGTCTGTGTGTATATTGAAATCAACTTTCCGTAGACCTCATATGTGATAGAAAAGTAGTTATTATATATTTTTATCACATATACTCTGGAATATATCGTTATTTAAATTTAGCCCGATCAGTCCAAAAATGGCTTAGATATGAGCAAAAACCACGACTACCTCTCATTTGTACCGACAAAATATCACTTTTCAAAGTCCCCGTGTAATTAATAAACTTTTTATCAATAAGCTTGGTAGAATACTAAGGCCTGATAAATCAGAGCAAGTTGAAATCTGTTTTTTGTTCTAAATTTGTTTAAACCAACATACCCATAAATCATTAAACATAGAACGCATACAATTTGGCGTTTAAACTACCAATGCAGACCATATGAATTTGACAATATTTATCGTTATTAAAAACTCACTGATATTTATAAGCCATAAGAGTTAAAATTTCCTCATAAATGATCAACTCATGTACAAATAACTCCACTTTTCCTCATCGCCCTACTCGAAAAAAAAAATTCGTCCGCAATTTGTTCACTGTATATAAAATTGCTATCGTTAATTTTGTACACCCGAACGAATCTGTGTTATCTAAGAGAAACTGTATCGTATCACTTTGATTTGTAGCGGAAAAATGATTTAAAGTAAAGTAAATTTTAATCCAAACTTCGATATTTTAATCAGTCTTAAGTTCATTGAATTTAATTTTCATTAAATTATTTTTATGAAGAAAGGAATTCTACAACATGAAAATGAATTAAATTTTATTGATTATTTTTCATTCTTGACTGAGCTGGGATTTCCACCCAGGTTTTCACGGACAGGTTGCCCTGTAGCTCGTTTCTGTATTTCGCGCATCGCAAAATTTCTCACATTAAGTGTGAAACAAAAAATTCCATCGTTTCTCGATTTGTGAGAAAAAAGTGTTTCTGTATTTGAATGCGAGAACAGACAACACAGATTCTGTTTTAACTGGAATACTTCCAGTAATTAAGTGTCAAATGCATGCGAAACGTCAACGAAAGACATAGATATAATAAAAACGGAGCTGCCTGACTTGACGACTTATCGTCATTTCGACGAATTTTTGTTCCAAAATTGGCAAAGTGCCGATTTGCTGATTTTTTCTAGTAATAATCTAATAATTTTAAATAGTTTAATATGTTTGTATATTCGGCACCAAAGAAAAACGATATATTTAAAAACAAGGCAGCTTAAAAAAATTTATCGGTAAAATTAAAATTTCGAAGGAAAACTGTTTAATATTTATTTCCTTAGATTATTTAATACATATGTTTATGTGATCAAAAATTAAACTATTACTCCATTTTTCATTCAATGCACTATAGGAAATTTTTGCTAAAAGTGTTAGTTTTCGTACAATATGATATTTTGTCATGCCTTTGTGTGATTTTTTCAGGAAAAAAAACAATCTGATACTTTTAATTGTTATCGGATTAAAGAAAAAATAAAATAAATAATTTTATTTAAATAGAGCTCAAGCTGAAGGATATGTGTATGTATAAAATATGTATTTTACCCATAAACTTACATTTTTTTATTAGATTTTAATAAAAATCGAACAAAATTTGTCAAAATTAATTTTAAATTATCCGATTTTTTAAAACAAAATAAATGATTTTTTTTGAATAGGAAACTTAACGATTTTTTCACAAATATATCTGGTAGCCCTGCATAGAACGAAAACAATGAAGGGCTTAAAAAAAATTTAAATAACAAAATATAACAATTGTGTTTTATTTATTTTCATCATTTAAATTCTTTCTCTTCAAATAAAAAAAAATAATACACATTCTTGTGTACATACATACATAATTTGTGCTCCATTTTTTGAAATTTTATATTTCTCGCATCAATTTCAAATGTGACTTATTTTGACAGTTCTTGTGAGAAACTTTTAGCAAAATATTGATACAGAAACACTTTTTTCACATCCTTCCAATAATTGCTGGAAAATTATTTAAATGACAGATAATTCTCCCAAAGTAAAGATACAGAAACATTTATGTGAGAAAACCCATTTTTTGTTTCATATTGCACGGTTTTTGTCATAAGTCACTTGTTTCATGCGGGAAATTTTACGATGCGAGAAATACAGAGACGGGCTACTGACTGACTAGTTTCGATTGTAACCACACAATCCCGATCTTGATTTCGATTGTAATCCACACAATAAATTTAAATGGCGTTAGTATTCTTTATATTTATAAAAACTAAAAACAAAATTTTTAGAAGCAATTCAACAAATAAAAAACAAATTTGAGATTTTATGGCAAAGAATTTATTGCGAGAAAACCCGTCTATATAAATTCTGCGATCACCTCGCTGAACGTTGATTGTACAATCACAGCCTCATAGTCTTTCCCCACACCTTTTTGATGATCACCTTCAGCAAAACAAACCACAAACATGAATACATTTTAATGAATGAGGTAATGCTGTATATTTCTTTGAAACCGGTAGAACATTTGTAAGTGTTTCAAAGAGATAAGCAAATGCAGATTTGTTCACTCTATAATGCTTAACAAATCTAGACACAAGAAAAATGTACCACGAATTTACATTAACATTAATTGCCTACTATACATTCGCCAATTCCAAGGGATATGAAGCCTCCTCGTAATTTTCTTCTCATAATTCTATGTTTTAATTTCCTTTTATTTTGTTTTTCCAATTTTAGTAGAAAAACTGCACCGATTCTAAACATTTTCATTTTAGTTTTGACAATTTATTTTTTTAATTTAACGGCTGTTTTATTTCGAACTAAAACATATGATTCTAAGGGGAAATAATTCACGGGACATTAACGATAGGAAATTGTTTGCGCATTCGATTTTCGAATTTTGCCGACCAAAATGCAATTACCTTTCTTATCTTATATCTAGATATATAAAAATGAAATATGTTTGTCTGTTTTTTTACTGTTTGTTGGCTTATAGACTCCTAAACGACTGAACCGATTTTCAGTAACATCACATGAGCCCCGAAAAAAAATTGGCTACTTATTTTTCCGATAGGCGCAAGGGAAGTGGTACCCTCCATAGGATACCAATATAAAGAATCGGATATCTTAAGAGCCGCTGCACCTATTTTCTTGATTTGTAGATGTAGTAGGATCTTCTGAGCACCGACATTGAAGTAAGATAGCTGCAGGGGAAGTGATACCCCTTATATGACGCCAATGTTTAATATCGCATATCTTAAGAACTGTTAGAGTGAGAATGTTCAAACTTAGTATTTTTTTTTTTTTTTTTTTTATTATTATTATTCCTACACTTAACCCCGCGAAGCTTTTTGCTTGTCTGCAGGAGACCAGAGTCTCTGGCGGGAATCGAACCCGTAACCCCGGTACTGATAGACAAGCTCACTGCCAGCTAGCCTACCGGGGCACCCGGAGTCACTATTATGGAAAACTACGCCTTTATAAAAAATAAAGGGGGTAGGCGCAGGGCGAAAATATCCCCCATATAAAGCATATATTTAATATCGCGTAACTGAAGAACTATTTCAGCGAGAGTCTTCAAATACGGTTAAAGCCACAATTATGGTAAACTTTTAATTCCAAAATAAAAATGGGCAGGTTAGACGAAGGAGGAGCAATGCCCTCCATAGGACGAAAATATTAAATACTTCATATCTGAAGACAAAAGTCTTCAATCTTTGTAGGACACACTCTTATGATAAACTACACCTTTCAAAAAAAAAAAAATATACAGTCGTATTCATAACAAAAATTTAGCCACAGTTTGTACACTACGTACAACGAGCTGCTAACTAGAATACCGATTAAGCTTAGCAGCTTGTTAGCACAGAGTATCATCGCTGGTTTTGTCATTTTATTTCATAATTTTTTTTTAATTTTTTTTGTTTTTGCATCCCCATATAAAAATTTTAAATGTTTTTAAAATAAAATAAATTTAAAAAAGGACTTAATTAAAAAAAGACAGTGAATTAAAAAAAAAACAAACAAAATTATTCAACATTAAACGCCTGTTTTTCACAAGGTGGCAAACGTTTGGCAGCTCGTTAACAAGAGTTTAGCAAATCGTTAGCCAAAGTTTGGTTAGTGTATTATAAATGAACTTTGTGCGAACTTCATGCCAAATTTTCGTTATGAATACGGCTGATGATATGCAAATGAAAAAGCGTATGTATGTTTGTTTGTTCTCTACAGACTACTTAGCTACTGAGCCGATTTTCCTGAAAGTTTCACTGTAATTTCCTGATAACCCGGCGTGGCACCAACCATACAATAAAAATATGAATAACCTTATATTTGGAGAACGGTTACAGTAAGAGTTTTCCAATATGAAACTAATAACTTCGTTATCGGTACACGACATCTGCAAAAAAGTCGGCTGGACTAGACAAGCGGCCGTGGCACCTCCCATACAATGGCAATAAACATTTCTACGTATTTGGAGTACTGTAATAGTGAAAGTATTCGAATTTTGTATATTGCATAGATAATAACCCACAACATATTTCCAAAGGGTTCAATGGGAAAAGTAGGCATGGCACCTCCCATTCGAAGAAACTTTAAATTTTTGTAAATCTGTTGAACTGTTACTGTAAAATCATTCATAGCGCACCGGGCTAAGCTAGTCTACATATATTATTCAAAGGTTTTTGTATTATACACGCAGAGAAAAAACATGATTAATGAATGGTCTCTACGACCATTTTTATTCATATTAGCCTAATATGTTTATCTTAATTATTATATTATAATAATTATTTAACTTGAAAAAATATTTTTTTCTCCTTACCATTTTTTAATTCACTATAATAATATTATATGGTTTTTTACACCTAAAAAGTTACCATGATCTAGCTAAACATATTAAATTATGTGAAATATTTGCTACTATAATGTATATATTTTCAACTATACAATTAGACTCATAATATTAGCTGTACACAAAAGATATGTTTGATACCATCATTTTTGTTCGCTTTAAAACACATTCTCTAAATGAGCAAACATTTATTGACAAAACAAACAGTGTGTGTTTATAAAGCAAACAAAATCTTTTTCCACGTCATTTTCCGTCTGCCAGAGTCAGTTAATCGGGAAACAAGAATGACCACAAAATATTTAAAAGTTTTTCGGAAGAAAAAGGCCATGCATGATTGCATAATTAAGGAAATAAATTATTTACGTTTATTGAAACATGTAAGTTACGATATATATAGATCTATATAAATGTATGTATTTAACTTTATTTATTAATAAAGATATGCTAAGCTGTATATGTATGTATATTGCAAAGTCTATGTATGTATTTTTAATAAAACAATAAATTTTTTAAATAATATTTTTTATTGGTTTTATTGTTCAAATAGACATTTTGCATGGTCTTAGGAAAAATAGAAACATGGTTAGGAAGATCATTTGTGCTTTTCTTCTAAACATAATAATGTGTTTGAGACAATAATAACCTATAAACATTTCTGAGCATATATTGTTACTGAAGACGTGTTTGACTCAATCATAACCACAAACATTAATGATAGTTTGCGATTGTGATTGTATCAACCATGTTTTTTCTTTGCGTGTACCGGCAAACGTCTCTCGATTTCTCGCTTCGCTTAGAAGGTTTATAACTTCCCGAATACCGGTTCATTCCTGGATGTTGTTGATCCATATAATTTCCTTTCTTCCTCTAGTAACTCTTCCATCAGTTTTTCGTTTTTTATGGCATTTCAGTTCTTTTTCTTTGTGTAGTCTTCGCAGTACTTCATTATTTGATACGAATTGTGTCCGAGGTATTTTAAGAATACGTCGATAGGCCAGGTTTCAACGATAAGAGTGAATATATCTGGCACAATAAAAGATAAAATTTGGCTTAGATATTTCTTATGTATTCTTTTTAAAAAATATTAAAAATGTCCTGAATTGGTCAATTATTTTACCTGGCCCCTAAAAAAGCGTCCTCCCGAATTTAGAATTTTGGGTCGATTGTGTTCCTTATATATACTTATTTTTTCTAGCAGTAAAATTAGGTCCATTGTTTTACCTAGATCCCTGTACAAGTTGCCTCCCAATATAAAATTTGTCATACCATATTGCAGGGTATATACTATTCGTCATAGCCGAATATAGCACTCGTACTTTTTCATTATTTTTTTTTCATTTGGTTTATGGTACTGACCTCTATTCTTTTCGTATTTATTTATTTTTTCACTATAATTTTTTTTTTAACAAATTTGGTTCTTTATTCATTATTTTTTAAAATATTTGGTTTTTATTCAATTGTAACTGATTTGTTCGTTTGTTTTTCTCGGTATCGTAAAAGCACTGTTTTTCTTTTTGTCATCATTTTTTTTTATTTTTTTTTTTTTTTTGAACGGAAAAATATTTAACATTGTAAATTATTATTGTCAACGAAATACATCACATTTAATTTACATAACAGATGAAAACAGTCGATATTATTTTTAAATGCAAAAAGTAACTGAAATTTACATAAGAAGATTTGTATGTGAAAATGACTATGAAGATATTTTTTTATATTAATTACGTGATTAGCATATATCAAGGGGCTAATTCTGGCAGTCGTGATCGAATACTTTTTCGATTCGAAAGCAATTTTATTTTTTAATCTTTCAGACGATACTGAACGAATCTAAATAACTTTCTCAGTGTTTCAAAGCATTTTTATTTGAGTTTTTACAACACTAAACAAATAATTTAGATTCGTTCTGTATCGACTAAAAGAATTAGAAATAAAATTGTTTCGAATCGAAAAAGTATTCGATGACGACTGTCAGAATAAGCCCCAAGAGTTTTCTTGCATATTCTGGTCCGAGGAAGAATTATTGAGGGTGAATTATCCTAAAATTTATAAAACATTTTTTGTAAATTTCTTATTAAAATTTCTCTACAAAGTCGACGGTCTTTTTTAAAAACCACTTTCAAAATTTATATAATTTCTTACCAAAATTCTTTGAAAATAACCTTTGAATTTTTGCTTTTGAGTTTTAAATAATTATTTTTCTCTTAATTATTATCAAAACGTTATTATTTTTAATTGAAAAGATAAAAATTTGAAAATTAAAAAAAATTTGAATACACTTTCTAATGCTAAAAGCAAAACTGCTCCTAATACAATTAGAACAAATTTGTTGATAACAATTTTTTTTTATTTTAACGCTTTAAAACAACAACAACAACAACAACAACTTGTATGAAATTATAGCACGTTTGTAGCAGCAGCAGCAGATCCAATAATAAAAACTACCTGAAAATTGTAACTGATAAGAAAATTTAAAAGACCAAAAAAAGAGAGGGACATTTTAAACCCCATCAATAAAAAAGAGCTTTCAAATACTTTTTTTTTAAAATATTTTTTCTTCTAGTTAACGCATCATTGAAGCTCATAGAAATTTATTCTAATAGTTTTATAGTGCAAAAAATAATAAGTATGTTCTTGCGATAAGAATTGAGACCTTAATGAGTTGAATTTATTTTTGAAAGAAAATGCTATTGAAAAAATACTAAAAATGAAAGTAGAAATGAAACGCCACCAAATGTAAATATTGAATACAATTGCAACGACTGGCGAACTGAATGAACTTGATGAAAACTTTTTTTTTCCAATTTTATACTACACTTATTACAGTCAGAGTTACCGACAAATAATTAAGAACTCGAGCTCTTTCGAGATTATTAATTATCAAGAAGCTTAAATATTAGCCAAAGGATATGGATTAGTACGGCATTAAATACCGGTCTAAACTGCAATACGATTTAAATGAAAATTTCGATCGATTGTCATAATTTGTTTGTTGGTTTATTTTAACAGACTGGCTCACGATGTCGACCGCTATCGCTCCCTTGTATATTCAACGACACAAGCAGCTGATTTGTGGCCCATTAACAATTTTCAGGACGACAATGCAAGCGAACGATAACGTAACAGTTTTCAAACAAATGTGCGGCCCACTAAGAAGTATTATGCTACCACAGAATTAGTCACTTGTGCTGTGGTTGTCGGCAGATGCATTTTGCTTAAATAATAAACGAAATATTTCTTTAATCTACTTTCACACGTTTCATCTTCTGATGATCAGCTTCTTTTCAATACCGTTTTGAAGATGCCAATATGTTCACACGTAGCAATCAGTTTCAACCATTTTTGCTTCAAAACAACAACAATTTTTATTTCTCATGCATCCATTGTTGTGCATATACGAATGAAAACACAAAGCGTACTGACCGAGTACAGGCATCTCCGTTCCAACCCCCTTCCTTCTTTCTTCTCTCGCCTAAAATCACAAAAATTGAACATCAAAACTTGAAAAGTGTGAAAGTAGACTAACACACCAACACAAAATATTTTTTTTTTAGTTATATTTTTTTAAAACATCGTAATGGTTTATAAAAATATTTCCACAAAATGCTATTCAATATTTTTTGTTTACTGCTTTGCTTGTTTTTTGTTTACTCCTTTCTTTTGTGCTCTGCTTTGTTTGTAGCACAGACTTGTATTTTGATGGGTTAATTTAAATGTTTTGCCGATTTTGATTTTCAAAAAAAGCGTTTTAATTGTGGAATTGCTGATGTGAAATAAATGAATTACGTTAGGAACGTAAAACCTGTCGACCTACAAGTCTATAGTTAATGGGCCGCTTTAGAGAACGATAATGAGCGACTGGTTGTCGGTCCCTTATGTTGTCGATCGGTATCGCGCGACAGGCTGTAAATAAAATTAAGTCTGCATCATTCGTACTGCGGAGGTTACGAAGTTGCTGGGCTTTTTGTTTACATACAGAACACGAATTTAAACTCAATTCTCTAGAAAAATGCTAATCAAAGCAAAAAAGTTAAATCTGTAATTAATTAGCTTTCAAGCCTGGAGCGCAAAATTTAAATTGTGGTTAAATTGCTTCATATAAGACTCAATGAAGAGAGCGAGCGTACTCAGCAAACACAAAGTCACGAATTTGAAATATGATGCTGCATTCTATTTCTTAAAGTAATTCTTTAAGCCTTCTAACTAAAAAAATCATTTTAAAATAGTTTAAATTAGGGACTTTAACTGATGATCAATATCATAAAAATTTCAATTTGTATTTTCCAACATTTTTTTATTGCTCAGCAATTGAATCACTAAGCGCAGAAAGGGAACTACTGACATTGACTTCATGTACCTTACTTGAGAATTGCTAAGAAGCCAGTGTAAAAAGTGTCATCTAAAGTTGCCCGTAGACGACATGTTTTTTACATCTGACTTGTTGAATTTCCCACTGTAAAATACATACATATCGAGTGTTACCTTTAAAACATTGCATCTGTAAAAGTCAGACGCGAAGTCATCTGACAAAATTTCGATTAGAGCATGCTCTATTTTCTTCTGACAAACCATCTGACATCAGCTGTGTCAGATACCTATGCCGTGAAAAAAACCGACAGCGGCGGTGCACTATTGACGGAATCATTAGCCGGCTGAAGTTAATATTTTACAAACCCGATGTATGTATGATAATTTCACCATTGAATATAAATTATGTTCATATATATAAAAAAATGTTTTCTTATAATATCGTAAGTTAGTTTCTTCGAATTTAAAGAAAAAAATGTTAGGATGGCTGAAAACTTTTACGGCGCGAACAGAAATTTTTGTGGCGGCAGCACGATATTTTGAAACCGAGAATTACTTTGGTTTCTGCAATAATTATGCGAAAAAAAGAGACAATGCCAGAAGCAAATTACATGTACGTTTGTGACCAAATATTATAAACCTTATGTAAAACAGCAATTTTGACAGACATGCAAAATTACATGTGACTTGATAAGTTGACAAGTCAGATGTAAAATATATGTGTACGTGCACCTTAAGACCACTTCAAACTAAAGTCAGATTTCCTCTCTACGAGCTAAGAACATAAAACATGCCTTTATTATTATTTTTTAAATTGTTTATCTCAAAATGAATGTTTTCAAGTAGTTCCCTGTCTGCACTTTGCGATTCAATTTATTTAACGAAAGTTATCAAAATGCCTTTTTAAAACATGTTCCATCTTATTCTAAAATGTTTTATAACATTAGAGGCAGTGCAAATTGCCAAAAGCATTTCAAATTGCATATTCTGTTAATTCACTACATATGAAATGAAGCCCGTGTTTTTGCTGAATAAGTTTTCCTAAAAAAAGAAATATCAGCATCCGCCCCAGTGCATTTATCGCTGGATCATTGACGAATAAATGCAAGAGCATAATAATGTGTGTGTGACTTAATTTCCACCATGTGGTATGTGCTGCAAATCAATGTTTTCAAGCGAGCAGGGAAATCTCGAGAAACCAAGAAACAAATACAGTGAATGATTAAATCTGTGCGAATTTGGAAAAAAAGCTTATGTCGAATATTGTAGTTTGCAGATATCCTCAGTTTTGTCGGATGAGTTTTTTTTTTGTTTGCTTTAAGTCTTTATAACTTCAAAAGAGGCTAAAAGGAAATGTTAAAAAATTCTTTTTTAGTTAATATAAAAGATTTTATAGCTTTTTTTAAGAACTCTTGTAAGAACTCAATTTTTCTAATATCGGCCTAAGCTGCTCTCCTATTTGACCACAGATATACCCAATGTATAGAAATAATAGCGGGTTTAACTCTTGATAGAAAAGTACCCTTGTAGACCTTGGTAATCTTAACGTACTAACATTTACAACACCACAACAAGAACAAAATGTTTTAAAATTTTATTTACAACGCTGCTGTTGAAAAATCACACAAAAAGCTGTAGTTAACACGTGTGTATAATCCGCCATAATAAAACAGTTGACGCAACTCTATCTCTCTCTCTCTCTCATACATACATACGAAAAATACACTCACGCTTTGTAGTATAAAATCTTATTAAATAAAACAGTGGGGCTGCTCTCTATTGCGATGTGAAAGAGAATGGTACCAAATGTAGTAATTGGTACTCAGAGTTGCCAAGTTAGGGGTTTTCACCCTAAATTTAAGGTTTTCTTTTGCGTTTAGGGTCAGTTTTAGGGGCTAAAAAGTAGTTAGGGGGATATTTAGTGTGTAAAAATTGTATTTGGGGATATTTTAGGGTTGATATCATGATGAAATAAACAGATGGCGATTTTAGCTCTTGCATTGTTTATCCTTTCCTTTGTCAAAGTTTTGTTTATGTTTACAAAAAGGCCACGTCTTGTGTTGTGACTAGTGTATTTTATTAATATTTTGAATAATTTTAATTAAAAATTAAAAAGTAATTGACAATAATGAAATAAAAATTGTCTAAAAATATATATATATATATATTATCACGTTCAGCAGCACGCTTTGATTTTTGGCATTCGCTGGGACTAATTTCCATTTTTGTTGTAATGTTGTATTTGTTGCCGTATTGATCACACCTGCATTATTTCACCATGGTTGATATTATTTTCCCAAATATTAGCATCTGCGTTACTGGTACTACCATTGTCAAACGCAACTGTCAAGCGAGAATTCTCAATGTTTAGTATTATAAAAAATAAAATAAGAAATCAACTGGCAACTTCAACAGTTGAATGTTTATAAGTATGCTTAAGAAAATATTTAAAAAATTATTCTTTTTTTTTTGGGTTTTTTTATTTTTTCTCAGTGCAAATGTAGAGGGTATTTTTTGGATTTGGGGTTATTTCTTAAAATTTACTTGGCAACACTGTTGGTACTGTTTAATGCGTTTGCGCATTTCTCTTTCGCATCTTTTTCTTTCTCTTTGCGACTCATCATTATTTATTTTATTTAAATTTTCAAATTTAAATTTTGTTGACAATTTTTGCAAGTGTTGCTTAATTTTCAAAAAAAATTTGCATTTAGCTTTCGTATCGAAATTGAATCCGTATCGCAATCATAGCTGCCAGATTTGACAATTTATCATAATTTTCACGATTTTAAGGTACAAAAATGGACTATTGACGATAGGACGATTTATACCCTAAATATGACAAATTTTGTTCAAATTTACAAATGTTTTTAATATAATTTCACATTTTATTTCAGCTCCTAAAATAATTTTATTTATTTGATTAGCGGTAATTTTCATGTCTTAGCTGTTCATCATATAAAATACGATTTTTTTTTAGCACGATGAATATTTTTAATAGGCAAGCATTTTACAACCACCCTCTTAGTCTGGGTTTACATTATGAAACTTTTCTTTCAGAAAGTGTTTACCAGACTTAAGTTCTTAAGTAGGATTTTCGACATTAACAATATGTGTTTGATATTTCTTGCCCAATAAAAAATTGAGCTTCCAACGAAGCAGGTTTGTAAGGTAAAAACGTTAAAGTTTCGCTTACCATATCGCTTACGGAAGACATGAATATTAAATGGCGAGTTCGCACTTTGAAGCAATACATGTTTGACACAGAAAGCGCTTTGTTCAGCGCATATAAAAATTGATGAATGTAACGATCAGCTTTGCACACCAAATTTTTTGTTACCGTTATTCTTTAATATGCTTCCTTACAAACCTCTTTCGTAGTACGGGAATGTCGTGGCTCTTTAAATGTTTTATATATTTTTTTCATTTATTAAGAATTCGTTCACTTACCTTACTGCATTACTGTATGTCTTATTAAGTAGCGCATAAATGTGTGCTTACTTTTTGAAGTGTTCTATTAGTGCTTTGCAAAATAACAACATTTTTTGTTGGGTAGTTTTAGTTTATTTTTTTACTTTTCTTATGAATGCCAATACTTTTGAAAAATTTTTTTGTTGTGTTACTTCAATAATCAGTTTCGAAACGAATATTTTTATTTTATTTTCAAAAACAGGCAGAACACAGAAAAAAATGTTTTATCAATTAAAAAAATTGTTTAAAAAGTATTTAAATTTAATTAATGTAATAATTGCATCAACTATTTTGTTAGTTGAAAGAAAATTAAAAATTAAATTTTGATTTAACTAACATTTTAGTTGTTTTGAAATAAATTTTCAATTAAAATTTTAATTAAATAACAACAACTCTTAATTGACCTTTTTCGTTTAAATTAAATAACTTAAACATCTAGAATTGTTGTTGGGAATTTGCAATATTTAATTAAATAAATTAACACATTGTTTGAAATTGCAATGTTTTTTGATCATTTTTTTAATTAAAATTAAAAATGTCATTTATTGAAAAAAAAAAATATTCACAATTTTACAATTACAATATAATCATTTTGGTAATAGGTGCAAAATCAACCAATTGTTTGCTTGATATTATAGATTTTGTATAAATTTTTTGAAGAAAATTATTAATTTTTTCTGTGAATACTCGTATATTAAAATATTTAGCAACGGAAACTAAACATAACAATTTATTTTCAAAACTTATTAAAAGTTCGTCGTTTTTTACAATGTCGATTTTTGTGACGACTCAGCTTAGTCAATTTGACGATTTTGACGATTTTTTCCTCAAAATTTGACGATTTTTGACCAATTTTATCTGACAGCTATGATCGCAATAGAGGGTAGCCCCCCAGAGTTGTACACTTACGAGTGAAAACCGCTAATATTGTTGCTAAATGTCGATAAAAAGTACAAACTGTTCAGAGATGTCTGTGGATCTCTTTTTTTGTCCAAGAGCAAGAGAATTTATTTGTAGTTTTTATTAAAAGCCAATTTTTATTTATCGCCTAACGCTCTCATTCTGTTTCTAAAGTTATGTACTTGTTAATTCTTATATTTACACCACCATAACTGGACAGGGTAATGAGAATTTGTGTTAATGTGTGTAACAAACAAAAATATTGATTGTAGACCGACCGACCTTATAGTACACCGATCGACTTGGAAGAACTTTCTTTCGATGACCGTCCGACCATCTGGCTGGGTATTAGCTTGTCTGTCCATCTAAACCTTTTAGCCAAAGAAAAGGTCGCGGTTTTGGGGATATTTCGATAAATTTTGATACACATGTTCATATTGGCACAAAGGCGGAATACAGTCTTTGTGCTCATAAGCCGATTTTTTTAAGTTGATATTTATATTTAATTTGCTCCAAAGATATTTTACCTTACCAAATGTTTTTGGAATGGCGCCATCTTTGACCATAAAGGAAAGGAAGAATAAAGGAAATACAATTTTAGTTCACATGTTGGTCAAGTTTTGTTCGTCAAATATTTGCTAGGTGTGACCGTAGCTTAAGAAAAGAGCTAATGCAAAAATTAACTCGAAACAGCAAAATATTGACATTGGCCCTTTTAGTACCAAGTGGCAGACACGTTTCTTTGAAAAATATTAAACCAAGTAGCTAACAAGAAATTATGAATCGAAATTTCAACAACTTGTGTTTTAGATTTTTTTTATTATTCACTTTGTATTCCCGCTAAAAATATACGGAATTGAATTATTGTTTGGAAAAAATTCGGTTTTATTAATTAAATGTTGTCACTGTTCAAATTATAGAATGAATTCAAGTTTTGTTTTAAAAAAGATTATAGCTTTTTATGTTGCTAATACGCAATTTTATATTAAAAAAGTAAATGTACTGTTTTTTATGCAATTGTACAGATTTTTTTTCTCTTATGTACTGATTTCTCTCATTTCAAAACTGGCAACCCTACTAATAGGCTACATTGGCTGAGTTCCAAAACATCATAATATTTTGCAGTCAAAGTCAACAAAGTATCATCAAGTTAACCGATGCACATTTTGTTTATTTTTCAGTGCACTTTTGGGACAGATAATATTATTAAATTCATTTTAGAATGAGAGACGTTCATATAGCTGATCTACAACTGACGTTATAGAACTCACCCATTCTCATACAATTGTCCGTTATTACTATTGTGTAGGGTATCATATGGTCGCACTTGACCGACTTTATATTCTTACATATTGGTTTTTTTTTTTTTTTTTTTTTGTTAGAATTTTTTTCACTTGTTCTCTCGTTCTGTCATACACTCTCTACTTGAATAAGAGGTGTCATTATCACAACTTTGAAAAAACTAACACACACCAACAAAAAATGTTATTAAGTTTAGTTTTTTTTATGCACTTTTTGCGCAATTTTGAGGCACTTATTACGAGTATTTCGGAGCAGTAGTCAAGTTTCATTATGAATACATTAGACACATTTTGAAAAAATATAAAATAAACTACAACACTTGAAAAAAAAAATAAAAGAATAAAACAAATAATTATTATTATTATTGTTGTTGTCGAAATTACCTCATAATTTAACTTTTGTTAAATGCCGGTTTTATTTACGTTGTTCGTTTTTTTTTATTTCTTTTTAAAATTCTGTTTAACTTTTTGGTTAATTTGAATTTAGTATAAAAACAACATCTAATAACTACAATTAAATATAAAAAAAAAAATGTGAATAGCGAAAAGAGTATTCTCGCCGTAAGTAGAGAACACAAATTACAAATTTTTTAGTTAGTTACTAAAGGTCTCATTAGATTAAATCATTTCCGTTCCTAAAAAGCAAAAAGAACACACAAACAGCAACCATAAAATCAACAGTGAAATTAGTTTTTTGTACCCTTCACTAAAGATATATATGTATATATATGTATTTAAGCTTGTCATTCCGTTTGTAATTATAACAATACTTATCATAAATTCTATAAAGTATATTATTTTTCTGGGTCATTATGAGTAGCGAAGTTGATCAAACGATGTCCGTTTGACTGTATGTCTGTCGAAATAGATTTTCCGAAAACCCTAGAAATTATGGGACCCATGTTGTTAAATATTTCTGTCACATATACTCCGTCAAATTTTGCTATTGCAATTCAGCCAGATCGGTCCCTAAATGACAGAGATATAAACAAAAACCCAGTGTTGTTGTTTTTTATTTATTTGGTTTTTTTCCATGTTTTAAACAAAAAATGTGCTCAACATATTCTTTTTAATCTGTTCGATAATGTGTGTTAGTGGGTGAGTGGTCTAAGACGATGCACTATGTTACGTGAAAGGTATTAAAGATTCGGCACAGCCGAATATAACACTCTTACTTATTGTTATTATAAATTTTCGAAAAAGCACTAAAATAAAAAAAAAACACTCCACCCCCATAAACAAATAATAATAAAAAATAAATAAAAATAGTGAAAATGTAAATTTTTGTAACTTTACAAACAAATAAAAATATAAAAAAAAATATGCAAATTATGGAAAAAATACAAGATTAAAATTCATAAAAAGAAAAATATGTATAAAAAGTTTCTATGAAATTTCTATAGTTAGTTATTAAAAAAAATCTTTATAAAAAAATAATTAAATGTTTAACTAAAAAAATAAGGGGAAAATGTATACCACCGTCCGCCGCATTATACCCCTTAATACCCACAGCAGCAGCCGCAAAAACAACAACAACCATCACAATGGTCTATCCTCTCTTTCGTCCACACCTTTAACGGCACCGGCCTCTCTAATGGGCTCTGCATTTGATTATCCACCAATACCGAAAGTCCATAAAGTAACATCGAAATTACCGGCCAATTATGAAAGAACAGATAAAGTAAGTTTTTATGAATTCAATATAATAGATGGCGCCAAAAACATAAATAATTTTTTCTTTAATTGAATTTAGACATTCAACCAGCGTTGCCACTTTTTAAAGAATTAAACGAATTTATTATTTCCATCAGCCATTACAATTTTCTATAACATGGCATTATTTTACTGAAATTTTAGAATTTTTCGATAAAAAAAATCTAGTCGGGTGTTCTAAGCATATGGTGTCTGGGTATGCACTCCTATAGTGAATAACAGGTGGAGTTTTTGAATGTAAAAAAGAAGAGAGATTAAAAAAAATTTAAAAATCAAAGACATTTTTGTTCATAAATATACACGTATATAATGTTTTCAGGAAATGTTAAAAAAAAAACAAAGTAAAATATATTGTATTGGAGTGATAGTTGCAACCAGGGCTGTGGAGTCGTCCGAGAAAAGTACTCCGACTCCGACTCCAAACGCTGAAATTTTTTAAGTGCGACTCCGACTCCGACTCCTACTCTAACCGTGATGCGAAATGAATGAGACGTAAAATTATTTCTCTTTTGTGTAGAAACATCTTTATTAAACGAATTATGGGAATTATGTGCATAAGAAAAACATGAGTGTTATGGTAGGAATTAAAGGCAGGCCGATAAAGATGTTTCTACACAAAAGATAAATAATTTTACGTCACAATTTTTCTAATACATACTAGTATTTATGCGCTATAGCAACACTTATTCTGTACAATGTTGAAAATATTTCAGCGTTGATGGTTAAAAAATTCTGATATTAAAATTATTGGAAATTCCTGTCATTAACATTTTTTATCATGAGTAAATTATCTAAAAAATCACACATCTTTTTTCAACTAGATCAATAACTGAGTATAAGTTTTGCTAATGTAATTTAGACTTTTTCCCGCACGTATAAAAAATATACCTAAATATACTTAAATAGTAAAGTACTTGAATCAACTATTTCTCATAAAATAAATTAAAATGTACTTATTCATATTGATCTGCAAAATATTGCATCGCCAATTTCGAAGAATTTTTATATTGGAAAATATTAGAAATTTTTTTAAATTTTTTATGCCGAAAAATTTTGGAGTCGGAGTCGCGCGTTTTTTTGGGTACTGCGACTCCGACTCCGACTCCGGTACAAAAACCTCAACTCCTACTCTTCAACTCCGACTCCGACTCCACAGCCCTGGTTGCAACATTAGTTTATTGCACTTTTATGTAGTAAAATTCTGCACCACGTCTTCCGAAAGCTCCACAAATCTACAGGAAATCGATCTGTTGCTTTGCATTTCGTTGAAAAATGTGCTCCAAAAGGAAAAGGTTTTATGTATGAATTCATACCTCAAATCGCTTTAAACCTACTGACGGGATGCTTTTTGTATGGGGTGTTCCCGGTTTGGAGGACTATTTGCTGCTGACAATAAGCGCTTCTTTTAACATAATAAAACATGCAAATAAAGCACTCCTAAAAAGCTTTTTTAAGGGCTAACTACTTTAACATATTCATTAATATTTTGCTTTTATTGGTTAAAATGCCTTTTTTCAAGCATTTTTGTAATCCATAATATATTTTTATTTTTTTTCGCTTTAAAACCTACTTCGCTGTCAGCACTAAAATATTAGCTTTTTTTTTGTATATTTTTTTTTATCATTTACTGCTGTATAAGAGTTCTCTTATTGGAGCGCTCAATTATGCGCTTTTTCTTTTAAGTGCTTCAAAAAATACAATTTTTTTACTGGGTTTAGTATTCGTATTATGAAAAGAATTACTTACATAAATGTCTTGTTCCCCAGCAAAAATAAAGTGAAAAAATTCAAATTGAAAAGTGAAAAAATTACAAGGGAAAATTTTTTTGACGATAAGGGAAATTTTTCCCTTTGAATTAATTTTTTAATGGGAGTTTGTCATGACCGCAAATACGTGAAAAGGGGAAAAAATTACGAGGGAAAAATTATACGGGTGATGGCCTCGGTTTTTCAGTTCTTCTCTTCTGCATAGGCGCATCCGTCTAACATCTGACGGATGCTGCCCAAATAACAAAATATTTCAACGTTTGATGTTGAAGAAGGTGAGTTGCCAAGTGGCCACAGCACAGAGGTGAGTTTTGTTTATATTTACGTGCTTACCCTAGTTTTGCAGCTGCTAAGTCAAGGTCGCTGATTTTGTCTTGCATGTGTTCTTTCCTGGATATGAGTAGGACAATCTTATCGGCGTAACCCAGTTAATCGTGATGTTAGTTTATTCTCCAATTTATACCTCTTTTAATGTCCGTTTTGTGTATTGTATATATTGTGTATGTATAGTGTAGTGGCAAACTATATATGCGATAATATGCAGCCCTGTTTAACTCCGGTAAGTGTTTTCATCGGCTCACGCGTTATGCTACTATTAACAACCCTTCCACTCAGTTCGACATATTGCGGTTCATTTTTTTTTTTTTTTTTTTTTTTTTTTTTTTTGATGGAGCTCGTTTTCTTTTGAATTCCGCCCACTTTCTTTCTTTCCTTAAATCCATTTGACGTATGAATTCATAAATAAAACCTGCTTGGAGCACATTTGTTACTGGGTCCACTTTACAAATAAAGCAGAGTTTAAAAAACTTACCGGAGAAAAGAAAATGTTTGAATTTTTATGAAGTTGTTTTTAAGCAGCAGTTTTAGTTCAAAAAGTAAATACTTGCTTTCGCTTCTGCTGTCAAAATAAATATGACCTCTTGAAAAGTCTTTAATTGTCTTTGCATTCGTACAGTACAGTTTTGGTTTGCTGTGACTTCGTACAAAAGAGGAGTAAAATAAAAAAAAAAAAAATAACCGTTCGCAAAAAAATGTAATTGTTTTGCTTCAAGTTGCTGCGCATTCGGCAACAGCAACAGTAAAGGCCCAAATACACTTATCAAAATTCTCATCAACCATTGTGGTAGAATTAACGGAAATGTGTCTGTATCTATGACACCGACGATGCTGGGTAGAAAACCAAAAAATGTAGATATGACGGCGAATATTGTGCACACGTACACGAGTGAATCGGCCTACATGACAAGCATTTAACAAGTGTATTTGGGCCTTAAAAAAGTTCAGTCGAAAGAACACAAACAGTTGCTTTGCTTTCATATTTACGATCAGTGTAACGAGTTTGTTGTTGTTTCTACAACAAATGTTCGGATCATAGGATTATGACCCTGGACTTCGGTGCAACACCACCTGTGGAGTTCCCGGATAGGGAAATTTGGCGTGGATCCAACGGACTGTTTGAGGGGTGGGCAGCATTTACTGACGGGTCCAAGATGGACATTGGCACTGTTGCCGGTGTTTTTTTTGCTGACACTGACGTGAAAAGGTCATTCAGACTCCCGGATGAGTGTAGTATTTTCCATGCTGAGATCCTAGCGATATGGAGGGCGACGGAGGTGATACTGGGTCATATCGTAGGGGGTCTGTGGTGACAATTTACGTCGATAGGTGATAGATAGTGCTAAGAGCATTGTCAAATTATACGGTGCGATCGAGACTCGTCGGCCGGTGCAGGAATGCTCTGAGGGAGCTCATGGTGGCATTCACAATAAGGCTGTGTTGGGTACCCGAACACTGAAAGGTGGATGGCAATGAGGGGGCGGACGAACTCACGAGAGGGGGTTCGAATCTGCACTAAGAGGTAAGGGACAGAGGGGTAAAGTCTCCCTTATGTCACTACTATGGGGCGCTACGGGAAAGATTCCGTGAACCGGTCCTGGAGAGATAGAACGGAATGCAGGGTGTCGAGAGCATTATGATCCGAATTGGACGCAGGGGCAACCATAGTTCTATTAGGATTGGATAGAAGTGGTGTTAGGATCCTTATAGCGCTCTTGACGGGGCATTTTTCTGTTAGGGATTTTACGAGCAAATTGGACAATCCCATACCGGACTTTTGCAGACTGTGCGGGGATGCCGAGGAGCTAGAGACGATTGCGCACGTACTGGGCCACTGTCCTAGGATGCAGAGTCTCAGGCAGAAATGGCTAGGGGCAAGATTTTAGGACGAACTGGGCTGTATCGCTGGATGTAATCCAACCGATATATTAGGGTTTGTCAGGGAAATAAAACGCTGTGGATGGTTGGGGGGGGGACTGTAGGGAGGAGTTTTGTCCTACGTAATATCTTTATATCTATCTTGAACCTGCCGACTATTTTCTTCTTTATTTCTCTCTTTCTTCTTTTTTTTATATGGATTCACAATGGACCGCATTGGTCTCCGAGTGGAGATGCGCATAACCATTCCTTACCTAACTTCACCTAACCTACAAAAAAGTCACTTTATTTTTTTTTTATCTTTTTTACGAACTGTTTTTTTTTTTTATTTTACGAAGTCACATCAAAAAAAAAAAAAAAAAAAAGAAAAAAAACTACGACTGCAAAGACAATAAAAGACTTTCCAACAGTTAATATGTATTTATTTTCACAGCAGAAGCCAAGGCGAATTCACTAGAAGGTGAGGTCAACTAACACCCTACAACACAGCTTTTGTGATCCGATTGTCAAAAATATTGCTAGTAAAAAAAAAAAACTTTTGCTTTTCTGTTTTCACATTTTTAAAGACTGTATAATTTCACTTTACAATAGTAAAAAGTAAAATCAAAATAAAACTTAACAAAAGCAAAAGATGGAAACACTGCTTAAAAGAGGGCGTTAATGAGTTTTTTTTTATACAAATATTTTTAACACAATTTTTTTAAATTCTATGACCCCAAACGATTTTCGTTTAACGCTTAATTAACTTAAATTATAAAAGAGATTTAATATTCAAGCTCACATCAATTATTTCGATTTAATCGATCTACTACAGAAATTCACCAAATTCTTCATACTTAAAAAAAAATATAATTGCGAATTATGTTTTTAAGCTTTAGTCTAAAAAAGGGACAAATTTCCTATAGTGCATTGATGACAGTTAGTGCCATTTATTGCCATGAAAACTTAAATTTAAGTCTAAAACTTTGGAAAGAAACTTCCCTTCTAAAAACTTCTGGGAATTAAAGGAATATGAATCCTGAAAATTTCTTACTAAATAAAAACCCTAGTTGTGCAAAATCCCTCAATTTTTAACTTTAAACAATTTTCAAAACTCTGCATTGAATTTTTCGCTTAAATAAATTGCTTTACAGTGAAGTTTTTATATTAATTAAATAATAAAATAAAATTGCAATGAATGAAAAGCTTTTTTTTTATTAATTAACAAAAAATGTGGAATATTACAAACAAAACAATGAAAAAACATTTTTTTTTTACAATTAAACAAATTTGTTAATTAATCAAACAATTACGGCCTGAAAATATAAACATTTTTCTTTAACAAATTTAATTTTAATTAATATCTCAACGCTTAAGTCAAGCAAAATAATGTTTTCTGCTCTTAATAACAATAATAATAATAAAATGAAATAGTAAAACAAAATTATTAATAATATAATATAAAAAAAAGTAATAATAAAAAAAATAATTATGTATTAATTAAAATTAAAAAATAAAAACATTAAAAAATATACATAAATTGCAAATATTCAAAGCAGTTTAAAAAAAATGTTGAATAATTTGAAAACAATTTTAAATGTTTTCCAAAGCTAACAATTGTTATGTTTTCAATTACTGAAAATTTTTCTTTAGATTAGAAAAAAGCAACAACTTTTGCAAGAGAAAAATTTTAAAAGTTACAAAGAAACAAAGAAAAATCAGAGCAATTATTTAAATCACATGGCGTTAAGACATGAAATTTAAATTAAAGAAAAACTGCAAAATTTGTTTTAATTGTAACAAAATATAAAAGAAAAAAAAAACTTATTTAATAATTTCATTTCAGTTGTATTTTAAGTTTTATAAATAAATGCTGACATATTTGATT
Source organism: Pollenia amentaria (assembly GCA_943735925.1). Taxonomy (NCBI): domain Eukaryota; kingdom Metazoa; phylum Arthropoda; class Insecta; order Diptera; family Polleniidae; genus Pollenia; species Pollenia amentaria. Next base: position 124,963,593 of record OX031007.1, read on the forward strand.
ATAATCTTTAGAGCCAAATAAAAGAGGATAAAACACACTGCAAGTGTGAACCATGTGTAAATAAGAAGACACCCATAAACTACCGGGCTTGAAGCCGGGGAATTCACTTTCCTATTCAGTGGTACGATTTTTACGAAAAAAATCTTGTGTGCTCATCAAGTATGACAGTGTTGCCCAGTGTTGCCAAAACTTGCGAACCAAAAATGGCAAAATTTTCGGAAAACAATGGCTAAAAATTGGCTTAAAGTTTTTTTTTAAACAAAAACACATTAAAACTCAATAATAAAACAAAAATAAGTCGTTAAAAGTTTTTTAACGAAGAAATTGTAAATTAGGATCGATTTGTAACTTAAAAATTGACGAAAACTAAATATTTTTTAGCATCTAAAAAATTAAATGGTCGATAAATTCGATGTCATTATTGTTCATCTCATAGGAATCACTTTCACTTATTAGTTTTAAATATTTTGAGGGCTTATAATAATCATGAGAACATTTACCCAACATTTTGTGTCCAAATCTTTAAAAATAAAAAATATTTTATTGTTGTGGTAAAAATATTTCCCTAATTTCATAAAATTGATCAAATCGAATTAACGGTTGCTAAATGAAACCTAATTTTCAAATTACTTTTAACGATGTTTACTGGGCTAAATACCCTCTCTACTTCTGCATTAGACAATGGAAGTGAGAGTTAAGTAAATTCCGAAATTTCGAAAGATTTCTTGTTGCCACTTGCACACAATACACTATTGTTTGGCGCCTAAAAGATGTCGTTTCGTTGCTTTTTTGTGAAAACGGATCGTTTATGGCGATTTTTAACATTTGTAAAAGTTGTGATTCAAATTAAATGTGTAGTTAAAAATGTTTATTTTACTTTTAACAATTTTATAAATTTTTATAAGAAAATAAAAATTATTATTTTCAAAGAAAAAAAAAAAGAAAAAAATTGTATGGCTAAACAAGTTGGAAAGTGGCTAACAAATGGGTAATGGCTAAACTCATTTTTTAATGGCTAAAATAATGGCGTTGCCAAAGGCTAAACAAATGGTGTTGCCAATTTAGCCACAAAATGGATAAATTGGCATCACTGGTGCTACCTAACCCTAAATTGAGTGACAGATTTTTTGGACAAGTTTGTCCGACTTGCAAATGTTTATGGAAATCTTTATAAAATGATAGATGTTATTTTTTAATTTTTCTTTTATTCCTACGCTAATTCCGCGAATCTCTTAGCTTGTCTGCAGGAGACCAGAGTCTTTGGCGGGAATCGAACCCGCAACCCCAGTACTGATAGACTAGCTCACTACCAACTAGCCTACCGGGGCACTCACATATTATGCGATCAGCGTTGAATTTTCTTTTAAATAAGCTGAGACGTATAACTTTTAGTGTCCGACCGATTTATTGGCTTCGGTATCGGCCTAAAATGGCTAATCGGCCAATAATAGCTGTTCGGCATTAAATTGGCCGATTTTTGCCGAATGCCGAACTTTTTTGTATCATTATTATATGCAAATGTTTTAAAACCATGCAAAAATAATCAACTAAATCTTTTTTTTCGAAAATTCGGTTGTGGTAAATTATATTCAGCCTTATTACGGTTGTCGTTGTCGTAAGCGACGCAGTCGTTTTTTGTAGTAGATTATAGAACACAGGTTGTGTGTTTAGCCAGTCTGTCTGAACTTCGGCATCGGCGTTAAAATAGTAACTTCGCTCGGACACTAATGATTTTGCATTTGCTTTTTTTTTGTGACAGTCTGGCATTGACAGCAGATTTTGGAGACATTTTCCTTCTGTCGGATCGAATTCTGTAGGTTCTGGTGCAGGTGACACGTGCGATTGTGCATTATAGTTCATCCATGTCTTTAGTATTTTGTTTTTATCATTTTATAATAATAGTAAAGTTAGCTTGCAATCCCTTCAACGTTTTAAAAGTCTGTCTATTTCATTTAATCATGGGGAAAGCGATACAGTCTTCAAAAACGCTTAGAAATTATAAAATTATTTAATGACAATATGAACTAAATTTTACCATATGCACGTAGTAGCGTATGACGTAGATGCATTGTAAAACTGGCGCAAACGTAATGGGGTCTGTACATGGTCAAAATGCTTGTAATGCCGGCGAATTCACTCGTGTACGTATGCTGGACGTAATATTTGCCGTCATATCTAAATTTTTTGATTTAACATCCAGCATCGTCAGTGTCACACATACAACTACATTTTCCCTAATAGCGCTTGATGAGAAATGCTTGACCGTATACAGACCCCTTAAAAGCTTATCTACGACGAACGTCGACACACAGTGGAATATCATTTTTTTTCAATTAAACCATTTATCAAACATAAAATTAGTTTTAGTTAAAAATTTAATTAAGTCAATTAAACATTTACTTATATCAACAACATACTGCAGAAAATGTTATAAATATCAAAAAATATTTAATTGATACTATAAATTTCTTTACTGGTGCCCATTTAATTAACTTTTTAATTAATATCACAATTTTTTTAATTAAAATCAATTTTTTTCTTATATATCTAATTCTATTTATACGACGGTTGCGACCGTATTGTCGTAGGAAAAGAAAAATTAAAAACAAAAATGAAATTATTTTTGTGTTTACAAATTGAATGTTTGAAAACAGAATAAAATAAACAACAATTGAAATAAATTTGGAATTTAATTATACTTTTGTCAACACTAAAAAAAAACAAATACCTTTACGACGGAATTGTAGGTAAATAAAGTGTGCTTAGAGAAATGTCTGGCTTTACGTCCTTCGGACACAGGGGCATATATGGAAACTGTATGACTGACACGTTGGCGCATGCAGGCACTACTTTGAATCGAAACGTTTCAACATATGATATATGCGTTTCACTCCCGAGGAGTAAGAACCTTATTGCACACTAGTATTATCTTATTGCCAGTCAGAGATGGTTTGATGAAACTACCTGTGGGGAAGCCATGCAAATCTGGCCCATCCTAGATGAGAAAAGGATTCGGTGGGCATAACAGCTGTCTAGGCATCACTTCAAGAACCTAATTGCTATTATAACTGGACACTGGTCCATTGAGAAGCACACCCAAAGGCAAGGGTCCCTTACAATGAACGATGTTGAAGTTGCGGCGACGAGGAGGAGGGTTAACATCTTCTTTGACAGGTTCGACATTAGGAGATCGTAGACTTGAACTGTTGTGTACAAAATTTGACTCTCTGATATTTAGTTGTACAGGATCCGCTCTTTCATTGAGTCAATCGGGTGGCTGAGTGAGAATATAGGACCCTCGCGAGACGGTGAAACATGATAACACAATGGGAACGAATTAATACACCCACGTGAACTGTGCTTGATTGCGGCTGCCAATGGAACCTGATCTAACCTACGACCTAACTGTGTTCCTAGCATAAAGCATACGTTCTATTGCGACTACGCTGCGTGCACTTACGCCAAAATCCAACTTGTATTAACGTACAAAATTGTCGCATTGATACACGAGGCAGAACAATATCAGCACAGTTTGGTGCAGTTTTTAATGTCGGCGACGTCGTCGACCCATTTTTATTTTTTTTTAAAGGGCGTGCCAATAACGGTTATCAAGACCATGCTATCAGGAGGTTTCGGTAATAGCTCCAAGCTATGAAGTTCAGACAGGCGCTTTGTGGTTTCAAAAAGATGGCCAATGTTCAATACAACAAACAGTGGAATTTTGGATTCAATTTAAAAAATGGAACGGTGCAGTTTTGTAGAGAAATGTTTAGATGTGAAATGTGCAATTATGGTTTTTTATAAAAATTGTAGTTTGTTTTTGAAAAATGTATGTTAAGTCCAAGTGCACATAATTGAGTGATCCTTATATGTTAGGTTTTTGTTGATCCTTTAACGATCTTAGGACCATATCTCGGGATTCTCAGTACTGTACGCCTTCTCTTTAGCTGCCATCAGACGGATGCCTGAATGACATTTACAGGGAACACTTGGTCCAAGACCGGAAGTAGTGATATGCTTCTTAGTAATACCATTTAACTTTAATATCTTTAAAAAAATATTTAATTTCTCCTTAATTAAAAACAAAAAGAAATTAAAGGGGATTTCATAAACTCTTAGAAGATATCCCCAAATCTTTTTTTATAAAAAAAATAATGTAGCCCCTTTTTCATCCAAATTGTTCTTTTAATAAAATTAAAGGTAGAAATGTTTTCTCTCGGTTAAAAAAAAGTAATTCTTAGAATTTTCTGGAACAGAAAGGAAACTATAAAAAACTATTGTATACTTTAAAGCCATTTTATGCACATTAATAAGACGAAGATGATGATAAATGGCAGAAATAGAACACCTTATCTTAATGTCCAATTGAAAATAGACAACACTATAATTGAAACTATCGATAAATTTAAATATTTAGGTGCTTGGGTCGCTAAAGATTTGTCCGCAGATATGGAAGTAAAATGCAGGATAGAGATGGCTAGAACGGTATTGTTTAAACCAGGGCTGTGGAGGCGGAGTCGGTGCCGGAGCCGCAGAGTCGGATTTGAGGTTTTTGTACCGGAGTCGGAGTCGAAGTACCCACATAAACACGGGACTACGACTCCAACTTTACATATGTAAATAACTATATTAAAGCTCAATGCGGCACGTGTTAGAACTAAAATATCGATTTAAAATTTTTACAGAATCATATTCTTGCTAAACTGAACCATTTAAAAGGAAGTGCATTAAAAAAAAAAATTTTAAGTTAAATAAGGACCAGTCTTATATATATTTAGCATCAAGGTAAGAGAAGGAGTCGGAGTTGGACTCGGAGTTGGAGTCGGAATTAAAAAATTTCAGCGGCTGGAGTCGAGGTTAAAATTACGAGTATTATTCAACGGCTCCACTGCCCTGGTTTGAACACAAAAAAATTCTATCTAGCTGATAAATAAATATTAAAATTTGTTTTCGAATGGTAAAATGTTATATATGGTCGGTACTACTTTGCACTATGGAATCGTGGAATCTAAAAAGACCACATATAGAGAAATTAGAAAGTTTTCACTTTCTTTTTTGAAACTGGGGTGCCCCGGTAGGCTAGTTAGTAGTGAGCTAGTCTATCAGTACCGGGATTGCGGGTTCGATTCCCGCCAGAGACTCTGGTCTCCTGCAGACAAGCAAAAAGCTTCGCGGGATTTAGTGTTTTTTTTAAAAAATAAAAATTATTCTACAAAGCTTATGTATCAAATTTAAAGACTTCTGCATGAATAGAAAATATTTCATGCGTAAAGATAGTTTTGGATTGTATGGGCGGTGGGCGTGGCCGATTTTCTTAATTCAGTCAATACGCTCGGTGTCAATTTTCAATGATCTAGCATGACTCCTTGAAGTTTTTGCGTATAAATGTATGAAGCAATTCACTGTGCAGCGTGCGAAACAATCGAATTTTTTAAGAACATTTTGCGCAAACGAATTATCTGTCGGTTACTTCAGTCTCCCTGTAAAACAGCCTCATTCTTGCAATAAATCCCACTTTAGTTTATTTTTCTTTTGGGTTACATTTAATCGTCTAAGCTCACAAGCCAACAACGTGAATAAAGCTGCAGGCCAAGATAAAACTATCAATTTTCGGTATTTGTGTTGATTTTTGCGCTCGAGTCATTGCAAATTGGGTCTAGCGTATTCACTAGAACCGGTGCCTCTGCGGCAGACATTTGAACGATGTCATATTCCACAAATTCCTTTTCTGTACTTTTCCTTGGAATACAAGTAATTTCCCTAACCCACAAGTCGTTTAATTAAACAAGCAATTGCTCACTCTTAAGGAAAAAAGGGGGGTTCCATATTCAATATTGGTGGTGCAAATAAGTTCTTGCTGTCTAATAAATAAATTGTGGATGTTTTTCGTTTAAAAATTCGATAGATTTTGCCGTAAACGAATTCCGCTTCAAGGAACTGTTCATGCTTTAAGACTGTTAATGAATCAAGCCAATGTTTTAAACCCACGACTGCATGGCGTACTTAAGTCGGGATTTTCTGAATGGTTCTAAACAAATAAAAATCAGCCCGTCCAAAATCTTGATTTCAAAGTGAGAGTACATAATTAACTTTCGACTTGTTTGTTTCTTATCGTTCAAACTTTCCGAGGCAAAAAACAATTTGTGGCAATATGACCAAATATTAACAAAAGTAAAGCTCTCTATTGTCGAACATCAAAAACTTATTTATACCTCCAATAATATCTACAGCAAAAGGCCAACATTTTAAAAGAAATCATGTACTAAAGAGAATATCTCCGCGCTTCCAGGAAATACTTAGAATACTTTAAAGTATTTCCCAAGATTAATGATTTCCACTAGTAAGGAATTTCTTCTACAAATACTTCAGTTAAATTCACCGCCATTCTTTTAATTAACTCTTTGATTTATTAAGTCATGACTTACTTTGCTGCTGTACAATTAAAAATATTATCATCATTATCCTCATCATAATCATCATTAAGTCTTTTAAGACTTGGTAAATGAAAGTATAATTGTAAATGCGTGAAAGTAAATGAAAATATTTGTCTGTACGAGAAAAATGAAAAGATAAAACAAACTAGAAAAAAGAAAAATGTTGTTTGCTTTCCTTTCTAGCCAGCTTATCACACAACAACAAACAAACAACATCCTTTCAAATACGTTTAAAGACAATTTCCGTAAAAAGTGCATTGAAAATGGAGAGGAAGTTTTAGAAAATAAGTATATAAAATTAAGAAAATAATAGATAAAAATAAATATACTTTGAATAATATCAACAATATTTAAAGGAAATCAATGGTAGTCTTTAAAGCCATGACAAACAAAAAAAAAAAAATCACTTGAATATTTTTATGCTATAGAAGTTGAATTTTATTAAAATTTAGTTTAATTTAATCTTGCAGCAGCCAACTTCGTGTTATAACCAAATTAAGGCTTTGAAAGCTTAACCTTCAATGTTAAAAGAAAGGTAAACAACGTTTGACAACATGGTGTTACTAATTTGACAACGTATTAAAATTTTGTACTTCTTTTTTTAATTTGACAAGATTTAGTTAGTGATTTAACAACGTGTCTTAACCAAATTAAAGCTTTCCAAGCTTTACCTTTAATGTTAATAAGGTTTAAAGTAAAAACATGAAACTAATCAAGCAAACAACGAGCCGATAATGTATTGCTGGTTTTTGACAACAAGCTGTGCTCAGTTTGACAAAATGGTATTATTGATTTTAAAATTTGTGTATTTTTTTGTTATTGACTTAACAACGTGCTCTAACCAAATTTAAGCTTTTACCGATTGACTGTAATGTAAAAGTTTCACAAGATGTTCTCAGTTTGACAACATGGTGTAATTAATTTGAGAACGTACTGAATTTTTTTTTTGTCATTTTCATTCTTAATTGGACAACAATTCGTTATTGATTTAACAACGTGTTCTAACCAAATTTAAGCTTTCAAAGCTAAATCTTTATTGTTTCAGTTTGTATTAAAACTATGAAAGTAGAAAAGTTAACATTGAGCCGATAACATATTGCTGTTATTTGACAACAAGATCTTCTCAGTTTGACAAAATTGTAATATTGATTTTAAAATTTGTGTATTTTATTCTTATTGAATCAAAAATGTGTTCTTATTTAATTTGAGCTTTTAAAGATTAAAGTAAAAGTTTAATGTAAAAGTTTAATGTAAAAGTTCGACAAGATGTTCTCAGTTTGACAAAATGCTGTAATTAATTTGATAACTTTTTGAAAATTTTTACATTTTCATTCTTAATTGGATAACAATTCGTTATTGATTTAACAACGTGTTCGAACCAAATTAATGCTTTCCCTCATCATAACGTTTAATATTAAAGTTGGACAAGATGTTCTTAGTTTGACAACATGGTGTAATTAATTTGACACGTATTGAATTTTTTTTTACATTTTCGTTCTTAATTGGACAACAATTCGTTATTGATTTAACAACGTGTTCTAACCAAATTTAAGCTTTCAATGCTTTATTGTTAAAGTTAGAAAATAAAACTAGGAATGTATAGCTTTTTCAGTTTAAATAAAACCTTTTTCAAATTAAACGAAACCTTTTTCGAAATTAATGAAACTTTATTCAAATACAGTTAAACATTTTTCAAAATAAATTAAACCATTTTTAAAATTTGTAGGGAATTTATTTTTTTGGATTTCTTTGAATTACTAATTAATGAAGAGGCGACACTAACAATGTTACGATTAGTGGTAAAATAACTTAATAATGATTGGGCATGAAATTTTAACTTTGAAAATGTCTTCTCTATCGGGTAACATTTTAATGTACATTCACTATTGTCCACCTTATGTCATATTACTTGGGATTTATGGATTCTGGCATACTCCATAATTAAAAATGAGTTTTGTAGCATTGGGCTGCTTTCAATTTTATCTAAGAGCTCCCTAAGAAATACTTGTAAACGGGCCGTGGATACAGAAATAACTTTATGGTAAATAACGCCAGTATTATCTGTCGTAGCAATTAGAGTCATATTCTTTCTCTTTACGGTTGGAACTAAATTCCCACAAAATTTTAAAAATGGTTTTATTTAATTTGAAAAATGTTTAACTGTATTTGAATAAAGTTTCGTTTATTTTGAAAAAGGTTTCGTTTATTTTGAAAAAGTTTTCGTTTTATTTGAAAAATGTTTCATTTAAACTGAAAATGCTATAAACAACGAGGCGACAACATATTGCTGCTATTTAATAACAACATGTTCTCAGTTTGACAACATGGTGTAATTAATTTGACAACGTATTGAAATTTTTTTACATTTTCGTTCTTAATTGGACAACCATTCTGAATTGATTTAACAACGTGTTCTAACCAAAAGGAATGTAAACAACGAGGCGACAACATATTGCTGATATTTAATAACAACATGTTCTTAGTTTGCCAACTTGAAATTTTGTACATTTTCCTTTTTATTTAATAACATTTCGTTAGTGCCTTAAAAATATTTTCTAACCAAATTTGAGCTTTCAAAGACAATATTTTCTCAGTTTTACAACATGCTGTAATTATTTCACAACGTATAACCGCAATACTGCACGCTATTCGATATATCAGTATCGGCGGTATTTTACTGTCAATACGCCGATACTTTTTTTGTAGTTTTTTGAACCAGCAATTAATTTTCAATGCTTATTTTTTACTGCATAACAACTAATTCCAAAAAATCAAACAGAATAATAAGTTATTTCTTTTAATTCTTAAGCAGGAGGTTGGACCACCCCACGCGTGTTTCCTTTTTTCGAGATGCATGCTTAAGTAAAAAGTAAACCTGCTTCGATAGGTATATGCATTCTACGCGTTTGCTGTGTAAATTGCTAATATAATTTTACACTACGACCTTTTGGACTGATGCATAAACGCATTGAACGATTGGTGTGGACCTGCAGCATCAGCCGTTTTGTTTTGCACTATAATGGTAAAACGTTATCCTATTGATTAATCGTGTATGTAATTGTATGTTTAAAGAATTTTCTGTTAATTTTTAATGATTTTTGTGAAAATAAAAATTATTTTTAATCCAAATTTTCCTATCTCTATAATATTATTAGAAAATACGATAAATAAATAAATAAATTATCGGAGTTTTGTTAATTTTAGCTTGAATTTAATATTTAAATTTAATATTCATATCGCTACCTGTATCGGCGATATATCTTTTTGAGTATCGGTATCGTATCGACAAAAAGGGGTATCATTACATCCCTAATTGAAATATTTTACATTTTCATTCTGAATTTGACAACACATCGTTATTGGCTTACAATTGTACCTTGATTTAACATTTTTAACTTGATTGTTACAAAATTATTAAAAACTCACCATTGTCGTTTTGATACCATCCATTGAGAGTATTAAAAGGGGTTCGCTCTGTGTAATTAATCTTATGGAAATCATAATTTGTTTTCTAAATAATGAAAATATTGCAAATTCATTTAATTTTATCGATTCATGTATTTTTTTTTTTTTTAATAACAAATCACAAGAAAAATGTAAAACAAAAACTCTACGTAAATATTAAACTGTCATTCGATTTGAATTCCCACCACAAAAAATCGTAATAAATTTATGAATTTATTTGTTGTTTTCATGACACTTGCCACGTTGCCACCGCCATTAATTTTATCTAAGACATTTATTTAATTTAATATTTCTGCGATTTGTAGCTTGACATGACTTCTTGATTTTATTTGTAAATAAGTTTATGTTTCTCTCTTTTTTTGCTTTCTTAATTTGTTGTAACTTTATTTGTTTACGTTGATTGTGGCAAGTCAGAGTGTGCTGCCTTTAAACATAATGACGCTGGCCGCCTGCAGCAATTGGTTTTGCTATGTTTTGAATGATTTTTTAATTATTAAATTGCAGTTTGTTTTTCCTGTCCGTTTCTTTATTTTTTGTTGCCATTTACTAGACTTATTAACCGAAAAATTTATTTAGTTGTTTATTTAATTTTATCGATGTTTTTCGTGTCTTCTGTTTTAATATTTTTTATTTACAACCTTCCAAAAGCATTCACTTTGGTTTAGAGTGGTGCATTTTTTTTTTTGGCAGCCGTTTTTGGATTCTCTACAGTCTGAATAATGTTAAACCTTCTTACACCATGAGTAGCGAAGGAGCCTTTATAAAGTTTGTTATGCCATGTGGAACACCAATAAAAAATATTCATTGAACACCAAGTTCTTGAAATCGAACTCGGATAAAAGTTTACAAAAATATTTCCTTTTATGTACTTAATTATTAACAATTTTACTTAATTATCATTTTTAAACATGTAGGAGTGCTATATTCGCATATGCCCAATCTCATATAATCTCATGGTGCGGATAAGACCACAAAGTTATATAAATACCGTTCTTTAGATATAAGTAAATCTATTTCCGTACACATTTTGTCGGATGTTATCTATTGATACAAATATGCTGGCACCCACTTTGGAAGAATATTTTTGTAAGGGAGGTGCTACGCCCACTTCTCCAATCCCATCCACGTTTTTTTGGATGTTGTGTATTGATAGCCAAGATGCTTGTGCCTCCAGATACATAGAAATGTGTCATGTCTGTGTACGGAAGGTACCACGCCCACTTCTTCAATTCCGGAAATTTTTTGTGAGGCTGTACATTGATAACCCAGCTAGTTGTATTGAATTCAGACATATTTATTCTAACCGTTTTTTATATATATTTGAATCTATTTTATGCCACACCTACTCCTTCACTCCCGCCCACATTTTGTCAGATGTTGTCTATTGATAAAGCCCATATGACCGAGGTTGCCAATTTAGATTTAGATCTGGCGGTATTTAGATCTGGCGGTTTTTTTTCATCTAGCGATAAAATAATAGCTAGATTTTATCTAGCCAGAAGATCTAGCGATTTTTTTTCTTCATAGCCATTTCTTTCTTTTTTGTTATATTCGTTTATGACAATTTTTTTGGCATTTTCTTATTAAATGCGCTGTTATAACTTTGACGTTGATATACCTTTCATACTTAAAAATGCAGCAATATCATTTACATCAAAGGACAGTTTTAGCAACCTTGAAATATTAACGGTACTTGTTCTAGAACCACATAGAGCTAAGTATTACTGGATATGAATATATTGGTGGGTTTCCGCAAAACTTACCCAAAACACTACTTATACAAACATGATAATTTCAATTCGGAAGTCCGAATCAAGTGCCGATGATAATCAGGAAGACATAGAATATATATTGCTAGAAAAGATATTGCAAGACTCTCCTGATAAATTAAATATTGACTGCGTTAGGCCTAATTCAATTGCATACACTAGTGCGCAATCGTCTGTAGAATCTCCAAAAAGAAAATTAGTGAAAAAAATATAAACGCATTCTTATATTCCTCGTATGCAGCAGTTTGACTTTGCCTCAAGTTCCACAGCAAAATCACTAAATTGTAAAAAATCAAAGGCATGGATGGTTTGATTCTAGGCCAGACAGAAGAGATTTTTTTTAAGTAGGTTCTTTGACTAAGGTAAATTGCTGTACAAAATTTCATTGATATAAACTTTTGAAATCGATGTCTTCCGATTTGCACCAAGGTTAGTCTTATTGGATAGTAGTTTAGACACAAATTTTTCTCAAGATCGTTCAAAAAGAGTCTGAGTTAGAGGGGGTCAAAATTTGACATTTTGGCCAAACCGGTGTTCTTTCTCATCCATGTAACTTATTATCTATTGGTGTTAGCAAAATTTGTCCCAAACAAATTAGATAGCTAGTTCTTCAAGCTTTCGGAAAAATTTTTTTGTTTTTTTTTTTAAATTTTTAAAATTTTTTTTATTTTAAATTTAAAACTTATTTTTTTTGAAGCGGGTATTTTTTTTTTTTTTTTTTTTTTTTAAGATTTTAGAAACACTTACATATAAATAGGAAAAAATTTAAAATAGTGCATATGCTAAAAATTGAAAAATCCTCGTCTTGATCTAGAAATTATTTTTTTTTATACATAACCCACTCGCGGCCCAAATAGCGACCAGAACTTACTTAAAGGAAAATACCTAAGCTTTCTTTTGAGAAAAAAAAAAAAAAAAAAAAATACCCGCTTCAAAAAAAATACAAAAATAGTTTTAAATTTAAAAAAAAAAAATTTTAAAAAATTTATTAAAGGATCTTATGTGATTAAGATTAAATTTTTTAGATTATTTATCTTTTTGTCAACATCTCTATAGAAAAAAAGTGATTTTATTCCTGGGATTAACATATTGTTGGTATTACAGTATCGAGGGTATGCAATGCTTGTTAGGTATGCTATATACCGTCGGAAAGGTTAATTTGTCTAGTTTCTCAGCATAAGTTTTATTTTTAAGATTTTAGAAACACTTACACACAAATAGGAAAAAATTCAAAATAGTGCATATGCTCAAAATTGAAAATGCTCGTCTTGACTTAGAAATTATTTTTTTTATACAAAACCCACTCGCGGCCCAAATAGCGACCAGAACTAACTAAAAGGAAAATACCTAAGCTTTCTTTTGAGCAAAAAAGAAAAAGTAAAAAATACCCGCTTCAAAAAAATAAATAAGTTTTAAATTTAAAAAAAAAAAACAAAAAAAAAAATTTCCGAAAGCATGAAGAAATAGCTATCTAATTTGTTTGGGACAAATTTTGTTAACACCAATAGATAATAAGTTACATGGATGAGAAAGAACACCTGTTTGGCCAAAATGTCAAATTTTGACCCACTCTAACTAGTCCACATCGCTGTGAGCATAAATGGTTAAATTGAAAAAAATTTAAATATATAATTCCTGGGTTAAATAATGCGGTTTTTAATATTTTAAAAATCTAGCCATTTCTAGCTACTTTTGGTTTCAATTCTAGCCTTTTTTTTAACTGTTGAGTTGGCAAACTTGCTTATGACACTACATTTTTTATTCATTGAATTGATATAGAATTGATAGAAATAAACAGTAAATGTTAGAAAGGGCAAACTATAAAAAATTTAAACACAGTTTTGTGGTTTTTTTCTTTTATCTTATTAAATGTTGTCAACTTTTTGTTTATGAGTAACATAAAAACAAATCAAACAAAAATCGCTGATATGCCCCTAAACCACTGATTCAGCCACGCTTTTAATATTTCAAGCTTGAAATGTCAATTTTATGTTGAACAATTTTAAATTTTTTTGACATAACTTATTTTTTTTATCGATAACTTTAGTCACATTTTTGACAGTTTGCTATTTATCTTAATACAGCTGAACCCTTTGCACTTGCTAAATTTTTCTATTACATTATATTTGCACTGTTCACTAAATCTTGAACAATGCATTAAAAATGTAGTGTCATAAGGGCTTAACCAAGATGCTTGTACCTTATTTGGAAACTTGGGCTCATGTCGTCCACCAGATATACAGAACAAAACCACAACAACAAGGGATTTATGGGTAAAATTAGAGGCAATCGAATTTCAATAGAAAAATTTAGCGGAGCATATGTGGCACAATGATGGAAAATTCAGTACTATGGTACTTTTTTCAGTACTTTTTCTTTTCAGAAATACCACAGTACCCCCAAGTCTTTTCTTTTTATGCTTCCTTGTAAAGAAATCCAGGGTGACTTTTTTAAACACTGACAAAATATTGAACGGGCCAATAACATACAATTTAAAATTATTTTTCGTTCATGTTTTTTGTTTCAAAAATATTGATATTCTTCAAGCATCAATGTCAATTTAAATGCGTTTCAACTACATGGTTTCGATAACAGTATAATATACATATTGGGGTATTCACAAGGTGTGCTATCATGGTTTATTGTCATAATGTTCTAACATTTTACAATGGTTTAAAAATATTGTTGTTGGTTTGTAAACAAAAATTGTCTTAAATAAATAGAACGTTGCTTGCTATGTTTATTGTGCTGTCGTAATTAATAGCACATTAAATTATGAGGGGTTGCTCACAACAGTCCTATTTTTTCATGTTATTATTTTAAGACATATGACTTTATGACACCTTGTGAATCCCCCAAGTATGTATTAACTTTTTTTACTCACATATTTTGAACACCACTAGAAAACTTTTTGTTCGGGAATAAAGAACGAAAATAAAAAGATGCTTTGAAACTTTACAAAAAATGGAGGCTGCTTCCAGTGGGTTAGGATTTATACAATTCTAGAAAGTATATGTTCATACATGGACACAGAAAAAATACCAATGTCAAATCAACAAGGCGCAATGTTGATTGAAAATCATAGTAAATTTCGGCTAAAGTACATTTTTTTTTTAAATTTATCCTTGTTTCATATTAATTTTAAATGAATAATGTTAAAATAACATTGTTCAATATTGAATCCATAAAATCGTGTTTTACGTGCTATGTGTGAAAACAACAACAACACTCCAAGAAGAAATACATGAATTTTTTAATTTTATGTATAAAATAATATAAAAAACAAAGACGAATTTTCGTATTATTTAGTTGAATAGATCAAATTCTCGAAGAAGAATGATGACGAAAACATATCGGGCCTTTTCTGCTGGTGTCTTTTAATTGTGAGTGCTTCTGTAAACATCGGGGAAAACAACAATGTGCAACAGGAACATAAATAATAATATTCTTTCTCTCTCTCTTAAGTTCAGGGGGTAAGTGTTTACAATCATTCTAAAACAAAAACATATGTAGATTCTGAAGCTTCTTCTAACTATTATTTTACACTCAAATTAAACTGATTCTACTTTAAATTCAAGTTGGTTTAACTTGAAACAACTTTAATTCAACGTGAGTCGTAGTGTTATTTCAATATCAATGGCATTTTGCTCTCACTTTACTGGAATGTTAAATTAATATGAATTACAGTTATTTAAAAAAAAAATAATTGCTTGCAAGTTATTGTAACCGAAAAATGTAAAATCAACCTCGTTTTCGACGATTTTACATTGATTTTCTTTTGTGTGTTTGCTGACCAAAATTTTATTTATTATATTAAAATTAATATATATTTTTTACTTTTTGAAATTTTTGTGTTTTTTGAGTATATTTTTTTAATAAGAAATATGTTTTATAAAAAGTACCAAAATGTTGTATAAAGTACTCTTTTGCTTGGTGGTCAGTACCATCTTAATTTTTAAATTTTCCATCACTGATGTGGCATAAATATATACAAACCAAGTCCCCTTAATATCTTCGGACAACCCATTTCAATAGTCAGACGGACATCATTGTTGTTGTAGAAATTACAAACGGAGTGACAAACTAATTAATAAACTTTCCACCTGTGGTGAAGGGTATAAACAATAGAACTAAAAATCTTTAACGAGCTTCATCTTACGTGATTTCGATTTCTAGAACATGACCGATATTCTTGGTCCTTGAGTAATTTCAAGTCAACTTAGCCAAGGCCGTTGGTTGAAAATGCTCTCAATTCTGAAAGATACGCAGAAAAAGAGCCAATGAGGTTTTGAGTTCTCTGGAGCAGTATGAAATCCAGCATAAGGAGTTAAGTAGAAAAATAGTTATTGACCCAACGGTTCAACTACCTAAAAAGTTTACACTTAATTTCTGTTTACTTCGTATGAATTGTTGAAAATTGTGAATCAGTACATTGTCACTATTGACATTTCTTACAAGGAGCATTGTGACATGTTCCTGGTGATTTTGATAAATTTTTACAATTACAATAAAGGCGAATTCTTGTATACGTTGGTGTCGATACCACAATAATGCCCAATTTTCAGGATAGTATTTAAATCTATATTATGTTAATTTTCATAAAACTTAAATCGTATTTAAATACAGATTGATTTTTTGAGTTTAATTTGAAAAGTCTTATTTAATTAAGATAAAGGTATGTTAGCACTACTAAATAGAAAAATATATCACAAAAAAGTGTAGCTATTTACAAGGTGGTCTCAAAAAAGGCTGGTTTTTATTGCTTTACCTGTTGTTGTTGTATTGTTGTGATATTGAGTTCACCTTGCTAAGATAATCCAATGGAAACTTAAGTTGGATTTAAATGTACCACATCGGTGAATTAAGTTTCATTTAAGTGTTTAGTGAAGAAGAGAATTTAGTATTTAAAACGATTTTAAGCATAAATGTGTTTTAATGTCAATCCTGAAAATTGGCCATAAGTAACAACACCAAAAACACAACAATGAATTTTTTTGTTGCTTTCGTTGATCGATATGTCAAAAACACAAGCAACTTTTGACATTTCTCTCTCTAAGTAAGAAAAAAAAGTAGCGACACTTGTACAATGAAATCGCCCTGATTACAATTTAAATTGTCATTTTGTTTTTAATAAAATTTTACATTTGTACATATATTTTCCGTAATCCTTTAAATTAATTTAATTTCTCATTTTCTTCTCTTTTTAGGTATGTATTAAAATAAATATATCTAATGTTTGTAAGTGAATTTATTGAACTCTTAAGACGACATTCTGAAAATGTCGGAGTCATGACGATCTTAGAAAACGGAAAATAAATTTGCATTTTCGAAGTTGATATAGAGAATCTTATAAAGTTTTATTCATCCGAAGCAAAAGTTCAGTTAAGTTTTTATTTTAATTTGGTTAATTTTAGCAAAATTTCCTATAAATAGTAAATTTTAGCAAAATTTCGAATGAAAATTAAATTTTAGCAATATTTTCTATTAAAAGTAAATTTTCACAAAATTTCCTATAAAAAGTAAATTTTAACAAAATTTCCTATAAAAAGTAAACTTTAACAAAATTTCCTATAAAAAGTAAATTTTAACAAAATTTCCTTTAAAAAGTAAATTGTAACAAATTTTTTTTAAAAAGTAAATCTTAGCAAAATGTTCTATAAATTCTAAATATTAGCAAAACTTCCTATAAATAGTAACTTTTAACAAAATTTCTTATAAAAAATAAATTCTAACAAAATTTAGTAAATTTTCCTCCAAAAATAAATTTAAGAAACATTTCCTATAAAAAGTTAATTTTAGCAAAATTTCATATAAAATGGAAATTTTAACAAAATTTACTAAAAAAAAAAAAATAGTTAATTTTTACACAGTTGCCTATAAATACTACTTTTTAACAAATTTTCCTTTAAAAAGTAAAATTTAGCAAAATTTCCTATAAAACGTAAATTCTAACAAAATTTCCTAAATTTTAACAAAATTTCCTATAAAAATGAAATTTTTAGTAAAATTTTCTATAAAAAGTAAATTTTAGTAAAATTTTCCTATAAAATGTTTATTTTAACAAAATTTCTTATAAAAAGTAAATGTTAACAAAATATCCTAAAAAAGTAAATTTTAACCAAATTTCCTGCAAAAGTCAATTTTAGAAAAATTTCATACAAAATCAAATTTTGGAAACATTTCTAATAAAAAAATTCACAAAATTTCCTATAAAAAGGAAATTTTTACAAAAATTTCTATATATTAGCAAACTTTCCTATAAAAACTTTTAACAAAATTTCTTATAAGAAATAAATTCTAACAAAATTTAGTAAATATTAGAAAAATATCTTACAAAAAAAATATTTAAGAAACATTTACTATAAAAAGTTAAGTTCCACCAAAATTTCCTATAAAAAAGTTAATTTTTACAAAATTTTCTATAAATAGTAATTTTTAACAAATTTTCCTTTAAAAAATAAATTTTAACAAAATGTCGTGCAAAAGTCAATTTTAGAAAAATTTCGTACAAAAGTCAATTTTAGAAACATTCTTATAAAAAGAATTTTCTATAAAAAGAAATGTCCTATAAAAACTAAATATAAGTAAAATTTCCTATAAATAGTAACTTTTCTTATAAAAAATAAATTCTAATAAGATTTGGTAAATTTTGTTAAAATTTCCTAAAAAAAAGTTAATTTTTAACAAAATTTCCTATAAAAAGTAAATTTTAACAAAATTTCCTATGAAAAGTAAATATTAGCAAAATGTCCTATAAATACTAAATATATCAAAATTTCCTATAAATAGTAACTTAACAAAATTTTCTATAAATAAAATAAATTCTGACAAAATTTAGTAAATTTTAGAAAAATTTACTATAAAAAAAATTTAAGAAACATTTCCTATAAAAAGTTAATTTTCCTATAAAAATTTTGTTAAAATTTCCTAAAAAAAAAAAATTAATTTTTACAAAATATCCTATAAATAGTAATTTTTAACAAATTTTCCTATAAAAAGTAAAAGTTAACAAAATTTCCTATAAAAAGTAAATGTTAACAAAATTTCCAAAAAAAAAAAAAGTAAATTTTAACAAAATTTCCTATGAAAAGTAAATATTACCAAAATGTCCTATAAATACTAAATATTAGCAAAATTTCCTATAAATAGTAACTTAACAAAATTTTCTATAAATAAAATAAATTCTAACAAAATTTAGTAAATTTTAGAAAAATTTCCTACAAATGTAAATTAAAGAAACATTTCCTATAAAAAGTTAATTTTTACAAAATTTCCGATAAATAGTAATTTTTATCGGCGCTATTTGTCCGCTTGGATCGGCGCACAAGTGGCCGATACAAATCAGCACATTTGTAACTTTTTGATTGCTCAGCATTGTGCTAAAGAGTGTTCACATTATCGGTACATCAGTGTTGCTTTTAATTGTCTAAAGTCAGCACGATTTCGGCGCAGATTGTAATATGTTAAAAAATCACGTGCGTTCACTGGCACATAAAATGCAACGAAAATTTGCACACCGCGCCAATAGTTTGATTTTAGCTTAAGACGCAGCATAACGTAAGATGAAGTGTACAACAAATTCGACACACGAATTTGGAGCTTGTCTTGGAATAGCTCTCGTAACATTAAAGTGTTATAGCAGATGAGCAACCTGTTCTTAATAAATGACAGCAGCCTTTAAATACTTTAATGAAACGATTTGCGAAAAAGTTTCGAAAGTCGCATTTAAAACAGCTTTTCAGAGGATTCAGATGATTCGTGTAGTTGTAAGCATTGAGGTAATTTTGATAAAGTACAAAAGATAATAAGGAACTTTTTTCTCAATGTAAGGCTACCTTTTAGTCGGCATAACCCAATTTCTATTAGTTTTAATTCGATTTAGTGTTTTCGTTATTATTTTTTTCTTATCCACTAACAAAATAATTCGAATATTTTTATGGCAAATTTTTTTTTCATTATTTCTTCTCTCCTTCATGCTGTTTATGAAAAATTTATTTTCTTTTTTCCTCGATTTTCATATTGTTTTGGTGTGGCTTGAAAAAAAGGAAACCATTGATATATAATTTTACCAAATATACAAAATATTAGTATTTTATGGCTTTGTTACGGTTTTTATGTAATACATACAATTAAATTTATGATTGTAACTTTTTTTTTTGTTTTCCTTTTAACAGTGATTGAATGCATTTAAAAAAAGAGAAAAAATATTATTCAACTTTATAACTTTAAATGCTTTACAAAATGATTTGAGTATTACATTATTTAAATTAAAAATTAATATTCCATGAAATTTTGTTACTTGCGATAACGTTTTTTCTTTTCTGCTCTCGTTGACAACTTTGCACTTTAGCGTTTGTTTATCTTTTAACGTAGATTAATAATGAAAATTAACTAATTCACGTTTCAAAGAACTGCAAATACCCGTTACTAATTACCCGCTAAAGTTTTTGGGCAAATAGAGAAAAAAAAATTCATTTCATATGGAGAAAAAGTTTTTTGTTTTAACCACACACATTTAGTACGGATCTAAACAAACAAAAGTCAACTTTAACATTTCAAATGTCAAGAACATGGATTATGAAAAGAAAACAAAACACACAATCACCAAAACTTTCTTTAAACTGTCTGAAAAAATATCATGTGTAAATGTTTTCACCCGGAAACTTTAAATTTTAAACTTTGTAAATGTAAATTGCCGTATCGTATTCCATAACTAATTACAGGTTTATCTCTTTAAACAAATTAAGTTTTGTTTAACACAACAAAATGTTTCAAATGTACCGGTCCGATAGGTTTTAAACAAAAAATCTCTGCGATGAATTTATCTAAATATATCAAAAATAAATCACGTCTTCTAAAAATATTTATCGAGAATCGAGTTTTATATAAAAAATCAATGAGATTTTGAATTTCGCGCTTCCTAACTAAAAGGGCAACACTGTTCATGTCAAAAGATATCTGTCAGTTGTCTCCTGCCATAATTTTAATTAGCTGCGCCGTTTAATTTTTGTTTGACAGCCATTGGGAAAAATAGAAAAAAGTGAATTTCCTGGGCTTATTTTTGCGGAAAAAAACATAACTCAAATCACGGCTTAGCTCGATAAATATTTACTTGGGAACTAAGCACCATAAATTTCAATGGTAAAAAACGTTGTTTACTGAACTTTGATGTGACCGTACACACACGAAAGATGCCGAACGTTTTGGTCAGCCAGCTGAGGTCTCTGCGCCCGAATCAATTGAAAAATAATTCACGGTACGGTGTTGCTCGATCGGGAGATTGTGGAAGCCACACAGAAAAAATTCTCCAAACTTCTTTGACCAATAAAAGCATTAATCAAAAAGAAAATTAGTTTTAATTAAAAATTTAATCAAGTGAATTAACCGTTTTATCAAGTGACTTAAACGCTTAATTGATTTTATTAATTTGCTTACTGGTGTAAATTTAAATAATTTTTTTAATTAATATCAAGAATTTTTTAATTGAAATCAATTTTTATTTTTTTTGTGCATAGACATCTCAAATACTTATGTGGTTTTAATTTTGAATGATTACTGGGCTATAAAAAAGCTTTCAGCAAGATGGTTGCCGCATTTGCATACAACCGACCACAAATGCTTGTGCAGTTTCCATTATACAATCCTTGAATTATTCTCTTGTGAATAATTCAAGTGATTATATCTTGTTTCGAAAGCTGACGAAAGGGCTTGGCGGAAAGAGATTTGACTGCAACAACGATGAAATGACCGTTCAAACAAATTCCTACTTGGATGATCTAGATAAATCTTATTTTATGGAAGGTATTAAACAATTTAGGAACCGTTTTACAAATTGTATAGAGCACAGAAAAGAGCGTTAAAAAATTAACTAACAATTTTATCTAAATAACTTTTATAATAGTTAGTCAAATAATTAATTCTCTTTTAATTTCTAATGAAAGCGCAAATTGAAAACAAGTAAATTGTCTGGGGAATGCCGGGACTCCCCAATTAAAGTTTTAAAATTGTTAAATTGTATGAAGCTACAACAACAAAGTAAACACGTTTTGTACAATCTCAACCACAAAGCTGAGGTTTTTTTTGTAGCTGCGCTTAGTTTTTTCTCTTTCTCTCATTCTATTCTAGTCAATATACGATGTACGGTATAAGTGTCCGGCTCAAGGCGAATTCAACTACAGGTGGTGTCGGAACTATAACATTGAATTTGTTAGTGTTTACGGTTCGAAATGTCAACCATTTCTAACAAATCAAAACAAATTGATTCGAACTGTCAAAATCAGATAGCGTTTCGACGCCACCTGAAGTTGGATTCGCCTTTTGTCTGGCTATTGCAAAACACTTTGTACTTAATTTTCTCCTCTTTATTTATTACAAAAGAACTAGTTTTTCCATCAGATAAGGAATACGATACATATATTGTATTTTTTACCAAAGAATTTTTTTTTAAAAAGGCCTTGATGCAAAATTATACAGCTTAAGAACCACTGCTACAAAATGTCGTCATTTTATTATCTTTTCTCTCCATACAACTAAGTTCAAATTACAACAATTAATAACAACAATAATAAATATTGTAGATACATATGTATTTTTTTTAAAGCCCAATCTAGATGTGAACATCAACAAAATTCAAACATTATTCAACATGAGTTTTAAGCCAGTTAATGAACAGACATCAATCATCACAGTGAAACAAAAGCAAGAGTTAATACTTTTAATTTCGAACGCATGATGAAAGCGATTTATACAATTATAAAGTCATGATACAAGAAAAGAAGGAAAAACTTTTGCAAAAAAAGAAGAAGAAGAAAAATAGTAAAATAACAAGAGAAACAGCGAAAAAAAAGTTCAAGGTGAATAAATTAGACGAAAGTAGAAAGAAACTGCATTTTCACACGCAATTTTCTTAATTAAAGAAAATTTTTCAATTTTCCAAAAGGTCGTTGTAGATAAAAAAAAGGGAAAACTAAAAATGAATGCGAAATGAGCTAAAAATTAATTGAAAAGATAAAGAAAATATAGTAAAAACGTAAGAAGAAAAAATTTAATCAAAAGTAACGGTATTACTTAAGGCTACTTTACACTATTGCACCTTGATTCATACATGTTAAAAACTAAAGTAATATGTAAAAGTGTGATAGTGTGAATGCAATTTATTATGAAAGTGACAAGTATTACGATAAAAAAAAAAATTACATCCCATACGTCTTCATCGTTTTTTGAATTTTATGTTCATGTGTGATAGTGTGAATTCAAAATGTAATGTTAAATTATAGCCTATTTCCAATGTGCGAACGAATTCTTTCGTTCGCATAACTACATTGAAAACAAAAACAAAGTCTAAAAATTTGTTTTTATTTTCGAAGAAAGAATTCTTTCGCACATCGGAAGTAGGCTATTAGATTTTTTTACTGCCGCAACAAAACTAATTTGATTTCTATCTTACAAAGTATAATGGAATACGTAAGACTTGTGTTATAGTGTTAAGTAGCCTTAAGCAAGTTATTAGCCTAATGGAAGGTAAAACGAAATGGAATTAAAACATAAAATCAATTGAATTACAATTCATTGGATTTGAAACAAAAGTTTTAATAGCAAGAAATTCTTTCGAACCAGAATTTGAGCTTTGTGTGGTAAATGGGAAAAGAGTTTAGTCAAGCATAAATAAATATTTGTTATTCGATCAAATTTATTAAAGCTATGGGGGGGCAATTGCGATAATATTCACGGCTACCATGATACAGGGTTTTCCTTTGTAATTTGACTTTTCCATATAATTTTATTTACGATAAGGACGATTTTTAACATACTTGCGAAATTTTCCATACTAGAGTCAACGAATACCTATACTGTCATATACCAATAGAATCGTATCGAAATGCTCTCTTGAAAAAAAGATCTCAACTCCATAGTTAAGACTTATTTTTCAACGAAAAAATAATGGTTCGGGTGAAACTCTTATTTCGCTGTCATAAAATGAAACTCATTCAGGGAGTTATTGCTTTACCGTCAAAAATAAAACTTATTTGAGGAGTCTTATTTTTCCCGTCAATTTACATAAAATGAGTAGGGCCGATTTAACCATAATATGGTTGCATGTGAAAATTCTTTCGTGGAAAGAACCATAAGTGTTTGGAAATTTTTTATTTAAAATGTTTTAAAACATAAATTTTGTCTTGATAAGACATTTGTGCGGGGTAAAGGGGTTTTCGAAAAGGTTTATTATGCGGAATTATTTATTTTTTTTATGTCGAAACAAATTGAAATGCAAAAACTAAGAGACCCATATAAACCGACACTATACAACCGATTTCAGGCTTTAATTGGAAAGTAACTCTTTTTTAAGCCCGATAGAAATTAAGAGAACGTTAGCTGTCAAACCAACTGTGCTCACTTTTTGAAATTTATGATCAGTTTACTCTGGAAAATCATCACTTGTACTTGGAAAATCAGTCGTTAATGTTTTATTGCAAATTTTGTTTAAGCCTGCGATACACTATCCTATTCAGTCGTACGATTTGTCAAAAAAAATCGTGTGTGCTCATAACGTATGATAGTGTGGCTTAAAAAGAAATTGAGTGGCAAATTTTTTTGACTAGTCAGATTTTCGTGTGAATGAATCGTAGGATTGTGTAGGATAGTGAATCCCGGCCTTTAGCGATTAGGCTTATTTTTAACTTAACGGATTTGTTAAAAAATTTTATCTTTTTGCTTCAATAAATAATAATACACAAATATGGTTTCATCATCATTTCTTATGTTCTTTAGAAGCAGTTTTTCCCATATAACTTTTTTTTTTTGAAAATTATCAGTTTTTGTAAAAAAAAATATGGCAACACTGAACGAAATCAAATTTTGCATAATTATTTGGAATTGATCATGCAAAAATGTATCAGACATTTAAAAACAAATGAAAAAATTGTGCCAGATGGCGCCGATTTTGCTTGTCAAAAAACTGCTGGACGAGGACTAGTCCATATTATAAAACATTTGCTGCCAAAACTTTCTTTAGTTCTCTTTTGAAACTGCATTCGTTTCCATATAATAAATTTTGTATGCCATCTCTCTTTCTTCTTCTTTTACTATCAAACCCAAATGTTTCGCAGCAATTTCGTTTCTTAATATGGATGGATTTGGCCACACAAAATTGCTCTAGTTTTCCGTTGATGACCTTGAACTATTGAAATATGAAGCAAACTTTAAGTAAAAATCATAATTTCTAAAAATAAAAAATCATCATTTGAGAAAAAAAATCTTTAACTCACATTTTTGTCAAAAAATTGATAAAATTATCATTCTGGCAACGCTGTTTATATATTATATTCAAACAAAAGAAAACAAAAATTTGTCAAACTAAACTTTGTGTGCCTAAACACGATACAAAGTTTAAAAGAAAATTCAACAAACTTTGTCAAAGTAAACTTTGTCTGTCTAAAAGGGGACTTACTATGATTTGTTGATTTGTTGTTGATATTTTCCATTTTGGTGTAAATTTCAAATACAAATTTCCACAATTATTTTCAGTTTAATAAAACCGTTAAGATATTATTGTTGTAATATGGTTTCTCTGCCTAAATAACTGCAACAAAGTAACTAGAGAAAACGTGAACTATTTTTGTGCCTTTTAGCCATTTGGCGGCTTTTGAGAAAAATCAAAAATTTTAAAATGAGAAAAAAATCTGTAAACAATATAACGGATAAATGTTGGGATGAATGGAGACTGTAGACAACAGGGGTTTTGTTGTGTTTGTTGATGTCAGATTAAATGTTAAAAAGATTTTCTTTAGGTTAAATTTATAGTTTTTCTACTATTGGGGGTATAAAAAAATTCTTGATGATTTTTTTTTCTTAAATATGCTTTTAGTTAAATAAAGTTTTTTTTTACTATAACATCAGTCAACAAAATTTTTGTGTTTCTTTTCTAACTTTCCGGCGATACAGGGATTTTTCTCTGAAAAAAATTGTTCTCTTCTGAAATTAATAACACTGTGCTAGAATTTGACACTCTATTTGAGACAAGCGGCGGACCTGGCGTTTTAACCTAATTCGGGTATGCTGAATCCAGTGGTGATAACCGCTTTTTTTTAGGTTAGCTCTTGCTTTCGAGATATACCGTTAATTTGGTCCCTGCAGCGCGTATGATGCTCCTAGACGGGTAAGATGTATGACCAACCCCACTTTATTTTTCATCGCCATCATATATTTTTTAGTTTGTTCAATAAACTAAACCGTTTTTGAGTTACGCGAATATATGGATGAATGGATTCAGCATACCCGAATAAGGTTAGGACGCCATGTGCCCCGCCTGTCTGTTTTTTCATTTAGCACAGTGTAATCAACGGGCGATTATGCATTAATCAATGGCAGTTGGGGCCAAGATCTGGACTATTAGGCAGTTTATATAAAATTTTCCTCTTTGCTGGTTTTTAAATACAGAGGCTGTAAGAAAATTATAGCTTTGTGTCTGATAGTAACATAGAGCATACCAGTATCCATCTTCTGTAACTTTGGTGAGAACTTCTCGCATCGAAAAGATGTGAAACAAAATATTTCATCGTCTCTCGAAAAGTGGGAAAAAGCTATGTATATAACTCATATCGAAAACTATCAAAAGAGATAACGTCGTTACCTTATAAATGTCATAATATTCCACTCGAATATTCGATGTTAAATTGCAGACGTTGAGAACGCCAGTCACACACAGCGTTGCCATAATTTTTTTGGAAAATACCTGCACATAAAAATAGCCCAAAGAAATATATATAATTTACTTAATTATTTTATTATATTATTAACGAATATCGTTACTTCGTTGCCTAGATGAAAGACAGTGGAATTAAGAAGGGTACACAAGTACATGTAGTCTTGCGATTTGTTGTGTTTCTTCATTTAACAAAAATGTATTTTAGTTCCGTCTCAGATTTGCTATTTGTCAAGTGAACATACATGAAAAATTGCTGCAATAGAAATTTTACAGTGAAAACTCAAATGCAACTGTAAAAAAGAAACAACAAAAATCACAAAATGTAAGCAGGGACATAATTAAGCTTTCAAAAGTAAAAGCCAAATAAACTACTCAAACGGCTTGGCAAACATGTCAAAATTGAACGTTTGTACAATCCTTATGCGTTATTTATTGGAGTATTTCACAAACGATTTTTGTAGACAAATCGAAATGTTGCATATTTTCCAAGCTTTTTGCGCTACCTAGTGCTTAATATATTAATTTAAGTGAACATTTTGCAGAGTCAAGAAGGAAACGACGAAGCATAACAAATTATAAAGAATATAAGTTTTTGATTAGAATTTATTGCAAAATTCTTAATTAGGTTTGTGTGGCCGTTTATGTTTTTTGTTTGACTCTTAAAGCTTGCCTCTGTTATATGAGTATGTGTTAAGCAAATTAGGTAAGATTATGGCTTAAGAAATAAAAAATAATATAACAGAATTGAAAATAAAAATATTTTAATGTAAATACTGCAAAATCGGCACAATTTACAAAAAAACTTATTTTATTTAATAAAAAACTGTTCAATGTTTGGAAAAACTACAAAATGTACATTTGGCAACGCTTGTCACACATATCGTTGACGGCGACCAAAACTTACTAAAATTTTAACAATTTTCAACGACGGCGGCGTAAATACAACCGTCGCACAGTGGCGCCATTTGAGTTTTTTCGTTGCAAAAATCATATCTTTTGAACCGAATAAGAAAATTGAACAGTTTTAACAGCATATGATAGATAACTGTTCAGCCTATGAAATGAGCGTTTGGAAAGGGTGCTACGCTTTGTAGGGGCCTACTTATGGGTTATCAAAGTTAAAATTAGTAGAAAAATCAATTTTATGGTAACTAAAAAAAATTATTTTTACATTTTTAGATTGTTTTTATATTTTTTCTTTAGGGTTTTATGTTTTAAATTATTACCCAACAAATTAAAAAAAAATAATTTTTTTTTCGTAGACTAATCCAGGCATTATGCTTATTTTGCAATATATAGGCTTATGCTACCATGCCTAAAAATTTACCTGTTCCCTGCATACACATGGATTTAGGCTGAATAATGCAATTTTGATATTATGCAAGTGTCCAAATACGATTTGTGCCTACCTGTAGGGACCATAAGTCAATAATTTTCTTGACCATTTGTACGCCAAAGTATTGTTTAAGTGAGGTACGTACCTGCTAATTTCAATGAGTAGTTTTTTTTTTCAAACTATTAGATCAAACTACTGTCAGTCAAAACATATAAGGGATGGACTCCATACAATTTCTGCAACCATGTCTTTTTAACCTTTTTTACCTCTAGAAGCCAAACGGGCACGTACGGGCAGATAAAACCTTTTGAATTATGTAAAGAAATAATCAAAGAACAGGTTTTGCAACTATGGCAAATATAGAAAAATATAGATTTTTTTATTTTCCGTCAAAGTTGAAAAATAGTGAAAAAACGGATAGTTTTTAAATAGTGATTTACCAGGAGAAACACAAAGCAAACAGTTCATTTTTTTTTATCATTATACATTTAATAAATACATCAATCAATACAAACAAAAAATAAGGCGATTCGTTACCTATTTTTCGTGATATTACACCTGAAATCGCAACAAATTGACTAAAAATTGTGTGTTTTTTTGAAAACCGAAAGTCGGTCAACTTTGAACGGTTATATCTTCTAAACTAAAAATGTGATATTATTAAGAGTGGCATATTTGAAATCGTTAACAAGTTTCCTATAACATGGGTTTATTCAAAACTTCGTCGGCGCTCATGAAAATTTTGATTTTTGCAACCTCGTTTGCTCTACGGGCGCCACTGTGCGTCGGCTATACCAAATAATGTAAAGTGCGGCTTGAATGTTTGTTGTTTTAAAAATGGCTTTGAAAACATTCGTATATTTTTGAAAAATGTGAAAAGAAAAATAATTTAACAATGAAAAAATCTGACAAGAACAAAATATTTACCTCTTTCGGGTTATTATTCATTGCGTTTTGCATTTTTAATATATTTTGTAATGTTAAAATTTTTCTCACCCCGTTTTTATGCATGAGTTTATTTGACACTTCAAAGCGGGAACTTTCTCATAAAAATTTTACAGACACACTTTTTCTGTAAATTGGCGCGCAATTTCCTTACGTGAAAGCTATTACTCGCCAAAAATTTTAAAGACGCAGTTAAGTGAGAAAAACAGTTGTTTGTTTCAATTTATGGCATTTTTGTTTCAATTCTCACATTTTAATCGAAAAGTTTCTCGACGCGACGAGTTACAGAACGTGGGCACATGGATGGAAAATTTAGATTTTTAAGTGGTGTGAAGCCATAACAAATAAGTACTTTTTTTTTAAATAAAAGTGCTAAAACTTAGGTGCCCTTATTTTTCTTTCATGAAATTCCCAATCTACTGGACACTTTTTAAGGGTTCTTGATTTGTGATAGTATTTTGTCACCACTACACAGAAAAAATTTATAATTTTCTCTAATCACCAAATTTATACCAAATTCATAATATTAAACAAACAATTTGTTGATTTTGCTCCTATTACCAAAATGATTATATTTATTACTAATAATTGTAAACTTGTGATAAATAAATTATAATTTTAATTTTAATTAAAAAAATTATCAAATAACTTTGCCATCTCAAGCAATGTGTTAATTTATTTAATTAAATATTGACAATTCCCAACAACAATTTTACATGTTTAAATTATTTTATTTTAAACGAAAAAAGTCAATTAAGATATTTTGTTATTTAATTAATATTTTAATTAAAAATTTATTTCAAAACAACTTAAATGTTAATTAAATCAAAATAAAAGTTTTATTTTCTTTCAACTTAAAGAATAATTGATTCAATTATCACTTTAGTTAAATATAAATACTTTTTAAACCATTTTTTTAATTGATAAAAAATTTTTTTCTGTGTAGTAGATCACTAACTGCAAACAAATTTTTAAATTTTGTTGCTGTTTTAAATAAATGAACTGGCAGTTAATGTTTTTCTTATAAGGCGCATATCTTCATTTCGTTCCAAAAGTTCATCGGATTCCTATTATCACTGCAATTTTTGTTACGTCAGCGTGACACCATTTACTTGAGGTCCTTGAAATCGTAGATGTATTTATGTATATCTGACAAAGATATGCAAGCGCTTCCAGTTCTTATGCAATTATTTAAATAGCAATTATACTCTTTTAGGCCGGGTTTTTGAGATGTGGGTCAAGTTTAAACTTAGTTTAACTAAATCAAAAACTGGGATTTTTCCGGCGAAATGTGATTTTTTTATTATATTATTAAAGACCTACATTTAAAGCAAAACTAAGCTGTTCCGTCTAAATTTTGTGTACGAACTTGGTAATTGCGGCACAAATCTGTTTTCAGATTAACTAAACCTAGTTTAACTAGGATCTCAAAAACCCAGCCTAAGTTGGCTCCAAAGCCAATCTCGGAGTTTTATCTACTTATCACTTTCGAGAAAGATCGTTGCATCAGTGAAAAGATGAACCGTTGCCAGTCGGACGAAACAACGTGGTCCACTTATTATGCCCTTGAAGAATCATTAAATGTGCCAACAAAAGCTAATGGGTTATTTTCTTAATTCTAATTGGCAACAGAAATCCTTGTGAATTTACCATATGGTCAAGAGACAAATCCGCCATTCACTTCGTAAAATCTGGTTCGACTAGAGAGTCCTCCGATAAGTCGATTAGACTGCCATTGCATTAACAATTGTAGTATTAAATCATCAATGTGAAGCGTATTTTTTTTATCCCGATAGGGCTTGAAGATGTACGCAATTATATATTAATCAAAATAATCAAAAATGGGCCACTTTTTCAAGCATTGCTGGCCGTATACCACGAACAATTTTGGCGTCCAAGGAGACAATTTTTGCTGGTTTTTCAGCAACAACCAGTGGCTTCTGTTAGCCCCACAAGAAATAATCAAGGGGTGTTAAATTGCACGACCTTGGAGTCCAATTCACAGATCCAATTCTCGAAATAAACTTATCACCAAATTTTTGAATATTGACCGATGGATGCAGCCGCCGTATGGCAGCGCCATCCCGTTATAACCGCACTATTAATGCCACCCATATTTTCAAATAGAAAATCATGTTTTTGGTGCAGTAACAATCTTCAATGGCCTAATTTTGAAGAAATAAGGTCCGATTATGCCAGCAGCGTGTAAACCGCACAAAGCTGTGCAATTTTCTGGATGTACTGGAGTCTGATTTTCAAAGTAAATTTAGATAATTTGTTAGTGTTTTTCAAGCTTAAATCTTTGCATAGTGTTTTGCCACAGTATACTGATCATCACGGAAACCGTAAATGTGCAATTGCTTGTTTTTTCTTGTGTGATCAATGAAAGCAGGAACATATATTTATACGTTTGAGATTTC
Source organism: Pollenia amentaria (assembly GCA_943735925.1). Taxonomy (NCBI): domain Eukaryota; kingdom Metazoa; phylum Arthropoda; class Insecta; order Diptera; family Polleniidae; genus Pollenia; species Pollenia amentaria. The sequence goes on from OX031007.1 coordinate 124,994,666, forward strand.
TTTTTGAATTTCGCCATCGATTTGTTCGTGCATATTTTTGCATATTTTACCATTTGCAGCATTTTGTTGCATTATTTAGTTAAAAGAGAATTTTTGAAGTTTGAAGCATATTTACATATTTTGGTACATTCATTTTGTCTAAATGGCTGCAACTAATTTAGTAGCGAATAAAAAAAAAAAAAAAAAACAAAAAAATTTTTACATATATATATGTATATATTGTGTGTGTGTTAATTTTCACTCTACAACTGTAAGCCAAAGCAGGTTGTCATTAAAGGTAAGTGTTATTTTTAACTTTTAAATTTTCGACGTCAGAATCACTCTTTAAAGTGATCTATCGATATCATTTCGTTTGCCTGGCTGACTATCCATGTTAACCTTGAGTGTAAAATAGAAGTTGCAGTTTTGTTTTGCAATTGAATTAGGGACGAAGCCTATGTTAATAGTGTGAATTTATCTCGAATTTCAAATAGCTCCCATACAAACTTCTTTCCGAAATACATACTCTTTGTGTCCATAAACCATTTTTTATGTCCGTATAAAAATTGAATTCGGCCCAAATATATTTTACTGCAAATTAAATTCTGTTTGGAATCTGTTTAAATATGGCCATTGCTCTCATCTGTTAAAAGCTTTAACTTCCTTTTAAATTGTTATACTAATATTTAATTTAGCGACCGTCTTTAAAATCCCTTTAAGACAAAATTCTGGTATATACCCAGCAAAAACTTTACTTACCTGGTAAGGTATCAAGAAATGTTGGAGAAAAATAAACACTACTTTTTTCGGCTGAATAACTACTTATTTTTGTTCGAGTTGTCCACAGAATTCAGTACTTACAATACACTTACTAGAAGTCACCAAATATTTAGTTATTATTTTACTACAAGTAAGTTAAATTGTTAGTACTTACAATACACTTACTAGCAGCCCAAAAATAACTAGTTTTTATTTATTTGGCGCTAGTTAATAGACCTAATAAGTAGTTGTGGAACTAGTTATTAGTAAGTAAATATTCAGTACTGAAAACAACACAACTAATTAGTAGTTATTGAGCTGACTATGAGTAAGCAAATATTCAGAAGTGAAAAGTACTTACTGAGGTCATTACTAGTAAGTTCTTATTGAGGCTTTCAGAAAAATGACAATTGTATTGACAACTACTTACCAGGTAACATATGAAATAACTACTACCTGTTACCAAACTTCAAAAAGATTTTCCTGGGTATAGTCTGTCTGCCTTATTGCGAAAGTCATTGTCATGGTCGAAATCGTAGTCGTTATAATTTAAATTTCACGACAAGGACAATGGAACACATAGAAGGTTTGTCGTATTTATGTCGTTTACGATAATAATAATACGATTTTTTTTAGTCCTTGGATTCGTTTTTCGATCACGACAACGACACTTATAATAACAAATAATAATAATAATTTTAGCCTCATAACATAATTTTGTTTTGGGTAGCCCAGTCTGTCCAGTCGTTCCAAATAGGAAACAATATCGAAAATTGGCCTCTATATATGCTATGGTGTATTGGCTATTGGGTTTTCAAGTTTTACATATATAATGCGCTGATAACACTTTTTTAGAGCATCTTTCCGGTTTCCTGGCTGATCATAAATGTCCAAAATTGAGCGCAGTATGACGATAAATTTTAAAGAAACCCGCATCTTAAGTTCTATCGGTCTTAAAAATGGCACTTTATAACTTTATAACAAGTTGATGCCAGCCACATTTTGTGTATTATCAACATTAGTTTTTTGTTTAAAAAGTAAAATAAGAAGCAAAAATTCTCATATTAATTTTTTTTTTTTTTTTTGGAATTATTGAGTTAAATACATAAAATTTTTAAAGTAGAATGATAACGAAAACCAAATCGGACATTCTGCTGGTGTCTTTTAATTGAGAGTTCTTCTGTTAACAAATGGCAGAATACAAAAAAAAAGTGAAAGAAACATGTGTAACGGGTAAGTAAATAATAATATTCTCCCACTTTGACTTAAGTCAATTCCAACGACTCAATTCAAGGACAGTTTGTCATTAAATTGAGCCTAATGAGTCCCTACGATGTCACTGATACATCGCACTGATGACATGTTATATTAAACTGACTCCGATTCGTCATTTCTTTGATGGCGATGTGTCACCCCATTGACGACATAACTTTAATTTTTGACCGTGATGGCAATTTGGCCAAGTGATGTTAAGGCTGACACCACCATAATGAAAAGTGCCATGGGGCCAAAAACGAAGACACTTGTTATAGTGCTGATGTCTATATACATCAGCGTTATGACGCCTTTTCTATCAGTGTTTTATAACCAGCGCTGTGGATACGGATTTGAGGTTCTCTACCGAAGTCGGAGTTGGATGACCCACAAAAACTCGCGTCTCCGACTCAAAAATTGTTCAACTTTTCGTATGTTAATTACTATATTAAAGCTAAATGCGGCACGTGTTAGAATTAAAATATCGATTTGAAATTTTTTAGTAATTTTCTTGCTATATTTAACCATTTGAAAAGGTACTGCATTAAAAAATGAGCGTTAAACTAAAATAAGGACCAATCTCATATACATTTAGCATCAAGGTTGGAGTAGGAGTCGGAGTTGGAGTAGGAGTCGGTCTTAAAAAATTTCAGCGGTTGGAGTCGGGCTCGGAGTAAGAACTATTTTTTGACGGCTCCACAGCCCTACTAATAACTAAGAGGGAGGGAGAGACAGAAAGAGATAAAGAGCTAGCAAACATATCAACGTTATTATAAATTTGGTAGAATTTTTATATTCTTAACGAAATCGATAGAAACTAGAGTTTGTTCCCGGGAATTCAATTGTTTTCTATTCCCGCTTTCCCGGGAATTAATTGCGGGATTCCCGCGAAATTTTGAAGAAAATCTTTTTCTTAATCTTTAGTAAATCTATGTCGGACTACTGTCTTGTATATTAATCCAACTTAATATCACCACAATATTTACATTTGCTACAGTTAAAGGCTTATTAATCGTTTGAGAATGGGCTTTATATAGGGCCAATGATAAATTATAGACCTATTTTCACGAAATTTTATTTCTTGTCTTATCAAACTGAAGTGTAAATTTTACAATAATACTATGTATACGTTTTTGCGGTTAAGGGCGTAGTAAAGTGTTTTCCAAGATTGTGCTTTATATGCGGCATTTCAAGTAATTTTTAGTCTTATGAAAGTAGATTATGCTAAATTGCACCACAAAAGCATTATTCGTTAAGCTTTAAGCCATACTTACATGATTAACGAGATTAATCTAAACATGGAGCCTTTGGTAAATTATGGACCGATATTCACGAAATTTGGTGCCTTATAAAACGTACTTGTTGTGTAGTTCCTACACGCAAAGAAAAAACATGGTTGATACAATCACAATAGCAAACTATCATTAATGTTTGTGGTTATGATTGAGTCAAACACGTCTTCATTAACAATATATGCTCAGAAATGTTTATAGGTTAATATTGTCTCAAACACATTATTATGTTTAGAAGAAAAGCACAAATGATCTTCCTAACCATGTTTCTATTTTTCCTAAGACCATGCAAAATGTCTATTTGAACAATAAAACCAATAAAAAAAATTATTTTAAAAATTTATTGTTTTATTAAAAATACATACATATACTTTGCAATATACATACATATACAGCTTAGCATATCTATATTAATAAATAAAGTTAAATACATACATTTATAAAGATCTATATATGTCGTAACTTACATGTTTCAATAAACGTAAATAATTTATTTCCTTAATTATGCAATCATGCATGGCCTTTTTCTTCCGAAAAACTTTTAAATATTTTGTGGTCATTCATGTTTCCCGATTAACTGACTCTGGCAGCCGGAAAATGACGTGGAAAAAGATTTCGTTTGCTTTATAAACACACACTGTTTGTTTTGTCAATAAATGTTTGCTCATTTAGAGAATGTGTTTTAAAGCGAACAAAAATGATGGTATCAAACATACCTTTTGTGTACAGCTAATATTATGAGTTTAATTGTATAATTGAAAATATATACATTATAGTAGCAAATATTTCACATAATTTAATATGTTTAGCTAGATCATGGTAACTTATTAGGTGTAAAAAACCATATAATATTATTATAGTGAATTAAAAAATGGCAAGGAGAAAAAAATATTTTTTCAAGTTAAATAAATATTATAATATAATAATTAAGATAAAGATATTAGGCTAATATGAATAAAAATGGTCGTAGTGACCATTCATTAATCATGTTTTTTTTCTGCGTGTAAGACTTCAAAACTTTCATTCCAATTATGCTAATGCTATTGGCATTAAAATTACACCTTTAGTGTCCTAAAATTACTTTAATCTTGAATTATTTACGTTTTTGGTATATAAAAGATACTAGATTTAATTATTTTAAGCGTAATAGCCAGTAAGAAATATAAGTTTCATTAGAGAAATAAGTAAATAAATAAACCAAAAAATTTGGGCGTGAATCCCAGGATCCCAGGAATTCGATTTTTATTTCCCGCTTTCCCGGGAATCCAAAAAGTGCGGGAATAAAAAAACTAATAGAAACCCATTATGTGCTGATGATGTTTAAACTTTCCGATGAAAAAATCTGTGGCATTCGTAAAAATATAACAGGAGGAATCATGACTTATAGCGAAAACTTTTTTTAACTTCCAATATTATTTTAACTTCCAATTTTTCTTTTTGCTTGTTCACATAAGATTTTTGTGAATTTTTGCCATGATTATTCACCATTTGAAACGCTATTGTCATGAGTGTGTGTTTGTTAGCGAATGTCTGTCTGCCTGTCTGTCCTCGTAAGTCTGGGTTTTTTAATGTTAAATGAAATCTGTTTGTTGTTGAGTGTTTTTCCTGGGTTATTTTTTTAATTTTTAGTAGTTTCAGATACTAGAAAATTTATGCACTCACCACTTTATTTTTTTCCACTAAAAATACTATTTTTTGTCTTAAAGTCAAACGGTTTGTTATGGAAGTTAAGTTTTTTTTTTCTTTATTTCGAAAAAATCTCAAAAAACAAAAAAAAAAGTTTTTGTTCATTTCGATTTCTGCTCCTAAACACTTTTGTGTCACCTTTAACGACAGTATTAATTTATGGGTTCAAATCGTGATTTTTTGTTTCGACTGTTGGTTATGGTTTTCGTATTTTAAGTTTTTAAAATTTGAAGGCAAAAGTTTTCTTATATTTTGTTTTACTGTTTTTTCAAAGGAAAATTTTTGGTTTTAATTTTCTCTGTATTTTTTCCTTTTATTATTATAATTTTTTTTTTACAACACAAGGCCCAACCCATTATTTTGAACATGGAAAATGTTTATATTCCAAGTGTCTTGTCCAAAGTCCACTTATGGTCATTTTGCGTAGGTGGGTGGTTGGTTGGTTGGTTTTTTAAGTCATACATTTTGTTTAGCAATTTATTATTGACTTTATTTATTAAAATTCATGATCGTATTTTAGCCATGACAATTTATGCTTGAAAATGAAAAAAAATAATTTGTTTTTTTAATTACATTTTTATGTCCTGTTTGTTGTTAAGAAATGAATTTAAGTTTTAGTAAATTTTTGGTTGTTTATTTTTCCTTTTGTTTCTGTTTTCATTGCAAGTGGCCTTGATAAGACACAAAAAATAATATTTGGCTTTAACTTATCTTGTAACATGACAAGAGAAAGAAAAGTAAATAGAAAATGATGTTTGTCATGAGCACTCCCCCGGGAAAAGGTGACCATTTGGGGTACTGCTTTTCAGAGATGTTAAGATAAACTTTTATTTTACTTTTCGGCTTGTGTGTGCTTTTCAAGAACTGAAAATGAAATAATATTAGCCCGTAGATTTTTATGTGGACTATAGTAATAGCCAAAACTTTCAAATGGCGATTTTCATAATTTTAAAAAAATGGGCGGCGATATCGCTATTAGAATTTTTTTTTCTTCCAGAGTTTCTTCATTGAATTTTCATATATTAAATATGAACTAACAATAAGTAATCAAATCTTATCCTAATACTTTAATTCATGTCCTGCCAGTGGCCGACAAACATTTTTCTTATCACAATTTCTGTTCACATATTAAGGTGTTTATCGCTCTTCTGATTGGGTGAGTGCTGCAGTGTCTCTTCTCCTTAAGCAAGTGTGGCCGCTATCATTTAAAATATTTCGAGCTAATGGATTTGGGTTCAGTTCAAGCTTTTTTAAATATTTTACGACGTATTTTGTAATCATAGTTTCTACCAATTGCACGTTGAGATCCTTGTGGATATTCGAGTTTTTAACATACCAGGGAGCGGCTGTGATAATACGGAACTAGAATTAAGAAATTTATTTATTAGTTAACAAACCCTAAGGGAAAAGTACGAGTTTAAATTTACACGGCAAAAGTAACAAGAACAGCCAGGGGCATCAGCTGTCACGTAACCTCGTAATAAAATTCAATTTTCTACAGGTTGGCACGTTACGGTTAAGTTACATTATTCAGTTAAGCATTTGTATTGCTTTTCATATAACATAATCGATCAGCTGTTTACATTACATTTACATTTCTACATTTCCGGTCAGCTAACGCGGCCTTTGTGTGTTCTTCTGCGCAGTCTCTCCATCTCGTAGATGTCGTAGTTTAACATTGAATTAGGCGGTCTGCTGTTGTACATACGTGTCCCGTGCCCTGCCCATCCTAGTCATTGCGCTTTTATACATTTTACTGTGTCCTCTCTTTTACATATCTCCAGCAGTTCGTCGTTCTTCTTTGGTTCATAGTCACCATTTATGTCGCGAATTGGGCCAAATACCATCCCTGTAAACATGTAAAATACTAACAACAGACTATTTTTCTCTATTCTTAAATACGAAGAGAATTTCATAGTACATAGTAACTCGTAGTACTTTGTATTACCATGTAAACATACCTTAACTAAAAACATCCGTACAAACCTCTAGCGTTAAAAAAAGAATAAAGTAAAATATGTACTTAGGAATGCCTTAATGAAAAGAAGGTAAGATTGATCTAGTTGCTTGTATTTAATACCTAAAGTGGTCTCGTTGTTGATTCTTTCACGTTTGATCCAATTCATTACATACAACTAAAAATCCTCTGGCCACCTTATGTATTGACTTTTATACATGAATAACATCCTTATATGTATGAACATTTTATGAAGTCTATCTTAATCCACATTACATCCATATTGGAACAAATTTTGTTTTTTCTTAACTTTCTGTAGCTTTTGTTTGGTGTTATCACAGATTTATTTCATACGAACGAACAATAAAGTGCTTTTTTCCTTTTACTTTCAGTAAATTTTTTTTTTTTTTTTATAGTTTTCTGTTCAGTAGTATTCAAAGTTTTCAATGACTTGAGATTGAGATGAGGTTGTTGATTCAGTGTTTCTGTTATTTTTAGTTGTTATTTTAAGTTTTCATTACTTTAATGTGCCAGCAGTAGACTCAGTTTTTCCTCTAATTTCTTTGGGGTTTTTCTTAGTTTATTTTTGTTTTATTTATTTCGCCTACAATTTCAGCGAGAAGCTGGTTTTTGTGTTACTTTTCGTTATGGCCTGCTTTTGGTGGCACCACAATGCGCGAGTTAGACTATTTACTGCTGGAGTACCGTAGAGAGGCTTTTGATGTAGAGATTTTGTTTTAGACAAGAAGTAGTTGCTTTTAAATTTTTTAATTTTAACAATCAATTTCATTGTTTCTGAAACCAGCGGCAACGAAAAAAAACCAAAAACTATAAATATTTGAATCATTTTTTTCCTTTGAGTTGGTTTTGCTATTCTCTAGTTTTGAAGTATTAAAAAGAAATTTAAATTTTTTATTCGATGACGGTTTATTCGTGCATTAAATGTATTTTGCATACAATTTGATGTTTTGCCTTCACAACTGCTTCTGAGGCCTGCCTGCTACTGCTGCATCTTATTGCAGACTTTTCTTTTGTTTTTCTGTTTTTTTATTTCAATATTTTTTTCTTGTTAAGCCATAAAAACCCATTTAAAGTATTTTCATTTTCATGTAGATATTTTTCCTTTTAGTTTTCATTTTTCTTTTACATTTAGTTGTTGTTTCTACTTAAAATAATAGTTTCTGTTGTTGTTGTTTTTCATTTATCTGTTGATCTTATTTAAGACATTTTTATCTGCATCTTTCAAGTTTTTTTTATTTGTTTTTATTTTTTTGGTTTGCAAATCTTTTCTCTTGTTAACATTCATTTTCCCTTTCATTTGTTTGATTTATGTATTCGATACAATTGAAATCTTTTGTTCAAGGATACAATTTGAAATTGATTAAAGCAAAAAAAGAATTGAAAGAAATCGAAATCGAATCGTCTGAAATGGGAATGTTGTGCTGGTTTCGTTTGCATTTCTCTAGTTGTAAATACATTCAGGTCAATTATTTTTATTTACGGATCCCTGTTGCAGACAGAAAATATTTCAAGGTTTCGTTTTGGTGAAATTTTTGCAATTGAATTTAAATGCCTGGCTTATGGAATTTGATTTATTAAACGATTAGAAATTAGAAAATTTTAATTGGGAAATGACTTAAAGATCTTGGAAGTCGTTAAAATTATGGAAAAATATGACGTCATTAGAAAAAAACAACAAGGAAACGTCGATTTAGGCAAAAATCTAAAAATATAATATTAACGACTTTCGGTCGAGGACATGATTTCTAATTGAAACATTTTAAAATGTTTAACATATTTAAACAGAAATGTAACACCTTGCGATTTTTTAGCAAATGTTGGAAGATAACAGCTCGAATGTTCTTAAAATAAATTCCCCTCATTATGTAGATGCGAAGTATTTTGAAAGAAGGGCAGCTGGACGAAATTTAGTGGAAGTATTCCAAACAACACTTACGGTCCTGAAACGGTTCGGTAATACAATATTTTTTATTATTCATTAATTATTTTTTTCTTTTATTTTCCGAATTTATTCTGTGACAGGCAGATACAAGATAATAGTCTGGTAGTGTATAAAGTCATTCCTAAAAATTTAGGGAATGGGACTAATACAAAAATCTTTATAAAATGCATAACTGAAATTTAGCTCATAGAATAAATTCGGAAAATAAAAGAAAAAAATGTTGAATATAATAAAATAGCTTATGAAAAGAAATAATTCCCGGATTCTTATTCATTAATTATGATATGCTTAATTATATACAATTTTTTCGATTATAGATAATATTTTAATTATTAATGTGTGTATTTATATATTATTTTAACGCGACAAATTTCTTTGATTTCATTGCGCCGTTGGAAACAACCCAAATTGCGTTCGTACTCCAAATCTTTCCGCTAAGTGGTTTTATTATAAAAAGTGGACTAAGACCTTGTGATTACATTAGGAAGAAGATAAAATCATGGCCCTTACGAGCATTTACTCGGCTAGACGAATATTTCTAAAGTTCGATAAACTAAAGGATTTGTCACTTTATTCCGCAAATTTTATTTCCGCTTGCAAAAAGTGAACAAGGGGCATCTGCTGGCCTTTTTTCTGGGCACTGTGGTATCGGATACCAGCAGTTTGTATTAGGTAATTTTATTAATGCAGATTCTGCGAGATCCAATCGAAATGTATGCTCTCTCATCTAGTAGAATTATTGGCTTCGTACGTATCCTTGATCTATCATGATGAATGTCCAGGTCGCACAAAAGGTCGCAGATTTTATATTTAAGCGTTGTCCACAGTTTGGTGGAAATTCCTAATACGAATGCTTGATGTGCCTGGCGAATTTGCATCAAGGATTTACATACTGGTGTTGGCCCGCATGATTCTAAAACAGCAAAAACTTTTGATTTTCTTCATTAAGTTTAAGAAATCTAAATTTGCTTTTATTTATGCCAAAATAAATATTTGCCTTTTAATTTACGCAAAAACAGATTTTTTGCCATATAGAAAAATAGTCATATATGAACATTTCCATGAGAATGTCAACCACGACTCAAAAAATAAAAACCCTTGAAACTTTTTTTTGGATATGGTAGAAAGTAAAAAAACACTCAAATTTTACTATGCAAATGTTTTTATTACTTATTAAAATTTTAAAGGAGCAAAAATTCAAGTTAAAACTGACTATCTCTTTGATTCTCACTTTCTCTGCGATCAACAATTTTTTACTTTTCTGCCGATTAAATACTGATACTGGTAACATTAGAATTATACTTTAAAATTAATGTTACAACTACAATAAATCAGATCCACGATGAAAGGCCAAATATAAGTCGATTAGCGTTATATTTTTTGGTTTGCTTTGGATGCTATTCGAATGTCACGTACGTAGTGCAAAAACATCATTTGGCTATGTCATTTGTATTTGATCGGTCGTAAATGTTTCAAAATAATAGTTCAACACAAGATATTTGTTGCAAAAAAATATTGATCGGAATTTGATTTCAAATAGGTGTAATAAACATTTTATAAGCTTAAAGGTCGTCACGTACGATATTGTAAGTACTATAAATGCAACTACTAAATGTATCATCTTTTATGTTGGTATTAATTTTAAGTTTGTTCCAAACTTATTTTATTGCATTCTAAATCATCTAAAGAGCTATTATTGGTATCGGTCCATATTTGACCATAGCACCCATACAAATACTACTCCCGGAAATAGCTTTTAAAGTCATAACTTCCTTATAAATGTTGGTATTGACATAACAATTGGCGACAATAAGATTTACGATAGGTACTATGTTATGAGAAAATGTTGCGCTAGTAGGTCCAAAATTAACCATAGCTCCCATACCTTCCTAAAATCGATGAAAGGCAAACAAATCTCATAAAGATAAATATATCTTAATAATATTCGGCACAAATAACTCTTATATAATTCTTAACCTCATAGCATCATTCTGTTCTGGCGACCATGATTGGCCAAAAATTTGTTTTTACAATATTATGGTGGAGGGTATCATATGGGCGGGCTTGACCGACTATACTTTTTTGCTTGTTTGTTTTAATTTTTTGTATACATATATTTACCAAAAATATATTTGATACCTTGTAAATACTATAAGAGAAAAATCTGTCACTTACGGTATGTCACGAACGGTATTACATTTTGTTCATTATAAAACCATCCAGTAAATTTTTTTTCATTCCAATTACGGAGTATAAAGGAAAAATATGTATTTTTTACATCTACCCTAAAATCATTTCCGTTTTATGTCACGTACGATATGCACCTCTTTTGCTAGATATTTTGGACAAGGTTCCGAATGTACTAATAATTTTTTTCATATATAGTACCCTCTAAATGAAACATAATGATAAAAAAATTTTCCATTTACTACTATTTGTGCAAAAACTCTATTATCTCTCTGAAAGCGTACAAATGTCACGTACGATGACATGGTAATGCCCATATCGAACTCATTATGGACTGTTGGGTATTTAAATACCCATTTTCATAACGTGTGTCGGCCAGGTGTTCTGATATATCGCTTTTAATTTTTTTACATTTCTAAGGGGACACCCGAAGCTATTTAAATCGTGTGGGCTTATTTAATTTTTCGCATTGTGATTTATTAAGGAAAATCTTTTCGAGCATTTGCGGACATAGAAGAAACCTTAATTTTCCTTCATTATATGAAAATTAAATTCTAAAACCGAAAATTTTACTCTATCATTTTTTCCAGGTTTATCAATGTCTACTTTTAAATAAAAATGCAAGTTGCAGCAATTATCTCTTATCTGACCTTTGCCAGAATTTGTTTACTGTCTTAATTTTTTTATGGTACTCAAATACCCATTAGGCAAGAATGGGTAAATAAATAGTATTTATTAAATGCACTGAAATTCATTTTTGGATGATAAGCTCCTATGCGCCTTTCACTGGTTGCTTAGACCAGATCCGCAGGAAACTTTCTTCCAAAGACGTTGGAAAAGCTAAATTTATTATACAAAGAAAACTGTAAAGTGAATGAGAATTGCAAACACTATTACCTATTTGCAACGATATCAATGCTAAGGTAAAACACCAGCAATAAACAGAGTTTTTCTTTAAAAAAAATTTTTTTTTTTTAATTTATCTGTAATCTCCACCAGTAATCAATTTAAGTTTTAAATGGAAAACCACCAGTAATTAATTGGAGTTTTAAATGGTACTGCACTACAAATCAATAAGAGGTTAAAATGGTACTCCACCAGTAATCAATTTGAGTTTTTATTTATTCTCTACCAGATAAAAAAAATAACGATAAATTCGAAAGCATGTTGTTAATGTCGAACCCTAAAAAACTTTGACCAATGCTAGCGAAACGGCCGAAAGCACACAAACAAGGACACTCTGGCCTAAGTGCTCTTAAAAGATAATGACAATGTTTTTATAATATTCTTCCAAAATGTGCAAAATCTTTAAAAACTTTCTCTGCTGATTAATCGTTTATAGTTTCTATATCTGTATCATAAAAGAAGAAGCATATTATTATTAGAGCGTTCTAATTTTAGAGAACTGGTTTTGGAATTCCAAATGTATTTAGCAAATAGCTTTAGTCCTTTTGGCTTCCAATTCTTCAATTTTTCTGACTTGGCACTTTATCAATTCGAAAGGGAAATAGTATATAAGTGGTTCCACATGAACACCTGACCTAAACGTCGTTGTGTTCGTCTTTATCTGTAAAAAAAAAAAATAAATTAATAACTATAAAATCCTAAAAACAGCAAATTTTGTTAAAAACATTAATTAGGATGTAATAAAAATTATTAAAGTTTAAAACAATTCTCCAATTCATAAACTCGCACTAACTTTGTATTCGTTGTCTAATCGTCTAATTATACAAATATAGAATTTATATCTTATATATCTGTTTTTATATCAGTTGTCTTATTGTAGGATTGATTTTTATATGTTTTGAAAAATGTTGTATTTATACCAGGCCTAGAAATGTTTGATTTGTTTTGTAGAATTTTTAAAAATCTGTTTAGGATATGATATCTAACACCACAAATTTAATTCTTATTAATGATTAATGTACTGCACTTGTGCAATACTGGAATAACTCAACATTTAAAAATTTTCATTGGAAGCAAAACCATTTTTAATTTTAGATAAAAGGCATAAGAAAAATAATTTTTTAACCAACCGTTTCATTGCCAAAAAGTACACAAAATAGTACGATATTTTTACAGCGGTTATATATGAATATAACGTGTAAATTTTTTCCAAAAAGTAAAAAAATAAAAATTTTGAGTTAACTCACTATTGTTGAAAAAGTGCGATATATTTAATTCATTTCAATTTATTTTTCAAACTTTTTTAAATAAAATTTCTTACAATTAATAATTATTATCATTTCACCTCAATATAAAACTCCCACACCTGGCTTAATTTCATGGAATGGAATAATTTGAATGGCAAATTTTATTAAAGAAGAAGAAGTAATAAGCAAAAACCAAGATTGAAGTAAAAAATTATTACTTAATAATACGACAGGCCTTGTGAATCGAACAATTATTTATGTTGAATATTTCGTTTGATTTTCTGTTTGCAGATAATGGCGATTTCATTATACTAAAAGCTTTATTCCGGAAGGACTTTGAGAAATAATATAACAATTTGTCTTATTCATTATTAAGATTTTGTTTGTAGTGATTAATTCCCAATTATAATACACTGAAATTTAAGCTTCGATATCGTTGCAAATAAGACTTTTTGAGTGCTTGTAATTCTCATTCACTCTGAAGTTTTATTTACTAATACCGTTGGCTTTTCTTAAATTGTTTGGGAAAATGTTTCCTGATGATGTGGCTTAAGCAACCAGTGAAAAGCGTATCGAAACAGTTTTTCCTCCAACAATAAGTTTTAATATTTATCAAGAATAACAATTTAGAATTAAACAAAACAAACAAAAACTTATTGATGAAAAATTATGTTTTCCCACGAATAACTTTGATAACTTGCCTTATTTTAAACAAAAAGTGCGAAAAGTAAAAAATAATCAACCCAGTTTGACTAATTTTAAATTTCACAAGTAACGCAATTCATGTATTCATTGATTTTGGAAAATATTCTTAATTTCGTGAAACGCCGGAAAGGGCTGCAATCTGATGATCGAATCGTGTACACTTACCTTTTGCTTTGGGACTGAGCCAAAAACAGCTTCTGCTTAATAGCAACAGCACACAGCGACCACTGTCAGAGAAGGGAATGTAGACATATTTGACATCCGTATTTCTGGACTACATGCAACCGAAAAAGCGTTCAGTTCAATGTACAGTCAAAGAATTTGCAATCAAGATATATTGTCGAATATATTGCGCTTTAACTGTGAAATTTTTTTATCATGTTTGTATAATTTTAAAACTCCCTCTGACATATCCAATAAAGTTCTATATATCGCACTTGTTCAACAGTAGCGTATTTACTAAAAAACTTTATTTTTTTTTACTTTTTGGAAACAATTTTATATGCTTTTAATGTAAAATTGAAAACTGTTTTGCTTCTACTGAAAATGTTTAAATTTTGAGTTAAAACAGTATTGACCAACAAGTGCGATATGTTCTTCTTCGAATATTTCAATAAGAATTATTTTGAAAAGTCGATTTTTAATTTATATTAACTAGAGTGACCATTTCTCTATAATAAACTAATTGAATGTACAAAAATTCATTTCGTTGTTTGCTTTTTTTTTGGCTAGCAGTTCATCTTATTTTTGACACTTTGAAAACCTGTCATTCTGATTTAAAAAATAATGAAACATCCGAAAAACGAGAAGAAAAAATTTAAGACAATTTGCGATAAAGATCCATGAAAATCGATTGGATATTGTATCGAATATTTGAACTTCTCAAACAAAACTTACTAGTTTAGTTACTATAAAAAAATAATCACCACAAAGATGAAGAAAACAAATCATTTCGTAGTTCGGACAACAAAAATTCAGCGAAATGAAAACATACAGAGTGGAAAAATGTTCAAAGGTGCTTACACGGATTAATATTAAAATCTACAAATAAATTCGAAACAATAATTGTTGAATTGTTGCTTTTTGGAACGGATTGTAGAACCTCGAAAGTGTACATAGTTTTGAAAAAACCCCGTCCCTGGCACTTTTTCCTTCTCTATCAAGCTCATATTATGTGATTGGATGTGGCTTAAGTATCGTTTTGTTAACAGTTTTTTTCGACTCAATTTTTTTTTCTTTTTTTTTTTTTGTTTAACTGACACGTGACGTTTTGTTTGTATGCACATTTTACATTGTTGTAACGTTTGGATCAACTTGACATGAGGTGTCATTTAAAAATATTTCAAAACTTAAAGCCATAAACCAAACAATATTGTATTCAAAACTGGTTTTCATTTCATAAAGTTCATTTGGGTACAAACAAAAGAAACGGATTTTAAATCTAAAAAATTTATTATCGAGTGGTGAGAAGAAACTTTGTGTTAAAAATCTGTTAAAGAAACATGGGAACTTTAGATAATTTCGGGTAAATTATGATTGATGTTAATGGTGTGGGGTTAAAGAAAACTAGCAATATGTAAATGCTTAATATGGCTGCAGTCAAATGCAATCTGTATATGTACTTATACATAAAAGTGAAAATGCGTTTGTTTGTTTGTTCCCCAAAAGACTCCTAAACTACTGAACCGATTTTTCTGAAATTGTGTTATGACGTCAATAGTCAAAATTCTACTGTACAGTTATGTCGAATCAATGAACACAGCATTACCATTTTTATTTTGTTAGCAACACAACAATATTTTTATACCCTCCACCACCACTAGTCGTGAATGAGGGTATACTAAGTTTGTCATTCCGTGTGAAACTTTTTTGTTATACATCTAAGACCCCAGAAATTATATATATTCTGGCTCCTTAAGTAATTCTAAGTCGATTTAGCCATGTCCGTCTGTGGAAAACACGCTCACTTTCGAAAAACAAAAATTGCTTGTAGTTATCCTAAGCAGTTTGGGATTGAAATCCAGCAACATCGGTTTAGTAGGATCAGAACTATTTATCAAAATGTGGAACCAACACCCTAAAAAATTCATAATTTTGATACAAAAACTAACATAAATCGTGGAATAATGCACGGAATGATATTAAATTTTGCACACGTTTTGCACAAAATACTGTTAAATTTCGTGAAGATCGGTTCATAGTGGACCATAGGCCCCATATACCCTAAAACCGTAATAAATAATGCTATCATAATTAAATTCGGTACGTCACATTTTTATAGGACTGCCAAATTTCCTGAAGATCGGTCCATAATTTACCCTATACCCCATATAAACCCTACTCTAGGAAAACAGTTTATTACGCCTAAAACCATATAGAACCCATTTTGGGAAAATGATTAAATTCGCCTTAAACCGGTAAAATTTCTTCCAACTTAGATTCATATGGCCAGAAAAAATATCATGCAATTTTGTGAAGTACGGTCCATAAATTACCTTTGATCCCATATTAACCAGCCTTCTGAAATTCACTGATTTGATAGCGTTGCTCAAGCGGGAATCTTATGTTCATTATCCAGGGTATACTGATCATAAATTTCAAAAAGTGAATGCAGTATTACAGTTCGTTTGATAGCTAACACTTTCGTAAGTGTTATCGTGCTAAGAAAACACTCTTTACAAGGACAATAAAATTAATTGTCTAAATATCTTAAGAAGGATAACAGTAAAACTTTGAAATTTGGTACAAATTAATACAAATAGCGAAGCGTACCGGGCTAAGCTTATCAAAACAAAACTTATTATTTATCATTTCATCTTAATGGTGTTCCATTAAAAACCTCTGGTCACCTCGCCTCAAGTGTTGCATTTTTGTGGGCAGTCACTACTACTCTGGTAATGAATGGTTTTTTATTGTATTCACTTTTTGTAAATAGATCACTTTATGAAATGCACTTTTCAAAAAATTTTTTTTGTTTTTGTTTTTTTTTGCTGTTAAAGAGAAACAATTGTATAAAGTTGTTTTATATCATTGATTCAAGAATTATGACAAGTTAAAATGTTTTGTGAAGAAAAAAGAAATGTTGTAATATTACAATCCCCTGGTAAACTTAAAATTAATAGATATTGAAGAAAGACAAAAAAAAAACAACAAACTAAAAACTTTCTAAAAAATTTTAAAAGCTTTGACAATGCATTTGATTGAAGTGGAATGATACTGTCTTTAATGCATTTAATAATTGATATTTTGTTATACATGTATCGCCTTAGTTGTGGTTCCGCAAAAGACTTTTATGTCTTGAAATATTTCCTGATTTAAAGTGAACTGCATTGTTATTTAATTGAGTTTTTATCATGTACAATTGCAGCGATTTGATTGAAACAAAAAATTTTACTTTTGAAGCAGGATCTAAACGGAATTGTTAGGAGTTTCAAGAAACAAGTGTTGAACCGTTTAAAAGGTCTGTGTTATAGATAGAGAAGCGGCATTAACAGTTTCTCCATGGGTTCAATCTCTCTCTCTCTCTCTCTCTCTCTCTAGGGGTAGGGCAGTTGGCAGTGATCTAGTCTATCAGTGCGAGAATTGCGAGTTCAATTCCTACAACGGTCTACGTTAGTATTGCTTGGTAAAAAAGTTCAAATACAATTTGTAATTGTTTTTGTAGCATTTCCGGATCTTGGGACAACAAGGTTCTATTTGCACCTAAACTACATGTGTGATAGAAGATTGTTGTCCTATGGTCGCGATTAAATAAATAAATAGATAAAAAATAAGGTTTATATATATCAATCCTGAAAGCAGCGAAAATTCCATTTCTATAAATATATTTGCTTACACGTGAACCAGTATGCCCTGTAACTTTACATCTAGACTGATTAATGATGAGGCCATTTTAGGAATCACGTGCTGATTTGAAAGGAAACCCTCGAATAGCGAACTTCGGTCTGATGGCGGATCTCTCTTGGTGCTGTTGCTAATCAATAGAAGCGGCTGTATTTCAGCAGTGCGTCTGTACTTGATTCTACTGAATCCATGCATTTAAACACCGACATGTGTGTGGTGTTGTGTTAAGTACACTTACACAGGGGGTGTGCTGGTGTACGCATTGTTGTTTTCCAGTGTTTTTGAGCACCGTAGGGAAAGGCAGTTTCCCACGATAATCCTTAACAGAGTATAAATCTGTGGTGTATACCGATTTTTTAAATTTGCAACAATTTTTTCTGTATTCTGAAATCTTTATTATAAAATCTGAATATATATTTTTCTATTCTGGTACCTTGAAAGCAAAGGGTGTTTTTTCCCCGCAAACTAACAAGAGGGTTAGTTGTCAAACGAACTATAATTAGGTTAGGTTAGGTTCCATGTGCAGCCATCGAGAGACAGCGCACTTAAGTTCTTTAGTGGTCCGTTTATAATGCCCATCCTATAGAGCAGTTACTCAGATAGCGTCACTGCTAAGTTCAACCAATTCGCCTTCCTAATGAAGAGCAAAAGCGAAATAAGTTCTATTCTAGAAATATCCTCCAAGCAGGCAAACACCGGTGCTCCAGGTATTTTCCCTGATGTACCGTATCCCTGCACATTGACAAAGAAAGTGAAGCACTGTTTCCTCTTCCTCCTCATCATGACAAAATCTACAGTATTCAGTGAATTCCAGACTCATTCTCCTAGCATGAGTCACCACAGGCCAGTGCCCAGTTACAACTCATACCGCTGTTCTTATTTGGTCTCTATTAAACCTAAATAGACAGTTAGTTCTCCGTTCATCATAGCTAGGCCACAGTGCCATGGATATGGAGCAGGTGCACTCAAAGGTCCATTCTTTCTGAGCAATTCTATAAGACTAGCACTTGATAAGTGACTAACAGTGAGCCATTGGAAGGGCAACGAATTGATCAATGAATTTGTCACCCATGCGACTACCTCGTTCGGCCAGCTCATCTGATATCTGGTTGCTCGGACAGTCCGAGTGCCTTGGTATCCGAATTAGCGTTACCCTTGAATGCTTCGCAGTCGCATTCAAAGACATCCGAAATTCTACAGTTAACCTAGATGTCGAGTAGACACCCGCTAGGGTAGCAATGACAATGCAATGGCCTTGATATTAGGAAATGTACATATATCTCTCGATATGCGATCTCAGCCAGTTAGCCCCTCGCCTTATAGCCGATATTTCCGCCTGCAGGACACAACATCCATCCGGCAGACGAAAGGAAACTTTTATGCCCAGTACCTCTATGAAGTAACCCCGCCAACCCTTTCCTCCAACCATCAGTATATACCCCTAGGGCCGGTCCATGGAAAGTATTTATAACCGACAGCTCATCGCTGTGCGCCATATTTGTCAGGTGCAGAAGTCCACCCCATAAGGGACAATTGAACATTTGATTATTTGTGATATGCCCATAATCACAGGTCGACCAGCTGTGCACTTCGTTCTTCCGTGTCGCCGTGCAAAGAGCCATCTGTTTGGCCGTGATGTCCACCGGGAGCCAGTTTAATAATTCCAACAGCGCCCTCGTGGGAGTGGACCGCATTGATCCCTTGATTATCAACGCGACCAGTCTGTGTACCTTTTCAAGCAACTAATGCCCTTTCCCCCCTCATCCGGACATTTAGTCCCCACAATAGCTTACTGTCCAAAACCACGCACAGATACTTGGCACTGTAAGAGATCTGAAGCTCAGTCCCATTTAACGCACTATCATACTGCGCTCACTTTTTGACATTTAAAACATGAAAGATTCCCGCTTGAGCACGTTATCAAATTATCCAAATTTACTTTGAGAGTCAGCCATCGATTCGCGCAGCTTATAAATGAGAAAATTGTGTTTAGCGATAAGGCTAATTTTTGTCTTAACGGGTTTGCATATGGAGTCAGACCAATAGAACCTACGAACTCCATTACATCCAGAAAAATGCACGATTTGGAGCAGTTTATATGTTGGTGGCATCATGGAACCTCAATTCTTCAAAAATAAAACCGGAGCTCGCGCTACGGTCAATGGAGATTGTTGCCGCGCCATGTTAAACTATTTTTGGTTTAAAAAAAATGGATGCCATTGATTTGGGCGGGATGTGGTTTAACTGGATGACGCTACCTCACCGTGCACTTGACAGAGCTGTAAAAATTGACGTGTGAAAAAGGCCCAAATCGGTTGCGAAGGCAGCTTTCCAAGAAAAAGACAGGATGCGGTTTTTGGCAGTGAGGTGGAAATGTGTAAAAACAGGCAGCTACAATCAAAACAAATGGCGTAATCAAAACATAAACCTCGTTAAAGAAAAGCATTAGTGCAACAAAAGTTTGGTTTTTTGCAAAACAATTTAATTAATAATATTATTTTGTTTTATAATGTTATTTACTTACTTAAATATGTAATATCCGTCTCGTGGCAGCAAACACAACAATTAGTTCATTTCGAGAAATATACCTAGCAATTGGCCTCCAAGGCCGTGTTATTTAATGCCTCTCCATTAATTCTTGTTGGGCTACTTGAAGTCACTGGCCTATGCTGATTAACCAGCACTAATTGACGCCTTGGATGCCAACATTTTTCGTGGTATTCATGGCCTACGGCCACCAATGTTTGCAAACGGGCTTAAAACTGGAGGACCAGAATGCTCTTCGCCAAGAGGTGCCGCGGTTCCCGTATGCCCGAAATAATTTGTAATTGTTGCTTGGCCTTTCCAATAAATTTTTTTATTAATAATTTTGTGTTATTTTTCTGAAATTTTAAGTTCTAACAGGCTAAAAAACTCTTTATTTATTAGTTTGCTATTTTGCTGTAGTCAGTCTAAAAATAGCAGGGTGTGGAAAATAAATCATTTTTTTTTGAAGTGCTTTTAAAAAATAATACTAAACCATAAGTAATTGTAATAAACACTGTAATAAAAAAAATAAATTAAAGTTGGCAAAATGGCGCTTAGATAATAAAAAAATATAGACTACAATAAATTGAAAACAATTTCGAGGTTTACAATGTAACGGCGATACCATCGACACACCCAGTATTATTATCGGCTTTAGGCATTTTTTTTTACATTCGAAAAAATCAGTTATTACTTACTTACATTTCAGATTATGTAATTTGTTTGTTAGAATTCAAAAACAAATATAAATTTTTTTTTGCAAAGTTGAAAATATAAAAAAAATACAATTTTTTATGTTTGCATTATTATCTCATGAGATAAGAATAAAAAAATTAGCATTAATTAACAAACCAACAAAATGTACAATTACAAACATTAAAAATTTCAAAATTAAAATCCACTCAATTGATATGGATTTTTTTTTTCGAAACGACCTTCACTAAAATATGATTTAGTGGAAATAAAGGGGCTTTTAATAGGGACCTCCAAACTTAGCCAGTTGATAGCGGCCATACTGTTGAAGCTACAGCTGCCGAATGGGCTGTCACTTATTCAGTCTGTTTTACCAAATTGCCGTGGACGGCTAATAATTTTTATCGAAAAATTATCTTCTGCGTTAAGGGTCATATCTGGATGACGCGAACAAACAAAATTTTCGAATTTAGGATAAAACAAATGAGATACAAAAAAGTCTACCGCATCCCGAAAAATATACTGATTGGTGTGGATTTAGGGCTGGCAGTCCATTTTTCTGTGAGAATGACGTTGGCCCCCTCACGCCACATTCGACATTCTACACGAGCGATTTTAGGACATGGTGATCTCACATAGTGGTAATGTAAACTGACTACCGTGTTTGTGCGAATTGACCCCGTTATTCTTTTTCTTGTGGGCTTTTCTCAAGTCACAGGTCTATGGGAAAAAGCCCCAAACCACAGCGGCCCTCAAAGCCAATATAACCCATGTCATCGGTCATGTTGGACATTTTGGATGCACGCCACGATGTTATATTTCATACATAATGATATCGATAGGCCTTACAAACTTACTTCTATTTAAATCCATAAATAGGAAGTGCTTAATAAAAGACCCTTTGTAATGTTTAATTATGCACTTAAAGAAAAATTTTAATCAGCCCAATAAGGGGACAAATATGTGAGTTTGTCTAAGATACTTAATTTTTCGAATATATCGGGTGATTTATCGTAAGGTTTGATTAATAATGTAAAATAAAATACATAAATTTGACAGTGAACTTGAAATTTGTAATATCGGTAAAAGAATAGCATTTGATTGTGTGGTTACAATTGAAACATGTCAGGGCAACCTGTCCGTGAAAATCTGGGTTCAATTTCCACCTCAGTTAAGAATGAAAAATTATTAATAAATTTTCATGTTGTAAAAATTCCTTTCTTTATAAAAATAATTTAATGAAAATTAAATTAAATGAACTTTTGCCTGAATAAAATATTAAAAATTTGGATTAAAACCCTTAAACAGTTCAATACTAATTTATAAATGAATATTCAGTTTAAAACCGGTCTACTAATTTTTCATTTATTTTTAACGAAAATTTCATTTAATTTTTACTGTCAAAAATTCCGTAAAAACAAATTAATTTTCACTCATTTTATTTAATTCAGTTATTTAATATAATACAGGTTTTATTCGAATTTCTAAAAAATTCCAGAAACCTGTCCGTTTGTTTTTCTAATGAGAGAGAGAGAGAGAATTAATATTTACTTACCCCCGTTATCAGTGTGACCAGATCTAAAAAAAATTTTACAGCTAAATTTGGCATCAGACATGGCCAAAAAATGCTAAAAATTATTTTTTGAAAGAATGCTAAAAATAATGCCAATTTTGTTTAAAGATTTTTGTTAAAAATGTATTACCAGTATGAAATTTTATTTGAAGCAAAATACATTTTATTGACTTAAGGTATGTTCAGACCTAACAAATGTTTGACGAAATAATCCAAAAAAAGCGTGACCAGTAAATTGATCAAACTTTAGCTTTACTTTTAACAATTTTTATTGACTTCCTTATCTTTATTTGTAAGAAAATGCTTGTATTATTCAATTAAGAAACTGTTAAATGATGTTTGATCCAGCAAACGTTTTGCAGAAGCAAACAATTTTTTAATAACACTAGTGGTTACGTGTAGGACGTCAAATATTTAAGAGGTGTGAACATAGCTTTAGTTTTAACGAAATTGTAACAATTGGTTATATATAAACAGGTGGATGGATTTTGGTAAAGCATCTGATACACATAAATATAAAGCACAGGTAGTTGAGATTAAATTTTAAATTTAAACGATTTATTTCTATGATATACAAATTTTCATTTAATTTTTTATAGTGTAAGAAAAGTTGAAGTTTTGAAATAATTACTTTTCCAGCAATTTTTTTCACACATTTTCACTATAGAATTTTTATCTTAATACAAAGTGAAATTTCCTTGTACTTTTATATCGTAATATCAAAGGACAAATAATATTTACAAACAACATCATAAGGGCATTTCTAATATTCCTTGAATATTCTGTTTTTTAACAAGACAGGTAAGATGTTTCTAAACATAAGAATTATCCCATTTAATAAGAAATTATTTTAGGTACAACTATTTTAAGTCAAAATTTATTATAATTTATAAAAAAAATTTAAGTTAAATCAATAGAACTATTCGTCCAAATTTTTAAAATAAATAATGCTAAAAAAGCTAAAAACATTTTCTAAAAACGCTAAATAAAATGCCAAGTGCTAAATGAAAATTTTGCAACAATTTTAATGCTAAATTTAGCTGCAAAAATGCCAAAATGGCCACACTGCCCGTTATACATGTTTGTTTTACTTTTGTTGTATTGACGACTTTGTATACAGAAGAACTTTCAATTATAAGACACCAGATGTGCTTAAATTAAAAAATTTGAATAAATCGAATATGGGAATTTTCTACACAAAACAAGCAAATCGTTTTTTACTTTTACTTTTTGCCACTGATTTATAAATAGATAACTTAAATATTAGTATTGAACTGTTCAATGGTGTTTAATCCAAATTTAGATATTTTTTAATTAGGCTTAAATTCATTGAATTTAATTTTCATTAAATTATTCTTATGAAGACAGGAATTTTACAACATGAAATCAATTAAAATTTTATTGATTTTCATTAAATTATTCTTATGAAGACAGGAATTTTACAACATGAAATCAATTAAAATTTTATTGAGATTTGAACCCAGGCTTTCACGGACAGGTTGCCCAGACTAGTTTCGATTGTAACCATACAATCTCGTCGGTGGGGTTTGCCACTTAATTTTTAAAACTCGAAAACCAGGATGAAAATTTTCCAGATTAGGACTAATTATTTGACTGAAACTTGGCGAAATTTCGCCTGATAGCAGATCTTTCTGTGTGATGTTGCTATTTAAGGCTGTTTTACACTATCACACAAGTCTTAAGACTTTTGGTCTCACAAAATCAAATTATTTTTGGTCTGATTGTCAAAAAATCTAAGATAAAATTTTTTTCATTACATTTTACTTCTATACTATCACACTTCAAATAAAAAGTAAAATCTTTGTAAAAAATAAACAGCTGTTCAGCATTGAAAAAAAATCATTATTATTTTAAGTGCGTTTTAAATTTTGGCGTGGTTTAACCATTCATACATGTATATTTAAACATGAATCATAACTAAAAGTGTCAAGCTAACAATATACAATAATGTTGAGAAAAAACTCCCAAAAACAAAAAGTGCTAGGAGTTATAATGGCTTTAGCTGTAATAAAAAAAATTTCAACAGAGCAGCACAAAAATGTTGTCCGGGAAACTAAACGCCGATGGTGCCGCGAATGGCTTCTTCGGCGATATTCTGGAAAGGATTTAACGCATATTGCAATGAAGGAATTACAGTTAGAAGATCCAAAAGATTTCCAAAACTTTTGTAGGTTTTCGAAAGAGTCATTCGAGGATTTGTTAAGTTTTGTTGGCCCTTTGATTTCAAAACAAAACACTGTACTGAGGGAATCTGTTTCAGCAACAACGCGGTAAATATTCTTCAAGAACTTACAAATAAAATTTTAATATCACGTTTTTTAGCCTTTTGATCACTTTAAGATATTTGGCGACCGGAAACACCTACACCGATCTTTCTTATGGGTTCCGAGTATCGGTATCATTGATCTCTCTATTGGTTCCAGAAACTTTACGAGCCATATATAATTCATTAAAGGGAAAGTATCTGAAGGTATGTTTATCTAAGGTGAAAGAAAACTTAACACGCCTATTACTTTGATATTTTTAAAGGGTTGTGAAACCACTTCAGAGTGGAAGAACGTTGCTGAAGATTTTAAACGAAAATGGAACTTTCCAATGTGCCTTGGGGCCATAGGTAAATTATATTTGTACATTTTAATTAATTTTTCAAACCAATTTAAAATTTTGATTTTTAGATGGCAAGCATATAGCTTTTAGTCCAAATGCCTCGGAAGGATCTTATTACTACAACTACAAAGGCTTTAACAGTGTAATTTTATTGGCAGTGGTTGATGCCAATTACAAATTTATATTGGTTGACGTCGGTACAAATGGCCGTGCCAATGATGCTGCGGCTTTCAACGCATCCGATATTGGAGACGCCATTCAACAAAACCTTCTTGACTTTCCTGATAGTGAAGAACTTCCCAATACAAACGTGAAGGTAATTATTAAGTTTTGAATATAAATACAGAAACAATTATCCAAAATATTTTTAGGTGCCTTATGTTTTTGTATCAGACGATGCTTTCCGTTTGACTTCAAGAATTATAAAACCCTATAGCCAAAGACAGTCAAAGGAAAACAAAATATTTAATTACCGCCTGTCAAGAGCACGGCGCGTTGTTGAAAACGCGTTTGGAATCCTGGCTGCAAGATTCCAAATATTTCAAAAGGAAATAAAAGTAGCGAACGTTGAAAAAGTGGAACTGATAACATTAGCAGCATGTGCATGTCACAACTATCTTGCGAAAGACCGAGAAGATATTATATCTGAAAACGTTACATTAACTGGATTGGATAACAGCGCAGGAAACCGGTATTCTAATGACGCTTCTGACGTAAGAAGTAAATATAGGCACTACTTTAACAACGTTGATATTCTTGAGTGGCAGGACGAATCGATTAAAAAATTCAATTTTTAATGAAACATGTTATTTGCAATAGTTTTTTTTTCTTTAATTTATTGAAGTTCATTTAAAAGAATAATAAAATCATTTACATACATACATATATACATATAATACTGTTATTTAAAATTATATCAGAATCATTGAAAAAAATCAATTTTGAAATTTTGGTTAATAAGGGCATTTTGCTTTTTAGGAAACCATGACAAAAGTTATATTAGTTTTCTTTTGCAACGTCTAATTCTCGTTGCTTTTTTATATAATCAAAAATCAACAGCATTATTTTCGATGAAACTTCATCTCTTAAGTTTTTGTTGGTAATTTCTAACATACTCGACGAAAAAAAGCTTGTTAAACCTTCTGTGAACTTATCTTGTGGTTTTTCATTTTCAGTAAGTTTTCTGAGATAATCTGAAGCGGTTTTTAATACGTCATCTGTATCTGAAGAAGTACTTTTTTTCTTTCGCTTTGCTGGAATTGAATCCTCCGTTTCAGTTAAAGAACTATCGTTATCAAACTATAAAAGAATATGTTAATAATATTTAAGGATCATGACGTCGGTGACCATGTTTTACTCTACACCACAATGTATGTATAAATAATGATGTAGAGTACAAACAAAAAATATTTTTTAATATTTACCTCCTTACGTTTCCATGAAGACGGTTGCTCATCAATTTCGGGCTGTGAACTATCATCTAAAGTCTGTATATATATGATAATACATATGTATATATTTGAAAAACTTAACTACAAATACTATTTTATCTTACATAGGAAATGTTAGACTGCCCTTTGCGAACATGTACAAAATCTTTAATGAAATGCAAATGTTCAAACCAGTAGGCAGAAGGAACATAAATATCGTCAGTTCCAAGTCCACTTTTCTTGGATTCCGAGGCTTTGAGTAGTTCCCTTCCGTATTGCGACCGAAGGTAATTCAATTTAGTCTAAAAATAAATTTAAAGATTACCTGCTGTATTCATAAAATATAAAATAAGTTTCAAATGTGTTTTAATGCAAAATTTTCATACAAATTTTTCTTAAAATGCATTTCAAATCTATTTTATGAATACGGCAGTACAAGTTTATGTTTGCGACTTACATACATATGTACATAGTATGTATGAACTTCTTACCCTTATATCCGTTGGCGTAATATTGGGTACAGTATCGGACAGTTTCCTTGCAAGGGTGTCTAAGGCATCTGTTCGAGCGTGTTTATTGTGGTAAAGTTGATGCTTTGTGTTATATAGGCATTCTGCATTTTTAAAATGATCTATCAATTTTAATACCGTTTGTGAGCTCCACTTAAGATTACAAAATAAAGACAAATAACATTTAATTAAGCATTGGAATATTGTAAGCTGGCGTATTATGCACTTACCTTCACATTTAAACTTGCATTTTGGTCTTCAGACATATTTTTTCTTTATTTTTAATAATTTTTCAATATTTAACTTTTATTTTGATGTGTGCGGCAAATTATTCAACAGCTGTGTTTTTGTTTTCTTCTAGGGTGGAGAAGTCGATACAATCATAGGTTTTTATTTCTTTTTTTCGTCTGTGTACTTTATTTAACGATTTTTTACAACAAGTATTTGTGATTTATTTAAATTTTAAAAGAATTCACGTGAAATTTTATATTTTTTTTATCATTTGGCAATTTTTTTATTAGAAAAAATAATAGTGTATATTTGTGAACAAAATTTAAATTTTCCATCCCTGATTTTCTTCTTGTGCTTTTGTAAAAATACAACTCTGGTAAAATGAAAAATCTTATCGTTTAGAAAAATTTCAAAAAATAGAGAGAACCATACGACTGCCAAATTTCTTTACGTATTTTTTGACATTTCATTACTAAGTGTTTTTACACTATTATACATTATAAATTATTTGTAAGTTTTTGACATGTCTTAACACAAAGTATTATAGTCTAAAATGGCCTTTAACAGAAGCTGCCTTTGCAGTAGAGGAAAAAAGCTGCGGTTATTAAGCAAGAGATAATATCATTTACTAATATGCTCCAACTTGGGAGCGTAGAACAACGATAATATTGAGCATATCTATTGCGTGGCTTCTATTAGTTCTGGAAACCTCCTTTAACTCCCTTAACGTTCATTCAAACTTGTGGGAAAAAACCATGTATACCGAATACTTTTGACAATTTTTTCTAAGCAAAAACGTTCTGAAAAGCTCTTTGTTGTCAGAGAACTGGAACTTATTTGCATTGGCAGTAGCCAACAAATTTTAAACTTGCAATCTTAAAATTTCTTACGGTGTATGTAAAAATATCAATAAAACAAATTAAAATATACTAAAATGGGCTGTAATGTGTTGATTTAAATATTTAAAATAAAAATTCATAGATTTTAAACATTTTAAAAGTAACAGACTTTTCAAAGCCCCTCTAGCAAGAAACAAAACAAGTCACGTTTAAATTTGAATTTTACATAAAAATAACTTTTTAACCAACCAACGACTGCGCGAAAAAAATCGAAATTAAGTAAAAAAAAAAAAAATATATTATGCAAATAGAAAAAAATTAGCAACAAATTTAATGGTGTAAAAAACCAAACAATTGTAGATAAAATTTATTTTTTTTCTAATAAACAACCCGCTTTCGTTGACTCTTTATTTTTTTTTAATTGAAATTAACCTCAAATTGGAGCTAAAGGGTTCAATGACTTTTGGTTGACAACTTCATTCCGCCACCAGTTTTTTTATGTGATTATTTCTTTTTAAATAAATTTATTTATTTTTATTTAATTTAATGTGCTGTTTTTTAATGTACAGATACGATTTTTTTATTTTATAAACAAATTGTTATAACTGTTTGTTTGCATTGTTTTATGGAACCTAAACATGAATTTAATTCTTACCAACCAAACCCGTTGGAAAAAACCATGCAAAATATTTAAATATGATGTCTGTCGTAAATGAAGTATTATTATCGTAGTCATATAAACAGTAGTGGTGTTTTAGGCGGACACATGGATAACCCAGCAAATAATTTTGCATTAAAATTGCAAAAAATTATATTTGTAAGAGGAACTTTTAAAAATGTTTATTAGCCAGGGTCTACATACATGGCGGGTGGGTGTCTTAATAAAAGTGTTTTTATCAAATTATCGCAAGGTTTCTACGGACCAAGAGTGATCCCACGAACGAACCTTTGGTTCTGTAGGGTATAAAGAGTCAGCTAAAAACTTCTGTTTTTTCGAAAAAAGTGCATGATTTTTCTAAATTTTTAGATGGGTAAAGCAGCCCTAAAGTAAGATCTACAACATTGCCTTTGTTGCCGTTCTGTTAAGCCCGATTTTGAATCGATTAATATTATCTGTAGATCGTTTCTGTATATCTCGCATTGCAAAATTTCTCGTATTAAGTGTGAAACAAAAAATTCCATCGATTCTCGATTTGTGAGAAAAAAGTGTTTCTGTATTTGAATGCGAGAACAGACAACACAGATTCTGTATTAACTGGAATACTTCCAGTAATTATGTGTCAAATGCAAGCGAAACGTCAACAAAAATAATAGATATAAAAAAAGGGCTGCCAGATTTGACGATTTATCGTCATTTTGACGATTTTTTGTTCCAAAATTGGCAAAGTGCCGATTTGCTGATTTTTTCTAGGGACGATATTATTCAGTCTCCGAAATAAAATAATTTTAATAAGTTTAATATGTTTATATATTCGGCACCACAGAAAAACGATATCTTTAAAAACAAGGCAGCTTAAAAAATTAATGGGCAAAATCAAAATTTCGAAGGAAAACTGTTTAATTTTTAACTCCTTAGATTATTAAATACATTTGTTTATGTGATTAAAACATTAAACTATTACCCCATTTTTCAGTCAATGCACTATAGGAAATTTTTGCCCATTTTTTGCCAAAAATGTTAGTTTTAGTTCAATATTATTATTTTGTCACGCATTTGTGTGATTTTTTCAGGAAAAAAAAAAAAATAATCTGATATTTTAAATTGTTATCGGATTAAAGAAAAAATAAAATAAATAATTTTATTTAAATAGAGCTCAAGCTTAAGAATGTGTGTATGTATTAAATATGTATTTTACCCATAAACTTACATTTTTTTATTAGGTTTTAATAAAAATCGAACAAAATTTCTCAAAATTAATTTTAAATTATCCGATTTTTTAAAACAAAATAAATGATTTTTTTTGAATAGGAAATTAACGATTTTTTCACAAATATATCTGGCAGCCCTGCATAGAACGAAAACAATGAAGGGCTGAAAAAAAATTAAAATAACAATATATAACAATTGTGTTTTATTTATTTTCATCATTTAAATTCTTTCTCTTCAAATAAAAAAAAATAATACACATTCTTGTGTACATACATACATAATTTGTGCTCCATTTTTTGAAATTTTATATTTCTCGCATCAATTTCAAATATGACTTATTTTGACAGTTCTTGTGAGAAACTTTTAGCAAAATATTGATACAGAAACACTTTTTTCACATCCTTCCAATAATTGCTGGACAGATAATTCTCCCTAAGTAAAGATACAGAAACACTTATGTGAGAAAAACCATTTTTTGTTTCATATTGCACTGGTTTTGTTATAATTCACTTGTTTCATGCGGGAAATTTTACGATGCGAGAAATACAGAAACTGGCTACTGGATCTTAATAAAAACACTGTAGTGATCTGTACTTTTTTCAATTGTCGAGTATATCTCCACACTCATCGGCAGATTTGGTGCCTATGCCATGTAAAATATGTCGATCTATGACTGTGCCGTACAAGTTTGACTGTTTACTTGGGATTGATTCAAAATTATTTTGGATTTTAGATGGAACTCAATTGGGTTTTATGGCTGTTCGATTACACAGTCTATTCTAGGGTATTCAATTAATTGCCTTTTTTTTTTGTTAGATTTAACGATTAATCGATACTTGGCATTTTTTACTAATTCGATTAAACAAAAAATATTTTAAAATTAATCGAATAATTCCAAATCCAGCTATTTTAAACGATACAAAAAAAAAAAACATGTATTGAGATCATATAGTTTTATATGTACAAACAATTAAAAAGATCTTTTAAAAATAAAATGCTGTTTAAATGTTTTGCTTAACATGGAAGCCACACGATCAACTTTTGTCTTTCCTTTTGATTTTGATTTCCTTACTTTTTACTAACGCACTCACACTTTATAAATTGACCACGAGATTGCTCTCAGTTCTCTTTCAATATGTTTGCCAATTTTACGTTCAATTTTACAACTGACCACAAAAACTACCTTTTGCGTTTTCTTTGTAAAAAATAAATTCTTAAAAAATAAATGTGCTTTATTAAAAAAAATTGTTTTCTAAAAAATTCTTGTTCTTTTTTTACAAAATACTTTGATTTATGCTGCTATTTTAAGTTGTTTTTTCGTCGGGGCATTTTTAAAATGAAATTGATTATCAAATTTAGTGCAGCCTGCGACACAGCTGTCAACTCCAACAAGTTTTGACAAGCAGTTTTAGTGAACAACTTGAAAGGTTGTATTGAACGTGGGGCTCCAGGGTTCAAAATATTTTTTTTGCATTTATATCAATTATAAGTAAAAATTAACGTATTACTGCATTATTTCAGAAATCAGTAAAAATTTACTGGTTACTGAAATTTTTATTCAGTAAGAAGTACGCCCATGTTTGTGAATTACTCACTAAACATGACTGTTTTTTTTAATTCCAATGGACACATACATTTAGCTTGTTTATTTGACTAAACACTTTAAAAAATTATAAATTTGAAAGATAAACCATATACGTATTGTTATTCGAATAATCGGCATAAATTCTTCGATTAATCCTTAAATCGAAATCAGCAATTTTAAATTAATCGAACAATTAATCGTCTGCAATTTTTCGATTAATCGAACAAGAATTTATCGACTGAACACCCTAGTCTATTCAGAACATACTTCAAACATTACTGTTAAATGTCTGTGTACTTTTTTCATGATAAAAATTTACCAAGAAGGCAACACTGCTACAGATCGTGTAAAAATCAGTTGAAGTATTGCCAAAAGAAGGAAAAGATCCCTTAAATATTTAGTAGTTTAGATTTTTAAAATTCTTTTTTAGAGATCATTCTGTGACTGTTCAAAAAATTTCCAAGTTAAAGCTAAATTGAATTTCTTTAAGACTATGTAGAGACAGGGTTATCCATTTAGTGGTTTCAATACTAGCGGTCTGGCAAGGCTGTCAGCTGTTAAATATCTGTCATCTGAAGTGTCATTAATTATTTAGTTGAAGAACTTTACGCTTTTTTCGGTTATATAGTTAAAACTTGCTACTGTGCAAGGAATTGCCAAGATCACAATGAAATTTGTAGAGGTTGGAAGCCTTACAGATGTGGTTAGGCCTGTGCATCATCGCAATGTACGCATTGCCGAAAATATCGGAAGAACCGTTACCGTCAATTCAAAGCGCTATGGCTGTATGATAACTGACTTTTTTTTTTTGGCCTGCAATTGAAGATTATGAGAACTGGATATGTGGTTTCAACAAGACAGTGTCACGAGCCACACAACTCGACTGATTTTGGCTTTATTGCATGGAAAGATTTCTGAGCGCGTTATTTCACGCTTTGGCGCAGTCAAGAGGCCAGCAAGATCATGCGATTTGACGCCGTTAGACTTTTTTGTGAGGCTCCGTCAAAGATCGTGTTGACGCGGATAATTCCCTTACATTGGAGCATTTGTAATCGCCGGGATATCGCCCGAATTGTGCAAAAAAGTGGTCGAAAACCACACCAAAAGGATCGGCTGATGCCACCAATCTGGAGGTTATATTTCGTACGTATTGACAAGGGCCAAACATTATAATGAAGTAATAATTTCATCGACATCAACGATTTATTTGTGTTTCATTTAACTTTATTTTTTAAACTGAAAAATGGATAACCCGTTAAAAAAACCTTAGAAGATTTTAACCTTATTTTTACCCTTCACTGTATAGAGTTTCATGGTTGATTAAATTTCGGTTATACTCAATTAATTGCAAAAAAATTTGCTGGGTTATCACTTCAAGTAACCAGTTAAGTAGAATAAATTTAATGTAATTGAGTTTGAGCTGAATTGGTAACAAACAACAACAATAATAACCACTACGAAAGTGAATTAAATGAAAAAAAGAAGGAAAAACTAAAAATAATAAGAAGAAACACTGAAATCATGTTAACCATGTTAAAATTTCAACTTAAATTATTTTTATTTCTTCATTTTCTGTTGAGTATAATTTTTTCATGTTTATTTTTATTTATTTTTTTTTTTTTCATTTAAATATTAATTGACTTAATGTTGGTTGTTATTTCACTCAGAATGGTTGTTGTTGTTTTTTTGTTTAATTCTTGTTAGTCAACAGTTGTCATTTAATGGTAAAGAGTTGGCTAGAAAACGGACTCACCAACGTCAACCAAGTAAACGGTCACTTACTTTCCTCCTCACTCCATTAATTTGAACTTATTTTTCACTTGGTAAATACTCGTGTGCTTGCGATCAAGTCCAGAAACTTGATGACAACAACAAAAAACAGTATGCGAGCAACATAAACTATTTTTGTCATGACTCCAAGACGTTTAATGGTTAAGAAAACAAAAAAAAAAACAAAATTTGAGACATCCATATAATAAAAAAAAACTTTTTGTAGGGAAACTCAACGAAATTATGTTCTAAATAGAATTTCCGTTTTAATAAACTTTAACTTTCCATGTTTTAATTGCATAATTTTCTTGGTCTTCAACTTGGGGTGTAAATAAGTTTGTAATCTGAACTGGTTTTCAGTTTTAAGTAAGAAGGGCTTTTGTTCTTGGTCTCATGAGTTTACAAGTGCTTATTTAAAAGGTCAGTGTTATTTTTGCTTTTAACTCATAATAAGTGCAATAAAACGGCCAATTTGATGTAATCTAGAATGAAATGTCATGCAACTACTAAGACTTGTTCGAAAAAACATTTATTTGTTATAAAGATACAAATTTTGAGAAAATTTCATTTCATTTCATTTGAGAAATATTCAAAGCTTATGGTCAAACAAGTGTTATAAGGGGCTTAGGTTGTAGCACTGACTACATCATTCCGAGACTAATATTTAATAGGAAACCGCGTTTTACTTTAGAGGAGGACGGCTGGTTAGCGGGACTTTGATCTGACCATAGGGCTTTAAATTTCTATACGTATGGCAACAAAATGAAAGAGGGAGTTGAAGCTGCAGTTTACAGTCAGGAACTGGGTTAGGTTAGGTTAGGTTAGAATGGCCGGTCACAAAGACCCCGCATAGACCAAATAGGTCCCTAGCGTTACCACGTTGTACGATAACCCGTAAGAAGACAGTTAGAAAGAAGAAAGGTCATTCCGATGTGGTACTCAGAGAACCCCACAGTCTCTTGACGAATGCCAGGAGTCTCATTAACCCAATTCCAGAGATTTCCCCGAGACCTTGGAAGTAATGATCTCCCAGACAGTTCGCCCTGGAGCGCACGAGTGCCGGACAGTAGTAGAGTATATGCTCCATTGTCTCCTTTTCCTCTGGTACCCCACAGAATCTACAATTGTCACTATTCAGCCGCCCCGCCCCCTGGGCGTATACCGCAGTCCAACAGTGACCCGTTATAAAACCTACCAGAAGTCTACAGTCCCTTCTCGATAGCGACAAAAGAATTTTCGTTGACTCCGGATCATAGGATCCCCACATTACCTTGGAAACCCTGCACTTTCCAGGAACTGGGTATTCGGGAATCTTTTAAGCTTCCCGATTACTGTAGTATATTCCACTTGGAAATATTATCGCTAAAATGGGTGCTGATTAAGCACGGTATATCAGTATTAGGAGGTCACATATTAACTCCTTTATAGATAGCAGGGTATTCATTTTTGCTTTAATCGGATCATAGCTCGATAAATAAATCGAGGTTTTGGTTTCATTGGTTAATAATCGGTTAATTTTGTTATTGATCGGTTAACTGATTAAATTTTTTTTTTATAAATTAATTAATTTCAATAAATAAAAATGCATAAATTATTTATTATTTGGAGTTTATTAGTAAAAAAAAAAAAAAAAAAAAAACAATAACATAAGAAACATAACAATTCTCGAACTAAAACGAGCACACAAAAAATAATTCATAAATATTTAATACATATTTTTTAATTAATACATTATTTTATGTTTTTTAATTAATACAAAAATATTATGTATTAATTTAAAAATAAACTGTGAGATCATTTTATTAGTTATTTCGATGGTTTCAGGATATCTTTTAAAATAATCTTTTAGAAAAATAATTTAATTTAAATGTTTAGGATGTAAGCGATTATTTTCTTTAGTTTTGATAAAACTTGACTTCTTTCACTTGTCGTAGACTTTAAAGAAATCGAAAGCAACCCAGAAGCAATACAGAATTTCTAATTTCTCATCCTTTTTAAAACTTCTAATTGTTTCGGTTAAAGTACATGAAACAAAAAGCTGTTGACAGCAAAATCTTTTGTTTCTAAAATACCTTTTATATGTA
The DNA here is from genome assembly GCA_943735925.1 of Pollenia amentaria. Lineage (NCBI taxonomy): Eukaryota > Metazoa > Arthropoda > Insecta > Diptera > Polleniidae > Pollenia > Pollenia amentaria. The sequence goes on from OX031007.1 coordinate 125,030,182, forward strand.
TGAGTATTTCGTCTCAATACAGAATTAAATAAACAAAAAACAAGTTACAGTGCTATATTCGGCTGTGCCGAATCGTTGATACCCTCCACTGGCAGAAGTGTGCTCTATATTGTAAAAACATATATATTATTAACTAATTGGTTGCGGCTTAGACCCATATTAAATTATTGACCGACAATAAGAAAATTTTATGCGTTTCTTGTTAGAACTTTGAACTGGCTTGAGTAAAATATAATGACTCGTAAAAGCTTTAGCCGAACTAAAATAATTTTTAGGAGGGCAATGTGTATTGGACATATGTTTAATTATGGACCAATCATCCCAAAATTCTGAAGACTGATTTCTAGTATTACAAAAAATAAATTAGAATAAATTTCAATACAGCAGTGTAATTAGTTTTAGCGTTAACAGTAAATTTCACAAATTTGCATGATATTTTTTCTGGCCATATGAATTTAAGTAAGACATTTTACCGCAATAAATTTATCTGTGATGGTTTAAGGCTAATTTTGTTATTTTCCCAAAATGGGCTTTATATGGTTTTAGGCGAAATAAACTGTTTACCGAGAGTAGGATTTGTATGGGGCCTAGGGTAAATTGTGGGCCGATCTTCACGAAATTTGGCAGTGTGATTTCTCGTCTTACAAAACTGTAACGTACCGAAATTAATTATGATAGCATTATTTATTGCGGTTCTAAGCGTACTAAACTGTTTTCCGCGAGTTGGGTTTATATGGGGCCTACGGTCAATTTTGGACCGATCTTCACGAAATTTAACAGTATGATTTGCAGTTGTATAAAGCGAATTCCTGCAATTCCGTGCATTTTCATTCCGTCATTGTTCCACCATTTATGTTAGTTTTTGTATCAAAATTATCAATTTTTTTTAGGGTGATGGTTCCACATTTTGATTGATAGCTCTGATCCTACAGAACCGATGTTGCTGGATTTCAATCCCAAACTGCTTAAGGTGTTATGATACTTGCTATTTTTTGTATTGGATTTTTTTAGGATTGACTGAATGAAACAACAAATGCGAGAAAGAACAAGAAATACAATATGTAAACAAAACAAACAATATTGCCCACGTTTTGTTCCCACAAAAACCGTCAAAAAAAGCTATAAATCGCAAAAAAAAGTTATAACCCGCTACTTTCGATCAAAAACTAAAAAAGTTAGTAGCAGTGCTAACATTTAATCTGGAAATGTCAATTTTAAGTTAAAAATTTTTATATTTTTTTTGACAGTCTAAGATTATTTATCGATAACACACGTATATTTTTTTGACATTTCAAGATTTTTTGTGGTATAATCAAACTCTTTACACTTAGTCAGTTTTCCTATGCAAATATATTTGCACTGTTCTCCAATATAGAAAAAATACAAAAAATAGCAAGTATCATAACACCCTTAGGATAACTACAAGCAATTTGAGACCAAGTTTGTTCTTTTCTTTTGCGTTTTTCGAAAGTGAGCGTGTTTTCAATTGACGGACAGACGGAAAGACAGGCAGACATCGCTAAATCGACTCAAGTAGCCAGAATATATATACTTCATGGGGTCTTAGCTGAATTAAGAAAAGTTTCACACGGAATGACAAACTTGTAGTATACCCTCATTCACCAAAGTGGTGGTTTAGGGTATAAAAAAAAAATATATGTTATAATACTACAAAAAATTAAAAATTTTGTTACATCGGTTATTCGACTGAAATCAACCGGTTTAATCGTTAATTGAAAATAACCAATTTCAAATTGACCGACCAGTTAATCGGGTAGTAATTAATCGGTTAGCCGATTAACGCCTAACCGAAGGAAACGCTAATCGATAGCAATGCGGCAATCAGGGCGATATCCGCTGAATATACATACCAGTAGTGGAAGGACTCAATAGATAGACTTGGTGCCAACAGAAGAGTGCACATCTACTGGGTTCGTGGCCACCAGGACATGGTGGGTAACGAGGAGGAATTAGCAAAACGGGGGGTTTCAGTTACCGTATAACGGAGTTATTGACATTCTAATTCCAACTCGTTATAATAAGAGATATACCGACTCGACTATACAGAGGAAATCTGATGCGGTTTGGGGAAACATCGAAACGGATCCAGAGTTATGTGGGTATCTTATGATCCTAAGTCGCCTAAACTGTTTTTTTCGCTACTGAGAAAAGACTGTGGGCTTCTGGTAGGGGTTATAACGGGTCACTGTTGGACGGCAGTATACGCCAAAAGGGCGGGGCAACTGACTAGTGACAATTGTATATTCTGTTGGGTACCAGGGGAAAAACAGATGGTGGAGCACAACTCTGCTACTGACCGGCACCCATACCGGAGATGAATACTTCCAAGATCTTGGGGAAATCTTAGAAATTTAACTAATGACACTCCCAGCATTCCCCAAGGGAGTGTGGAGTACTCTAGGTATCATCACATCGAACTTACCTTTTTTTTACGGATTATCGTACATCGTTTTATCGTTAGGGGCCAACACGGTCTATCCGGGATCTTTATGATCGGCCATAGCCTCACCTAACCTAACCCTTTTCAAAGTTCTGAACCCTCCACATAATCTCCGTATATGAGCATATGTGATACTTCAATCGATTGTTAGCAATCGTTTTTAAAAAGATGCATATAAGAAATGTCACAGGTGTACCAGTGGATCGAAATGACTTACATCTATCCCTAGCTCATCTTATTTGGGGGCAAAAAAAATCGGCGCAATATTTCTTATGAATAATGAAAAAAAAATCTTTTTAAATTATTTTCTCGGGAAATGATTCCGAAAAATCTAAAATTTAATCGATAAGTCGTCTAGAATCTAAAAATCAGATAACTGAAAACAATCAGTTGCCCATAATTCTCTAACGTACCCACTTGATACTTTTATTCGTACTTGAACTTTTGAGTGAGACTCGTACTTAAAGTAAGTATAAACAACTTAATTTATCCCGTCTGTTTTTCTTTCTGTGTACACATTTTTTCGAAATTTGCGAGCCGACTTTCCTAATTATCAGTTTTCAGAGTTCTTGGGATCTTTGTAAAATAAATTTCAACATCCTAAAAAACAGCGTACAAGGGCTGCCATTTATATTTTGAACCTAATAAGGAAAGAGACTAACTTTTTTTCGTAAATGGCTTTTTTCTACTTTAAATCTAAGTTAACTCCATAAAAATAAATGACATGCGCTGGAACCAATTTTCGTAACACTCTTTCCATTCCGATTAAAGTACATACATTCAAAACATGATTCTTTATGCATTTGGCAAGTCTTCGAAGACTGCAAATGTCTAGGTATGTTTACAACATTTTCTGTGATTTCCGCAGTTATTTCTGCCCAATTTCTGTTTAAAGCAGTTTTCAGCCATTCAGTGCTGCTTATTTTATATTTTCTGACTTTTTTCTCTAAAAAATCCCAGGTAAGTCTTTTATGACTTAAATACGGTGGGGAATTGAGTTGTCTGGGGGCATAATATAGAAGCTATTAGAGAACAATGTGCGCCGTTATTTCCAATAACTAAGTTCTCAACCGATGGCTTCAAATTATGTTCTTATATGTTCTTATATATTTATCTGTCCATTGTGCCTTCAACTAAAACTTAATTGCCACATACAGATGATGCCATGGCTCGCCAAACCATAACACTGTCCCTCCATGTTTGACTGTTGGTATAATATTCTTTTGATCTAAGACTGTGTTGGATTTTCTCCAAACTTTGGAGCGGCTATCTCTTTCAAAAATATTGTATTTAATCTCGTCGGTAAATAAGATTCGTCTTATTAATGTGTTTTAGCAAATTCAAGATAGAGTTTTTTTCTTTTTGGTAGATAAAAGTTTAACTCTGCTTGTAAAGCGACTCTCATGCAAAGATCGTTGTATAGTTTTTGGTTGGACACTATTTCTCGAACATTTTTCAATGTGTTCGGCCAATTTTGGGGGTCTTATTTTCGGAAACGCATTTACTTATTTAATAATACTGCTAACATTACGTCGTGGCAGCTTTTTTTCGGTCAAATCTTGAATGATTTTCAGTATTTCCATTTTTTTTTTATAGTTTCTAATAATTGTTGTACTGTAAACCGACAGATTTGACCGTTTTTGAAATTTCTCCACAATTATTAAAAAAGTTCTTGATTTTTCCCCCCCTTAAGATTTTATTTATTGTGCTTAATTCCCTTTTTTTATAATTGATAAAAAAATACTGAAAATTATTGGTGGAGGATAAGCTGTTCCTATGCGCTTTTTTAACTGGTTGCTTAGGCCAGATCGTCAGCAAACGTTCTCCTTAATAATTTTAGAAAAGCCAAAGCTATCAGCAAACAAGACTACAGAGGGAATGAGAATAACCTACACCCAAAACCTCTTGTCTGCAACGATATTAAAGCTTAAACAAAATACCAACAATAAAACAGTGTGCTTATCTGTTCTTACATTCCCCACTACAATTAGTTGGAATTGTTATGGTAAGTTAAATTCAGTATCAGTTAAAATAATGGGATTCCCCTTGTTTCCTTTTATATTTTTCAGGTTTTCCTAGAAGTAGTCACGTTGACTGTAGACTTTAGTCCTTCTTAAAATTTTGCTTAACAGTTGCAATTTCCATGTTAAGCTTTTCTTTTTAATTTTTTTTTAAATAATATGGTTTAATAGTGTCTATTAGTTGCATAAAAACATTTTTCATTATCGTTACCAATTCCCAAAAATCGTAAACAAGTTGGTTGCATGAAGACTTGTCCTTCACTATATATTTTAGAAAACGATTTAATTCGAGATAATTTTTCAAAACAAACAAAAAATGAAAATGACAAAAATAGACTTGATATTGCATTAAACTAAATTTAGATTTTTGATGAAAGTTCTAAAATCGTTTATATGAAAAGTGTTGATTCGAAACGTTGCATATTTGCGTACAAAAGGCAATTTTAAACACATTCATTGAAAACATTTTTGTGGAAAACAAATTATCTCCTTCTTTTATTTTGGAATATTTTACTCTTAAATTAAGTCTCTTGTATTAATGCCATTGTCTTAATTTAAATTTACTGGAAAAATTTTATCCCATACACAAATGAAAAAAATTATCACCGTTCAAATTTAAATTACAAAAATACACAATGACTTACAAAGAATTAACAAAAACTACATTATAATACAGCATAACTTTATAATCATGTCTGTTCGGCAAATTTACATTAAACTACAAAAAAAAAAAAAAAATAATAATAAAATGTTTAACGTTAAAATTACACTACAGCAAAAATTTCGCAATATGTATTCTCAATAATCTAGATCAAACAAATAGTCAGACAGGGACAGGGGTGAGATACTTGAGAACGGCGAGTACTGCGAAAATGTTTACGAATGGAAAGAAAAAACCAAACAAATTATTCAAACAGATTGTTTATGTACATATTTAAAGATAAAAAAAAATTGCTAAAAATAAAATGAAAAAAAAAATTGAGTTTCTCAAACAATTTGGCAAGTGGCAGCTACAGTTTCATTTAAAACAAAACCTATAAAAACAAGCGACAGATTATTTTTGCTTTATTTTATTACAAAACTTACAATAAATACTGCCAACAACAACTTAACAAGTGTGAGACAATTAAAGAAAACTCTTCATAGTCCTGGGTGTGTACTAAAGACCCATTTTTTGTTTCGAATTCTAGGGCAGGGATTGGATACAGATTAGACGCAGCATGCAAATTAACTGCAGTTGATTTGTTATAAATAGAAATATTACTTTTATATAATAGCTGTTTTTTTAAGCCCATGAGAAATTACGAAAGGTTAAGCGAACAGACATACTGCGCTCACTTTTTGAACAAATTATATAAATTTACTGTGAAAATCAGTCAACGATATTTTACCGCAAAATTGTGTTAATATATGAGACAGAAATAATGGTTGATCAAAAATTTTTTAATTAAATAATTAATTGGTGTACAATTAATTTTTTGTTTGCTGCAATTAGTTTTTTTTACTCGAAATACATAAATTTAAATCTGTGTATTTTGTAGTTTATACAATTAATTTTTGAATTGACTAAATTTGTGTGGCATGACTCGAAAATTTCAATCCGTTAATTGATATGATCAATTCTTTTGCAGGATCACAAAAATTTTATTGTCTGAATGAATTGTTTAATTATAGCCGCTTTTCTATTTATCTGTAAAAGGCTCTTTTTTGGCTTAACATGTTTGTTAATTAGCAAAGTGTCCCAATAGACCCAACACAGAAAAACGTGTTTTATCAATTAAAAAAATAGTTTAAAATGTATTAAAATTTAATTAACGTGATAATTGAATCAATTATTTTTTTTTTGTTGAAAGAAAATTAAAAACTTAATTTTGATTTAATTAACATTTTAGTTGGTTTGAAATAAATTTTCAATTAAAATTTTAATTAAATAACAAAAAATCTTAATTGACTTTTTTCGTTTAAAATAAAATAATTTAAACATGTATAATTGTTGTTGGGAGTTGTCAATATTTATTTAAATAAATTAACACATTGTTTGAAATAGCAAAGTTTTTTGATCACTTTTTTAATTAAAATTAAAAATATCATTTATTGAAAATATTTTTTAAAAATTTTAAAATTTTTAGTAATCAATATAATCATTTTGGTAATAGGTGCAAAATCAACAAATTGTTTGCTTGATATTATGAATTTAGAACAAATTTGGTGATTGGAGAAATTTAATAGTTTTTTCTGTGAATAGATGTGAAAAAAATTTATATGAGTACGTTCCATATGGCCCTACATTGATAGAAAAGGCGTCACAACGCTAATTTATTTTGATGAAGGCACTTTTCATAGTAGGGATATGACTAGTGTCTGCACTTTCGGCCCCCTGACACTTTTCATCATTGTGATGTCAGGATTAACATCACTTGGCCAAATTGTCATCAGGGTCAAAAATTAAAAGTATGTCATGAATGTGACGACACATCTGCATCACAGAAATGACGAATCAGAGTTAGTTTAATAAAACATGTCATCAGTCCGATGACTCAGTAACATCATAGAAAGGACTTATTACGCTCAATGTAATGACAAATTAAAATGAGTCATTGGGATTGACTTAAGTCAAAGTGAGAGAATATTATTATTTACTTACCCGTTACATATGTTTGTTTCACTTTTTTTGTATTCCGGCCTTTGTTTACAGAAAAACTCTCAATTATAAGATACCAGCAACATGCTCCATATGGTTTTCGTAATCATTCTGATTTGAAAATGTGATGTATTTAACTAAATAATTTAAAAAAATTGAATAAGGGAATTTTTAGTTCTAATATTACTTTTTAAACATGAAAATAATGTTAATAATACACAAAATGTGGCGTCGAATTAATGTCTGTAGTTATAGCCTAGATGAAGCATAAACTCTGACAAAATGTTATGATGACATTCGTCATTGGATTTATGTCTCGTTTTGTCTCATTGATGCTATTTTTAATAAAATATATTTCACAATTCTGATGTTAGGGCATCATCAATATGAAGATGTATTTTTCTATGAGTGTATATCATGGTGGCTCTTAACCCCTATGTGAAAAACATCGCGTTTACTAAACGGACCCGAGTGTGAAAACAACCAGCATACACAGGTAGCAATTTAAATGCATAATCCGGCAAGACTATATACTCGCCCCTTGTTTATGAGCTGCTTGCCTCCGCTGCTTTTGGAAATAGACCAGCAGCATCTGATATGCAACAGTACCAAGGGATGATCCGTTTCTCAGGCTGAACTCTGCCACAAAAGGTGATTTCGAGGAATTAACCTGCCAATTGCCCTCAAAGCTAACACCTCTCGACTATTGTCTGTGGGGCTACGAGAAGTTACTGATTAATGCTGATAAACCTGCAACAATTGAAGCCTTAGAGGCTAACATTGTTCGTCTTATTCATGACATACGGCCACCAGGCTTAAAAAAGTGGCCCAAAAACGGGCGTCCGAAATGAGTTTCGTCAAGAAATGGCATATATTAATTTTTGGAATAAATAATAGTGGTCAGTGAGATTTAGAGCCATGTTTTTAAACTTGTGTAAGCGTACCAGCAAACGGTGGTCACATTAAACTAGAAATAAAAAAACGCTTTAGAAAAAATCAATAAGAATAGAAATTACGCATTTTTGCTTAATTGACCACTGAACTTATTTTTTTTCATGGACACCCTTGTGTTTTTTATTATAAGAAAAACAAGTTAAAAAAAAGTTCAACGGAAATTTATAAGAAACCTTTGTTTCATTATAATAAGCCACACGATAAAAAGCTTAAAGTCCGTCGTTCAAGCAAAATTTTTAAAGCCATCCACAAATTTGCACTAAAAAATAAAATTTTTTTTTTTTCTAATGGCATCATTTAATAACTGCCAGTCATTGTCAGTTACTGCGATAATCTCGCATTGATTGCTTTATAAAATTTTTTCATCATTTTTCTTTACAAATATAAAAAAAAAAAAGTGTGAGATAAAATGAGGATGCGAATTAATGCCGATGTTGATGATGACGATGAGATGAACATAATGACAACAATGACTACTGTGATCTAAAAAGAACCGCCTTAAATAGCATTAATAACTTAAACAAAAATATGTTATTAGTTTTTTTTTTAATTGTCTAACATATCGCACTTGTTCAACAATGCTAAATTAACTCGAAATTTTCAGTCATATGAAAAATGATTTTTAAACGAACCGTTTCATTACCAAAAAATGGACAAAATAGCACGATAAGCTTGCAGCGTTTAGATATGAATATAACGCGTCTTTTTTTCCCCCAAAAAGTAAAAATAAAAAATTAAAATTAGGAGTTAATACACTATTGTTGAACATGTGCGATGTTTGTAGCCAGAAGGTTAAAAAACGTTAAAGAAAATTGAAAATATAATTTTGATGTAATTAATATTTAAGTTGTTTTAAAACAAATTTTCAATTAAAATTTTAATTAAATAACAAAAAATCTTAATTGACTTTTTTCGTTTAAAATAAAATAATTTAAACATCTAAATAGAATTGTTGTTGGGAATTATCAATATTTAATTAAATAAATTAACACATTGTTTGAAACGGCAAAGTTTTTTGAAAATTTTTTTAATTAAAATTAAAAATATCATTTATTGAAAAAAATATTCACAAGTTTACAATTATTAGTAATCAATATAATCATTTCGGTAATAGGTGCAAAATCAACTACTTGTTTGCTTGATATTATGAATTTGGTATAAATTTGTGGATTAGAGACAATTTTTAATTTTTTTCTGTGTAAAAAAGAAGAATATTTTTATAAATAAATTGTAAGTAATTTAAAAACATTTTATACATTAGGTTAAAATTGTTTTTATCAGGGCTGTGGAGTCGGAGTCGGAGTTGAAGAGTCTGAGTTGAGGTTTTTGTACCGGAGTCGGAGTCGCAGTACCCAAAAAAACGCGCGACTCCGACTCCAAAATTGTTTCGGCATAAAAAATTTAAAAAAATTTCTAATATTTTCCATAATAAAAATTCTTCGAAATTGGCGATGCAATATTTTGCAGATCAATATGAATAAGTAGATTTTAATTTATTTTATGAGAAATAGTTGATTCAAGTACTTTACTATTTAAGTATATTTAGGTATATTTTTTATACGTGCGGGAAAAAGTCTAAATTACATTAGCAAAACTTATACTCAGTTATTGATCTAGTTGAAAAAAGATGTGTGATTTTTTAAATAATTTACTCATGCTAAAAAATGTTAATGACAGGAATTGCCAATAATTGTAATGTCAAAATTTTTATACCATCAACGCTGAAATATTTTCAACATTGTACAGAATAAGTGTTGCTATAGCGCATAAATACTAGTATGTATTAGAAAAATTGTGACGTAAAATTATTTCTCTTTTGTGTAGAAACTTCTTTATCGGCCTGCCTTTAATTCCTACCATAACACTCATGTTTTTCTTATGCACATTTCGCGGGGATTCCCATAATTCGTTTAATAAAGATGTTTCTACACAAAAGAGAAATAATTTTACGTCTCATTCATTTCGCATCACGGTTAGAGTAGGAGTCGGAGTCGGAGTCGGAGTCGGTGTCGGAGTCGCACTTAAAAAATTTCAGCGTTTGGAGTCGGAGTCGGAGTTAGTACTTTTTTCGGACGACTCCACAGCCCTGGTTTTTATAGTTTAAAATTTGTTTCAACATTTTATTTTAACAAATATTTTATAGATACTACCCAGCAAAAACTTTGCTTACAAAATAAGCAGAAAAATAATGAGAACTTGAGGAAAAGAGTACTTATTTTTCTAATAGAAAAAGTACTTATTTTTGTTCGCGATGTCCCAAAAGTAATCCTTTATAATTTGGACAATTACAACCTAAAAAATAATACCTTTATTTTATACTAAAAAGTTGTATAAAAATATGTAGTTACCAAAAGAGACAAGAAATAAGTACTTTCAAATTAACTGTGAAAAAGGTTAATACACGCTAATTAAAATTGCTCTGAAATCTTATGGAATTGATGTTGAAAAAGTCTACACAATAATAAATTTTTCGAAATGTAAGAAAATATTTAATAAAGAGTGCTTTTGCTGCACAAAATCATTTATAGCTCTAATATTATAATAACAATGTGTGTATTAATATATGTAATTATACGGGCCTGTCACAGAAATAAATGTCGATCGAAAGTTTTTTTTTAATTCCGAGAAAGCTTCTTCAGAAAACGAAAACCGATAAATTTTCTCGGAATGATATCACTTTTAATTTTTCGATCGAAAAAAGTTTTTGTTTTGACTTGCACAATATTGCCATATTTAACTTAAAAATAACAAAATTAAAATTTGTCGGAATAACGAAAATCGATCGAAATGAAAATACGGATTCAAAACAATTCCGAACAATTTCTGGGACAGGCCGGATTATGTTCTTCAAAAAAAACATCGTTAAAATTAGATTGATATCACTAATAACGAAAATATATTGTGTTGGTAATTAGGAACATATTTATGTATAAATTAACATACATTTGATTGATTTTTGGATTTTCCATGTATTTCACATCGAAATTATTCTTAAAATTTTATAATATTACCGGATATCTAAAAAATATTAATATAATATATTGCAAATTGACTTAAAAAATTATTTAAAATCATATAATAATAAACTTAAATTAGTTTACCAAAGTATTTTTTTGTAATGTATAATTATGACTAATTTAAAATATTATAAATATTTATAAATAAATATATATAAATATTAATATAAATTATAAATAAATATTATAAGTTATTATTTTATGTATAACTAATAATACAAAAAGTAACGAATAAAGCTACAAAGTAATGAATTCAGGAAGTCATTAAAAGTGGCATTGTAAGTTAAATTTTTGCTGGGTAATCTGAGTTTCAAAGTTTTATTAAATCAACATCAAAACAGTTTGCATTATTAAAATTTACGTAATCTTTAGAAAAAAAAAGAATTCCTTGTAAGGATTCACTTTCCAGGGAAAATCGAAATTTGGTTTTATTAAGGTTGACTTGGCTAAAAATTCTTTCCACATTTGCGGAAGAATGTGGGAGGAGCACTGGAATTGCATCTGTAGAATCCCCACGTTTTAAGTCTGAAATTTTTTGCCAAAAAGAAATTACCCACGCTCTATCCACGAGTGTAAAAATTGGAACACAAGGTAATTACCCGTGAGAGCGCGTGAGCACGCTTGCCCAACTTTTTGCCCGTGACAGTGAGTGACAAAAATATGTATGAGCCTTAAGAGGTAGGGAGAGTTCAAAAGATCGAATCAAAAAAAGCATTTATTTTGGTTCAATCGTTTGGCCCAAAATAAAAAATGGAAACATTTCCTATAGTGCGATGGCCGGCTATGCAGAAGAGCTTTTGTTGGCTAAGTCGGGATTAGGAAATTCGTGATTTTGGGTTCTGGATTTTAAGTTTCGGGCATATGACCTCAACCCAAATATGTATGTAGGTTTATTACTAGGAGTACTTTGTAAGAGTTATAATAAATAAATAAATAAATTTTTGGATATAATTTCCATTTTCATTTTTGGGGCCACGCTTACGTTTGGCGATTTTGCTGCCAATAATCCTATAAAATAAACGGAGACTCACTAACACATTCCTTACTAATACGATCGTATGTTTTTTTGACTGCTCAGCTTGGTTTTGATTTCTCTCTTTCACTCTTTCTGTTCTAGTCGTCTTCTTTGTTAAATTGATAAAATTTTATATTTTGTAGCGTATATATTTTGTTTGATATTTGTTACAACAAGTTTAAACCAACAATTAAAGTTATTTTATATTGTGTAAAACATTAATGACTGGCTTGTTTGTAATTTTTTTTTTTATATATTTTATTTTGTCTTGACTTGGCGTTGTTAAGTCACATAATTTGCTACTTAAATATTATTTTAAATGACTTCAAAGCCTCCAATTAAAAGGTGTGAATAGCGTCTTTAATGTGTTTTTTTTTTCGAAAGCCGCTTTGGAAAGACTCAGTTAATTAACAGTAATGGTAAAAAAAAATGCTGGAAAAGATATAATTATTTATATTTTAATAAGGTAAATTAATTGCAAAATTGCTATAGATTAAAATGATAGTAGCGGTATTCAGTGTTTGGTGCGTTTTATGTTGCAACTGCTTGTTATTGCAATATTTTTGTCATTGGCGGAGTTCAGTCCCAGCAAAAATGGATGTTTCCTCGGAAGCAGTAATGTAAGGGAGAATTCGAAGTTAAGCGCTTACACTTCTATGAAATATTACATGATTTTTGTTTGGAATTCCTCGCGTAGAAGCTCTGCTTTAGAGATCTGAAATATGCTTATTTCACGCCTCGAAAACGGACAGGATTTACGTTTATAAAGAAAGTGAAAAATAAAGCATTGGAAAAAATTTTATTTCAGCGTTTGTAAAACAATCCAAAATATTTTTTTGGAAAAAGAGGGTTATAGTTTTATATATTTTTTTTGGGTTGCTCACGGAAGACTGGTTATATAGTTAAATAGTTATATTAACAGAAACCAAATACATTCATTTAATTTTTTTTAATACATTTTGTTGCTGTTAATATAACTACATAACCACCTTCCACCGTCCACCTTCCGTGAACAACCCCATTATATTTTATTGTTGTAAAATTTTGTTAAAATTTTTAATTTCTTATTAAAAGAATAAAGGCTTTTACTGTTTCAATGAATCAGTAGAAAACGTAATCTTAAAAAAACGAATAAACAGCGATTCACTTCTAGTATTTAGCATTGCATTTAAAGATTGCAGGATTATATGCCATATCTTACAGCGCTAGAGTAAGGCAGTCATTTTAAGAAGCGGTTGGGATGCAGTATACGTATTTACTGCTTCCAAATCGTGAAATATTTTTGCAGGGATATTAGGCTTTGAAAAGTCCATATGCAAAATATCGTAGCTCTTTTGTTAAATCCAACAACAAAATACACAGTTCTCCATTAGATATCATTTAAGTGCTACGATATGTTACATTTGCTCTTTTGCAAGCTTATTACTGAACTTTATTACTTTGCAATGATAGATGCAAATTAGGTAACAGCTGATATACAGAGTTATTGGTCGTTTACAAGAGGTGTTCGACTGTGCTCTGAAATTGTTTTGAATTGCCACGTTGTAGTGCTAAGGAAAATGTAATCGAGTCACTAGTAGAATTATTTGCACTTTTGCAAGACCATTTGCATCAAACACTGAACTCCGCTAGTAATCTATATATTTTTCAAGAAAAATTTAGAGAATTTGTGTAATATTTTATTTTGATATGCATAGCACCAGTGTTGCCAATTAGGCCATTTTTTTATCTTGTTTCTCTATGAAAAAAATTATTTAAGCTGTTGACCATCTTTGAACAGCAACATTTTCTTTTAGTTAAAAAAAAATTTTGAACATTTTAATAAATGCAGCTGTAATTAAGATGAACTGCAAATTTTTGCAAAATACTTTTACCCAAGTGACTTATATTTTTGTGCCTATTGAATTAGACGTGAAACTTTGATTTTTTCCGCATACAATTTAAAGGCAAAAAGAAATAAAATTTGAACGAAATTTTTTTACTATAAAAATATCTATTTTGACTAAGATTTTATTTTTGGGTATTTAAAATTTTCAAATAAGATATGATATTTTATTTACAATTTAATTGAAAAGAGAACTTGTTTCTTCATTGTTAGGTTGTTTTTAATTTTGTTTTATCTTTTAACCCACTTACAACTACAATTTGAGTCGGAAAAAGTCAATCAATTGTAGGGCAATGTAAGAAAAGGTAAACTGCCTGTTTATTTTTGGTGTTTTGTCTTTGATATCGTTGTAATTAAGACTTGGGTGTTTGCAATTCTCATTCGCTTTAAAATTTTATTTGTATAATATCTTAAGCTTTTCCAAAGTCTTTGGAAAAAGCTTTCTTGATGATATGTCCTGACCAACCAGTGAAATGCGCATATAAAATAGCTTTCTTGATGATATGTCCTGACCATATAGATCTGGCAACACAGCATAGCTCATATATATTAGAAATTTTTAGTTAGGAACAATAAAGTTTGAAAACATATAAAACTGCTTTAATTTATTTTTTCTAAAAATTTCAATAAAATATTTAATAATTTTTATTTTTTGTTCTTTCAGGTACGTATTCAAAAAATTCAATGAACACATTTCGTAAGTTTTTATATAAATTTTAAAAATTTAATTGCTCTAAAAATAAATTGTAGAAAAGCGTAATCGATATTGATATTGGGAAATTGTAGTACTTAATTTTCATTTACCAATTCGTATCGAGAAAGTACCAAATTATTGACTTAAAATATTGGGACCCATAGGCAGTCGTGGACAGCAGAGCAAAATTTGTTATGAAGTTAAGATTTATGTATACCAAAGCCCCGACTTGCGTTGGCAATAGGGACTCGGAAAATGCGACTTAAATCGAATCACTTATTTTTGAAAAAAAAAAAAATCTATTTTTGATTAAAAAAAGTCATATGGATAGGTTTTTTCATATTTATTTCAACAACTGTTTTTAATTACAGTATTAATCGCTTATTAGCATTTCATAATTTGCACGTTTTCTTTTATTTGTTTTTTAAATATAAAAATAATTTTTTTACTTTAAAACCAACTAAAAAGTACGTTTTTCTTCTTGTAGTGTTGTTGTTGTTTCTACTACAGCAAAGTAAATTGTTTTTTTTTATATACTTTTGTAGCGTTGTTGTTGTTCCTACAACGAACAAGTATTTAATCGTTTTTATACCCTCCACCCCCACTTGTAGTTAATGAGATATTCTGGCTCCTTGAGTTGATTCTAAGTCGATTGAGTCATGTCCGTCTGTCTGCCCGTCTGTGGAAAACACGCTCATTTTCGAAAGACTCAACAGAAAAGAACAAACTTGGTGTAAACTTGCCTGTAGTTACCCTAAGCTTTAATGGGACTGGAAATCATAGCTTTTATTTCATGAAGATCGGTCCATAATTTACCCTGGGCCCCATATACACCCTGCTCCCGGAAAACAGTTTAGTACGCCTAAAACCGCTATAAATAACGCTATGATAATAAAATTTAATACTTCACAGTTTTATAGGACTGTAAATCATACATACTAATAAACTTCGTAATGATCGGTCCATAATTTACCGTTGGCCTCATATAAGGCCCACTCTGGAAAATTAACTAAATACGGCTCAAACCGTAGCAGATATAGATATTGCGGTACAATTTGTTCCAATTTAGCTTTATATGGGCATAACAAATGTCATGCAATTGTGTAATATACTTTCCATAATTTACTTTAGATCCCATATTAGGCAGCCTTCTGAAATTCACTGTAAACGCTTAAACTAATTTCACTGCTGTATTGAATTCATTCCAATTTATGTTTGTTAATACCAGAAATCACTCTACAGAATTTTGGGATGATTGGTCAATAATTTTCCCAGGGGGCAATAAAAATTCCTCTCCGGAAAATCTTTTTAGTTCGGCTAAAACTGTTACGAATCATGTTATTGTACTCAAGCTAGTTCAAATTTCTAAAAAGAAAAGCATAAAACTTTCCGATGGTCGGTTAACAATTTTGTATAGTCTAAACCGCAAGCGTCTGTGTTTATAAAGATTAATTAATAATATATAGATATCATATAGAGCGCTCTCCTGAAATATTCAAAAAGTCAGTGGAGTGCATCAAAGATTCGGCATTGCCGAATATAGCAGTCTAACTTGTTCTTACCAACTTTTGTAGTGTTGTTGTTGGTTCTACAACAAACGGCATTACGTATAAAGCTAAGCAGCAGAAATTTTATAATATTTCTGATTTTTCGACCACTAATAACTAGTAAAAAACTAGTCCACAACCATGCCAGTAACGATTTTGGCTGTAGGAACCTTCCCCACCTATCGTAGTGTAGGTTATAATAAAAAGTATATACTAGTATGTACTAGGGTGTTCAATTAATCGGCTTTTTTTTGTTCGATTAAACGATTAATCGATATTTGGCATTTTTGACTTATTCGATTATACGAATAATATTTTAAACTTAATCGATTAATCAAATAATTCAAAATCCAGATATTTTATAAATTAAGAGTTTTTTTTTTCGATAATCTTAGAAAAAATTGGTACTTGAGTAAATAAACATTATCAATTGCAAGTATTTTAATATTTTATTAACAAGAAAACTTAACAAACGTAACAAACATGTATTGAGATCATATAATTTTATATGTTCAAACAATCAAACAGATCTTTTAATCTTTTAAAAATAAAATGTTGTTTAAATGTTTTGCTTTACTTGGAAGCCACATGACCAAGTTTTGTCTTTCCTTTTAATTTGCCATACTCTCTTACAGCCATACCTAAACAAGAGCGGAACGCGTTTTCTAGCTGTCAAAAATTCACATGCCCATACAATTTGTTTGAAGCATCCCTAAATAGCGCGGCGTCAACGCTTTGCAATTGGAAAATCCAATTTTGACAGCGTGTTAAAATAAACAGCGCTGCTATATTTGTTGTTTTCCAACCCTGTTTTTAGTGTTTGATAATAAATAATGGCAAATTAGCTATTTTTAGGTCAAACTAGCGGTTTTAATTCCATTGTTTATGTCTTTTATGAGGGTTTTAGTCGGCACGAAAGTTAACACTACTGTTTATGACATGACGCTGACGTTCTTGTTTAGATATGGCATATCAGCGTAAAAGCTACGGTGAAGAAAACGTTGTTTAGGGACGGCTGTTACTTTTTACTAACGCACTCACACTTTTAAATTGACCACGAGATTGCTCTCAGTTTTACCTTTCAATTTGTTTGCCAAGTTTACGTTCTATTTAACAACTGGCCACAAATTAACATTGGCGCTTTCTTTGTAAAAAATATATTTCTTAAAAAATAAATGTGCTTTATTAAAAAAATTGTGTTCTAACAAATTCCTGCTCTGTTTGACAAAATACTTTGAATCGTGCTACTATTTTGAGTAGTTACTTCGACGCGGTATTTTTAAATTGTAATTAATTATCAAATTGAGTGCAGCCTGTGATACAGCTGTCAATTCAAACAAGTTTTGACAAGCAGCTTAAAAATATAGTTTTTTTTGAATTTTTTTCAATTATATTTATATATATTTCAATTATAATTAAAAATGATATACGCCCATGTATGTGAATTACTCAATAAAACATGACTGTTTTTTTTAATTCCAACGGGCACATAAATTTGGTTTGTTTATTTTACTTAAAACTTTAAAAAATTATACATTTGACAGAAAAACCATTTATATATATATTGTTATTCGATTAATCGGCATAAATTCTTCGATTAATCATTTAATCGAAATTAGCAATTTTAAATTAATCGAACAATTAATCGTCTAAAATTGTTCGATTAATCGAACAAGAACTAGTTGACTGAACACCCTAATATGTACACAAGTGTGTATAAACTTTAGTATATGAACTGTTTAATACAAAAAAACTTATTATCTAGAATTTGAAAAAAGAAATCATTATCTTGTCAATAAACATATTTAGTAGCAATTAATTATCAAACATTTTTCTTTTTTAATTTAATAATTACTTAAAATGAAATAACATAACAAACATTTTTACAAAAACGGAGAGAAACTTGTTTAATTTTTTTTTCCTGAATTCTCAGTATTTCCATAAATAAAACAAACAATCGTTAAACAGAAATTCTTATTTTACCCACTATCATAAATTATTAAAGGGTGTAGACAAAAAGTATTTTACGATTTGTAGCATCTGTACAAAATAAATAAAGAATACCCTGCAGTTCGTGTAACTTAACGTTAAAAAACTAAAAACTGCTGTTCATTTAAATCAGATTCAGGGGAATAACGGCTTTTCTAAATTTTACAAAATAATACTTTTAAGAAAACGTCGGTATGCTGATTGCTAGTCGTTCAGTGTGAAGCTTGAGATTTGGGTTCAATTTCCGCGATTACAACAGGCCAGAGGTCAACAATTGCTCGGTAAATTATGTTACAATATTTTGAAATATTTGTATTTGTTTAAGTGACATATAATTAATAAATATGTAACAACTTTGAAGTATAAATTCAAGGTTATATTCAAATAGTTTATTTATTGTTAAATGTATCAAATAAACTATTTTTGTATATTTTTCCTATTTGAATTCTAATTGGGTGGCCGGTTATTTGACTTTGTTTTTAAAGCCATTTTTGGGGCAATTTAATTTTAAAAACAAGTAAGAATGTATAGTCGGTCAAGCCCAACCATATGATACCCTACACAACAGTACTTACAAACAAATATTCGGGAGTGTTTGGGAATTATGGTCAATCATGGACCCAACAAAACAATATTATGTTAGAAGGTTAAGATTCATATAAAAGTTCTTTGTATTGGATATTATTAAGATATCTTCTGTGATTTGTGTGCCTTTAAGTGATTTAAGGATGGGGATTTATATGGGACATTTGGCTTATTCCGACCTACCAGCACATAACATGTCATAACATAGTAGCAAGCGTAAAGGTTTCGCCAATTTTTTTGTCAATACCAACATTTATAAGGAAGTTTTGGCATTACAAGCTATTTTTGGGATTATTATTTGTATGGGAGCTCAAGTATGGACTGATACCAATAAAATTTGCTAAGATGATTTAGATCCTATTAAAATAAGTTTGAACCAAATCTTATGTAAATGCCAACATAATAATGTGGCTTATGGGTACAAACACTCTATTCCGGAAGGAATCTTGAATAGGGCTTAGCGAAATAAAGGACCGCTAATCACATTTTTTGAAATGACAATTGTGATATAGAACCCATGCACACTGGGTAATTTATGCTACTTTTCAGGCCAATCTTTATTTCAGCCAAAGTTTTGGACCGATATGGCTGAAATTTGGCATTTAAGAGTTTTTCATAGGCAGGCACGTTGGGGTTTGGATTGTTCTAATAGTTAACATTTTTAGGGTTGCCATCATATGAAAAAAAGTAAAAACCGAATATCTCAAAAACTAACGAATAAATTTTTTTTTAAATTCGGCACGATGAAAATACGCAAGGGGGCTTACGAAATGACGTATAAGCCATGCAGATAAAATCAATTTTAGTTTTGCTTGAAAAAACCGTTAATTTTTCCGTGAGCCATCACTGATAGAAAAAGCGTCATAACGCTGATGTATTTTGCCATCAGTACTATGACAACTGTCTTCATTTTGACCCCATGACACTTTACATCATTGTGATGTCAGCCTTTACATCACTTGCCCAAATTGTCATCAGGGTAACAAATTTAAATTACGTCATAAATGCGTTGACAGATCGGCATCACAGAAATTATGAATTGGAGTCAGTTTAATAAAACATGACATCAGTGCGATGACTCAGTAACATCCATGAAACGACTCATTAGGTACAATTAAATGACAGTTTGTCATTGGGATTGACTAAAGTCAAAGTGAGAAAATATTATTATCTACTTACCCTTACACATTTTTGTTTTACATTTGCTGGTGTTGATTACGAACTACTTTGAAAATTTTATGTACAGTGAGGCCTCGATTGATTCGAGTAACCGGCAACATCAATTATCCGGGAAGGTTAGGTCGAGTCGAAAGCAGGACGAAGCATCAAGGTGCAACTTCATATCTGTTGCGATATACACCTAGGTTACTATCGGACCTGTTGTGCGCTCGTTCAGAAGAAAATTGGGGGATTTAGGTGGATAGTGCTGCCGGGAAACCCAGTTTTCCGGACTTAATTCCTTGTGATTTTCCAGCCAACGTTCCTCTGGGATCCCAGACCCAATATGACATTTCTCCCTAGCTGCTTGGATCGTAATTCGGCGAAGGCCTGACAGTAGCAGAGGAAGTGTTCCAGCGTCTCGCTGTCCTCGCCACACTCTACGCTCGTAAGATTCCGCCCGTCCAATTTGGTACAGTTGTACCTGCAGTCCCGCATGACCAGTCAGGATACGCACCATCATACTAACATCGGATATACTCCCGTTGATGAGGCTTTTTGCCCTCCTCTCGTCTAAGTTATCCCATAAAATCTTATCCGGAAAAAAAAAGAAAATATTTTTCACGATTTCAAATTTATGCATCGATTAACCGTGATTACCTCAATTGTCCGGGACTACAAAAATAATTTTTTTTTCAATTATTTTGGAACAATTGAACACAATGTGAATGAAAGAAAAAGGAGAGTCCCATACGATGCATACAATGAGTCAGAAGCATACATAGATATAAACGTGGGCAATTTAGTTTCATTTATAAATTTGAGAATTTCGGATTGATTTTTGCAATGACATCCTTATCAGGGGTAAAAAGACAAAGAAAAGTCTTTACTATTAAAGTTAAGATAATTGATGAACACTCCAAAAACAATGTGTTTGTTAGAATTCTTTCACAAAAATACGGGGATATGTACATGCAACAATATTAATTTTTTTTAGAATTTAAAAATATGTATTAAAATACTACTCAATTAACCGGGAAAACTGATTATACAGAATGGGTCTCACTGTATTTAACTTAATAATTTTAAAAAAAGAATATGGAAATTCTTGCTTCTCGTTTTACCTTTTAAACATGAAAATAATGTTAATAATACAAAAAATGTAGCATCGAATAGATGAGACTGTAGTCATAGCATAGATGACGCACAAATCACGACAAAATTTTATAATGACGTTCGTCATTGGATTGTTGTCACTTGTTGCCTCATTGATGCCATTTGTAATAACATTGATGCCACAATTCTGATGTTAGGGCATCATCAATATAAATATGCATTTTCTATGAGTTCGTGCTACTTTAACGATAATTTTTTACAAAATGTGTGCCTTTTGCTTTATCGCAGCCAAATCTTATTTTGAAACATTATTTAAATCAATTTTACTGATAATAAAATTGTAAACAGCATCAGTTTTTTTTCTTTCTTTTTTTCATAAATCCAAACATTAGAAAGTTCACTATATTTTAAGCTGATGCTGTCTGAAAGAAAATTTTATTAATCAAAAATCGAAACGAAAAATAAAATGAAAATTTATTCAGAATTCTCTTATCAACACTTTTCTTAATGAAAAGCACGGCAGTCCACGGCCAACATTAGCAAAAGCTTATGCGAAATTTATATTTATGGAAAAAGTCATTTATTTGAGGTCAAGTTAGAATTTTAAGTGGTGTTCAGAAAAGTAATAACGTCCACCAAAATTATTTGCTTTTTTTAATTACTCTCTCCCTATATTTCCTTCTTTTTGTTTAATAACTGTTGAAAAAAAAACATTTTAATTTATACGACAATTACACTAGTTTGCTTTACTGTGAACGTTGCTTGCAAATGTCTTTTTCGTTGCCCATAAATCAGCTGATATTTGTTATATTTTTACAAAATTTATTATTAATTTATTTATTAGTGACGTGCATAATTCCCAATTTTTGTTTTTGATAAAAACACTGAAATTTATTGTTGTGGGAAAGCTAGTTTCTATACGCTAGTTTTTATTTGCTTTGATATGTTTTTAATCGAACGTCATTAACAAAAATATTGGCACCATTCACAATCTTGTGCAAATCGTCTTGCATCGTAGCATTATAGTATTTACTATACCATTTTGCAAATGCTACGATGCAAGACCATTTGCATAAAATTGTGAATTGGGCTTTTATTATTGTTAATGCAAAAAATTATTTATGGGTAACATTTCGGTTATAATTACCTACTGTGCTTTGTACCAAATTTCATCAAATGATCACCAAAATTGCGACCTGTATCTCGTTTCTGTATTTCTCGCATCTTAAAGTGTCCCGCATGAAACAAGTGAATTGCGACAAAAACAGTGCAATATGAAACAAAAAATGGTTTTTCTCACATAAGTGTTTCTGTATCTTTACTTTGGGAGAATTATCTGTCATTTAAATAATTTTCCAGCAATTATTGGAAGGATGTGAGAAAAAGTGTTTCTGTATCCATACTTTGCTAAAAGTTTCTTACAAGAACTGTCAAAATAAGTCACATTTGAAATTGATGCGAGAAAAATAAAATTTCAAAAAATGGAGCACAAATTATGTATGTATGTGTATTTTTTTTTTTTTTATTTGAAGAGAAAGAATTTAAATGATGAAAATAAATAAAACACAATTGTTATATTTTGTTATTTTAATTTTCTTAAGCCCTTTATTGTTTTCGTTTTATGCAGGGCTGCCAGATAAATTTGTTAAAAAATCATTAATTTTCTTAAAAAAAAATAAAACAAATCGTCTATTTTGTTTTAAAAAAACGGACAATTTAAAATTTATTTTGACAAATTTTGTTCGATTTTTATTAAAACATAATCAAAAAAAAAAAAGAAAATAGTTAAAGTTCATGGTTAAAATACATATTTTATACACACATACATACATACTTAAGCTTGAGGTCTATTTAAATAAAATTATTTATTTTAATTTTTCTTTAATCCCGATAAATCGTAAAATCTGGCAGCCCTATTTTTATTTTATCTATTTCTTTCGTTGACGTTTCGCTTGCATTTGACACTTAATTACTGGAAGTATTCCAGTTAAAACAGAATCTGTGTTGTCTGTTCTCGCATTCATATACAGAAACACTTTTTTCTCACAAGTCGAGAAACGATGGAATTTTTTGTTTCACACTTAATGTTAGAAATTTTGCGATGCGAGAAATACAGAAACGAGCTACTGTACGCACAAAGTTTACGTGCAAAACCAGCCAGCCTGCCAGACTGATGGACAGACATCGTTAGATGGATTACAAAATTAATTCGATTTTTATACTAAAAAGTGGGTATAGGACTAATTTTTTAAAGTGTTACAAACATCAGCACAAACTCATAAAATTCTCTCTGCTTTTGTGGTGTGGGTATACAAAACTTCTTGTAGTTTTTATCACATAAACGAAAAATTTATTAATTTTCGTCCAATGAATTTGTTTGTTGTGACAACAAAAAACTGTTCTTTAAAAGATTTTATTTAAATAATTTAATGTACTGTTCGTTAAAATAACGAAAAAATTCAAATATATAACGAATGAACTTATTCGTTAATTCAGTAAACCTTTTCGTTAATTTAACGAATAATTTTGTTTTACAAATTTGTTGGCTCAACGAACACAGTACATTGTCTCAATGAATTATTTTTTTAAATTTACCCTCGCAACATTATACCACGTGCCCGCCCCCACACAATTCACTTCTGTAACCCTCTATAAAAACCATAAAAAAAAATAATTAGAATGTACATATATATTTTTGCAAAAATTTTGCAAATTTATTATGGTATATATATATGTTATTATTTATATCATTGTATAAAGTTTATTTATAATTTTTATAAAGTTTTTGCAAACTAAAGCCACGCTTTGGGGCTTCAAAAGCAGACAAATTCTGCAGACAAAAAATGTACATTTAAATTAAGGCTACATATGAACTAAGTAGTTAATTTTGATGAACTATTATTTTCCAAATGAAAGATTTATTAATTTTTAAGAACATTCATTACTATTCCAAATTGTATATTTCCATTATAAACTGATGTTAACGAAGTATTTAACAAATGCATGTTCATTGAGTCAGTGAATGGTACGTAAATGAAAATATTTGAGTAATTTTATTTTTCATAATATTAACGAATAACTCATTGAGCCAACGAAAATTATTTTAATAAACGTTGTTCGTTAATATTACGAACACTTTTTGGTTCAGTGGAGCTTAACCAGTTGTTAAATTTTTATTCTGCACTCTCCAGTAATAATTTTACCTACATTTTACCTAGAAAAAACTATGTATCAACTTCCTAAACGCATTGCCTTTCATACCTAATCCCTACTCGCAGCATTACATTAGACCAATTTATGAATTACTTTCTCGTAATGCACGTCCTCAGTTGGCTGGAGAACAAAAATAAAAAAAAAAAAAATCCACTAAAAAAGAACGATCCAAGTTCAAATCTCAGCTGGGGAAGTTCAGTTGCTATTAAGCAAAATTTTTAAAGTTTCTTACAAAAAATGCAAAAATTTATGTTTCAAGCAAAAAGTTTGAAAAACCTGCCCTTATTATAAAATACAAACAAGCCATACATGATACAATTCGTTAAAGTTTCTCATTTTTTATTATTATTCCTCCTTTCTTTGTCTGTTAAAAATATTCATAATTTTTGGGGGCGTCTTGTTATTTTTGCGTTTTAAATAAATAATTATCTAATTATGGGAAGTTGATGTGAAATTGTTTTAAAATTCTAAGTGTTTTTTTTTTTGTTGTTTAAGCGTAAGTTAAGTTAGATTTAAAACACTTTGGTATACAATTAAAAACACCAACACAAATAATTTTAAGGAAACCTGATTAAAAATATTTTAAAGCTTCAAAAGAATTTTCTTATGAATAGATTATCCATTGAATCTCATAATTATCATAGAAGAGCTTTAAATAGTTGTGATCCTCTTTCAACTATTAAATCTTAAAAATTCACTTTTTATGGGACTTAGTTACTTAGGAATCTCGAGATAGGAGAAGTTATTTTGTCCGCAATTTTAGAAGTCATCGTAAAATTCATCATTAAATAATATTTTTTTTTTTTTTTTGTTTAACAAATTAAATGCTTTATTCTTCCACTCTTAATCTTTAATGCCTTTTTTATTTATCGGGGATATTTCCGTTTTCTTGTGTGTAAAATTGTATTGAACTCGAATTGATCTCTTATTTTAGCTTATGGGGGCATTCCCATAATTAACCTAGCACAAGTATTAATAAGGAAATTTAAAAAAAAAAAAACTACTTCGGTAAAAACTGACAATCTTAAGGCCGGGTTTTTGAGATATGGATTAAGTTTAAACGTAACATTCCATAGTCGGACACTCGAAATGAAACTTTTTTTATTTCATTAACCCTGAAAGGTTTCTCTTCATTTTAGCACTCTTCGTGCAATTTTAAAGTAAAAAATCAAACAAACTTTTTTAGTTAAGCATTTTATTAAAAAATAAAAAACGAATTTTAGCACTTTTTTGTGTTTTCAAAGTCATAGCCTTTTGAAAGCTATCGTCATCAGTGGAAAAAAGAGCGTAAATTGAATACAAATAAAAAAAGTTATATGTATAATTAATAGTTAATGAGCCTTGTCGATTTGACGAACAGTAACCATCCAGGGTTAAAGGCCAACATTTGTAACTAAATCTAGTTTAACTGAGATCTTAAAAACACAGCCTAAGAAGATAAAAGGTTTACCTTAAGTTAAATCTTCACAAAAAACGAGATAAATAAAGAAGAAAATAGGAAATAAAAAAAAATACAGAAAAGAGAAATAGTCCAGAATATCACAACATGAATAAGAGTACTGCTGTGATGTTAGTGGGTAGTAAAATAATGAGAAACACAGCCCAGCAAATTAATAGAGAAAAGACAAGAAAATAAATGAAATCTTTTAAATTCTTAGATGCCTATGCTCGAGTTCTCAACCGCCAATCGTAGCCAGACTATACCCATTATAAATCCTACTAGATTCTCGAACCCTTAGCTCGAGACGTCACCTAAATCTTCCATGAATCTACTAGTACCCAACCATTTCAGCCTGCTGTATTTCAATCTATGAGAGTGATACAGAGTGTGCTTAAATTTCCTCCGTTTCCTCCACAAAACTCACATTTGACCTATTTTGGATGCAGTGGCCACTGATAATCGTGCTTTCAGTTTTTACGTTTATATTTTTTTTTTTTTTTTTTTTTTTTTTTTTTTTTTATCAATCAAATTTACTTACAACGCCTCAGTTCAATCAAAATTAATTACATTCTACTCTGTGGAAGTCTGCAAACGCACCTTATTTCGCTCTGTCTGAGGTCGATGGCTATTTTAATAAGCTAGACAATTCTTACTATCAAAAGGGTAACAAACCTATCGAAAATCGGTGGATAAATATGAAACTAAAGGAAGTTTATGTTGAATTAGCTTTACCAGTAGGATGCCCAGCTTGGTAAAATTTGGGAATTAAAAAAAAAATCGGAAAAAATTGTTTTTAAAATTTTTTGATTTAAATTGAACAATGATTCCAAAAGTAGTAAAAGTATAAAAAATCGTTTTATGGTACTTGAAATTTTTAATCGCGAATACGAGCGCTTACTTTAAAAACGGCTATCACCATTGAATTCAGCGTAGTCAAATTAGCTTTAGCGGTAGGGTGCCCAGCTTGTAAAAAAAAAAGTGCGTCAAAATCGATCACAGTGTAATTAATTAATGATTATTATTATGAAGGAACGACAGGAGTAGCCAAATAAACAAAAAATGTGCTTTACAATTAATCAGGGTTGATTTTTCTCTTGCTTCTTTCGGACCAACAATCACAATTCGTTATTCGTATCTTGTATGGAATACAAAATCGTTTTTCCGTTGCTCACATGTACTTCTACTAAAGTATTCTGGTATCATTATAAAATAACGCTGGACTTCCCAACAAACCACAACGATTTTGAAATAACTTACAACAAGCTTACCTTAGCTTCTAATAAGTTATTACTAAATCGTTGTGGTTTGTTGGGTTACATTTGAAGGTATCTGAATAAATAACCCTGTTGTAATACAAGTGGGCATACAGAATATCCAAGTGAGCAATAAAATGAAAAAAAAACTTGAAACTTTTCCTATAAAGATAAAGATTCAAACAAATTTAAATTCTTGCAATAAAAAATTATATTTTTCCCCCAATATTTACATAATTCAGGCGTAAAAGCAATTAATTATTTTCACATAATTCTAATAAATGAGTCCAATTAATAAAACGTAATTCTCTGTGATTTTCATTGATATTATGAAACTGGAAAACTGAACATTGTGAAAATAATTAATTATTAAAAATCAGACTGAATTCAGTAGCTAAAATAAACATTAAAACGCATTTGGAAAATACTTTTTAGTTTGTGTGACATTTTTGAATGTTGTAAATACTTAAACTGCTTTTCATACCAAGAGTTACAAAGCTACAAACTGACAGACACACTAAATTAGCTGGAATGACAAGTGGGTGGATTGTGTTGTTATGACACATGTAATTAGTCAAATATGTGTGTATATATAAAAATAGAGTAGAAGTTAGTTGTAATATTGTTGAATATATGAAATTCATACATACCTGTGTGCTTGCAATGAAAAGTGCAATCAAATTCGAGTTAATTACGAATAAAATAACACCCACACTTTGACTTGATTTTTATATTTTGTAAAAATAATCTGAGTTTACGATAAAAAAGCACCTTCAACAGCGGTCATAATCCGAAAGGGGATGTTGAAGGCATCACACAGGTGATGAAATAATTCGTAGATGCTGTACATAAACTTTGATTGGCTGTACGATCTCGAAGGAAAATGTAACTGATACATCAGTACAAACAGAAATAATAAATATTTTTGCGAGTATATCACATTAAGAAGGTAAATCTTATTTGAGACTTAAGGCCCAACCATAACATTCATGAGGTCGCTTAAGTCAACTTAAGCAACTAGCAACTGTGCGAATACATATAAAACGTATGTGGCCAACTATAATGCATTTAATGAAACTTTTCGTTAACTTTTGTCAAATGTCATTTGCTTACGGAATCAGCTGTTTGTGCGTTGTTAAAAAAATAAAATAAATTGAAATTAATAAATAAAAATAAGAAAAAAGAAGAAGAGGAGTTTTACATATTTTTATTTTGTATCCATTTTTTATTAATAAGTATGTACAACAAACAACAATTTTTTATTTTTAAAGTGTAAATTAAATAAGACATAAATTAAACAAGTACAGGGCTGTAATTTTTGGTACTTCTTAATCTTAAGTGCTCGCAAGAAAACACAATATTTCACAAATATGCAACATCGATCTTAAGTTGATGTAAGTACATTATGGCCACCTAAAAGTCTTATTTAAAAATAAAAAAACAAACAAACAAGGAAGTATAGTCGCTCAAGTCCGAACATTTAGGCCCTTATCATGTAAAACGCAGCGCAACGCTGAAGAATAACATTGAGAGCACAAACAATGTCATAAATATTTTGTAATTTTGTTGTTGCTTATCGTGAACAATTTTTTCCCTCGTAATTTGTTCACTTTTCCCTTTGAATTTCTCACTTTATTTTCGCTAGGGAACAAAACATTTATGTAAGTAATTCTTCTCATAATTCGAATATTGAAGTTTACTAAATTAATTTTAAGGTCAATTTCCGTTAAAGAAGGCACAAACTTATATGTATATTGCATAACAAAATGCAAAAAACAGATCAATTGCCTGAGGAGTTATGAAGGTTTTCAAAGACGTGGTGGCAGAATGTTAGAAATTATTTTGCTACATAAAAGCGCAATAAGCTAATGTGGCAACCAAACTATCGCTCCAATACAATATATTTTATTTTGTTTTTTTTTTTAACTTTTCTTTAAAGTATATATTTTTATGTTTTTTAATATTTCTTCTTTTTTACATTCACTGAGAACTGATAGCGCGAAAAATTGTTCACGGGAGTTTCACGTTAGGATTTTTCGAGGGGAATAAAAATTTCATGGGAACAAAAATTCAACTTGTTTTTCACAATAGGGGTGATTGTTTCTGTTCTTTTTGGATTGTTGTAGTATCGACAACACCTGTAGTTTTTTTTATTATTATTCCTACGCTAATCCCGCGAAGCTCTTCGCATGTCTGCAGGAGACCAGAGTCTCTGGCGGGAATCGAACCCGCAACCCCGGTACTGATAGACTAGCTCACTACCAGCTAGCCTACCGGGGTACCCAAGTTGAACTCGTCTTGGAAATACTAAACAGAGTACCTGGCTATAAGAGAAAAGCAAGAACCAAAAAAAAAAAGATGAAGATTAAAACTTTGAAGGCGAAATATTTTGTAAAAATTGTAAAAAAGTTATTTTTAAAAATTTTGAAATTATAGAAAATGAATAAAAAAAAGAGGGGCGAGACTCTCTGGAAAATGGTGGGTGATGATGGAAAACGAAAGTCATAATTGAAATCAGGAGGTTATTTTACATAAAAATCAGCTGAAATGCTGATTCCTTTTTTTTTTTTGGCAGACCAAGTGTATTAAGACTTGAAACTATAACGAAGTAGATTTCCCGTTTCAATTTTAACACGATATTGTTTTCTATTTGTTAACAATTTTTTGGAAAATCTTGTTCTAGTACTTAATTCAATCCTATTAGGATTAAATCTTAAATTATTCCCAAACTTTATTGATCTTAACTCGATTATTGAATACTGTAATTGTATTTAAGCCTAATGCCAATCAAATAATTGCTAAAATATTTTATTGTGTAGGGTACCCAGAAATTGGTGCACAAATTTGACAGGAAAAACGAAAGCAAAATAAAGAGCCATAATTTTTACAACAGGTACAATCTTTGTAAAAGTTTGTTTTTTCATTTTGTTTTCAATGGAAAAAAATATATATTTAAGAAATAGCTGGCAGCCTCTCTTAGAGCGAGTAATCGACATCGTCATTGCCGTAATAACAGGTGTCAGCTGTCAAGTTTCAACTCCCAAATGCTCATAATTTACGAAAAAGAAACAACCCCCTCAATTTATATTTTATTTCTACAGTTTTTAAGTCTATAGTTTTTTTTTTATTATTTTATTATGTATTTCAATTTTATATGTTAAAAATATCTGCAGACTGTTTGGCTGGTTTTTTGGCTCAATAGCGGTTGAACTGGAAACAAAAAATTAAAAATAAAATTTTGTTAAATTGAGATCACTGCTCTCGAAGTGGCATAACAACTCTTGAGTTTTGATTAATGGTAAAAAACAGATATTATAATAATAAATAATTATAATTAAACAGAAAAATATTTCCACATACATAAATATTATTAAATGACATGTTTTATTATTTAATTAAAGGCTTCCAATTTTCCGGCACATTGATGGCAAGCGAAATTGTTTGATATTAACGATATTGGCTTTATACACACACCACAATAGTGCAAATGGTGATATGCTTTTGTGCTGATGTGTGTAACACTAGAAAATATTTCAGTATGCCAATCGACTCAGAATCAATTTTAGATTCGATCTAAAGATATCCGTCCGTCCGCCCGTCCGGCTGATATTCTGTCCATTTAACCTAGTGCGCAAAGTAATTTGAGGAAATTTGGTACATACGTCCGAATTTTCATAAGGACGAAGGCTTTCGAAAATTATGAGAATCGGTTAAAAATGTCACATGGCCCCCACACAAACTTCTTTCCGGAATAGTCCTTTTGCCCATAAACTGTCTTATTATGATGGCATTTAGGTTAAATTTGTTCTAAATTCTGGCTCTGTTCTTTCATTTACACTTTTTGCTATTTTTCTTAACAAATTCCTTGGTCTTACTTCCAATCCTATCTATTCTTTCGCAGATGACAGCAGCATTTGCCATTAATTTTCTTTAATCATAGACCAATTAGTGAAGTTGAAACTTTTAGGCAGAATATAAACGACCCACTCAATAATGACCTTACGATAATCTCCAAGTGGGATCTTGCGAATAGGGCCGATTTTAATGCTCGCAAGACGCAATGTTGTCTGATGACCCACATATGTCTTGTGGATTCAGTGTCATCTGTATCCATGGGAGGTATAGCTGTTGAGGAATCAGACACTTGATGTTCTGGTCATGAAAACTCAGTGTGATTTTCGTTGGAACCAGCATGTTTTTCAAGTGTGGAAAGAAGCATTTCTGTGTCTTGATTTCTTAAAACGGTGCAAGAACTACTTCACTCCGTTTGATCTGCTCACTATTTATACCGCCTTTATGCGACCGAAAATGGAATACAACTCCCATATCTTGGCAGGTGCTTCAAGGTCTATCTTGAAGCTTCTGGATCGGGTGCAAAGGAGTGCGTTGAAGCTCAGTAGGGTATCCAGCTCTATTGACACATTGGAGCATCGTCGGAATGTGGGTGGTGTGTCATTGTTCTATCGCTATTACCACGGTAAGTATTCAGCGGAAATGGGCGAACTCATTCCTGAGACGCGGGTACACGCCCGTAGTACTCGCCTTTCCAGCAGATCACATCCGTTCGTTGTCGACTGTCCAATGAATCGCACAACGCATTACAAGCAGAACTAGCCGTATGTGGAATAGCCTCCCGGCAGAAGTCTTCACAGTCGGCTACAGTTTGGAAAAGTACAAATTAAATGTCCACAGACACTAATCCCTCTTTCCGTCTCCTCATAACCTATTTTCCTAATACCAAGGCAATGCATTGCATCCCCTGAGTGTTGGCTCAAAGTAAAAAATAAATAGCTACTATGTCATGGATGTTCTGGAAGATCCAGAAATTACCATGGGTCCTATTTAAATCCAAAATCGCTTTAAGACAAACAAATCTCAAATAAATGTTGACATTAAGATAATATTTGCCACAACGATCTCTTATATGAATCTAAACTATCACCTCTAACGTAAATAACAAGTTAAATTTTTATTCCCAAGAAAATGTTATTCCCATCGAAGAAACAAATACTATCGTCAAACTCCCGTGAACAATTTTTCGCGCTATCAGTTCTCAGTGAATGTAAAAAAAAAAAGAAATATTGAAAAAAAAATTAAAATCAAAGACATTTTTTTTTTAAATTTTAAAGAAAAGTTTACAAGACAAAGTAAAATATATTGTATTGGAGTGATAGTTCGATGGCAACATTTAACTTTTATGTAGTAAAATAGTTTCTAAAATTTTGCCTTTACGTCTTTCGAAAGCTTCCCAAATCCCCAGGCAATCGACCTGTTGTTTTACATTTTGTTGAGCAAGAAGCAACAACTACCTACATAAATGTTCTGTTCCCCAGCAAAAATAAAGTGGGGAATCTAAGAGAAACGTAAACAAATTACGAGAAAAAAACCTTTTACGATGAGGGAATTTCTTGCCGCGAACATTATTCTCCTTTGAATTAATGGGAGTTTTACGTGGGAGGTTTTTATGATCGCAAATACTTGAAAAGGGAAATATTTCGATGAAACAATTATTTAAAATTATTATAATAGGGGAGTATATAAAATAATTTTGTTTTGTCGGGTCCATGATTGGTCATGTGTCACTAATAGGGTACGCTCTTGAAATATACTGTTGTGTAGGGTATTAAATTCTCGAACTTGGCCGACTATAGTGTATTACTTGTTTTTTTCGTTTTGTTTGTACGGCAACTCTTTTGGAATATTCAGGGGTGTCATAGAATCCAACTCGGTTTTGCTAATTGTCGTGTTTTTCAAACCAATATTGGTTTCATTTGGAGTCATAAAAACAAGTCGGTTTTGTTATTTTCGAATACAAATAAAACCGATATTTGAATCAGCTGTTTTATGTGATTGTTGGCTCATGTGTTTACAGCTATAAATGAAATTTTTGTTTGATAATTTTCTAAATTATGATTTGTGCGCTAAAATATTGTTAAAACTTGTGTTTTTAATAAAAGTAGAATTATAGAAAAGAAAATAAGAACGGCAACACACTAAACATACACAGAAAAAATTATTAAATTTCTAAAATCACCAAATTTATACCAAATTCATAATATCAAGCAAACAATTTGTTGATTTTACACCTATTACCAAAATGATTATATTGATTACTAAAAATTGTAAAATTTTGAATATTTTTTTTTCAATAAATAATATTTTTAATTTTAATTAAAAAATGATAAAAAAAAAACTTTGCCATTTCAAACAATGTGTTAATTTATTTAAATAAATATTGACAATTCCCAACAACAATTCTACATGTTTAAATTATATTATTTTAAATGAAAAAAGTCAATTAAGATTTTTTGTTATTTAATTAAAATTTTAATTGAAAACTTATTTCAAAACAACTAAAATGTTAATTAAATCAAAATTAAATTTTTAATTTTCTTTCAACTAATAAAATAATTGATTCAATTATCACATTAATTAAATTTAAATACTTTTTAAATCATTTTTTTAATTGATAAAACACTTTTTTCTGTGTATGAAATAAATGCCACAGTTGTATTATTTGCATTTGTTGTTTACATTTGTGTAATTTTATTTTATTGTAAAAAGCGAATTTATTAGAAATACAAAAAAAAAAAATTGTGGTTTATAAATAAATAAAATAAATAAATGTTGTTGCAAACTTTCTGTATGCAGAAAAAATGAGAATACTTTTGCGAATTCGTAGCAGCCCGCTACCGGAGAGACATACAAAAGAACTAACTAATGAAAAATTAAATAAAAAATTAAACTTTAATTAACTATATTTATTTCCAATAAAAAAAAAAAACTAGATCTGTAAGCTGCTTGGTTTATTATCAATAAAAAACCGATAATATTGGTTTCTGTGACACCTAAAACCGACACTAATTTCAGTTCGAACAAAACACCCATAACATTGGATTTCCGTTAATGCACCAATTTATTGTTTTTGTCGGTTTCCAATAAGATTGGTTTCTATGACACCCCTGATTATAACTCATTAAAAAAATTATAATCTTTTAATTTAAAATCAGAAAAGTTTTTTAATTTGAACTTACGCGACAAATATAATTTTTTCATTAAAGTTATTATTATTTGCCCTTTTTACTTGTTAATAAAAAATATTTATAAAGATAATGCAAAGAAAACAGCAGTAATTTCAAAGTCGGTGTTTAATATAAATTATCGAAATATCGGCAAGGAACAAAATAAAATTTATTTTCAATTCTGACCTTGAGCTCGAAATAAAAGCATTTTTATTTATAATTTTTTCATACATCCTAAAAAAAATATGTACATATTTTATTTTATTAAATTTAATTTAATTGCATAAACGTAAATTGTCAGAGTTTTTAGTGGAAAATACAGACCCCTTACGAGACAGCACTTTGTTTAAACAAGAAAGAATTTCTTGTGTAGTCATGCAAAAAAATGAAAAAATTTCGGGAATTTTCTCCCTTCTCTCATTTTTCTATTTGAAAGGAAAATACTACCGGGGATTTGTTCTTTTTAATTGGGTTGAATTTTATTAAATATATAAATGTCAACGATAGATTCGCTATATATTCGCGATATAAATGTAAAACAAAATACTATCGTTTGTTTGCCAGCTCTACTGCAGAGATTTGTGCAATTGCTTTGTTGAATATCCGATAAATGGCGACTTTGAAAATAGTTTAAGGCCCAACCTTAATATGTACAATTGTACTGTCAAAAATTGACGAAAAGTCCATCAAATGCATAAGCAAATTAAAAAAAAGAATTTTAATTGGCCATAATGTTCTTACATAAACTTAAGCCCTGTATTTGTTTATTTTATGTTTTATTCAATTTGCAGGCAACGTTTAAAAAAGACAAAAATTGGTGATAATATAATAATATTTAAATAATAATATTTAAAATTCCTCATTTTCTTTATTCTTATTTTTCTTTATCCATTTCAATTTATTTTATTTTTTTAACAATGCACAAACAGCTGATTCCGTACGGAATGTGCGTTCAGTTTGGCATTTGCTTAAGCAAATGACATTTGACGAAACTTAACGAAAAGTTTCATTAAGAACATTATAGTTGGCCACATATGTTTTACATGTATCCTTATAGTTGCTTAAGTTGACTTAAGCGAGCTCAGGTATACTATAGTTGGGCCTTTTCGTTTTAAAACCACTTGTGCTACGCAAAATTGCTAAACTTTAAGCAAAAATTGCTAACTTTTAACATTTTTATTTTAAAAAGTAACCAAGCTTTTAACATCTGCCCAATTATCCATAAAACCTACACGAAGGTGCTTTTTTCC
Organism: Pollenia amentaria; assembly: GCA_943735925.1. NCBI lineage: Eukaryota > Metazoa > Arthropoda > Insecta > Diptera > Polleniidae > Pollenia > Pollenia amentaria. The sequence goes on from OX031007.1 coordinate 125,065,444, forward strand.
TCCCTCTGGCAACACTGCTGGGTCTTTAAATAAACAAAGAAGTGACTTTGAAACTATTTTACTTCCCCACATATGCATCGCAATTTTTAAAGTCCCATTAAAATACAAAATTTCCTTGAGGCTCTTTTTGTCAGCACATCACACACGCCGAACATTCCTGTTTAGCCAACCATATTTAATCTCATCATGGTCGAAATATGATGCTGTTCTTGTAATACTCCTGCCCACATTAATTTCCAAAAATCGAAGAGAAAAAACAGCTTTAAACACATTGCAAACGTTAATGAATCATGACACATCATGTAAAAACAAAACTGTATGATGGACTTCTTTTTTCGAATTTTTTCCATTCATTAAAATTTATTGTTTGGCACACATTTCAAACGCCTTTTTATTTGGTATTATTTTTCGTTAATACATACTTTGATGTTTGTTTTTTACAAAAAGAAAACAAAAATCCATAAATTATTTGCATGGCAATGTTGAGTTTTTTTAATACATATTTAACAAAAAAATGTTTACTCCATTGACCAAGTTGTTTGAATCAAAACATTTTGCTAGATTTTCGTCAAATTTGAGTTTGCGTTTTGATCTAACTGTCGCTACTAGTTATCGTTTCATTCTTAGGCGATGTTGTTGTTGTTTATTAAATTCTTTATACCATCCACCGCCACTAGTAGTGAATGAGGGTATACTAAGTTTGTCATCCCGGTGAAACTTTTTTATTATACATCTAAGACCCCATAAAGTATATATATTCTGGGTCCTTGAGCAATTCCAAGTCGATTAAGCCATGTCCGTCTGTCTGTCCGTCTGTTGAAAACACTCGCGGAAAAGAGTTTAGTAATGCTAGGAACACAACTGGGGCGAACGACGAATTTTTGGCCGCGAATATATTCGTCGCCAAAAATAAAAGACGTTTGTGTATATGAAAATGCACACAATCAGGGCGCCGGCGAAAATTCGCCAGACGCGGCGAACTTTAAAAAGATTTAATTCTGTTTCATACGCCGGCGAACGACGAACAAATCAGTTCTAGGTAACCATGTTTGGTTTTAGTTAAGAAGTAGTTTAGTAAATAAAGTTACTTTTTACTCTTTTTTATTGTATAACATATAAAATAAGTATACAAAGTGTTTTGCTATAAAAATTGTTTTTAGTTGTGTTTTTGATTATGTTTTTATTTTTAAGCATTATTTTTTTGAATATGGTCACACTATTTTTCTCTCTTTGCACAAACAGTAATCAACTTTCTCAATTATAAAAGCTGCCAGCTATTCGTCGTGATTGTGCTTCATACGACGAATTTTCTCAGCGTATTTTTACGGAAAAATTCGTCGAGTTGGGCGAAATTCGTCGTTCGTCCCAGTTGTGTTCCTAACATAAGCCTAAAACCGTAATAACTAACGCTATCATACTAAAATTTGGTACGACACAGTTTTATAGGACCAGAAATCTCGCAGTAAAATTTTTTGAAGATTAGTCCATAATTTAGACTAGGCCCCATACAAACCCTACTCCCGGAAAACAGTTCAGCACGCCTAAAACCGTAACAAATAATGATATCGTAATGAAATTCGATAGGTCACAGTTTTATAGGACCACACTGTATAAACCCTAATTAAATTCGTCTAAAATCATAACAGATACTCGTATATTTATTGCGGTAAAATTTCTACCAGAAAAAATATCATGCAATTTTGTGAAATTCACTGTTAACGTTAAAACTAATTACACTACTGTATTGAACTTTATTCTAATTTATTTTTTGTAACACCAGAAATCAGTCTTCAGAATTTTGGAATGATTAGTCCATTATTTTCCATAGGTCCAATACAAATTACCCTCCTAAAAATTATTTTAGTTCGGCTAAAACTGTTACGAATCATTATATTTTAATCAGGCCAGCTCAAAGTTCTAAAAGAAACGCATAAAACTTTCTTATTGTCCGTCAATAATTTAATATAGGTCTAAACCTCAACCAATCTTAATGCTGATGTTCGTTTTTGTGAAGCTTAGCTAATAATATATATGTATTTATCATATAGAGCCCAGTCCTGTCGGTGGAGGGTATCAAATATTCGGCACAGCCGAATATAGCACTCCAACTGGTTTTCTTTAATTTTGTATAAATTCTGTCAGCTAAATCATTTTGTTAACTAAATACTTCGATCCATTCATATCTTGGTGATTTCACACATAAAGGCTTATGCAAGATGCATGCAATTAAATACACTTTGAAAAATGATTAAGTAAAACATAGAATGGCAGTCTATTAGTGTAAGGGTTGCGGATTTCATAACTCTAAAACTGGTAACCCTAAATAAAACTCGCTGAAGATGACGTTTCCTTTTGCTCTGCAAATCAAATAGATATTCACTGTAATCAAAATACCTATTTAGTTTTATAAGAAACTCTGTGTTTGCTTGTCAACCGTTCTAATACTTTTAGATCGCAAATATTTTATAATGTGTATCAAGTGGCAAATGTATTTGATTCTCAGTTTAAGTGTAGATTCTGTTTTTTTTTTTAAAATATGATATCAAAAGTAAGCAAAAAATGTCTAACGGTAAACTATCATTCTCCTTTTCATAAACATTGTTTATCGTTTTTTCAATATTCTGTACCTATCATTACATTTTGGCTTATATATTTTTTGTAATAAGCTTACCGCTGACGAGTTTTTGTGAAAAATAAATTTAACATAATTAATTTTGAAAGTATTAAAAAATTTATTTGAAAAAGTTTAAAAAAGTATTTTTTGGTAAGAATAAAATTTGGTGTACTCGTTCGAGTACAAATAAATTGTAGTTATTTTCGATGGATGCTAAAATGTTTTATGGTTAAAAATTTGAAAACATTGCTGCCGCATTTGATTATGCTAGTAGTAATGATCGTGAAAATTTTGATTTTACAATAATTCCTCCTTATGCCGACCAAGAAACAGATGAGGATGAAATTGACGAAGTTAATTTATTACGGAATGATTTGCCAAACGACCTTCCAAGGGAATTGTTTGGAGAAAGCGACAGTGGAGAAGATATTCCACTCGCTGATTTAAGAAAATCAATATAAGTGCCATCGGCAATAACGTGGAGAAAAAGAGCCATGAACATGGATATGCCTAGTAGTAGATTTTTTGAATCTTTTAAAAATAACATGAACATGAACACTTCACTAGAAGGCATATCTCCAATTGAAGTATTTGAAACACTTTTTGATAATGATGTTTAGCAGCTAATAGTTGATCAAACGGTGAAATACGCCTCACAACACAAAATGCTGAAGAGCTAAAGGTGTTATTTCGAATTATCCTCTTCAGCGGTTATCATTCATTACAGAGGGAACGTATGCATTGGCAGTTGGACGAGGACACGCACATTCCACCTAATTCTAACAATATGTTACGTAACCGTTTTCAAGAAATAAAACGTTATATATATCTTGCCGACAACTCGGAACTCGATTTGAGTGATAGAATGGCGAAAATCAGACCATTATCAAAAATTTTATGTGAAAAGTTTTGTGAGTTTGCATACATACACCAAAATCTCTCGATTGATGAGTCAATGGTCAAATACTTCGGAAGCCATTCGGCCAGAAAATTTATTACAGGAAAACCTGTTAGGTTTGGTTTTAAAAATCGGTTGCTTACCAGTAGCTGCGGCTATCTGTATCAGTTTGACCCTTATTGTGGCGGCAAAGTGGTTGACAAACCATGTCAACACTTACCATTATGTTCGAGAGTTGAAGTAGAACCAAGGCGTACAACTACAACGTCAATTGCAATATCGGCAGGCAATCACTACCCAAAACGCATTTCCATTTTCAACGTTGCACTTTGCGTAGAAAAAGACTGCTTTAAAAAATTCCATACCCAATTACATACAAATATTAATACATAATAATAAATTAATCTTTTATTCTTATATATAACGCACGAGTACAGCCCAAAAAACGCCTTTTCAAAATTAAATTTTTTAGTGTTGCTAATTTAATGCTTTAATTGATATCTAATAAGACAGTTTTTAATGAAAAACATAAGTATTTCTGATTTTAAAGATGTTTGGGATCTAATGGGTTGTTTCTTAAGTCGACTTAGGCGGTTATCGCTTGTGATCTCAGTTATTTTAATAAAACAAGTCCTAAAACTGAATTTAAGAACCAATTTTTAGAAAGTCCCAAAAAATGTGTTACCGTACTGTAGTTCATTTCTTTTCTACCTTTGAGTTCTTCATAAAACAGTTAAATGATTGGTTCTCCTTTCACTAGTCATGAGTTCTTTCTTTTGTACTTGTTCTATTTTCACAAATCCCCGGACCCGTCTGCTGGAACAATTAACGCAAATTTTCCACAGAGTACCAACCATTTAAGTCGACTTTTATATTTGAAATAAATATCTTCAAAAATTCTCATTATTTTCTCTCAGTGCATTGCAACAAAACAAACGGCAGAGTCCGTATGTAGAACGGCGACAAATGGCCAACGGCATTAGTGACCACCAGTAGGCGCCCACACGCAGTTAATGCACATGCAGTGTTGTAATTAAAATTTTTTATTTTTTTTATTTATTGTTGTTGATGTTTTTGTATTATGTCTACATCTGCCAATAAGTGAACTGCAATTTGTTGTTCAAATAAACGACAACAGCACAATTATTTTAAATAAATCAAAAACAAACAAAAAACCACTAGACAAATTTGTTGGACAGAAAAAAAAACAGAGAGACAAAGAGAAATAGTGCGAAAATTTAAATGATTTAATTTGATTTTAAAAAATATTTTAAAGCATAAACATATTTATTATACATTATAAAATTTTTTTTTTTTGTAATTTTTAATGAAATTTGTTGTTAAATTAAATAAAAACTCATGTTTCATTTATAAAGTAGCGGTTTCTCTTAGTTTGTGAATTTGATGGATTAATTGCATTTTGCAATTTTTTCTCGTTTCCAAACTGAATCTAAAATGCAAATAGCTCTAATTATTTCTAAATATTTATTTAATAATAGTATTTTTAGTTTAATTTTCTTGTTCATGGCAATTTATATTTTAATACATTTAATGAGACTTACATGCATTAAAAGCGAGTTTGGTAGTTTAAATTATGGGATTTTATGTAAAACTTTTCATTTTCTTTTTTTTTTCCTAATTGATCTTCAATTATAGTTTGTTTTCACTTAAGCTTTGCATTGTTGATAGAAAAAGTTCCTTTAACATTTTTAAATAACTTTGACATCTTGCTTTAAGTTGTGTAGTTAGGTCGCTTTGTGCTGGTGTTGTGTTTCTTTAAAGTTGTTAAAGTTGCTTTAAGGTAAAAGGTTTTGTATTTAAAAAAAATTTGAAATTTAAAGATAATTAAGTATGAAAAGGAAAACTTAAAGATATGACCAAGAAGGCAAAAATAGTTTTATTACAAAGGTTAGTTAACAATAAGATCGAATTAGAAGGACAAGTTTTTACTTGCACAAATATTTTGAAAATATGCAATCAAAGCAGCTTAAAGAACAAAGAAATGTGCTCAAAATATGCAAAATAAGTATTTATATGCAGGAGAATTTAAGAACGAGTAATAGTCTTATATATATATACATACCCTTCACCATGAAGCGATAATAACAGAAAGCTATATAAATACCAGGGACCGTAAATAACAGTTATCCGGAAAATTTATACATAAAAACTTTTTATGTTAGAGCCAACGGAGACTCTTAAAATAAGTTTTATTTTAGACGGAAAAAATAAAACTCCTAAAATGTGTTTTACTTTAGACGGAAAAAATAAAACTCGTAAAATGATTTTTATTTTATGATGGCGAAATAAAACTCCTCAAATCAGTTTTATTTTATGAAGGCAAAGTTAAACTTTATTTTTAAGAGTTTGTTTCGACCTTTTAGTTTTACGTTGGAAAATAACTGTTAAAGAGGGAGTTTTTTTAATTCATAAAATAACTGTTATTAAATAACTTTTTTGATATCACTTATAACCGTTACGGTTCCTGATAAATACCTTTCTTTAGATATAAATAAAGCAATTTTGTTGCACGCCCACTTGTGCAATCCCTTCCAAATTTTATCGAATGTCGTGTGATGGTGCTTGTAATTTATTTGTAAACTTTGGCTCTTGTGCTCTAGATATACAGAAATCTATAATGTACTGGAGGTGACACGCCCCCTTTTTCAATCCGGTTCACATTTGTAGAGTGGTTGTATTTTGATAACCCAGTTATGTGTACCAAATTTGGACCATTTTTCACTTACCAAGATGATAACCAAGATGCTCGTACCTTATTTGCAAACTTTTGCTTTTCTTCCCTCCAAATATACAGAAAAACAGACAGACGGACATCGTTAAATCCACTGTGATGTACATGTACGCATTTGTTATGTGAAAAAAAAAAAATGCAAAAATGTATAAAAACAGCAACAACAACAAGGGATTTTATGGAAAAAATTTGAGGTAGTCGAGGTTTTTTGTTCATATCATATTGTGCGATGTGGCTGAATTTCAATAGCAAAATTCTGAAGAGCACACGCAGAGAAAAAACCTGTTTAAATATGGTCGCCTCAAACAAAACTATTTTTATATAAAATTGTAAGCATATTATTGCTAATTTAACCATATTATTGTAAATGGCAACCATATTATGGTTAAATTAGTCCTTAATCACTAAGCCACAACCATATTATGGTTGCCTCTAAACGTGTTATGGTTAAATTTGACAATAATTTGTTTTTGAATTAACAATAGTATTTTCCTCTTTTCCAAGAGCAACATGCTATTGTGGAAAACCAACCATGCTATTATAAGTGTTGAACGTATTTTAGCTATTATTAACCAAAATATGTTTGGAGGAAACCATAATATGATTGTGCTTTCTTGATGGAGGAGTAATTTAACCATAATATGGTTGCCGATGACAATAATTTGATTAAATGAATCAAATAATGTTTACAATTTTATTTAAAAATAGTTTTGTAGGAGGTGACCATATTTAAACATGTTTTTTCTCTGGGTGCATATATGAGATAAATATATACCAATCAATGCGATCTGGGGGAAACACCACTTCAACAGACAGAAGGTCAACCGGATTTGAGCTTCTACTCTCATAGGGATCCAGAATATACTTTATAGTGTCTAGGGTATTGTGGAAGTTACAAACGGAATGACAAAGTGCTATATACCCTTTAACCTTCGGTGAAGGGTATGACAGCCTAATTATTTTCATTATACTTCGTAACTTGTTGACACAATTTATTAACGGTTTTTCATTAGCGCCGCTTTTTCAAAAGACTTGCACAGGTTAGTTTTTATTATTATTTATATTTCAAATAAAAGTACAATCGATGCCATTACTTATGGAAAAATGCCAGAAACTTTGCCTTCGCGTTGTTGGCATTGGCCAGTATATCCCCAAAAGTCTAAATGGCTTAAAGCGATTTAATGAGGCGGCCATGCACGGGATACGTTGCTTGAGATAACCTGCACGCCGATATTGCTCTTTACTAATTAGGTCGTTGGCCGTATGCCACCTTGTGTTGTTCTATTGGAACCACAGAACGTCTGTTGGAATTTCAAAGCGTTAAGGTGGTTTAAAAATCCTCCGCTGTCAGCGATCGCCGTTGACTGCTGTTGGTGCGCTTTAAAAAAAAATGAAACGATGGCGAATTAAGGCGTACCAAACAGTTATTTTTTTAGATAAAGTTGTTCCTCGTACATCACTAAAGGCTGATTACCCTTTAAAATCCGATTATTTTGTTTTTTGAATACGAAATCTTTTAATAAAATTTACGAAATCATATTCGAGAAAACCTTTCGCATATAGAATCCAGATCTTTACCATAAAAACTGCTACTGCTCGCGATTTGGCTTCATAATTTTTTTTTTTTTTTTTTTTTAAGAAAAGTATGTTTTCTCCAAAAATTTCTTGCAGAGATTGTTTAAGATGCTGTAAAGATATGAAGATTTTATTTTAAACAAAAAAGGACGTCCGTTAAGGCGTTGGTTCGTGCTTGTGTTCATAACTATTTTCCTGCTGAAACGATTGTGCTGGATTTCAATCCCAAACTGCTTGGGAGAACAAGAAAGAATTTGACACCAATTGTTTTCTCTGTTTAGTCTTTCGAAATTGGGCTTTGAACTGACAGATGGACGGACATGGCTTAATCAACGTAGAATTACTCAACGACCAAGAATACACACACTATATGGAATGAAAGTATACTCTGTTTTACCACTAGTGATGGAGGGTATAAAAAATAATACAACGGGTTTTTTTGAGCTCCATGAGAACTTTTTATATCGACAACGATGGTTTGACAGCTGATAATGTCTAACAGTGCTGACATTTCTGTTCAGTAAAGTGTGGCAAGTCGTCATGAATCATTAAACTCTAGAACAACTCTTCTTAATTATGGAAATTTACTTTGAAAAAAATAAATAAATCTGTTCGCGAAATTCATAGAGCACTTCGTCCATGTTAAGAATCTCATTTTTGGTTAAATGGCTTAATCAATAAGCAAAATTGCCGTATTTGGACCAAAAACAATACTAAAGCAGCTAACAAATCATCATACACAGAAAATATTCTCCAACATGTTTTACCAACTAAAGCATTAATCAAAAACTAAGTCAATTATAATTGAAACTTTAATCAAGTGAATTAAACGTTTAGTCAAGTGAATTAAACGTTTATTCAAGTGAATTAAACGTTTATTCAAGTGAATTAAACATTTAATAGACACTATTAATTTGTTTACTGGTGCAAATTTAATTGATTTTTTTATTTAATAAAATTTTTGTTTTTTTTTTCTGTGCAACATCCATTAAAATTCACTGTTTGTTGCGGTTTACGCGCTTTCTCAAAATAAGCAGAAAAAATGTTCGTCAATTCTTTTTTTGTTTTTTTCATTAAAACGCTTAATTAAAAATTAAATCAGTTTTAATTAAAAATTCGATCAAGTAAATTACACGTTTACTTATATCAACAAAATTACTGCAGAAGATGGTGTTAATATCAAAAAATATTTAATTAATACTTTTAATTTGCTTACTGGTGGAAATATAATTAACTTTTTAATAAATATCACAAATTTTTTAATTGAAATCAATTTTTTTTTCTGTGTGATCAAGGAGCTGCCGTTACGGTGAATGGCAAGCTTTATCGAGCCATGCTGAGGGAATTTTTGTTTCCAAAAATTAATCAGCTAAACATCAGCGGCATTTTGTTCCAACAAGATGGTGTAATTGTCATACAGCCCGCTTAACAATCAATTTATTGCAAAATCAATTTGGTGACAAATTTATTTCCAGAAGTGGTCTTGTTCACTGGCCCCCTCGTTCGCGTGATTTAACGTCTCTGGATTGCTTTTTATGGGGCTATGTTTAGTCATTGGTTAATGCCGACATACCAACAACACTTTAAGCATTGAGAGCCAATATCCAAGCCACTTTTGACTCCATACTGCTAAATGTAATGGAAAAAGTATTCAACAATTGGACTGATCGAATGGACCACGTAACTCGTATCCGCGGCGGACATATGCCGGAAAGCATATTTAAAAAATAAATGCCGTGGTATTATTTACCAAAGAAACATATTTTGCTTTTCCAAAATGAGTATAAATGTTTTTCTATCTTAGCAATTTGACAATTACAATTTAAAATTTAATCATTTATTACAAAAATAAACTGTATGTTTTATCATAAAATCACCCTCAATCAACGTACATTTATTGATCTTTACAGACAAAAATAAATTGTCTATTTTGTGCGAAAATGTTAAATATTCGTTTAAAATTATATTGATCTGCATTGGAAGGAGTGCCCGTGTAAAAAACAAAATAATGCATGCAAACTCCAATTTTATTTTTCCATAATTTCGGTATGTTGTGTCATTTTCAATAATTTCTGACCTCCTTTTCGCCATTCTTTAACATTTTTTATTTTAAATCTAAAAATTGATTTGAATTGCATTTAAGTTGAATGAAAAACTCTATTTAAATTGAATGAATTTCCATAAGATTTTGTAGCATGACATGATCGGCCAGCAAAGCAAAAAAAATTAATAAAAAACCAAAAAATTCATAGAAAAATCACCAAATCGAAAAATATTGTAATATTGTAAAGTAAAAAAAAAAAAAACAAATAACCAAAGTGTTTGTGGTTTTTTATGCAAAATTAATATTAAAATCTTATAAAGTGAATGGTGGCTGTTTGGTTGGCTGATCGCATAAAATTTTGTGGTCATAATTCAGACAAACCGTTAATAATCGCACTAAAAAAAATCCTTAATATCAGATTCCATTCAAAAAATTTACAAGGAAGTGCATTTGATTACACAGATTTAGATTAATTGCATTTTGAGTTAAAAATTTATATTTTTAGAAATCAATAAATTAAATCAATAATTGTGAAAATAATTACATATGAATATTTTTTAAAGTCGTTTTACACTCTATTACCATAAGTATTTTGCCGAAAATGCTTCCCTGATCTAATAATTGTTTAAAATTTTTCAAATAACTTTAACAACTTATCATGATAGGGTTGTATCTTCCTTAAACAACGTAAAACTTTTGTGATAGTGTAAAGTACCCTTTAGAAAATAGAGTTTATTTCTTTTTATAAAATCATTAATAAATAATAAATATTTTGGGCAACTTAGTCTGGATTTAAAAGAAAAACAAACTAGTTATGATGTTTGTGGATAAAGTTCCCACTTGAAATCGACAAGTTTATTTTAAAAGGTCAACAAAATTCTATACAAAGTTTTTCTTGGAATCAAAAATTATATAATAAGATTTTGTTTTAATGTGCTAAATTCCCTCATTTGACTGGATGCTTAGGCCAGATCAATAGGAAACATTTTTCCAAAGATTTTAGAAAGGCTTAAATTATTATACAAATAAAACTGTAAACCGAATAAGAATTATAAACACTCGAGTTTTACTTGTAACAATATCAAAGATTAAAAAAATTACCAACAATGCAACGAATGATTTCTCCATAAACACAAACTTCTTTATAATCAAAAACTCCTTCTATAAATTTCGAAGTTATACATTCATAATGATCATGATTCCCATATCTGACCTGACCCATTCCCAAAAATCGTTTAATTCGCCTTTTTTTTTTTTTTTTTTACTCTGCGAATACTAAATTATTGAATTTGAAACAAAAATTCAGTACGAAAACTTTTTGGAATAGGTCGATAGTTGACTATAACATTTATATCTATAACCAGTACTGTTGAGTCGTCAAAAAATAGCTCTAACTCCGACTCCAACCACTGACCGAATCCGATACCTACTCGTACATTGACGATAAATGTATATGAGACTGGTTCTTATTTGACTTTTATCTCTTTTTTTTAAAGGAGTACCTTTTATGGCTAATAAATCAGCGAGTGTTTAAACGCTGTTTTAGTTGAACTAAACTTAAATTTATATGTAGTTTAAACTAAACAGTTGTAAAGAAGTGTCCCATGTATTATAAGTAGTTTAAAAAGTAACATGTGGCGGCACTACGATAAGTGTTGACAAATTCATATGGTTTGTATTGGTAGTTTGAACGCGCTATTTTATACGTTTTCTGATTTATAGATTTGTTGGCTTTAAAGCAGTTTAACTTGCTCTGATTTATTAGCCCTTAAATGGTTAAATATGGCAAGAAAATTATTATGTAAAAATTTCAAATCGATATTTGAAATATTGCATCGCGAATTTTGAAGAATTTAAATTTTGGAAAATGTTAGAAAATGTTTTTAAATTTATGTGCCGAAAAATTGTGGAGTCGGAGTCGTGAGTTCTGTTGGTTCTTTGACTCCGACTCCGGTACAAAAACCTCAACTCCGACTCCACAGCCCTGCTTATAACCCAATGTCTTTAAGAATTCCTGCCATAACGACCCAATTCTACGTTGCATCTCAGTAAGCGATGGGATCTACAACAGTTGTGTAGATTTAAATGGGCTGACGGCCTCATCTCTAAATGGATCTTTTCCACATTGGTAGCAAACAATGCGTTTAGCAACCTCTCCTGAGCGTTAGAGCAACCAACACACCCAAGTAGTAATTTGAGCGTATAATTCGGCACAAGTATACACTCGGCCCTTGCTTAATAGTTGAAGCTATCTAACGTCCGCTGCTTTTGAAAAATGTCAGCATCATCTGAGGAGGAGCAACAGCACGCAAGGGATAATCCTCCCTCAGGCCGATTTCTCCCGCAAGTGGTGAAAATTCTACCCCTTAGTAAACCATAACCACAATGTGATGTTCGAAATAGGGATGCCAATCGGGACTGATTTTTGAAAATCCCGGGATTCGGGATTTTGAAATCCCGATCCAGAAATCCCGGGATTATCTGGATCCCGGGATTTCGGGATTTTTCGGGATCAATGTGTTGCCTTAAAATGCTACTTTTTTTTAATAAACAACACTTTTTAAATATTCAAAAGGTTTTATATACGTAACATAAATTTTTAAAAATGAAAACAACAAAACAATTTATTTTATACAAATGTTTATAACACTGGCCTCACCCATGATCAAACTGATTAGATTTTGAAAAAAGCTTAAAAAAATATACGTATTTCTTAGTATTTCTACATCAATTCATTTCGGTTTTTTGACAGCAATTCAATTTTTAATGTGAATTAAGTGTAGCTGAGTTAAAAACTGTAAAACTATGTCGACTGCAGTGTAGTACACCTCCAGGGTGAGGGCGAGATTCATAATCAATAATTTAAGTACGTTTGAGATTTATGTTAAAACAAAATGTTTATACAAATGTTTCTTAAAACAGAATTCAAGTTTAATTAATTTATTTATGAATACGTCAAATAGTGTTTATATATAAAAACAATTATTTTATTTACCGTATGTTTTTTAAGCAAATTTTTTATTATTATTGGACCGGAAGGAATATGAGCTATTTCATCAATATTACGACTTAATTGTTATAATTATATCAACTTTTATTCTTTTGTTTCTGAATAAAACTTTAATTGGATCCTGAATGATTTTAATTTTTGCTTGATATATAACAATTATTTCCTGATTTCTATATTTTGCATAAAAATAATCAGTTTTATTTTGGAAGTATGTCTTAAGCCAAAGCTGAACTTGCTAAACGTAATTGTAATTGTAAAAAAAAAGATGTGAGTCTGCAAATTTCGTTTCTACTTAAAATAATGGTTTTTATTAAGCAAAATACAAAAATCCGGACATAGTCGTCATATATCAAGCAAAAATTTAAAATTTTAAATACTCGCTGTGTTCCAAAAACCAAAATTAAACTCAAAAATAAGAATTATTTGCAATAAAAAATATAACTCAAATATAATGTTTAATAAATTTTTTGCATATAAAAATTCAATAAAAACGAACAGTTTTGTACATAAAAGTTGATATGTTAAAAATCCCGGGACTCATAAAAATAAATCCCGGGATTCGGGATTTCCCGTTTGGATCCCTAGTTCGAAAGTATCCTGTAAGTGGACAGGCGAAACTTCTGCAAAGACAATCTTCCTGAAATACATGAAGCTTTTTACGAAAGAAGCATACTAACGGAGGCCTCAACCAATAGTCAGTGCCGGTGCCTTGCCACCGGTGTTGTCTCCTGACTCCCGTGGTGCCAGATAGGATTTCTGATCAGCCGCAATCGTAAGAAAACATGATTATCTCTCGAGATATGTCAATTTTGAATTTTTAACGAATCCCTGCTGTTGAAGAACTCTTGAAATCTGTAATTTTTGCCGTACCCCATGTATGTACTGAACTTATTTATACCCGGGTGTCTGTAACAGCAAAAGCTGAAATATTCCTTAGATGTTACCTACACGCAGAGAAAAAACATGTTTAAATAAGGTCACCTCCAACAAACTATTTTTAAAGAGAATTTTAAACATATTATGTTTAAATTTAACCATATTATTATCACCGACAACCATATTATGGTTAATGTGGTATCCATCAAGAATCTACAACCATATTATGATTGCCTCTAAACATGTTCTGGTTAAATATGACAATAATTTGTTTTTAAATTAACAATAGTAATTTCCTCTTTTCCAAGAGCAACAAGCTATGGTTGAAAACCAACCATGCTATTATAAGTGTTAAACATATTTTAGTTATTATTGACCAAAGCATGTTCGGAGGCAACCATAATATGGTTGTGCCTTCTTGATGGAGGACACATTTAACCATAATATGGTTGTCGGTGATAATAATATGGTTAAATTTAAGCATAATATGTTTACAAGTTTCTTTAAAAATAGTTTTGTTGGAGGTGACCATATTTAAACATAGTTTTCTCTGGGTGTACACCGACGGTTGGGGGCTCCAGCAACAGCTGACAGTTTGAGTTTAAAGGCATCTTAAAAATGCCGGAGTTATCTAACCTTAACTATTTTTCAAAATCACTTAAGAAGCAAAAAATCAGCCCTAACCCGTCATCTTCAAGATATTTCTTAGCACGAATAACTTTTACGTATGATCAAAGCAATTTAAATTGGAATTGCTCTATAATTGACCATAACTTTCATAAATAAGCCAATGCCGAGATGTCTTCAAGATTAACGTGTGTAACTGCCATTACGGTCTTATTTTATGGTGTTCCTCTAAGCAATAGGTCTAAGCGATCTCCCATAATTCATATTGATGATGCTGTTACATCAGAATTGTGGCATTAATGGTATAACAAATGACAACAATCAGGCAAAAACTGACATCAATCCAATGAAGAACGTCATCATAAAATGTTTTCATATTTTATGCATCATCTATGGCTATGACTTTAGTGACATCGATTCGATACCACATTTTTTGTATTATTAACATTATTTTCATGCTTAAAAAATTAAATAAAAAGCAAAAATTCCCATGTTCTAATTTTTTAAATTATTTAGTTAAATTTTTAACGTAAAAAACGAAAAACATATCGGGCATTCTGTTGGTGTCTTAAAATTTGAGTGTTCTTGTGCAAACAAAGGGCGGCATACAATAAAAGTGAAACAAACACGTGTTATGGGTCGAGTAAGTAAATAATAATTTTCTCTCCATTTGACTTATATCAATTCCAATAACTCAATTTAATGAGAAACTATCATTAAATTGAGTCTAATATGTCCTTTCTACGATGTTACTAAGTCATCGCACTGATGACATGTTTTATTAAATTTACTCCAATTCGTCATTTCTGAGATGCCGATGTGTCATGCCATTGATGACATAATTTAAATTTTTGACCCTGATAGCAATTTGTCCAAGTGATGTTAAGGCTTAATGATGAAAAGTTTTATGGGGTCAAAAACGAAGACACTTGTCATAGTACTGATGTATAACGCCTTTTCTATCAGTGCACAAAATCGAATTCTTATCAGTCATTGATCTACCAGTTTTAAGCCCCTGATTAACTTTACATTGAAAGAAAGACGAGGATCACCAAAACGGTCTGCATCTACTCCTGTGTTATATTTTCAGTTCACATAGGATTGATGATACAGCGAGATATCTATTTAAACCCTTAAGTTATTGGCTACTGGGTGCAGCTCCTTATACGCCTAAGACACCATCGAATGAAAGAGGTTAATCTTAAAAAGCGTTACAATTATTGCAATGAATTATTTTAAATAAACACGATTTTCTTAAAAAGAAAATCCAATCATGTAATTGTATCGCTAACAATGTCAATTAATTAAAATGAATTTTATTTCGCTAGCAAAACTTTTTGCCGTAACTTTTCAGAGACTTAAACCAATTTTTTATTTTGCAATATTTAACTCGATCTTAAAGAAACACCTTTGTAATTGTTCGATTTTCTTTTCCACTTACAAAATCTTTAAAATATTTTGTTTAACAATTATTGCATGTTGGCTGTTCGTAATTTTATTTTATTTATTGTTGTATTCTGTCCAAAATGTAGGTGTAGTCAGCCAGTCATTTATTAATGTAAAATACAACAAAAAAATATAATAAAATACAATTTATTTACATGCTAAAATTTTATTTTAGAAAAAAATGTTAGAGAAAAAAATGCTTGTTATAAATTATTAAATAGTTTTAAAGTAACGAAAAAAAAATTTAACAATTGTTTTAACCGAAATGACTAAATAAAGTCATGCAAATAAATCTATTTTTTTTTTATAAAATATGCAAAATTCAGTTAGATAGTTTTAAAGTTTTGAATATAATAAAATTAATGTGTTGCTGGTTAAAGCACTATGGGGTAGTTAAGAAAAAAATTGGAAATTTCAGAATAGATGTTTAATAATATAATTAGTATATTTCCAATTATGTTTAAACAAAAACTGTCACAAAATCAACGCAGGATTAGGACTCACCGACATTTATGCAGTATTATGTTGGCAGCCCTAAAACACAATTTTGCCAGCTGACAATTAAAGATATTGTTTATTTTTTAAGCTGGGGTGTTATCACCGCATTCGATATCGATTGAATTATAGTATTTTTCTGCATACGATAGGCACTGATGTATCGAATAAAAACACGAGAGATCTAATGTCTTTGTTACTCGATATCTACTGCTATCATCTCAAATTGCGATACATTTCATTCGATATCGAGTGTCATGATACCAAAATAAAAAATTTCTATAAATTTTGCTCGATATCGTATGGGGTGATTAAACCCGTGCTCTGGGCGGGGAAGCATCCCGCTAGTCATTTTCATTGTACGTCTGCCTTCGTGCGCTTTACGTTTTATTCGCACTGGCTATTAATGTGGCGTCGCAAAACTCTTCCCAGTTACAGTTTTTTTTAGCATTAATCTATTGCATCTCTTTTTGGTCCTACTTATTTTACATTTTTTTCGAACTGACTTACTGGAGTACCATTTGTATCTTAAATGGATTACTAGTGGAGTACACAGAAAAAAATGTTGCCCCAATTAAAGCATTAATCAAAAATGAAATCAGTTTTAATTAAAAATTTAATCAAGTGAATTAAACGTTTAATCAAGTTAATTAAAAGTTTAATTGATACTATTAATTTGCAGCAGTAAAAACATTAATAGTTAAAAATTAAACGTTTTACTCACTTGATTAAATTTTTAATTAAAACTTATTTTATTTTTGATTAATGCTTTAATTGTGGCAAACATTTTTTGTGTGTACCATTTGTAATACATATTACACATATTACCAATCCTATCGAAAATGTTGAGAATCGGTCCATTATTTAACATAACCCCCATTCAAACTTCTTTCTGAAATAGAATCTTTGAGCCCATACACCATCTCATTATGTTAATATTTAGATACAATTTAGTCCAACCTATTTCACTAAATGCGAACGAACACTTTCTCAAAAATTTGTTTTTGTTTCATATGTATTTGCGCAAAAGAAAGCGTTCTTTCGACATAGTGAAATTGGCAGTTGATCATCTTACCATATTAAAATGGAATCGGTCCATATTTGACCAAAGCTCCTATACAAATACTACTCCCGCAAATAGCTTTTCATGCCATAATTTCCTTATAAATGTTTGTATTGACATACAAATTGGCGCAAGCACTTTAACGATAGCTTCAATGTCATATCAAGTTGTTAATCCGGAAGGTCCAAATTAACCATAGGTCCCATATAAACGCCCATCCTAAAATCTCATATACATAAAGATATCTTAATAATACTCGGTACAAAGAACTTTAACATGCATATTAATCTTAAAACTTAATTTTATTTGGCGGATCCATGATTGTCCATGAGTCCCAAAAGTGTACACTCTCAAAAATTTGTCTTATGTAGGTTATTTGCATTAAATTTTTATAACATTTTCTACCTAACCGTTTCCCAAAATTAATTATATTTTTTTTTTTTTTTTATTTCAGGTACGTATTTTAATAACTTCTTTCTTATTTCGTAAGTAAAAATATATTACACAACAATTTTTTATTTACAATTGAAGAAAAATCCCTAGGAAATTATAAAAAAAAACTTTATTTCATTTGCACCTGAATAGACACATGTTTTGTTTTTTTTTTTAATTTTTATCATACCAAACCCACAGTGCCACAATGCAAAACTTTGCCACTACTCTTATTATTATTATTTTCCTTGTCTATTTGTCAACAACAAAGTCAGCGCTAAAATAATTGGCAGCATTATAAACCAGACTGCAGCAACAAGTAGCTGTTAAACAATCCACATTAACAACCCAAACTTTAGTGCAGCCAAAAATATAACAAAAACTACAACAACAAATACTAAAAAGTTTTCTGGTTTCAAGTCAGTTTAAAAAAAAATAAGAGAGTTAAAAGATAATCAATCTAAGCAAACAGATTGTTTTATGTTTTCATCTGAAAGATGTAAAAAACAACTGCTGCTCGTATTGTGGTCATGATAGCAAACAGAAATTTTGTTTTGTGATTCTGATGATGTTTGTTGCTACTTGTAATGGAATTGTTGTTGCTGTTATTATTATTATTGTTGTCGCTGTCAACATTGCAACGAAATGTGTGTGTAGTAAATTGTACAAAACTGAAAAACAAACAAAAGCATCAGCAACAGCTGAACAAGACAGTGAAGAAACGTATGTACGAACAAGCAACAACATTAGAAAACAACGGTAGTTAAAAAGGAAACAGCTGACATCTTTTGTTTATTTATATTTCTATGTGTTTGTTTGTGTGTGTGTGTGTGATTGCGAATTTTTGAGTGTCTTTATAATACATAGTGGATTGTTACCAATCTTGGATTTAAAAAGCATTAATCTTTTTGACAAATACATTAATTTTAACTGTTTATGCAACACTGTTTCCAACGAAATTTCAAATATTGGTGGAATGAATGAGTTATCGCTTTCTTTATTTTTCATAATTTTATAAAGTGTGATCCATTTCGATGTTCCCTAATTTGTTAAACAAAAAAACGCAGAAAATCCAAATTTAATGGGGAATGTTTATTATCATTTGAAAGAACATTCTTTGGCATTTATTTTTTGAAGATTATGTCTTTGAAATGTTGGCCGTTGCTACGTCGTAGATGGTCCATCCGTTGAGTCCAATTTTCGATGACTCGTTCGAGCATTTCGACTGGTAACTGGCGAATGACACGCTTGATGTTTTCCTCGAAGGCCTAAATCGAAGCTGGTTTATCCGCATAAACTTTAGACTTTACATATCCCCACAGGAGAAAGTCTAACGGTGTGATATCACACGATCTTGGTGGCCAATCGACCGGCCCAAAACGTGAAATGATGTGCTCAACGAAGTGTTCTCTCAATAAATCCAATTATTGATGCGATGTGTGGGAAGTGGCACCGTCTTGCTGATACCAAATGTCGCCGAGATCACGAGCTTCAACTTCAGGCATCAAATAATCGGTTATCATGGCACGATAACGGTCGCCATTGACGGTTACGTTCGCACCGGCATCATTTTGAAAGAAATATGGACCGATGATTCCACCGGCCCACAAACCACACCAAACCGCTGTTTTTCTGGATGAAGTAGCAGTTCTTGAATCTCTTCAGGTTGCTGTTCGTTCCAAATGCGGCAATTTTGTTTGTTTACATACCCATTGAGCCAGAAATGGGCCTCATCGCTGAACAAAATTTGCCTCGAAAACGTCGGATCTTCTTGGAACTTTTCAAGAGCCCATGGAGCAAAGCGATGTCGCTTGGGAAGGTCGAGCGGCTTCAGTTGTTGCACAAGCTGTATTTTGTACGCTTTCAATTTAAGATCTAGACGTAAAATGCGAGTTGCTGCGAACGGCGCCGAATCGACTCTCCACGGTCTTCGTGTACACGATTTGTAAACGTTGTTCAGGCGTAAGTCTTTCCATTATGAAATGCCAAACAATACTAAACAAAAATAACATGACAGGTTATTGAAAAAAGTATCTCTACTTCAATCACCCAGTATTAATTTACTTATATTACCTATTCAATAACCATGTTATTCAAACTATTTCTTATAAGATAAACTTTCTGGTACTGCACTATAGGAGCATTTTACACCTTTTTGGATAAAATTCAAAATTAAAATTGCGATTACTAAATTAGTTATCAAATAACGATTGAGTAGAGTGAATTTTGTGATAGTTTCTAATAAATGTTTTCATTAAAAAATTCCAAGTTTTTGAAGTTTAAAAAATGGAAAATAATGCGAAGGTGAATACTTTAATAATATATAGTGAAATGTTGGTGAACTAATTTTTTAAAACGCTTAAATTGGCAATATTTAAGTGAACTTTATATAAGTGTTAAGAATTGAAATTTTTTCAGGTAAATTACTGGTGGAGTACCGTTTAATACTCTAATTAATTTCTGGTGGAGACCATAATACTCAATTGTTCAATTTAAATCAATTCAACTCTGTTAAATACAATTTTTCTTTTATTTTTTCTTTCGGGGAAAAATATTTTTCTAGAACCTATTGAACAGCACAGTGTTATTAATCTAAAAAAAATGTCGATAAAAATTTAAGTGGTACAAAATATTGTTACGTTACTGCCTATTCAATAACGTTTTTGGTTTATTTCCTTTATAACAAACCTCTTGAGTTCTTTAATTGCAACTTTAATAAAATAAATAAAACACTTTAAACACTTTATTTATAGCTGGTACTATAAACTATTCACACAACTTTATTTAGAACTTAGTCACTTTTACAACTACGATCTACACACTTAAATGTTCGTACTAATACTGATTATCTATGCCCACCTTCTGGAGCATTTATACTGTGTTCGCTGACATCTAGGGGATTCTAGAACATTCAACGTTTTCGAAATGTCTGTAACATTTTCGAAATTTCTAGACCATTCGAGCTTTTATTATCTTAACAGCTAATATCATTATGCATTAACACTATGGCTGGACTTAAATTGAACTATTATACATCAATAAACTAAAGCATACTTTATGGGTTAACACTATTATGTTATACAATTATGTATAACAATTATAACATTACATTTGTACTTACTAGAAAATTCTGTACAGTGGTTTTTACATTGGAAATATGCGTAACTAATACAATAACAATTTTAACTAATAAAATTACTAGCAAATACAAAATAACTAATAAATTAAACTTATTCTCAACTAAAGTTACTTTCGTAACAATATGCTCGCAACAGTGTGCATCATAAACGCAAACGTTATAAGTCATAAATGACCAAGTATGTTTCGAAAATGTCAACAAAACATCATTTGCAGTAAGTTTTCTCTTACTTTAGTAATTTTTAAAGATGTGCAACTAAAACATATTGATTGCCCTCCAAAGCTTTTTCTGAATTAGTTCCATCGATTTCAATGCGTGAGAGATTTTTTGTGCGAATCAGAACAGGTGATATTGACACAGATGTCCTTTGACTTGATAAAAAATCGTAGGAATTTTGGTCTCAATATATTCACTTCTATTTGACCAATGTCAAATAGACCGACATGTATCGATTGCGCTGATTATTCTTTATGTTTGTCTCTCAGATTATTCTGCTGTTCGCTTTGCTTTTTCTTTAATTATTGCAAAATTCTTGCGTGACATTTCAGTTTTGCCCAAATGAGACGCAGAAGTTTGCAATTTCAATTACAAACGTTTTAATCTTTCACAAAAAGTGAAGTGGGCTTATTTTATTTAAAAAAGAAATGATAAATTTTAATGCTTCAAACTAGTTGTAGTCATTTGATGCAATAAAATGCGTTTCAGCTTATAATTTTAACAAGATACATCAATTGTGCATGTCCTGAAAATCCTTGAAGGTGTAAAAAATGGTAAAACCTAAACCTTGATTTTATACAATATAGAGAGCATACCTTCCAAAAATTGTGAAAAAAATCCCAGTGGCTAAGCGTCAGGTCTGAAAGGGCATCGCTTATCCAGCTTCTGTTTTGAAATTATTATTGCATTTTTTAAGTCAACAGCAAGAACAGTTTTCATACTTAAAAGGAGAAAACAGTGTAACTGCATTTGCATTTTCTCTTAAGTCAACTTGTGTAACAGCACGTCAATGTTGCAACACACTATTTATAAAAAAAAAAAATAAAACAAAAGTTTTGTCAAAAAGTTTATTTATTTTCAAACAAACAAATCTAAGAAAGCGAAAGTTTTTTTTTATCTAATTTGTATTCGTATGTCGAAAAGTTTTGACTGAGCATCTCCGATAAATTTGGAAAAATTTATTGTGGGATTATTTGTTGTGTTTTTTTTTTAAGTGTGAAAAAGCTGTCTTAATCACCCTCCGTGTAGATATTTATTAGCTGTACAATATTATTTATGTATGTTTTTTATTGTTTTGTATATTTGACAGTTCTCATCCTCAATTGCGTTGTGACAACCAGTGATGCCAGCTTAGCCCTTATCCAGTTAGATTTAGCCCGTTTTCGCTTTTGCTCCGGTATGTTAAAATTTTTTGTTTTCTGGCTACATCGAATGTCTTAAAAATGTAAGAACGTGCGAATAAAAAAACAATGAAAGGACAGATAACGTTTGGATAAGTTTGCAATTGATAACAACCCATTCATTCAACTTTATAGTTTTCTATAAATATATTAATATATCCGTCATCAAAAAACGCTTACGTTAAGAGGGCCGTTAGTGTCTAAAACGAGATAATCCTTGGTGTTCAAACTACGAAACATACAAGAAGTCAAAATATAATTAACGGAATGAGGACGAGGATAACCAAAACTGCCAATTTTAGTAAACAGTTACTTATTTTAAAAGAGTATAAATACAGTACTTTTCGCTTCTAGTCACATCCTTTAGTGACAGCCAAATTGTGGACTATATCGCTACACTGATAGAAAAGGCGTCATGTATTTTGACATCAGTAGTTTAACAAGTGTCTTCGTTTTTGACCCCATCAACATCACTGGCCCAAATTGCCATCAGGGTTAAAAATTTAAATATCGTCATGAATGTGTTGACACATCGGCATCACAGAAATGATGAATCGGAGTCAGTTAAATAACACGTGTCATCAGTGCGATGACTCAGTAACATCGAAGAAACGACTCATTAGGCTAAATTTAATGACAGTTTGTCTTTGGGATTGACTTAGGTCAAAGTGAGAGAATATTATTATCTACTTATTCCTTACGCATGTTTTTTTAACTTTTGTTATATTCCGCCCTTTGTTTACAGAAGAACTCTCAATTATAAAACACCAGCAGCATGCCCGCTATGGTTTTCGTAATCATTATACTTTGAAAATTTGGTGTATTTAAATAAATATTTAAAAAGAATAGAATATTGGAATTTTTGCATCTTATTTTACTTTTTAAACATGAAAATAATGTTAATAATACACAAAATGTGTCATGGAATTGATGTCACTCTAGTCATAGCATTGATATGACAAAATTTTAGGATGACGTTCGTCATTGGATTAATGTTGATTCCATTTGTAACAACATTCATGTCACAATTCTGATGTCAGGGCATCATCAATACGAAGATGCATTTTTGTATGAGTGTAATGTGACTAATAAGACTAATTCAAATATATTCCACTATGAGGCATACAAGCGAATTCGAATAAAATCAAATTATGTTAATATAGAAAATAAAAAATATGTATTACATCGACACCAGGCTTTTGGTTTTGCTACAGAGTTGCATACTGCATAAAAAAAATATTTAAAATAAAATTAAGATATTAAGATAAACAAACTGTTTTCCAGTGCAGAGTTGAAGACAAAAATTAAACGATTTATTTCTTAGTTATTTTGTATGGTTTGTGGCTTCGAAAACTAAAAAGAACTTATGGGTAGTTTACACGATCAGACAAGTCGTTCGTATTTCGAGAAAAATACAACCCTGTCAGGATAAGTTGTTATTGTTATTTGAAAATTTTCAAACAATAATTCGATCAGAGACGCATTTTCGTCGAAATACGTACGACTTGATCGTGTATACTACCCTTTAGTATATTTTGCTAATGTGACTATAACGCTAATAATTTGCTTTACTTTTGCCTTTGCTAAAATGAAATATATGGCAAATTCGCTTGTATCGCTAAATGGTCTATAACGTAAATTCTTTCTATTAAATTAACTTATAGCGGCAGAAAAGAAACATAAACAAAAATGTGCGTGACTATAAACGAAAATTACTGTACTAATTAATGCTTCAGTTTTACGAGTGGCTGTTTTTTTTTATTAAAAAAAATATATATTTTAGACCTTTTTTGTGCTATTTTGAAAAATTAACATGATTGTGTACTAAAACCGACCTGTTATCAATTTAGCCCTTTTAGGCCCGTTTTTTACATGCCTTCCCGCGCTTAGTGTCCCAAGAGTTGTCAGCACTGGTGACAGCTTAAATACGTTTTGAGTTTTGTGTAATTTTTGTTGTTTTGTTTGCAGTGTCTGATTGTCTGACGATTTTTTTGTTCAATAGTTTGTCACATTATTTTTGTCATTGACATAATTGCGCTCAACATTTTATTGTTGTTTCTTGTTGTTGTTCAGTTTGTTTTTAATACTTGGCACAAATAAGTCTCTTATTCCGGGGCAAAAAAAAATGAAGAGTAATTAATTCAATGTCGGCGTCATTAATTATTTTCATAAATGTTTATTGTTTTTCTACTTCAAAATTTAAACGTACAATGTTACAGTTGAAATCATGGTTATTAATAAAGATGTAAACTTAACATTTTAAAATGGTTTCTGTCATCCGATAGTGTTGGGGTTGCAAGTAAGTCTTTAAAATAAATAATTAAGTGCTTAAATGGATGTTTTTTGTTTTGCTAAAGAAGTTCAAATGTTCAGGGTTTTCAAACAATAAAATTAAAATTAATTTGTCCTTGGGCGATTTTATTTGGGTTTATCTAAAATAACACTTTCAGGATGTTGAATGTTGATGTTAATGGAGTCACTTTTGCACCCTCCACTTGAAATAAACGGAAAAGTAGACAAAAAAATCAAATTGTCTCTGAAATGGCAATCTCTAATATATTTTAAACATTATCGTTTTTCGCCTTAAGCCTAGTACTCTGTTCAACATTTTACGTGAAATGCTGTCAAAACTCATATGAAAAAAACTTGTGCGGAATTTCTATGAAAAAATGTTGATAGAGTTGTACTCTGTTTAATTTGTGAAAAAGTTGCGAAATGATTCTGGCAACATTTTTTTTCAACTGCGAAATAATATAAGCTACACTTATTTCACGTGGAATTTTAAGCAAATGAAAATAGTTTAAACTTAATAATAAAATGAGAACTGCAAAACATAAATAACCGGTAACAGTTTTTCATCAATATTTACTTTAATTTTTACTTAATTTTTTATTAAAAAAAAAACTTTTTAGTTAAATACATGTGGGTTATGTTTACATATGCAAAACAATCTCGCATACCTTGAAAGATTAAAAACGTCAAATTGTGCAAACTCTCGAGATAGGTGACATTGATACATCTCAAATTTTTCGCATGAAATAATAGATGTTGCTGAACATTTTTCACAAATTGGAACAGAGTACTAGGCTTTATCGGAAGTAGAGAAAAGGTTATTTCTGTTGATCCATTCCATGGTTAGGTAAGGTTCCATTGGCAACCGTGATCAAGCACAGCTCACGTGGGTCCATTAATTAGTTCCCGTTGTGTTACCATATCACGCCGTCTCCCATGGGTCCTATGAAATCTGGCTGCTAGTATTCCCATGCAGCCAACCGGTCGATTCAATAAGGGAGTGGATCCTGTTTACATCAACATCAGAGAGACAAGTTTTGTCCCCAAGGGCTCTTCGACCAAACATTTTGAGTCTTAAGTCTCCGAAAGCCGGCCATTTACAGAGAAGATGTTCCGTTGACTCTTCCTCCTCCTCATCGCCGCAACTTCTGCACAAGTCGTTATAAGGGAGCCCCAGCCCCTGGGCGTGCCTCCCAATTGGCCAGTGGCCAGTTATAACCGCAGTTAGGTTTCTTAGATGATGTCTGGACAGCTGTAATGTCCGCCGTGTCCTTTTTTCATCTATGATGGGCCAGATTTTCCTGGATTCCCCACAGGTGGTTTCATCGTGCCACCTCTGACTGGCGATAAGATGAAACTTGTGCGCTATAAGTTGCTTACACCTTGGGAGTATAGCACCTACATATGTGGAACCGTCCCGATTCAAGGTGGTACCTGCATACGCCAACGAATCCGCCATGCAATTCCCATGTATGACTCCGTGTCCGGGACCCAATTAAGGGTGACCAGTGAATGTCTTGCTATCTCCTCCAGAGACATCCGGCATTCTCGGACAATTCTCGATGTGATAAACACATTCTCCAGGGATCTTATGGGATCTTATGATCCATTCCATTGTCTTATGGAAAATAAAACGCATCGACCAGCTGTTGGCAAACACAACCACATTAAACTTGTTCTTGTAAATGTTTTGGAAATAAAATGCAGTGTGACAGTCGTGGAAAATATTCACATGAGCCCTTGCCGTGTCGGCCTAACCTCATGGTATACCTTATCCACATTGGTGACATACAATGCGTTTACCAACCGCCTCCGGGTGTAAGAACAACCAACGCACCCAGGTAGCAATTTAAGTCCATAATCCGACAAAGATATACACTTGGCCCTTATTTAGGTGCTGGAGCTAGGTAAGGTTAGGTAAAGAAGGTTTATGCGCCCTGGGGCACACATCCACCCGGAGACCAATGCGGTTTATTGTGAATCCCTTTAAGAGGAAATACGAAGAATAAAGAAAAAGGAGAAAAGAAGAAATAAGAAGATTTATAAAGAGCTATATATGATATACAGTAAAGAACAGTACCCTACAGTTCCCTCGCCAAAAATAACCGACCTAGTCCTCTGACAAAACCTAGCAATTCGACTGGATAACATCCAGCGATACTCCCCACCTCGTCTTGAAACCTATCTTCTAGCTATTCCTGCCTGAGACCTTGTACCCTAGGACACTTGCACAATATATGCTCAATCGTCTCTAGGGCCTCAGCATCCTAGCAAAATCTGCAAATGTCCGGTATTGCATTGTCCTATTTACTCGTAAAAGCCCTGACAGGACAATGACCCGTCAAAACCCCTATAAGAGTCCAGAGACCACTCCTGTCCAAACCTAATAGAACCATGAAGCTCTAGACACCCTCAAATCCATTCTACCCATCCAGGACCGGTTCAAGGTGTCTCGGGATCTATTAAGGACCACCCCAAAGTAGGGACATAAGGGAGGTCTTACTTTATTTCCATACGCTGCCATAAAACCCTTCATTTCCTATTCGTACTTTTAGTTTATAAGATTCCAAAAGAGAGTTACCAAAACAAATTTTGCAATCAAAACATTTTCTTACTTAAAGTTTATAGTGTTGAAAATATGTGAAAACCTCCAAAAGCATACAATATTGACTAGAACAGAAAGAAAGAGAAAAAACGGTACTCTGCTGGCAATAAACCCCAATATTGTAACGTTCAGACGTTCAGGATCAGAAAATTCCTTCATTATATAGAAATTTCATTATACAGAACTTTATTTTTTTCACCTTTGTTTAAAAAAACTGGTATTTTAGTTTCGATTACACGTACGGAGGTTATCGATTTGACCTCGATTAATATCCTTAAAATGTCAACTTTGAAGTCTATTTCGCTTAGTGCTTAATTGCTTGTTTCTGCATTTTTAGAATTGCCTATTAAATAAAATGCTGGAAATTTTGTAATCGCTTCTTAAAAATGCTTCGCTCTCTAAAAGGGTGGCTTGTTTTATTCTAAAAAATGCACGCTTACTAATGGCATTGGCACTTTACGCCCCGTATAAAGCGACAGTGTTGATAATGCCCTGTAAAAAGATGGCTTCTGTTTATATATAGGGTTACAAGACGAAGTTGGGAAAAAATCGCCTCTAATCAGGACTGTAAAAATTTAAATAGTTATTTTTTTTATTATTTAATAGTAAAAACATGTAAAAGCATCACATTGTTAATTATAGGTTGTCAGTGATATAAAATTTAAGTGGATTCGGTTTTATAAAATTGTTTTTGAAAAAAAAAACGTCAAATCAAGCAATCTGAAAAACTTGGTATTAATAAATCAGCAATCTGGCAAAGGCATTTTCCTGTTTTTATATTTTATAAAAAAAAAGCAAAAGAAATTGGAATTTCGTCATTAATTTTGTTCATTTATTTATTTATTTAATATCAATTTATTAACAAATTTTGGTTTATGTATATTTTTTTTATATTTTGAAGAACAAACTTTTTGCCAGCTGTTAAAAACAGGGCGGTCCAATATTGTGTTTTGTTCTCGTCAAATAAAAAATTGCATTATTACAGGGTCGGCAAGACACCATTAATGTTAATTTAACATGATATAACAATAACTTGGGAACAAGATGTTTTCCCTTTAAAATAACATTAATTCATGTTAATTTAACACTCCAGTAAAGTTAGAGCAAAATGACATCTGACATCGATATTGAAATTACACTACGATTCACGTTGAATGAAAGTAATTTCCAGTTGAAACGACCGGAATTTGAATTTGATTCGACATGAAATCAATTTGGATTTAGTGTCAAATTACAGTGAGAAGAAGCTACAGAAGACATTTAAGAATTATTCTAAAAACTTACCCGCGCAACCAGAGAGAGAGAGAATACTATTATTTATTTTCCTGTAACACAAGTTTCACCTTTTTTATATTCCCCTTTGTTTACACAAGCTCTCACAATTAAAAGACACCAACAGAATGACCCAATATGTTTTCGTCATCATTCTACTGCGAAAATTTTATGTATTTAACTAAATATTTTAACAAAAAGAATACGGGAATTTATCTTTTGTTTATATATTATTTTAAACACGAAAACAAAAAAAAAAATATGAACTGTTGTTGTTGTTTCTTATAAAACGAGTAAAACAGTCTTATGGACTCAATATTGAACAATGTTATTTTATATATTATTTTATATATTATTTTAAACACGAAAACAAAAAAAAAAATATGAACTGTTGTTGTTGTTTCTAAAAACGAGTAAAACAGTCTTATGGACTCAATATTGAACAATGTTATTTTAACATTTTTCATATAAATTTAATATGAAACAGTGACAATTTAAAATGAAGAAAATTACTAGGGTTTTCAATTAACATTGCGCCATGTTAATATAACATTGATATTTTTTTCTGTGTGCAAGAAGTTTATTTTTTTTAAGGTTTATGTTTTCAGTGGAAATAATTTAAAAAATGTGTTTGATTTTTGAAAATTTTCTTGTTTTTCAAGTTGCCCCTTTTCTGCTCAGAATTCCCCTTTTTGTGCCACTTATTTTATGAAAATCCCCCTTTTTGAAAATTTTGAACGGTAACGATGCCATTTGGACAGGTTTCAAATCAAGGCCTATCCAATAGGTCTGCGCAAGGAGCCAGATGTTTATTTTGCTTTTTCCATTAGGTTGTCAATAGTTGCTTACATTTTGCTTATACATAAATATTTTTTTAATTAATTCATTTATTAATGATGTGCTAATAATTCCAATTTTTGAATGAAAACACTGAAATTTATTGTTGTGGGAAAGCTAGTTCATATGCGCATTTCGCTGGTTGCTTAGGCCAGCTCGTCAGGAAACTTTTTCCAGATACTTTAGAAAAGCTAAAAATATTATTCAAGTAAGACCATAAAGTGAATAAGAATTTTAAAACATTTAGGTCTTACATGTTACAATATCAAAGCTTCAACAAAAAAGTGTTTCATTATTTTAAAAAACTGCCTTTACGTAGGTAAAGTTTTTACCTTTTGAAGTTATTTAGGCAAAAAAAAAAAAAAATTCAGTGTAAAAGTATAACGCAAAACAGAAAAGTTAATTTAAACCACCCAGTATTCTCCATCTCTTTAAATGCTACTCTTATTAAAGAAATATTCGAACTATTATTTTTCATTAGTTTAAAAAAATTCACACCATTAAGATATTTTTTCTACCTTAAAAAGCTGTCTAATTGCTTTCGAAAAATTTTTACTTCACACAACTTTCAAACTTTGACAACCGACTAAACAACATAAATTCTTCAACGTGAACAATAACAACAAGAGATTTCTAAAAATATCTTCAACTTTTCTATTTAAAACAATATCTACGGCTGTAAAAGTTGTTTAGGCCTTCTTAAAGACTAATTTAAATTCATTAATAGTTCTTTTAATTCTCTTCGAAACAACCAAATTCCCTCAGCAAGTCGATGCGTCCGTCCGGCTGTTGTTTGTTACCATTAAAAATACAGAACCAGCTTCAATGTGAAAAGCAACAACGAAACTAAACAGAAGAAACGATAACATTACATTTCTGTCATTTGTCATGAATTGTTATTGAAAAAAAAGAAGAAAATTCTACTGACAACAAAACTAGCAGCGAAGGCGGCGGCAGTAAAATACAAGCATAATGAAAGACACGCCACAAAGCCGCCAGGTACAACACGGTCATAAATGAATTCAGTATCTGTATGAACTGTGTGAAGTCATACACAGCAACTTCTAACTACAAAAGCAAATAATGGTCAGTCAAGTCGTAGAATAAGAAAGCGAGAACAAATGGGAGAAATCAAGAAAATCAAATGTGAGAAATCTGTATGTGACTAAGCCGAATTTATAATACCCACCACTAAGAGTTTGTTTTACCAAATTAAGAATCAATTTGATTTTCAGTGCAAACAGATTGATTAGAGATAACAAGTTCTTCTTTATGATAACACAGTGGAACAATTTTGTGTTCATCGACAGCAAACTCCTTTTCGCGTAAAATTTATATAAGAACTTATCGAAACCAACAACACCCTATTTGGGTTTTACTAGCTTATATGCTGCCATGCCGTTCGGATTTTATGGCCTCATGTTTATTTTGCCTTAAAATTGGTTTTCCCAAAAAACAATGTTGTGAAGATAAATTCGAATTTAACTAGCCAAGACGCAAACCATACTTTCTAACATTGTTCATTTTGCAGTTAACAGAGCACTGTTAACCACATAACAGTCATAGTAATATACTACGGACACAAAAAATCATGATTTGAATGACTATTTTGGACAAATATGGAGTTGCACACATATAATATCATATAGAATGGTAGTCCAGAGGGTCCTAAATACGATTCCAAAAGTTACATTTTTGAAATAATTTTGGAATTTAAAAAAAATTAATTTTAAAAAGTCATATTTATTTGAAATTTCTGGAGAAGATCAAGAACTATTTTTTGGAATCGTATTTAGGACCCTCTGGACTATCATTCCTATATGGCGTTATATGTGTGCAACTCCATATTTGTCCAAAATGTTCATTTAAATCATGATTTTTTGTCTACGAAGTATATTACTATGACTGTTAAGTGGTTAACATTGCTCTGTTAACTGCAAAATGAGCAATGTTAAAAAATATGAATTGCGTCTTTGCTAGTTAAATTCCAATTTATCTTCACAAACATTAAAAAACATGCAATTTTTCTCATGTCTATATCTCGGAATCTAATTGGAATTTTGTTCTTCTGTCTTTGGCACAATTGAAGCCATAGACTAGTTTTCATCTATAAAAGACAGATTTTCATAGAATTTCTTAAGGTCTTATAGCATATGTAAAGGGTGTCCAAAATTTTGGCATCATTCTGATTTTAATCAAAAAACAAAGTTTTTTATGAGATATTAAAAATATTTTTATTTCAGTTTACAGGTTCCGGTTAGAAATGAAAAATTATATCGGTCAAGTGAGCCCCCTACTGGCTCCCAATCTTTTACCAAAATTCTCAATCACGTGTTTTAATAAACTGATATTAATGTTTGGTACCTGCTCGATAATGTTATTTGTAAGTTGTTGGATTATAGCTGTACACTTTCGATTTCAAAAAACACCATAAAAAACTCTAAATGTTTTAATAATAAAAACACGTTGTTCCTTCGTGTAACTTACCATATTAACTAAAAGCTATGGATCAGTGTTGCCACTTTGAGGGTAATTACCCGAATTTGGTGTAATTTTACTGTTGTGGGTAGAGCGTGGGTAATTGGCAGGTGTAGATCAGGTGTAATTTGAAATTCTTTCGTTTTGAAACAAAAAATGTAAATCTTTAATATCAGAAAAAAATGCATACCATTAAAAATATTGTTTCTTATTACGAAAATGTTTCAATCGGTTTTGAACCCGCAGCTTATTGGAAAAAAGTATTCAAACTAAAATAAATGTTTCCAATATTATAAAAAGGAATAAATTTCATATTTTTTTTTGCCATTACCAATTTATTAAACAATGCAAATAATTGTCTTAAACCATAGAGGATATTTCTTAAAACCCATAAAACATGAAATTGTTAAAAATAAGTACAAAAAAACTAATTTTATTCAAAAGACATATCCACGACATTAACATTTGAAAATGTATTCGGCCCTATGAGCACCGCGGCGGGTCTTGACGAAACACACTCTGGCCGTCCAATTATAGGCCACTTTTTCAAGAATTTCTGGCGGTACGTCACGAACAATGTTCGTTCAATTGTTGCTGGTTTATTTGCATAAACCAATGACCTCACGTCATAATCGGGAGGTGTCAAATCGCACAAGCTTGGAGGCTAATTGGCCGGTCTTTTTTGCAACATCAACCTTTTGGGCTCATTTAAAAAAAAAAATAAGGAACGATAATGACACCTGCGTGTAAACTGCACCAAAAGTGAGTCTGTTGTAGATTAATCTCACTTCATATGCGGCAGTTTTGGTCATAACAAACCTGGTCAAATAGACGATTATGTCCGCTATAAAAATCATAAAGTCGCCTTTTAGTTTTACGAATAGATGACGGATTTTTAAAATTAATTTTGATAATATGGTAGCGTTTCTTAAAATAAAACGTTAATTTTATATCAGGAGTAATTTTTCTTCATCTCAAGTGTAATTTTGAATTTTGCTGGTGGTAACACTGCTATGGATGTGATTTAATTAGTTTTCTCTAACCACCAGAATAATCGCAAAGGTGTATTAGTGTACGTGTAAAACGTGAAATAGTGTCCAATATTTTAAATGGTGCTGATAACATAAATATACTTATTTTTAAGCTTCCAACTGGTTGTCCTCATAAGATTTCGGAGAGAACATAAGGTGTTTTAAGAATAAATGTAGACGAAACCCCTTTGGTATCCACAAAAACCCTTTGGTATCCATATCTCAAAATTGTAAGTCTGTCTAAAAAAAAAATACATTGCAGAAATTAATTTCGGTCAAGTAATAATAGGCATATTCGTGGTCTGGGGCAATTTTGATAACTGGTCTAGTTCTCAACCGGTATTTGGGGCTTTACATTTACAAAAACATAATTGTATGAACGTTTCGATTAATTTTTCATCTAGAATAAAACTTTTCCGACATATAAAAAATTTGACAGAATCTAAATAAAACGTCTTTTTTGAGACCTTTTCCATAAGAAATATTTTTATTTTCTAAGAGTTAAAACCCGTCAAATGTCCATACAAAATTCTGTATATTTTTTGAATATATCGTTTACAATAAACGAAATTTGTAAATTTGTAAAAATACTGCCAAAAAACATTAAATAAATATACAAAGAATTTAATTTAAAGTTTTTAAATGCACGCCATTTTCTTACAGTAAATTCCATAAATTCTAAAATTATAGATTATATCGTCGGTCACAGGTTGTTTTTTTGTACTTTTCAGGAGACAAAAAAAAAAACGTTATTACTCCGTTACTAAACCGTGTTGGAAGTAAATAAAAAAAACCAAAATTAGTAGGAGATATTTATTGTAAGAGATGGTGTAAAGAAAACAAAGGTATTGAAATAATTTCAGATTAAATAAAAATTTAAAATAAATAATACGAGTTGACAATTTCAAAAAATTTAAAAGTGAGTTAAGAGTTGTCGAACTGTGACCGACGATATATCAATTTATTTTTGAAAAATCTTTAATATTCCTACATATTTCTGTATTTTAATATATTAAGATATACTACTGGAATAAATGTAACCTAAGAACATTTTACTTCTATTCAAGTTTTTAGAAATACTTAAACTATTTTTGTGTACTTTTCTGAAACCGATTCCGCGTGATATTATGCACTTTCTACTTTAAGGCCTAAAAAATCAAAGCAAGTTAAACTCTGTTTTTGGTTTAAAATGTGTTTAAACCAAAATAACTATAAATCAGTAAACATATAAACCATCTTTAAACGCATTTAATTGGGCGTTTAAACTACCAATGCAGACCATATGAATTTAATTACATTTATCGTAGTGCTGCCACATGTTACTTTTTAAATTACATATAAAACATATGACACTGATTTACAACTGTTGAGTATAAACTAAATATAAATTTAAGTTTAGTTCAACTAAACCAGCATTCAAACACTCACTGATTTATTAGCCATAAGTACCACTTATCTTTACTACTCTTATGGCCGTTTTCTCATTAGACGATTATGTTTTTCCCAACGAAAAACTACACATTAAAGAAATTTGGTTTTCTCAATGCCTCATTTGCTTCTATTCTGTCGCAAAGCTGACCGGCACTCATCCGCCAATTATTTATTTGCCGTACAGATAAATTCAATCAGCTGACTCCCAACTTTTACGTATATTTTGAGAGGTGCTGCCAACTGAAAACAATGTTTTTGTCGGTTTATTGAGAAAAACAAAATCGTTAACGGACAGTTTGTCGGTCTAATACATTTATGTGGACATTAACTGCCCGTTCGCCGATATCGAACGTTAACGTTCGCATAGTAAATAACATTTAAAACAAAAACAATTTTTGTTATCGGCGAACAGCCAGTAAGTACCAGGCAATTTGTCGATACATTGAGAAAATGGCCATTAAAATTAGGAAAAACTACGCTCATTTAAAAAATAGTTGAAAATCTCAATCGATTAAAACTTAATTTGATATAAATTTCAGGACATGGCGGTTTCTAATATAAAAATCAGATTTGGTCATTTTTTTCTTAACAGAAATATATGGTAGCTGCTTTCAAAGGATTTTTTGTTTTCGTTTATTCGAAAAAAATAATGAGAATATCGTTGTGCAAAGTACACATTATTCGAAGTCGTAAATAATTCCCTTCGTATCTAAATACGCGATGCAAGTGTATCAAGAAACACATATTCATACGTATTTTAGAAAAAAAGTAACCAAAATGAAAAAAATATTCACATCTGCACATTGAAAAAAAAAATTACCAATTTTGGTTAGAAATAACCAACAATGGGAGCTCTGATACAAAGTAACCAAATTAAGCCATTCATTCATTCACTTACTTAAAAATTCACTTTACAAACGTAACTAGTGATGTTACGACTATTCGTATTTGCATCGGTGAATATTTGCATATTTCGTGACAGTATTTGCCAAATTCAAGCGAATATTTTGCGAATACTTTCAAAAAAAAAAAAAAAATTAAATACAAAAGTGTAAAAACTACAGAAAACGAAACAAAAAATATGAATTTATTTATTATTTTTATTAAAAAAAAACTTACGGCCTTAGTTATAAAAAATAAAACAGGTTAACGGAAATAATAATCTTCTCTTAGTTAATTAAAAATATTTATTAAATTAATTAAAAACCAAATAAAATATATTTATTTTAAAAACTAGCATTAAGAAGGTAAAGTCTTCATATCATGTTTAATAAATAATGGAATCTCAGTAGAACAATATTGAACTTCAAAAATAAAAGTTTTGAAGCCCTTTCTCCTTTAAGCCGATTGCGATGCGGTCTAAACATTCGCTATGATAATTTGTTGGAGATCTAAGAGAAGTTTTGGCTGGAATAGTGTGTATAAGTTTTTTCTGACTCACTCTTCAAGTACTTCATACTTTAATATAATTTATGCGATTGCCGCCAATCAATTGGATATGTTACAAACGATATGACAAACTTTATTAATCCCCATTGTTTCAACAATGACTACAAAATCATTCAATATACTTTTTCTATAAAATGAAGCAGAAGAAGAAGTAGGCAAATAGTCGTACTAATAAAAACAAATAAAATAAGAGAAGAAAAATAAAAACAAATACGAAATACAGAAACGCATAAATACACAACTGGAGGCTCCAACCAAAAAATACCTACGACAAGAACAACATCACACCCTCAACCTTAAGAACAAATTAAAATAAGAAGAAACCGTAGGAGACAAAAAGAGAAGAAAAAATAAATGAATAAATAAATTGAAAACGTTAGCGTTTTAGAACTAAAATAAAAGTATGTAGAAAAAATACCACTTTATACCAGAGAAACAAAAAAAAAACTCAACTGTAATACCCAATTGACCATCGCTAGTGAAAATGATTGATCTTATTTGTTCCTTGTAAATCTTAAGAACCTTTTTTTACAAACTAGTTCGCTTGAAGTTCTTAATGTGACAGATCAATCTTGGCTCTTCGCCTATCAATAGTTGCGTTTCACTTTTTAATCTTCGTTTTTCTCGAACATTTCCTAATAAAATATTCATTCCCAAAAATTTCATTCGTTTCTTATACCCTTCACCGAAGGTAAAAGGGTATGTATGTATAAGTTTGTCATTCCGTTTGTAATTTCTGCAATACTGGTCTCAGACTCCATGGAGTATATATATTCTGGGTCCTTATGAGTAGCGAAGTTGATTTAACGTTGATAAGCGTCTGTATATTGAAATAAATTTTGCAAAGATCCCAGATATGATGGAGACTTGGTTGGTATATATTTATGTCAGATGCCCATCAGAATTTTGCTATTGCAATTCAACCAGATCGTTGTATAAATGACTAAGATATGAGCAAAAACCACGACAACATCTTTTTTTACCCATAAATCCCTTGTTGTTGTTGTTGGTTTTTTCTGTATATCTTAAGATTCCAATTAGGTACATACATGCATCTCGTTATCAATACACAGCATCCGACAATTTATGGACGGGATTGGAGAAGTGGGCGTGGTACAAAATATAAGGAACGGTATTTGCATAACTTTTTGTTCTTATCGCACCAGGGTGAAGGGTATAAGATGCGTCATGGCCGAATACAGCACTCTTACTTGTTTTTTTTTTAAATATTTTAATTTTTAAACTTCACACAAATTTGGTCACTTGGGGTTATCCACTGTCAAAGCCACATTTTTAAAACGACAACATTTAATAGTCGAGAGAGTGAGTGAGTGACTGAGCAAAGATCTTTGAAGTTCGAACTAATTGAAAGAGTAGTAGTAGTAGATGGTGGAACATGACTCTTCTACTAATAATAAAAATAACTAAATTTGATGTGGTTGTTTGCTTTTTAATGATATTTTTATTTTTCTTTACTTTAATTGTTGTTGTTTTTAAAAAAAGAGCACGCATTTTAACTTGTTATAGAGGTTATGAGCACCACTATTACCAATATGAATAACACAGCAAACAACAACAACAAACACTTGCTCATAAATACACCAGCAAGCAGCTTACACTAGGCTTGAATGGTCTTGTCTAATAATGACAGTGGGCCGAACAGGTTAATCATTAAGGAAAATATTTAGCAAATAAAGTAGTGATTAAGCCTTCAAAAGAATGAATTCGTTGGATCTTCCTTTAAGTGCGGAATCATTATACCGCTCAAGGTTTAAATTTCTGAAATACAATTTTAAGCCTTACGCTTTTATTTATATCTATGTGCATTGGCACAGTGATATGGACGGATAGGAAGAGTGCAATAAAAAATAATTTAACACATAATAAATCGGAATCTCGTGCAACTGGAGGAGGACCTTTTAACAAATTCCAACTAAGTCAAACGGAAGAAGCTATTTTGCGAATATTTGGAGTAAATACTAAACGTTGACGGCGTATCGGTAATAGCACCTGGCCACAGTTTATGATTCAGAAATTACCTTAAACGATGGCATTCCTTAACATTAGCTTCTAAGAGATGATGAAAACCGCCAAGCACTTGCAGTACACCAAAAAGAGCAAATCCGCATAGTACACCGGTATTTTTGAAATATGTTTAGAAGAAGATGGTGAAAGAAAAAAATTAACTGAACGACAAAATCGACTAGCTCATATCTACAGAAAAATAAAATGCAAGCTCTCTTAGACGCATGTATTGGCCAAAGAAAACAATAATGGAGCAGTGGCAAACTCCGTAAAAGACGTAATATTCAGTTCCCGAATGTAAAAATTATTGGTGAAGAAAAATAAAATAAAGAACAACAATTTAACACGCCACACCAACGCTAAAAACTCTCGAAAAATAAATTAATTATTTACCTTTCTAACCCCCGTTTTCACAACGTACTGATAGCTCAAGGTAGGATTTTATCGGTCGTGTAAAAGTGTCCCATTATTACAACTTTGCTTTATCATTTAAGGTTAAAGTATAGTTTACTAATGGAACACTTTATAGACGGTCGATATAATCCTACCTTTAGCTATCGTTAAGTCCTGAAAACGGGCCTGAGACTAATAAGTACAAGAAACAACTGTGTTAAAATGAAATAGTTACATTCGTTTAATAAACAAACAAAAATTTATTAAATTCCTTAATATTACTAAAGGGTGGTCTTATCATAATGCACGATGTTGTATAAGCCCACCATCCCTTAAAGAAATTTCGCAAGCCATCAAAGAATTAAAGAATTGTAAGGCCACCGGAAATGAAAATATGCCCGCAGATGCATTAAAAGTAGATCCAAACAGAAAAAATCGAAAGTCTACGTAAAAACCAAGCCGGTCTTCGCCCGAATGGATCCTTTACTGAAGATTATCAACCTTATAAAAGCCGAATTCTCCAAAATAAGATGCTACCACTAGATATTGAACACCAAATAGCGTTAATACAAGGATGCTTAATGTCTGCGCTCCTTTTCCTAGTAGTGATAAATACGGGGTGGTGCAGAATGAGATATGTGGTTTAAATAGCTTAAAACTTTTTTATTGAAACGGTTACACTAGTTTACAAAATGACATTTTTTCATGTACATTTGATGAGAGATAGATTTTCTTCCGCTGAATTCGAAAATCAAGGTTAAATTTTTATGGAACAGTTTTTGAGATATTGTCATTTTTTAATTTTGTCGACCTTTTTTCACTTGACAAATCATATCTCGAGCTAGAAATGTCCAATTGGGTCGTTCTGTTAACCAATAGTGTAAGATTTGACCACCGCACAGTGGCGCTATTTGAGTTTTTTCGTTGCAAAAATCATATCTTTTGAACCGAATAAGATAATTGAACAGTTTAAACAGCATATGATAGATAACTGTTCAGCCTATGAAATGAGCGTTTGGAAAGGGTGCTACGCTTTGTAGGGGCCTACTTATGGGTTATCAAAGTTAAAATGAGTAGAAAAATCAATTTTATGGTAACTAAAAAAAATTATTTTTACATTTTTAGATTGTTTTTATTTTTTTTCTTTAGGGTTTTATGTTTTAAATTATTACCCAACAAATTAAAAAAAAAATAATTTTTTTTTTAAAATTTATTTTTTCAATTTTCTGTAAAATATTCATCACAATTCGTAAGAGAAGGTATATCTAAAAGACTAACCATTTCTAAACTATAATTATTTTGTAACTCTATTCGTGACTTCACATGCCGCAGGGAAGAAATAAGTGGATCGGAAGATGCGGCCAACATGTTAAAGAGGTCCTCATTTTGCCTTACCCTTGATGCTTTGAATATGTTCTGCAATCTATATTTTTTATAAAATTTGTTAAGAGATTCCTGTGCTTCTTCAGAAAGTTCTCCAATTGGCAAAGACTGTTACTCAATTATATCTTTGCCAAGCGTCAATATTTTATGGACGGTCGGGGTCAACTTCTTCTGTGGATACATTTCTGCTAAAAGAGATGCAGTTTTCGACGCATATTCTCCATATTTTGTAGAATTGACATTTTCTTTGCAGTTTAAAACATCCAAGATCGTTCCCAATCTTTTCACGATTTGATTGTCAATTCCAATGATTCTAGTTACTGCCTCATCATTTTCAAAAAATCTCCTAGAAGTGTTTCCATCGTTTGAGTTACCGTATCCGTGCTTGGGACAGTCTACTTTTAGTCCAACTTGTTTAAAAAAAGCATCCTGTATTTGCTTCTTTCTGATCTTTTCCTTATCCGTTATTGATGTATTTTCATCGAAGTTTTCCTCCTCTTGTGGTAGGGTAT
This sequence comes from Pollenia amentaria, assembly GCA_943735925.1. Classification (NCBI taxonomy): domain Eukaryota; kingdom Metazoa; phylum Arthropoda; class Insecta; order Diptera; family Polleniidae; genus Pollenia; species Pollenia amentaria. The sequence goes on from OX031007.1 coordinate 125,105,520, forward strand.
ACGCCAGTTTTAGCAAGAATTCCATACACCTTATCCTTGCGTGCAATGGTGACATTCCATATTCGTAATTCTCCTCATTTGTAGAATCGTATTTAAATTTAGGCTGAATAATGCAATTTTGATATTATGCACGTGTCCAAATAAGATTTGTGCCTACCCGTAGGGACCATAAGTCAATATTGTTCTTGACCATTTGTACGCCAAAGTATTGTTTAAGTGAGGTACGTACCTGTTAATTTTAATGAGTAGTTTTTTTTCAAACTATTAGATCAAACTACTGTCAGTCAAAACATATAAGGGATGGACGCCATACAATTTCTGCAACCATGTCTTTTTAACCTTTTTTACCTCTAGAAGCCAAACGGGCACGTACGGGCAGATAAAACCTTTTGAATTATGTAAAGAAATAATCAAAGAACACGTTTTGCAAATATGGCAAATATAGAAAAATATAGATTTTTTTTATTTTCCGCCAAAGTTGAAAAATAGTGAAAAAACGGATAGTTTTTAAATAGTGATTTACCAGGAGAAACACAGAGCAAACAGTTAGTTTTTTTTTATAATTATACATTTAATAAATACATCAATCAATACAAACAAAAAATAAGGCGATTTGTTACCTATTTTTCGTGATATTACACCTGAAATCGCAACAAATTGACTAAAAATGTTGTGTGTTTTTGAAAACCGAAAGTCGGTCAACTTTGAACGGTTATATCTTCTAAACTAAAAATGTGATATTATTAAGGGTGGCATATTTGAAATCGTTGAAAAGTTTCCTATAACATGGGTTTATTCAAAACTTCGTCGGCGCTCATGAAAATTTTGATTTTTGCAACCTCGTTTGCTCTACGGGCGCCACTGTGCACCGTCTGTACGAAGCTTATTTAGTTGTCACTGTTTTTTTTTTTTTTTGGTATCCATAACGAAATGATAACTTTAAAAAACTTTGTCAGATACGGAAAGTTTAATATTTTATTTCTGTACATTTTCGTACAGATTCAAAAGTTACGAAAAATGTCAGGATTATACATGAAGTCATCAAAAGATACGAAAAATGTATCTTTCGTATCCTAATGGCATCACTGATGGAAACGTAACTCAACCGCTTAAGCCAAAATGCCAATTATTATATATGGCCTACATATAAAGGTCAAGAAAACCACTACGGCTCAGAATTTCTCCTCTTTCAACATTTACAACGAACCCATAACACAAACAAAACTATTTTGCTATCTAGGATGTATGATAACGCACAGGAAAAATTCTCACCAATTTTTTTTCAACTCAACCATTAATTCAAAATAAAATCAGTTTTAATTACAAATGTTAATCAAGTGAATTAATCGTTAACTTAAAGTAACAACATTACTGCAGAATTATTATCAAAAAATTTTAAATTGAAATCAATTTTTATTTTGTTGCTGTGCGTCATGTGGTGGCACTACGGAAGACGTCACTTTCTGCATAAAAAAGGCCAGAAGAACCTTCTCCCAACATCAACAAATATGGGCTTCTAACTCGTTACCATTTAAAAGTAGGCTTAGAGTTTATAACTCTAATATAAAGTCGATTCTGGTATATAGGTGCGACTCCTGGGCGTTAACACCAGCAATAGCCAGAAAACTATAGACTTTCACAACTGCTGCATACGAACAATTTTAAGAATTTGGGGGACCCGAACAATATCTGATCAGCAACTTCTTGCCACAACAAATGAAATACCAATCGATCTTGAAATCAGAAGACGGAAATAGGGATGGATTGGCCACACCCTTACAAAAGACGAGAAGATACCTGCAGGAAAGCACTTGGGGTCTAGAAACCAAGGACAACTAAGAACATAATGGCTTTCATTGAAAAGTTCCTAAATAAATATTTTATTTGTGCCACATGATAAGAAAATCTGTTAGATTACTAAGACAATAAAATATTAAAATTACAAATTAAAAAAAAAATTGAAGTTCAGCGATAAATTTTGAAAAATACAAAAATAATTAAAGTTCTTGATTTTTTAACTCTTCTGCACCACTGTACTTCGATTAGTTGGTGGAATTGTGTGTGGTGTTAGAGCATGATTTTGTTGGCTGTTTGGGATTTGTATTTTTAATTTTTTTTATTTTTTATTTCAGATTTGTATTTTTTTTATATAAATATTTATATATACATATATATTTTTTTCTTGCTCCCCAGCTTAAGCATTTAACATATAGAGAATGTTAACACAATCAGTTTGATTTGAGCCGTGTTAATAAACGTATCTTTAAGATGCGAGACAATAACAAATTAACAGCGACCAAAACGACGACAATAAACAAGTGTATTTATTTATAAAAAAAAATAGCTGGTCTTTTTTTAATGCGGTTACTGTTTTATTGTGATTTTGGTTTTTATAAACAACGAACGATTTCAACGAAACATTTTTAATATTGTAACTAAAACAATGAATAAATAAAATACGGATACAGAATAGTATCTTACGAATACGTGTTTAAGAATATATCAGAAATTTAATCAAGCGGTAGTTAAGCAACAAACAAGTGCCAAACTTTTTTTTTAAGTAACAAAAAAAAAATAAGTTTTATTTTAAGATAATTCAAGAAAAAGTAGATATTAAAGTTTTCTTAACTTTAAAATAAAGTATCTTTAAGATATTTAAGCATTTACTCACTTAATAACATACAAAATTTAAAGGAATTTGCAGAAAATTTTTTGTATTTTTTTTAAACAATTTTGTAGTGGTTTTAACATTAAACAACAACAATAATAACAAAAATTTTGTAAACAAGAAAATAAGTTTGAAGTATCTTGATAAAAAATTGCTATAAATTATTTTCTGCTCTTGTGACCTTGACTTCAAAGTCTAGCTGAGCAACAGCACAAAAAAATAAAACAAAACTTTTAGAAAAAGATACAAAATATTTAAATAATTTAAAAAAAAAGGTTTTTTTCAAAACAAAAACAAATTGGAAAAAAACATACGAATGTTTGCAACAACAATTAAGGAAATCCAGTTCAGTCATCGTCATTTATTGTGTTAAAATTAAAATAAAAAAATTCTGAGATACAATTAATGTGAAATGAAATCATTGTGAATTTAAAAAAAAAACCAAATTTGATTTGAAGCAGAAATTTTTAATAGAAGGCGGTTTTTTTCTTTAATAGCTACCTTTTTTACTCTTATCTCTCTCGCTCTCTTTCTCTTTCGCTCTTCGTAATTCAATTCTTCAACAAAGTGCCATATTGTTTTTAATTGTCAAAAAAAAAATATAATTAACAAATAAATTGTTTGTAATTACTCAAGAAAATCGTTAAAAATTACAATTTTGTGTTTGTCATGGAATTAAAGTGAATAAATGATTTTATTTTTTGATCGTTTTATGTGTTTTTTTGTTTAAATGAAAAAATTATTATAAAATTAAAAAACAAAATGTTTGCTCCCCGTAATTCATCGCCAGTTGCCATGTATGGCAAAGAGGATGTAGCTGCGTATGAGGTAAAATTCTTGATTCTAGAACAACCAATATTTATTTCTCCCTTATAAAGGGTGTTAAAAAAATTGAGGTATCATTTTAATTTTAAAAAAAATTTTTTTTTTTGAGATATTAAAAATATTTTTATTTCAGTTTATTACAAATAGGATCCGGTTACGGTTACGGTCACGTTTTTCAATAAACTGTTGTCAATGGTTGATATCTGGTCGATAATGTTGTTTTTAAGCTCTTGAACTTTTGTGCGATTATTACTACACTTTCGTTTTCAAAAAACCCCACAAAAAATAGTTTAAAGGTGTCAATTGGCAAGATCTTTGTGGCCAATTCACTACTCCTCTACGAGAAATAATGCGATTTTCGAACTTTTCTTTCAAAAGATCAATTGTTTCTCTTGCTGTGTGGGAAGTGGTACGTACCATCCTGTTGAAATCATAATTTTGCCGCCACTGAAAGCTTCGAATCATCTGCCTGTAGCGATTTTCAATGACCATTGATGACACCTCAAATTTGAACATTCTTTATAGTTCATATAAATCTGTCTAAAGAATAGACAAATGCTGAATTCGACAAGAACCTTATCTTAACTATTTTAGAAGAAAAAGTAGCCAAATATCAATCCTTGTTTTTTAACTATCCGATCTTTAAGTTTGTATTGAACTTTATTATTCTTCTGCCATAGCGAGCCCTTTTTGCGATTATATCGTAAGCGATATCATTAAAACTATCGTAAACGACAGGTACAATGAACGATTGAACACCAGCATGCTCTTGAAAACTATTGAGTGCGTGGTTATAATTTTAAAAATAAATAATTGCATAACATGAAACCAAATAAAGTTCTGCACTACTTTAGAAAAAAATAATAAAAGCTCTCTCCTGCAAAATGGCTTTTGTTTTTTGTAATGAAATATTTCTATATTTTTGATCGGATTTATGTCTAGTTCTAGTTTTTAGTTTATTTTTGGTTGTACCTACATATAAACATAAAAAAGTGTTTTATCAATTAAAAAAATGGTTTAAAAAGTATTTAAATTTAATTAATGTGATAATTGAATCAATTATTTTTTTAGTTGAAAGAAAAGCAAACATTTAATTTTGATTTAATTAACATGTTAGTTGTTTTGAAATAAATTTTCAATTAAAATTTTAATTAAATAACAAAAAATCTTAATTGACTCTTTTCGTTTAAAATAAAATAATTTAAACAAGTAAAATTGTAGTTGGGAATTGTCAATATTTATTTTAATAAATTAACACATTGTAAAGTTTTTTACAAAGTTTTTTGATCACTTTTTTAATTCAAATTAAAAAAATATCATTTATTGAAAATATTTTTTCAAAATTTTAAAATTTTTAGTAATCAACATTTTTTATTTTTCGAATTTATTCTATGAGTTAAATTTCAGTTATGTATTTAATAAAGCTTTTTGTAATAGTTCTATTCCTTTAAATTTTAGGAATTACACTATACACTACCAGACTATTATCTTGTATCTTCTTGTTACATTTTACCTTAGCTTTCCGTTGGATATCAATGAAGTATATTGTATGTACAGAAAAATTTACAATTATTATACACCAGCAGAATGTAGTGCATTTTCTGGCCCGCTTCGGCCTTCGTCAGCATTCTTTGTGTCACACTGGATAGTGATACTTTATAAATTGAATGTATTTAACTTAACTATTTTAACAAATAATAATAATAATAAGCCTTCCTCTAAAATTATTTTAGAGCTACCTCATTGTGGGCATAGGCTCTCAATAAGAAATCTCCATCTGGAGCGTATATTTGCAGTACTTTTCAGTTCCGTCAAATAGATATTGGGAATTATTTCTTTTTATAAACAACTTTATTATATTCAACATTTTTTATTTTTCGAATTTATTCTATGAGTTAAATTTCAGTTATGTATTTTATAAAGCTTTTTGTAATAGTTCTATTCCTTAAAATAAAAAGAAATAATTCCCAATTTCTATTTTTAGTAATCAATATAATCATTTTGGTAATAGGTGTAAAGTCAACAACGTTTTTGCTTGATATTATGAATTTGGAATAAATTTTGGTGATTGGAGAAATGTAATAATATTTTCCGTGTTCTTTATTTTGTCTTTCATTTTAGTAAATGTTTTACCTACTGTGTTAAGAGATTTTTAAGCTATTTTGTATAGTTTGCTATCATATATGGGTGCGTTCGTAAATACATCACTGCGCTGCATCAGAAAAGCAAACTTTTTTTATTGCAGGTGAAAAAGTAATTATAATGTTTTTTTTATCAAAAATTATTTTCGGGAATGAAATATTTATTAATTAATTCATTTATTAATGATGTGCTAATAATCCCAATTTATGATAAAAAAACACTGAAATTTATTGTTGTGGGAAAGCTAGTTTCTATGCGCATTTCGCTGGTTGCTTAGGCCAGCTCGTCAGGAAACTTTTTCCAAATACTTTAGAAAAGCTAAAAATATTATACAAGTAAGACCATAAAATAAGAATTTTAAACACTCAGCTCTTACTTGTAACAATATCAAAGCTTCAACAAAGACACAACAATAAATAGTGAATTTTTTTTTTCTTACATTCTTTTTTATTGTGTGACTATTATTTTTGTGGAGTATTTGACAATTTTTTGGTCCATATCTACTTCATTGAAATATATATAAACATTTGAAATCACTGATGCAGTGATGCATTTACGAACGTACCCTATACTTGATTTTTCTAATCTCTCTGAAAATTTTGGTACATATGTTACCGATTTATAAATCCTCTGTTCTGTAACACTATTTCGGTTATTTATTCTACAATTATTATGTTGTAATAATAGATCTGTTACTAATTGTTTAGGAAAGATATTATCAGTTAAAATATTTGAAATCTTCCTTTTATTATCTCTATTCAATTCTGAATCACTTATTTTTAGAACTCTTTCTATAAAATTTTTAGCTGTATTAATAATTATTCTCTTTGGATGCTTCGTGAAATGTTTAATAATTCTACCAGAAGATGTTGGTTTTTAATACCAATCTATTAATACATTATTTCCTCTTTTAATTTTCAAGGTGTCCAAATATGATAGTCTTGAATTAGATTCCCTTTCAATTGTAAATTTAATATCTGATTTAATAGATCAAGTTTGATTTGAAAAATATTTTTTTGTATGTAATTTAAAAATTTTTATATTTGTCATTTATTGTTAAATTTGTTACAAATTGTTTTTTTTTTTTTTTTTTTTTCTCTCAGTATTTATTTATTGAATCTTCATATACTAAATATGAACTAACAATAATTAATCAAATCTTAACCTAATATTTGATTTATGTCCTGCCAGTGCCGGACAAAAAAGATTTCGTCATCACGGTTTCTGTTCACATATGTAGGTGTTTACCGCTCATCTGATTGGGTGAGTGCTGCAGTGTCTCTTCTTCTTAATCGAGTGTGGCCGCCATAATTTAAAATATTTCGTGCTAATGGGTTTGGGTGCAGTTCCAGCCTTTTTAAATATTTTACTGCATATTTCGTTATCATAGTTTTTACTAATGGCACATTGAGATCCTTGTGGATATTTGAGTTTTTGACGTACCAGGGGGCGGCTGTGATTATTCGAAGAAGTTTATTTTGGCGCCTTTGAATTTTTTCGATGTTAGAAGCCGAGGCAGTGCCCCATAACTGAATTCCGTAGCACCAAATTGGCTTTAAGATAGAGTTGTAAAGTAGAAGTTTGCAATCGAGGCTGAGAACAGAATTTCTTCCAATAAGCCAATTTATTTGAATTGCTTTTAGTTTCATTTGAGTTAATTTAGCTTCTATATGCCATTTCCACGTTAAACGCCGATCTAGATGTATACCGAGGTATTTTACATGCGAGTGTTGGGGTATTATTTGATTATTGATTTTAATAGGGGGGCATGTTTCCCGACGCAATGTGAATGTTATATGTGCGCATTTTTGCTCATTGATCTTTATCCTCCATTGTTTTAACCACCTTTCCAGTTCAAATATGTGATCCTGTAAGTAACGAGATGCTTCTTGACAATTTGCGTGTACGCTTAGAAAAGCTGTATCGTCCGCAAATGTTGAGGTATGGGTGTAGCTGTTTGTTGGCAAGTCCGATTCATAAATTAAGTATAATAGAGGGCCCAGAATGCTGCCTTGTGGGACTCCGGCGTTAATTGGCTGAGGAGAACTTAAAAAATCGCCTTCTTTAATAATAAAATGACGCCCGACTAAGTAGCTTTCTAACAGCTTGTGTATGTTTGCTGGTAAATTTTGCTGCAACTTCAGTAGTAACCCTTTATGCCAGACTTTATCAAAAGCTTGAGACACATCGATGAAGAGTGCAGAGCAATATTTTTTTTTCTTCAAAGGCTTTTCTTATGACATTTACTATTCGATGAGTTTGTTCAATTGTGCTGTGTTTTCTTCTAAAACCGAATTGATGATTGGGAATACATCTGTTTTCATTTAAAATCGGCGTTAATTTTGACACTAGTAGTTTCTCAAATAGCTTTGATATATTAGACAATAGGCTTATAGGTCTATATGACTCAACTTTTGTGGGATCCTTTCCTGGTTTAGGTATCATGGTAACTAAAGATACTTTCCACTCTTGTGGGTAGTATTCAAGGCGTAAAATAGCATTAAAAATTAGTAGAATAATTTTCTTTGCTATGCGGGGTAGCTCCAAAAGCATTTTGTTACTGATGTTATCAAAACCAGGGGCTTTCTTGGGGTTTAAATCATGAATAGCCTTTTCGATTTCTCTTATCTCAAATCTTAGTGGAACAGCTGATCTAACAACAACAGGTGGTAACTCGACCGCAGTATCGAAAGATGTATGAGGGGTAAATACGGTTTTCAAATGATTAACAAAAATATTTCCTTTTTCTATATCATTTCGTGCCCAACTTCCATTTAAGTTTCTTAATGGCGGTTTAGTGATAACTGGTCTTTTTAGATTTCTAGCTGCACGCCATAATGAGTAGTCAGATTGAGGAGTTGCATCAAGTTCCTTAAGATATTTTTCCAGAGAAGCCGTTTTTTGAGACTGCAGTAAGATTCTTAGCCTTTTTGTACACTCTTTTAGTAAATTTTTAAGTTGAGGGGATCTGTGCAATTGCCACTCCCTTCGAGCTCTCCTTTTTTCAGTCAAGAGACGCTCGACATCTGTAGAATATATTTTACTATTTTTGATGTTTTTGCGGGCTATGCTAGAATGTTGAACAGCTAGTTTGAGATAATTGTCAAAATTTACAAAAGAAAGATTCACATTCTCCGGTGTTCTAAGCGGAATATTTTCAGTGCAGTGGGTACTGAGATATTTTTTATATTTTAACCAATTTATTTGTGTTGCTGACGTCACTAAGTATCCACACGGAGATACAATTCTATTAGGGTTTGCTATAGAGCAATTCCATATGAAAACGATCAAAATTGGCAAATTTTTGGACGACCCCTCTCCGATTTTAAAAAAAATAGTCTCAATCGATTGCCCAGCAAAAAATAATGTACCTACATATTTTTTTTTTTTTTTATAGTGACTGGTTTAGTGGTGGTGTACACCACTGTCATGTGAAAAATTGAAGAATTCTTCATAAGGGACCTCATTGAAATTTGTTTTAAAAAAAAACTACTAAAGCGATCGCAACGAGTGATAGCTCGTTGGAAAGGTATTGAATCAAGCTTTAATAAAAATAAAATTTTCCTAATTTTTCTTAGAAATTTACCTTTAAATTTTCCCAAGAAAATTTAATTTTCCGATTTTCCACAGAAGCTCTTAAATTTTCCGGCTAATTTTTTTTTTTTTGGATTCCTCATAATTTTTGCTTTAAGAATCAGCAATAAAAAAATGGGCCCCGACTCCTTGTTTGGACAGGAGAAGAGCATTTAAGAGACCACCTTGTTAAAAATACATTTTAAAAATTACACTGTGCACGAAATTGACACTTTTTTTTCGTGACAAGCTGGGCACCTGGCGTTTTAACATAATTCGGGTACGCTGAATCCAGTGGTGCCCTCGGTTTTTTAAGATTGGCTCTGGTTTTCGAGATATACCGTTATTTCTAAAATGGAGGAGGTTGCACAACATATGTTCGCGTAACTCAAAAACGCTTTAGCTTATTGAAAAAACTTAAAAAACCGAAATTCCGCAATAAAATTTTCTTTGAGAAAAGTAAAACTTCGTTCTAATATCCGCATTTGTTTTAGAAACATAATTTTTTTTTTGAAAAAAAAAATAATTTTTTTTATCAAAATTTTGAAATTTTTGTTTTTAAAAAATTCATAAAAAATTGAAAAATGCAGCGAGGCTTCTAATTTTTTGCAGGCATATAAAAAACGAAGCTGCAAACAAAACAAGCCATAAGCGATTAAAATCTGTTAGCAACTTTTGATTTTATTCACAAAAGTCGACAAATTTTGATTAATTTAAGAATCTTAAATATTAATTTAATTATCTATCACTCGTTGCGATCGCTTTAGTAGTTTTTTTTTAAAACAAATTTCAATGAGGTCCCTTATGAAGAATTCTTCAATTTTTCACATGACAGTGGTGTACACCACCACTAAACCAGTCACTATAAAAAAAAAAAAAAATATGTAGGTACATTATTTTTTGCTGGGCAATCGATTGAGACTATTTATTTTAAAATCGGAGAGGGGTCGTCCAAAAGGTGATCGCTTTCATATGGAATTGCTCTATAGTTAGAAGTGTAGGTGTGTGATCAGAAGATAATTCTAAAGAAGCTTCAACATGAATCGTTTCTGCGGGGATGTTTTTAACCACGCCAAAATCGATGACATCTGGAATTTTTTGCTGATCAGTAGGCCAATAAGTTGGTTGACCACTCGCGACCACATTTAAATCCATTTTAGACATTGTATTGTACAAAACACGACCCTTTGGTGTTATGAGCCGTGACCCCCAGAAGGTATGTTTAGCGTTGTAATTGCCAGCGGCTAGGAAACAGGGTCCTAATGATTTAAAATATTTATAATATTGGCTTTCTGATATTGAAAATCTAGGTGGAGAGTATAATGATGAAAGTACTAAATTTCGATTTAGCTCTTCAACACAAATGTTCGTTGCTTGCAGATAATCTTCACGATAATCACACATTAAGTAGTGTTTGATTCGGGCTTTTATCAAAATAGCAGAGCCTCCACAAGCTCTATCTCGAGGGTCCTTGGTATCATATAATATATAACCATTAATTTTAAACGTATTTCTTGAGGTCAAATGAGTTTCAGAAACCATCATTACATCAATTTGTTTACTTTTAAGAAAGTATTCTAGTTAATTTTTATGTTGGCGAATGCCGTTTGCGTTCCAAAAACAAATTTTTAAACAATTCTTGGCTTGTTTAGTACAGCCTGCAATAACATCGATTGCATTCTTAACATTTCCTGCATCATATTACCCATTGTGTTCGTAAAGTTAGTTACTGTTTGCACTAGTGTTTCCATGGTTTTTTCTAGACGACTTAAATTAGAAACTGGAGTCTCATCATTATTTGGCAAATCACCTTGAATTGGAATATGGTTTGATTTTAGGACGTTTGCGTAGGATGTTCTGTTATTACTAGGCTGCGGCACTTGAATGTCATTAGTGTTAACTTGATGTGATACCTGCGTTTGAGGGGGATTAGGTTTCGGTCCAACCGAGCGCTTGACTATAGAGTATACAGAGCATCCTCTATAGTTGGCAGTGTGATTACCACCACAGTTGCTGCATTTTTTTACATTGGGGTCGTTTTTAGACTTATCGCAGAGAGCTGTACCATGCAATTCTCCACATACAACGCAAACAGGTGTTAAATGGCAGTATGCCTTAGTGTGACCAAATTCTTGGCAGTTTAAACATTGCACGGGACCGTTCCTTTTGTGCGGCTCCTCTATCGTTATTTTCCTATACAGGATATATTTCAGACTGTAAATGGGATGCGTTTCGTTTTTTTTAAGCTTAACGTCGCCGGGTTCTAACTCCACTCGAAATAGTGGCTGGGGATTTTTTTCTCTATTTTTAATATTTATTACGTTTTTTTATTTTGAAGCCCTTCTCTTCTAAAAACGTTTTTATCTCACTTGGGTCTACGCATGAATCAATGCCCTTTATCACTACCTGGAGACCTTACTGCTCTTCAGTTGGTATGTATAAAAGTTTTTTTTAGTGCCTCTAATTTCGTAATTACCTTACGAAAGTCATCTTCACGATTAACTTGAATTTTTGTCTCATTTATACTACCCCGCTTAATTGCAACTACATAAAAAGAATTTTCACCTATTACCGAGATCAAATTCTTTATTAGTTCATTTGAGTTTTGCTCTCTTAGATATATTGGCGGTGGCTTAGAAGATTTGATAACGTTTTTTGCTTCCGGAGATTCCTCATCCAGAATTGCAAATCGATTTTGAGAACTTGTTTTATCAGCTGTACCATCTTTTAAGACTTTTGAGACCGAAGCAACTGCTGAAGAGGTTGGGCTGCGACCCCGTTTAAGCACTGTTATGTACCTATCAATACCTACTTGTACTGGAGGCTTTTGACCACTTTTTACTTGTGGAGCTTAGTTTTCCATCATGCCTGATTTGGGGGTATATTTTCATCACTTATTACAATCGTTTTTGCCGCTGAGGCACCGCTTGCAGGTTTTATATTTTTTATTGTATTAATATCAACCGTATTATTAGACACCGAAGGTGATACTGAGTTTTCTATTATGCCTGATTGGGGGTTAATATTTACATCACTTATTAAAATTGTTTTTGTTGTTGAGGCAACGCTAGCAGGTTTTATATTTGTTATTGTATCAACCGTGTTACCAAATACAGACGGCGAGAGGGATCGCGTGCGAGTAATAGGTTTAGCCGTTAGGTATTTGCTATCATCGATTCTTTTTTTTATTTCTGCATTTGTTTCATCAAATTGTTGAACATTTATATAATTAGAAAAGATAAAAACCCTGAAAAAGGCACTCAAAGAACCGTTCGGCACACATTTTTTTTTAGTCCAAATTCAGTCTTAAGTTCATTAAATTTAATTTTCATTAAATTATTTTTATGAAGAAAGGAATTTTACAACATGAAATGAATTAAATTTTTCATTCTTGACTAAAATGGGAATTGAACCCAGGTTTTCACGGACAGGTTGCCCAGACTAGTTTCGATTGTAACCACACAATCTCTTCAGTGGGGCTTGCTAACTATTTTTTTTAAATGTTTTTTTTTTTAAAGAACTTCAACGATATTTCTGAAACTGCTGGGCAAGTTTAAAAATAATGTAAGCACGGCTTAAAGATAATATTGTTAGCGAATTTGGGGTTTTTTTAAGTGAATGTGGTGCATCGTTATTGCAATATATGTAGTGGAAGTGTCTTAATTTTGGAAATAACGGTATATCTCAAAAAGTCGAGCTGATAGGAAAAAACTGAGTGCAGATTTAATTTCAGCGTTCCAAATAACCTTAAAAACAACATTCTGTTCTTAATCAACAAAAGCCTTGTTCCCTTATGTATTCTAACTTAATTGACCGAGCAATAGTAATTTAAAGATTCAGCCCGTTGCAGTGAAAAAGATCAGAGTCTCTGGCGGAAATCGAATACGCAACCTTCGCACTGATAGACTAGCTCACTAGGAACTAGCCTACCGAGGCACCCTGAAAAATTAAATATCCTTTTTCTTTAGATTTTAATTAAAACTATAAAATGGTTTATTAACTGAACGCTAGTTTAAGTTTTTTAATATTTTTGCAATAGTTTTGTATTTTCAAAAGGGGTGGGCAGTATATACGGACGGGTCCAAGATGGACACTGGCACTGGTGCTGGTGTTTTTATTGCTGACACTGACTGATCCTAGCGATTTGGAATGCAACGGAAGTGATAATGGATCACATCGTGGGGGGATCTGTTGTGACAATCTACGTCGACAGTCAGGCTGCGCTGAGAGCATTGACAAATTATACGGTGCGATCGTGCCTGGTTGCACGGTGTAGGAATGCTCTGAGAGAGCTCATGTTGGCATTTACAATAATGTGTTGGGTACCAGAACACTGCAAGGTGGATGGCAACGTGGTGGCGGACGAACTCGCGAGAGGGGGTTCGAATCTGGACTTAGAGGTAAGGGACAGAGGGATAAAACCCCCAATATGTCACTACTATGGGGTGATACGGGAAAAAATCCGTGATGCCATTAACCGGTCCTGGAGGGATAGAACGGATTGCAGGGTGTCAAGGGCCTTATGGCCCGGATTGGACGCAAGTGCAACCAGGGTTCTATTAGGACTGGATAGGAGTAGTCTCAGGACTCTGATAGGGTTCCTGACGGGGCATTGTTCTGTTAGGGCTTTAATGGGTAAATGGTACATTGCGATACCGGACATCTGCAGGTTGTGCGGAGATGCCGGGGAGCTGGAGACGGTTGAGCATGTACTGTGCCACTGTCCTAGGATGCACGACCCCAGGCAGAAATGGCTAGGGGCTAGATTTCACGACGAACTGGGGTGTATCGCTGGATGTAATCCAACCGATCTGCTGAGGTTTGTCAGGGAAGTAGGATGGCTGTTTCTGTTGGGGGGGCCGTAGGGGGGAATTTGTCCTGCGTTTTTACTAATATGTACCGATCTTTAGGTCTATTTTCTACTCTTTTTCTTTACTTCTATTTTTCTCTGTTTCCTCTTTTCTCCTCTACTGAAGGGATTCACAATGGACCTCATTGGTCTCCGAGTGGATGTGCGCCCTTGGGCGCATAACCCTTCTAAACCTTACCTAACCTTTGTATTTTCAAAAGCTCTTCAAACTTCTGACAAAAGCTTATTCAAATTATTTCATACATTTTTGCAATTAGTGAGTGTTATTTTTTTTTTTCCTTTCACATCATGTCTTTTTGTTAACGATAAGAAATCATACCAAAAAAGTTTCAAGTTATTTTTTGCATAATAAATTTTCATTGCAAATGTTGTTGACTTCCTAATTTGTAATCATTAAATCTTAATTAGATTTTAAATTAAATTTCTTAGTTTTTACCAAAAAGAAAAAGCAGTAGTTTCATTTTATTACACTTCCCAGATACTTTTTATTGTGTATTTTGTTGGAACTTGTCTCTGAGTCTTGATTGTGTTAAGTCTTTAAGATAAAAGTTACTTTTTATTTTTATGCCACATATACTCGCTCATATATACACATGAGTGTAAATTGGAAGAGAAAGAAAAATAATAAATGAAATTTTTTAAATTTTTAAATAGTTTTATTTTCCTCTAAAGTTGTATAAATTACCAAAAAATTTATTCAGAAATATTAAATTAAATATGACTTTTCCATGTGTATTATGGAAAACACTAGATATGAATTTATTTTCAAGTATAAATATCTTATGAATATGAAAATGTATCTGGCAGAACACAGACATCTTGTACTATTTTAAGTAGTTAAATGTTCAAACGGGCAGGCGACAGACAGTTAGACAATTTATGTACTTCGGTGAGTATGAGTATGTGTAAATGTGTATTCACTGAAAACTTTAAATTACATATTGTTAAGTTTTCCCTTTATCTTTGCATTCCGGTTTAAATCATTTTTGTTAGTTTATATCTTTTTTTTTATTTTACAGTTTTAAGAAAATTTTAAATTTAGCTTTTAAGGTTGGTCACACCTTTCTTAAGTTTTTATTTTCAAACGTTTGTTTGAAAATTTTTAAGATTTATGAATTTGAAAAGAGTTTTATGTATTTACATTTTAATTTATTTCTATACAAATTTTAAGACATTTATAATTAAATTTTTATTCATATGTAAAACGGTTTTTGCCATTTTTTATGACTCAAGTGGTGGGGTTTCTTTTCAATTTCAACCGTTAAGTTTTATTCAAAATATTGTTTTTAGCATTGTCAAGTTTTGTTTTTAACAAAGTTTCGAGAGAATTATATCACGATTTATAAACTTTATTTTTCTTAAAAGATCTAAAACTATAAAATTTATATTGTATTGTAATTTATTGGTAGTGTAGAGTCATTCCTAAAAATTTAAGGCATAAAAATTACTGTTCTGTAATAAAAACATTTAACTTTTGAATTTTTAATATTAATCAATATGTAGTACATATCGCTCCTCCTCAAAAAAAAATCAAGCTTGACAAAATCGATTAAAGTTTTTGAAATATACGAGTACCTTTATGGACTGATTAAATAAAATATATGTTACTATCACTTTGGATAATTTTTTTTCATCGTATCGTGAAGGTATCTTTAACTTTTTGCATTTTTGAGATATGACTACGTTGCATTAAAGAAGCGATATGAACATCGATCAGTGTGGCCAGGTCTAAAAAATTTTACAACTAAATCTGACATTAGATATGGCCAAAAAATGTTAAAAATTATATTAAAAAATGCTTACATTTTTTAAAGATTTTAATTAAAAATTTAGTACCAGCATAAAATTTTATTCGAAACTAAATACATTTTAGTGACTTATGTTTTAACGAAATTGAAATAAATGGTTATATATAACCATTTATTTTGGTAAAGCATGTGATACATATAAATATGTAGCACAGGTAGTTAAGATTAAATGGTTAATTTAGGGAAACTGCAACTCGCTGATATATGCAAAATTTAAACGATTTATTTTTATGATATACAACATTTTTAGATCATTTTATTTTTTATAGTGTAAGAAAAGTTGACGCTTTAAAATAATTATTTTTCCAGCAGTTTAGAGCAAACTATTTTTGTCAAACATTTACACTAATAAGTTATTATGTAAATACAAAGTGAAATTTCCTTGTACTTTTATATGATAATATCAAAGGGCAAATAATATTTACAGCCAACATGATAAGGGCATTTCTAATATGTACTCCTTGAATATTCTATTATTTTTAACAAGACAGGTAAGATGCTTCTTAACATAAGAACTATTCATTTTCATTCGAAATTTCATTTTGGGTACAACTATTTTTAGTCAAAATTTATTATAATTTTGTAAATTCAATAAAACTATTCGTCCAAATTTTTAAAATAAATTATGCTAAAAAAAGCTAAAAACATTTTCCAAAAATGCTAAATAAAATGCCAAGTGCTAAATGAAAATTTTGCAGCTAAACAAACATTTTTAATGCTAAATTTAGCTGCAAAAATACCACACTGGCCACGCTGACATCGATATACCTACTTGATAATAATAATTTTTTTTGTTGTTGTTAATTAAGAAACATTTTTATAAATAAATGGCTTTTCTGTTATGTGTGTGATGTTATAGACTTTTTTGAATAGTCCTTACGCAGACCGAAAAAAAAATCCCTACTAGAAAAATTAATTGTTATACCATTTTAATTAATTGGATACCATTTTTTTTAATGATATTCGGTGCACTGGAATGTACATTCATCTTGTAAAAAAAAAACCGGCCACGGACCGAAAGCGTGACCAGTAAATTGATCAAACTTTAGCTTCATTTTTAACAATTTATATTTATTTACTAAACTTTATTTCTAAGAAGATAATTGTATTATCTAATTAAGAGCTGTTGCAGATAGCTAAATTCGACTAAAGAGGGAAAATGGGTGATTTTACTCCAAAAGTTGTTGATGCCCATCTTAAACAAATTATCAATTTGTTGCTCTAAAAGAGAGTTTCACAAAATTACCATAAAATCAAAGTTGAAATGGAGACAAAGAAATTTAAAAATTTTTAATGTTGCCGTATCAACAATTTTATTAGTAATTTGGCAAAAATCGAAAAAGATTGCCAAATATATACAGTTTTGCCATATTTTTGAAAAGTCCCTACGTTTTAATGATTTCAAAATATATGTCCTTCTTTTCCCTACGGCCATTCTATCGAAAGAAAATCGCTAAGAATAGGGATTTTTCCCTACGTTTAACATCAATGGTGTGAAATAAAATTTCGAAATTTATTGC
Source organism: Pollenia amentaria (assembly GCA_943735925.1). Taxonomy (NCBI): domain Eukaryota; kingdom Metazoa; phylum Arthropoda; class Insecta; order Diptera; family Polleniidae; genus Pollenia; species Pollenia amentaria. The sequence goes on from OX031007.1 coordinate 125,122,926, forward strand.
ATAACAGAGTTCTGTTAAATGGTTGATGGAATTTGTGGACAAAGTGGTTTTTTATTTGTCCAATTTGAAAATATGGACAAATTGACAAAATTCGTATAAAGACGCAACACCTTTAAGCTACTGACAATTAATTTCCATAAAAAACCACTTTGTCCACAAATTCCATCAAATTTGATCCACCCATCTCCTACCGTTTTCCTGGAATTCGGAATAATATTTCAGAGAAATTGTATATGTATTTAAGAATTTAGAAAAACATGTAAAGTCATATTACACAGAAAAAAGTGTTTTATCAATTAAAAAAATGGTTTAAAAAGTATTTTAATTTAATTAATGTGATAATTGAATCAATAATTTTTTTAGCTGAAAAAATTTAAAAATTTTATTTTGATTTAATTAACATTTTAGTTGTTTTGAAATAAATTTTCAATTAAAATTTTAATTAAATAACAAAAAATCTTAATTGACTTTTTTCGTTTAAATAAAATAATTTAAACATGTAGAATTGTTGTTGGGAATTGTCAATATTTATTTAAATAAACTAACACATTGTTTAAAATTTCAAAGTTTTTTGATCACTTTTTTAATTAAAATTAAAAATATCATTTATTGAAAATATTTTTTAAAAATGTTAAAATTTTTCGTAATCAATATAATCATTTTGGTAATAGGTGCAAAATCAACAACTTGTTTGCTTGATATTATGAATTTAGAACAAATTTGGTGATAGGAGAAATTTAATAATTTTTTCTGTGTATATACCTTAATAAAAGTTTTTGATAAGCGAGATATGTGTTAAGCCGTAGATTTTTTTCCAGTCCATTTGATCCAAAAAAGTAGGTATAATTCCTATTTGAATACCTATATATATCACAATTCTATATGGTTAACAGTGTTATGTTAGAGTTTTAACAGAACCCTGTTATGCAATAAATTTCGAAATTTAGCTTCACATGTTTTTCTGTTTAATAAATTAATTGATCTCAAAATGTCAAAGTTTTTTCTTGTTGTGACTTTGGATAAGTGAAGTTCGCCTTCGGTTTGGCCGAATTTAGCCAATTTGGCCGAACCTTGGCATCGGCCTAAAAAATTGACTTCGGTCGGACTCTAGCAATCATGACCCAACGTAAACAAAATTATGTTATGAGGTTTAGATTCAAGTTTTTGTATGGGATATATTGTCAAATATGGACCGATTCCAAAAACAATTTGTGAGATGATTTCGATTACAATAAAATAAGTTTGGACCAAATTTAATCCAAATACCAACATAATAAAATGGTTTATAGGCACATAGACCATATTCCGTGCTCGTGTGGGTGCTATGTGAAATTTTGGACCGATTTTCAATAGGCTTGGTCCTTGTGCCAATTATAACCTGTGTATCAAATTTCATCAAATTATCTCCAAAATTGCGAAATGTACCTTGCGCACAAGGTGTACATGGACAGCCAGCCAACCAGTCACTCAAAAAGTGAATTTTTTTTTTTTTTTTTTCTTAAAGTCGCCATTCTTACCACCATTACTACTTATTGCATAATATTGGGGAAAATGGTTAGAATTTGGCGAATAACAGATCGTTGCCTAAAACGCAAAAGGCCGTATTTTAAAAGTTTTACAGGAGAAGCAAAAAACTATTTAAAATGATAAATTGCCTTAAACTGTTTATTAATAATTTTTCTTCTATTTTTTTCTTGTAAAACCTAAAAGTTGTTTTGACAATAGACAAAATTGCATATTATGCAAATTTATAGAAAGGTTTTTTAGCGTTTTTCATATAATCTTTTTAAGATAGTGCCTTTTGTTTTTTGTTAATAAAAATCGCTTTGGTCGAAAGATTCCAAAAATTTGTTGTGGCCATTTGTGTTGATGCAATTCATCAGAATCTGTGAAAAAGTCATTTTTTCATTTGTGGTTAGTTTGGCACTTTTGCGTTTTGCGGTAACGATATACAATAACATTGTATAATAGATAGGGCGCTTTATTAGTTCAATTGTCTGCCTGTTGAACAATCTCGAACGTTAATGGAAGAGTCTATGAATTCAGTTTTAGAATAAATGTTCCATATAAAATTCTATGCGAATGTTAACATTCGAAATTGTTGAACAAGCAGTAAATTTCTTTGTATTTTGACCGAAATTCAAAACACAATTGTATTCTAATAAAAATTCCAAAATATTATTTAAAAATATTATTTTATGTATATTCGTTCTGATAGAAAACCAAATAAATTAATAAAATATTTATTTTCTTGTTTCTTTCCAGGTATGTCTTCTTCTATTGACTTAATAAATATTTGATTTTGATATTTAAACATTTTGTAAGTTTAATACATTTTTTTTATTTGAGTCACGTCACATTGAATAATTTAATACCTTAAAATAAGAAGAAAAAAACACACACATGGTGGAGCATATTAAACAGAAATAGTGTTGTATAACCCACATTAGATTGTAACACAATAGATATTTAAATAATTTGTATAAAGTTCAGATAACTTAAAAAAGTATTGAATTAAAAAAGAAAAAAAACTTTAAAAGCTGGTGTAATGCTGCAAGTAGCGATTATATGGGAAAGGTAATCGGTTAAGGAAGTTGTTCTCGTCAAACATGTATTTAAAGTTTTTGCAGCAATTTTAGTAGCTGTTTTTTACGTACTATTTACGTAAGTTTCGTAGAAAATTATTGTCCGTTTTACGTACATATAAACAAATTTGATTTATTTTACGAAAAGTACTAAATGTTGTATATATTTTGTAAAATGCAAGCAAATAATAAAAATCTATTATAATTTTTAGCAGGGAAACCAAAAATATGCTTTAAAAAGGCGTTTTATGCACATTAAATATGCAGTAAAATCTCGAAAAAATGCCCTGAAAGTTGTTAATAATTAGGCCCCGAAAAATCAATAAAGAGTAGCTCCCCAGACCCGAAAAACTACAACACTGGAAACGTATCTTAAGGATCTTGACACACTCTGACTACTGATTATGGCGTGCAACGAAAATTCCATTTTGTTTCTGCCAATATTAAAAATTAAGAAAATGTAATGACTTTTTAGTTGGTTTCCTCACTTATTTGTTAAAAATATACTGCTAAAAAAAATTCTAATATTTAGAACCGTAAATACGGATTATTCGTATCTTAATTTTCAAGGTTAGATATTGTCATTGAGCAGTTATGCAGATGTAAAAAAAAATCACACTTTGAATTTCAAATATACCAAAATCTGATACAGGAAATCAATATTTAATTTGTCAACAAACACCCCACGAAGACTAAAAAATACAAACAATATGCAAAATATTTGTATCTGTGAGATACTCGTCGTAACCCAGCTAGCATTTTATATCATAATCGAATCTTTTATGAATTAGCTTCAAGAGCAAAATAACTGCATATGAGCTCATTTTTCGATCATAAAGGATACTCTGGTTTTGGGAAAATGGTACCATCATGCCTGCCATATTTGCCGATGTATAGGCTTTTTTTTGATAAACACTAAGACCACGGTAACTTTGCTTGGTAACGTGTAATTTATTAATTTTGGGTAACTTTGGAGCACTTGTCATAACCTATACAACCAAATGGAAAGGCTTTTTTAAACTGTATTAACTAATTTTACAAAAAAACGATTAAAAAATTAAATTAACTTAACGGAATTTATGAACACAAAGAATTTTTTGAACTTTTGTGAATAGTATTTGGGCTTATAGGCTAATGAGTTACTATCAAAATCAAAACTCAACAGAAGCGAAATTTATCAAACTGTTAATATATGTATTAATTTTTATATAGAACTTGTAATTCAAATATTTAAAAATTTTGATTTTGAACAAAAATCTTATAAATCTTTAAACATGATTACCGAAACAAAACTATGAAAAAGGAAAATATTTCTTTTATTGAAATTCTGAAAGAGTTCTCCAGCTTTATTTCTGAAAAAGAAAAACAAATTTAAGACTCTGAATTTTAAAAGTTAAAATTTTTAAGAAGAATTAGAAGGAATTAAAATAAATTTGCAAACTTTTTGGCAAACAAATTTAGACTTAAAACGTGGGGATTCTACAGATGCAATTCCAGTGCTGTCAAAGTTTGTTCAACAAATTATGATCCTTCCACATTCTTCCGCAAATATGGAAAGAATTTGTAGTGAATGATAATAAAAACAAATTTCGGTGTTCCCCCGGAAAATTAATCCTTGCAAGGAATTCTTTTTTCTAAAGACTACTTAAAATTTAATAATGCAAACTGTTTTGATGTTGATATTAAAATGCATTTAATTAAACTATTAAACTCAAATATGTATCTATAAAATATTTGTTAAAATAAAATGTATATTTGTTAACCTAATGTACAAAATTTTTTTAAATTAACTACAATTTATTTATAAAAATGTTCTTTTTCATTAGTTTTTATGTTTGTATATTGTTTATATGTAAGTTAATGCTAAATTATTCTGTTTGGTTATTTGTTGTGTTTATAAAAATGTGTTTTATTGTTCTTAAAATGGCTATTATTAATTTGCCGATTTAAGTGCCGAATTATTTTTGCAAATATGCTGATTTTTTATCAAAATTATCTGGCACCCCTGGGTACCATACCGATAAATCACCTCAAATAACCATTTGTGATACAATTTGCTGATTCCTTTTTAAGCATATAATTGAATCATATGTGAATCCTTTTTAAATCAATCTAGTGATAAATCAGTTTTAAATCGTTATTTGAACATAAGTATATGAATCCTTTATCAGTCGCTCAAGTGATAAATCAGTTATTAATTATCAAAAGTTATCTGAAAAGACTGATTATGTGATTTTTAAAAAAAATGATCACACAAATGTTAGCTGGGTATAGTCGCTATTTTTTGTTTTTATAAAATAAATAATCATTTTATGTAAATTAATTTTAATTATCAAAATAAAACCGAATCAAAGTTTTTTTAAGCAGCTACAATTTTAATACACACACTTAATTTTAAACAAATTTTTGAAATAATAAATTTAAAAAAACTATAATTTTTAGGCGGCTCATTGGAAACAGATTAAAATGGAATTAACTAGATTTTCGATTATACAAAATTTTTATAACACACAATGAAGTCACCTATTAACAATTCCTACATCCAACTTTAATATTCTCAAGAGCGATTAAAATTGTAAAAACAATAAAACCACAATTTGTAAAATTAAAAAAAAAAGTATTTAAAAGTAGAAGAAATTTTTATCTTAGCCACAATAAATATTAACTCGTTTGTTTATTTTTATAAAAATGAAGTCATAGTTGATTTTATTATTTCAATATTGTATTTTTTATTGTACTTAATCTTATTGTTGGTACAGAGTACAATGAACATTATTTTTTCAGAATTCGAGAAAAAAAAAACAATTCATTTTAAATACACAAAATTAATTCATAATTTAAAAAATATCTAAAAGTCAGAAGCGTAGATTATTGAGGTTTGGAGAATATACATGTACACAGAAAAAAATAAAAATGGATTTAAATGAAAAAAAAATTGTGATATTAATTAATAATGTAACTCAATTTGCACCAGTAAACAAATTAATAGAATCAATTAAACAGAAAAACTCTCGCAAATTTTTTTTTCAATCAAACCATTAATGGAAAATAAAATCAGTTTTAATTAAAAATTTTATCAAGTGAACTAAACGTAATCTTATATCAACAACATTACTGCAGAACATTTTGTTAATATCAAAAAATATTTATTTTATACTGTCAATCTGTTTACTGGTGTTAATTTAATTAGGTTTTTAATTAATATCACAAACTTTTTAATTGAAATCAGTTTTTATTTTTTTTTTCTTTGTAAATTTTTTTGATATTAACAACATTTTTTGCAGTAATGTTGTTGATATAAGTAAACGCTTAATTCACTTGGTTACACAAAACTGATTTCATTTTTGATTAATGGTTTAATTGAAAAAAATTGCCACATATTTTTTTTGTGTAAATTGTAAAGGGACATTTCTCAAAACTCAACTTACTTAAAATAGCTCATGTGAACTAAAATTCCCAGATTTTATTTGTTAAAATAACTCATTTTTTACAAGAGATTTCCCAATTAAAAAGGAATTTTAGTTTTACTCTAGGCAACCTATTTTGAAACAAGAGACATATGCGTAAATAAACAACAATTAGCTGAGCTGAGGCTTCGAATTTCGACTTGGAATTTATCGAATCCATTTTCGTATTATTTACAGCCTGGCTCCCGATGTCAACTAGTCTGTCATTATCGTTCTCATAAGCATCCCAGTAACCATCAACTTGTCGGTCGTAAGGATTAACGTTTCTAACATAATTAATTTTTTCATTGTCAAATCGCCGAGCCGAAGTTGTCAAGATAACTATACAGAAACATAGAAAAAAATAAAAATTTATTTTAATAAAAAAATTTGTGATATTTATTAAAAAATTTATTTAATTTACACCAGTAAACAAATTAATAGTATCAATTAAATATTTGTTGATATTAACAAGATTTTCTGCAGTAATGTTGTTGGTATAGGTAAACGTTTAAATTATTTGATTAAATTTTTAATTAAAACTGTTTTTTTTTTATTTTGCTGGCAGCCATTTAATTGAAAACAAAATTGGCTAGAAATTTTTCTGTGTATATCACAAAATAAAAATGATTTAGATAAGTCAGTTTCCTGTGGTAAATTTAACAGGTCTATCGATCTGAGCAATCCCCAGGTCTATAATGCTTATGGAACTCCCTTCGTGGGCAGATTTCTATAAGTTAATGTTTTAAATTCGCGTTCCCATGCAGAAGTTTTATATGGTAAAGATCCAATTTCTCCAAAAAGAAAAAAAAATGCTTGTCATATACGTCAAGATAACTTCGGCACGATGAAATGACTATCAGCCCAATTATAAAAAAAAATCCCCGGGAGTCTTTTTCCCTCCTCTCATTTGACCATTCAAAATGTATTGTAAAAAATGAGAAATGGGAAAAAAACTTCGGCGAACAAATCGACAAAACGTTTAAATTATACCATAAACTGAAATTTAATAAATAAAATAAAAAATAAATAAAAATTTGCTACAAATGACAATAAAGCAGTAAACAAAACACATCTGTTTTCAACAATAGAATTTGTGAAAATATTTTTTTTTTTAACAATAAAATTTTGCTAGTGATGTTGTTTTAAAGAAATATTCACCCCTATTATGAAATTCGACGGCACCGGAACAGTAATTGTATTTTCTTTGTCGCTATTGACAATAATCGATTACTTTTGACAGTTACTTAATATTTTCTAAGGAAAATATTGCGCCTGTTTTAGTCGACAGGACATTTTGCGACGACTCAAATCAAAGTTAATGAAATTTTAAATAAAAAAAAATTGCAAATTTAAAAAAAGTTATGGGCACAAATTTGATACGTAAATTAGACGCGATTGCAAAAATTCGATAAAGTCTGCTAAAATAGCGAACATTTTTAATTTGCGACGATTGCCTCAAAGAGCAACAAAGCCAATCCAAAATTGCAAAAATTTGGGATAGGTTACGAAAATTCGCGAAAATTTTTAATATTTTAAACCAGCCATGAAATTAATTAAAAGTCTCTTAAACTACTTATAAGGAATAGCAAAAATTGTTCAAATAGCGAAAATACGTAAAAATTTGCCATCAACGGCATGATACCAAAGTCGAATATTTATTTAGAATCGTTAAAGCTTTAAAGAATCAGAAAACTTACAGTAAAAAATCGCTTATATCTCGAACATGGCAAAAATTCGAGATAAAATTCTTAATCCGAAACAAACTGTAAAATTGATTTGAAATCGCTTAATCGGTTAAAAAGAAAAATTCGGAAAAAGCATAAATATTGCAGAACAAAAAAAAATAGAAAAATAATTAGAGATGGGATTTATTTTTTTTTTTTTCAGATTTTCGATAACTAGTCAACGTCTACACAACATTCTTATATAATACCAAATTAACATCGAAGTGATGTATTCGTTGACTAAATGCGACAACAATTTAAAATTTATGTTGACATCAACAACGACTTACATAATAGATGTGATTACTATAAAAAAATATTTAGTGCTGGTGTTTACAGTAACATTCAAGAAATAATTTTGTTTAACCCTTAAGCAAACAACAAAGTGTACTCACACATACGAACTTCAGGACTTGATTGGGACTAGTTGTATTTTGTGTGGAGTTTTAAGTCATGAAAACTCACACACACGTGGAGTTGTATGGCTATAGCAAGAAGATTTTGTTGTCGGTTGGCATTATTCTTTTAAATAAAAGTAAAGAAGAATTCTTATGTGTTGAGTGTACTTTTTTACGTCTGGTTTTGAATTTATTTACTTCGGTCTATATATAATAGTGAGGGGCCTGGGCAGGCTCTGATGATACCCATATGAATAAAAATTTCTCGACAAAGACTGCCACACCCACAGATACAAAAATGTTGACTTCTGTTAACTTTTCGACTCAAAACACTTTTGCTGAGGAATTCATAAAACATTATGAGGATGTGTCGATGGTTTCTACGTCAAATACTGAGAAAAAGTTTGAAAATGGGTGGCTAAGACCTGGTATCCACTTAAAGGGTTAATGTTGCAAGCACAACATAAGTGACTTATTTTGACATTGGTGGTCGCATAATATTTTATAGTGGGGCGCAAATTTGTATAAAAACTTTTACGTTATCGCTCGCTTGCCTTATCGATCGACTTGTCGTGCTCAAAATGTTAAGTGGGGCGAGCATCAGCTGTTTGTCGTTGAAAATGCAGGCTAGCAAAAGCGGTTGACATCGTGGGCAGGTTGTAAATAAGAACTTTAAAAAGTCGTGTTTAAACAAGTGCTTAATTTATTCTCCGTTAGAGACGGAAAAATAAATTTTATAGCAATCGCTAATGACGCTGTAGGAAATGTCAATAGAGAAACTGTTTTGATTCACTACTGACTTTGTCACCAGTACTACTGACCAACTGCAGGCCCGACAATGCTTTGTCCTAAAGACATTTAGCATGTGTTTGTCACTGCTGATCTGGGTAGTTGTTGTTGGACCATATGGAGGCATTGGAACCAGAGATTCACTTGAACATTTTCATAGTTCAAGTCTACATTCTTTAATTTTTTACTAGATTTTTGTGCTAATAATATTTGTGTATAAGTTTGGTAAATAAATCGAAATACGTGGTCCCAGGTTTCCTACATGTAGAGTTTGTCAGGAAAAACTTTACATACTAGGGCATTCATTCGGTTAACCTTTAATCGGTTTACTACCCGATTAAGTCATCGCTTAATTTAAAATTGGCCGTTTTCGATTAACGATTAAACCCGTTAATTTGAGTCGATTAACAGATGTAGCGACATTTTTATTTTTTTTAGTATTATAACACATTTTTTTGTGTTTTTAATTATTTGTTTCGTCTCATATACAAAAGGTATGTGCTACAAAAATATTTTTTCATAGAATAGAAGGTGCTTAGTGATCTTAATTTTACATAGGTTTTTGCTGTCAACAGCTTTCTGTTTCACGTACTTTTTATATGTAACGGGAATGTTCTGGAAATCGAAATCACGTGGAATTGAAATCGAACCTTTTTGGAAACTCTAGCGTGTTCAAAATTCATAAAAATATGCCCTGTTCTATATCTCATACTTTGAGGACTTACATCCGCTACCTAAACTACTTTTGAAATCAGGATTACGTTCATTTTAACAAAAATTCAGTTGAAAATCTATATCGATACAAATTTCACGTCATTTCGATTTTCAGAACATGGTCGTATGTGTTAAGTTATATGTTTCTTTTCATATATGCTTTTCATATCAATCTTCTAACAAAATAACCGAAACAATTAGAAGAGTTAAAAATAGAAAAAAATTAAAACAGGACTCTAATGGCATAATGGAAGATTTTATACGTTTAGATAAATCCAGGAAAAGGACTGTGTAACTAGATATTCTCTATTATGGGTTGCTTTCGATTTCTCCAACATCAACGAGAAGTGAAAGAATTTGTTCAAGTCAAGTTTTATCAAAACTAAAGAAAATAATCGCTTAAATACTAAACATTTTTTTCAAAGATAATTTTTAAGGTCTCCTTAAACTATTAAAATAACTGTACAAATTATCTTACAGCTTATTTTTTAACTACTACATAATATATATGTTTTTATTAAAAATATTATTTATGAATTATTTTTTTGTTTGCCCATTTTAGTTAAGAATTGTTCGCCTATGTGCTAGAAATCGCAAGAAAGTTGTGGTTACGATTTGAAATCGCAAAGAAGGTGTGCTGGAGTTCGTAATCGCCTTAAATTTGGCGATTTTAAATCACAAGCCTGCAGTAATGTGAACCACATGTGAACTTGTAAATTTCCTTTAAAATTTATTTTCAACATCAATAAATAGCATATAAAAAGGAAATTTAATGTTTTTCTTTTCCATTTATTTTAAAAACTCATAATCTTTTGAGAAAATTTTCATAGAAAATATAAAATTAAAAAACAACATTGTTTTAATACTGACTGTTGTTTAACAATTTCTTTTAAATTTGCGTTTTGATTGTGAGCAGCTGTTTCTATTTAACTTCGAAAAAAATATGTAAGAAATTATAACCATTTATCAACAACATGTACTTATGGTACTTACCATTGTTCAGGAATATCTCTTGGGTTGTAATAATCCCTTAGAAGACGTTTTCTGATACGTTCTTTTTTAAAATACAGTTTTTTTTAATGAAATAACACGTAATATAAAAGCTGCCGGCATTTTTCATGCAAATAATTATTTGTTTTTTGTTCAAATTTGACAGCTAAAACATATGTTTTATTTTTCGACCACTACTTCGAAAAAAAAACAAAACGCGTGAACTCTAGCACATGCTTAAATAAAATTGGCGATTTTCAGATCGCATGTGATTTTCAAATCATGCGATTTTCAGCAAATGGCCGGTTATGTTTGTTATGTAATTGCTTGTTTTTCTAATAAACTTCAAATTATGCATTTTTATTATTGAAACCGATCAATTACAAAATTAACCGATTATTAACCGATTAAACGAAAACTTCGGTTAATTAATCGAGTGATTAACCGATTAAAGCAAAAGCCCGATTAAATGAATATCCTATTACATACACACTATTCCAGCAAAAACTTATCCGTGGTCCAAATTTTTTTTTTAACATAAGCTTTTTAAAATATGTCAGATATTATCATTTCTAAATCATTCATTTTTAACTGTTATTTCGGTCAAAATGGATAGTGAAAAAAAGTACGTGAAAAATTAATTAAAATTTAAATAAAAAATTCAACATGGACTTTTAAAAAAATAGCAAAAGATTTGAAGGTCCATCGTCACACTATTGCAAAAGCCATTAAACAGTAAAAGAAAGAAAACCTGGATCAGAAAGAAATAAAAGGTCTAAGAGTTATTGGTAAAAGAAAAGAAGTCGGACAACTCTTTCGAAGAGCACCAAACACTTCTATCAGAAAAGCAGCTTGTAAAGTTAAATGCTTCGATTCTTTTGTGCGCAGAGCCAAAGCTACTGCTGGGTTGAAGTTGTATAAAATTAAGAAAGTTCCAGATTGCAATACTGCAAAGAACTTACAAAAAAAAAGAACGAGCGAACAAATTAAGGACAAATTTTTTAAAAAATACGCCTGTTTTGTGATGGATGTTGAAACTTATGTACTTACAATAGAGATGAGCGATCCCGTGATTTTTAAAGAACATCGTGATTAGTGAACGTAATTTAAAAAACGCTGTTCTTTAAAACTGTGATTAAGATCACGGTTTGTCAGTTTTTAGTTCTTTTACAGAAAGTGCGTCCAAGCTATATGTATAATGTGCGACCTTGCGCAAGAGCTTTTGTAAGTACTCTGCAACAACAACAAATTGTAAGAGCTTTCAAAGCTTGCATATCCATACATACTTGAACAAATAACTTTTGGCTTTAAAAATACTAATAAGATAGAAGAGAGAATGAAAGGAGCAGCAACTTTATTCGCCATTGCATTCAAAAAACGCTATTACCCACACAAACAGTGAAATATCATAAACTTTTGTATGTAACAAAAAACAAAAAGAACGGCTTAGTTACTTGACAAATTTGGTCACAACTGTGATTCGTGATTTTTCAGTAACAGTGATTAAATCACAGGTACAGAAATATCGCTCATCTCTAACTGGCAGACTTTTCACAATTTCCGGGTCAAAATTTTTATGTGGCTGATGGACGAGGTAAGAACCACCATTACGAAGTTTGTATACAACATTTTGACGTAACAGCTTAGTTTTGCTTTAAAGGTTGGTCTCTAGTGAAAAAATAAAAAAAAATCACATTTAACCGAAAAAAATCCGAGTTTCAGAGTACGTTAAACTAAGTTTAAACTTAAGCTATGTTCACATTATGTATATTTGTCATGTGGAATGTCACTTTTCTAATTTTATGTGTATGTCAAAATTTGTGTATGTTCAAAAGTTGGTATGTAAATAACATTTGACATAACCTATCAAGAAAAACAATCTTAAAACAGCTGGCTTAAGATTGTAGTTATATGTACAAAAATTAATAATTTTTTTTGTATTTTTTATTTTTTTTTTTTTATTTATTTACTATTATTAGTTATATTAATTTTTGCCGCCACAAACAATCTTGTTAATACGAACCAGCTGATGTCAGATGCTTTGTTTCTTGAAAATAGAACTCGAACAGACAAATAAAACATGATATTGTTTTGAGTTTTTCAGACTTTATGTACAAATTTAACATGTGAAAAATTGACAATCCACATGACAAATACACATAATGTGAACATAGCTTTAATGCACATCTTAAAAGCCCGGCCTTACTACAAGTATACGTTTTTCTGGCTCACTCTTTTTGTAAGCGCTCTTTTTTACTGTAAAAATCGGTGTCGAGATAATATCGATATCAAGCGTATCGAGTTTACATGCCATTTCTTGCCTTCTTCTTCTTAATAAAATTGTGTGACAAATTTGTTTTTGCCTTGCATCTTGTCGAAATGTGTTGAGTTTTTCTAATTAGCCACAATATGTGTTCATTAATAAAAATAAAACACAGTTAAACTGAGCCCTGAGGGATGCATACCACAAATGCCCCGTATTTAAACTCCCGAATACTCTCGAGAATTTTTTGTCTTTAGGAATTAAATTTTCGCCAAAAAGGCAGCTATCGTACAAATTAAAAAATTGCTTCATGAATTTTATATTCTGCATACGCAAATATGTTTGACGTCAGCTTAAGAATAGGCGGGGCAAGAAATTTTTTTTGAACAATTTTATCTGTAAGAATGTCTGGGATTTCGTTAATTTAAAATCTATTGAAATTGTCATCTTACCTTAAAAGTAAAGGGTGTGGCAAATTGATAATAAAATAAAAATTATCTGTTTTAATTATTCGCTGCGTTTTGCAATCTGATAAATATTTCTCATAAATTTCTTAACATGATCCCCTCTAGATTTTTGTTTCAAAATCGCCTGTCACTGTAACTTTGAGCTGTTTCGTTAACTTTCGTTACAAGTTGTTAACGATTTAGTCTAAAGTTCATTTTGAATTCTAAAATGTTTGAGTCTTAAATGCGATAGATAAATACAAAAACTCTCAGATTTGCTTTTAATACTTTTGTTTTTATAAATTTCAAGTCGTATGTAAAAAGACGTGATTATAAGAAAAAATAAAAAAAAATAACGAAAAATGTATCTTAAGAAAATGTTTGTTTTTGTTTTTTATTTTTTAAAAGAAACAAATCTATTCAAAACACACATCCAGAGCGGCATTAATGGTTGGTTGGATTGGATGGTTGACACAACACATATGCCATGGCTGGGCATGTTATGCCAACCAGTCATTTGCCGGGCGAGTTAACCATTCAACCAGCCATCCAACCGATATGCTACATACTCTTAAATTCAAAAATGAATACATTTCAACTTGTTGTGGCATAATACTAAATAAGAAAAAGAAATGTATTCATATAAAGCATTTTTGTGCGTTTTTGGAATATTAAGCACTTGTTCTTTTGTTTCGTACATATTTTTGTATCTTTAGTTTTTTAAGTAAAATATTGAAAGAGTGCATTGTAAGAAAATAACTGAAACTCGTAGCAAATATAAAAGGCATCGGCGGCCAAAAGATTTTGTTTTTTATTTCTGGTAAACAATTTTATAAAAAGAAAAGAAAGAAAAATGTAAAATGCGAGCTTAGCTATAAAAGGGGCTTTTTTGAACCTGAGTATGCAACCGGAGTTCATGAGCCTGGATGCATTTTGATTCATAGTTTGAATTTAAAAACTAGTGAAAACTGCTAAATTTAAGTGATTTATAAACTATTAAAAAAAAACAATTTTCTATTATATTCAGAGAGAGTTTACGTTAAAAAAATAATGTGACTTAAGAATATCTTAACCTGTTTTTAATTGAAAAATATGTCGTTATTGTAAAACTTTATACCGAAACCCTTTTATTCTGATATATTTCTTTCATATTGTTCATTTATCGGGTGTTATTTTTTTAGAAGCAAATAACTTAAAATTGGCAGATCTGTGTTCTGTGACAGCTCATTTGACAGTTTTTGATTGTATTGAGTTTAGTTTGGTACGGAAATTCTACATAAAGAGACTCAAGCCAGAAAATTTTTTGAAAATCATGAAAAAATTTTGTTGGAAAAATTTTGTTTGTTTTTTGGGTGATAAAGCAGCCTTAAGGTTAAATAGCTTAGCCAGAATTGCCACTTTTGAAACGATTATTCATAGGCCGCTGAAATCATTGGTTCATATGCATATACACTGACAGAAAAGGCTGCATAACGCTGAGTTATTTGAAATCAATACTATGACAAGTGTCTTCGTCTTTGACCCCATGACACTTTTTATCATTGTGATATCAGCCTTAACATCATTTGGCCAAAATGTCATCAGGGTCAAAAATTGAAATTATGTCATCAATGGGATGACACATCGGCATCACAGAAATGAGAAATCGGAATCAGTTTAATAAAACATGTCCACAGTGCGATGGCTCAGTAATAACGTGGAAAGGGCTCATTAGGTCAAAGTGTCATTGACATTGAGTCATTTGGATTGACTTAAGTTAAAGTGAGAGCATATTAATATTTACTTACTTACCTTACCCGTTACAGATGTTTATTTCACTTGTGTTATATTCGGCCCTGTTTACAGAAGAACTCTCAATTATAAGACAACAGCAGCTTGCCCGATATGTTTTTCGAAATCATTCTACTTTGATAATTTGATGTCTTTAACTAAATAATTTAAAAAAATAGAATATGGGAATTTTAGCTTCTTATTTTACTTTTTATACCCTCCACCACCACTGTGGTGAATGAGGGTATACTAAGTTTGTCATTCCGTGTGAAACTTTTTTATTATTCATCTAAGACCCCATAAAGTATATATATATTCTGGCTCCTTGAGTAATTCTAAGTCGATTTAGCCATGTCCGTCTGTCTGTCCGTCTGTTGAAAACACGCTCACTTTCGAATAATGCAAAAGAAAAGAACAAACTTGGTCTCAAATTGCTTGTAGCAGTTTGGGATTGAAATCCAGCAACATCGGTTCAGTAGGATCAGAACTATGAATCGAAATGTGGAACCACCACCCTAAAAAAATTGATAATTTTGATACAAAAAATAACATAAATAGTGGAATAAAGCACGAATTCGCTTTGTACGACTGCAAATCAGACTGGTAAATTTCGTGTCGATCGGTCCATAATTGACCATAGGCCCCATATAAACCCATCTCGCGGAAACCAACGTAATACGCCTTAAACCGCAATTAATAACGCTAGCATACTTAAATTTGGTACGTCACAGTTTTATAGGAGCAGAAATCACACTGCCAAATTTTGTGAAGATTAGTCCATAATTTACCCTAGGCCCTATATAAACCCTACTCTCGGAAAACAGTTTTTTGCGCCTAAAACCAAATAAGTCCCACTTTGGGAAAATTATAAAATTCGCCCAAAACCATCACAGATATAGATATTGCGGTAAAATTTCTTACTTAAATTCATATGGCCAGAAAAAGACAAGCGCATATTCAGAGAGTGGTCATGAATTTTACTACCGCCCTCTTGGTCTAGTCTTGCACTGATATTCTTAGGTAATAATTAAGGTTTAAATGCGCTCCCAACTAAATTTCTACTATTAAACTGCCTACACTACACTGAAAAGAAAAATCAATCCATCCGTATTTAAATCAAACCAAAGCTGTGTTAAAAGTATGAAATTAAGTACGGATTTCCTTAAATCAAGTAGAAAATGCTTGATTCAAGAAAGGGTTATTCAAGTGTACCGGATTTAAAATAGTCCGAAAACAGTAAAGTAAAAGTAAGATACAAATTAATCTCAAACTGTTCTTTATTCAAGAGTTTCTAAGTTGGTTTTAATGCCAAATTCGTAATTGAAATATCCAAAAGTTGGATTTTGATATTAACCTAATAAAACACTTACCCTTACACATACACTTGGAATCAGAGAGAGAATATTATTATTTACTTACCCTTTTACACATAAGTTTGTTTCAAATTTATTGTATCACATAATGGTCTTTTTAGTTGGCCACGAAGATCGTGCGATTTACCCCTATTACATTATTTTCTTTGGGGTTATGTAAAGTTACTCGCCTAGGGCGATAAACCAGTGGCAATTGAACACCTTGAAATCGACATTTGACGAGTTATTGGGGAAAGACAATCGCAAGAACTGCGAAAAATGTCTAAAAATTTGCACTTGAGCCATGGAAGGCATATTGCTCAAATTATATTCAAACATTAGTGGTCAACCAGAATTTATGTGCTGTTTTCACAAGTCAAGTGATTGAACGTATAATAAAATTTATATGAATAATATTTTTAGATAAATTTTACTGATCGGCCGTAAAATTTTTTTTTCGATTGCTTTCTAGGAAAATTTATATGTCAGATTGTATGGAAAATGTGGTCTCGACGCAGTTCTGTTTAAGCACTTAGGCCCTAATCATGTAAAACTTAACGCAACACCAAAGAATTACATTGAAAGCACAAAAAATGTGATAAATATTTTGTAATTTTGTTGTTGCTTTCTACAGAAATTCATGTACCGTTTTAGAATTTTCAATGCCACAAGCTATGCAGCGCTTGAAATTATTATTATTTGCTTTATTTTAATTAAAACTTTTGTAGTTAAAAAAACAATCTGTAAATATGTGTTCTTTTTACCACAAAAATATACATCAGTGCTTCTGGTGGTGTAGGGTATACAAACGTAACTTTTTTTAAAAAAATACGTTTTAAAGAACTAATTCCATTTTCACGAATCGCCTCGCTACCGTGCTAGAACCTGACCTTGAAAAAGCTTTTGATACTCTCGACCGCAAAGGCATCTGAAAAGCTCTACACAGAAAAAATTTTTAAATATCTCCTATCACCAAATTTGTTCTAAATTCATAATATCAAGCAAACAAGTTGTTGATTTTGCATCTATTACCAAAATGATTATATTGATTACTAAAAATTTTAAAATTTTGAAAAAATATTTTCAATAAATGATATTTTTAATTTTAATTAAAAAAGTGATCAAAAAATTTTGCCATTTCAAACAATGTGTTAATTTATTTAAATAAATATTGACAATTCCCAACAACAATTCTACATGTTTAAATTATTTTATTTTAAACGAAAAAAGTCAATTAAGATTTTTTGTTATTTAATTAAAATTTTAATTGAAAATTTATTTTAAAACAACTAAAATGTTAATTAAATCAAAATTAAATTTGTAATATTTTTCAGCTAAAAAAATTATTGATTCAATTATCACATTAATTAAATTAAAATACTTTTTAAACCATTTTTTTAATTGATAAAACACTTTTCTGTGTAGCAAGAAACGGCACACCGACAAAAAATCATATTAGCCTTTTCTGAAACTCAACATATACATATTTTAAAGCAGACCAAGATCGCAGTTTGCATTTCCAATGTAAAATCAGCTTTTCTGCTTGGATGCGAAACTTGGAAAGCCGCAACCTGCTACGTAAATGATCCATAAGTGTTTACCAACAGAAGTCTATGAACATTTTTGAAGATCGTTTGGCCAGCGACAATCCTGCCGGGCAACACAAAACCTAAGACACAAGTGGAACTGCACGCAGAGAAAAAATATGTTTAAATATGGTCACCTCCAACAAAACTATTTTTAAAGACAATTTTAAACATATTATGTTTAATTTAACCATGTTATTGTCACCGACAACCCTATTATTGTTAAAATAGTCCTCCATCAAGCAGCCACAACCATATTATGGTGGCCTCTAAACATGTTATGGTTAAATAGGACAATAATTTGTTTTTAAATTAACAATAGTATTTTCCTCTTTTCCAAGAGCAACATTCTATAGTTGAAAATAAACCATGCTATTATAAATGTTAAACATATTTTAGTTATTATTAACCAAAACATGTTCGGAGGCAACCATAATATGGTTGTGCTATCTTGATGGAGGACTAATTTAACCATAATATGGTTGCCGAAGACAATAATATGGTTAAAATAATCATAGTATGTTTACAATTTTATTTAAAAATAGTTTTGTTGGAGGTGACCATATTTAAACATATTTTTTCTCTGGGTGTGGCGACAACAACCAGACGACCTACACGGATGATGAAGACCAGGAGTGAAATAAATATATAAGCCCCTAAAATATCCACATTCTAACAACGGAAATAAATGTATTCCACTTTCGATAGAAATTTAATTTTGTGAAGAACTGTTTCATAAACTTTCTAAAACTAAATGGCATTAATATTGACGAATAACTCGTATTTATTACAAAGATTTCGACGGAATAAAACACTTCCACTTATTTAAGTTTTATACATCCGTAACTTCAGGTTTTTTTTGACTTGGAAATTGAATTCATTTGAAAAATATCGCTTAAATTAACTTTATCGCTTATCAGAAACAGACTTATCCATCCATCATGTCTTCAACACTTAAATACCCACAATCAAACAAAAAAAAGAGGTTGATACAATTTGACGCTCTACATTTTGACTTCAAACTACAATTAAAATAAATATAATTGTTTTTGTAAAAAAAAAAAAAAAAAAAAAAAAAAAAAAAAAAATCTTGAAATACATTGTTTCGAATAAAACAGAGAAAATTATAAAAACCGGTGATTTTAAAACAATTTAAACCCACATTTAAAATCTAAAAGAGATAAAGTTAAGAAAAACTTAAATCAGTCTTTATCTATTACAATAAAGGAGAAACAAACTAGACAAGAAGAATTTTTTTTTTGTTAAAACTAGAAAAAATTAACAAAATAAAAGCCATGAAAACGACGGATGCTGCCAACATGTCTGCAGTTTTAAAAAAATATTAATAAAATTCACGTACAAATTTCATATCAAACTAAAAATAATTTCAAACTTACTTCGTCAAGTCGATTTAATTCAATTCAACTTAACTCTTTAAAACATTCATTCAATTTTGCTGGTGGCAAATCAAGTGTAAATGAGGTTGAATACCGAACTGCCGCCTGCAAGCCGAACTGGCAACGTGGGTTGTAAAAACAGATTTAAAGGTTTTAACAAAATTCGCCGTATTTTGCTGTGAATGCTTAAAAAATAAACAAAATACTGTTTTGTGACCGAAAAAAAAAACATGTTGACAGGTGTCAGCTTTAAACAAAATAAGATAAAGTTTTTATTTCTAAATACTTTAGATAACACAGTGACACAAAAGTGATGAAAAATAGACAGGGGTTCTCATATAGCAATTTTGCTTTGTTGGACTTAATAGATTACGAAATTATTAAAAAAAATCTAGGCTAGGTTTCTTGGGCAGCCATCCAGAAGACAGATCACTTGGGTCCTTTAGTGAGCCCTTTGTGATACCCGGCGCCAATGGCCATCCTACAGGGAAGTTGCTCAATATGTGTTATTGAAGATTTCAACCAATTCCTTTTTCATAATGAAAAGAAAAAGAAACGTTACAGCCGTAGCTAAACAAGAGCGGAATGCTGAAGGCGGAACGTTTTCTTCCGCTTGGCTTTTACGCTTTTATGCCATACCTAAACAACAGCGTCAACGTTGACGAACGGTATTGTTAACTTTCTTGCTTAATAAAACCCCCATAATAGAAATGAAATAAAAAATTTAAATAAAACCTCTAGATTGCCTAAAAATAGCTAAATTGTCATTATTTAATAACAACAGCGGCGAACTTCACTATTAAACGCGGTATCAAAATAGGATATTCCAATTGAGGCCGCGCTATTTAGAGATGCATGAGATTTTTTGACAGCTAGAAAACGCATTCCGCTCTTGTTTAGGTACGGCTGTTAGTTATATCTCAAATAGATCATCCATGCAGGCAAACACTGGTTTTCCCTAATATCTCCCCCCTAATGTCCTGAATTCCAGAAAATAAAACTTCAGATTCATCTTCCTCCCAGTTATCGTCGAGATCACTGTCCTAATTTGTTCCCTATTGAATATCAGTACACTGAAAAAATTATCAGTAGTTTTTTATCAATTAAAAAAAATTGTTTAAAGAGTATTTTAATTTAATTAATGTGATAATTGAATCAATTGTTTTTTTTTTAATTCAAAGAAAATTAAAAATATAATTTTGATTTAATTAAAATTTTAGTTGCTTTGAAAAAAATTTACATTCCAATATTAATTAAATAACCAAAAAAAATTAATTGATTTTTTCGTTTAAAATAAAATAATTCAAACTCAATGAGTTGTTGTTGGGAATTGTGACAACCTCTATTTAATTAAATCAATTAACACATTGTTTGAAACTGCAAAATTTTTGATCATTTTTTTTTTTATTTAAAATTAAAAATATCATTTATTGAAAAAAAATATTCACAATTATAAAGTTTTAGTAATAAATAGCTGAAGTTGTTTTTCGACCTTTTTATTAATATAAATAACAAATAAATAGTCAAGCTCGAGGTCCTCGTTTTATATAATCATTTTGGTAATAAGTGCAAAATTAACAAATTGTTTGCATGATTCTATAAATTTGGTATGATATTGGAGATTATAGACGATTTTGAATTTTTCTGTTTAGAGAGCATGTCCTCCGTTCATCATTACCAGCCCATAAAGCCCTATATATGGAGCAGGTGGATTCACGAGTCCCCATGACTCGAGCTAAATAAGGCGAAAGTCAACGATTTGTTCTACAAATCTTTCATTTAGACGTACACTTTATTTAGCAAGCTCATCTGGTATTTAGTTTTTTACCCCGGCAGTCCGTATTCACATGGTATTAACATTTGCCTTTCCTTTGAATGCTTCGCAATCTCATTGAAAGATGTCCGATGTTCTGCAGTTAACCTAGATAAAGTATAGACAGCCGCTGGGGCTGCAACGACAGCCTTGCTATCAGTTAATATACATATAGCGCTCGATGTACGATAATACCTTAGCCTCTTTGCTGCCCGCCTTATAACAGAGATTTCCGCCATACGGCAGCCTAAAATAAACCTTAAAATGCAGTTCTTCTATGTAGAAACCTCCTACAACTCTATTTCCTTTATTCGAACTATCAGTATGCAGCCATAGTGTTGGTTCTGGGAGACATTTCAGTGAACAGCTCATTCATGTATGCCGAATGTGCTGCATTCCGTGTACCGAAGAAAAGTTCCGTAGTGCTGTAGGTAGCCTAAACAGGGGCAATCGAATGATTGAGGATCCAGGAGTCTAATCAGCGCATACGATGGCGAGCAAAATTGATCGAATTTTTTTATTTTGGTATCATCGATATCAAATGAAATGTATCATAATTTGAGATGATGGCATTCGATATCGAGTGAGGAAGGATACAACATCTCTCGAGTTTTCATTCGATACGTCAGTGTCAGCATGCAGAAAAATACGATAGTTTACTCGATATCGATTGCGGTGCTTAGACCCCTGGAGTGGCTATAATCACGAGACAACCAGACTCGTGGTCATGGCCACTTTGTTTATGTAAAATAACTCCAAAAATTAAATCATAAGTTTGTTGTTTATAAACTTATTAAGAAAACGATTTCTTTATCTGCACCATTTAAGTTTTTCAAAACACCTACACAAGTATCGTTCATAAATATCGATTAAGAAATGAATGACTTATTCTTTATTTTGTTATATAATTTATTGCCTAATGTGGCCCCTACACGTTGCGACTTGTTTTACAATGTAATCAAGTTGTATCAATTGTTGCGTTAAAGGTCTGGTTGACAAACTGTTGGTTATCGGTTGAATAAAAAATCAAAAATGTTTGATTTTCATGAACTGCCGATTAACTTAACTTTTATCAAATTTGTACGTGCGATGGCGATTGTTTCTTCTGTTTTTCATTTGAATTCAAAGGCTTTGAAAGCAACATCTTGCGATGTTAACAATGTGTTTGAAAAAGAAAAAGAAACACCAATTCGGAATTTTTTTAAGGAATCATTCGTAAATTAATCTGGGCGGGGAAACAGCTCACCCGTCAGTGTTATTATCTATTAAGAGCAATCAGGTCGTTCTTTTTTATCTGCTGTTTTTGGATTTTTGCATTTTATTTCACATTGGAAAATAGTTTAGCGTCGTAAAACTGTATCGAATTACACTTTTTCGGTTGTCAGCATTAAGTAGATGTAATCATGAAATGAAATTTGAATTTCACTTGGTGGAGTACCATATATGTACCTATAAATCAGATAAACTACTGATGGAGTACTATTAAAAGCTTGGATTTATTACTCGTGGAGACTCAGGAGCGGATTCTAGAAGTTCCCGCTGCCTAGAAGCTCATATTTCTATAATAAAAGTAAGCCATAATCTTAATTATAAGAATAAAAAAAAAAACAAAAGAACTGAATGAATAAACAATTCCGGAATTATGAAATATTAAAAGCAATAAATTCAAAAATATTAAAAAAAAAATTTTGAAAAAACCTAACTCATGTTGGCTCTTAAAAAAATTTTTTTTTTAAAGTCTAATAAAATAGACTCCTATGCTAGGAGGCCCTTTTTAGTGTAAACGCCCATAACAAGGGTTTTTGTTTCACCGCACGTTTTTCGATTCCCGGGAAAGCGGAATAAAAATAATTTTCCCGGTTTTCCCGCCCAAATGAATTCAATTTGCCCCTCCAAATCCAGATCCGAACCCTCTCACGCGAGTTCGTCCGCCACCTCATTGCAGTGTCCGGGTACCCAACACACCCTCACCGTGAATGCCTCCATGAGTTTCCTCAGAGCATTCCTACGCCGTTCGACCAGGCATGCTCATACCGTATAATTTTTCAAAGTGAGAGCAGCGTGACTATCGACGTAATTTGTAGTTTTTACTTTAACAAAAAGGAAATTTCTTTTAAAATAAAACATTTATGACTTGTTTTATTTGTTACTAATATTAAAGTTAATAAATTAACTAAAATATAGAAAGAAACGTAATCTATTGACTCCACTAAAACAAAATTGCTGTATGAGTACCCCTGAATATTTTTTGTGTAGGAGAGTGTAATCTTTTATTTTTGCTTGTAAATATTTGAGTTATTGTTTTGTTTTGTTCATAAATAAACGAAAAATATTTTAAATAAATTTATTTAATATTTTCTTTAACTTATTTTTATGGGTTAAAGAGACGTTTGTATGTATGTAAGTGTTGAAAGTTTTTTTTTTTTGTCAAAGAAATCAAGGTCAATATGGTTTTATGCTAATTTATTTTTTTCTTCTTGTAGCTTACAAATTTTTCGGATTTAAATATTTTTAAAGCTCTAAATAATTTTAAAAAATCTATAAAAGTTTCTTAATTTAGAAATTTTTGGCTTGAGGAACTGTATTTTTTATAACAATTTTTTGGCTTAATGCACATTTATTGTGATGATTTAATAATTTACAAATCAAATATTTTTTTATCAAGATTAAAATTTTGTATTTTTAATGACAGTTCGCTTATTTTTTTTTGCATTTATCATGTTTTGAGCAATTCGCCATTAAGACACATAACGCATAAAATTGTGAATTAATAAAAAGGATAAATTTGCAAATAAAATATACGATTTAACTATTTTTTGTAGTTCCGGACTCATAAACATCGATCTCTTATAACAGTTTTGCTAGAGCTACCATCTGACATCAAAAATTTGCTCTTACCAATTTAAGATCTCTTTCACTACGAACAAGTTAAAAGTCTACCTTTTAACGAACCCCACAGTCTTTACCTTTAATGGATAGCAGTGTTGAAATGACTACGTCGATACTTCTCTGAGCACCATCTCGAATATTGACAGCAAGCATATGCACTTGCCTGCTACACCAGGAGGACAATCAATTTGTTACCGCATGAACTAATATCTTCGAAATATCATTTGCGATTTCATCCCTGAAGTCCAGCAAGGCCCTGACAACATACCTTCAGAGCTACCGAAAGTAGACTGTATGCTAAGCGCTCAACTCCTGCATCCGCTCATATCGGACTTATAATGTAGCGAAACACTGCCGGCTGAACTCACGGAAGGAATTGTAAATGTGCTGCCAAAGAAAGGTTACCTCCCTGAGTGCAAGAATTGAAGAGGAATCACATTCTTAAGCATGATAAATGAAATATTCGCGCACATCATCAATAAGTGACTTTAAGATCATGTATCATCTAGTCTAAGAAACGAGCAGACAGGCTTTAGTTCGCATCGATCGTGCGTCGACCATGTCGACACATTGCGCATAATAGTGGAGCAATCTGTCGAGGGGCGTGCACTACTCTATCTGCCATGCCTCCGTCTTATCAAAAGCATGTATGACAATGCCACCTGTCGAATATGGCTCAAAAGCAACTAAGTGGCCAACATTTAATATAAAAAGGTATTCGTCAAAATTAAAATATTCAACGCAAACATAAAATCTGTGGCTCTTTACGATTGCGAGACCTGGATCTCAGCGAACCAAGAGCTGCAGGCTTTGTAAGCCTTCATCGACCGCTGCTTACGAAAAATCATGTGCATTATCTGGCCGTACACCAACGCAGCTCTATTGTCAGCCACGCACCAGTAATCAATAGCGGCAGGAACTATGGGATAATATATATATATATAGGGTGTCCCAGAACTTACGCAAGATTTGAATTTGTCGCCATTTTTGCAGTAAAGTGTTGGCAACCCTAAAACAATAAATCGACCGCTGACAGTTTACGGTTAGTAAAAATGGAGCGTTACGATAGAACAACGTGTCTTCATTATTGAACAATATTTCAAAAATATATTCCCCCTTAATCGAAATAAAAAGTTAAAGTTCACATTAATTAACGAACACACACATTAAGCCCAGCAAAAGTGTATGGGCTTATGTGTTAAATAGCTTTAAGGTAACGTATACATACGGATCGAATATGGTCCTTTATTTAAATTTCCGTAATATTCGTAATAACTTCTTATTACGATTTATTCTCTTAAAGGCGATTATTAGATAATGGGCTTGTATGGGAGCGAGCAGACAAACAAACAATAATTGTTTTAAAAATAACTTTTTTTCTTTTTTGTATGTATTAAATCATACAGGTCCGCCACAGAAATCAATTCCGATCGAAAGTGGAAGTGATCTCGTATTTTGCTTCTCCAAAAAAATGAATTCGCTTTTTTAATTTTGTTAATATAAAAAAGGTCTAGGAGCTTAATAAAAATACGTTTTAATATTATTAGAAAGGACAAATTAAACTAAAGATTTATATACATTTATTGAAAAAAAAATTAACAATTTTCAACTTCTGCAATTTTTAGTAATCAATACATAATCAATTTGGTAATAGGAGCTAAAATCAACAAATTGTTTGCTTGATTTTATGAAGTTGGTGATTAGAAACAATTTTTTAATTTTTTCTGTGTAACCGTTATCGCACCATGTTAACAGACTATGAGCTTCCAGAAATTCAAGCGCATGGTCTCGGTGAGTCATACAGCCCGAGAAACAAAGACCTTGTTTAGAAATAATTTTGGTGAGCACTCAATTTCACGTTTTGCTACGGTAGATTGTCCACCTATATCGTGCGATATGACACCTTGTGGACTAATTTCTCTGTGGATATGTAAAGTCTGAGGTCTTCAGAAATAAGCCAGCTACGATTGACGCTTTGGAAGACAACATTACTTGTGCTATTCGCGAGACACCAGTCGCTATGCTCGAACGAGTCACCCAAATTTGACCTTCCGAATGGACGACCTCAGACGTAGTCATGGCCAACATTTACATGATACAACTTTCAAACAGTAAATGCCATAAATTGTTCTGGTTACCGATAATAAAAATTGTAAGTTCCCGTTCAAATTTATGTGTTTTATGTTACATTATAAATCAAACCTAACGATGAATTACCCTTTATATATGTACATAGTTTTTAAAATATTTATCTAAAATACACTTTTTGTTAAGAAATGGCATCGATTTGTTTGTTCTTGAATGGTGATGTGGTGAGGTTCCATTAGCAGCCGTTTAAGAGAAAACGTATAAAACTTTGTCCTTGTGTACAATGTCAACATGGCTTAACACAACATTTCTAATATTTTACTTGATCTTTAATTATTCGTACGCATGTATGTTTTATAACGTTACAAGTCTAGAAATAAATGTAATATATCCCCATATCTCACCGTAGTATTCAACATAGTAACCAAATAGGCAACATTTTCATTTTTATTAACATTTCAATTCATAATTGTTATGCTGTTTAAACAATACAACATTTTCTGTTGCATGATTTTCAAAAGAAATACAATGCGAAAAAAGATGATTAATTTTTATTTTTTTATTTTTGTTTCACATTTTGTTGTTGGTAACTTCCATTTAATGTCTGTTTAAAAATATTTATTAAATTTATTTTTAAACACTTCTTGTATGTAACATGATCATTTAAATGGTGTATTTGCTTTCAGTGCTCTTTAAACAGACATAAATACTATTACTATTATTTTTTCAATGCATATTTTACGCATTATAAACTGGAAGTATTTTTAAAAAAATAAATTTTGAAATTGTTTTCAAAGTCAAGTTTAATTGACAATTGAAATTTTTAAATGAGACAAAATAATATTGAGGAAGTTCAACCAAAATATGAAGTTAAATTGAAATAACGCAAAATTTGTTTGTATTTATATTGGGGAAGTAGCGAAAACCGATACCGATATATCGGCGATATTTAGAAGAATTGAGAGACACCTTAGATATCCTAATATTTATATGAGTCGCAGATCCGCTTATTTACTTACTTAATTTGAAATGCCGCAAAAATATAAAAGTTTCCACATCATATCTGGCTTAAATATAGATCTGGGAAAATATTAATTTTAAATATTAATAGTCTCTTACTTACACTGTTTGGTTCTTTTGTATAAAAAATTCATTTATTTTTTGTTAATTTTACCATGAATTGAAATAAAATTATATCATTTAAATAAATTAAAAATATTAATTATATGTTACGCTGCTATTTTGCATAATAAAGAGAATTACTTAACTTAAGGATTGCTAATTTTAACTTGAACTCAAATTTAATACGCGTATCGGTAACGGTATTGACGATATTCCTTTTTTATATATCGATATCGTATCGGCAAAAAGGCACAGAAAAAAAAAATTGATTTCAATTAAAAAATTTTTTATATTAATTAAAAAATTAATTATATTTTTACTAGTAAACGAATTAATAGTATCAATTAAAAGTTTAAATTACTTGATTAAACGTTTAATTCTTTTGATTCAACCTTTAACTCACTTGATTAAATTTTTAATTAAAACTGATTTTATTTCTGATTAATGCCTTTACAATTTTGGAGAGTTTTTTCTGTGCGTATCGTTATTTATATGTATGTATGTATTTACGAAACGTGGGCAATATCGAAGAGATCGTCTAATTCTTCGACAAACTTTTCTTCTTTTACCTAATGCGACTGTGCTTCTTTTGTTGTGGTCTTGTTCTATTTTTTCCACTCGTAGTACAGTTCGTCAACTTACTTTATGACCGTAGACCAGTGATGCCAACTTAGTGCTTTTGGCACTAGATATGGTCCTTTTTGATGCCTCGAAATTATATCTTTAGTGCCAAACTAAAAAAGCACTAACTTGGTGCTTTTTCAATTTAACGTTAGTGCTTTTTACAATTTTTAGGTTTTTCTACAATTTCTTTAATAAATTATACAGTAACAATTTTGTTAAGTGTAAATACATTCTTTTAGTATGGAAACTGCTTATTAAGTAAGCTGGGCATCGCCCAGACTTGTAATTTTTGTGTTTATTGGTGAGAGAGGTGAAGAGGGGGAAGGTACTCAGTTTCATGTACTTTGCTGTCCTGATTTGTTTTGTAAATCTCACATCGATATAATTGTTTTCGTTACACATTTTATTAAAGATAATTGCTTGGTAAATATTAAGAATTGTAAATGGAAAAATCAACAACGAACAGATCGTTTTGGATGGAAGTGAAATTGATTTTAAAGATTCAATAGGACAAAATCCATTTTTAGATTTGTACAATTTTGTATTGAGAATTTTAAGTTTGCCATACTCTAATGCGGACGTTGAAAGAACAATTTATTAGTTTGATGAACTACAGTAAGTCCATCACTGCCGAAGACTTCTCTCGCGTCGGCATTCGTGCAGCGATTGTTGTTCTTTTTTGCACTTCGAGTTTTAATGTACGAATGTGAAATCCCATACATCAAAATCTTTATTTGAAGACGTCAATTTTGATCTCAACATTTGCGAAATAGCATTTTCAATCGAATAAAAAATCTCAAATTATTTGTGTCGTATATGATGCCATTACAAAACAGTTTATTATTTATGTTTTCGTTTTAAGGGTCTTATTTTCCTTGTACTTACATTTTCCTGGGCTACTTTTAATTTTGACTAAAAAGAAGACCTATTCACTCTCACAACACAAAAATATATTTTAAAATCGCAGTTTTTTTAAGAGAAGTTGTTTTTTTTTAATTGCAAATGTCATAAAAAACTGCAATAAAAAGTGGCAATACGCCTATTTCTATAAAATAAGGTATGGTCACACTACACAAATATTTTACGCCACACACGTAACCACTATTTTTATTAAACAATTGAAGCTAAGCCGCGAATAACGCTGTAAAAGCCACTTTTTGCAAAAACAGTTTTTTGCAAGTAACCGTTAACGTTACTCTCTTACACTGTTAAAACATCAAATCACCCAAAATTATGGACCTTAACGCCATCAAAATGCGATACAAAGAGTCAGCCAGTGAACTTTGTAAGTTACTAACAAAATGATACAAACGAAATGGTTTTACAACATGGAATAACGTTTTGAAAGCTGCTTGCGTAGTGGAAAACGTTTTTACTGACATCGCTTTTGTGGATATGAAACGTTTTTCCGCTAAAAAAAAAGATTATAAACTGAAAATTTGTATGAAATTTGAAATTCATGATATTTTCCATCATTATTTTTAATAATCTAAAAAAAATAAATAATCCTGCCTGTTAAAAACGTTTATTTTTTTTTTTTGCTCTCCTGGAATATATTTATTTTGTAACTTACAACGTTATTCGCGGCTGTGCTTTAATTGATTGAATTTGTATTTGTATTTGCTTGATCAACCACCGTCCGACAATTTATTATTTGTAGGAACACAAGATATTTAAATATAAAATAAAATTATTTTTGTGTGTTTTAAATTGTAAATTGTCGGACGGTGGTTGATCAAGCAAATACAAATACAAATTCAATCAATTAAAGCACAGCCGCAAATAAAGTTGTAAGTTACAAAATAAATATATTCCAGGAGAGCAAAAAAAAAAAAAATAAACGTTTTTAACAGGCAGGATTATTTAAATGTTATGAACAGCTGGTAAACGCAAAGTAAATGACGGAACTTGCTCTAAACTTGACAGTAGTCTTTTAACAGGTGGTACTTGATGGGAGCAGTGTTACATTTCATATAACTACAAGGGAAGTTCGAAAAGTCACAGTCATTGATCCGCCCTCGTATACAAACTTTTTTAGATCATTTTATTTTTTATAGTTTTAGAAAAGTTGAAGCTTTAGAGCAAACAAATTTTTTAAATATTTACACTATTGAAGTTTTATCTAATTACAAAGTGCAATTTTTCTTCAATATCGTAATATCAAAGGGCAAATAATATTTACAATCAGTATGATAAGGGCATTTCTAATATTTCCTCAATATTCAATTTTTTTTAACAAGACTCGTAAGATGTTTCATACGAAATTTCATTTTGGGTACAACTATTTTTAGTCAAATATTACATACTGCACTTAATCAACACGAGATATTAACTCAAAATTTAAAAATTTTCAGTAGAAGCAAGACAATTTTTAATTTTACATTGAAGCATATAAAAACCATTTTAAAGTCAACCGTTTCATTACCAAAAAGTAGACAGGACCAGGTTTTACAGCGGGACGATATGAATATAACGTGTCAATTTCTCCATAAAAGTGAAAAAAAAAATTTAAAAAAGAGAATCTGTGAATTAAGTTCTCATGGTAAGCAACATTCATTACAAATCATCATATTAATTCAAATGTGTATTCTAAGTCAAATTACAATTTACAAAGCTTTCATACTTTAATAGTCTTATTTCTTCAACATTTTCCAAGAATATTTTTTATTTATAAATTGTATTGTAAATTAGAATACACATTCGAATTAATATGACGATTTGTAAAAAAATTTAAGTAAAATCAATAAAACTATTCGTCCCAATTTTTAAAATAATTAATGCAAAAAGCTAAAAACATTTTCTAAAAATGCTTAATAAAATTCCAAGTCCTAAATGAAAATCCATTTCAACATTCACAAGAACAAACGGACATCGTTAAATCAACTTGGCTACTCTAAGAATCCAGAATATAATACTTTATACATACAATCTAAGATCAATATTGTAGGAATTCCAAACGTAATGACAAACTTATATATACAGTTTCCACCAGTAGTAAAGCCTTTAAAAATCTAATATGATGGACATTATGAACTAGATATTTGTATATTCCTAAGGACTCTAAAACTCTTTTACACCTCCAAAGGTGATTAGGTTTTTGATATTGATTTCCTAACTTAAACTGGAAATGGTGTAGTAGTATGTCTCTCTATCTAATACAGAATGAATTCTCAAAATCTTTTAATAGGATTTGATTAATAACAAGAAATTAATTGGGGCTTAGTACACTTTTTTGCCTCATTTTAATTTTGCTTCTAAAATATTGAGAGATTTATGATCTCAGCACATTCTGATGACATCAATATATTCGGTAATTTGTTGTGAGTTTTGCGTTTAGAATTTAGAAGATGTTTAAACGCGAAATTCTCATAATAAGAAATCATAAAAAACTGATTTAAACGTAATTTTAAAAGATGGGCATTTAATCATCGTTCAGACTTTGTTGCTGGAACTTTTTTAAATTCTGCTTTAGAATTCCACCAGCGTGTAAACCACACCAAACGGTGCATTTTCTGTAAATAATGAAGTGTATTAACGGTCTGTTTAGGATTGGCCTTACTCCATGTGCGGCTATTTTGTTTATTAACAAACCCGTTAGCCAAAAATTATACGATACATTATAAATACAATTTTGTGATAAAACATCGGTGACTGATTTTCAATGGAAATTTAGATAATTTGACGGGGTGTTTAAGCGTGAATCTATTCATGATGAATTGACAGAGTATACCGATCACAAATGTCAAAATGTGAGCGCATTATAACAGTTCGCTTGCTAGACCTTTCTTAAGTTATATCGAGCTAAAAAAAAACCCCTTTACACTTTTCGAGAGTGGACCCTTTTTGGGACCCATGGGCAATCGTGGCCACGTTAGAACAAAATTATGTTATGATCTAAAGATTCATTTATGTAAGAGTTCTTTGTGTTAAATATTATCTAGATAAATACATCCAAATGAGATTTTTTGCCTTTAAGTGGTTTTAGGGAGGGGGTTTATAAACCTATGGTAAATTTTGGTCCTACCAGTACAAAATTTTTTCATGACATAGTAGTTATTATAAAAGTTTTCATTACCTAATTTTACATCAATACCAAGATTTGTAAGGAAGTTATGGCCTTTAAGTACCATAAGTGGTATTTGTATGTGAGCTATAGTCAAATATGGACCGATTTAAAAAAAAATGTGTTAAGACGATTTATGTTGCAACAAAATTAATTTTGAGCCAATTTGAATCTAAGGATCTGCAAAGTAAAATAGTTTATGGGTGCAAATACTATTCCGGAAAGAAGTTTGTATGGGGGCTATGTGAAATGATGGACCGATTCTCACAATTTTCAATTGGCTTAGTCCTTATGAAAATTGAAATGAATACACCAAATTTAACCACATTTTCTTCAAAATTGCGACCTTTACTTTGTACGCAAGGTTACATTGGCATACAACTAGCCAGGCGAACGGACATCGTTAGATTGGCTAAGACAGTGATTCGGAGTCAATCGGTATGCTAGAAGGTTGTGTAGTGGAAGGATTTTTTAGTTTACTATTGTGGCGGCGGTATAAAAATTCACCCATTCATTTTGCGATCGTCAGAGCTTTGCAATGTTTGTCGATCACATCTAATAAATTAATTTTTTTTAACACAATGACAAAATAAAATCTTTATTTAATTCTTAAAGAATCTAAAAAAAAAAACCACAACAAAAAAATGCAAATGACAGCATGAATGGCGACTTGCGACAGCCAACAAAACAAAAATGGTGTAAAAGCTTTACTTGTGAGATCATCTTTAAGTCAACTACAATAACAGCAAATATAAGCAAAACAAAAACATTATTTTTAATTTTAATGATTTTAACAACTTATTTTTATTTAATTTTATATGATTGAACACAGAAACAACAACGAAAATAACAAGAAAATCACAAAATTATTTATTAAACACATTTTTTTATTGTTTTTTTTTTTATTTGTTTGTCAAAAGGCAAAAAACATGCAAACAACAAACGCCCCCAATTAAAAGTCAATAAAACGTGTGTTGTTTTTGTTGGTAGCAGTGATATGTGAGAGTGCATGAGGGTTTTATGAGATAGAGTCGCTGAGAGTGTGTTTGTTTATGCAAATAATCAATTAAATGTATGTATTGTTGTCAGTGTTGCCAGACAATTTATGGCTCATGTCCGCAATTAAAAGTTTTAACTGCCTGTTCATATACATATTTCCGAACGAAGACTTCGTTCGCTGAACTTACATTTAAAACCAAAACAAATTATAAAATATTGTTGTTTTTTACATTTAAGTTAAGCAATGGAAGTTTTCGTTCGATATCGATGAACAGGCAACAAGTCTCCAAAAACGCCAATCACGAAATTTTTACTCCTAATATGGCTCTAAAACTTAAGCTACGGTCACACTTATTATATATTTGGCCAAATAAGCATAACAACTTCTTTTGCTAATAGTTAGTGAGACTTAACATGGCCTTAATTTAATATAATAATATAACAAAGATAAATATACTGCTAGACATAGCAAAACACTGTTTTATGTAAGATGTGGTATAAGAAACAAAATAAATATTAAAATTAAAGAAAATAATACTTTAGTTTACCTGTTGTTCCTGTTTTTTGTCAAATATTTGACAAGTGTGAACGTAGCTTAACACATTAATTATGAACCTTATGGTTAATTTATCAACTAATAATTTTTAAACTAAAATGCTTAAAACAAATAAGTTTTCTTTTGGAAAATTTAGCGATTTTCGAAGATAAATAAAAGTGTTCATAGATTTTCATCTTGTCCGTTTTTAGTACGAGTATCTTCTTTCCTCATGGAATATCGATATTTTGCAAAGTCGATTCTTTTGTGGAAACAAAAAGTGATTAAAATAATTTATCCTTTTTGCTGAAGAACCTTTAAAAACTGAAAATCGATATGAAAGGTTTTAAAGGAAAAAAAAAAGTTTGAAATAACGCAAATTGATATCCTTCGCTTAAAATACCAAAAAAAAAAAATTATGATAGCTTAAAATCATGTAAATTTTGTAAAAATTATATAAAAATCTAATGACAGGAAATTCTTAAATTTTTTTTCATCTGTTTTCTATAAAACATTTTGTTTAAAAATTTGTCTCGTAAAGAATGTGTTAAAATCCCCAACCCTCACCTCCTCTGGTAACACTGATTGTTTTTTTTTTTTTTTTTTTTTTTTTTTTTTTTTTTTATATTTAACAACACTTTGTTTATAATTTAATACTCTGCTTTTATGTGAAAAAATGAAGGCGTTTAAAAGGCCTTATTAATAATAATTCATGTTAAAACAATGTTGCATATTTTCGTTATATTTTTATTGTATTTTTAAGTATTTTGTAGGAATTTTAAAACTAAAGAAAAGCAGCACGACATGATATTTTTGAACTATTGGTGGCAGTTGTTCGATCGGAGTTTTTATAGTAATCGATTGCTAATGAGTAAAAAATGGCAAAAATTTGCTTAATCGTTTAAGTTATAAGGAAAATTGAATACGGCTAAATAGTTAAGTTATTTATTCATTAATGATTCAAAAAGTAATTGGATAAGTTTGTTTGTTCCTGCACCTGCATTTAGAATTTTACCTCAAGGTGATTTTGCAAAAAAAAATTTTTCTTTTTAACTTTTTCTTAAATTGCAAATTTGCAAAAATAAAACACAGATGTATTTTCAAGAAGTCCGTAGAACAAAACTCAGGGGGGGGGGGGTATACATTGCTGTTGGAAAAATTAGGTACTCAGTAAACACAGTACCTTATTATTCCCAATTAGTATTTTTGTAGCAATCAACGTCAATTTCCTCTGATAGTTTTTTTTTTCTTCTTTTTTTATTATAAACGAGTCTTAGGACTTAGTCTATTGACTTGGTCCATAATTTCACATAGCCCCTATAGAATCTTCGTGGAAAAATATAATCGCTGTGCGTTTATGTTGGTATTCAATTTAATCCAAAAATATTTTATAGCAAATTTTTAATGTTTTTCTAATAACAATGTGCTGGCTGCAAATGTTAACCCTGCTGAAAAAGCTAATAAGAGTACACTGAATTCAATGTTGGTAGTTATTCGCGATTAAAAATTTTAATACTAATGTGGCATAAATCGATATTTTTTATACTTTGATTATTTTCCAATTTAAATCAATTAAACTCTTAAATTAAGTTTGTATATATATTTATAAATAGATAAATTAAGTATATATATATATATATATATAGATTATGATACCCCACTGAAAATAATGCTTGATTTGTTTTATGATGATTCCCAAAATATTTTGGTTCTATCGTTGACCATCCATGAGCTGGACCATTTTTAAAAAAGGTCTTTTTCAGTTTCTCGAATTTTTTTTGTACTTTGCTCCAAGACGACATAAATAATATTTGGTATCATTGAAAAGAATTTTTGAAGCAGCATGGTATATAAAACTTGACCACTTGCGACCTACTAGTTGAGATATTTAACTAAATACATATTTTCATTTCGGGTTTTCATAGAAATTCTACGTATGTGGAAATAATGTTCTGCTTTTCAAATTGAATCTGTTTTAAAAAAAATGTTAATATATACTAGATATTGGGAATTATTTTTTTTTAAGCAACTTTATTATATTCAACATTTTTTATTTTTCGAATTTATTCTATGAGTTAAATTTCAGTTATGTATTTTATAATGCTCTTTGTAATAGTTCTATTCCTTATTTTTTTTAGTGTGTCAAAAAAAAAATATTTTTTTATCCCCCAACTTTTTTTTGAAAGCTTATAGTGTGAAGTATTTTTGTGATTTTTTCAGATTTTTCGGAAGAGGTTTAGAGGTCGCTAAAATCGAATTTAACCCAAAAATCGGGCTTTCTCGACTTTTTTGAATATTGCTGATTACTCGGCCCTTTAGCACGATTTTCTTTGTTACTAAGTCAATTTTTTTAAAGAAACTTCCAAACTTTACTTCTCTGTGCAGATATTAAAAGTTTCGGTTATTTTTTTGCTCATTTGGGTCCCCTTAATCACATTTTTTTTTGTAAATTGAGCATAAATTTAAAAAATAAAGCTTTGTTACTTTTAAAATTTATATTGAAGTTAAAAAAACTAATGATTCAGTTTAAAAGGTGGATAAATTCTGAGTCATTGCAAAAAAAAATAATTGAATTTGCTCTAAATGTTCCAAAGTTATACCCTTTTTAAGTTTTGTACCCATTTTGTGAAATTAAAAATATTGTAATGTGTTTACCAGTTATGCATCGGATTTGTTTTAATGTTAGATATTTATATATAAGGTATTCTTTTAAAATATTAAATATGGGTGGTTTTTTGTTCTGTTGCACAGACTTCAGCAATGCGAGTCCAAAAAATTCTAGGCAGCTTACTTCTCATAACCAAAAATTAAAAGACCATTTGTTTAGCTTTCAATTATTTATTAGAGCTTTTACGTTGAAGCTCTATGCCCTGCAATAAATTCTGAAAGTCTGTTGCAGAGGTTGTTAGATTAATGTAAGTCAGTATTAGCTAAGGCCACGCCGCGTTCTGCGACATTTGACTCAGAATTTATTTGATTAAGGGGACCCAAATGAGCAAAAAAATAACCGAAACTTTTAATATCTGCACAGAGAAGTAAAGTTTGAGAAGTTCTTTAAAAAAATGGACTTAGTAAGAAAGAAAATCGTGCTAATGGGCCGAGTAATCAGCAAAATTCATAATAGTCGAGAAACCCCGATTTTAGGGTTAAATTCGATTTTAGCGACCTCTTAACCTCTTCCGAAAACTCTGAAAAAAATCACAAAAATACTTCACCCTATAAGGTCTCAAAAAATGCTAGGGTACCTATAAAAATCAAAAAAAAAAAATTTGTTTTTTTTTTGGGACACACTAATGTACATAAAATAAATAAACAATCACCCCTATCGTGAATAACAAGTGGAATTTTTGTTCCCATGAAATGGTTATTCCCCTCGAAGGGAAAATGCTATCGTGAAGCTCCCGTGAACAATTTTTCGCGCTATCAGTTTTTAGTGAATGTAAAAAAGAAGAAAAATTAAAAAACATTAAAAATTAAAGAAATTTTTGTTCAAAAATATACACGAATAGTTAAAAAAAAGCTAAAGTTAAAAAAAAAATTAAATATGTTGTATTGGAGTGATAGTTTGATTGCAACATTAGTAAAATAATTTCTGAAATTCTGCCACCACGTCTTTGGAAAGCTTCAGAAATCCTCAGGCAATCGACCTGTTGTTTTGCAATTGTTGAGTAATATACATATAAGTTTGGGCCTTTTTAACGGATCTTGACATTAAAATTAATTTTGTAAACCTTAATATTCGAATTTTGAGAAGAATTACTTACATAAACGAGTTGTTCCCCAGCAAGCATAAAGTGAGCCATTTAAAGGGAAAAGTGAAAAAATAACGAGGAAAAAAATGTTTCACTATAAGGGGAATTTTTTCCCGTAAACGTGTTTTCACGTTATTATTCTCCTTTGAATTAATTTTATACATGGAAGTTTTTCATTATAGCCTAGTACTCTGTTCCAATTTGTGAAAAATGTTCAGCAACATCTATTATTTCATGCGAAAAATTTGACATGTATCAATGTTACCTATCTCGAGAGTTTGCACAATTTGATGTTTTTAATCTTTCAAAGTATGCGACATTGTTTTCCATATGTAAACAAAACCCACATGTATTTTACTAAAAAGTATTTTTTTAAATAAAAAATTAAGTAAATATTGATGAAAAACTGTTACCGGTTGTGTTATTTATGTTTTGCAGTTCTCATTTTAATATTTAGTTTAAACTTTTTTCATTTGCTTAAAATTCCACGTGAAATAAGTGCAGCTTATATTATTTCGCAGTTGTAAAAAAATGTTGCCAGAAACATTTCACAACTTTTTCACAAATTAAACAGAGTACAACTCTATCAACATTTTTTCATCGAAATTCCGCACAAGTTTTTTTCATATGGGTTTTGACAGCATTTCACGTGAAATGTTGAACAGAGTACTAGGCTTATGGCAAATACGTGAAATGGGAAAAAATTCGACGGAAAAATTATTCACGATAGGGTTGAATGTAAAAATACACATGTAACGACATACATTTTTTATACCACGGAAAAGTTAAGATTTCGGAAAAGTTCATCACCCCCAAAGGAGGATAAGCCGTTTCTCCTTCAGCATTGAATTTCAATGTATTTATTAAGAATAAAAATAGGGAATTAAGCACAATAAACAAATTATTTTAATGGAAAATATTTTTGATAAAATGTTTCTAAATTCTATTGAATATATACAAAATAACATAACATTGTAGTTTTTTTCAGTCTTACGAAATATTGTATTGATATTGAATATTGCGAAGTCAAAACATACAAAATTTTGCGAAAAAAAATTTGCATTAATGAAAAGTTACTACTTTATCAAAATTTTTTATCGGTTCAGAGAAAAAAATAACAATTGATTTCAATTAAAAAATTTATTATATTAATAAAAAAAAAATAATTAAATTTGCACAAGTAAACAAATTAATAGTATCATTTAAAATTTTTTTGATATTACCAACATTTTCTGCAGTAACGTTGTTGATACACAGAAAAAAGTGTTTTATCATTAAAAAAAATGGTTTAAAAAGTATTAAAATTTAACTAATGTGATAATTGAATCAATTATTTTTTTAGTTAAAAGGAAACTAAAAATTTAATTTTGATTTAATTAACATTTTAGTTGTTTTGAAATAAAATTTTAATTAAAATTTTAATTAAATAACAAAAAATTTTAATTGACTTTTTTCGTTTAAAATAAAATTATTTAAACATGTACTGCCGTATTCATAAAAAATAAAATAGATTTCAAACGTATTTTAAAACAAAATGTCCATACAAATTTTTCTAAAAATAGATTTCATATCCATTTTAGTTTTTTATGAATACGGCAGGTAGAATTGTTGTTGGGAATTGTCAATACTTAATTAAATAAATTAACACATTGTTTGAAATGGCAAAGTTTTTTGATCATTTCTTTTAATTAAAATTATAAATATCATTTATTGAAAAAAAAATATTCACAATTTTAGAATTTTTAGTAATCAATATAATCATTTTGGTAATAGGTGCAAAATCAACAACTTGTTTGCTTGCTATTAAGGATTTTGTTATAAATTTGATTGGAGAAAATTAATAATTTTGTATGTGTATAAGTAAACGTTTAATTCACTTAATTAAATTTTTAATATTTAATGATTTAATTGAAAAAAGTTGGCAAGAATTTTTTCTGTGTAACTTTGAATGCAGCGTATTCGGTTAAGCTTTTCCAGTAGGTTGCCTAGCTTGTTACAGTTTGCCACTTGTACAGTATATGCAATAGAGTTAAGAAAACAAATTTTGAGAAAAATATCGGGAAAAGAAATTTTTTTGCAAAAAAATAATAACAATAAATTTTAGCTAACAGAGTTGAATTGATTTTAATTAAACAGTAATACCAAAAGTATAAAAAAAAATCGTTTAATGGTGAATTAGTATTGAAATTTCCCACTTGTAAAAAAAGTGTCAAATTCGTGAACAGTGTAATTAATTTAGACGATTTTAAATCTGATAAATCGTCGGAAGTTGTTCATCAATCATTTGCTGTTGTTCTATGATTAAATCATGAAATGTTTATTAAATTAACTTTCAATTATTTATTTATTTTTCTATTCCCATTATTACAATTTATCACACTTTTCCTTTTGGCATTATTATTTTTTCTTTTTCTTTAAAAATCTTATAAAACGATATTTATAAAAATTAAATTTCAAACACGTTTTAGCAAAATATACCAACAAACTCTTCAGACTTGTAGTTTAATATTTTTTTTAATTTTTGTTAATTAGGTTTTTTAATGAATGTTTGTTGTAAAATAATTTAAAAAATTTTTGTTTTAAAAAAGGGAAATACAAATTTGGCTTGGATTAAGACATGGCAAAAATATTTTTTTTTTTTATTAAATTTTTATAAGAAACTTTTTAAATTAAAGTTTGTAGATAAAATTAAATTTTTATGGGTGATTTGTTATGTGCAAATTACAGTCGTTAAGGTAAAATTTTAATGTGTGTTATTATTAAAAAAAAAATGTTTAATTCATCAAATCAAACATTTTTAGAAACTCAAAATATTGTAGTTTTTTTCTGCAAAATAATTAATATTAATCATACGTCATGTATGCAAAATATTGCAAATTAAATAGAATTTAAACA
Organism: Pollenia amentaria; assembly: GCA_943735925.1. Lineage (NCBI taxonomy): Eukaryota > Metazoa > Arthropoda > Insecta > Diptera > Polleniidae > Pollenia > Pollenia amentaria. The sequence goes on from OX031007.1 coordinate 125,163,169, forward strand.
ATTTTTTTTATTTGTTTCATTTTTGCCTAGAATTTGTTAATAATTTATTCTACAGACAACTTGAATCATGTGTATTGTACATAATGTTTTCAAAAGTCTCTGAAATGAAATCTATGTAAAATACTATTACCGTCCTTCTAACGAGAAGGGTGTGTGTATATAATTTGTTTAAAATTATATTTTAGTTATTTAGACACATTTGACGGTTTTGTTAAATTTATACAACAAGTTTATTTGTTTAATTTGTCGATTCAAAGTCTCAAATCCTGTAACGTTCACAATGAGAACCAGTTTTTCCTTTTAAACTTCTTAACACAAATATTTCAAATTATTCGTTTTTTTTGGATTTTTTTAATTGTCCTTAGAAGTAAAACTTTCTTAAGAACTAGCCAACAACGGGTGATTCATCTTGAGATGTGATTTTCAGTATGCTTTTTTACAGATCACGCGTGACTCATATCAAAAACAAGTCACCATGGAAAGACTCACACCACACCAGCGTTTCCAAATTTTTCGATGTTTTATCGTGAAATTTTGTTCAGTGATAAAGTACATTTCTGGCTGAATGGATACGTTTATAAACAAAATTGCCGTATTTTGGCTGGTGAGCAACCCGAAGAGTAACCAGAGCTACCATCACATCCATTCAAAAGAACGGTATGGTGTGTTTTATGGGCTGGTGGAATTATTGGTCCATATTTCTTCAAAAATTAGGAAAATCAGAATGTTACCGTAAATGGTAAAAAAAAATTTTTTCAGTTATTTTTTATCGATTAAAAAAATTGGTTGAAAAGTATTTCAATCAAATATTTTTTAATAGAAAAAACTTTAAAATTAAATTTTAATTTAATTAACATTTTAGTTGTTTTAAAATAAATGTTTAATTAAAATATTAATTAAATAACAAAAAAATCTTAATTGATTTTTTCGTTTAAAATAAAATAATTTAAACTTGCAAAATTGTTGTTCGTCATTGTCAAAACCTGAGCTATATTTAATTAAATCACTTAACACATTGTTTGAAATGGCAAATTTTTTTGATAATTTTTTTTAATAAAAATTTAAAATATCATTTATTGAAAAAAAAATTTCATAATTTTTTAAAATTTTTAGTAATGAATATACAAATAATTTTGGTAATATAAGCAAAATCAACAAATTGTTTACTCGATTCTATGAATTTCGTGGTCAGAAACAATTTTTAATTTCTTCTGTGTAACCGTTATCGCACTATGTGCTTCCAGAAATTCAAGCGCATGATCTCGGTGAGCTCTGGTTTCAACAAGACGACGGTACGAGCCATGCAAATCATGAGAAATCATTTTGTTGAGCACTTAATTTCACCTAGATCGTACGAATCACACCTTTGGACTATTTTTCCTGGGGATATGTAAAGTCTTAGGGCTTCAGGAATAAGCCAGCTATGATTGACGCTTTGGAAGCCAAAATTACTCGTGCTATTTTCGCCGCTATGCTCGAACGAGTCGCCCAAGCCTTCAAATAGTAAATGCCATAAATTGTTCTTTTAAACTTATGTGTTTTATTTTAAATTTTAAATCAAACCTCACTAGAATTCACCCGCACTGATGACAGTTTGTCTGTACTGATGTCAAAATACATCAGCGTTATGACGCCTTTTCAATCAGTGTACACAAAATGTGGCATCGAATTGATGTCACTGTAGCCTTAGCATAGATGATATGACAAAATATGACAAAATTTTATGATGCCGCTCGTCATTAGATTGATGTCACATTTTGCCTCATTGATGACATTTGTAATAACATTGATGTCACAATTCTGATCTAATGGCAACATCAATATGAAGATGCATTTTTATATGACAAATACAAATATTTAAACATATAATGCAGAGAATTTTATCTTATTTTTTTTCGGTCCCAGTGTAGTGTGCTTGAAGTTAAACGTGTATAATCGTTTGTACTCGTAGATTAGTTGTTGATTTCTCAATTGCTGTTTCGTTGCGTAACATCTGTTTACTTCCAATTATTGTAAACAAATTTTAATTTTAATTAAAATTTAGTGTAATACAGTCTCAATATTGACAGTTAAATCAATTAGTTTGAAATGTTTATAACAATTCTCAAATTAAAATTAATTTATTTTTTTCATTTAGTAAATTTTAAAGATCATGATCATCAACCTTTCAAGCGCTTTTTTTTTATTTTTAACTGCATATTAAAATTAAAATGTAATTAAAAAAATCAAATATCTTTAAAACGTATTATTTCAATTGCTATTAATTACAAGTTGATTATAGTAAATAGTTAAACTAAAAAATAATAACGAAATAATTTTACGATGAGATCAAATAACGACTAAATGAAATAAAATACTTTGAAACCGTCACACATGATTTCACTCTTGATTTATTTATTTTTTTTATGAATTTAAATAAAAAAATTATTAGTTTGTTAGATATTTGTTTTCATTTAATTTATAATAAAATTACCTTGATCTTGAGCCATGATGATGATCATCATCATCATGTCGTATAATGTGAGTTCGTTTCAAATGCCAGCACATTCATAAATTTGACTGCAACTATTTCAGAGTCATATGAATTAAGAGGGCGTGTTTAGTAACAATTTATTATTAATAAATAAAATTATAAAAATGGTAGTTTTTTTATTTGTGGTTCTTAACTAAATTTGTGCAAACAGGTAGTTGTGTGTTTAGTGATTGTCATAATGCATTAAGATCTTTTATTAGGTAGTCTTTAGTTTTAAATGGGTGGCTTTAAATAAAAAAAAAATTTTAAAAAAAGCGAATTAACTAGACAAAGAAATTGCAATAGTGGGTAGTCTAGTTTTAAAATATTAGCTTTAAGGTTGAATAAGAAAATATGTAAATTATTTAACGTTAGAAAAAAATGGTTAATATTGTAATTTGTAAAAAATACTATTTGTATTTTAATAACAGTGGTTGAATAAAAATAAAAGAGGAGAAGAAATTGTGATGTTTCTTTAAGATAAATTTCGTTTTGGCAACAGCTTGAAATTTGTTCTCTTCTTTACACTGAGAAAGAATTTCGTCGCTAGCGTTTCTGTACACATTGTTCCCTTTTTATCGTGATACATCACGGCCAGCGTTACCGTTCGTCGACTAAAGTCGGTATTTGACCCCATTTTGGCAGTTTGCGGTCTTTTTAATTTTAAGGCGACAGTTTTCCCTTTATTAACAAAAAATCGCTAAAATTAATAACAGCGATCTAGTCTGGCTTTGTTATCATAAAATTAAAAGCAATCAACAAATTTAGGGCCATAGAAACGACACAAGCAGTTTGACTACAACAACAAGATGTTTGTGTAAATATTAAAAATTTTTAATACTCACACAAACATGCTCCATACTTTTTTCATATGTTTGTTTGGATGTTTGTGTGGTTTATTTGGCCCTTTGTTCTTCGTGTGGCAACATCGTTTTACATATTTTTTACACATTGACAGGAATAAATTGATAGAAAGCTTTTCTGCAACAATTAATAGAAAAATTTGAGTCACTAACCTTTTAATTGAGGCGGAAGATGTCAACAACGCTTCATGTATTTTTGTTTGATTCGTTTTACGTTTGCTATATTTTATTTTATGTTTTTTATACATAAAAATCAGTAAAAAAGCTTTACGTCTTATATTTTCTGGAACGACATTTTTGCTTGACTTTATTTTTATAAAACGACCTTTTGTGCCTCTTTTTAAAAATTTTAAACGTTTACACTTATCACGGCATAGAAATCGACTACACGCAGAGAAAAAACATGGTTGACGTACGATTAAAAAAAAAACATATGGTCCCCTCAATGGCAACAAACGAGCTATTGTTGTTTTGAACATTACTATTTTTCACGATTGATATTATTTTGTTTGAATTCAACAATGAAGTGTTTACCTCAATTGAAACTTCAAATATGGTTAAATTTAACAATATTAAGTTTTAATAAAATAAAGCTACAACCATACACCTATGATAAGGTTTCTTTAGCCATATTATTGTAATCGGGAACCATATTATGGTGAAAATCATCAATCCAAAAACCATAAACATATTATGGTTGTCTCCAAACATGTTATGGTTAATAATAGCAATAAAATATTTGAAATTATAATATTTTAAAACATAGTATGTTTGATTTTAAATTTAAAATAATATGTTTAAAAGCAACAAAATCATGTTTTTTTTTTTGCTCTACAAGAGTTGAATTACATACTTGCTTGGTTTGCTTAAAATTCTCATTCATTTGATTTTAATTATTGATTAAAATATATAAATTTACGTAGAAGTATGAACCAGTGAAAAAGAAGGAGTGGAACGTAACAGGAATAAAAAACTAAGTAATATTATAAATTGACACTTAAATTTAAATTGAAAAAAATGGCTGAGATAAGTAACCATAATAAGGTTAACATTGATCAAATTATTGTTAATTCTGGCCATAATATTGTTATTTTTATCCAAATTCAGAAAAAAATTTGACGCTATTATGGTTAATTTTTAAAATAATATTATTATTATTATATATATTTATTTGATGTTCCATACACAAGACTTAGAGTCTCATATTGCAGTACAGAACTGAGCTTTTGTAAAAATTACAGGTTTTGTTATTAAAAACTTAAAAACTAATAAAATAAAAATATTACATATTTATAATCAATTTAAAATATTTTCAAATTGGTAACAAAAAAACATAAAACCATAAATAAAAAATTAATTAATCATTGTATGTATAAAATCATATAATAATTAATTTAACATAACCAAATAAAAAAAGGAAAAACAAAAATACAGTTTCTTCATTTGAATAAGCAAATAATGTTATTTGGTTAATTTTAACCATATTATTATTTAAAATAGACCAAAATATGCTTAATTTTGAACAAATTATGGTTAAATGTGACCATATATTGGTTGATTTCGGGAAAATTTTTGTTAATCTTAACCATATTATGGTCATATTAATTCATAATATGGTTACCTGCAAATATAAACATTTTTACAATCCAACCATAGTATGTTTCTCTTACCTTCAATCAGATTTGTTTCTGCGTGCATATAAAAAGCAACAATAACAATCAAGATGACGTTTATTTATATGGCAATACGGCTGAGATGTTAGACATCATTGTCAAACAATTGTTTTAACAACGCTGGTTAAACAAGAACAAAACATCGACAAAATCAGTCTTCGCTATCCAAATTCATATGTGCCCAAGAAATTGTTTGTTGTTTTAACATAGTGATTGCTAATCAGGACGGAATGTTAAAACTTATGTTCTGTGTGTATTCTCATAAACTGTTAAAGCAAAATTTTGCAGATTACCGTTAACATAACTTCCTGTCTTACATTGTTAAAACACCAAATCACCCAAAATTATGCGCCTAATAGCCGTCAAAATGCAATAACAAAGAGTCAGTCAGGGGAAGAAAGTTGTAAGTTGCTAACAAAAGTATACACAGAAAAAAGTGTTTTATCAATTAAAAAAAGGGTTAAAAAGTATTTAAATTTAATTAATGTGATAATTGAATTAATTATTTTTTTAGTGGAAAGAAAATTAAAAATTTTATTTTGATTATTTAACATTTAATTAACATTTTAGTTGTTTTGAAATAAATTTTCAATTAAAATTTTTATTAAATAACAAAAAATCTTAATTGACTTTTTTCGTTTAAAGTAAAATAATTTAAACATGAAGAATTGTTGTTGGGAATTGTCAATATTTATTTAAATAAATATACACATTGTTTGAAATGGCAAAGTTTTTTGATCACTTTTTTAATTAAAATTAAAAATATCATTAATTGAAAATATTTTTTCAAAATTTTAAAATTTTTAGTAATCAATATAATCATTTTGGTAATAGGTGCAAAGACAACAACTTGTTTGCTTGATATTATGAATTTGGAATAAATTTGGTGATTGGAGAAATTTAATAATTTTTTCTGTGTACGAACGAAATTGTCGTAAGCATTTAACTAATATGTGTAACAGTGTTACAAAAATAAAAGTTTTTGTGAAAAATCGAAAAGACAATGAAAATAAAAGGTTAAGAAATAGCAAAACAAAAAAATACGAGCATACCGCAATAAAATGCTTCAGAGCAGGTTAAGTGGAAAAACGTTCTAAGTAGTACACACTTTTTGTTGTGAAACGTGGAATAACTCTTTAAATACCACGAGTCATGATGCTTTTCGTAGTGGAAAAACGTTTTATCTATCATCACGTTTTTGGATATTAAACGTTTTTCCATAATTGTTATTGTCATTATTTTTGAGATAATCTAAATAAAAAAAATTAAAACAAACAAATCTCGACTTTAAAACCCGTTTTTTGGTCTCCTAAAAAATTATTATTTTGTAACTTTCAACGTTATTCGCGGCTTTGCTTCAACTATAAACTAAAAATGACCTTTTATCTATTAATGATTTCAAATCAAAATATTTATCTCTTGCAGAAAAAGTCACATTCATTATGCCTCAATTATCGAAAATAATACTACAAACTCACGATTTGAATGATGGAATAAAATAAAAAAAAAAATTTAAAATTAATAATACATCAGCAAATGTCTAACATAATTATAAGCAAAATAACGAAAAAAACACAATAAAAGTTAAAATAACGAATAATCGTAATCAACAACAGCAATTTTTGCAGACAACTTTTTTGCCAGTATTCGCATGATTTTTTTTCAAATTCCATTCCAACCAACTTAATATTTTTTTTTGGAGTGTGATGATGATTTAAAAAGTTTTGCCGGTAGTATATTTTGCGCTGTCCGTCTGTCTATCCGTTTGTCTGTCTTAACCTCAATTGTTGTACCATCGCATTATACCATGAATAATAGTTTTACATTTTGTTTCTTTTATTTATAATTTTTCATACATTTCAATGCAAAAAGAAGACAAAAAACGTATTTGTCAGCTACACTTATATAGACACACACACACTCACTTTTACATTTGTACAACAAATTTTACACCGTTTTGTAGAAACCCTGCAAGCATTTTTTATCGAGAAAACTGGGAAAATGAGTAGCCGTTCTATTAAAGTGGTCGCAAAAATATAATCGAACTATTTTAATTAGATATATGTTTTTATGTGACCAAGTTGCAAATATAATACCTCCTCATCAACATGGATTTCGAAAAGGAAGTCCTTTCAGTGCAAATCTTTTACAATTTGCTATCGCTGCTAACCGCGGATTTCGTCAAAGGAAGTAAACTGATGTCATTTACACTGATTTTAGCAAAGCATTGTATTAAGTAAATCATTTGCTTCTTGTAAAGAAACTATAATTAATTGGTTTTACGAGGCATATCAGAAAATGGATATACACATATTTATCAGATAGGCCGCAAACAGTTTGATTTACCAGCAGTTATTCTAAACATATTAATGTTCTTTCTGGAGTCCCGCAAGGAAGCCACCTTGGGCCACTGCTTTTCTCATTGTTTATAAAAGACTTGCCTAATGTTATAAAATTCCTTAATACTTAAATGTATGCTGATGATGTCAAAGCTTATCTGAGCTGAAATCAACTTTAAGACCACCATCGACTTCAAAAGGACTTAGCTCATTTTATGAACATCAACTTTATGGAGCTGAATTTAAATAAATGTAAATTAATGCGTAAGAATCAACCCGATTGCTGCTGATTATTTTCTGGGTGGAAATAGTTGACAGCTTCCAAGATCTTGGTATATTATTTGGCCCTAAATTAAGTTTAACTGTGCATATAACAACTCTAGTAAATAGGGCAAGAGGTACACTGGGTTATATAAAACGTTGGTCTTAAGAACTTAACGATCCGTATATTTTTAAAACATTATTCATGGCACTAGTTCGACCTTTTTTTGAATATAGATCAATAATATGGGACCCTGTTTACCAAATCCATTCCAATGCAATTGTGTCGGTCCAAAAACAATTCCTTTTGTTTTGTCATCGTGGACTACGTTTTAACCCCCTGAACTTGCCTTCGTATGCTGCTCGACTTGCTCTTATTTAAAAGTCGTAGAAGTTTGCTTAATGTCTAATTTTTATTCAATGCTATTAATGGTGACATCTGCTGTGGATTAATTTAATTACTTTCAACATTCCTCAACGTCCATCCCGAAATTAATTCCTTTATCAGTTAAATTTTTTGGAGCTAATTTTGCTGATGCTGACCCTCTCAGGAGAATGAGCAATGCATTTAACATATGTATAGACTAGTATGGGCCAGCAGTCGACACAATCGACTGCGATCTAGAAATAACTTATTTGTACCGTTATTTCTAATTTAACCATTCAAACGTCTGGGTTAAAAATTTTAATAAATAAAAAAATGTAGATATATATTTTTTTAATGTAAAGAAACATATCACACTTGATCATAAGGAGGGTATTAACTCAAAATTTAAAAATTCTCAGTAGAGCAGAACAATTTTTAATTTTATATTAAAGGCATATGAAATTAAGTAACGATTTTTCTAATTAAGTACGATATATGTATATTAAAAAGGTGACATAAATTTAAATTCAATATATATTTTTACATATGTATATATTTTAAAATAATTGATTACGATTTGTATATGAAAAAAATACATACATATGTATAGGTATACAACATAAGTCCCCTAATCTTAATGTTTATAACAAAGGCTTTTATATATTTTCCATTTATATTTATGTTGTAGATGAATTAGGTTGTTTTAACTTCTCTATAGACTTTATTTTTTGTCAATACATGATTATCATATAATAAATCCCCCGCTGATCGGTAGTGTCTGTCGCAGCCCATCAAACGATCGCACTTTATTAAAAAAAAAAATGCAATAAACACATGCAACAATAACATTTCAATTATTCATAAGCAAAAAAATTTAAGAAACCAACGGTAACATTTAAAAACAAAAACTCTTCCAAAAAGAAAACAACATATTTAAAATTGTCTTTCCCTTTTTTATTTCTTATTTTCTACTGTTCTCCAATTTAAGGCATAGCAGAGAACTGTGCATTGTGTTGTTCTTTTCACTATGTAAACCAGGCCTGCCATATTTGCTGATTTATCGGCATTTTGCCGATTTTTTTGGTTTAAAACTAGCAAAGTGCCGATTTTTGCTCCAAAAATGCCGATTTTTTGATAAACACTCAACCCCCGGTAACTTTGCTTGTTAACGTGTAATTTATTAATTTTGGGCAACTTTGGAGCACTTGTCATAACCTATACAACCAAACCGAAGGTCTTTTTTAAAATGTATTAACTAATTTTACAATAAGGATTAAATAATTTTCAGAACTTTTATGATTAGTATTTGGGCTTATTGGCTAATGAGTTACTATCAAAATCAAAACTTACAAAAGCGAAATTAACAAAATTGTTAATAACTGTATTCATTTTTATATAGAACTTGCAAATCAAATATTAAAACGTTTTGATTTTGAACAAAAATCTTATAAATCTTTAAATATGATAACCCTAGGTTGGCTTAGGTTCCATGGGCAGCCATCGAGAGACAGCTCACTTCGGTCCTTCAGCGGTCCCTTTGTGATACCCAGCGCCAATGCCCATCCCATAGAGCAGTTACTCAGATGGCGTCACTGCAGAGTTGAGCCCATTCGCCTTCCTAATGAAGAGAAGAAGCAATCTAAGTTCTATTGTAGATAGATCCTTCAAGCAGGAAAACACCGGCTGAAAGTTAAAATTTTTAAGAAGAATTAGAAGGAATTAAAATAAATTTCAGACTTTAAACGTGGGGATTCTACGTATGCATTTCCAGTGCTGTCAAAGTTTGTTCAACAAATTATGATCCGCAAATATGGAAAGAACTTGTAGTGAACCATAATAAAACCAAATTTCGATGTTCCCCGGAAAATGAATCCTCGCAAGGAATTCTTTTTTCTAAAGATTACTTAAATTTAATAATGCAAACTGTTTTGATGTTGATATTAAAATGGATTTAATTAAACTATTAAATTTTTATTTTATTCAACCTTTATTTAAATTGCAATATAATTTATTAAGCTTGAGGTTTTTCTTTTTTATATAAAAATTTTTATAAATTTATTTCAACTCCAATATTTCGATACAGCAATGTGTATCATCGTCAGGGAACAGATTAAACAAATAAAAATAACGTTCACAAAAAAATAATGAAAAAATAATAACAATTGTCAAATAGAAAAAATTATTTACAATTAAAAAAAAAAAAAAAAAAAAAAAAAAATTTTTAATACAAATAATCCATTACATTCTAAAAAATTTTTTAATTTCCTGTTTTGTTTTTATAAACTAAATTTCTATAGTTTTGTGCTACTTTTTCCGTGTCCGATCTAAAATTAATTCTTAACAATTCTGGTACTTTAATGATTTGCAACATTTCTAGCATTAAGCGTCGCTTATAATTGTTTTCTGTGTTTAAAACTGATACATTCTCAAAGTCCGGAGAGTGATTTAAACTGGCACAGTGGGCTGTTAATGCTGTTTTTTGTGATGAAATATCCCTAAACTTTTGATTTGATTTGTGACCCGAAATTCTAGTTTTCAGTTTGTTCTTTGTCGTACCTACATATACTTTGTTGCATTGTCCATTATCATTTCCCTTACAAGGTATTTTATAAACCACATTCGACATTTCTAATTTATGTACTTTATCCTTAGTCCTAGTGAATAATTTACCAACTGTATTATATGATTTATGTGCTATTTTACATGTCCTTGTGTCGAATATTTTCGACTTTTCTAAACGTTCCGATATTTTAGGAATATATGTATATGTACAAATTTTTTTTTTTAATTAATTACAATTTATTTAAAATATTCTTTTTCATTAATTTTTACGTTTTTATATGGTTTATATGTAAGTTAATGCTGAATTATTCTGTTTTGTTATTTTTTGTGTTAATAAAAATATGTTTTATAGTTCTTAAAATGGATGTTATTAATTTGCCGATTTCTTTTAATTGAAGTGCCGATAATGCCAATCTTTTTTTTTAAATATGCCGATTTCTTATCAAAATGATCTGGCACCCCTGATGTAAACACAAAAACAAAGCACACTGCTTCGGTTGTGTTGACATTTTTTTTTTTTTTTTGCACACACGTACACTAGTTTTTATATGTATTAGTAACACTTTCGAACAACTGTAACTCCTAAAATACTAAACCGATTTCAATGATGCAGCTTATGCCAAAAAATATCTTTCGAATGATGTATTATTTGTCCAATGTATAGTGTTGGCGTAAAAGGGAGCAAAAGAAATCGACTTGCACATTAATATATAGATTTATCGAAAGGGCATTAATGACATTTCTTAACTTTTTGTAATTTGTATTGTTAACCTCAACAGTGTAAAAATTTTACTTCAATGAGTACTTTGCGACCGTTTCACACACACCATTAGTCGAAAAGATAAGTGTACGGTGTAAGGTCTTCTTTGGGATAGGAATAAAACTCGTCTGGACTACACTAGGATAACAATTCTAGAAGGTTCGTTTAGGTGTACCTGAGTAGTAACTAAAAGCATAGGATCAGAAGTATCGAAAATGTGTCTTCTAAATGATAAATTTTCTTCTACAATTTAAAAAGCTATACGATATAAAAATCATATTGTTTTTTACATTTATTTCTTTTATTTAACAGTAAATATAAAATTAAATGAAGCATAATATTTATCATTTGTGCTTATACAGGGTGGCGCAGAATGAGCTTTAGGAATTAAATTCCTTGTAACTTTTTTAAGTTACTATTTTTTCCTTGTTTTTTAAGCATTTTGTGGAGATTACCAGGGGAATTTAACATAAATTACTACACAATCGAACAACGAATCAAAACTATTAAATTAACTGCTTGTTCATTAATCTCGAACGAAGATTTCGTTCGTTTATTTTTTTCATATATATTTTACATATAAAACAAATTTAAAAATGTTGTCTTTGTTTGAAATCAATGAACAGGCAGTTAATTTTTCAGAGGAAAATACAGGGGCCAAATAACGGCATTCAATATCGATCGAAATTGCACTATAATTCTAATGGAAATTCCGATCAATATCAAATTCCGTAATTTGGTCCCAGACTTTATTCACAATTTAATAATGAGCGAAGATGGTCATTTCCTATTAAATGGCTACGTCCACAAGAAAAACTGCAGGATTTTGGCTACGGAGAATCTAAGAGATATTTATCAGCGACAATTATGCCCTCTTAAGTGTATTTATTGATGATTGATAATAAGAAATAAAAATTAAAAATACGAATATGAGTAAATTTTTTCGGTTAAAACACATTTTTCTACTTAAGCGGCAAATCATGTAAATATCGTCTGCTCATTTTTGGCTTAGCGCATATGCCCAAAAGTCGAAGTGGAGAAAAACGTCAATGAAGGTTTACATGAAGTTTTCTGAAAATATATCCGATTTAATTTTTTTGTATTTTGACCACTGCTTCTGGCATATGTTTTGAAGTAAAATTTTAATTTATTTGTAAACGTTCATTAACGACCTTAAAAGTAAATGGTATTTTTTTGAAAGTGGAATTATTCTTTTGTGCCGCATACGCCACTTTATTTCTAAAAAGTAGCTTTTTGTGTTGCATACGTACACTTGCTGCTGTGTATTGAGTTGCTGACATTTAATTTTGTTTTTACTACTTTTTTTCTTACGGCAATGAAGCAAAGCAAAAGCGAAATTTTTTTTGTATGAGGAATTTTCAGCATACGCCAAACAGTGGCGTATAGAGCAACACATTACTTAATGTACTTTAAAATAATTTACATGGAGCAAAATTATTGCTTAATATCTCAGAAACCATAAAAAATTTCGTGAAAAAGGTTTTGAATTTAGAAAGAGGGGGTATTCGAAATATATAAACCCCATACTTAACTTGATTTTTTTTTAAATGGTCGGTAGGTCAAGCCAATAATGAGCTGACAATATGTATGTATTTCTAATGTGTAAAAAAAGCAAAAAAAAAATTTGTGGACATTAAAAAAACAGGGGATTTTATGACAAAAATTAATCCTAGAAAGAAAATCAAATGAAGACGTAAGTTTTTGATTAATAAAGAACAAATTAATGTGGATAATATTTTTACATATATCGAGCCATAACCGCAAAAAAGCTTAAGCGACAGCATTTTCAATTTTCGTTTTTTTTAATAAATGAATTTATTGGCAACACCTGCATCACCTCCTAAAATCTCATGGTCACAGAAGGTACCGTTTCGATTTTATGGCAAAAACAATTTTAGTTTAAGCGCCAATTTTCATACAAAATTTTTATGAAATACAGTGCCAGCTCGCTTATCCGAATTAATGATTGCAGACCCTGATTCGGATTAACGAGATATTCGAATTACTGGATGCGCTGTTATTACGTATTATAATTCACTATATTCGAAAATAAAACACAAGCCAGGATTTCAAAATAAATTCATTTTATTTGTATTAATCAAGAATGAAACAATTTAAGCTTTTTTTTAATATTATGTTTTTTTAACATACATAATTTATGATGTAGATTTGCTTCCCTTTCAGTACACATGCTTCCAAAGCCTTGTTCCGCAATTGTTTTTGCATTTATATGTAATCTGTTTGCATACCTTTGCCTAATCTACTGAAGTATTTAAGGCCTGCACAGCTTAACGTGTTTCATAATTATAGGCTATGATTCCACATTACCATATTACATATTTAAATTTATGTTTTCGGGACTTACCATTCAGCAACTAAACTTTTTTCAACAGGACATAAAACATACATACATAAATATTTACAGAGGCCTTTTAGAAGGCATCCGTACTCCTTCTTTTTCCCGCTGGGTATGTATGCACAAATCAATCATAGAAGGCTCTCTATCTCAATGATGTCCCGTTAGTTTTAAAATTCCACACATGGTTTTGTAAAAAAAAAAACAGACACAATAACAAAAAAACAGAAAAATAAATTAAAATTCGGCTTAGAGCGCTTGCAATCAATGCGGACTATAGATGTTTATATAGCGTTACCTAAAACGCAAAAGGCCCTATCTAACATTTTGAAACTTTTACAGGAGAAGAAAAAAACTATTTAAAATGGTAAATTGCTTTAAACTGTTTATAATAAATTTTTCTTCTATTTTTCTTATAAAACCTACCAGTGCTTTTGACAAATAACAATGTTGCATATAATGCAATCTGTTCGTTATGTCTTTTAGCGTTTATCGTATAATATTTTGTAGATAGGGCTTTTTGTTTTTTGTTAATAAAATCGCTCATTTTGGTCGAAAGACTCCTAAATTTGTTGCGGACATTTGTGTTGATGCAATACATCAGAATCAATGAAAAAGCCGATTTTTAATTTTTGGTTAGTTAGGGCCTTTTGCGTTTTAGGTAACGATATGAAATGTCTGCAATGCACAGCAACATATTCCTGGTAATTAAAAAGAAATAGCAATATTTCGAAAGTGCATGCGTAAAACTTACGCAGAGTATCTTTCTAGGGTTAACTTTGTGTTCTAAATACTATCTGCATACACAGGTCTATAAAAAGTGTAACTTATAAAGACGCACAAGAAAAATAATTATTCAACAATGTTTATCATTTCAAAAACTTCAGAATAAAAAACTTCTGGTTCATCAGCCAATGCAATTTTGTTTTATATATTGTGTGTATTAAAAAGTATTAGCTTTTAAGAAGATGCAATAAATTTGTCAAAGCAAACTGAATTATTTTTAAAGTGTGTATTTATTCTAAGAATACACAGAAAAAATTTTTAAATATCTCCTATCACCAAATTTGTTCTAAATTCATAATATCAAGCAAACAAGTTGTTGATTTTGCACCTATTACCAAAATGATTATATTGATTACTAAAAATTTTAAAATTTTGAAAAAATATTTTCAATAAATGATATTTTTAATTTTAATTAAAAAAGTGATCAAAAAACTTTGAAATTTTAAACAATGTGTTAATTTATTTAAATAAATATTGACAATTCCCAACAACAATTCTAGATGTTTAAGTTATTTTATTTTAAACGAAAAAGTCAATTAAGATTTTTTGTTATTTAATTAAAATTTTAATTGAAAATTTATATCAAAACAACTAAAATGTTAATTAAATCAAAATTAAATTTTTGATTTTTTTCAGCTAAAAAAATTATTGATTCAATTATCACATTAATTAAATTAAAATATTTTGTAAACCATTTTTTTAATTGATAAAACACTTTTTTCTGTGTACCTTCTAATAACTCATACTACATTATGTTGGGTTTGATTATATTATACTATAGAAACAAGCGTTACATGATACATGAAAAGCATATTTAAAACTTTTTCGGAAAGCTCTTGAAAAGGCTTCGAACTACCAGCATCTTGGTATGACAAAAAACTTCGCACCAAAAAAGACTAATTTATTCCCACGTCTTGACCAAACCAGTCTTGCCATTGCGTATATAATAATATATTATCGGTATATATCCCCAGCGTAAAAAGTGCTTTTTCCCCAAAAAAATACACTGGGGATTTTTACGAAATTTATTTCCCCATTTACAAAAAATAATCCTCTATTTGGGGATAAATCCCCATAACTAAAAACGCTAAAATGGTATTAGAAATGTGTTCATTTTTTGTAAAACGTGTGCTCTTCTTTTTTACAATGTACTTTGATTTTGTAAATTTAGAGGTCTCTTTGACTTAATGATATATTCAGCATGTCAATGTTATTAATTTTGCATATGTAAAATATGTTAAATCATCTTTTAATCTTCCAGATGTGTAGAAAAAGTAACGCTTGGTCAATTTTATTTTCGAAATACTCGTATCTTCTAAATGCTTGCAGGGAACACACACAAACCATGAATAATTATAAAATGGTTATTGACCGTAAAGTGTTAAAAGTAATCAGTAGAAAAAGTATACATATAATTATGTTATTTTAAATGTATGGGTACTTTTATACATACATATCGCACCTGTTTAACAATAGTGTTTTAACTAAAAATTTTTATATATTCACTTTTTGAAAAAAATCTATTCGCTGTAAAAATATCTTGCTAGTTTGCCTACTTTTTGGTAATGAAGCGGTTGGCTTAAAAATTATTTTTCATATGCCTTTAATGTAAAATTAAAAATTGTTTGGCTTCTACGGAAAATTTTTTAATGTTGAGTTAATACAGTATTGTTGAGCAAGTGCGTTATGTATGTGCTTATGATACTTACATTAAAATTATTACGTTATAGTAACTACAAATTTACATATGTATGACTTTTCGATATTGTTAAACATTGTATGTATCCGAATGAAAAATATTTAAAAACATAATAATAAATGTTTAAAAAAGAGAAAAAAATATAAAATTAAATACCGAGATTAATAAATTTCTCATAATTGTTTTAAATTAAATTATGTTTATAAAATACACTTAAATAAATCAAATTTGTGTGTTCAGATTTTTTTTTTCTTGTTACAGACAGTAAATTAAGTAATTTTAACCCTTAAATAAATACCTGATTTTCCAAATTTAATTTAAAAGAATATCAATGTGCTTATTTTATTCGCCAGATAAAGTGGGAAAAGTAAAGAAAAAAAAATAATAAATAAAATTGATTTTTTATACATTTAATTGCAATTTTTATAATATTAAAAAAAAATTTTATAATTGCAAGTGCACAATTCGGTTTAAAGTATCAAGTCGAATTTAAAACTTCAGGCATTTAAGAGTAAGGGCCTATTTTACCAATTCTATTTAATTATCAATTCATATTTAAATACAGGTTTTCATATAATGCTATTTTTGTTTCACATGAAAACGAATTTTAAATATAATTGGTGAAATAGACCCTAAAAGGATAAATTTTGAAATTGAATTTGCAATATACGACTTTTTAAATGAAACCCAGACTTTGAGATAAAAAAAAAATCCTCTTATTTTTTAACGTAGTCACTTTGTCAACAAATATAAGATTTGGTTTTATCGTTGGAGTCAAATCTGTCTCCTCCGAGCCGTTTATTCTGGTTTAGAAGCAAGAAATACTCATTCAGGGCTTAATCCGGAGAATAGGACTGATGAGGGAGTAATTCATAGCCTAATGCATGGATTTTTTTGTCATTGAATGCCTAGAAATTCTCTTTTTTAATATTCTTCTTTCGAGGTGGGCAGTCTGCTCTCAATGTCTGTCAACACAAAGTAAGTGAGCTTATTAAAATTTTGACGAGTCAACTGAACTGACAAATGCCAGTTGGCAGGAGCAGAGTTCGGCATTCAGTTAAGAAGCGAGATATTCAATAAGTCACGGACTTATTGATCCGCCTTCGTATATAAAGACGTATCAAAATTGACCCCAGATTTGAATTAAATAGAAAATACGTATTGGATTGTTTTTTCTTTAATGAATCATAAAGTATGTTCATAGTGGATTAAGCGATTGGACAAATGTGTCTCTCTCCACGACTATGCTGTCACATACGCACTTTTGTGTCGACTAAATTGATCAATTTGCCGGGTTATAAATGGTGATTCAAATTGAGGTTTGATTTTCAATATACCTTTTTACAGATCACTTATGACTCATATTAAACTTCTTTGTCATTTTATTCAGTATCGTTTGGCAACTCATCGTGGAAATCCTCACACCACTACAGCGCCTCCAAAATGTTCAGCTGTATTACTAAAATCAGCGTTCTGTGAGAAATGTTTTCGTGCGATTCGAGGAACTTACGGTGCGCATAATCGACCTACTGAAGCCACTATTGCCAACACCATTCGCGAATTTGAGTCTCAGTTTACATTAGTGGATGATACTCGAACGGTTATACCACATCCAGCATTTAGTAAAGTGAATATAGCAGCTGTAGCTGAGAGTGTATGCGACCACGCGACAAATCGATTCGTCGTTGTTCTCAGTACACGCAGAGAAAAAATATGTTTAGATATGGTCACCTCCAACATAACTATTTTTAGACAATATTTTAACCATATTATGTTTAAATTTAACCATATTATTGTCACCGACAAACATATAATTGTTAAATTAGTCCTCCATCAAGAAGCCACAACCATATTATGGTTGCAATTCTCTTTAAAAATTGTTTTGTTGGAGGTGACCAAATTTAAACATATTTTTTCTCTGGGTGCAGCTCGGCTTGTCGCATTCGACAACTTGGCGTATTTTACTTAAGGATCTTGGCTTGAAAGCGTACAAATGATGTAAACTGACGAAAAAAGATTATTATTTTAATAAAACTCAATCCCTGAAGAAGTTGGAAAGAATACCAACGAAACGTCGGATTTTATTGAAAATGAAATAAATAATCTTTTATTTACATTAAATTAATGACCTTGAAAGCCTGTATATAGAAAACTATAACAACTATTTAGCGTACAAAATTCAACTTGTGCAAAAATTGAAGCCAGGCGACTTAAATTTGCGTATTTTTTCCGTGAATGGGCTCTGGAAAAACTTAATGAAAATCCACTGTTTTATCGTCAAATTTAGTTCAGTGATAAAATACATTTCTGGCTTAATAGATACGTTAAGAAACAAAATTGCCGTATTTGAGCCGATGAGCAACCCGAAGAGTACCAAGAGCTTCCATTACATCCATTAAAAACAACGGTATGGAGTGGTTTATGAACTGGTGGAATCAGTGTTCCATATTTCTTCAGGAGTAAGGAGAATCAGAATGTTACCGTCATTGGTACACAGAAAAAATTTTCAGTAGTTTTTTATCAATAAAAAAATAAAAAAAAACAAGGCGGCGCTACGAGCCAAACAGCTCGTGAAACAAAGACCTTGTTGAGAAATCATTTTGGTAAGCGGTGAATTGGCCACATAGATCGTGCGGAATCATACCTTTGGACTATTTTTTTTTTTTTTTTTTATGTATAAAGTGTGAGTTCTTCAGGAATAAACCAGCTATGATTGACGCTTTAGAAGCCAACATTACTCGTGCTATTATCGCCGCTATGCTCGAACGAGTCGCCCAAGCTTTGACCTTCCGAATGGACCACCTCAGACGTTGTCATGGCAACATTTGCATGATATAAATTTCAAACAGTAAATGCCATAAATTGTTCTTTTAACCGATAATTAAAATTTGAAGTTCACTTTCAAATTTATGTGTTTAATTTTAAATTATAAATCCAACTTTTTTTTCCACTCATTCACCCCGATAGTGAATAATTTTTCCCTCGTAAATGTTTCCTTCTTCACGTATTTGCGATCATGATAAACTCCCATGAAAAAAAATTATTTATAGGCAAATAATAACGTGAAAAAAATGTTCGCAGGAAAAATCGTGAAATATCGTGTAAAAATTTTTCTCTCGTAATTTGTTCACTTTTCCCTTTGAATTTCTCACTTTATTTTTGCTGGGGAACAAAACGTTTATGTAAGCAATTCTTCTAATAATTCGAATATTAAAGTTTAAAAAATTAATCTTAAGGTCAAGATCCGTTAAAAGAGACGCAAATTTATATGTATATTGTTCAACAAAATGCAAAAAAACAGGTTGATTACCTGAGGAGTTATGAAGCTTTTCAAAGACGTGTTGACAGAATTTTAGAAATTATTTTAGTACATAAAAGTGCAATAAGCTAATGTTGCAATCAAACTATAACTCCAATACAATATATTTTATTTTGTTTTTTTACATTTTCTTTAAAATATACGTGTATATTTTTGAACAAAAAAATTTTCTAAAAATTTCATGGGAACAAAAAATTTAAAAATTCCCCGAGAGTTTTTCCATTTTCCATTTGTCTATTTCAATTCAATTGTAAAAATAGGAAAAACCTCCTGGGGATTTCTTATTTACAAATGGGTTGTATTTCAAAAAGATGTATTGGAGCTACACGAACGAGTCCTTGCAGTAGTTAGAAAAATTTCGAGATAATTTTTTTAAACTCTTGTTAACCATATGTGCCAGTTTAAACACATTCGATAAATAATTATAGTTACAATTCTTTTTTAAGGGAAAATGTGAGGGTGGCGGCGTGTCCTTCTAATGATTTTTGAAAATTTCAAACATACTGTTACATTTTTAACTTAAATAAAACATGCTTTGGGTATTCAGGGAAACGTAATGATTATAAGTTTTATTTTAAAAATTTACGCATATATTCTTAATATAAATTTTTTTTTTATATATAAAATATTATTTTTCTTATTTCAACTCAATTCAATTGGTCAATTTTCCTTGAAACTTTTTCAATTTATAGTTTTTCCAATATGTATATTTTTCTACATATTTTTATTTCAATAATCAATTACTTGTCTTTAAAAGAAATAATGCAAAAAAAAATAAAACACAAAACAATAAAAATATTGTGTAATGCATAAAACATGAATCGATCGATATTGACATTAAAGATTTGTTTATTTTCAATAGTAAAACGTGTTAACAACTTGTTTTTGCGCATTTTTTAGCGTTTTTCTACAATTTTTCTCCCTGTCTTTATAAAATTCAAAAACATCTAAACAGACAAATCAACAACCGCAAAACACAGACCAACTTTTACGCAATAAGTTTTTAAAATTAAAAAAAAAAATTTATGCAAATTGTGTCATGTCAACATAACAAACGGTGAAAACGTTAAAGAAATACACTTAAAAATCTTTAAAGTCTGACAGGGTCTGTGTTTATTTTCCTTGATACGAGTTGTAGACTCCCTAAAGTGAAATTTTTGGTTAGAAAAAATCACATTCTCAAAAACTGTTTCAACTCGCATAAATCTCTGAAAAGTAATAGATTTGAAAACAATTTAAGCTCCAATTACATTTCTACAAACATAAATCACTCCATATCATAGTGATTAATAACACTGCGGAACAGTCATTTTGCGGCCTGGAACTTTGTGTAATTATTTTACTAATTTGAGGTCGCTGATTCCAAATCTAACATTCATTTTTCTCTATCAGCTCCAGTTTTAGAGATATACCGTTATGTCCAAAATTAAAGTACTTCCAGCACATATATTGAAATAACATGAAAATGGTGCACCATATTCCCTTAGAAAAAAAACCGAAATTCGCTAACAATATTATCTTTAAGACGTACTAACATTGTTTAAAATTTGGCCAGTAATTTCAGAGATATTGTTGAAGTTTTTAAAAAAACAAATAAAAATTTAAGAAAAAAAAAATTTTGTTGTTCTTTAAAAATTCATAAAAAATAAATGTGCAACAAAAATCACAGTTTGGGTCTAAAAGCATTTAGTTCAACATATTTCGAATGAAATGAGCTTTATTTCATTGCAATCGGTGCACAACTTTTGATTGTATTCAAAATGTATCCATAAAAAAAAACATATTTTAATGTATATTTTTTTTTGTTCACACATACACATTAAAATACGTTTTTTTTATGGAAATCGCAATTTTTATCAATTCGGTAAATTGTGAACACAATCAAAAGTTGTGCACCGATTGCAATGAAATAAAGCTCATTTCATTCGAAATATGTTGAACTCATATAAAGTACAACACTCTTAAATTGCATAAATTTGTAAATGTAAGAGTTTGAATGGACACTTTTTAGACAGAAAATTAGGGATATGTTTATGTGGTAAAGAAACTAAAAGCTTCTTTTGATAGGATTCACATGGAGCAATACCTTTGTGTTGATGAGCAGATTTGTACAACTAATGCTAGAAATACCTGAAAAAGATACATCCGAAATAAGCCACATAAGTGGGGCTATCAAATATGGGCACGCCATCAAGCAATTAATCTTGTATATTAGACCCATCCCAGCAAAAATTTGTGCTTACCCGAAAGCAGGTTCAAAAGGCAGCTTTCAGTTGTATATCGCTTCCACTTCTGTGAAATATTATATGAAATATTTTATTGTTTACCTTAATTTATCTTATTTCAAAATTTCAGACATTTTGGAGATCGTAGACTTAAAAGGTTTAAAAAAACCACCGCAACAAATTTTACTAAATTAATTTTTTTATACTTACAAACGACAAAATTTCGTTAAACATATTATGTTAAGTGAAACAAATCGTATTGCCGCTAATCGTCTTATCGCACATGAAGGAACTTCGCACGAAAATTTAGTGCTATGGTACTTTTTAAAATGGAAAATACGGGAATACAACCGCGATTTAAAAAGTGTCATTATTTTAAATTGTACTTTTTATGTCAACCAATCGGGCGCATATTTTAAATCTCATTTTCAACTTAAATTCTCACTTTTAACGTTTTTATTTAAATGATCTTATTGTTGTGAATTTTAAATGGTAATTTTACCAAACAGGGTTCTAATACTGGCAGTCGTGATCGAGTACTTCTTCGATATGAAAGCAATTTTATATCTAATTCTTTAAGTCGATACTGACAGCATTGAAATTATTGTTTCAGTGTTGTGAAAACACGAATAAATGCTTTTCAAAACTTTCAATTCGTTGAGCATCGACTGAAAGAATTAGAAGTTAAATTGCTTTCGACTAGAAAAAATATTCCATCACGACTGCCACAATTGGCACCCAGTAGTTATAACTACACCACAATAGTGGAGAGCGAATTATGCATTTGTGTTGATGTTTGTAACACCTTAAAGTTTTGGTCTTAGACCCACCTTTAAGTATACCGATCGACTCAGAATCACTTTCTTAGTCGATCTAACGATGTCCGTCCGGCTGTCCATGTAAAACTTGTGCGCAAGGTACAGGTCACAATTTTGGAGATAATTTAATGAAATTTGGTATATAGGTTATAATTAGCACAAGGACCAAGCTTCTATACAAGCTGCTTTCCGGAATGTGTATTTGCGCCCATAAGCAAAACTATGATTTTTTCGCAATTCAACAACTTTTTGTATGGGAAATATTTTTAAAACTTTTAAAAACAAACAAAAAAGTAGTCTTCTTTCAAAAAGTACTCTCTTGTTACCATTCAAAAATATCAATTTTCCATCCCTGATTATGAGCTAATGTGGTGGAAATAACATTTACAAAATTTCTTTAAAATGTACATTTCGTAAAGTGTAGAAAATCTCCTTAATTCTAATCAGAATGTTTGAAAATTTTTACAGGAAAAGATTTTATGTAAACAATGGGTGTTCTTGTAAGCCCGATAGAATTTACGAAATCAGTTAACTCTGGCAAATTAAATTATTCAGATTTACTATGAAAATCATTTTTGACTGAACGTGTTTGCTAATAAACTAAATTGCCGCATAAATAGACCTTTTGGATCGGTTTACACACTGGTGGCTTCATCAGGCCTTGGGGGCTATTCTCTAGTGCGATGCAATGGCAATTTCGATACGAAAGCTAAATGCGGTAAGAGGCCAATCCTTACGCAATTTTTTGAAAACGAATCAACCCTGACAATAATAACACTTTTTTTTGTGACAAGCTGGGGCGTTTTAACATAATTCGGGTACGCTGAATCCAGTGGTGCCCGCGGTTTTTTAAGATTGGCTCTGGTTTTCGAGATATACCGTTATAATGGAGGAGGTTGCACAACATATGCTCGCGTAACTCAAAAACCCTTAAGCTAATTGAAAAAACTTAAAACCCCGAAATTCTTTAAGAAAAGTAAATCTTTCTAATATCCGCAGTAATTTTAGAAACATAATCTTTTTTTTTTTGGAAAAAAAAATAAATTTTTTAACAAAATTTCGAAATTTTTGTTTTTTAAAAATTCATAAAAAATTGGAAAATACAGCTATGCTTCTAATTTTTTCCAGACGTATATAAAACAAGGCATAAATGATTAAAATCTGTTTGCAACTTTTGATTTTATTCACAAAAGTCGACAAATTGTAATTAATTTAAGAATTTCATAAAACGCAATATTTGTATGGGAGCCCCCCTAAGGGATGGTGATAAAGGGAAAGTATAATTTGAGAAAATTTTAAGAACAAAAAACTTAAGGAGGTCAGTCATACATTTTATCCCCCTACGGGCAACTCCTGGGCATTTATGGGACTTTTTCTTCAATACATTTCTAGTCTGCATTGAACATTTTGTATGGAAGACTCCTTAAGGAATGAAGATAGCGGGTGGGTATGTTAGAAATAAATGATTGAGATGAAAAACAAAGTGGGGTTGGTCATACATCTGACCCATCTAGGGGCATCCTAGGCGCTGCAGGGGTCAAATTTAAGAATTTCATTAAACGGCCATATTTGTATGGGAGCCCCCCTAAGGGCTGAAGATATATGGCAACTATGTTTTAGGAAAATGTTAAGAACAAAAAACATTGGAGGTCGGTCATACATTTTATCCCCCCAGGAGTGAATGCTAGGCCTTAGAAACAAATGATGGGAATGAAAAATAAAGTTGCGCTGGTCATACATTTGGCCCATCTAGGGGTATCTCAGGCGCTGCAATTGCAAAATTTAAGGCTAAGGTTCTACACGTATAAAAAACAAAGTTCCAAACAAAATAAGCTATAAGTGATTAAAGTCTGTCTACAACTTTTGATTTTTTCAGAAAAGATGAAATTTTTTTATTTTTTATAATAACCAAACTTAAAAATTTCAAAACATTTATTTTTGTTGTTAATTAGTTAAAGTTAAAGGCTTTATTTAGAAATTTATTCTTCTTCCTCCTGCAGATTCCAACAAATATCCCCTAATAGCGAATCAAGTTGTTCGAGCCTGGCTGCTACTTGGTGAAATCTCTCGCCATGTTCATCAGACTCGGCTGGTGATTGTTCATTAAATTTTTCGGCCTGGTAATGCAAAAAATGTATTTTCAATGACATTCTAACGTTTAAGTTTTTAAATGCGGTTAGCATATTTTTCGCCAGTTTTCAGACCGATGATTTCCTAATACATTTTCTATTACTGATTTCGCACAATTCCAGGCCAATAGCTCGATATCATTCAATGCAACCTCAAATTGATGGACCTTCATAAGACGACGAATGTCCGGTCCATTAAGAGTTCCTGGAAAATAAAAACATTATTTACTTTCATGCCGCTTAATCGTGGAAAAATTCGGCGCAATTCGGTAGAAGCAACACCATCTGGGCTCAATGCTTTTATAAAAATTTTTACAACACCCAGTTTGATGTGGAGCATTTATGACTTTATTTCTTAATTCTAAGAATTTTTGAATCGGTAACTGTGGATTTTCCTACCGCAAAGTGAAAGTGTGGTAATAATGCATGCATATTTCTTTGGAATAGCATAAATTTTAATATTTGTTCTTTTGTTTTGTATTGTAAATGGCACAAAAACCGCATTTTTAAAAATTTTACGTCAAAATGTCATTGAAAATTAATTTTCTGCATTGGCACATTCTCCATATCGGCCCTTTGCTGCAATAGAGTCATAACTCAAATTTGAATTGCTAGCATCTAAATATTTAATTTATCTCTCTAGAGTTGAATATAGAAGATATTTGTATGAAATTTTTACACAATATGAAGAAGCGATATGGTGATTAACTCCACATTATTAGCTAGTAGGCGGCCCTATGTTCCACTGTGAGCTAAAGCATTAAATACATTAGCTCAAAAATCAGCGTTTTTGAGTTATGACTCTATTGCAGCAAAGGCTCGATATATACATTATGTTGAATAAAGAATTTAATAATTAAAAAAAATCCTATGAAATGCTCCAAATAAATTATATTCTTCATATATATTGAAGAAAAAGTCCCACAAATTCCCAGAAGTCGCCCCTAGTTGTATATAATGTATGACCGACCTCAATTAATTTTTTGTGCTTAACATTTTCTCAAGACATACTTGCCCTTTATCGCCACTTCTTAGGGGCGCTCCCATACAAATATTGCGTTTTATGAAATTCTTAAATTAATTAAAATTTGTCGACTTTTGTGAATAAAATCAAAAGTTCCTAACAGATTTTAATTATTTATGGCTTGTTTTGTTTGCAGCTTCGTTTTTGATATGTCTGCATAAAATTAGAATTAGAATTTTTTATGAATTTTTAAAAAACAAAAATTTCGAAATTTTGATAAAAAAAATTAATTTTTCTTTAACAAAAAATATTATGTTTCAATAAGGACTACTCATATTAGAAAAAAAAATTTATTTTATAAATGAAATTTCGGATTTTTTAGTAATTTCAATAAACTTAACCGGTTTTGAGTTACGTGAATATATGTTGTGCATCCTCCTCCATTTTCGATATAACGGTATATATCCAAGCCAATCTTAAAAAACCGTGGGCACCACTGGATTCAGCGTACCCGAATTATGTTAAAACGCCATGTGCCCGGCTTGTCTGTTTTTTCAACTAGCATAGTGTAATTAGTGATGGTCCAGTTTGACAGTATCGCATCGCAATAGAAAGTAGCCCGCCTATTTCATCAAAAATTAGACGTTTGGAATGCGCTTCGTCAAAAACATCCATAATCAATATGTCCGAAATCCATTTCAAATATTGATTCCATGTGTTGATCTGAAAATTTTTTTTTTTATTAAAATTAAATTGTTTGTGTTAATATTATATAATTTCAAGTAAAATAGGGCACAAAAAACACCCTTTCTAAAAAGTTTAGTGCAATCGGTCTATAATGGAAGTGGTAATAACTTTCGGGACAGGTCATTATCTCTCCCGAAAATTACATTCACTTCTATAAATCTCATAAAAATTATGGTATCGAGTTCAAGCGCAAACCGAATTATATTTAAACAATCTTGCTGCAATTATCTTTATATACTCATGTAATGTAGAACATCCCATGGAAAAGTTTCAATGAATTCTAATAAAAATGTTCCATGTAAGCAACCTTTTGCGGTGCTTAATGTTCCATTCTAAAAATATATGCAAGAATGTGAAAATAAATGCACAAATAAATGGTAAATATGTTGCATATCCTACCCCTAGTTATATTTCAGAGTGGGATAGTAACCGTTTTTGCAACTTTATTAAGTATTTTTTTATGCAACCGAGTGTTTTGTTTCTTTACTTTATTCTTAAGTGTAACTACAATTGATTTTATATTGTGAAAGTGTAATTAACTGAAATGAATTAAATTATTTTATTTAAACAAATATGGCGGAATGTTTTTAACAACGGGGGACTTTTATTATTGAAAATCAGTGTTGTTAACGCTTATTGGCAACCACACAAATTGAATGTTGAAAATTGCTTCAATTGCCTTGAATATCGCTAATTGTTATAAACTTTGCATTTAGTATTTGTCTCGCTAAATATACATTTGCGTTAAGTGTAAAATCAAGATAATATTTTGTTCCACTAAAATACGGAAAATG
This sequence comes from Pollenia amentaria, assembly GCA_943735925.1. Classification (NCBI taxonomy): domain Eukaryota; kingdom Metazoa; phylum Arthropoda; class Insecta; order Diptera; family Polleniidae; genus Pollenia; species Pollenia amentaria. Next base: position 125,190,364 of record OX031007.1, read on the forward strand.
TAACACTTTTTAAATGAGTTTGTAACATGATAATTTTATTTTTTTTTAGAAAAGAAAACACCATTAAACTTGTTCTTAAAAATACATTTATATATATACATTTATTTATGTATTTAATCGGTAGTTAAATTCCTAATCGCTTAAAGATTTTTGTAGGTTACAAAAGATAATCTCTGCTTCATTGTGTAGTTACATTTTGCGTTGTAGCAATTCACTCTAATAAAAATATATATTTATTAACCTAAACAAAAAGTTGCCATTAATTATAAACAAGTTTATAATTAACTGTTTTATATGTCTATATAAATATTTAAAATTAATTAAACAACTTAATAAATTTAAGCTAAACTACTTATATATTTTGTAACACTTTTAACTAATTTTTTGTTTTTCTTTTTTTTTCGTTTTAGATAAAACTTAAAAAAGTTTTAGGCCTCACAGTATGCAGCAATGCAGCATTGGATTGTTCACCCATTAGTGGCCTTTTGGCCTATCCGGCTGGGTAAGTTTTGCCAATAAAAGTAGTTTATGTATTAAACTCGTTGAACAAGGGCTGCCCATTTCAAAAGCACTTCTTTTTTATTGTGTTCGTTTTTTTAAAAGTGCTTTTAGTTTTAAAGATAAAACAATATTTTAAATACTTTTGTTAAAATTCTTGAAAAAGAGACTTCCTTTTTATGCAGGGACGTAGTAAAGAATAAAATGGAGGATTTTTTTGTAATATAAAGTTATAATAGCTAGTGTATTTTAAATTGTGTGTTTCGGGACCTCTTTTGTAAAGGCAAACGTGGGCCGACTACTCTAGATCTGATCCGTACTTCTATCAGAGTCTTAAGTAACACTTCGTAAGCAATACTTAAGCTAGAGGTCCTCACCACGCGTCAATGCGTTGATGCGTTTAATACTTTCTGTGACGCGTTTTATGCACTAACTTTTTTGTTATGATAATTTGTTGTCTTACTATTTTTTATCAAATAAAAATAATTTTGGCAAAAATGAATCCACCCCACCCCACAGGCATATTTATTGATAACATTGAAAATAAAATGTAAATTGTCATCCGTGGCTACCAAAAACATATGACCTTTTCAACACGCATGCGTCGCATTTAAAAGAAACAATACTTCATGCGTTCGATACGTATTCAATTTGCTGTGTAAGCTGTCACCAGTGTTGCCAATTAAGCCATTTAGTGGCTAGATTTTGCCATTTTTCATCTTGTTTAGCCATGAAAAAATAAATTTAGCCATTAGTAATACTTTAACCATTTTTATTAAGCCAAATTTCCTAAAAGTTCTTGAAATTTGTGACCAAAAACTTTTATAAATGCTGCATTTTTCTTAATTACAGTTGAGCATCGAATATCCGGGATGCTCGGGACCGGAAGCGTTCCGGATAACCGATTTTACCGTTTAATTGAGGTAAAATTTTGTACTCATATTTACATAAATGTTTGTTTTTCTCTAATCAATATACACACTTACAAAATATAATACCAATACATTTATAATTATTACTTATTTAATTACACTGTGCTAGAAACTTACACTTTTTTTTGAGACAAGCTGGGCACCTGGCGTTTTAACATAATTCGGGTATGCTTTATCCAGTGGTGCTAACCGTTTTTGTAGGTTAGCTCTGGTTTTCGAGATATACCGTTATTTCTAAAATGGAGGATGTTGCACAAGATATATTCGCGTATTTAAAAAACGGTTCTCTTCATGGAACAAACTCAAAAAACCGAAACTCCACTTTTTTCTCATTTTTGTTTGAAAAAAATTTTTTTTTTGCATATCATAAAACGCAATATTTGTATGGGAGCCCCCCAAGAACTGGAGATAAAGCGCAAGTAGGTCTCTTATGTATGGGAGTTCCCTTTTGGAATGGAGATAGCTGGTAGATATGTTGGAAATAAATGATGGAGATGAAAAATAAAGTAGGGTTGGTCATACATTTGACCATCTAATATTGTTTCTAACACGAATGAGCATATGAAAAAAAAGTTTAACCTTTCTTAAAGAAAATTGTATTGTGTTATTTGAGTTTGTTCAATAAACTAAATCGGTTTTGAGTTACGCGAACATTTGTTGTGCAACCTCCTCCATTTTCGAAATAATGGTATATCTGGAAACCCAGAGCTAACCTAAAAAGCGGTTAGCCCTACTGGATTCAGCGTACTCGAATTATGTTAAAACGCCAGGTCCTCGGCTTGTCTGTTTTTTCAACTAGCACAGTGTTACGAGTATTAAAAAGTCATTTAATGTGGTTTGTTGCTTCTTCTTAACCTGTATATTTTCTGCCAAGAGCTTATCTTGAAGACGGTAGATTTCAATATTATATTTCTCTGCAATGTTTGCCGATGCAGAATTTTCCAAAAAGTTTAGCAAGGGGTTTTAGCAATCCCGGATAATTGAGATAATCACGATTAATCGATTGAAAAAACAATCTTCCTTTCGTTATCGATCCCGGTTATTGAATCACAGATAATCGATGCTCAACCGTAGTTAACGCCAATAATTTTTTATAATGAAAAAATAAATTTTATCGAAAATTTGAGAATTTCGCTATTCAAAGATTTTTCTTATGTTTAGTTTGTTGTTACTAAAAATGTATTAATAAGTTTTATATTAATATGTAAGAATTTTTTTGTAATAAAATCTTGTTTAGCAATTTTTTACCAAAAAAATTAGCCATTTCTAATAGTAAAGTGTTGACATTATTAGTTGGCACATACAATTGCACTGATTCTACTTGTTTTGACAAATGCATAAAACGGAACACGGCATGGTGTGGACCTCCAGCTTAATGTAGGCAATGGCATGAATTTTTTTTTTTTATTTTTTTTTTTTTTTTTTTCTTAAGTTAAATCCACTTTTTTTAATACTTATGGTTAAAGGTGATCGGCCTTATGCAAAAAAATTAATGTGAACTTAAATTGAATTTTAAACAAAAAATTTTTATGGAAAACCGCTTTTAACGAATACTTCAAGTTTACAATAATTTGTTTGCCTAAAGCCTAGTACTCTGTTCAACATTTCACGTGAAATGCTGTCAAAACTCATATGAAAAAAAAACTTGTGCGGAATTTCTATGGAAAAATGTTGATAGAGTTGTACTCTGTTTAATTTGTGAAAAAATTGTGAAATGTTTCTGGCAACATTTTTTTACAACTGCAAAATAATATAAGCTGCACTTATTTTACGTGGAATTTTAAGCAAATGAAAATAGTTTAAACTTAATAATAAAATGAGAACTGCAAAACATAAATAACCGGTAACAGTTTTTCATCAATATTTACTTTAATTTTTACTTAATTTTTTATTTCAAAAAATACTTTTTAGTAAAATACATGTGGGTTTAAAAACGGCAAATTGTGCAAACTCTCGAGATAGGTAATATTGATACATGTCAAATTTTTCGCATGAAATAATAGATGTTGCTGAACATTTTTCACAAATTGGAACAGAGTACTAGGCTTAAGGCTGTATATATTTAATGGCCGTTGGAAATTGAAAACAGATCGCTAAAAAGATAACATGATTTTTTTTAACCAAATAGGAGTGCGCCACAAGTGTAGAATTTCTGAAGGTGTCCGCTGATATAAACCGTGGAAACCCTTGGTTTAAAAATTGTGCTGGTATAATTATATTTTTTTATAGCATAAAATAGATTTTATGTACGTTGTAAACATTCCAGGGCAAATTTAAGTAATTTATTTATTTTCTCTTCTTGGTAACCCTTTTTATAAGTACCCCTGTGCACAATAGGAGATTTCGGTTAAAACCCTATAACTTTGTTATTTCTTTTAGTAAAGCAATAAAACTTAGAACGGGGCTGGAGTAGCTAAAGGGCGTTGTACGTTTTAAATTTTTTGTCTCGCCCATGTATAACGGCCCTTATAATATGCAGCCTATTACGCCGCCATTTGATATCCAATATTAAAGATATATATATATATATATATATATTATTGTAAATGAGGTTGAGACAGCTATATGATATGTGATTCTAAAATCTGTCGAAATATCACTCTTGATTTTCATATAATAAACCAATTTTTCACAGGTAGTCATATTATTAGTTTTTGTTTATTTTTTTTTTTTTATTATTATTGCATACAAAAATATATTAACATAAAATAATAAATATTTTTGAAATATTTTTTGAGCTTTCTCGATGTTCTCAATAATACATAATACAAACATATATAAGTTTGTTATTCCGTTTATAATTTTTACAATATTAATCTTAGACCCTATAAAGTATACATATTCTGGGTCCTTATGAGTATCAAAGTTGATTTAACGATGTCCGTCTGTCTGTATGTTGAAAAGGGGTTTCCGAAAACCCCAGTAATGAGGGGGACAGGGCTGTTATATATTTATTTCACATATACTTCTGTAAAGATTGCTATTGAAATTCAGCCGGTAATGATTTAGATATGAGCAATAAAACACGACTGCCTCTAATTTTACCCATAAATCCATTATTGTTGTTATTGTTTTTTGTTCCTTTTTTCTATATGTCTGGAGAACGGCAAAAGTCAAGATTTCCAAATTTGGTTCAAGCATCTTGGATATCAAGACCCAACCTCTCTAAAAAATGGGTGGGATGGGAGAAATGGGCATGACTTTTCTACATTTTTGTAGATTTCTACATTTTTGTTTATCTAGAGAACGGAAAAAGCCGAAGTTTCCAAATTCGGTATAAACGTATCGGTTATTAATGCACAACATCCCACAAAATGTGGGCGGGGTTGGAGAAGTGGGTGTGGCACAAAGTAGTTTTATTTATATCTAAAAAAATGTAAGAAATAACTTTTCCAAATTTGGTACAGATAAGTGGGTTATTAATGCACAACTTCTCTAAAAATATGATCAGGATTTTAGAAGTGGGCGTGGCACCTCCCATACAAATACATTATAGATTTCTGTATATCTGGAGAACGGCAGGAGCCAAAATCCCCAAATTCGGTAAAAGTATTTGGTTATTAATACACAACATCCAACAAAATGTAGGCGGAATTGGAAGAGTGGACGTGGCATAGCCGAGTAAAGCACTCTTATTTGTTGTTTTATGATTTTCCCACACAATAAAAAGTTTAAAATTTTTAATAATAGAGAACATCAAAAAGGTAAGATTTCAAAAAGTCGCCGAAGATGGCTGTGAAAATTATAGTACATACTTACTTATGAGCCTTTGTACTACCCTGTAATAGGGCCCTTCAACCTCTAAAACCCCCTAAAAAAATTTTATTGATTGAATTATTTTTTTTAGAAAATTTTATATACCAGAATTTTTATATGAACGATGCGGTCAAAATTATTAAGATTAGCTTTAATATTGCATCAAAAATTGTTTAAAAATCCAAAAATAATTTTTTTTTTGAGGTTTTGGCCGAAATGTATCTCTGTGCTGTGGTGATAAAGGGTATATATAAATGTGTTTTCTTTTTTTTTTCATAAAAAAAAATTTAAACTTAAGATTTTTCATAACATTCGATACTATCGATAGTTTTATTACAAACTATTGAAAATACTGTTGATAGTTTGGCAACTTTTGCAAGGTTTCAATACACAATTGTCTACTTTCTAGCATCAACCGTTAATAATAGGAACTAACAATAATCTTTTAAAAATACCCTGGGTCGCTCCTGCGTTATGCGCAATTTTAATGTTTGCTAAAAAACATTTTTTTTTCCTCGTTTTTCCATTCACCATTAAATACTCTGTTTTCTAAACATTTTTGAGTGCATTTTTTGGTATGACCACAGTTTTAGTTTTGGATTTTATTTATCTTGAAATTGTTGTTGTAATTGTTTTGAGGTTCCTCCTTTATACAAAATGTTTTTTGTGTGTGTTTATTTGCATCTTCCAAGCCATTTCATGAATTAAAAGTGTGTTAAAGGTCACTCATTAAACACTTTCTGCAGCACTCTTGTAAAATAAAACTAAACTTTTGTTTATTTTGTTCTCTTTCTTTCAGTTTTAACTGTTTTCACCAGGTTGTTGAGGCACTTTTAAATAATAAAAAATACCCTACACCCAGGCGTATAGTATAACACTTATAGAATAAACTAAATGTAGCATTTACGTGCATGTTTACATCCCAAAGACAAGGGTTTATAGAATTCGTTTTAATGGCATGAATAGTTCTTTATTTGTTTTATGTGCGCCCTGGGAGTTGAGTCTTAATAATACGAGACTTTTTACAGTGCATATTATGACAATGACTTTAATTAAGATTTTAATTGCAAGTTTATTATAATAAACGATATTTATTATGAGCAAGATGACCACAAATGCATAATACGACAAAAAAAATACAATATTGAAAACAAAAATGTTAATGAAGAAATCAGGGCTGTGGAGTCGTCAAAAAATAGTTATAAATCCGACTCCAACTCCAACCGCTGAAATTTTTAACATTGATGCGAAATGTATATGAGACATTTTTTTTTTTTTTTTGCTTTAAACTCTGTTTTTTAATGCAGTACCATTTAAATGATTAAATATAGCTAAAAAAAAATATTAGAAAATATTTTTAAATTTCGTATGCCGAAAAATTTTTGTGAAAATATTCCTGGAAAATATTGAAGGAATAAGACTATTAATGTATAAAAGCTTTTTAAATTGTAATTTGACTTAGAATACACATTCGAATTAATATAACAATTTATAACAAAAATTAAACTAAACATGTAAACTAAAATTTCCAGATTCTATTTGTTAAAAAAAAACTTAATAAATTTGATTGGTTAAATTTTAATATACAAAGATAAAAAATAAGTGAAAATGGCAACAATAAGTACTAAATGAATGTGGCAACACTGTAAAAAGGGGCGGATGAGTTTTTAGCTCGTCATTTAGAACAATGAAGAATCACTACTAAAAATTAAAATTATCGGGATTTTCGTGATTTGAAATCCGCGTGATTTCAAAACAAGCCTGCATATTATAAGCGGAAAGGGGCATTGAAATTAGCAGGCGGGACACGATTGCAAATTATAAAGTGAAATAAAATTAAAATTAATTAAAATTAATTAAGTCCCGCCTGCTGAACCTAATGCGAATATTTAAGTTAGCCATTCAGCTCATAATATAATCTGTTAACTCGAAGTAGTGTTTACTTTGTTTATGGTTAATATGAATTCTGTTTCTGTCTTTTTACTCTGCCAACACTTTTAATGAGATGTGCCAGCCAGTTATCAAAAACATTTTTAAACAATTTATTATCCCTTATAAAATTAAAATACATACCGTCATGTTCCGGAAATCGAAATCGAGTGAAATTGAAATCAATGGAAATTTTCAATAAAAATTTTTTTTTTAATTACCGTAGTTTTTTCTGATTTTAGTAGTTCTGGTAAAGATACGTTGTACTTAAAATCTGAATTATATAAAAGTAAGTATTTCTATAAACTTTCAAAACCAGACCTTTTTTAAAATTTGGTTTGATTTAAATTCCACTCATACTCAATTGCCAGAACATGGCTGATAACTTTTATTATATCTGCGGTCATATGGAAGAGTAGCTTAAGTCGATATAAGCCAAAACTAGTATTTACAAGTAGAAAGGTTGTAAAAGCGTTTATATATACTTAAATTTATTCTAACATTTACTTTTAACCTTTAATAAAGTTTTTACTAATATGATAATACGAGGGCGGATCAATAAGTCCGTGACTTTTTGAATGAAACACAGTTTTTTTTACAAAAAAAAATCATTTTTCAACATAATCTCCTTTTAGCTCAATACACTCAAAAAATAGGATTTTTCGAGGTCCATAAAATAGGCATTTGTTTGACCAATAATTTCATAGTTGAAGCTAAATCTCTTTCCACCGAGCCATTTTTTTAGGTTCGGAAATAGATAATAGTCACTGGGGGCTAAATCCGGAGAATATGGCGGATGAAGTACGAATTCGTAGCCCAATTCATGTAAATTTGCCATTTAGACTGCACACGTGTGCACGCGTGCATTATCTTGATGACCTCGTTAAATCGGTCCAATAAGTTGGCATAATATTCGCATTGCAATCGATGGTGCAGAGTCCCCATAGTATTTATCAAGCTTTTCCTTGGTTTGATTAACCGTTTTTTTTTTTCGCAAAAAATAACGTTTAATTATCACTCGAAATTGACTTTTTTCCATTTTTAAAAAATCCACGAGGTTGTATGCTTTGAACAGCTGTTTTATATAACTACGAGGGAAGTGCAAAAAGTCACGGACTTATTGATCCACCCTCGTATACAGACTTAAAGCAAAAAATCTCCTCCAATAAAACTTTAACAAAACTGAGGATATCTCGAAACCTCAATATTCAACATTGCCTATATTTTGATAATGGCACTTATATATTTTAGTAGTCCCCTTATAATTTCCAATTTCTTTTTTGTTAGAAAAAAACGTGGATTTCGTGAACTCAGGAGTTTGAAAAACATCAAGATAATATTAAAAGATGTTTATGTTTTACAAAAAAAAAATGGTTTGTAGGGCGTGAAATCAAATTCTTTAAATTATGTTCGAATTTTCGAACATCAACAAAACAAAGTCTTTGTTTTTCGATGCTTAAAGCAAAACAATTTCTATTTATATATTTTTTTCAAATAACTGTAACAAACTGTGATCTAAAAAAGGACAATTTTTCTGTGATAATTTTTAAATTTACATATATTTATTTTAATATTTTAAGTTTTGTGTTGTGTTGTCCACCTATACAAAATACTGTGATATATTTTATAAATGATGTAAACTGACGAAAAAAGATTATTATTTTAATAAAACTCAATCCCTGAAGAAGTTGGAAAGAATACCAACGAAACGTCGGATTTTATTGAAAATGAAATAAATAATCTTTTATTTACATTAAATTAATGACCTTGAAAGCCTGTATATAGAAAACTATAACAACTATTTAGAATAATCAAAAAAGAAGGTCGATAAATACTTATAATTAATTTATTTTATTTCTAGCTTAAAACAAACAAATTAATTTCAAGTCAAGAATTTCGAAAATTTAAATTTAAAGAAATTGTCAAAATAATAAAAAAAAAAGAAAAGAAACAAATTTATTTCAAATAAAGAATTTCGAAAATTTGAAGGTAGAAAAATTGTCAAGATAAAAAAAATCAAAATAAACAAGAAAAGAAAAATTAACTATAATGAGTTTTCCTACACGCAATAAAGAGATTGGTTGATTTAAAATAATAACAAAAACAAATATATAAAGAACAAACTTTTTTGCTGCCAAGTCAAGTGGATTTCATGTCAAGTGACCCAATTTTTGAAATCGATGTCTTCCGATTTGGATGAAATTTGCACCAAGGTTAGCCTTATTGGATAGTAGTTTAGATACAAATTTTCAACAAGATCGGTCAAAAAGTTTCTGAGTTAGAGGTGGTCAAAATTTGACATTTTGGCCAAACCGGTGTTCTTTCTCATCCATGTAACTTATTATCTATTGGTGTTAGCAAAATTTGTCCCAAACAAATTAGATAGATATTTCTTCAAGCTTTCGAAAAAATATTTTTTTGTATTTTTTTAAATTTTTTAAAATTTTTTTTTTTTAAATTTGCTCAAAAGAAAGCTTATGTATTTTCCTTTTAGGTAGTATGCTAAAAATTGAAAAACCCTCGTCTTGAGTTAGAAATTATTTTTTTTTATACATATCCCACTCGCATCCCACTAAGCGAACAAAACTACCTTAAAGGAAAAGACCTAAGCTTTCTTTTTATTATTATGTGGTGCATAAAATACACTACTTAATTTCGTGAAATTGCTCCATAAATTACCTAAGGTCTCATGCTCACTCTCGGAAAACACTTTAATTAGCCTAAACCTGTAAAGAGTAAAGTTTAAGTTTTACATTTGGTGCACCAGTGGAATCAATTAGAAAATAAAACCACACGGAACCTTTCGTTTTGTGGATTTTAAAATACATTTATTTCTTTAATTAATTTTTCACTTTTCACATTAAAATTTCTTAAAAAGAATAACAAAGTTTCACTTTTTTCTTTTGTATTCAAGACAGTATTAACGGAGTTAATCAAATAAATATAAAAGATCACTATTATGTTCTCTATCCTTTCAAGGGAGAATGTCATGGTGAATTTATTTTTATAAACAAGGTTAAGCAAAAAATTAAGTTAACGATTTCGGGATTGACTGAATCCCGAAAATCCCGGGAGTACAAAATTCAAATCCCAGGATTTTTCGGGATCGGGATTGGCATCCCTATTTGTAATACTGCGATATAAAACCTGAAGTTATTTTAAGAGCAGATTATATACTGAGGGTTATATACAGTGAAGGACTAAAGTCTACATGCAACCTACTTTTTTACGATTTTTGGGAATTGGTAACGATATCGAGAAAAACTTGGATAATTCTATAACATAACATATAAAATAATTCGAAAACATAACAAAAACATTAAAAATTTCAAAGGTTAAAAGTGTACATACACTAAAAAAGGAACAATAGTATTAAAAATTACATTAAAAAAATTTAAATATTTTAAAACTTAATATTTAAATGGTTCGCCCTGAGCATCGTTCACAGCTTGCAAATGTCCATGCTAAATTTTCTGTGATTTCCGCAGTTATTTTTGTCCAAGTAATGTTTATGGCAGTTTTAGCCATTCACTGCTGCTTATTTTATATTTTCTGATTTTTTTTTCTCTAAAACATCCCAGATATGTTTTTTATGATTTAAATACGGTAATTGTGGTGGTGAATGGAGTTGTCTGGGAGCAAAATATAGAAGCTATTAGCAAACAATGTGCGCCGTTTGCTTGGGATCATTGCCTTGCTGAAAAATCCAGTTATTTCCAATACCTAAGTTCTCAACCGATGGTTTCAAATTATGTTCTAATATGTTCTTATATAGATATCGGTCCATTGTGCCTTTAACTAAAACTAAATTGCCACTTACAGATGATGCCATGGCTTGCCAAACCATAACACTGCCACCTCCATGTTTGTGGGTGTAATATTCTTTAGATCTAAAACTGTGTTGGATTTTCTCCAACTCTTCTTTCTTCTTCTTTCTGGCAGATAAAGGTGGTTTTTTGCGTTTAACTCTGCTTGTACAGCGACTCTCATGCAAATGTCGTTGTATAGTTTTTGGGTGGACACTATTTCTGGAAAATTTTTAAATGTGTTCCGCAAATTTTGGGGGTCTTATTTTTGGATCCGCATATACTTCTTTAAGAATACTGCTAACATTGCGTCGTGGCAGCTTTGTTTGACGTTCATATCTTGAATGATTTTCAGTATTTCCACTTTTTTTTTATAGTTTTTAATAATTGATGTACTGTAAACCGAGAGATTTTACCGTTTTTGCAATTTCTCCATAATATTTTTGCTCTTTACAAAGATTTCTTATAAAATTTCTCACTAAAATAGATATTTTTTTGACTATTCTCCATTTTAAAGATCAATAATTTTTCTAAACACAATATTTAAATATAATGTTACTAATTTAAAAAATTGTCATGGTAAGTTAAATTCAATATCAGTTAAAATAATGGGATTCCCCTTGTTTCGTTTTCTATTTTACAGGTTATCGTACAAGTAGTCACGTTGTATGTAGACTTTAGTCATATTTAAAAATTTACTTAACCCTTGAAATTTCCGTGTTAAGCTTTTCCTTTTAATTTTTTTTTTTTAAATAATCTTGTTTAATAGTGTCTTAATTAGTTGTATAAAAACATTTTCCATTATCGTTACCAATTCCCAAAAATCGTAAAAAGAAGGTTGCATGTAGAATTTAGTCCTTCACTGTATAATTTCCTGAATTTCTACAACGGTAATGGTTTGGTTTACCATGAGCAGCTGATTGGGCTAGTGCAACCATGTGGTTCTGAAGATTATTCCACCTATGATCGGTCGTCAGTGCCTTTTTTTTGCGATAACAGATGGCACCAACATGGACAGTGGGTGAGGTTAACAGTCAAAAAGGATTTGCTGTGAGAGGGATATTAAGCCTCTTCATGCGTATTCGCATAACTTTCTCTAAAGCCTTCGGGCTAACCATTCGAATTTATATTTAAAATGCAATAAATTCGAATTGTATATAAAAATTTTTCTAATCGAAATATACCACAATCCTTCTGGAAGGGTGATTCCAAACTTTTTTACAAACTGAACCAAAAAACAAATTTAATACAGTTCGCTTAGTAAACTAAAAATCTATTTTAAAAAGTATTTTTGCTCTCAAAAAAAATTTTTTTTTTAAATTAAACAAAAATGCATTTTAGTCCAACCTAATTAGTTACCCCCATAAATTTGTGCTCATTATTCAACAACAGAGTTTATTTTTTAATTTAGCAAAAAAAAAAAATTATTGCTTTAAAAGGATGTAGTCAATCTAAGAACAAACAGCCGGAGGATATAAAAAATTAACTACAATTGTTATCAAAAATTTAACACAAAGAAAAGTAACAACAAGAAATTTTAAAGCAACAAGAACTAAAAGCTAAAACTATGACATGTTAACAATCTGTTGAAAAGAAAAAGGAAAACAAAAGAACTGAAAAAATATTTGTATGAAAAATGCATTTTTAACCCAAACAACTGTCAAATGGCAATGAGAAGAAAAACTAAAATATTTACTACACACTCAGACATAAACACTTTTACATACATACAATTATATGAAAAACCATAGAGCAATACTATACAGCTTTTAGTTCAAGTTTTGTAGGCCGGACGTGAACATAAAAAAGCAAAAGTTAAAACTGAAACCAAACCAAAAGGACCAGGGTAAATGTACATGTATTCGTAAGGCGAACCATAAAAGAAGAAAAGAATAAACACAAAAATATCCTTGAATATTTTACAAGTATATATAACGATAACGAGTATTGCACAAAAAAGAACTATTTCAAATACTCATCTCATTGACACACACACGAATACTCTACATACAAATAAACCGAGATAGGGACGATAAAATATGGTGCGCAAATGGTTATTCAGATTTACCAACTTGTCCAAAAAAGCTTTTAATATTGTGGTCAAAACGAGAATACTGTAAAGCGTTTTATTGAAATTAAAAAGAAAACCATTAATAAAGTTTAAAAAAAGAATTTTACATAGAAATGTGCAAAAAGTTTTATATAGAATAAAAAGCTTTTAATTTTTAAATATGTATGACTAAAAAAATAACTTTAAAACCAAAACGCTATAATTCTTTTGTAAAAAACTCTGTAGAGAATGATTTTTGTCGAAAATTATTTTTTATATTTATTTTCAGAAAGGTGTTTATAGAAATTTGTCAACTTGGACATAAGCTCTCATTTTGAATCTTGCTATTTAAAAGTTTTCTATATACAATACATGTGTAAACTATGTAAAACTCAAACACTAAAAAACTTTCGTAAGAAGTTTGGTAGAAAAGAAAAAGTGTTTTTTAAATACATTGTTGAAATGCTTTTAACAGAAGTTAACTTGGGCTACATATTTTTTAATCCACTTCCATTGAAAAGTATAGTTTTCTGTGAAAAAAATTATTTTCGTAAAGTTTTCTAATAGTTTACTTTAAAATACTTGCCATCGAATAGTTTTCTTTGTAAAAAACCTTCATCAAAATGTCTTTTGTAGCAAGAAACCTAAAGAAAACTATTTGATTGTTTGGTTTTTTTAGAAGAACTCCTCATCGAAATGTTTTGTATTGGAAAACTCGCTTCTGAAAAGCTTAAAAATACTCCACGTGAAAAGGTTTAATAAAAAACTCGCTGCCGTTAGGATTATAACGTAATTTGAAGTCGAAAGGTTTTCTGTAAAACAGGAACTGGTCATCAAGACTGTTCTGCAGACAAACCTGCCACCCAAAGTTTTCAACAAAAATATTCAGGATAAAAAAATATTTTTTTATAAAAACTTAAAAAGTTTTTAATAAAAAAAATTTACATTCGAACATGTTCATGAAAACCCCCTAAGAAAAAGTTTTTTGTTGAAACGCTCGTTTTCTTTAAAAAAAAATCGCCCAAGAGAAGTTTTCTTTTGTAAAACTTTATTCTGAAAAGTTTTCTTTGTTAATTTGTTTTTAAAATCTTTTTGTTCAGCGATGTTGATTTGTAATGATCTGTAGTGAGAAATGTTCGAACAACTCCTGTTTTACAACTTGTAGTTTTGATTTGACATTTCTGAGTAAAATCGTCGAAACATACAAACACGTCGTACATTAAAGGGCTTAACAAGGATTCTTATGAGATTTTTCTTGTAATAAAAAGTGTTTCTTGGCTTTAATAGATTTTATAGGTGGGAGCATCACGAATTACACTAAAACAATGCGTTCAGTTTTCTAGTATGTATCAGAATTAGGAAATGCGTTCCGGAAATTGGCTTTCCGCAAAATTTACTGTTAAAAGTTGCGTCTTAAGATTTGTTCAGGAACTTTGAAAATTTTAATTAAATCGAAAATTAAGAAGGATATTCAAAAAAAATGTGAAACATTTTAAAATAGTATTTTTGCAGACCTAAGAAAGAATGAATTCTTTGGAAATTATATTTCTTAAAAAGTCTGGTTAACATTGTTATTTCACATTTTTTAACAAATAATTTCTCAGCCTAAATTTTAAGGCCTAATTTTATAAAATAAATTCCCTATTTAATTAATTCTTTATTAAATGATAATTCTATTGAGTGATTGCAATTTCCTTATATTCTTACTCTATGATTAATTCAAAATATTATTATTCAATTCATAATATATTAATAGTAATTAAGAAACTCTGTAATTTTGTATTTTATTTTATAAAGTTATTTTCAGCCTCGATTATTAATGACAAAGTTTTAACGGCTGTACAGAGCAAAAATTCAATCCTTCCGACAACTAATATATTAGTACAATTTAAAATACCAGGCTGTACTTCAGACAAAGTATCGTTAAGAACCGGATGAGGCATATTCCGGGGTATACTACACCTTTTCCAATTGAAATTCAGAAGGCGTCAATTATATTTCAGAAAGCGTCAATTTTAATTCAGATAAGTTAATTGAAATTCTGAAATTTCAATTTCAATTGCTAAATTCATTCCTAAGTATGAAGTAATTCCGTGTATTTTTTTTAAATATGTTTGTAAATTACACAAGGGAACACAATTGAACTTTTTTGTGTTGGCTGAAAGTTTAATGCAATTTTTTGACTAATTTGTGATCGCTGATATCAAATCCAATCTCCGATTTTCTCCATCAGCTCGCATTTTTAAGTTACAGGTACTAAACGTATTTTTGACTTTTCCAAAAATTTAAAGTTCAAACCCCCAATATTTACTAGGGTATTCATTTAATCGGGCTTTTGCTTTAATCGGTTAATCGCTCGATTATTTAACCGAGGTTTTGGTTTAATCGGTTAATAATCCGTTAATTTTGTTATTGATCGGTTAACCGATTAATTAAGTTTTTTTTTTATAAATTAAGTAATTTCAATATATAAAAATGCATAAATTATTTGTTATTTGGAGCTTATTAGTAAAAAATCCAAAAACATAACAATTCTTGAACTAAAACAAGCAAACAAAAGAATAATTAATAAATATGTCATACATATTTTTTACATATTATGTATTAATTAAACAATAAACTGTAAGATCATTTTATTAGTTATTTCAATAGTTTAAGAAAATCTTATAAAATAATCTTTAATAAAAATAATTTGACTTAAATGCTTAGGAGCGTTTATTTTCTTTAGTTTTGATTAAATTTGACTTTGAAAAAATTCTTTCATTTATCGTAGATGTTCGAGAAATCAAAAGCAACCTATAATACAGAATATCTTATTTCTCAGTCCTCATCCTGGATTTTCCTGTTTAATTTTTTAAAATTTTTAAGTTAATGATGTTAAATGATTGTTATGAGAAGAAACAAATAACTAAACGCATACATATAAAGTATGTTAAAGAAAAAGCTGTTAACAGCAAACACTAATTTAAAATGAAAATCACTGAACACCTTCTTTGTTTGTATTAAACAAAATATTTTCTAAACACATACCTTTTGTATATGAGGCAAAACAATTAATTAAAAACACAAAAAAATATGTAATTATATTACAAAAAGTTAAAAATTTTGTTATATCGGTTAATCGACTAAAATTAATCGGTTTAATCGTAATCGAAAATAGGCAATTTTAAATTAACCGATCAGTTAATCGGGTAGTAATTAATCGGTTAACCGTTAATCGGTGAATGAATACCCTATTAATTACTCTTCAACAAGCAACTTCCAAAATTTTTTTTTTTTTTTTTTTTTTTTTAAAGGTGTATTAGTTAGCTTTGAAAAACAGTCAGATCAACAAAAAAAAAATGGCTAAGAAATGGTTGTTTACTCTAAAAAAAACAAGTTTGGTTCTTTCAAAAATCATGAAAAATCTAAAACGGGAAAGTCTTATTACTTTCACGTAAAGCCACTTAACCGCTTATGAACAAAATGAGACTTAAAGGCTGAGTTAAGCGAACGTTGCTGTACCCGTAACGGGCTGTTAGCGTCGATAGTTATCCACAAAACGCAAAATTGAATTGGTGCTTTTGGGGGTTGAATTGAAAATGTGAATTTAATGCTTTTGGGAATTAAAATGATAATGGGAGTTTTGATTTTGGGAATTTAAGAGATAAGGGCAGGGCGTTCGAAAAAAATGAGTAATTATAATTTTAAGCAATTAATTACGCAAAAATTAAATTAAAAAAATTTATAAGCAATAATAAAAATATAATATACCTAAAAAGGTATTAAAATAATTAAAAGAAATGTATTTATAATTAAAAAAACATTATTGCTTATTTAAAAAAAAAACTGTTTTTATCATAAAAAGACAAATATAAACATTTTACAAAAAAAATGGTTAATAAAAATATGAAGTAATTAATGAAGTAATAAAAATTATTAAAACCGTAATTGGTGTATTATATTTTCGCGGCTTAGAGGTAACGTCTAATGTTCTATTGTTCTTTTTTCAAAACTACAACGATATCTCAGGAACTACTTGGCAAATTTAAAAGCGCGGCTTAAAGATAATATTATTGACGAATTTTGGATTTTTTTTAACTGAATATGGTGAACCGTTTTTAAGTTATTCCAATATATGTATGTAGCGGAGCTGCCTTAATTCCGGACATAACGGTATATCGCGAAAAGTCGAGCTGATAGAAAAAAACTCAGTGCAGATTTGGATTCAGCGTCCCAAATAACCTTAAACAGCATCCAGTTTTTAATCAACAAAAACCTTGTTCCATTTTGTTATCGACCGAACGCCATGTCATTCATTGCCTGGTAAACTGTGTAGTGTTGCACAGCACAAGCCAGGACCTGCAACGTTTGGAATACTAGTGTTCCTTTTGGCATAGGCGAAATATTCTCAATTGGATTTAGCATCGGAAGATAGGGCAAACGAGAGGCTGGCGTATTTTTGGTGAATTTTCGTAATTACATTTATTATTTTCTGAATTACAATTGACGCTTTCTGAATTACAATTGACGCTTTCTGAATTACAATTGACTAATCTGAATAACAATTGACGCTTTT
Organism: Pollenia amentaria; assembly: GCA_943735925.1. Lineage (NCBI taxonomy): Eukaryota > Metazoa > Arthropoda > Insecta > Diptera > Polleniidae > Pollenia > Pollenia amentaria. The sequence continues at coordinate 125,207,893 of OX031007.1, forward strand.
AGAACTACACCTGGAAAAGGTGTAGTGGCGGAGGGTATACAAATAAAGAATGTATGTATTTTTTGTTTACATTTCATTGCTAAGTGTATTTTGTATTACCTTGTTAATTTTTGAGAGCATTTTTTATACCCGCACTTTCCCTATAGTGGAGCATTTTCTTTTTTTGCGTGAACGTGTACACACTCTTACGAAATTTGGTCGTCTACCTTTATCTTCAGTATTTGCTTGTGACATCGACACTACCGTATAGAGTTTGAAAATTATTTAATTACTTGAATGTTTGTTCAAATGCAATGGCGCAGGCCTCTAGTCTATATCGAGGAAATCTTTCTGTTACATTTCTATACCAGAATCCCAGAAGAAGCAATATTTTCCTTGCTTTTTGGGAAACAAGAGAGATCCGGGGTTTAACGATCCCTAATTTAAACTTTATTTGCCCAAAGTAAAACAAGATTAAGTTAATTGTTGGATTTTTCGCCATTCATTGCTGCAGCGCGCTGGTTTAGTAGATTTTTTTTTATTGAAAGCAGTGTTTTTTCAATCATTTAAAAATTTACCCACGTTAATACATTTATTAAGGGTGGCCTGTGATTAGACGGGCTTACGTGATAATTTATATACGAGAAATACGTACGTATGCATGTTTTTTTTTAATATTCATCTCGTTTATAATTCATTTATTACTTCCCTTGTTAAATATTTATATGTTTAGTCAGTTTTAATTTCCATGGAACTATTAACATTTAACTTTTAACCAGTAACTAAAGAGCAAAAAATGTGAATCAGAATCTGCTACCCAGAGTTCAAGAATGAATAACGACTGCACAAGCGTAAGACTTTACGAGCATAAATAATAAATGTGGCAAGGATTTTGTAAAAAGCCAAATGTTTCCGCTTTATTTAAATTCACTTTCAATTTTCATAATGTTTTTCTCTCTTTTTTTTGCTAAAGTTTCTCATCTTCTGGAAAATGTAGTTTCCTTTTAATTTAATTGTACCTTCAAGGAAAAAAAGCATAGAAACGATAAATGTAAATAAATATTATATAATCTCTAGCAAGAATATGTATGTATACATGTATGTGTGTAACTAAAACGCTGCAATTTATTGTAAAAATTTTCTATGCAAATGATTTAACAATTTATGAAAAATTTTCATCATGAGAAAAAGTATTTTAGATTATGAGGTTGATACATTATCAAACATACAACATTCATTTATTCAGCCATCCACATCCATCCATTTACATATAAAATGCAATATTAGCTGTGTTATATGAGCAAGGAAAAAATGTACTCTAACAAGCGTAAATGTATAAAAGTTTGAATTTTCCAAGCTTCCAAAATTGGTTTCTATCTATTTTAAAGTATGTGCACGAATTGCAAAACACAATATTTTAGAAATTCCAAATGCACATATTTTATGGCGATTTCATTTCTGAGAAAAATATGTTACAGTATATACATGTAACACTTTCTAATGTTACCTATAATCACTCGAAGTGTTACATGTTGTGCAAATTCCATAGAACACAATTAGCTGCTTTTATGTAAAACTATTACACTATTATCATTTATGTACTTCAGTAGCGATTTTTAAAGCTATTTGAGCGCTTTCTACACACCATTACTGCTTGGGAACAAATATTGACATCACTTTTGGCTTGGAAAAAATTAAAACGAAAATAATATTCATAATATTTTTTCATTTTAATATGTAACATTTTTATATTTTGATTTTAAACAATCTTTTCACAAAATTTTAAACGGTATGTGTTATGACAAACAAAATAAAATGTTGGTTGTACACACAAAGTAGTAAGTTCCAAAGTTGTAAAAGGGCAGTATGAACACCATAAGTAAAAGTGAGGGTAAAATAGGCAACATGTTTTACATGTTTTTCATCAACATATTTACAAAAGAACTTGTGAAGTTGTTTTTTTTTTTTTGTACAAACGAACACTAAAATGTAAATCATGTAACATTTATGCAACATTTTTCTCAGATAAGAAATCGCCATTAGTTTTTGTGATTTCCTTTATCTCCATTCTGCTTGGCAAACTAATTCTTAAATCAGATTTCTTCTATCCAAGTATTTCGTGTACATACTTTTCTGTTGAAGCCAAAAGTCTATGTTATCATATGACAATATATAAAGTATCTTTTCAATCATTAAAAAAGCAAAAAAAAAAATTGACAAAAAAAATCATAAAAAATTTTGGCATTTTATGGCACTAAATAATGGAATACTCTACGCTAAGCAATTAATTAAGTTGTTTAAATACTGTACAATTTAAAAAAAAAGGTACAAATTGTTTTTGAAAATAATCAAGAGACTAGAGCTCCTAAGTTTATTGAGTACCAAGTCTTTTTTTTTTTTTTTTTTTTTGTCTTATTATAACGAATTTAAAACTGATAAAAAAAAAAGCGAATAAGGCATCTTGGAATTTTGAACATTTGGTAATAAGAAATGAAAAAAATATTAAAACCGATAATAATAAGCCCTTTGGGAATAAGGAATAATAATATTTTTAATTACTGAGACTCTAAAACTTTTTTCGAACCAATATTCGAAAAGCTGTGCTCTTTTAAATATTATGGTATTTGGATTTTTAGTTTGGCAACTCTTTAAAGTTGTTTTAAAATTCGCAACACTTCCTACATATGCGACTGTAGCAACGTGAATTCATACAGGCGACATTTTCGAATCATCTGTTTATTGTTTGTTTTTTTGTGTGTATGCTGAATGTCAAGCTTTGGTTACATTTTGTGAAAAAAATAGTTAAAATTTAAAATTCAATAAAAATCTAAATCCTGGAAAAAAAAACTTATGTAAACTTTATAAAACAAAAAAAAAAGGGAATATAAAATATACACACAAGGAATTAAAAATGCGCAAGGAATATGTGGAGCCACAATAAATTGGCAATACGGGAAAAAGATTTACCCTCTTAATTGTGTATATTTTATAAACCAAAAAATTTCCTTTTTTATATTTTCAACAAATTATTTTGACATTCATTCTAACTTTTTACAAAAACAAAATACATAATCAGCCCAATTATGAATAAGAATAGCCCGGGAGTTTTTCCCCATTCCCCTTTTTTACAATAGAATTTTAATAGGAAAAATGGGAGAAGGGAAAACAACTCCCGAGGAATCTTTTTTTATAATTCGGCTGAGTATTTTTCGAAAAATAAAAAAAGGGATAGCTAACATAACTCTATCTCATGATGCGGCCACCTTTATGAATTCGCCTTGGACTGTAGAAAAAGCAATTACAAACGATATCAGGCCGCGACCCTGTTTCTCTGCTTTTCGTGGGTTCTGCGTTTCATTTTCGCATTGGCTAATGGCTTTGCTACGTATAACTGTACCGAGTTACAGTTTTCGGTTTGTAACAATAACAAGACCCCTTTCAGACAAGCAAAGTTTACTTTGCAAAGTCTTGAGTTTATAGAAGAGAAGGGAAAAGATCATAGCGGGGGTGTACATACTTTGCTGTACTCACAAATTCGTTTTGTTTTTCGTTCGTAGATTATACCTGAAGTTGGCTGCAACTTTATATTTATATAGAGCGTTACCAGAATCTTTGGAATGAAAATTGTCATATGGCGAAAGAAATCATATTTTGAAGAGGAAAATCTTACATTTTTTTTTCTTAATTAAAATTTTTTAAAACAAGGGCAAAATAGTAGGAATTATTAATTTTTTTTTTTAAAAACATACTTCGTATTATTTAAATTGAAATACATAAAAACATAATTCGTCAGTATATGCAACTTTATAAAAATACATTTTTTCTTTTCACAAATATTATTTTTATCAATATTCTAACTGCCTATTTCCGATGTGCGAAAGAAGTATTTACTTCGTACAAATACATTTAAAACAAAAACAAAGTTTTTAGAATTTGTTCTTGTTTTAAATGTAGTTGGTTGAAAGAAGGAATTCTTTCGCACATTGGAAATAGGTTATAATATGCCGTTTTTAATATTTTGTAGGTCCAGAAATAATGATGCAATTTTGTGTATTCTAGATACTGGGTACAAAAGTGTGCAGCACCAATGCGCATCAAGCTGATGCAAAACTTCATTGTTTTTAAAAGTGACCGTTTAAATAATCGTGTATTTTGTATTAGCAAAATTAAAGTAAAAATCAGAATTTCTAAAAATAAAAAATCATCATTTGAAAAAAAAAATCTTTAATCATATTTTTGTTTAAAAAAATAATTTAAAATATGATAAAATCATCATTCTGGCAACGCTGTTTATATATTATATTCAAACAAGAGAAAACATAAATTTGTCAAATTAAACTTTGTGTGTCTGAGCACCAAACAAAGTTTAAAAGAGAATTCAACAGACTTTGTCAAAGTAAACTTTGCCTGTCTAAAAGGGGACCAATATGCACTAGTTTTTAATCATACTTTTTTAACGTGTTTGTCTGTTAGAGATCCCCCGGGGGTGTAGTTATCATTTAAAAGATATTCCACCCTTTGTTGTTACATAATCAGGTGTAGTCAATATCTAGGAGTAGCGGTAAAAATCCTAAATTGACAGATCCGAAGAAATTAAGACAGATTTCATGAGGTTGTGGCTGACCAGAGATCCTATCTGATTCTACGGGAGTCAGTAGCCTCTGGTGGCAAGGTACCATGGTAAAGGCCTCCAAAATTATACCTCTTCTGGAAAATACTTTATGTCGTTCAGGAAGATTATCTTGGTTTTAGTTTTCCGATTAAAACATACTTTTGGGTATTAAGTGGTGGTCGTAGTTTGTACCCAAAGTCTCGGGGATGGAGATTCTAAAACGCCACTTAAGGGTTGATTTTCACTTCTTGTGGGAGAGTTCGCCCTGAAGAACGTATCATCCATAAGTGCTGTTGGTACTCAACAGATGTTGTTACCTAATTTCCAAAAGCAGCGAGGTAAGAAAGCTACAGCTCCTAAAAAAGAGGCGAGTGTATAATCGTGCCGGGTTATGCTACCTGTGTGTTGGTTTCTGTTAAAATTAGCGGCGGTTTGTAAGCGTGTTGTTTGTCACCCAGTGTTAAAGATCCACCATTAGATCTGAACCAGAAAATTCCATGTAATGCAAAGCAAACTGTTTGCATTAATGCTTTATGTTATTTAAAGTTTCTATAAACATATCTTATTTTCGTCCTTGTTACAAGTTTACTTAAGGAGTTTTTATTTATGTAGCAAAGCTGTGAAAATTGAAAATGATTTACATAAATATGTGTATTTTATTATAGGATACCGCAAAATATTTAATGATATGTAGTGGAATGTTCTTAAATGGATAACATTAAGGCATCATTGGTTTTTAAAAAGATATAAAATATTAAGGAACAAATCTATTCGGGCATGTTCTAGAAATCGAAATATAGTGAAAGTGAAATCGAACGAGATTTTAAGTTCAAGCATTTACAAAATTTTCGTAGTTTTTCCTGCTTTGAAAGTTGGTTTTGTAAAGATTGTAAAAAATTAAGTAGATAAAGGGAATACATTTTTGAACTTTCAGTACAGACTCGTTTTTAAAATTTGGTCGATTTTAAATCCACTTCATTTTGATTTCTAGACATGTCCGATCTATATATATAAAAATAAGTCCGTATATGTACGTCGCCGAACTAATCATAAACGCGTCGTGCGATTTCAACCAAACTTATACACTACGTAGGCAGTGGCCCATATATTTTCGGTCTGGGGGCGGAGGGGCGTGGCAAAATCCATAACTTGAGAACGGCTTGACCGATTTGAACGATTTTTTCTTTAAAATGATCGCCATGGTCCAACTTAGGTTTTTACGGAAAGAAAATTTTGCCCCGCCCACTTTTACGCCCACTTTTTTCGATTTACCTAAAATCAGAAAACGGCTCCATCGAGTTGACTAATTTTTCTTTCAAATGTTCGTATTAATCAACTTTAAGTTTTCTTCGAAAGAAAAATTTACCACGCCTACTTTTACGCCCACTTTTTTTATTAAGCGCATAACTGGAGAACGGCATGACCGATTCCAACGATTTACCATTTGAATTCAAGCGGCTCCAATTCCCTTTGCGTCTTGCCTTTGCTATTACCATCAACAAAGCACAAGGCCAATCATTGACTATTGCTGGCTTAAAAGGTCATGAACAATTTGATCGAAGCAACAATTTTAAAGGGGAAGTTTAAAGGTGAAGATGTATTGATTCCACGAATTCCAATGATTCCATCAGATTTACCTTTTGAATTCAAAAGACTACAATTTCCAATACGTCTTGCATTTGCTATTACAATAAATAAAGCGCAAGGTTAATCGTTGGAATTGTGCGGAATTGATTTAGAATATCCTTGCTTTTCACACGGCCAGTTATATGTTTCGTGCTCACGTGTTGGCAAGCCTTCAGTTCTCTTTATCTACACAACAACTCATGGCAAAACCAAAAATGTTGTCTACGAAAGAGCTCTAAGATAGTTTAAGTGATACATAGTCTAAGATTATAAGAAACTAGAATTAAATGTTGAATAATAGGGAACAAAACCAACTTTATTAAAAACAAGTGTGTTTCTTTTCTTATTTTGTTTTGCCGTGCGAAGCAGGCAACGGGCCCGCTAGTTATGTTATAAAATAAAAAATGTTGAGTAAACTTTTTTATCTCTTCGATACAAATTTAATTCTCTTGTCATTTTAGGTGCACAATTGTTCTATTCAATGCCAAAAGACAAACACAGTCCTATTTGGTCAATACCTCCCGCAAAGCATTCACATCCGTAGCGTTTTCACGCTGCGGTCGCTATGTGGCCACCGGTGAATGTGGTATTAATCCAGCTATTAAAGTATGGGAACTAGATGCGCCCAACGGCAACCTGGAACAGTGTACAGGCGGTAATGTTATAGCAGAATTTGTAGATCACAAATATGCCGTAACATGTGTGGTAAGTTTGAAAATAAATTAATTAAATTTAAGATTTTACAGAAGTATTTAATAAAAAATAATTTCCTTTTAGGCCTTTTCCCCCACCGGCAAATATTTGGTATCGGTGGGCTCACAGCATGACATGATCGTCAACGTTTTCGATTGGAAATCAAATTTAAAAATGGCCTCGAATAAAATAAGTTCTAAAGTATCGGCTGTTAGTTTTGCCGAAGATGGTAGTTACTTTGTGACGGTGGGTAATCGTCATGTCAAATATTGGTATTTGGAAGGAGGACGTAAATACAAAGACCCCATACCTTTAATGGGTCGTAGTGCCATATTGGGAGATTTACGTGATAATGATTTTTGTGCAGTTGCCTGTGGAAAGGGTATCACCGCCGAAAGTACATATGCTATTACTCGGCAGGGACATTTGGTGGAATTTAGTTCGCGGCGCTTATTGGATAAATGGGTACAATGTCGTACCTCAAATGCAAACTGCATAAGCGTTAATGGACAATTTATATTGGTTGGTTGTGCAGAAGCTATAATACGCATATTCAATGCTACTACATTGGAATATGTGACCACATTGCCGAGAACACATTATTTAGGTGTTGATGTTGCTCAGGGTATACATATCAATCATATCATGGCTGTACCACCACATGCTAAATATCCCGATTGTATTGCGATGGCATACGATGAGCAGAGGTCAAAGGTAAGTCTAGCATTTGGAATGGAAAGAAAATAAAATGTTAAAACAACAAAACCATTTTCTTTTTGTCTTTTATTTAGGTAACCTGTGTTTACAACGATCATTCGTTATATATCTGGGATATGCGGGATATAAAACGTGTAGGCAAATCACATTCCTTCCTCTACCACTCCACTTGTATATGGGGTGTTGAAACTGTGCCATACAATATGGAACGTGAAATGTCACCCACTCTTCCCGATGATTCCTTTGTGACCTGTTCCTCCGATGACACCATACGCGTGTGGGGCCTAGAGGGGTGTGCCAACAATGAAATCTACCGTAAAAATATCTACTCAAAAGAATTACTCAAAGTTGTCTATATAGATGACGAGTTGAATTTTATTAAGGATTTAGAAATTGTGAGTGATAAAAGCGCTCCCATTTCCAATTCGAGTTATGATGGACGCAATGGTGTACGTTGCATTAAAATAAGTCCAGAATTACAGCATTTAGCTAGTGGCGATCGTAGTGGCAATATACGCATTTATAATTTAAACAATTTAAAATTGATAACAACAATAGAGGCTCACGAATCCGAGGTTCTGTGTTTGGAATATTCAAATGAGAAAATTGAACGTAAACTATTGGCTAGTGCCAGTCGTGATCGTTTGATACACGTCTTTGATGTTGCCCAAGACTACAGACTGCTGCAGACTTTAGATGATCATTCGTCTTCGATTACGTCGATAAAGTTTGTGGGAGCTGGATTGAATTTCCAAATGATATCGTGTGGTGCTGACAAGTCCATCATGTTTAGAACATTTCAGGTATGTGTTTAACCTCAGAAACCTGGAAATGTATATTTTAATGTTTAATTTAATTAACAGGGCAATATCTTTTTACGAGGTACTCATACATCTGGCAAAACAACTCTCTATGACATGGAAGTTGACTCGAATGCAAAACATATTCTCACAGCTTGTCAAGATCGTAACATAAGAGTGTATGGTTCGCAAAATACAAAACATACAAAAACCTTTAAGGGTTCCCACTCCGATGAGGGTAGTTTAATTAAGTTAAGTCTGGATCCCAGTGGCATTTATGTGGCCACATCCTGTACGGACAAAACTTTGGCAGTATACGATTACTATTCGAATGAATGTATGGCGCGTATGTATGGACATAGTGAATTGGTGACCGGCCTGAAATTTACCAATGATTGCCGTCATTTGATATCGGCGAGTGGTGATGGCTGTGTTTTTGTTTGGCAAGTGCCCCACGATATGATTGTCACTATGCAGGCCCGTTTATCCCAACAGAGATTACGATCCGGTCATGCTCCCATACCCAGACCGTTGTCGGCTGCATTGGTGGTGCCGGAAGGAATAATAGTAGAGTCTTCTACCCCAGACATAGATGCCACTCACAAATTTGCATTGTCACCTAGTATTTTGCAAGGGGATGTGGTTCCCCTAACGCCTGGCTATAAACTATCAGATGTAGGTCAATTACCTCAGTGGGCTAAACGGAAAGCTGGAGCTTCTACAGCTGCTCCTTCAGATCATGAACCTTCTGGCCTTAATATACCATCCTCTGCAAACTCGTCGTCTATGACCAATTTGAGTTCTTCGCCCAGCCAGGCTGGCCTTGTTCAAAGGCCTCGTAATCGTTGGGCTCAACGTGGTCAGATTGATGCCGATACCCTCACCGATATTCGTTCCAATTCAGAGAGTCCCTTGGGTAGCGTTTCGACATCAGCCGGTATAGGACCGGGTTTGCATGGCAGCGGTTTGGGTAATACACAGACATCGGACTACAACAGTGCTTCCTCCAAGGACATCATGTACAATCAAACATATTTAAGTGAAGACTCATCAATAGATTCAGGTATGGAAACAAGGCGAGAATTGAAATTTATAGGCAGTAATAATACTGGTACCGTACCCACCGTAACAGCCACTATAGCGGGAGCCAGTCGTAGCTCTGTAACACTGGTGGCCGATAAACGCAAGCCTGGTCTTCGTTTCGATACGATGTCCAATAATGATCATGACGGTGACATCGAGGATATATCGGATGGTGAGAGGACTAGTTCTGATCATGGAATGTTCTACAACAACATATCACCAAGTACCCCCACGTAAGTTTCTCTCAAAGTCATATTAAATACTTGAAGAGAATAACTTTAAAAATAATTACAGAGATTTTAAAGTAAACGCCATGAATGAAGAGGAATTGAGAAAATCCGTAAGACGACAAAAGTTTGAGAAAGCTGGCCTAACCTTGAGTGGTAATGGTTCACATACAGCTAGTACTGGTACGGGCACAGGCACATCGGATACGGAGGATGAAGGCTCAACACCCAGTGCTGATAATGCCGATCGCTCATTGGCTTCAACGCTGGGTGGCAGTTCAGAAAGCATACCACAAACATCTAGTAGCTTTCTGCAAGCCGCTCTACCCGATGGTCCTGGCAATCTACTAGAAAGAGGCAGTACTAGTAAGATCAATTTTTTGTTTGTTTAAAAAACTATTTTTTTTTTTCATCGAGTTACAATTTGAAATTGATTTGTCTTTGTAAAATAATTTTAGGTCGGCGTAGCATAAGTGCCAAACATAATAATGAATCAGGCAAACCTGGTAGTTCCGCCCCGCCTACAATAACCAAATCATATACCAGCACTAAAAAAGAAGAGCTATTAAAAGTCATTAATGAAGCCAAACAAAAATTAGAAAATGTAAGTTTATATGAGTTATATTTTGTTTTTTCGATTTTAATTTTTACTCTTGAAATTTTTATTTCTATTTGTGTCTGGTTTTATACACTTTTTATTTAAATGTTTTTTTTTTTTCTTAAACCCAAAAAAAATACAATACATATTTATAATCTGACCTGTCGGTCCGTATATGTATATGATGCTTAGGGTTCACGTAAAAATGGTGTTAAAAAGTTAAATGCCATACCTGAGGTGAGCACTTTCTTCCAGTAGTTATTGATATTTGCTGCTTTTTGTCATAAGAATCACGCTGTTAATATGCCTTAATAAAAATGCTTTAAAACATAATTTCTTTTAGCTGAGTTCATTATATTCTATTGTTAAAAAATGTTAATGTCGATTTTCTCGTAATATTAACGAATAATTATTTTTGCCAACTAACAACTCTTGAAACAAATGTTTTATTTGTATTGAGCAAATGCTTTTTAACTTAATTATTATTGATAAGTTGGCATATGTTATTATCAATAATTTTAAAAATTCATGTTGAATTAAAATTACTAATACAATGCATTTTTCAGGTTGTTCGGCTATGTTCTGAAAATCGAAATCACGTGAAATTGAAATCGTTGAATGTTATCAAATCAATTTTTTTTTTTTTAATTGAACGCATCTTTTCCATATAAAGGCATATAAAGATAAATATTTTTTTTTAAATTTAAACACAGGATAAATTTACAATCTTGTTCGATTTCAATTTCACGTGATTTGGATTTCCAAAACATGGCCGATTGTTTCCTTTATTTCTTTTTGTGATCTACTTTTCTTAGTTAGTTTAATAAGATTTAATTTTGGTTATATGCATTACTTATACTTAAAAATGCGTCTTTTTGTGGGTTAATTTGCTTATTTTTTATAACATATGAATTTCACGTTAAAATAACTTGCTCATCAATGACAAGACAAACTATGCCAATTTCGGATACTTTGGGGGCTAATTGTGGAAGTCTATTAGAAAGCAATTTCGATACTGCTCTTATTTCTAATTCTGGCAGTCGATAGTAAACGAATCGAAATTATTTGTTCAGTGTTCTTTAAACTCAAATAAAAGTTTTGCAAACTATTAATAATTCAAAAAAAGAAAAAGTAATTTCTTAAGTTAAAAAATAATTTAAAATGGATCCGACTTTTATTGGTACTCATCTTCTTTGGAATCCGTCGACGATGAAAACCTGAACGTTATCTCCGAAAAAAGATAAGCGGCCATGTTCTGGAAACCGAAATCATGTGAAATTGAAATCGATATTTTCAATTGAACTTTTGTAACAATAATCGTGGCTTTTCCTGGGGCCAAATAACGGCATTCGATATCGATTGAAATTACAATACAACTTAAATGGAAATTTCGAACGATATCGAATGCCGTAATTTGGCCCCTGATTTCAAAAGTAGTTTAGGTAGAGAAAAGTGGTTCTCAAAGTATATACAAGGAAGTATTTTTATGAACTTTGAATTCCACGTGATTTCAGTTTCTAGAACATTGCCGAAGATGTACCATGGATCCTTTAAGTTTGTCAAACAACTAGTAAGTTTAATCAAGCTGATATGTGCATATATGTATATGTATATAAAAAAATATAAGTTTTGAAATATTCGAGTCTTTAATTTTTTTAAGCTTTAAAAGACGTTTTCGTTTGACAAAGAGGAAGCATTTCATTATTCTCTTAGAGAATTGGAGTTCATAAATATACTTTTTGCCAAATCTGTATGGTTGCCAGGCTTGTGTCGACATTGCATGAATTACTTCAAATAAATTACTCTCATAAGTGAAAGAATGAAATATTTCTGTATTTTCTTTCTATTTCTTTCTGATCCATCTTTTTTCTTATTTCTGGTTGCTTTCATTTTCTGTTTTATGTCTAAATTGTTTGTTTCCTTTTTCCCTTCTGTTTGACTTTTATTGAAACAAAGTTTTTTACATGGTGAAATTACTAAAAGGTGGCCTCGGTAAGCCAGCCGTTCATTGTTTGATTGTATGTGTTCGTGTATTGATCTTGTCAAGTGTGTTTTGGAGTTGTTATTAGAGCTGGCAAACAATCGATAGTACTATCGATAGTTCTGTTCCCAATGGCATATCGATAGTTGCTTTTCGATAGCGATACTATCGTTGAATTTTTTTGGTAAATTGTCAACTGTTTTTGTTCAGCGGCGCCGGCTTCAGTGACTTTTAATTGGCTCGAATCGTTTTAACACAGTTTCGTTAAAATCATAGCAAATTTTTCAAAATTTATATATTTCTACTTCTTTGTTATGAGCCCCCAAATTTTGGATATATTATTCGTTTTATGTATCTGTAATATTACTTCTCCAATCGGAAAAAAAATTGGTATCCTGGAACAGTTTGAGAATTTACCTTCCAAACTTGACAACTCCATTAACCCATTAACAGCGAAATAAAGAAAAACAATTTAAATATATTTAAGGAAAATAAATTTATTATCAATGTTTTTTTTTTGGGAATAGAATTATTTAAAAGATTTTATTTGTTGTGCTTAATTCCCTATTTTTATTCTTGATAAAACAACTGAAAATTGGGGAATGTAAGAAAAGATAAACACACTGTTTTATAGTTGAAATTTTGTTTAAGCTTTCTGTAGTCTTATTTGCTGATATTTTTGGCTTTTCTAAAATTTTTTTGTTAAAAACGTTTTCTGATGATCTGGCCTAAGCAACCACTGAAATGCGCATATACACAGCTTATCCTCCAGCAATAAATTACCAGTTGTTTATCAAGAATAAAAATAGGCAATTAAGCACAACAAATAAAATCTTTTAGAAAAATTAATTTTTTTAAATTAAAAATATTTTCTGACCTTTTAAATTTACTCATTTACTTAAAAATTATAAATTTTTCTTTTATTAAAAAACATCAAAAACGGCTGCCCAATTTTACCATTGGCCAATTTTAAACTTAAATTGTGTTGAAGTTCTTACTTGCCACCTGAAATTTTATGCCGTTTACAAAATATAGAATTATTTCCATTTTTTCCAAACTGTGTGACGTAGGCCAAGTACTTAAAAAAATTTAATTTAACAGTAAAGAATTCGATATTATCGATAATTTATTAACAAACTATCGAAAATATCAATTGTTGTGACTATCGATAGTTTCCCACCTCTCTTTGTTATTAACTTGTCAAAGTATATTGAATTTGTGTTTTGAATTTTTCTTTTTTTCTGTGTTTTAAATTTTTTTATATTTGTATTTTATAATAAAAAAATATTGGTTTTAACATTTCATACAATTTAAAAAACAAAAATGCGTATTTACTCTCTATTTGTAGCAAACGCAGGACATAAATAAGGAACTGAAATCCACATTATATACATTGAGATTATTGTGCGGGCTATGCATTTTGTGTATTTACAAATTAATCTCGGGCAAGATTTTGTTTTCCGTTTAATATACATACATATTATGTTGGAACTTCTTGCGTGAAATATTCTATTTTTCCAGCAAACGTCTTGCAGAAATAATAAAAATAAATCCACGCAGTGGATGTAGAACTTCTTGGGCTTAGCCTATGCATTTTTAGTATTTTTTTTTTTTCTTGAAAATTGGAAATTTTAAAAATATCTCTTCTTGCCCAGTCGTCTTACCAAACAACAGCGACATAAATCATGAAATACGGACATAGTTAATTGTATAATATTTGTTATTTTTCATATTTTTACAAAAATAATAATTTTAAAATTTTTATAATTTGTTTTTCATTATTTGTTTACTTTGTATCAGCCTTTTGACGTTGATGATACACATGAAACAAAAACAAATTGCCTGTAGATTTTGTATTATTATGTTTGTTGTATTACCGAGGCCACCTTTTAGTAATTTCACCATGGTTTTTTATTTCCTTTTTTTGACGAATGACGTTTTTAAAAACCAATTTGAGTTTTTACGTACATACGTAAACATACTAAATGTATGCAAATTAAATATTTCTAAAACAACTATTTACATTACATTATAAGAAAATCGAATTTCAATTTATTTTAAAAAAACGTTTTTGTTTTTAAATATCAATTTAAACATTCCTCAAAAGAGATAAATACTCGTACTTCAATCTGAATGCTGTGTGTCTTTTAAAATGGTGAAAGAAAAGAAAGAGAGAGAATGAAAGGGAATGAGAGAGAATGAAAGATTCACATAAATAAAATATATTGCCCAATCTGAGACCTCTTTCAGACTCGGCGAGTTAGTTGCGCAAGTTACTTGCCGAGTACAACAAAGTCTGTACTAAATTATTTTTTCTTTATCCCGACCTTACCGCTAACATCTACAAACCAAGAGTTTCGCAAGAGAAAAAAGTCGCAAGGTTTCATTCGATAAGTCGCTCGCTATCGACTGCTGTCATTAGATATTTCGATGCGTATGTATTCTATAATGAATGACAGAATGCCAACAGTAAAAAAAATCGAACGCCCAAGAATGTATGTATTCGATCGTATAGGACTGCTAGAATTATCCCCCTGTTCTGAAGTGAAGCGTAGTAGGCATGGTAGTCATACGGAACAGAGTCTGGAATATAAGGCCAAATTCATTATCTTGGCGTCATAAAGTGATTGAGCTGGTTGCCCGGACTTTACATACGATTTCTTGCGCTTCAGGTTGTCTTCGAGTTAGTTTTTGACTGAAAGATCAAACCAGGATTAATAGTTATATTAGTTAATCTTATAATAAAATGAACCAGCCTTTAATCCTCTTTCACATTTTTTAATGAAAGATTTAAGCTTTTAGCATTGCTATATGAACTGACAATTTTTATATATAGGAATTGTCAATTTGTATATGTATAAGGATGTCAGTTAAAAACAAATGTCAAAAACTGTCATAAAATTACTGTTCGAAACGCGAAAAAGACAAAGAGAAGGCGAAGATTTTGTATGATTCTTTATATGGTTTAATAAATATGTAAATAAAATCGAATAGAAACAAAATGATCAAGCATAATTTTATCTAACAAGGAATATTTAATAAAACTTGGTGATGAAAACTTGGACATTGAATGTTTGACTAATCGGAATTTTACAACAAATTCTTTGTCATTAAATAAATTAGAAAAATTTGGCCCTGTTTTGAATGCCCTTGGTTCACTAATAATTGTCGTATTTTAATGTTTAAATATTTCAAAGTCTTCCTTATTATTTAAAAAGTCTATTTTATAATTTTCTACAATATTTTTTACTTATGTACAGTCATAACTAATATCTGTCGTTTTCATGGGTAACAGCGTATGTGCATTTTTTTCTATTTTGAGATATTGATGCCATATTGCTTTATTTTAAACGCTCTTTACATGTTTTTAAAAATTTCTGAAAAAATATGGACCAAATCCGATTTTTTAACATTATGACTGACCAATTACAAAAAGTTCAATATCTAGCCCATAGTTTGATCTAGAATAGTTTTTTGGCTCTCCTGAAAAATTTGATTTTAAGATATACGCGGTTACCCATGAAAACCACAGATATTTCGTTTTATTAGCAGATCGTAATTTTGAATGTTCTGTCGCAAGTTTAAACCGCCAACTTTGGGCGTTTAAACTGGCAAACAAAATGAAATAATCGACTACAGAGAAACGAATTTAAAAGATTAATTTAAATTTGATCGCTGATCTTTAAGTCAAAAGCTAGCTCATAGTGGATTAATTTTTTATCGCCAGTAATGATTGAAGAGCATTTAAATTATATCTATGTTCAAGTTGCTTCTTAAGTGGTTGCAAATTATTTTGCAATTTCTTCCAGAGTTTGATAAGAAACTTCATTGAGTATTCCTTCTTTTCATTCTTTGCCTTTCGTGTCAAAATCGCCAATTTTAAATCGCACAAGAATAAATTTTCTTGTCTCAAATTGTTTCAATTTTGAAGCAAAAAAAACTTTGTGTTTTACACTTTTTCGTTAAGTCACTAATGGCCCGTTTACAGTTCAACTAAATCTGGTACTAACGAGATTTCGAGCCAAATTTAGTTGTTTTTGACTAGATTTCCGATACAAGACAAAACTACTTCGTGACTAGATTTTAACGAAATCTACTAAAAAGCTAGTAGTGCTTAGTGATGAAACTATGAGTTTTTTTCCATAAAGCACTAAAAAATACTTCCCTGTAAAACAAAAAAAAAAAAGATGTTTTATTTGAAACAAAAATGACGGCTTGTCAAAACTGTTATAAATATTCAAAAATGTTAAGAAAATAGTCAAAAATATGGTGAAGATAAATAATATTAATCAAATTAAAGAAGTTGATTATTATTTTAAGGTAACGAAATTTTTAATGCCTATGTTTATATGTATGTATGTGTTACACAAAAGACTTTCAGTCAGCTGTGATAATTAAATCTCGCTAATGTCAAAAAGTACAATGTGAATGCACTAGATTCTGTAATGTAAACGGGATAAAAGTAAGAATAAATGGCATATAACACTATACTAGAATTTGACACTTTTTTTAGACAAGCCGGACACCTAATTCGGGTACGCTGAATTCATTTGTGTTAACCGTTTTTTTAGGTTAGCTCTTGTTTTCGAAATATGCCGATATTTCGAAAATTGAGGAAGTTGCACGACAACCTCCCATACAAAATGTTCAATACAGACTAGAAATATATTGAACGAAAAGCCCCATAACTGCCATTGAGTCTCCTATAGGTGGATAAATTATATGTCCGACCTCCATTAGTTTTTTGTTCTAAACATTTTCCCAAAACATACTTGCACTTTATCGTCACTCCTTATGGGGGCTCCCATACAAATTTTGCGTTTTAGAAAATTCCTAAATTTAATTAAAATTTTTCCTTTTTTTTTTGTGAATAAAATCAAAAAATGTAAACAGATTTTTTCATTTATGGCGTGTTTTGTTTGCAACTTCGTTTTTTCTTTGTCTAGAAAAAAAAAATTAGAACCACAGTTGCATTTTTCAGTTTTTTTATGATATTTTAAAAAAACAAAAATTTCGAAATATTGCTAAAAAAAAAAATTATTTATTTTTTTTAGCCAAAATAAATTATGTTTCTAAAACGACTACGCATGTTAGAAAAAAAAGTTTATTACGTAATTTCGGTTTCTAGTTTGTTCAATAAACTTAACCGTTTTTGAGTTACGCGAATATATGTGCTGGTTCACACTGTTTACATTGGGTAGACATTGGACAGTTAAGTGATATGTACTCCTTTCACATGTCATTAGTTATTTCTTTTTGTTCTTATTCTATTTTCACACATCCCAGGATCAGTTCTGTTGGACCAATTGACACAAATTTTAGTTTTGACAAACAGGATCTCATTACAATAACATTTATTTATAAATCAATTTAAAATCCAACAAATCTTTCAAATCTTAAATAATGAACAATTTGTTTGATTTTAAATTTTGCAAATTTGAAACTTACGAAAAAACTTAATTTGGCCTTTAGTTTTAACCGTCTTTTATTATAGTAGTTTTTGTATTAAAATGAATATACCCCAATATATTCGAAGTCAAACGTTTGATATGAAATGTCTATCATTTGATATCAAGCACAATCCTTCCACCATTTTTAATAGTTTGATTTAAACATTTGACGTAAAATGTTTTATCAATTTGATAACAAATTGTTATCAAGAGTTGTTCTCAACTCAAAAATAAACTTGGCAGCACTAAAGCGAAAAAAAATTTAAATATTAAAAAATGACTATTGAAGTTAAATGTTTTTTTTTACAATTAAAGAACAATTACATATTAAGTGAAGTTATTTCACCTTTAGAAAATTTTCATCTCTTGTGAAAAAAATAAATTATTTGCAAGGCGGATTCATTACAGGTAATCTCGGTACTGCAACAATTACAACTCGTACAAAAACCACAAGCAATTTGTTTTTGTGTAATCATTGTACAATGTTAAAAACAGAAACAAAGATAATAAAAAAAATGTTACCATCCAACTATTATAAAGCTAAAAAAAAAGTTATCAGCAGGGCCAATGTTGAATCCGCCTTGAGCAGGGCTTTTAAGACAACCTGTAATGAATTCGTCTTGATTATTTGTGAGAATGTGAATAAAATAAAAAAATATAAAACGGGTAAGAGAAGAATATAAATGTTTGTTGTACGGTCGCGGTGATACACCGAGCAATGACAATATTCAACATAAAAAGGGGCCAAGTGTTTCGACCTTCAAAAAATTTGAGAACGGAAAGAGCACTATTTCATCTTCCAGAAGCAGATATGTTAAGTCTAATGTTTAGCTGACAGTTTACTTAAGTAAATATTGAATTAAAAATTTATTTTAGGTTTTGAAAATTTGTACAAATGAACGAATTTTATGAGGTTAGGGAGGCATTTAAATTAAAAAAAAATAATAAACAAACAATTAAAAAAAATAAATCAAATAAAAAAAATTAGGTTGCATCGGCCGGGAATCGAACCCGGGCCGCCCGCGTGGCAGGCGAGCATTCTACCACTGAACCACCGATGCTTGTTATAAATTTGGTAGCTTCTATGGCACTAGTTGGTCGTAAGTTGTCGTCATCACTAAACCAGTAATATCAAACAAAACACACAAACTCATAATTTGGCGAATGCGCAAACAAACAAGTATTGCAAGCAGTCCAATTTGATATTAATAACATTCATACATACAATAAGTATACTAAATAAGTGTTAAACTAAAAATAGAACAGAAGATAATAAACCTAACAAAACCATAAAAATAATATGGGCATTTCCACATGAAACTTAAAAAAGGGTAATGTTATTTATAAAACGCAATTAACTTTTTAATCAACCATTTTATATAGAATGTATATATTTCTAACTCTATTAATTTACATTTTCTTGTTTTATTTGAAATTTAAAATTTCGATTTAATTTTGCAGGTGGGCTATCGTTCTTTACGTGGTAGTCATAGTATCTCAGATCTAAGCTTGGCTGGAAATTTAGATGGTTCCCGTTCCACTTTATCGTCAGCAAATCGTTATGCCAAAACGGGTAAGTTTTTTTTTTATTAAATTTCTTGAAAAAAAATTATTGCATCGTATGTTAGTTATTGGTACGTGCAGTCCAGGGTTTGACATTGATGTAATCATATATTCGCTAGAATTGCATTTGTTTGCAAATAAAAAATATGTAACAAAATATTAAAAACATAACTTAAAGCTAATTCATATTTTCTCTTTTCGCTCTCCTCTTTCCCAATTTTTTTGTTTTATTTTCTCTCTTAAAATACATGCTGGCAATTTTTTAATAAATTTTAACATTTTTTCTCCTAAATTTAATGCTATCTTTATATATATGTATGTTTATAATTACTAATGTAAAGCTTTAAACCCTAACATTGACAATTCACAGTATATTAGTGCCCCTAGTACAACGGTAGATAAAACGATTTATGCAGATCAGAAATCGCCAAATCATTATACTCCTCCATTACCTACTCAACATCAACAGTATTTCTTCAATTGCGCTGCTCCCAGGTCAGTGCTTCAGCAAAATTGTCAAGCAATGCGTCAAGTTCAACAACATTATCCGCCATATCCACATCATGTGGGTGTTCATCAAATTCATCCCCCGCCCGGGGTGCCTTTTATGGTTTCTACTTCAGCTAAACAGCCCGTGCAACAAAAACCATTTTCCAGTTCAACTCTACCGGCAAATAGTCCGTCTGCTAGAGCTAAACGTAATCCAAATGGAAATAACAGACGAACCCCAAGTATTTTAAAACACTATAAATCGTGCCCGGTTTCGCCAGTTCATGAGGAAGTTGAATGGTCTGCAGACAGTAAAAGTATTATAATAACTGAACCTAAGCGTCATTCTGTTTACGCAGATGATGCCCGCACGATTTTGGATATGATTCAGGCAGATACTGAGAAAATGATAGCTGAAATAACGAAAAAATATGGAGATTTAGATGATATTGGAGTTGATGTTTATGATCATGAATCGGGTACTAGGCATTCGCAAATTGTGTCCTCAAAATCAGTACCGGAAAATTTAGCCACTCAACGCAGTAATCTGCCTATGGTCCAGAAAAGAGATTTAGTTTTTACTCCTGAGGGCGCCATGAGTCCCCGGGGATTTAAACAGCCTTATGTGCCGCTAGCTCCAAAGCATTCCTTTTCTGAATTTTATGTGTATCAGGAAATATATCAGTGTGAACGTAAAGTTTCTCTTTCAGACATATTAAATGAAACTCCTGAAAAAATGGCCGAAGCACGACGTCTTGAAGAGGCTAGATTCTTAGAAACTCAAAGGCACTCTTCTGCTTCCTTTTTCCTAACCTCCAATAATCCCTTTAATGTCGACAGAAGCCAAGAATCTTTATTAACAGAAGAGTTCCTAGATGATGCCAGCTATTGCAATAGCATGGAAAGTATTTTATCAGATGAGAGCGATTGCAAAAGTGCTCCTTTAGTGGATGTGGTCGACAAGCCGCAACCGGCTTTACCCAAACATGCAGGTCTTAGGAATTTCATTATTCATGGCCCCACATCAACGATAGCCGCTGCTCAAATGGTTTCAAAATCCTATGGCTCTAGCCCTAATACTTATGGTAGTTTTGACCACTACATGCAGCAGCGCCATCTTCAACCCGCACCTTCTAGCATCTCGCCCTATGAAAGTTTTGACGTTTCCAGCTATAGTTTAGAAATGATCAAGACAAACGAAAACAAGAAATCTATACCACCAAAACCTTTACCAACCTCAAAAACATATCCTAAATTATCAGACTCTATAAAGCATCCAATAACCTCGTCCTCTAAGGTTTCCGACGATATACCCACTTCAAAATATAGAAATCAACAGTACAGCTCAGGTGTAAGTAAAAGTATTAGTTCGGATTTTGCTCAACAGAGATGGCAACGAAATTCGAATCCTATACAATCAGAGAAAGGAAACTATAATGACAAAATGTTCCAAAAGAAGGTGGTAAAGGAAAAACCTCCAATACCCGCCAAACCGAATAACCTTAAATCCACCTTAACTACAACAGTGGAATCAGTGCAAAAATTACAGATTAAAGAACCTTTAAAAAAATCATGTTCGTTTGAAGTGGATACCTCGGATATACGTTGTCATTCACGCACCGCTAGCGTGGTAAGAAAGTTTGAGAGAAATTTACAAAAATTTGAAAAAGAAAAACAAGCCGAATTACTGGCTCAAAAAAAGAAACAAAATGAAGCCAGACAAATGAGACCGTCCGTAAGCTCAGGAGCTTTGGCCGCACAAAGTTGTTTGAAAAAGGTATCAAAATTTGATAATACAGCCTCAAGACGAGCAACTTCTATGCGGCAAAAAGAAAGACCTAAAATTTCTGTACGATTCAATACTGTATCACAGATTAAATATACACCCAGTTCGAAAAGAAATAATGCCAAGAACTCATCGCTCACCACTACTTGTCCTCTAAACGATATTAATTTGAATGTATCTCCGCCCCTGGGCTCTAGCCTACCCAATGATTACGGTGAAAAAAGCTTTGAAATGTTTATAACCGAAAATGGTAATGACGAACATGACAATATGACCGTGGATAGCTTGAAACTATATACAAAACCTTCTCTACAAGCAGTTGTAGACGAGATTAAACAGGAGAGAGAACGGGATTCGAAACACAAGAAAAATTTGGCGAACAAAGAGATTACACAAAATCCAGCACACGACACATCCACAACCAATCAGTGTAAAAATATAGCTAAACAAATTGATGTCATACAGAAATTGATCGAAATGGAAGAGCGTAAGTTGGAACAAATAAGACAGGCCACGGAGTCACGTATGCGCCCCTTTGAATGCGATACCAAACAGAGAGGTTATGTGAAATCTCTTACAATGAATTTCGACATGCTAGCCAAGGGTATTGAGAAAGACATAGAAAATGAACAAAGACGTATCTTAGCCGACAGCTCAGATTCGGATCTTTGTGCTTATGCTCGCCATATTAAACGCAATGTTAGTCTTCCGGATGTCCTGGAAAGTACCGAATCCTATAACTTTAATAAGAAACTAATGCAACAAGTTCAATTAGATTGCGACGGCTTAGAAGTCGAAATAGCCAAAGAGGTAAAAGCCGATTCGGATACCGACAACGAAGGCGAAAAAGAGGATGAGAGTGAGAAGGCTTCTTTGGAACATGTTGAAAGAGTTGCAGGTCTGAATGATAATTAATGATTTAAAGCACCGTTTAAGTTCAAAAATTTTATTTCGTTGGCAATAAAAAAGCACTATTAATTTTGATTCATTTATGCGTTTTATTTTTCTTGGGCTCTCTGAGAAATTCATACATTATTCGCCGTTTGTGTTTTCACTTCACATTTTTTTTGTATTTAATTTGATATTAACTGCCTGTTTTTAGAACACTAGCGCAAAACTCATTCGTTTAACTAACATTTAAAACAAAATATCAAAATTTGTGTTTGTTTTCAATGTGAGTTAAACGAACGAGTTTTGCGCTCGTGTTCTAAAAACAGGTAGTTAATTTTTATTTTTTTTTTTTTTTTTTTTGAATTAAGTTTTACTTTATTTCTTGTGATTTTATTGTCATGTTTTGTAGTTGCCGATGTCATAAAAACATTTCCTCTTTTCTTTTTATAGGAACTGCTAAAAATATACATCCCATGCCTGTTGAGGAATCTTCGTCAATACGGCGAGCATGTTCTCTTAGTGATCTACACATGGGCAATATGGGAAAAGGTAACTGAAGTTATTTTCGTTTTAATAAATAATCAGAGAATAAAAATATTTAAACTTTTAAACATCTTTCTAGGAGGCAAATCATCTAGTTCTTCTCAAAAAACGGGAGCTGTCCATCGTAACAGTTCAGCAACCCGTTCAGCCAGTAAACGTAATAGTCTGCAAAATAAAGGTTCTTCCAATAATTTAAGTACAAATGCTTCAATGGGCGTACTCAATCAAGTAAGTTTTAATAATATTTTTTGCCAAATAAAAATAACGATTATTTTACAGCAGAGTGATTCTGAAACTGAAGCTAACAATCGTGGTAGATCTGGTTCAAATGGGCAAAATAGGACAAATGGATCCACTAGTAAGTGTTCTTTTATCAAATACATTTTAGAGAAAATTCTTTAACAAATATACATTAACAGCCTCCAATCGTCCTTACAATAATACAAAAACTAATGGTAATAATAACCGCCGCAAGGGGACTCTAGCAACTAGTTTTAATAATGGTAAGTATTTTATCGTTTGTTCTAAACAAATTTATAAATTTTAATAAAAACCAAAACCTTTTCCTTACAAATTTAGCACCTCCTCAAGATGACTCAAGCTCTGAAGAAACGCAGGGCAGTTCTTCCAATCCTAAACCTATTGTACCACCACGTCCCCGTAATTTAGCTTTTGATTATAAAAGTAAAGTTATAAACAGCCCCAATGTGGTGAAACAACGTGGCGTTTATGAAGCGCTTGAGTTCGCCGATATAGATAAAAATGGAGATCGTAAGTTTCCTATAATATTTTTATCCTTCGTAAAAAAAATAATTGTTTACAATTTCTTTTTAGCCAAATCTCAAGTTCATAATGTTATAAATAAATTGTATACCACAACTCAAACTGTATTGCAATTGCATGCTAATTTACGCAATTGTGAGGATTCTTTAATGCTAAAAGAATTGGAGAATGCTGTGATTATGACACAAAATATGTTAACAAATATAACGCAAAACAAGTAAGTTTTTAAAAGTAGTCTTATCAACTTGAATAAGAAAGCATCACACAAAACCACTATGGAGTACCAAACGAATAACAAATTTCGACGATATCTTTCACATTCTTTGTTTTATTTTAATTTTATTATAAGAAGCTTTTACGGAAGGGCCCATTATATATGACTTCTGCTGTATTCACAATGATAGTTGAGTATTGAACGATAGTTGCGATTGTGTTGCTTCAATAGTATTTAAGGCCCTCAACAATATTTTAAAGAAGAGTGTACAATCCGAAATTGTTTTCGGCAGGCAAACAAAAACAACTAACTAAAATTATAAAACTATTTTTTTGTGTTTATGTGGAAAGACATTAATTTTACATTTTCTCTATATAAAAAATGGAGGTTCAAACGTAGCAGGCTTGTAAGGAAGAAATATAAAAGTTTTGCTTACCATCTACTATACGGAAACCATGAATTTTATATAGCGAGTTCGAAATTTGAAGCAATAGTTATTCGGCACAAAAAGCGCTTTATTCAAAAACTAGCGAGTGTAACGATCAGCTTTGCACACTGAATTTGTTTTTTGTTAAATTTTGTTTTTAATATTCTCCCTTCCAAACCTGCTTTGGAGAAGAGGACTGCACAATTCCATTTGAACACACATTCAAACTATAGAAAAATTTTCAAACTTTTAACTGTAAGTATAGACGACCAATTTAACTGTGGCATCGTGCAGACGAAAAAAAAGCTTTACTATAGTGAAAGTGCTGGTATAAAAAAATACTCTAAAAAATCAACTAGGGAATGAAGAATATACGCAGCAATGAGAGTGGAAACAAAAAATACACACACACACACCTTTTATGCAAAATAAAAAAGTAAAAGTACACATTAGTTAAATTTGTTGGTTAACTAATATGAACTTAAACTTATTTTGCATGGGGGGACAGTCTTTATTTTTTTTTTGTGAGTTTGGTATATTATGTGCGAAATATGTTGTATGTTAATTTCTATAATAATATGGCCACATCAATTCTTTGTATGCGTATGCCACATACGGTACACAAGTAAACATCACAACTTCTCGCAGACTGTACAAAATAATTTTAAAATACTAGGAGTAGAGGCAAAAATTGTTTACTGTATTGAAAGGTTTTAAAAAAATCAGTACGGTTTGAAGTATATTTCTTTGAATTCTTGTACCCTTACAACACTATTTAAAATGTTCAAGGCATAGCATTTGTCATCGTCACAAACGTTTTGTACACATATTTGATTTTTGCTATGTGTTTGATTTGCAAATACATATCACTTACCCATATGCATCTCTGTATGACTCAATGAACGACTCTTTTCTTAAATGTACCATTATTGCTTCACCAAATAATGCCCTTATTACGGTTTACAGCTCAACTCAGTTAAGTTATCATCGAAAAGGGTTTTTGAAGCAGCATCCAATGGTATATAAAACATTACCACTTGCGAACTACATATTGAGATATTTAACTAAATACATATTTTCGTTTCGGATTTTCATACCAATTCTACGTATTTTTTTTATTAATTTTATATTTTTTTATTGTATTTTTCACATTTTGATAAATTAAAAAATGAAAAAGTTTTATACCCATATTGCCTATATATATGAAAAAAACATAAAATATATCGCGATTTTCGCGGTTTATGTGAATAATTACAAAAATATAAAAATTAACATTATTGTAATACAGATTCAATTTGAAAAGCAGAGCATTACTTCCACATATGTAGAATTTGTATGAAAACCCGAAACGAAAATATGTATTTAGCTTAATATCTCAATTGGTAGGCCGCAAGCGGTCAAGTTTTATATACCATTGGGTGCTGCTTCAAAAACTCTTTTTGATGATACGAAATTTATTTATGTCGTCTTGGAGCAAAGTACAAAAAAATTCGAAAAACTGAAAAAAAGACCTGTTTAAAAATGGTCCAGCTCACGGATGGTCAACACTAGAACCAAAATATTTTGGGAATCATCATAAAACATATCAACCTTTATTTTCAGAGGGGTAACTAAAACACTTTTTTCGGCTCCATACAACTTGAGTCAGTCTAATGTATATACATACATATATTTTACGTGAGAGGTTAGTTAATCACTTCCAAATATCTTTTCTCCGATGCAGAAATTTCACTTTTTCACAAACTATTTCATATTAAAATTTTAGTCAAACCAACTATGTTGTTGCCATAGATCAAAAAGTTATGCAAAAACTTAAGTTGGAGTAACACTTTGATTAGTTAATAAATGAAATATTCAGGCCTGTTCTGAAAATCACATTTTATCAAAGTGATTTGAAACCACAAGAAAGGTGTTCTGGGCAAATTATTTTGTGATTTCAAAACGTTCAGCTACGTACACAACTTTTTAAAATCACTTTGATATTTTTGAGACTATTGAAAAATGACCGTCATAATAAATTACTTCATAAAATATTCAATGTAAATGGGCTAAAAAAAATATCGGAAAATAACAAAATATTTTTGCAAAAATAGCCAAAATTCACGAAAATTTTTAATATTACAAACAAGCCATAAAATTGATTAAAAGTCCCTAAAACTATAAGGAATGGCAAAAATTCGGTAAAAATTGATAAATTAGTGGAAATTCGCAAAAATTTGCTAAAAGCGGCAAGATAGCAGAGTCTTCTATTTATTATAAATTTTTAAAGCATAAAGAATCGCCAAATCGGTTAAAAAAAACAAATTATCGGTAAATAACATAAAAAGCGTTAAAAAATGAGCTAAGCCTTTGTAGAACAAGCAGGTGTTAAGAACTTGTGTTTTCTTTGCTTGGAGCAAAGTACAAAAATATTCGAAAAACTGAAAAAAGACCTTTTTTTAAAAATGGTCCAGCACACGGATGGTCAACACTAGAACCAAAATATTTTGGTAATCATCATAAAACATATCAACCTTTATTTTCAGAGGGGTAACAAAATCACTTGTTTTTTTTGAGTCGCTCTAATATACATATTTTCTTTTTTTTAACAAGCAATTTTTACTTGTTTATGACGCTTTTGCTACACCCATCTACAGGCTGGCTGGAGGCATTTACGCATGTTTAATAATATTCCTAATTCTGAATATGTGCCTTTATTGTCTTCAGCTAAAAACGCTCATGCCAAAAAGCGACTCTAATTTTTGACCTTGACTGCAAAGCTTTAAAATGATTTGGAACTTAGCCAAAATAAATTTTAACCACAATACCGATATGGTAAAAATGGCATAAGTAAGTTGTTTAAATTATGAGGAAAAGCGCGACACTGCCGTAAGGCAATTTATATACTTTTACATAACAAAATTTTTTATTGGACTTGTGTTCAAGCCTTGTTGTAAATAACTCGAATGGGGCTAATATGATTTCATTAGTACAGTATAGGGATGGGCAATAAAGATCGATATATAAAAATATCGATATTTAAAAAAATTAGAAGAAAAATATGGCGAATAAAAAAATTTTCTTTTTGAATTCTTTACTTTTTTTTGAATCTTTTTATTGTAGAATTAACTGCCGGTCCCTCGATTTCAAACGTAAACCTCGTTCGCATAACTTACCTTAAAAACTAAATTTTAAAATTGGCTTTTGCTTTTAATAAAATTTAATCGAATGAAAGTTTCGTTCGAAATCTAGGGACAAGCATTAAATTTGAAATTAAAAGTTAGAATGGAATTACATGTAATATGTTTGTACATATGTAAATATGTATTGACATAGGTATATTAAGATTTTAAATTTGGTAATACTTTCAGCTTAATATGTTCGATATATCGATATTTTTTATTAATAAATATCGATACTCTTAAAAAAATATCGATACGATATCTAACGATATATTTTTTCAATTTGCCCATCTCTAGTACAGAACAACATTCAATTGTATGCAAACTTATCAAATATGTACATATTTGTGAAATTCTGTACTAATTTTTAAAAATAACATAATTTATAAAAATTTTACCAAAAGTTATTTTTGGGATTACAAAATGTATTAGCAATAAGCAAGGCCCGGATTTTTATGCAAATGCACATTTGTTGTCGTTAGTCTCAGATCAACATAAACTAACAGCCGTATTCATAGCAAAAAGTTAGCCACAGTTTGTACACTACGTACAACGAGCTGCTAACTAGAATGCGGATTAAGCTTAGCAGCTTGTTAGCACAGAGTTTATTCATAACGAATTTTATCCGTCTGCTAACTTTTAATAAATCAACACTGAATATTAATGATGCCACATTAAAGTGTTCAAAATGCAACACTTTTTGCATAAATCATCGCTGGTTTGTCATTTCATTTTATAAAAGCTTTGTTTCTTTACTTTTTGGGTAAAGTTCGTGAAAACGAGAGCAAGCATAAATTTCTCTCACAATGATACAAAATTACACAAAAGTACGGGAACAGAAAAAACCATTTTAAACACAAAATTAAAAGTCAAAGTGTTTTGACAGTCTTAACAAACCAATAAAAGGGTGCGTCACTTTTGAAAAAATGTATATTATCTGTCGAAATAAACTACTACATATTAACAAAAATAGAACAATACAAACACTTTTACAACAACTTACATTATTTTGCTTGATATTTTAATATAAAACCCTTTTATTTAATGACACTATTTATTTCCACAGCACTTTCCAAAATTTGTTCATTAGCATTTTTTTCCATACCTTTTTTTGTTTTGTTTATGTTTTACAGCTGTTTAACAATTTACACGAAGAAAAAGTTTGGGCAGTTTCGTGCAAGAAGTAGAAGAATTTTATTCTCTCAAACTCGCTTTCTTTTACACAAATTTAAAGTACGGGAACGCTTTTCGTGCAAATTGGGATCCCGAGGGATCCAATAGTAGAGTAAAGAAACAGAGCTAATTTTTTTTATTTTTTTGTTATTGCCTCCCCATATAAAAATGTTAAATGTTTTTTAATTCAAATAAATTTAAAAAAGACAGTGAATTAAAAAAAAACACAAATGAAATTATTCAACATTAAACGCCTGTTTTTCCCAAGGTGGCAAACGATTGGCAGATCGTTAACAAGAGTTTAGCAAATCGTTAGCCAGAGTTTGGTTAGTGTATTATGAATGAACTTTGAGCTAACTTCATGCCAAATTTTCATTATGAATACGGCTGTAAATATCTTTGCGAAACATGAAAAGTGAAGTAAAATGGCATCGATTTGTTAGTACATATTTTGCATATTTTGTTTTAAATGCATATATTGCTGACATTGCATATTTTGAAAAACAAAACATGTTTTATTTTGTGATGCACCTTGTTGCAGAAGAGATAAGAGGCAACTGTGATAACTATTTTAATTATTGATTTTATTGGGAAATAATATTTTGCAAAGCACCTCGCGATTTGCCGCATATTAAGTATACCGATTTATTTCTTCCTCCACAGCCTATAACAATCAGGTGGGGAACGTGGTTGGAAGCAGTTATTTATTATGCTGAAAATTTTGACCAATTGAAGGATGTGATGGAAGGATTCAACGATGGTGATTCAAAACATATTTAATTTAAATTTCTACCAAAACAGCGTAGTGGAAAATTAATATACCACAAAAAAAACTATCAGCATTTAATCATGTCCCAATCACTTCCGTCGCGGTGAACGGTCATTTTCAATGTTGATAAGGTTTTTGAGGCCAAGCTGCCATAACTTTACATTTGAAAATATTAAGAAAATTTTATGTACTTATATAAACAAAATTTCTTCTTATTGTTCTTAATTCATTTTATATGTCGTGAGGTTCAAATATCTATCTCACATGTGACTTTATTTACATGATTATTTTGCTTTTGGGGTTTCTTTATATTTTTCTGCTTCACATTATTTTAACTTCTACTTTTGTGTTTATTGTATCTTATTTTTGTTTATGAGACTGATTTTACGTTTTGGCATTAATAAATGTGTTAAAAAAAAATGTTAAGTACATATTTTTTCTATTTTTAGTGCATGTTTTATGCGCAAAAACGCGATTTTAACTGCATAAATGTCCGGACCTTGTTAATAAGATTTAAGTATAACGTGCTAAGTTTCCAATTTTTATTTTTGATAAAAAGACGTATTGTTGAGGGAAAGCTACATTCCCCTCCAATTGGCTGGTTTATCGAATTGTTGTGTCAAAAGGGTTTAAAAAAATAAAATTTAAAAAACGAATTGCTTAATAAAGCAAGTAGCCATTTCTAGTTTTTTATTTCTCGGGCGCAGGCAAATTTATTTTTGTTTTGTTAAATTTCGCTTCTCTTATTTTCAAAAATTCCTTGGCTGATTCAATGGAATTGATCGTTTTCAGTAGGATATAAAGATGTCATATAGGAGCTATTGTTTTTCCAAGTTATATTCCTTAAACGTTTTTACGTGCGATATATTTTTCAAAAAGACACTTGAAATGGTGAAATAATAAACTCAAATTGATTTATATATTCAATTAATGTATCTATATATTTAAAAAAATAAGATCTTAAAATAGCAAATAACAATTGTTTTTTATTTCTTATTTTCAGAAATGATAAAAACAATCAACACCCGAATCATACGTACTCGACAACCGAACAAGCAAATTTAGAAAATGGTGATTACTTGATGATGGTTAATAATTGTGCCGATTTATTAAGCAATTTTCGTCTGAAGCACAAACCCGATGACTGTGAGAATAACTCCTAGTGTGTAAATTAAATTAAAACAAAAAAAAAATACTAATAAACTGAAAAAATTAATAATTTATAAATTTTTGATGGTGAAACAAATTATACAACATCAAGTAAATATTTTTTTTTGCGAATTTTTAAACTGTTGTAAAATATTTAACACACTTAAAATACACTTACAAAACAAATTTATTATTATACAAATATTAAATATTATTTAACAAAAATAAGTAAAAATTAACTAAAATTAACTTCTTTTTTTTTAAATTAAGAAAATATTTGAATATGAAAAAGGGCGAAATATTTGAATTGTAAGAAAATACTTGGCGCTGGTATTTATTTTGCTTTTTTATTATTTTTTTTTTTTTTTTTTTTATTTGCGTGAAACATTTTCAAGATTTCAAAAGAATTAATTGTAATAATTTTATTTAAAATTATTATGGCATTTGTTTAATATTAAATAAATAAAATATTTATTTAAATAATTTGTATTCTTTAACTTTTGAAGAGAAATACCGCTTGTTTAAAAAAAAAGTTAATAAAATATAATTTAAATGTGTTTTGTTATATTCGTTTCTAAAAACTAGTTTAATTTTTAATAAAAACTAAATATTCTTTTCAATTTAAATACCGGAATCAAAATTTTTATTTACAATACAATATACATACATTCATTAAAATCTTTCGTTTGTGTGTAGATTTCAAGTTTAGTTTAAACAAATTTAAATTAATTAAATTTTATTTAGTCTTAAATTTTGCATCTTTAGTTTTAAGTTAAACAATAATAGTAGTAATTTAATAACAACGAGATAATAATTCTTTTTACCTTAATTATATTATTTTTTTGTTTATAAATTGTTAATAATGGTTAAAGTAATTATTTGTTATTTAAAATAATTTAGGCTTATTGGTTTTGTTTTCTTAGTGTGAAAAAGAGAATGGACAAATAGGAAGTTGTCCAATCTAATCTATAATTTATTTTTAGTTCTTTGTGGAAATCCGATAATGCAGCGCCTTATTAGTTTATTAAGCTTTATAACATAATTAATTGAATACTTTACTAAAAAAAAAACGGCCAAAATGAATTAACAACAATTATAATTGTGCTTTAAAAAATATGTGGCAAAAGTTTGCAATCTCTAAAAGGTGTCGGCACCTTCGATTGCTTGCGAACTCTATTAGATAACTTTTATTGGTTAAGAGCTAAAAGTTTTTTCTTTCTTATCTTAGTGTGACCTAATAAAAAATAATAAGCCTTAGAGTGTAAGGCGTTGTCGTTACCGCGTGAGTAACACACAAGCTGTGTTCTTTAATCTAATACATACAAAAAACGACTCACGGGTTAACGACAACGCCTTACACAATTTGGCCGAATTTCAAAACTGTTTGTTTGTTCTGGAAAATTAATCTCTTTTGTGGAGAAAAATCAAACTAATAGACTTAATTCTAAAATAAAAAAAAATATTTTAACAAAACAGCATCAAATTAAAAATTACAAAAGAAATATTTCATGTTTAATGATGTATAATTTATATGTATTTAATCTTATTCTATCTATTACTACTACTACTACTACTACTAATATATTATAATAAACTTATAATTCTATTAATATTTAAAATATACTTTAACTAAAATTTATTATAATTTAATTTTAAATTGTGTTTAAAAACAACAAAAAATCCAACTAATTTTTTGAAAAAAAAAAATAAAAGTAATATTTACATAAAAAAAATCATATAATAAATAATAAATTTTTTTGCAAAAAATACAAATTTCTGGATTTAATTAAAGGATTTTTATAACTAAGATAATTCAGATTTTAAGGTTTCTTAATTTTAAACAAGTATTTTCATACTTGCAAACATTTCAAAATAATTTAAAGAACTGAGAACTTTTTAACTATCGAGCATAGATGCGGATAATTCACTAATTTTGCAGTTTCAACTCACCGCTAGTGGTAGTGCAAAATTATTGCAATCATTTTGTTGATGCTGAGTGATGAATTGAAAAATAGCAGCCTCACCAAACATGAGTGATAGTGAAGCTAAAAAATTTTGCACTCAAAAAATAGTTTGATTTAAGAAAAAGCAATCATCAGTTTATTGCAACTTTTTTGCTCTTCGCTCATTTGAGTGCAACTTAAAGTTTTGCACTAAATTTACAAACAAGAAACTTGTTTTTTCATGATTTAAGCCATGAGATATTCCGTTATTGACAAATTATTGACATGTTTTTTAATTTCCTTTCTTATGCATATCATAACAAGAATAAAAAATTATGCTCATACAAAATTACATTTTTCAAATTTTAGTGAGAGTCTGTTTATATGCAGCTTTTTTGATTGCAAGTTCAAATTTTGCACTATTTGAATTTATTGCAGATTTTTGCATTCAATCTTCGTTTAGTGATAGTGAAAAAATGTCCAATATCACTAATTTTTTTTTAGTGGTAGTTAAAAAAATAGCAATCATCACCAAAGTTGGTAAAAAAAGTGTGCCAACTAATTTTTTGCAGTTTTATTTACTGATATTGCACTGCTGATTTAAATCAATATTTAGTGCACTACCTCCAACTATGCTATCGAGGGCTTATACTCCTATTCTTAGAAAGAAATTAGAATGTTCTTCTTTCCTTTAATTAGTACAGGAGGGCTACTGTCTATTGCGATGCAAATAAAAAATGGTATAAAATCTGGTGATTGGTACTCTTTAATGCGTTTGCGAATTTGTCTTTCGCATCTTTTTAATGTTTTATTTCGTAAATCATCACTATATACCTATTTGATTTAAATTTTCCAATTTAATTTTTTTTACATATTTTGACATTTCATTACTATCAAGCTGCGCCATCTTTAACTTTAGTTGCTGTTGTTGTAGCAGCGTGCCCTGAAGAGCAGGTGTTGCTGAGTTGACAGTCCTTGGTCGGTGTTCGTTGAACCGATTGTCGAGGTAACGTCTTTGACTTTAGATGCCAGTATTGCTTCATTTTCAAAAATTTTGACGAAAGTGATAGAGAGTGCCAAGTTGTCATTTAGCTTTCGCATCGAAATCATAACATTTCAACAAAATTTTTCATTAATACATTTATTTCCTATAAGAAAGCAATTTTTTATAAAGGTTTAAAGTGAAAGAAAGTATGTACAAACAATAAATTTCAGTCTATATGCCCATCTACAATATGCATAAGCTTTCTTAAGGTTCTGTCAAAAATCAACAAAACAAATGCATTAAAAAAAACAAAATTAAAAAGCATTTAATTCCGTACGAAAAGTGCGATCAGTTTCGCACTTTGCTTAAGCAAATAACAAAACTTAACAAAAAGTTCAGCTCAATATTGTTTCATACACATGTTTTACATGTACATATTTGCATAGTTGCTTAAGCTAACTCAAATTATAAAAATTAATGCCCCTGTTACGGGTTACAACTTAACTCAGTTGAGTGGTAATAAATGCAACTGCTACTGATATTGTTGTAAATTTTTTATGTTTATGTTAACCGCACTATAACAGAGTGGTAAGCAATATTACAAACATTGCAAAATTTCAACTGAACCAGAGTTAAGTTGTAAGTCGTAATAGGGGCCTAAATTAAAGCCACACAGGAAAACGACGGAATTATGGTTGGTTCCATACAGCTTCTGTGAGGTTGCATTCTACTTTTTTAAAAAACTGGAATTTTATTCAAATCCTTTTTGCAAAAAAGAATTTTGCTCCTTAAGGAAAACGAGCCTTTCCAACAGCTGTTAACGTTATGCTTGCATTAAATTAACAAAAATAATCAAGAATGTGTTAGTTGGTATAGGAAAACAAAAAACTTTTCAAAAATTTAAAATTAGTATTGTCGGTATTTAATTGAACTGTTTATGGTTTTTAATCCAAATGTTTTATATTGTGGACCGATCTTCAAAAAATTGTACAGTGTGATTTGCGGTATTATAAAACTGTGACGTACCAAATTTAAGTATGCTAGCGTTATTTCTTGCGGTTTTAGGCGTACTAAACTGTTTTCCGCGAGAAGGGTTTATATGAGGCCTATGGTCAATTATTTAACAGTATGATTTGCAGTCGTATAAAGCGAATTCGTGCAAAATTTTATGTCATTCCGTGCATTATTCCACCATTAATGTTAGTTTAAAACAACCCACAAAATGATTGAACATTAAACGGCTGTTTTTCACAAGTTGGCAAACGTTAAGCAGCTCGTTAACAAGAGTTTGGTAAGTGTATTATGAATGAACTTTGTGCTAACTGCATGCCAAATTTTCGTTATGAATACGGCTGTTAAAGTTTGAAATTTTTGCAGTAACATCCACAGCATGGTTGGTACCATTTTTTTTTAATATAAACTATAAGGAAGGTAACAAGAACTTAAAAAAAATATTATACAGTGGTCTTCTTAAGCGTTTTCAACATCATACTGCAATGCATATTTTTTTAATTGCCATAAGAATGCCCACATATACTAATAAGAATGCAAAAAACTTTAAAATCGTTTCAAAATTATGGAAAGTCGCTGCAGAAAACAAAAGTAGCTCTTGCACAATTAAGGTCGGAATGAATGATCCTGCAAGATGATAGATTCCCTAATGTATGCACAGCATGTTGTCAGGGTCCCCACGTATTCAATTGTCCAACCAAACCTACTTTACTCAGTGCAATGGATAAATGGACTAATCCAGTAGACGTGTGCACAATTTTTAGCCTTGGACCACGATGCAAATCAATAAAAACCATTCACTAGAGGGAGGGGCCAAGTGAACATATCGCAGTTAATCAACATGGGGGTATTAACTCGAAATTTAAGTAGAAGCAAAACAATTTGTAATTTAACATTGAAGCCATATGAAAAATAATTTTTAAACCAACCGTTTCATTACCAAAAGGTGGACAAAATAGCACGATATTTTTACAGCGAGTAGATATAAATATAACGTGTCGATTTTCTCGAAAAAGTGAACAAATAAAAATTTTGAGTTAATACCCTCTTGTTGATTTAGTGCGATATGGTTTTTTTCGGTGGTCGAGTTTTCAAAGTTTGTATACAAACTACAGTTTTTTATGTAAACTAACTTTTTTTACGAGCATATACATATGTATATGATCTCGATAACAAAAGCTAACCTTAAAAATATAAACATTTAGCACCACTGAACTGAGCGTACCCGAATTAGGTAAAAAACGCCAGGTGTTCGGCTTGTCTCAAAAAAAAAAAGTGTAAAATTCTAGCACATCGTAATTACTCATTTACTGCATTTTACTGTAAAAGTACTCTAACGCACCTAATATGTATATAATTCGAAAGATATTTTTTGGTAACCATTGAAACAATTCACATACGTGTGAGCAAAAACAATGTAAACATATGTATAACAGAAGCAGTATGCTTTGTTTTTGTGTTTACATAGTAAAAACAAAGACTATAGATTTATAAAGATGTTGCACCCCTGTCGGATTTTTATTAGCTAGCTCAACATTTAGTTGACTTTTAGCTAACTTATTTACAACTGACTAGTGACTAACTCATAATTGGTGCAGATTTGAGTCAGTTGTGTTTTGTGCGACTGACTTCTTCTCGATAAGTATTGAACTAGCCTTTGGCTAACTCAAAAGTTATGCAGAGATTAGTGAGTTGTGTTTTGTGCGACTGACTTCTTCTCGATAACTTTTGAGCTAGCGTTTGGCTAACTCAAAGCTGATGCAGTGGACTGTGGTAAAAACACGTTTTGCTTGTTTTGTGTACTTTTTCAAGGTTAAATAATAAGTAAAAGTTCCCATATTCTCTTTGTTAATATCATTTAGTTAAATACATCTCATTTTCAAAGTAGAATTATTATGAAAACCGGTTTTGGTCATATCGGGCATGCTGCTGGTGTCTTATAACTGAGAGTTTTTCTGTAGACAAAGGGGAAATACAACAAAAGTGAAAGAAAACATATGTGTAATAGTCTCTGTCTCTCTTTAGAAAATAAATAAAGCAAAATACGTAATTTTTTTTTTTTATTTTCTTATTAAAGTCAACATATTGTATGCACCACAAGCTGACTCATAATGAGCTAACTTATGGTTATCTTAAAGTTATGCAGTGTGAGTGAGTACTGACTCGTACTGCGGACATTGCGTGTAAAAACTGAATAGCTTTAACCATGTAAATGAGTTAGCTTGTGAGTCACCTCTGACTAACTTCTGGTTAACCATGAGTTGACTTTGAGCTAACTCATTTTCCGACAGGGACTTAGTACATTTGGAATTGACAAAAATGTTGTGTTTCTTATTGATGAGGGGGGGAAGTAACAAGGAAAGCAAAAACTTTGTGCTCACATTCAGAAAACTGAAGAGAGCAAAAACCCTGTCGGAAAATGAGTTAGCTCAAAGTCAACTCATGGTTAACCAGAAGTTAGTCAGAGGTGACTCACAAGCTAACTCATTTACATGGTTAAAGCTATTCAGTTTTTACACGCAATGTCCGCAGTACGAGTCAGTACTCACTCACACTGCATAACTTTAAGATAACCATAAGTTAGCTCATTATGAGTCAGCTTGTGGTGCATACAATATGTTGACTTTACCCTGTCGGATTTTTATTAGCTAGCTCAACATTTAGTTGACTTTTAGCTAACTTATTTACAACTAACCAGTAAACTAACTCATAATTGGTGCAGATTTGAGTCAGTTGTGTTTTGTGCGACTGACTTCTTCTCGATAACTATTGAACTAGCCATTGGCTAACTCAAAGCTGATGCAGTGGACTGTGGTAAAAACATGTTTTGCTTGTTTTGTGTACTTTTTCAAAGTTAAATAATAAGCAAAAGTTCCCATATTCTCTTTGTTAATATTATTTAGTTAAATACATCTCATTTTCAAAGTAGAATTATTATGAAAACCGGTTTTGGCAATATCGGGCATGCTGATGGTGTCTTATAACTGAGAGTTTTTCTGTAGACAAAGGGGAAATACAACAAAAGTGAAAGAAAACATATGTGTAATAATCTAGACAGACAGAGACAGAGCTCTGTCTCTCTTTAAAAAATAAATAAAGCAAAATACGTAATTTTTTTTTATTCTCTTATTAAAGTCAACATATTGTATGCACCACAAGCTGACTCATAATGAGCTAACTTATGGTTATCTAAAAAGTTATGCAGTGTGAGTGAGTACTGACTCGTACTGCGGACATTGCGTGTAAAAACTGAATAGCTTTAACCATGTAAATGAGTTAGCTTGTGAGTCACCTCTGACTAACTTCTGGTTAACCATGAGTTGACTTTGAGCTAACTCATTTTCCGACAGGGCACATGCATTAATACATACATACACATGTTCGCTGTTTTTGTCGACCAACGTGTGTGTGTGTATGTTTTTTTTGCTAAAACCGGTTTTCGGTATTTTTTTTAATGTAATTTTGTTTTTGTTTCCAAGCAATTTATGTGCAAATAACCTACGTAGGACAAATGCGACCGATTGTTTAATTGGTAGGGTAAGAATATGTGTTTTATTGTTGTACAAATGAAATTATAACGATTCGAGCCGAATTATAAATTAATTTTTTAGACAATTCATCTATGTATGTACTTATAATATGTGTATGTTTGTATCAAAGGAATTTATTATACAACAAGTGTTTTTTCTTAGGGCGTGTGTGAGGCGATAGAAAAGTGCTAATGTAAGAAAAATGTTGACACTTCTAAAATTAATTACATTTCAATAGCTCTGGGGGCTAGTAGAATTTATAAAACAACCAACAAAATTTCTGACAAGCAGAAATTAATAATTTTAATTGAAAAAGTCAAATAAAAACGTTTAAAAAATTTTGTGAATTCAAAAAAAAAAAAAAAATTAAATGCATAGAGCCACCTGCAAAAAAAATTTATTTTCCTAATTTGTTCATTATTTTATACAGTACTTTTCGTTAATAGTCATTTACGTTGTTAGTCACATTAGCTAAATAGTCCATTTAATCTTTATTTTTGCCGCTAAACACAAGATTAATTGAAAGTATTTACGTTATAGTCCATTTAGCGATATAAGCACATTTACCATCTATCAGCGGCTAGAAAAGGCAAAAGTAAAGCAAATTATTAACGTTATAGTCACATAAGCCTAAGTTTTTTGTTTGTTTTCGAAGTTACAAGCCATATCAAAGAATCAAGAAATTAATCGTTTTCTTTTTCTAACCAACTCTCCACTCGAAAAAAAAATTAGTTTTTGTGTTTGGTAACAGTGATGAAATATCTTATTATTGTTTCAACTTTTTAAAAACAGTTTGCAACTCTGTTTCAAAGTTATAAGCCCCGCTGTCAGTATTGTTAATATGATTTTTTATTTTTTTAAATTCATATGAAATTTGCCAAATATCGGCATAGAGGAGTACAAGTGTATTTTACCTTTAATAAAATGTTCAATATTTAACATTATTCCAGTAGTGTGTTTATGTTATAGTATTTTGAACGATTTAAAATAAATCG
Source organism: Pollenia amentaria (assembly GCA_943735925.1). Classification (NCBI taxonomy): domain Eukaryota; kingdom Metazoa; phylum Arthropoda; class Insecta; order Diptera; family Polleniidae; genus Pollenia; species Pollenia amentaria. Next base: position 125,247,071 of record OX031007.1, read on the forward strand.
GGCATGCTCTAACAATCGTAAAACGCTTAACATTTGCGATTCTGACTTAAAATCGTATAATATGTGTTCTGTAAATCACAATGGCAGGAAGTTTGGCGAATGTAAATTACAAAAGTATGCTGAAGGAAGCAAGCATAGCGCACCAGTTTCAGAACACTAAAATAAATCTGGCGTTTTGCTTTTTTAAATCGTGCGAATATCATAACAAGGCTGAATATCTTAAAACCTAGAACTTGGGATATCAGTTAATTGAATATTGCAAAAAATATTAATTTTAAGAAATTTTTAAAATTCCATTTAATATGCAATCAAAAGTGATTCAGTTTTTAGAATTTATTTTCCAAAATAAATTAAAAATTTACTTGTTTTCATGTGGAGATCCGATGTTTAATAACTTTTGGCAAGGGAAATGTCTGACAATCGAATAAAGCTTAAGCTTTATTCCACGTTTCTTAAGCAACAATTTTTTAATGTGTTCAATGTAATTATATGGCAATATTATCAATTTGTCATCTAAAACAATGGCATTCGTATTGTGATTTTAAAATTTGTTAGAAATTTAAAGAAAAAACTATAGTCGTACTAAAATTTTTTTTTTATATATAATTTTTTTTTTTTTTTTTCTTCATGAATTTCTTTATTTACAATCTGTTTATACAACAATAAGCAAATTTTATAATACTTAAAAAATAACAGCTGTTATTGAACTTTAATTCAATAACTCTACAACTTATTTTCTTATATTTATGGTATCTTTTCACTGTATGTTAAATAAATTAAGTAAAAGGCAAATCTAAAACATGTAGTCTTTTCAGTCTACGAACTTCTTCTGTTTCATCTAGTAGGCTAATGGCTAATAAGTTATTATGATTGCTCAGTCTCAAAAGGTATCTGGAACTAAAGTTTTTTATGGTGTCCTTAACTGTAGGTATGTTGAGATCATTATGTATGGCCGTGTTTGTTATAAACCAAGGTGCTTGAGTAATAAATCGCAGAGTTTTAGACTGGTATCGTTGTAATATTTCAATATTAGAGTTTTTCGCTGTTCCCCATAGTTGTATTCCATAAGTCCACACGGGTTTAAGTATTGCTTTGTATAAAAGTAGCTTGTTGTTTAAACTTAATTCGGATCTCGGACCTAAAAGCCAATACATTTTTTTAGTTTTAATATTAAGATATTTCCGCTTTGTTTTAATGTGTTCTTTCCAAGTAAGACGCCCATCTAAGTATAACCCCAAGTATTTAACACAATTAACAATAGGGATTTGAATTCCATTAAGTGCAACAGGTGGACATATTTCTCTTCTAAGGGAAAATGTTATGTGGGAAGACTTTGAAGTGTTTATTTTAATTTTCCACTTTTCTAACCACGGTTGTAATTTATTTAATGCTCTTTGCAACAATATAGAAGCGTCAATAGGACATATCGCCGATGCTATTATCGCAGTATCATCTGCATAAGTCGCAACTGTAATATTTTGTGTGCATGGCATGTCACAAGTATAAATTGTATATAGTGTTGGTCCTAGTACACTGCCCTGAGGAACTCCAGCTTTAATTGGTTTTATGTTTGAAAATTCCTCGTTATTATTAACGTAAAAAAATCTGTCTTTCAAATACGATTTAAGAACAAGATAAAATGGTGTTGGTAGTAACGTCTTTAGCTTGAACAATAGACCCGGATGCCAAACTTTATCAAAAGCTTGTTGGACATCTAAAAATACGGCAGAACAATATTTTTTATTTTCAAAAGCATCAGATACTACATTAATAATTCGATGGCACTGTTCTGGAGTACCGTGTTTACTGCGAAAACCAAATTGATAATCGGGAATAATATTTTTTTGTTCTAAAATTGGTTTTATTCTATTTAAAAACAATCTTTCAAAAATTTTTGAAAGGGTAGATAGCAAACTTATTGGTCTGTAGGATACGAGTTCATTTTCATTTTTGTTAGGCTTCAGAATCATAATGATTTCAGCACATTTCCACTGAGTTGGGAAATGGTGTAACCGCAATATACTATTGTATAATAAAGTTATAAAGATAATGCTTTTTTTAGATAATACTTTGATTAATTTGGAATCAATTTTATCGTATCCTGGGGTTTTATTGTTTCCTAGCTTTGTAATTTCATTTTTAACTTCACTTGGAGTAATATGTTTAATTGGCAGGCACATTTGGCATGGAACATCCAGAAATTCATGTATTTTACCATCAGTTGACAAGTCAATTTCAGGATGAGGTTGAAAAATATTTTCTAAGTGCTGAGAAAAAGCTTCGGCTTTGCTTAGGTTTGATCTGCACCATCTGTTATTTAGGTCTCTTATCGGAATATTACGTTTAGTAGGTCTTTTTAGATATTTTGTAGCATTTCAAAGACAGTTCTCATGCTTGCTCGCATCTAGAGATTTTAAATATTGACTCGTTTTCTCGTTTTTAAATTCTTTAAGTTTTTGTTTAAGTAGTGAGCATAAATGATTAAAATTGTGTTTGTCAATTGGATTCCTACTTAATTGCCAAATTTTTCGGATTCTCCTTTTGTTGCGAATAAGATTTCTTATTTCAGCAGATATATAATTATTTCTTGATTCAAGATTTTGACCTTCAAAAACATTTGGAGTTGATAAAATAGCAGCTTCGTGGATTAGATTCGTAAAATTTTCAATGGATTTATCTAACTCTTGACCACTATCTATTAAGAGATTTAAGTTTATATTTTTGTCTATCCAGTAGGTAAACGAATCAATGTCAGTTCTTTTTGTTATGAGTTTTACTTTTTTTAAAACTGAGTGAAAGTTGGAGTTGTACGTGGCAATGATAGGAGTATGATCAGAGCTAAGGTCATCACTGTCTACAATGTCCAGGCAAATACTGGGTATTCCGGAATAAACAAAAAAGTCTAATAAGTCTGGAACTTTGGATGGATCGGATGGCCAGTAGGTTGGCCTTCCAGAAGAAAGAATATTAAAATGTTTTTTCAAAATACACTTATAAAGCTCTCGACCTTTAGGGTTTACCAATCTAGATCCCCACCACGGGTGCTTAGCATTAAAGTCGCCTCCAACTAAAAAGCGGTTCCCTAAGTTATTGAAGAAATCTTCATAGTCCTGACATAAAACAGAATGTCTGGGTGGAAAATATATGGCAAATATTGAAACATCTCCACAGTTCGTATATATTTTTACTCCAGCAGCTTGAATGTAGTTGTGACATGTTGTAGGAAGTATTTCGTACATAATTGTTGATTTTATTAAAATTGCAGAACCAGCATGAGCTCTGTTGTCCGGGTGATTTGCCGATATTGTGTCATAGCCTCTTATATGAAAATGTGTTCTGGACGTAAAGTGAGTTTCAGAGATCAAGAGAATATCAATAAAATTAGTGTTTAAAAATATTTCCGTTTCCTGTGTATGATTGGAAAGCCCATTTGCGTTCCATACTGCTATTCTAATATCTAATTGCATAGTTTGGTTACTAAAACTGACATCATATTAAGTAACGTGTTAGTTAACTCAATTTGTTTTGTCATTAGCTTTTCTAGGCGTTCATATATACTGTCATTAGTATTAGTACCTTTTAAAACATTTGCATAAGATGTGTTAAAATTTTGATTTTCATTTGTATAATTTTGTGGACGGGAAAAAGAAGAAAAGTTATTGGGTTGATCAATTATCCTATTGTTGAACGTTGGCTTTTGCTGAATAAGTTTTTGGTAAACTTGACAGCCTCTGTAGTTTGCAGTGTGGTTTTGCAAGCAGTGAATACAACGTGGAGAACTCGTTTTGTTCATTGTGCATTCGGCTGTAGGATGATCAAGTGCGCACTTAACACAACGGAAAGGTTTTCTGCAATAACCACGAGTGTGTCCAAATTGTTGACAACGATGACACTGAACAATATCATTTACTTTTCTGGGAGGTTCAACAGTAATTATGGCGTTGTTAATGTGACCGATTTCATAAATTTCCTTGTTGTTTGGGCTTGGTTCGAGATCAACATAAAACATTGAAAGAGGTTCCTTTGTAACTCTACTTCTGACATTGCAAACATTTCTAACGCCAAAACCTTGAGCTAAAAGCTCGGCTTTGATGTCTTCTGTAGGCGTTGAGTGGTGAATACCTTTAAATACAACTCTGTAGGAACGTTCTTGACGTACTTGGTATGTATGGTAACCTATTTTTCTGCTTTCAAAATACTTAGCAAGTTTTCTATAAGATTCTATGCTACTTATCATAACTTTTACTTCATTGTTTCTCATTGATTTATAGCTAAAGTCTTTTCTAGATATTACAGAGCTTATGTTGTCTATCATATTTACAATATTATTAACATGCGGAATAAAAATTGGTGGAGGTTTAATATGATCAACCGTTTCTTGCCTTACATTATCATTGTTGTCTACATCAAGTATTGAAAATCGATTTCCATTAGAGGTACTAGGGTTGTCATCAGTTATATTGCGTTTTTTTGCTTCATTTCCTATTGGGGATTTGGTTTCAGTACGTTTATTTACTATTGGTATTGTTTGCCAGTTATAAAAAGCATCTTTTTCACTGCTACTAGCATCGTCATCATCACCATCAGCAGTCATGCTGTTGTATTGTTTGTTGTTATTTTTTTTAGTTTGTTTGTATTTTTACTTTTCTTTTTTGTTTGTTTGTAATATTTTGTTTTAAGTTATAAATTGTTTGTGGGATAAAGAATTTGGTTGTTTTTAAAGTTTTAAATGTAATATAAATTGTTTGTGGGATTAAAAAAAAAATAAAATTTTTTTTTTTTTACTGTTTTTTTTTTTATATTTACATATCGTTTTTGTTTTTACTAACAATATTTAGTATTGAAAAATGTTTGTTTTTGTTTAGATAAAGAAGAATTAATATTGAAAAAAATAATGCACTGCCACTGCACTTGTTAAAACACGTCTTATTGCATTCACTGTCAATAACAGACTGTGTTATATATAATTAAGAAAGAAAAGTAAAATGCGTTTCATAAATCGCTAACTTTTTTAAATGTTGCCAAAAAAAATCGACATTTCGGCAAACACAAAATTTCGTCGCCAAATAGGTTTATAAATCGTCACATCGGACAGCCCTGCTCATAGTGGCACTAGGCGTATAGTCATACTAGCGATATAGTCCACGATTTGTGACTATGTATAAGCAAAAAGTACTGTACATAGTATTTTTTCAAAAACTTCAAAATTTTATATCGTCAAAAAAGATATAATTTTTTCAACGTTATTTTACAAAAAATTTCTTATAATGTAGACCATAAACAAACAAATAGTAGTTAATATAACATAGACTGTCCCGTGTTCGAGCACTGGTATATTTTGTTTATCTAGGTATACGAGGAAAAAGCATTCTTTATTTCGTTAAAATATATCATTTTACATAGCAGAAACATGAATTTTTCCCCACACAGAAATACTTTGTTACCGTTTTACACAGGCCCGAACTATTTACTACGAGTATTTGGGAAATAATTTTACTTATAGGCTCTTTACAAGTTTAATGGTTGTAAATTTTTACTTTTCAAGTATGTAATCGATGATTTGAAGGTATTTAAATGTTTCCCATGTGTATTCCTTCTGTCATAATATAAGGAATAGTAAATTTAACATCTCCATCCTGTGTTATAACATACGTTATTCTCCGTAAACCAAAAAGAATAAATTTAAATTTTGGTTCAATTTACGCATTACTCAACAAAAAATTTTTTATTTTCATTGCTTTATTTTGTAAAAATATTTTTGCAGACCTTTATAAGAATTTTACAAACTTCTAAAAGTAAGACCTCCAAAGCCTGATTATTTATCATAATTTGTAATTATTATTTGTTGTAATAATAAATATAATTGGATTTTTCGTCGGAAACAATTTAATAATATGTCAAATAATACAATTTTTATAAAAAACTTTGAAAATTAATTTTTTCCTACATTTTTAAACAAAAAATAAATTAAATTTCAAGAAATAACGTGCACACACATCAAACTGGCTGCAAATTTTTATGAAGATCAAAAGTATTTTGATTATGTCGCTTTAGTAAACATAAAATAGGTATCTTTTATAAACAAAGAAGTTAATTTTTTTAGAAAAATTATTTCTTATATTCCTACAATTGTTTAAATTTAGACAATAACAGCATTTGAACTTCGGTGCGAATCGATATAATTTTATCTGTACAACAATAAAACACATATCATTGCCCTACCTTTAAAAATCTGTCACATTTGCTTTTACATAGGTTTCTTGCACATAAATGGCATGAAAACAAAACTTCTTTAATTACCTAAATGTGTTTTCAACGAGAAAAACAAGACTTCTTTTCGTTTTTTATATTTTTTTAATTGCCATATATGTACAATGTACATTGTGCCTACATACATACACACACGCGTGCACGTACATATACGCTGATAGATGAGAATTAAAAGATCTCTGAGAGTAAAAACAATAACTATAATTTACTCTCACAAGTGGATTTAGCGGCTAAATCCACCAGAAAAATTAATATAGACAGAAAAATGTATACACTTTGTATGACAGTGCAATATCTTTATAAATCTATAGTCTTTGGTAAAAAGAACAACAACATGCCGAGTTCTCTGCTATGCATTAAATTGGAGAACAGTAGAGATTAAGAAATAAAAAAGAGAAAGACAATTTTAAATATTTTGTTTTCTTTTTGGGAGAGTTGTTGTTTTTAAGTGTTACCGTTGATTTCTTAAATTTTTGCGCTTATGAATAATTTTAATGTAATTTTTACATTATTAATATGGTTACATTGTAAAGAATGTGTTTATTGCATTTTTTTTTTAAATAAAGTGCGATCTTCTGATGGGCTGCGATTTTATATAACAGACACTACCGATCATGGTCATTTGTTATATGATAATCATGTATTTACAAAAAATTTATATATACACGTAGAGAAAAAATATGTTTAGATATGGTCACCTCCAACAAAACTATTTTTAGACAAAATTTTAAACATATTATGTTTAAATTTAACCATATTATTGTCACCGACAAACATATAATTGTTAAATTAGTCCTCCATCAAGAAGCCACAACCATATTATGGTTGCCTCTAAACATGTTATGGTTAAATATGACAATAATTTGTTTTTAAATTAACAATAGTATTTTCCTCTTTTCTAAGAGCAACATGCTTTGGTTGAAAATCAACCATGCTATTTTAAATGTTAAACATACTTTAGTTATTACTAACCAAAAGATGTTCGGAGGCAACCATAATATGGTTGTGCCTTCTTGATGGAGGACTAATTTAACAATAATATGTTTGTCGGTGGCAATAGTATGGTTAAATTTAAACATAATATGTTTGCAATTCTCTTTAAAAATAGTTTTGTTGGAAGTGACCAAATTTAAACATATTTTTTCTCTGGGTGTAGAGAGGTTATAACAACATAATTCATCAACGAAATAAATATAAATGGAAAATATATAAAAGGATTTGTTATAAAAATTGAGATTAGGGAACTTATGTTATATATACATTTTTAGAAAAACTGTCACTAAATTTCATATGCCTAAAAGAAATATGTCTCATAAAATTAAAAATTATTCTGCTCTACTGAGAATTATTACATTTTGAGTTACTACTCTGTTTATAATCAAGTGCGATATGTTTTTTAACATTAAATAAATATATTTCTACATATCGTCGGCTAAGGGTGCAAAGGTCCTAAGTCCATTTTTTTCAAAAATGAGATTTTGATGTAGTTTGGTAGATAAATAAAAAATACATCTATGAAAAAAAAGTGACGTTTTTTTTTTTGAGGTTGTATAGTGTTGGTAAGCAAAAGTCATAAGTCCATAGTTGTCAAAAAGCGCGCGCTAAGTCCACTGAACGTACTAAAATACATCAGCTGTTTCATTTCAATATTAACAAAAAGTGGCGGAAAATAAAAGAAGAGGTTGCATATTTATTTGTTTAATTTAGTCACATGTTGAAGGTAAATATATAATTATTTTATGTTAATATTGAAAGTATTATTATTTATTATTGTTATTATACTTATTAGGATACTTAATGTCTGCTGACGAAAATAATAATAACCAACTGAACACTGAGTTCGGTAATGAAGAAGACGATGGTGTTCTAGGTTTAGTGCCTTATGGATTCAACAGCAGTTCAGACGATTCCTTTGAGCTTCCAACAAAAAGTAAGAAACGTACACGAAAACCTAAAACAAAGCACAGTTCTTCGTTTTCTGAAAAAAATAAAATCCTTCGCCAGAGTGGTAAGAAATACCTTGGCAAAAAAAAGGTAGGTGATGTATGGCAGTACAATAACCTGAAAAATGCTAGAACTCTCAAAAATCGATGTAATTGTGTGGACAAAGGTAAGGCTTCAATCATGAAATGCGGACAACTGTCGGAATCAGATAGGCAACAAATATTCAGGAAATTTTGGCAAATGTCTTGGTCACAAAAGAAAGTGTATGTCAAAACATTGATAGTATGTATTCAACCTAAGAGGCCACGAAATCGTCGCATAGAAAACGTTTCTAAGAGGAGTCAAACGTTGCAGTACCATCTTAAAGTAAATTCTAGTATGTTGCGTGTATGTCGCACTCTTTTTCTCAACACATTGGACATTAGCGAAAAATCTGTGACGAAATGGTTGGAAACGCCACACTCTACAGCCGATTCACATCTACACCCACAAGAAAAATCTACACAAAGTGCACAGCAGCAAGAGCTAACTTTATTTTTCGATAGTCTTCCAGCCACAGAATCTCATTACTGTCGAGCTACAACCACAAAAAAATATCTATTAGCAGAATGGCATTCTAAAGCAAGGCTTTACGATTTTTATGCAAATAATTGGTGTTCTGAACGTGAAAAACAGCCCCTTTCTATGACCGTTTTTAATGAAATTTTTGAAAAAAAAAATCTTTCATTGTATGCTCCGAGAAAAGATCAGTGCGATATTTGCGCGCGCTATCTTGTTGAAAATATTTCAGAGGCAGATTACTCGTTGCATCAGGAAAAGAAAAAAGAAGCGAGAGAAGAAAAAACAAAAGACAAAAATGAAGAGGAATTCGTATTTACGGTTGATCTTCAAGCTGTGTTGATGGCACCGAAATCGAACGTCAGCTCGTTTTATTACCGCACTAAGTTGCAAGTGCATAACTTAGTATTTTATAATTTGGAAAATCAAAAAGCGTACTGCTTTTTATGGCACGAGGTGGAAGGCGGATTAACGGCTGATGAATTCGCAAGTATATGGACTTATTTTATTGAAAAAAAGATTTTAGCCAATTTGGAAAACAAAACCAACCCCGTTAAAATTATTTTCTTCACTGACGGGTGTACTTACCAAAACCGGAATAGTACTATGGCTAACGCTTTGCTCAATACAGCAATTAATAATAAAATTTATATTGAGCAAAAAATACTTGAAATAGGACATACGCAGATGGAAGCGGATAGCGTACATTCCGTAATTGAACGAGCATTAAAAAATAAAAACATTAATGTACCAGCTGATTATATTGGTTTGTGTAAGGATGCGCGGAAGAAGCCCGAACCTTATGATGTTGTCTATATAGATCATACATTTTTTAAATCTTTTAAAAAAGTATCATTTTTTAAAACCATACGTCCTGGTCGTGATACAGGTGATTCGAAAGTGACGGACATTCGAGCACTGAAGTATACACCGGACGGAGAAATATTTTATAAATTAAGATTTCCAAATGCATGGAACATTCTTCCTCAGCGCAAAAATGTGCATGTCGTCCCAGTTAAGTGGTCTAACCTGGATCAGCTTTACAATGAAAAAAGACCGATCTGAAAACGGAAGTATGAAGATTTGCAAGCTTTAAAAGCAACATTGCCAAGAGATTATCATCAATTTTATGATGAGTTACGTCATGACTGATTTTTATTTTAATAATAATAATAATAATGATTAGTTTTTAAGATTTTGATAAAAGTAACACGAGTGTGATTTTTTATTTTTATGATAAATTATTTTTTATTTTGTAGTAAAAAGTTAACAGCAACGAAATGATTTTTTATTTTTTTAAATTATTTTTGCTTTATTATAAAAAAAAATGTTAAAATGTGAAATACAACATGAAAATAAAAGTTCCTATGGGCATTAAATGCAAATTATGGTTTTATTTATTTCAGTCCAAGAAAAGGTAAAAAAATGCTAAAATAATAAAAAGCGCTAAGTCCAAAAAAAACATAAAAAGTGGTTGTAGGAAAAGATCTAAGTCCATAAAATTGGCATAAACAAGCATAACATGCGTACTTAATTATAAAATTGTATTTGGTTTATCGGTTACAACAATAACAAGACATTGTATTATACAGTTTGGAAAAATATTAACAGAAATATTATTTAGAATGTTTTTTGTCTCTCCTGAACAATTTGAAAAAATGGACTTAGGACCTTTGCACCCTTAGCCGACGATATGTATATACATACATATTTAATAAAGTTTTAGATTAAATAAATATTAGAAATAAAGGTACAAATAAGTTATTTCTAGATTGCAGTCGATTGTGTCGACTGCTGGCCCATACTAGTATACCGTTATTTGGAAAATGGAGGATGTTGCACATCCTATACTCAAGTAACTCAAAATCGGTTAAGTTTATTGAACAAACTAAAAGACCCGAAATTCCGCAATAAAATTTCCTTTAAGTAAAGTTAAACTCTTTTCAAATGTTCTAATGTTTTGTCATGTACAATAATATCTTAAAAATACGATTCGGTATTGGGCACATCACGTGAGATTTTATATATAATCCGATTGAATTCGGCTGGAGCAGTCTTGATGCCAAACGATAATATATTTATTTTATACGTACCTCGTTGCGTTGATGTGGTTGGAATTAGGCTTGATTGTTCATCGACTGGTATATGAAGGTAGTCTTTGTACAAGTCTAGCCGACAGTAAAACTTCGCATTTCGAAGGCTATTAAAAATGTGTTAAATTTTCCTAATCGGATAATGAGCATCTACTAATCGTTGATTTACCCCAACTTTGTAATCCATGCACAAGCGGATTCCACTATCAGGTTTTGATATAACCACCTGCTTGGAGCCCCAATCGCTATTTGAAATTTTTGAAATAATTGCTGCACATTCATGTCAACGAAACCACGTAGGTCGAAACACACCCGATTTTTTTCACAAACGTTTGCATATTCGGCCATTATTTCTCGATAACATTTTGATTATTGAAAACATCTGTAGTTGTGTTACCTGAACCAGATTCATCTAGATTAGCCAGGATGATATTTAGACCTCGAATCTATGACCGCCCAATTAACGCTGTACAATTGTCCGGAACAATATTTATTTCATCTGTTGTTGAAACAGCATTAAATTGTAAATTAACTTGGACTTTACCATATGGAATAAATGTGTTTTTCGTATTAGATCGAAAAATTATATTTGTAGGATTTAATTTTAATTGCTGGAATTGTTCCCTAAGGATAAAAGTAAATCCCGACCCGGAATCGACTTCAAATTGGACTGGTTTGTCTTCAATTTTAATAGAGGCCTAATATCGCTCTGAACCCGAAGTTTGATACACCGTAGTTTTAACCATTTATATTTTGAACTTGATTTATTGTTTTTTATTCCCTGAATCTGCTTTTAATAAAGTTTTAATGCAAACTTTATTTTTTACAACTGGAACAATTTAATTTTGTTTTGGACGTACGACAGTCCTTTGCATTATGGTTATTTCTACCACAACGGAGGCACAATCCAGCAATGATAATAGACTTTTGCACGATTAGATTGTTGAGCTTTCTGTTGCTTGTTATGGTGCCTGAACTTTATACAAGAAATTTTATTAATATCAGTTTTACTGTTTCCGTTTAATGACGGCCCAACTTTATCAGTTAGTTCCCTGGCATCAACTCTAGCAGCTTCGAGTGCTAAAGCTTTTGCAGTGATTTCATCAAACTTGTCGGTAATCGACTGTAGGAGCTGTTCCCGAATGATGTTATCACGAACACCACTGATGAACTGAGCACGTAGGAAAATATCTACAATTGAAATTTTGCAGTCACATGGAGACGTAAAATTGCAATCATTTACTTCTGAACGAAGAGCAGCAACAAAATCTGCAATAGACTTTTGATCATTCTGATAATTTGTTCAAAAACGATGTTGAGAAACCCAAATGATAATCATTATTATAAATTTTGCGGAAATTAAACAAAGAGACGACTAATGTTTCCTGCTGAGTTGCCTTCAAATTCTCACCAAACAACTTATACAAATAAATCGCGAAGTTCTTCTGGCAAGTATAATTTATTGCTTTTGTTGCGGCAATAGTGTGATGGAACCGCAGGCAACATCTTTATAAACTGTTTAACTAAGTTTGTCTTCGACCCCCAGCATTTATTATGTGCTCTTCTTTTTATTTTTTTTTACTGAAATTATATTATAGTATATTAATAATGTAGTCAAAACACGCTTTTCTATTGTCACACGTCCCCCGCTTCCGTCCAATTTCTTTTTTCTTAACACATGACATCAGCCAATTCAGTTGGCGAGATTCACATGGTAATCCCCAGTATAATTCATTTATCTCAATTCTATCAGTTTCTTTCAGTTTATCTGAACAATTGTTTCCACATTTTTTTCCTAGGCAAGGATTTGGCTTAATTTTTTTTGAAGAAATAGATATTGGTTTACTTTTACGATATTTTGTCTTCCTTTTCTCCGAACGCAATTTTCTTCTAAATCATCGTTAGAGTTAGAATCTTCATGTTAAGAATCAGTATAATCTACCAACTTTACGATTGCCGTAGAAGTTCGAGGCTGGCTTATTCCTGAAATCCACCTTCAATCTACATAGTACACTTTGGGAATACTAGTTATTTTAAAGTTTTACCTTTGTTGAATTAAAATCTATAACTATTTAATAAAATATGTTAATACTTATTCCCTAATCTTTATAAAAACTAAGAAGGGAAACTTTCAATGAGTTACCGTTATTTTTAAATATTCTGGCTCCTTATGAGAAGGGAAGTTTAAATCCTGTTGTCCGTCTGTCCGTCCGTTGAAATGGGGTTTCCGAAGACCCCAGATATGATGGAGGCTAGGTTGTTATACATTTATGTCGCATATAGTCCGCAATGTTTTGCTAATGAAATTCAGTAAGTTCAGTCTATAAATGGCTGCGATATGAGCAAAAAACCAAGACTACCTCTAATTTTACCCATAAATCCCATGTTGTTTTTTAAATTCCTTTTTTCTGTATATCTGGAGAAAGGCAAGAGCTATTACTATGGGTTATCAATACACCAACTCTCTAAAAAATGGGCGGGACTGGATAAGTGGGTGTGGCACTTCCCATACAAAGACCTTATACATTTCTGTATATCTGGAGAACGAAACAAGCTAAAGTTCCCAAATAAGGTACAAACATATCGGTTATCAATACACAGCATCCCACAAAATATGGACGGGATTGGAAACGTGGGCGTGGTACCTCCCGTACAAAGACGTTATTGAAAATACTCAAAATTTTAAATATGGACACGTTTTATATATCAAATTATCAGAAATTTTTAGCAGAATATATTTCCCGAAAAACCTGAAATTTTTTTCCCCAGAAATGGAAGAGTTATGCTTAAAATAAAATGACCCATTTTCGGGATCAATAGATCTTCCCGAGTCCATGTTTTATAATATTAAAAAATTGAAAAATGCCCGAGTTACACTTTTTTTTTATAAATTTAAGTTGTTGTATTTGCCGCCCCCCTTCCTCATCCTTTGTTTACAGGCACCAATATTATGCCCAGTATTTCTTTCGTTATGACTCTTTTTATTATAAAAAACACTGTTTTTTTTTATAAAATTTACAGTTTTGTTCTAAATAAATGTGCATTTTTTCTGTAGCTAAAAATTTTATATAACACAAAACCCTTAATATCTCAAAACAAAAAATTTCGACTTAAGCCATTATTATTTAATGCCACAGATATATGTATATTTATATAAATATCATTTTGTTCTTATCGCACCATGGTGAAGCACTTTTACTTGTTTAAATTCAACTTGTTTAAGTTCAAATGTTCAGTTAAAACAAGAATATAAAAAACAAAACAAAATAAAAAACAATTATGTAAAATTGCAACAGCTGTTCCACATTATACAATGCCGCTTACGATACAATTAATTTATTGTAAAATGTAAGCATTGGCTTACGATAAAATCGTACTCCGTATATTTATAAAGTTATTAACTATTTCTATATTCTGAGAATTGTAAAATATCAGTAAGGCCGTAAAATTAAAATTTTAGCAATAAAAAATATATTGAGAAAATGTCGCTTACGATAATTTGCCGCTAAGGGCTCATATTGTAGATGGCCTAAGTCTACTTCTTAGTATGATTTCACAATTTGCTTTTAGTTGTTTTGGGCATACATCGTCTAGAATACCTTGTAGTTCGACTTTAGCTTCATCTTATCCACAAAAAATAACCATTTTTCTCTGGAGGAACAAAAAATGGTATGCACATTAATTTCGCCACCTTCATTATCATTACCAAACTTTTTAATAAAGTGCAAACCCATATTTTATAGCGTCAATTTGCCTTTAAATCGTTAAAAAAATAAGTAAAATATACCCTTGTGTTCATATGGACACACCTATAAAATTCTTTAAAAATATACGTCATGACAACAAAATTTTAAAAAAGGCATAACTTTGTTATATTTAGTAACCCTCTAACTATTTTATTCATCAAAACTTTCTTAATTAAAAATAATGTATAAACAAATATTAGGCAATACTTATTTCTTCATCTCAAAATATCCTAATTTTTGTTGTTTTTTAATTTACACACTTTTTTGCCGCGCTGCTTTTCTCAAACATTCACCAACTGAACTGAATCTTTGCCATAATGAATGTTGATGCTTATCAACTCAACAGAAGGTGGCACCAATATTCTTAACATTTTTTTTTTTTTTGCATTTTCTGACTCCTTTAGCAACAACTTACTTTTGTGTCCATATGGACACACGGGTTCAATTCGGGCTAATTTCAATAATTATGAAATGTTTGTAACTTTAACGTTAAGTGAAATTGTGAAATTACTCCTAAAAAAATTTTTTTTAACCATCTATAACTCAAGATCTTCAAATTAGATGTTTTTCAATTAATTCAATTTTAAAAAATACGAATTTTTTTAAATTGAATACGCTTAAAACTAAATAAAGTGGTATATGACAAGAAATTAAATAATAAAACTTTTTCAAAAAGCTCGATTTGTAATAGATCTAATATTCTAACTATCGGTAGAGTGTATCAAAGATTCGGCATCGCCAAATATAGCACTTTTACTTGCTTTATCTCTAGTCTACGATTCTCCATGTCAATTTTCAGGTCTTAACCCCCTTTTTATTTGAAATATTTCAAAAATAGTTACCCAATAAATATTAATGAAATCAATTGTGTATAAAACTCTGACCAAACTCCCAGCGGGGTATAATTGACCATAACAGATATAAAAAAATATGGGGGAGCTTTTAAAAACGTTTCATACTTTTATATACAACATTCCCCAGTTTTTGTGTAAATTTGCAAACTTTTTATGCCCTTCAGTAGAAACGTTTCGCCCTCTTTATTAAATTGAAATTAGTTCAATACGCTTTTTGTGCCCATTCCAAATATTAATTATCTGTAATTCTACACCGTAGCAAACTTTTTTAAAAGTGTTAAACCTTAAAATGTAAAAAAAGTTAATGGCAGTTGGGTGGTCGGAAGCAAAAAATTCACAGACAATCGTTTAATTTAAATTTTTGTTTATTATACTTTCCTATTTTCGATATTTGTATAGAATTGGCATCAATTAACCTCCGTAAATATTTTACTTTGTCTTGACGGTTTAACCCTTCGCCTTACTCATGGGTCTGGCCAGACCTTTTTCAATGCATTTGAATGGAAAATCAATGCATGTGTACGACGGAGGGTTAAAGGGTGAAAAAACAGAATTCGCAGAAGTAATTGAAAAGGTTTTGATCAATTTCAGAATAACGGGAATTCGACTTTAAGTTATTTCATAGTGTGAAAATTGAGTCGTTTTATTATATTAGTCTTAGTAGAAATATCTGCAAATAGCATACAACAACACAATTAAAAATTCACCCAATTCATACACAGAAAAAATTAAAAATGTATCTAATCACCAATTTTTTACCAAATTCATAATATCAAGCAAGCAAGTTGTTTACTTTGCACCTATTACCAAATAATTATATTGATAATGATATTATTAATTGTAAATAAAAAAAATTTCAAAAAACTTTGCCGTTTCAAACAATGTGTTAATTGATTTGATTAAATATAGCTCAGGTTTTCACAATTCCCAACAACAACTCATTGAGTTTGAATTATTTTATTTTAAACGAAAAAATCAATTAAGTTTTTTTGTTATTTAATTAATATTTTGATTAAAAATTTATTTCAAAACAACTAAAATGTTAATTAAATCAAAATTATATTTTTAATTTTCTTTCAACTAAAAAAATAATTGATTCAATTATCACATTAATTAAATTGAAATACTTTTTAAATAATAATTTTAATTGATAAAATACTACTGATAATTTTTTTGGTGTATATAATACTCAACCCTGCAATAAGAGATAAATTATTTTAAAATTTTATTCTTATTTACTATTAATAACAGGTTCAAGTTTTTTAAGCAATTTTCCTGGAAAAAAGCTTTTTCATATTTCGAAACAGCTGTAGAAAAATTATTTACTTGAATTTAATAACGCTACTGGTTTGTGCAAAAATGGATAATTTTAAAACCCTTAGTGGTAAAGATGGTATACTAAGTTTGTCATTCTGCTCTATAAAGTGTATATATGGGCCTGTTCGGAAATGCATCACTGTGCGCGTTCGTACCCAAAGGGAAAAAGGAGGAGTACGGATGACTTCTAGAAGGCCTCTGTACTCCTTCTTTTCGATATAGAAGGCATTGCATGGTAGACCTTCCGCACTCGCTTCTTTCGCCGGAAATTCTAAAAGGCATTCAAATTAATGGCTCTTAGAAGCAGTGTTGCCAGTGAAATTTCGAGAAAGATACATTTTAGTTTCCAAAAAGAAGCACTTTTTCCCAAAAAGATACATTTTGAAAAAAAAATTTAAAATCCATTTTTAACGTTTAATATATTAACATAAAATTTTTAATGAATATTGTAAAGAAAATTATATCATATAAATTTATTTTTATATGTATACATTAAGTCATAAATATAAGGTAGAATGTAATTTTTAAAAATACAGTAAGACCCCTTTCAGACAAGCAAAGTTTACTTTGCAAAGTCTTGAGTATATAGAAGAGAAGGGAAAAGAGCATAGCGGGGGAGTACATACTTTGCTGTACTCACAAATTCGTTTTGTTTTTCGTTCGTATATTATACCTGAAGTTGGCTGCAACTTAATATTTATATACAGCGTTACCATAATCTTTGGAATGAAAATTGTCATATGGCGAAAGAAATCATATTTTGAAGAGGTAAATCTTAAATTTTTTTTTCTTAATTTAAATTTTTTAAAACAAGGGCAAAATAGTAAGAATTATTAATTTTTTATAAAAACATACTTTTTATTATTCAAATTGAAATACATAAAAACATAATTCGTCACTTTATAAAAATACATTTTTTCTTTTCACAAATATTTTTTTTATCAATATTCTTACTGCCTATTTCCGATGTGCGAAAGAATTATTTACTTCTTACAAATACTTTTAAAACAAAGTTTTTAGAATTTGTTTTTGTTTTAAATGTAGTTGTTCGAAAGAAGGAATTCTTTCGCACATTGGAAATAGGATATAATATGCCTTTTTTTAATATTTTTTTATGTCCAGAAATAATGATGCAATTTTGTGTATTCTAGATACTGGGTACAAAAGTGTGCAGCACCAACACACATCAAGCTGATGCAAAACTTCATTGTTTTAAAAATTGACTGTTTAAATAATCGTGTATTTTCTATAAGCAAAATTAAAGTAAAAATCAGAATTTCTAAAAATAAAAAATCATCATTTGAGATAAAAATCTTTAATCATATTTTTGTTAAAAAAATAATCCAAAATATGATAAAATGATCATTCTGGCAACGCTGTTTATATATTATATTCAAACAAGAGAAAACAAAAATTTGTCAAATTAAACTTTGTGTGTCTGAGCCAGCGTTGCCATATGTGCAGATTTATCTGCATTTTGCAGTTTTTCTAAGCATTGAACAGTTTTGAATTTTCTTGTTAAAAAAATAAGTTTTTCTGTATATTGTGCAGATTTTGCAGTTTTTGCATTAAAAGTTTTTAATTTAAATTTTCTTATATTATTATTTCTTTCTTACGCCATAAAAGAGGCAAACGTCTTTGTAAACACGCACTTTCCGTTAACCACTCAAACCTAATTAATCATTTTTCAATTAATTCTAATAAAATACTTTTATTCTTTTAAATTTGTATGTCTCGTCGTTTCCTTCTTGATTCTGCAAAATGTTCACTTAAATGATTAAATTTAGCACTATGTAGCGCAAACAATTATATATTTTATTTCGATTTTTCTACAAACGTGATTTAATTGTCAAATACCCCCAATTAACAAAGCAAGAGGATTGTAAAAACAGTTTTGAAGTTTGCCAAGCTGTGTGAGTAGTTTATTTGGCTTTTACTTTCGAAAGTTTAATTATGTCCCTGTTAACATTTTATGATTTTTTAAGTTTTTTTTTACAGTTGCATTTAAGTTTACATTTTAAAGCTTTATTGCAGCAATTTTTCATGCTGTTCACTTGACAAATTGCAAATCTGAGCCCGAACTAAAATAAATGTATTAAATGAGAAAACAAAAAATAAAATCGCAAGTCTACATGTCCTTGTAGACATCCTCTTAATTCCACTCTCTTCCATCGAGCCTACAAAGTAACAATATTCGTTAATATTATATTGTATTTGTTTCTGTTACTACGTTTATACGCACGACTTATTCACAAATAAATATATTGCAAGTAGAGAACATTGCCGCATAAACAGTGAATTAAATTCTTATTTGCGTATAGCTAACTCACGAAAACAATTCCTGATTAACGACACTATTTACAAATAAGATTTAAAACATTGCCACACTTTTAACCGTTTTTAGTTTTTATTTCGATGTCGCACATCCATATGTCAACAAAAATAAAATTAACTCAAAATTGTGCAAATAATATATACAAATACACCATAATTTTTGATTTTTTTTTTAATTTTTAATTAAAAATAAAAAATAAAAAGGTTATATACATTGATTAAATTTTCCATCTGGCATTTCATAAAAATAAGAATTTTCTGTAAGAAAAATTGACATATAAACAGTAATTTAGTTAATCGCAAATAATTTGCGAATAGGCTACGTATAAACGTAGTATGTATTACACGTACATATGTATGTTAAAACAAATTAAGTAAATTATATATTTTTATTTTGGCAATTTTTATGCGCAGTTTTTTTTAGTTAAATTCAGTTTTTTTTTCCTTAAGATGCAGTTATTTTCATAAAAATTATGGCAACGCTGGTCTGAGCACCAAACAAAGTTTAAAAGAGAATTCAACAGACTTTGTCAAAGTAAACTTTGCCTGTCTAAAAGGGGACTAAGCAAACTTTTAAATTAATTATATGTAACAATCTTTGGATGTTATCAAAACAAATTAATTTTTGTTAAAATTAATATACGAGCTAAGGCGTTTATACGAAGGCGATTACATCAAAAAGTTCATATAAATTTCATCTTAACCCGGCGTTTACACATGCAAGTGCAAGTTCGAAAAATTCAATACACTCACACATTTTTACTAACACCGTCACATTTTTCGCACTTGCAGCCCAACTTGCAAGAGAATTTGCTTGCTTTTGACACTTGCAGCAAGTAAAATGACAAATAAAGAAATAGTGTTACCGTGGATTCCTTTGGTATCAATAAACTAGTACTTAGTA
The DNA here is from genome assembly GCA_943735925.1 of Pollenia amentaria. NCBI lineage: Eukaryota > Metazoa > Arthropoda > Insecta > Diptera > Polleniidae > Pollenia > Pollenia amentaria. The sequence continues at coordinate 125,267,091 of OX031007.1, forward strand.
ATATAAAAATTATGTTTATTGTTGATTTACTACAAAGCAACACATCTTCATTGTATTTTAACATTAATTGAAAGCATTTAAAAAAAAAATTTAAAAAAAAAATAATCAAAATATTTTCTCACAAAATGTTATGATATCGGTAACAACGGCAATACTGGATTCACATATTTTAAAAATAAAAATAATTTTTCCATCAAGATGGACCAAAAATAAAATAAAGAAATAATTCAATTATTTATATTTAATATTATTAAATAAATTTCGTGATAACATTAACATGATAATTTTTTTTTAACCCAAAAATTAAGCTTTTTTCATAAGATATTTTCGCTTCGAGAAGTTACTTGCAAGACTTTCGGCTATTTCTTTGACATTTTCGTTGATAATACATATACATTACTTGCAAGTAATTGCTTGCATGTGTAAAGGCAGGGTAACACACATGCACAAGAATAAGCGGACGACAGAAGCACTTAGAAAACCTTACAACAAAATACATGTTATTTTTGTATTTAGATGTCACTGTTTTTTTAGTATTCATAACTTTAAAAAACTTTGTCAGAGTTGGAAAGTTAAAAATTTCATTTCTGTACATTTTGCATACAGATTCAAAAGATACGAAAAATTTCAGGATTATACATGGTACCTGAAGTCATCATAGTATATGAAAAATGTATCCTAATGGCATCACTGATTAGAAGGCTTTCCAGAGAACGGTGATATTATAACGTGATCCGAATTCTTTGGATTTTGCTTTGGCAAAGAAAAATCAAAAAATCATACTCCTTCTCCTCTCCCTTCTCATAAAAGGGAATGTTTATCTCATCTTTTATACGGAAGATGATGGCTTCTATGATGCATTCTTTAGAAGCTAGACCAGAATGGTAATTAAATCAAAAAAATGTCGAAGCAGGCCTTCAATAGGGCCTGAAGTAAGAAGGTCTGCTGAGTTTTCTCGCTGGGTAAAAGCATACACTGCAATCACTGAAACTGTCAACTTTTCGAACTGTTTAACAACTGTTTACAAGATTTATTTATTGTACAAAATATTATTCAAGATTTCGCGAATAGCTTGTTAATACAAAAGTGTAAAAAATTCATAAAATTAACCAAAAATATTAATTTTTAATAATTTTTTATTAAAAAAAATAAAACTCTTGTTTTTAACGCAAAATAAGATCTTCGTTAAGTAAAGTAAAAAACACCCAAGCATTGTGCCGCCACAAAAAGAATTTATTGAAAATTACTCAAGTTGATTTTAAGCATTCCTAGTAAATTAACTATCATTTGCAGCAAATATCGTCTAAATATCGTACGAAAATTATCGACAACTGGAATGGGTCAATGAAATATCAAGATAATTCCGATCCCATTACACAAATAAGAAATGCGTCCGCAGCGGTGGATTGACATGTAAAGAAGCTCGGAGAGATCCTTTCGATCGTAAAGTAAAAAAAAATAATGAAACCCCCTAAATTAAATATGTGCAAACCACCGAAATAGGTCGATGAATTACTAAGTAAAAGCGCAAAAAGAGTGAGAAAAACGAATTCTAAAAGTATTTAAGTATAAGTATCAGTGTGACCATTTAAGCATTTTTGCATGTAAATTTAGCATTCTAAATTTCGATTTAGCTGCAAACTTTTATTTTAGCATATCGGCATTTAATTTAGTATTTTTAAAAATGTTATCAGGTTTTTTTAAGCTTTATTTTAAGTTCGGAGCAGCGTTGCCATAATTTTTATGAAAATAACTGCATCTTAAGGAAAAAAAAACTGAATTTAACTAAAAAAAACTGCGCATAAAAATTGCCAAAATAAAAATATATAATTTACTTAATTTGTTTTAACATACATATGTACGTGTAATACATACTACGTTTATACGTAGCCTATTCGCAAATTATTTGCGATTAACTAAATTACTGTTTATATGTCAATTTTTCTTACAGAAAATTCTTATTTTTATGAAATGCCAGATGGAAAATTTAATCAATGTATATAACCTTTTTATTTTTTATTTTTAATTAAAAATTAAAAAAAAAATCAAAAATTATGGTGTATTTGTATATATTATTTGCACAATTTTGAGTTAATTTTATTTTTGTTGACATATGGATGTGCGACATCGAAATAAAAACTAAAAACGGTTAAAAGTGTGGCAATGTTTTAAATCTTATTTGTAAATAGTGTCGTTAATCAGGAATTGTTTTCGTGAGTTAGCTATACGCAAATAAGAATTTAATTCACTGTTTATGCGGCAATGTTCTCTACTTGCAATATATTTATTTGTGAATAAGTCGTGCGTATAAACGTAGTAACAGAAACAAATACAATATAATATTAACGAATATTGTTACTTTGTAGGCTCGATGGAAGAGAGTGGAATTAAGAGGATGTCTACAAGGACATGTAGACTTGCGATTTTATTTTTTGTTTTCTCATTTAATACATTTATTTTAGTTCGGGCTCAGATTTGCAATTTGTCAAGTGAACAGCATGAAAAATTGCTGCAATAAAGCTTTAAAATGTAAACTTAAATGCAACTGTAAAAAAAAACTTAAAAAATCATAAAATGTTAACAGGGACATAATTAAACTTTCGAAAGTAAAAGCCAAATAAACTACTCACACAGCTTGGCAAACTTCAAAACTGTTTTTACAATCCTCTTGCTTTGTTAATTGGGGGTATTTGACAATTAAATCACGTTTGTAGAAAAATCGAAATAAAATATATAATTGTTTGCGCTACATAGTGCTAAATTTAATCATTTAAGTGAACATTTTGCAGAATCAAGAAGGAAACGACGAGACATACAAATTTAAAAGAATAAAAGTATTTTATTAGAATTAATTGAAAAATGATTAATTAGGTTTGAGTGGTTAACGGAAAGTGCGTGTTTACAAAGACGTTTGCCTCTTTTATGGCGTAAGAAAGAAATAATAATATAAGAAAATTTAAATTAAAAACTTTTAATGCAAAAACTGCAAAATCTGCACAATATACAGAAAAACTTATTTTTTTAACAAGAAAATTCAAAACTGTTCAATGCTTAGAAAAACTGCAAAATGCAGATAAATCTGCACATATGGCAACGCTGGTTCGGAGGAATAGTTTTGTTGATTAAGTGAACTTTTTTTTAAAAACTATTATAAATTTTGACTACAAATAGTTGCACTCAAAAAAACATTTCGTCTGAAAATGGATTAGTTTTATTTTAAGAAACGTCTTATCTGTTTTTGTAAAAAAATTCAACATTTAGAGAATCCTAGAAATGCCCCAATCATGTTGATTATAAAAATTATTTTCCATTTTTTTGTTACGTATAAAAGTATAAGGGAATTTGACATTGTAATGTAAAAACTTAATTAAATGATCCTAAGATTAAAATTCTATAGTGGTAATGTTTGGGCATTTCATGTCAATCCAACGAAATATCCGAAATACATTTTTGCTGTAAACTCCCGAAATAATAATAAGTTTGAAAGTTCAGCTTATCTTTAAACTTTAAGAAATAAACTTTTTCGATTCGAAAGCAATTCTATTTCTAATTCTTTCAGTCGTTACTGAACGAGTTTCTCAACTCATATAAATGCTTTACAACACTGAAAAAATAATTTCGATTCGTTCAGTATCGACTGAAATAATTAGAAATAGAATTGATCGAAAAAGTATTCGATTACGACTGCCAGAATTAGCCCACTGTAGTGCGATGCACTAACTTTTTTTAGTCTACATTCACACGTTTCATTTTTTGATGCTCAACTCTTGTGTTTTAAGGAGAGGGAAGCAAGAAGAAAAGGGGTTTGCACGGAGATGCCTGTACTCGGGCAGTACGCTTTGTGTTCTCATTCGTAGGTATATGCACAACAATGGCTACATGTAAATTTTTTTCTGTTCTTTTTCTCTTTGGTTCGCATTGAATAAAAGTGTTGTTGTTTCGAAGCAAAAAAAGTTGAAACCGGTTGCTGCGTGTGAACATAATGGCATCTTCAAAAGGGAATTGAAAGAAGTTGAGCACCAAAAGATGAAAGGTGTAAATTGAGACTTACGATAATCTTGTCGTTGAAATAAATATAACGAAAATTTATCAAACTTGCTATTCAGTAACATTTTTAACGATATTCTCTGTCGATTAAAGTAAGCTGTTACTTTACAGATTTTGCGGTTGTCAGCATTGACTTTGTGCAATCGTTCGTAACCTGAATGTTTAAACGTGTTTGTCTGGTGGAGAGCCATTTATAACTCAACGTGACTGTTGGAGAACCATAAAAACTCAGACGTTTACTGGTGGAGACCAAAAATACTCTGGAGTGGATTCTAGAAGCTCTCGCCTTCCTATACCAAGGTTTAGGTCGAACGAGGACTTGTGATACCCTGGCAATATGACTTAAATAGTCAGCCAAAAACTTTTTAGTTTTAAGTAAAATCAAAAAAAAAAAAATTCAAAATGTACAAAAAAAGCAAAGTATGAACCGAAACAAAATTCTAAATGTAAAATTCACAAAATAAAATATAAAAACAGTAAATTAAGCACAATTTCATTTGTTTTTTATTTATTCTCTGTTGTGCTTTTCGTTTATATAAACATTTTGTGGACTGATATGTTACAAAAACTACAGCTGTTTACGATCGTTAAAAATAAATTACGATGGTGTGATTCATCGTTACTGCAAGCGAATATATAAGTCGACAAAAATTACGATTGTCGGATCGTTAAAAGTTAGTGAATCGCACCACTGGTCTGAAATTTCTTTGTATAGAATCTTTTAAATCAGAGCAAAAATAAAATTGCTTGTATTTTGCTTACATAAGGGTTATTGCAGGCCGCCTTAACTTGTAAAAATGTTTCTAATTTTTTAAATTTTGTTTAAATTGAGTTCCCATAATTTATGTAGTTCTTAAAAACATTTCATACTGTTAATAAATTGTAAGCAAAAATCTTGAAAAATTTTTTGCAATTTCTAAAATAATTTTTACCATTTTCTGGCCTTGTCTAATGTAAGATTTTGCTGTAAATGAGCGATAAACACCTTCATATATGAACAGAAACCGTGATGACTAAATCTTTTTTGTATAGCACTGGCAGGACATAAAGTAAATATTAGGATAAGATTTGATTAATTATTGTTAGTTCATATTTAATATATGAAGATTCAATAAACAAAAAAAACGAAAAAAAAAATATGCGTTTAAACTTGCAACTTTAATACACTAATGTTGAACAAGTTCGATATGAAAAAAGCACATAACAAAATTAAATAAAAAATTTGTTTTTTCCTATTACACAAAGTTTTTTCTGTCAACAAATATTAAATATAAAATAAACTGCTGTGTGGCTTGTTCGTAAACAGGACTTCAGACTTCAGAGAACACAAAAAATAATCGTTTAAGTAAGTTTTACATATGTATGTAAGTGTTATAATTTCATTTTATTGCATGTAAATACTTTAAGATTTTTCAGATGTAATAATTGAACAAAACAAGATTTAATGCAATAATATGGTTGAACATAATACAGGAATCAACACAGTATTGGAGTCATTTTGGTAAAAACCGAAACATGCAAAATTGTTTCCCATATCCTCGAATGAAGATTTAACATCTTGGAATGAAAGTATAAATAAAGATGAAATGGTAAATGAACTATTTTTTAATATGATGTTTAATACACAATTTAATATACTTATATTTTAGGTTAAAACAGTCACAGCAATAATTGGCGAAAAGAGTTTAATAAAAAGGGCTGTCTTTAATTATAAAGGATGAAATATTTTGTTGAGTATAACATGGATGGAATTCATAACAAGAAACGATTCAAAAACTTTAAAAATATTTTGGATTTTCTTTACTGTAAGTATAAATAAAATAAGCTATGCTAAAAAATAAAAAATATCATTTTAGTTAATATTTACAGTGACAAATATACATATATGTCATCAATGATCGCTGCCAATTCGCCAAAATCGTATGACAACCATATCAGGATTGCTTTTAAAAAAATCATAATTTCAAGAACATTTCCCTAACAGTAGAAAAATAACTAGTTACAATTTAAGATAATGACAGCTAAATAATAGCTAGTTATTTCTTGGCTTCTACCAAGTATATTTAAAGTACTTACAAATCAACTTACTGGTAGTTAAATAATAACTAGATATTTTTTTAGTAAGTGTATAGTAAGTACTGAATTCTGTGAACAACTCGAACAAAAATAAGTAGTTATTCAGCCGAAAAAAGTAGTGTTTATTTTCTTCCAACATTACTTGATACCTTACCAGGTAAGTAAAGTTTTTGCTGGGATATAACAAATTTTCAACTGATCCCACTAATTCAAAGGCTGTGTTGTTTGTTCGTATTTGGATTTACACCTCGATTTGTAGCAATACCAGCCAAAGCCGATGCTTGTTCATATTTAATCCTCTTTTTCCTGAATTCTCTTTGTCTTCAATATCACAATTACGTCGTAGAAAGTTTCGAAATCAATATCTAAAAGTTATTTATTAGAAAGCACGAGTACCAAGCCTTTAACGAAGTGCTGCAACGCTTATCACATGGTGAAATTGCCAGAAGGTGAAAGCACTAGGATTTGTTGTACAACAATGCAACAAAAACAGGCAAATTTGTTTGTTTAAAAAAGCCCATTGTTTCAAAAGTATGGATTTTCGCCACACCAAGATATTATTGTTATTATCATTATTGCTTTTAATTTGTAATTTTTAACACAAGTTCTTCTTTGCAAAAAACTAAAAAGCTAAAAAAAAAACTAAAAAAACACAATACTATTTTATTAAACTACATATATATCAAACTTTTTGCACAATTTTTTCGACCAGAATGTAACATTTACAAACGATTGGTTTTAATTTAACTCACAAGTTGTTCTTTGCCAAAACGCACTTTTATTATATAATGCGTCCTTTTTAAGTTATTTTTTAATTATATTCCACTATTTTAAATATAATACTGAACAAATTGTTTTTTAAGCACTTTTCACAAGATTTCCACTATTTGCACTTCTTCTTATTATTAATTTATATGTATGTATGTATGTGATTTTTGACAGCCCATCTTATAAGATAGTTGTCATAAGATTTCTCATAACAACTGTCTCATAACATTTATTATAATATTAATACTAACACTATTAAGCTGAAGGTCCATGCAATGCATTCTATGCGTTGTTCCTTTTAATGCATATTTCAAAAAGTAGAATCAGTGTAATGGTATGTGACAAGTTACACAGCAAAACGCATAGAATGCATATTCGTATCAACGCATGAAAGTAGGTTTTCTTTCTACTTTTGTATGCGTCGCATGTGTGGTGAAAAAATGTCAGCTGTTTTTGATGGCCATGGATGACAAATCATATTTTATTTTCAATTAGTCAATTCACAAGGTATCCTAACATGTCATATTGTCAAAATGTCCTAATATTTCACAATGGTTTAAAAATATTGTTGTTGGTTTGTTAACAAAAAGTGTCTTAAATAAATAGAACGTTGCTTGCTGTGTTTATTGTGCTGTCGTAATTAATCAGAAAAGTCCAGCGCTGAGCGTCTGAGCCGTACAACAATATTTTTAAACCATTGTGAAATATTAGGACATTTTGACAATATGACATGTTAGGATACCTTGTGAATTGACTAAATATTTTTAAACCATTGTGAAATATTAGGACATTTTGACAATATGACATGTTAGGATACCTTGTGAATTGACTAAATGTTATCTATAAATATGTTTGTATGGTGGATTCCTTTTTTCTATTTTTTGTATAAAAAAAGGTTTTTAATAAAAGAAAAATCTTTCGTATTAAAGATTGAAATAACTTTCAAGAACAAAATACATTAAAATTAATTTTTAGAACAATATTTTTATAAACAAAATTTGCCATTCTAGTTATTGATTACTTTTATGTTCTGAGTGCCATCTTTGTTGTGCTTATTATTTTTTTTTAACAAATGCCTTGAAAAGGGAAACTTATTGACGGCATGAAAAATTACGAATTCTTTTGATAATAAAAGCTTACTTCTCTATGAATTCTTATATAAAAATTCTATTAAAATATCGGTTACACCTTCTATTTTTCCCAAATTGTTTTTTATGATAAACATACTAGCACAACATATGATAAAAAACAATATGGCGCATAAAACGCATTGTATGTAACTTGAATTTAAAATCGCATGAAATGTACAAAAAGTATCATACGCATCAACGCATAAACGCATGGTGTGGCCCTTCAGCTTTAGAATCAGTTTCTGGGCTGTGTGTTCTGCTGGCTGGTTGTCTGTCCATGTAGACCTTCTGCGCAAAGTAAAGGTCGCTAGTGTTTTTTAAATTTTGAGAATTTGTCCTAAATTTCCCATAGCCCCCTGATAAATATATAAGTTCATGACTTATATATTTCATGTCACTCGTAAAACTGCTCTGAGTGGGGAAGCAGCTCGCGCTCGTTGTCATTATTTTTTAATGACAATCAGGTCGTTCTGGTTTGTCTACTTTACGTGCGTTTTGCGGTGTCACCTCGCATTGGTTAATGGCGTGGCGTCGTATAACTGTACCGAGTTACAGTTTTTGCGGTTGTCAGCATTGACTTGATGCAATCGTTTTTAACCTTACTTTTTTTAACGTGTTTGTCTGGTGGAGAACCATTTATAACTCGATGTGACTGGTGGAGACCAAAAAATACTCTGGATTGGATTCTCGCCTTCCTATACGAAGGTTTAGATCGAACGAGGACTTGCGGTTGAGGCTCCAAAATTTCGTGGGATACCCTGGCAATATGATTGACATAGTCAGCCAAAATCATTAGTTTTAGAAAATCAAAAAAAAAAAAATATATCCCATGTAGAGCCTACTCCTTAAAATATTATTTTAACTGTATCTTAACTTGTTTGGCTCAAACATTTTTATTTTAATCCAATAGAAAAGTATGTTTGTTATTGTGAAAAGAAAACACTTGGGACAAAGATCACATTCGATATTGTACTAAATTAAAATTGTAATTTCAATACAATTTTAATGGAAATTTCGATCGAGCGCCGTAATTTTTTCACCTGTATATTGTCTGCATACCAATATTTTAAAAGCAGTGCTCTTTACTGCCAATTCGATAAAATTATTTATACAGCTTATATGTACCAATTAAAAGTTTTCTATTGAAAATAACCTAGACATTTTATCTTACTACACTGGGAATGACAATTACATATTTTTTTTATGCAATTTTAATTGACTCCTTTTGATATTATGAAATAACTACAATAAAACTTAAAATATACTTCTATACAATAAAAGATTTTGAAGTGTCACATCCCACACTCCATAATGCAAAAATCAAAATAAAAAATAAGGAATTTTTGTACTAGAGTTTACAACAATTGTAATAAATAAAATTGATTATAAAAAAAAGCACGAAATGAATATAAAGAAAATGCATTACGCGTACTAAACAACAATTTCAGCTACAGTCTACAGTGGAACAGAATCAAAATTCTTTAAAGGAAATTTTTCTGCTAAATCTCGCGTTTTTGATTGATAATCGTGGAGAAAAAGGCGTTTTAGCGGGAAATCTATCGATTTTAAAAGATCTCTGAGCGGCTCATATTATAGTATTTTAGATTTTTTTCTTATTAAAGGGCAAAATAAACCACATAAATTGCTTGGCAAACATGTAAAAATTTTAGGTTTGTACACATTTTTTGTATTGTAAATTGTTTGTAGAAATATTAAAAGTTTTTAATATTTGGCAGACATGTTAGATACTTGTCAAACTTGTTGTGGTGTCTAGTGCTAAATGTAATCATTTTAGCGAAAACTTTGCAGAGTGAAGACGCCCGTTTTAAACAAAAAGGAAGCAAAAATGCCGCTCGTTATTAAGTTTTTATTTGGTTTTTCTGGTTGATTTTTACGGTTTTTATAGTTTAGCTAACTGAAGGTTGATTCTGTTTACACACATATCGTTGGCTTAATATTACAAGGTGGTATGTGTAATTTTTTTTCGATTTTCATTTAGTAATTTTTTAGGGCTGTATGGACTTCAAGAAGATTTCCTGACAAAAAGTATGAAAACAGAAGTAAGGAGGAACATGTTATCAAAATACATTAAAATAGATAATCATTCAAAAATAAATTTCGATCTATCAATTTTGTTTAAATATTGATGTTTGGTTAATAGCTTCCAGCTTCAATGGCGGTGAGTGTTAAACGGCAAAGATTTCTTGTTACTATTGAAACATGTCAAATCAACCTGTCCGTGAACGTGGGTTCAATTCCCCGGTCAGTCAAGAATGAAAAATTATCAATAAATTTTAATTTAATTTCATGTTGTAAAATTCCTTTCTTTATAAAAATATTTTAATGAAAATTAAATATAATGAACTTTAGCATGATTCAAAAAAAAAAAAAAATGTGAAAACTTGGAAAGAATAAAATAATAATTAGAAATTATAAACTCGATTTTCTTAATATTTTTGCTCTTTCATTTGACGCGTTATTGAGCGAGCGATATGAATTCATCTAATTTATTTCAATTTCTACCGATTGAAAAATTAGTGTTTGGTACCCTTTAATGATCAATATCGCTATATTTAACACTTTTACCTGTGGTTATATAAATTTGTTGGCAAGAGTAAATAAGTCTGCAACAATTGCCAAATTATGGCAACAATTTCTAGGCTAGCGATTTTTAAAAAAAATTATAGTTGAGTACATGATAATATGTACATCTATGCCAAGTGTTAGGAGCTCTTATAAAAATTATCTATTTATTTGTCAAAATGGTAAACAGTTTATATAAAACTTTTAAAAATACATATTTAGATTTTAGCGGGAAGTGTTAAAAAAAGTTAGCAACAGTGTCTTGCTGTTCCTTTTTATAGCCACTCCAAAATAGTGGGCATGGTATTATAGATCCACCTTTCAGTATAACGAGTCGATCAAATGATGTCTGTCCGTCCGGCTGTCCATGTAATTACATCTTTTGCGCAAAGTACAGGTCGCAATATTGGATATAGTACTTAGGTTCTAATTATAACAAGGACCTAGCCTATTTAAAATGGTGAGAATCGATACAAAATTCGAAATAGCACCTATATTAGCTTCTTTCCGATGTAGTCTTTGTACCTATAAAGCATCTTATGTTGGTATTTAGATTCAGGTTGATCCAAACTTATTTTATTGCAATCTAAATCACCTTACCAAATATAATTGATATCGGTCCATATTTGACAATAGCTTCCAAATGAATATTAACATGTCATTAGCTACCATGTCGTTACAAAATATTGCGCTGGGAGGTCACATGCGATAAATAAGTATTTATACCTGAAATTCATCTCACTACTTAAATAAATATTTAATACAAATATTTTCACTTGAATGATTTTTTAATAAATGAGTGAATGGATTAAAAAAAAGAAAATAAAATAAAACTATGTTCAGTCCGTTTTTTTATAATTGAGGAGTTCCATACAAACGCAATAATTCCACTTTCAATTCTATGTACGAACTTAGACGTATTTGTGTACACTTTGTTATAAAAAAAAAACTAAAAGCCAACAATTTTGCTGCGATTCGATACCAAAAACAGGGTTATCGCTAGGAATTTTTAAAAAGTTAAAAGTCCTTTCATAAAAATAAAGTCGCAAAAAAAAGTCATTTGAAAAAATAAAAGTCGCACATCTTTTTTTTAACATTACTTATTAATAAAAAGCATAACAAAACAAAAAAACATTTATACAAAACAGTCAGAAGCAGTTTTTCGTTTTCAGAAGCCTCTTTAATATTAAGGGTTTTCATCATATCGCTTAAATGTCTCGCAATCTGTGCAAACTATGTTTTTTTGCACCCTCGCAAATGAACTTTCGAAATTTGTATGAGAATTCATAAAGACAAACTTCGTAAATTGGCCCAACAATTGCGCTGTTCAGTTGTGCATTTATGCAAACAGTTTTTTTATGCTTACCGTCGTTTTCAACGAAAAATTCAACAAATAAAACAACAAATTCTTGAAATAATCTGAGCAAATTAGTCTTTTGGGTGTTCTTTATATATTTTTAAAGACACATTTCACTTTTTAGACACAAATTTTAACTTTTTATATAATTATTTTTTGATTTATTTTTGTTTTGTCGTTTCGGAAAAATCGACTTTAATTTTTAAAAATTACACAAAAGTTAAAAAGCGCTTCATGAAAAGAGTCTCGCAATTTTGCCCGTTTGCACAAATGGCAATTTTAAGCGATTTCAAGAAAACCATTACTAAACCTGTGTATATTTGTTCTTCAATGTTCACTAAAAGTTGTTTACAAACACTGCAAAAAAGCGGCCAGTTCCCAGACTTTCGAATAGTGTCGCGAAATATTACGTTTCTTGGAAGGACCTGCAGCGATGTTCTTGTGAGAAACTTTGCAAGAAAAGGTTAACAGGTCGCAACAAAATTAAAGAAGTTGCAAAAGTCGTTGATAAAAAAAAGTCGCAGACCGTTAAAAAAAAGTCAAATTGCGACTTTAGTCGGGCAAACGGTAACCCTGACCATAAATAATTGTTAAAATCAAAATGAAACGTTTCAATAGCTGCGTTCGAGAACACGAAAGTTTTTACTATTTTTTACTGAACTTTACTGCATTTTACTAAATTGCGTTCGCGTACACAAAATACAGTAAATGAGAACACAAATTGAGGGCGTAAAGTGACAGTTCTTGACTGAGTACTTACAAATTTTTTCCAAAAATATTCGTGTTATAAAAAGTATTTAATCGAGTACCGATAAGAAAACGAGTTAAGTAGTCAAAAGTTGAAACATTTTTCAACACTTCAATTATTTGCCATCAGCTGTTGCCTTTATTTTACGAAATTTACAAATTTTGCGTTCGCGTACTTTTTTGGACAACAGCTTTTTGTGAGAGCAAATTATTAAGTTTACTCATTTACTGCATTTTACTGTAAAAGTACTCAAACGCACCTAATATCTATTGAACTAATAACTGCGGGATAAAGTTAATAGAAGCGAACACAGAAAAAAATAAAAATTGATTTCAATGAAAATATTTGTGATATTAATTAAAAAATTAATATAATTTGCACCCGTAAACAAATTAATAGTGTTAATTACACATTTAATTTACTTGCTTAAACGCTGTATTTACATGATAAAACATTCAATTCACTTTAATACATTTTTAATTAAAACTGATTTATCAAAAGTTTTTTTGGGAATATAAAATTGATTATTAATAAGATTTCTCTATGACGTGCTAAATTCCCAATTTTTATTTTTGATAAAAACACTAAAATTTATTGCTGAGGGAAAACTAGTTTTTATGCGCATTTCACAGGCCAGCTCGTCAGGAAACATTTTTTTTCCATTTTATTTTTGATTAATGCTTTAATTGGTGAAAAATTGTAAAGATATTGAAAAATATATTCACAAAACAAACTTATGGTTAAAATACATTGAAAACAAATCTAAGAAAGAAATGATTTCTTGCGTTTTGCTATAGAACTCTAGTATTCAAGTTGCTTGCAATATAAATAGTGAATAAAGTATCTCGTAGATACAGTTCAATTGGTTGCTCTTTAGGGTGCTTTTTTTTAGTTACTTTCTATTATATACATTCATATTCCACTTATAAAAACTACCAGTTTTGGTATGAGAGAGTTTTTGTTATGATTGGTGGGTGGTGTAAAGGGTGTTTTTGAGTTCTAATAGCTATTTGTACAAAAGGATAGAAACGTTTACAATTTTCTTTTTTTTTGTAATATGTCACCTCTTTTTGCGCTATGTATCGGTTATATTTATTGTATATCGAAGCTATTTTTATTTTTCTTGGATTCTTAGAAATTTTTTAACATTTGCAAGTGTAGACAATGTTATAGTTTCGGCTCCCAGGTAATATTGTTGGTAGAGAGCTAGTCTATCAGTAAGAGGGTTGCGGGTTCGATCGATTCCCGCCTACTCTAGTATTTTTCACTACTATGGGCTGAATTTATAAGTTACTATTACTCGGTTGACAAAGTTAGAATGTAATTTGCAATTGTATTTGTAATTCTTAATAAATAAATATACTTTAAACTAGTTGGGATAGGTATTACTAAAAGCCAACCTTTGGTGGAAAAATGGAGTATTTAAATTAAAAAAAAAATGGTCCAAATCTTTGTGATACCATTTCTGAGTTTTTGCAAAATATACAAAACTAGATGACCCGTGCGAATATTTCGCACCATTAGATGTAATTTATGTAACATAAAATGAAAATAATTAATATAAATTTTAGTAACTTCAATACATTTCGTTAAAAGTATAATAATATTAGAAATCATAATATACATATATCATATGTTTAAATGCTTTTATAATACTACTTTGAATACAATGTTAGAGGTAATGACATGATCATCGTTAACTTTTTGCCCGTACGAATCCTTAATACAAACAAAAATATCTTTAAACGTACGCAATTATATATAACTGACTTAGTAATAAACGGCATTATAGTAAATAGCGGTATTGCCAAAATGGATTTTAATACATACTATATTATGTAGAACTGCATTACTATAAAGCGACCCTGTATTACCACACTTGAACAAAAACATATAATCATAATGACAACAGTATTATCATGCAGTTCTATTAGAACTGCATTACTATTAAGCGACCCTGTATTACCACACTTGAACAAAAACATATAATCATAATGACAACAGTATTTCTATATACAGCAGTTCTATATAATATATAATTTTTATCAATGAAAATATTAATTTTTCAATTACTAATTATTTTTCGTCATTAGTGTTAGAAATAAGCTTTAAAATGAGATATCATTCATTAAATTTGATGCGGTGGTATGGGAGATATTTTCAACCGACAAAAAAAAGTGCTTTAGAAATAATATATATGATGCTTATCGTCATTTTTCAAACTGCTATCGATTTCATATAAAAATCAAAATAAACAATTTCCCTACGTATTAAATTGGAAGTATAAATGTTGAAGTGGTATAAAATCATACGTTTGGGTTTTGATCATCGTTTTACTTCGCTTTATTCAAGTTATTTGGGAGGGGCGTGTTTTGCAACTGACAAGTTTGTCTTCTTTGCTGACGTTGCTGATGAATATTGTTGCTGCTGCTGATGTTGTTTTTGGCGTATGCTGCTACGTTTCTACGGGAATCACCCATGGCAAACGTTATTTATGAGGGGTTTTATATACACGCACACACACATACTTTTATTATTTATTTTTATATTGTCTACCTTTCCCCCTTAACCCCTAAAAGTATGCTTTTTTCGTAAGGGTGTTATCATCACTCTTGAAACCACTCACAGTCTCACAAATACACACCACCACAAACGTTGTCTTCTATTTCGATTGGGTACTCCCATAAATAATTCATAATGCCCTTCAGTCTCCATTTGCCATGGGCTTGTGTTTCTTTTATTTATTTATTTTTTTCCTCTTTATTCTACAATTTTTCCTATTTGCTTTTTTGTTTGTGTTTATTCAATATTATTGGAAAACAATTTGAGTTAAATGCAAAGAAAAATTTATGAAATATGAACAAAATTATTCAAAGAGCAAAGAAATTTAATGATTTAATTTGATCAAATATTGAATTTATGAGTGCATAAAAAAAATATTATAAATACGAAAGATTCTACATATTTCTTAGCTTAGATTTATGTGTTGAATTTAAAATTTTTTGGATATTCATACATATGAAAACTAGAACAGAACTTTGCATAAACTTTGGCTAAAAAAAGAACAGCTAATTATAACTACAGTAATTCACGGATAAATGCGTTCATGAAAAATGCCCAAACCCAAACGCCTTCAAGCGAGAAACGCATTTAAACGAATCTTTGTTAATTGCGTTACTAGAGCTACGATCACACTTATTAAATATTTGACCAAATAAGCATAACCACTACTTTTGTTAATAATTAGTGAGATTAAATATGGACATTATATCACAATATAAAATTATTAACACTACTAGACATAGCAAAAACTGTTTTATGTAAAATGTGGTATTATAAACAAAATAAATATTGAAATTAAAGAAAATTATGTTGTTACGAAAGTAACTTTAGTTAAGAATAAGTTTAATTTATTAGTATTTGCTAGTAATTTTATTAGTTTAAATTGTTATTGTATAAGTTACGCATATTTTTAATGTAAAACCACTGTACAAAATTTTCTGGTACAAATGTAATGTTATAATTGTTATACATAATTGTATAACATAATAGTGTTAAGATTATTGTTAACCCATAAAGTATGCCTTAGTTTATTGATGTATAATAGCTCAATTTAAATTCAGCCATAGTGTTAATGCATAATGATATTAGCTGTTAAGATAATAAAAGCTCGAATGGGCCAGAAATTTCGAAAATGTTACAGACATTTCTAAAACGTCGAATGTTCTAGAGCCACGTATATGTCAGCGAACAGAGTATAAATACTCGAGAAGGTGGGCATCGAAAATCAGTATTAGTACGAAGATTTAAGTGGGTAGATCGCCAGAGTGAGTGGTATAATTGACTAAGTTCTAAATAAAGTGGTGTGAATGGTTTATAGTACAGCAATAAATAGAGTGTTTAAAGTGTTTTATTTATTTTATTAAAGTTGCAATAAAAGAACTCAAGAGGTTTATTATAAAGGAAATAAACCAAAAACGTTATTGAAAAGGCAGTAACGTAACAATATATTAGTTTTCCTGTTGGTCCTGCATTTTTCGTCAAATATTTGCAAGGCATGTTTCTAATTTTATTCAAGAAGAGCCACGTCAATGAAAAAACGCGTTCCCTTTCTACTAATGATTTCCTTTGTAGTCAAAAGGACACTTTCAGTTTTTCACCACATGTTTCAAAAACTTGTAGTTTCTTTTTTAAAGAAAATTAGCTTCTTTTAATCGAATTAGCGTTTTCTTTACTAGTTTCTGCATTCAAAATTTTCTTAAATGGTAACTTTTCACTTTTGTCGTCATATCTTACATAAAAAGTATTTACTGCATTTTCAGAATCTGTTCCAAAAAATCTTTTAGGCAGCTACTCTGTATAAAAAGTCATTAAATTAGAAGTACTCCTAAGGCGCTGCGTATGGAGCAGTAAGTGATGGGAATGGCAGCCAGGAGTATTCTTAGACTGAGGGTGTTGGGACTGTCAGGAAATTCACGCAGGGTCACTCTCGGATCTGCGCGAAATTGGCGTTGGTGGATATATCCTGGGCTCGCCCAGGGTGATTTTTCCTTCAAGGAAGAGCTGGTCATTCTAGGGCAGATTGTATGAGAGATTTGCTATTTTCACTGATATCACGAAGATGGGAGGCGATGGTGCGGGGGTGTATATTGTAAATGATCTAAATATTATAAGGTCATATAGGTGGCTACCTCACTACTGCAGGGTATTTCAGGCGGATCATTGCTGGGGGCTCGGTGGTCACTATATGGCCAGCGGGGCGGCTCTTTGGGCGGCGAAGTGCTGTTAAGTGAACGATTATGGTAGAGCTGTGGGTAAATTCAAAAGGGGTTTATTTAATGAGCCTGTGCTGGGTACCGGAACACCTCAACATCACCGGCAATGAAATGGCTGATGAGTTGGGCAGACTGGGCTGAGAAATGGAGGACTGCTGGGAGACAGTCAAGCCTGCTATAGGCTTTTACTTTGGGAAGATTAAGAAATTGGTTCTCAGCGGGGCTTATGGGGCCTGGAGGATTGTACAGAACGGATTGTAGAGTATCGCGGAAACTGTGGCCGGTGCTTAGGAGTTCGGATTCGCTGCTGGGCAGGTGTAAGGTCTGCGTTAGGACCATGATATGTATAATCACGTGCATGATAGGCAGGATGGTGGTGATAATGGATCTGATTTGTCAGATATGGGCAGGTTGTGTGAGGACGCTGTGGAGTTGGAGACAGTTAAGCACATTCTGTGTCACTATCCAAGTCTGCAGAACAGCAGGCAGAGATGGCTAGAAAGTAGGTTCTTAGGCGAATTGAGATATGTCTCGGGTTGTGGGCTCGAGAATCTGAATGGATTCCTAATAGGGTTGACCTCCCTGTATAGCAGGCGTCTGGAGATTGAGTATATGTAGGGCTATTTTGTTTAGTAGGGTTATTTTTCCTTCTGGTCCGATTTTTAGCTTCCACTTCTCTTTCCATTCTTCTACTTTTACTCTTTATTTACCTCATTATTTTCTATTAGTGCATTATTTAGGCGTTACAATGGAACATATTGGTCTCTGGGTGATGGTGTGCAGTTGACTTCGCACCAGCCTTTTTACCTAACCTAACCTAAAGTTGGCATAAATAAAAAACTAGTCCTCGGAATTCCCGCACAAATTTTCCAGAATTTGTTTTTCAAAAATGTGAGAAAAAACTAACTCTAGCAGGCATAAAGTGTTTTTTGGACTTCTCTTATGGCCACTTCAAAAAATTACTTTTTTAAGAAAATGAATGAATTAAGTAGCTTTCTTTAGAAATACATTCTATTGGAGTTACATAGTGTTTCTTCGCTCAAATGAAAGACAACTTTTAAGCAGGTGATTATCTCGATTTTTCACTTTAACAAATAATGGAAAGAATACAATTACTTATTACTTTTTTTCATCATAAAAAATATATTGTGAGTATGAATACATACAATTAAACAAGACTACGATGATCTATTCATTAATAAATTCTTTGTAACGAAATTATAAAATGTCACCTTTAATAAGTGAAAAGTGATTCACGTGCAACCGAATACAATACAACGCAATGATGACACAAAAGCAGTGGAAGTATCAAAATGTAATATTACTGAGAAGATGACAGAAGGACAGAAGAGGCATACAGCTCCAAACACAATTGAGTGCTGAAGTTCATTCAAAATTATTCATGTCAACATAACACGGATCAATTATTACGGTTCAAGAAACACGAATAAAAATGAAGTCGTATGTATTTAGTATACATTGCAAAATTTTTTAAGAAGATGTGGCAATAACCACTAGATAAAAGATACAAATTCGTACTCTTACAACACTCGACATGCACACAAATATTCATACGTATTTATTTTTATTTTATTTTTTTTAATAAAAAGGTTTCCTTGTGAATAAGAAGAGCATGCGTTTTTTGATAAAAACTGTATATTAAAAAAGAATCCATTTTAATGTCTTTATTATGGTGATGGCAACAGAAAAGGTGAAATTATTTACTTCAAGGCACTAATAACGACGGAGTTATCGTTTTTCCTTGCATCCTGCCACATTTACACACTAAGAATCTTAAAAACTTATTCACACCTGAGAACAATGACATGAGGAATTTTGTGTTATGGGTGGAGTGTTTTAAAAAAATTTTGTATGTAGATATGTTTGTATGTATGTATTAAAAGGATGTAAATATCAATAAATTTCCATATTTACTGACAAGATACTAACTAATTCCACCTACTGCTCTCATGTTCCTTCTATTCAAAGGCTTTTTAGCTGTACAAGGAATAAGAGCTGTTTGTTGCCTTTCTGGGTAAAAAGCAGCAGCAAGTTTTTAAGTACTCGTACAAGTTCTATTCATTTTAACTTAAAAAAAAGTTCGTTGCTGTGAAATTTAAGTGTTGCATGCAACAATATTACTTTTATAAAAATACATAGAATAGAAAATCATACGTGCAAATATGGAGTAGTTGTTTTTGTTGGCGATGTTTTGAACAAAATTTTTCAAATTTCAATAGTTTTACACATTTTTGGTTACTTTTTACAGAGTGCAACTAAGAAAAAAAAGATTTTTAATTTTATATGTTCAACATTGCATACTTAGTTTTTGTTGGCACTCAATATGGGTTTCCATGAAGTGGTTTTTATTTTACCATGCGAGGTAAAAGTTTTTCAAGTGGGTACTGGCTGAATGTTGTATTTTTTTTTTTTTGTTGTTTTTTCGGGGCTTTGTGGAACAATTTCTAAAACTAAATTTTTTTTATGATTTATATGCGTCTCTTGTTCAGAGATGTACAAACTTCATACGAAACTTAATTTAAAATATCGTTACCGTCAGTCATAAAGGAGCTAAATCCAATATAATAAATTCACAGAAGAGGGAAAAAAACTTGCTAAAATCTTAAAGTCACACTTATTAAATATTTGACCAAATAAGCATAACCACTACTTTTGTTATTAGTTAGTGAGATTAAACATTGTCTAAATATCACAATATTAAACTAATCATACTGCTAGACATTGCAAAAAAACCGTTTTTTTGTGGTATTATAAACAAACAAAATATTGGAATTAAAATAAATTATATTTTAGGTTGCCTGTTGGTGCCGTTTTTTTCGTCAAATATTTGACAAGTGTGACCGTAGCTTTTGTTATCAATATTTTTAAATCCAAAAATGCAGTTTAGTCTTATTGTCGACTCTTTTTGTTGGCATGCAAGACATGGACAACAAAAAAGATATTATGGATCTTTGTTGTACAATGGTTCTTGCCACTTACCACTTTTTGTGATAAATATTTTGTACTTTAATTGTGGACTTAGAATAGTAAAGTATTTTAGAGGGGTCTCATGCTTACTCTGCTTACGATTTATATGAACTGGGGTCTCATGCCGTCAGTAGTGAGATGGCTACAGACATCGGTGTTGAAACCCATTCTTACGTATGGATGCTGCGTTTGGTGGGAGGTGATGAGGCCGGCAAGTCGGAGGAACCTTCTGTCTAAGGCTCGATCGGCATGACAGGGGCCAGGAGAAGTACTTCTCAAACAGCATTGGCTGTGAATCTGCATCTTGAATCTATTGTGCAGTATGTATTGGGAATGTTAACCAGAAGTCTACTTAGACATAGCGAACTGCGACTGTTAGGAACTTTCGTAATAGGTCATCCGCGAGCATCTTGGAAGAGATTAGCATTGGATACACGAATTACGTGGGCACAAGAATCGACTGTAATCATTTTCCGAGGGTGGTATTATCGCCTAGGGAGAGCTGGTCAGGAAAGGGCAGATTGGGTAAGGGATGTGCTAATTTTACTGATGGCTCGCAGTGCTCTACCTTGAGGATAAAGTTATTAGAAGGTCGTATATGCTTCCTGACCACTGCGGTGTATTTTTAGCGGAGTTTCTAGGGATATTGAACATCGTAGAATTTATAAGGGGCAAAATTGAAGGGGGAATCGAACGTCGCTATATATGTGAACAGTTTCTATTACCTATGGTTTTTTGAATTCCAAGCTAGTGGATGTTTGTAGAAGAGCTCTACAGGAAATCTTAGGGGAGTAGGTAGTGAGGATATACTGGGTACCGGGTAACTGCAACATCACCGGTAATGATGTGACCGATGAGTTGGGGAGACTGCGCTCGAAAATGGCCGATAAAAACTGTGGAGACAGTAAGGCCCTTTAGTTTACGTTTAGTTATAAATTAATTGTATTTAGTTTACTCCCCTCGGGGATTTATAGGGATAATCTTAAGAATATCCCACCTCCGCGGAAATCAGGTGCAGTCAACACCTGGAATTCGGCAAATATCTAAAACCAACAGGTTTAAGGAGATCTTCACGAACCTTGCGATCTTAGCTGACCAGAGATCCTATCTGCTACCACGTGAGTCAGTAGCCCCCGGTGGCACGGCACGAAACTGACTGGTTGCTGGTTAAGGCCTCCGTTAGTATGCTTCTTTCATAAGGATTGCCTTTGCAGAAGTTTCGCATTTCCGTTCAAAACATACTTTTGCGGATAACGTGGAGGTTGTGGTTTACTACCCAAAGTCGCGGAAAAGGATATCCAGAAAATCCTACTAAAGGGCTGATTTTTCATCACTTATCGGTAGAGTTCGGCATAAGGGAGAAATATCTCTTGCGTGCGGCTAGCATTTTTCCAAAAGCAGAAGAGGTTAGATAGCTCAAGCTCCCAAACAGAAGGCGAGTATATAATATGGAGATCGAACGGTTATTATTTGACCGGTTTTAACCGGTTATTTTAGCTTTGCCCAAGTCGGTTATTTTAAAATGCCCATTTTTCGAATATCGAATAAACCGGTTCTTTTGGTATAATAAACCGGTTATTTTAGTAATGTGTAACTTATATACATTTTCCTTACTCTTGTTGTAGATGTACCCGTAATTTAAGTATTTTCTAATTAAATATTGGCCAAACTTAAACTTTTTATAAAGAATGTCAAAGCAAAATGTAACAAAGGTCAAAAAACATTATGAACACTGTAAATACAAATCGTTTATAAAAGCGTGTGTTCTTGTAGAAAAAAACCAAAAAATTATTCAAAATTCTACAAAAACGTGTGCTGTTTAAAAGTAAATAGTAATTTGTGCAAGAGTGTTCTAAATATTAAATATATTTTTATATTAAGGTTATCTCTAGATATTTTTCGAACGCGATTAATAAGACAAAGATAGTTGCCTGAAGGGCCCTAAAATGATAAGTTTCAAAGGTTCTTCCATGTCACGACTTATTAATCACCTTTAATTAGTATACATGCTTGACATTAATGTGATCCAAATGAAACTTAACTCCGTTTGAAGTAGTTCTAAGGAGACGACAAATAATACTTTACTAAAATGCGCTGCAAAAAAATAATCCTTGGGTAAAATATTAGCCCGTTGTGTTAGCTCTTAAGTAGTTCTAGCATCTCTTCATGCTGAAAGCTACAACATTACGGCGGAATCAGTTTTATTTATTAAAACACCAAGAACTAAAAAACAAAATTGAAGAAATCAAACAATCTCATGGAATGTTTTAAATTGTAGTCGACGAATTGACAAATATTTTACACAAAAAGAATGTTAAGTTCACTATTCGTTTCTATAAGGCTGAAACAAATTATTTTGAAATAGATAATCCTGGCTAAGAGGTTTTGTTTGCAGCTTTTGAAAAATATGGTTGATTTATATAGATAACTTAACCACCATCAAATTAGAATTCAAAATCAATTTGAGAGAATATTTCAAATAATAACTCTATAAAATTCCTATAAATTATTTGCTTTTGCAAAACGTTTTTCTAGATCAAATATCATACAACAGTTTCTAAATTGAATTATACAAATATCTTCTTACAAATAAAGTTTAGTAAGTCGATAAAACATTGTTGAAAATTTTGCTAAAGTTTGATCAATTAACTGGTCCCGCTGTTCTTCGATTTTATGCTAAAATATTTGTAAGGTCTGATCTAAATTATATCTATGTAATTTGTTGGTTCCTTACCTTTGAAATTGTTTTGTTTTTATTCAAATTAACGTTTTATTTAATAACTTATTTGATTTTTGTGTTTTTAAGTATTCGAATTAAAACCGGTTAACCGGTTATTTAAAAATTGCTTAAACGAAAACAGGGTTTGTTAAAATAGCAACTATTCGTAATTGAAAAAGTCGAATAATCGATCTCCCTAGTATATAATCTTGCCGGATTATACACTCAAATTGCTACCTGGTAGTGTTGGGTAGCGCTCACACTCGGGGGGCGATTAGCAAAAGCTCCCAAATTATTTGGATGTTTGTCATCCAATGGTTAAGATCCACAATGGGCCCTAAGGCAGGTTTCCATGTAAATTTTTCCACAGGTTTAATCTTAGTTATAAGTTCATTTGCATTAGTAACACAATATTATTATTAGATTGTAGTAAAAACATCACTTTGCAGAGTGTTCTACTAAAAATTTTATGTTAAAAATATTCGTTAGTTTAAAAAGTAGTTATTAAATTTAAGTACATAACAGTTGTTTAGTCTTTGGTTGCAACTTTATATAAAGCAATATAATGGAAACCGGCGAAGATTTAAGAAATTGCTAGACGTTTAAGATTAGATATCAATACAGCTGAAGACGGCGCACACTGGGGCTTTTTGTATGGAGGTGAGGAAAAAAATATATTTGTCAAAAAATGTAATGATTTCTTCACAAATTTAGTTTTATTTTTATAGTAATATACAAAAGTAATCAAAATAAAGAAAGGTAGAGAAATATATATCGTTACCTACAATGTAAAACGCCCTAACTAATAAAAAATTTTAATGATTTTTTTTTAATTTTTAATTCATTATTTATTTTAAATCTATTTTTAATTTCATCACAAATTTAAAAAGTAAAAAGCCCTAACTAACAAAAAAAAAATTAAATGATTTTTTAATTTATTATTTATTTTAAATCTATTTTTAATTTATTATTCTAAAAGAGCCTTAACTTCGTCGCTTATATCTCTATGCTTTTTCTGTCTAAATGAAGGAGTCAAGTGTGCGATCATGGGATCTGATGTTACCATCATTCGGTGCATAATATCTTCGTTTGTGGCAATTCGACTGCATTTTCTGGAGTGTCTAAGGCGATATTTTTTATAGTCTTTGTTACGATTTTCCGGAGCCTCTTCGGATAGTAAGCCTACAGGAAAAATACATTTTTCAATTATATATTTTCCATGAATCAGAATTTTGTGGGGTGTAGGTGGCATATTGTACCACTCGTACAGTGCAACATTCTCTTTTGCCGTCTCCAGACAAAAATAACCAAATTTTTTCGCATCTACTGCCTCGGTAATTGTTATAGCTTCGAGAATTATTGATAACCTCTTGATTATGTCTTCATCTAGACCCGTGATTTCGGAAATGTGCCTTCAAGCCAATTTGCATTCTTTTTCAAATTGCGACTTCGTACGCTTAGAATCCTACCATCTTTGTTTGAAGTTAGAGTAAAAGCTTTTATATATTGTATCCAAAATTTCACATGCTCTAGCATCGTTTAAGCCAACGTGCGATTGTTGCAAAAACTGTTTTAATTTTGTTCTGTCTTAAATTAAAAAACCGGATAAAAATCGGTTGTACTTTTCGATTCGTCAGAACTTGTTGAATGACAAAAATCGATCAATGAACACCTATAAATACTACGTGTTTTTCAATATCTTACTGACAGGTACATTCCAAAACATGAACACTAATAGATGTGGGTGGAATTTCTGTAAAAAAAAATCATACAGGTAGCCAACGGAAAAACCCAAATAATTAAAAAAGTGCACTTTCTTTTTTCCTTTCAATTGTCCACACACATTTACTTACATTACCGCTTATTACTTTGCTACCGCAATCATAAAAATCAAATAACCTTTTGTTTATTACTTTTTTTTTTTTTTTAATTCTGAGATTCATAAAAAAAGTCATAAATGTTTTTTCCAAAGAATTTTGTGCATATCTCGAGCAAATTTTTTGAAATGCATACCTTCCCTTAATTGTGAATAAAAGCGAAACGTGTTAATTGATTTTCATGATTTATGTCTCATTTTGTTCATAGGTTATGCCACTTTACGTGAAAGTAATAGGACTTGACGTTTTACCGTTTTGGTTTTTTTATAGATTAAAAAAAAAAAATTTTTTTTTCTTCATACATTTATTTATAACTGCGAAACTGCTGCCTGCATATGTAATTATTGTAATTCTTGATTTTTCTATATTTGTTACAGCAAAATCCGACTAGTGGTTCTCGAGTTAAACAAAAGAGCCTTATCAGAATTGAGTCCCGAATCAATCAGCTGAAAAATGCTGTACTGTGTAATGCAACAAATTGAAAGGTGGCACCTGGTGGCACTTGAAATTGATTAATAATGTAAATTCAGATATGAGACAATGTATTAGTAGTGATTTCCAATTGTGGGAAAGTAAGGCTAAAATTGCTGGTCCAAATGTTTGGAGAAAAAAAGGGATTTTTGTTATATGTTCATAAAAATACACAAAAAAAAATTAAGTCTCTGCAGATTTTTTTTTTCAATTTTAGTGTACTGAAATACCCTACTTTAAATAACAAATAAAAAGAAAAACGTTAGCTCACATAATAAAATAATATTCGTTTTTAAATTCTTAGGTTTAAATTAAGTTGGTTCGGTAAAACATACAAGTTCTGAGTTTGAGACGGATATAAAAAAAACTGGCAGTCAGATCGGAGTAATTCTTTTTGATTTGATTGTACCATTTAGTCTAAAATTTCAAAATATCACTACATATTGCATGAAGAGTATGTTGACAATTTGACTTTTTTCCGCGAAATCCCCAGTGTGCGGCGTGCTGTCAGTAGAGTTTTCTTTGAATCTTGGTGTAGTATAGATCGCAATCGTGGAATAAAACCGATTTGTAAACTATGTGATCAAAGAGTTGCAATAAAAATTGTTTATGTGAACAAGTCTGTGTTTATTTTTAATTTGCTATAAAAACAGCGCAAGGTTTGTTTAAAGAAAACAAATCAAAGTGCGTCTCGAAAAAGTAAAAACAAGGGATGTAATAAATAATGATACCGATATATCGGCGATATTTCAGGTTTGACGATCGATACGCCGTTACTTTCTTCTTTCTTAGAGTTTTTTTGGGAAAACAATTGAGTTTTCAATGCTTATTTTTTGCATAACAACTAAGAGAAATGACACATTTGAAATCAGAACATAAAATCAAAACTGAATAATAGATTGTTTCATTTAATCCTTTAATTTGAGGTCCACGTTACGCGTTCTATACGTTTGATAATTTCTTGACATTGATTCAAGACGCATGCAAATGTGGAAAGTAATCCCACTTAATGCGTTCTATACGTATATGCATTATATGCGATTGCTGTGTAAGTTGTAATTTTACTCTGATTCTACTTTTTTGACAGATGCTTTAACGCATCAACGAATTCAACACGTAGTGTGGACCTCCAGCTTTAGTCATTTTGATTTGCACTGTTTGTAGTACAAAAAACGTCAAAATTTAGTAAATTGTAGATTTTTATGCTTATTTTTAAAGAAATGTTTGTGAAAATAAAAATCATTTTGCTGAAAATTTTGGGTTACTTCAAAAAGGCTACAAAATCCATAAGCAAGGCCACTGCTACATTGTCACACGCTATTCCGCCAGTTAAATTCATCGAAAATTATTAGAAAATATAATAAATTAATAAACTGAGATAGAGAATATTTCAGAAGCTCAAAAATTGGCGGCTTTCTTAGCATTAGTTCTGAATGAAAGAATTTAGGGTTTAAAAAATAATGAAACGTATTTTTTATCGTATTATTCTTTGAATATTTTAAAGGCAATCGACTTCAATCGTATCGAAAAAAAAAAATCTGAAATTGTGGAACACACGGCCACCCCTACACTTAGTAAAAGTTTTTATAAGTCTAGAAAATACCTTTTGTGCGCTTGTGAACAAATTATAAGAAAATCCGAGGAGGTTGAGCCTTCTAAGCTGTAGTTCTACTAAAGAAATCTCCAGAAATATATTTGGCAGGCTATTACTAAAAAAGACCTCAGCTCATACTTTGGCAACCTGATAGCAATGCAAGGTCATAATTCCAACAATGAGATGCTTCAAGCGGCTTGGCCGAGCAACTATGTCGGCAAAGAGACTTTTAAATATTTCAAGATTCATTCAATTGGATCAGCAAAGTACAAGAGAGCAAAGATCCCTTACGGACGAAGCTGAACCAATAGTTCATATCTACATAGTACATTCTGTCCAAACCTGCCAAATGTGGATTCAAATTCGTACTATCCGCTTACTGTAAAAATATATACGGAAAAATTGGGCAACGATCGACAGTCAAATCAAAGAGTTATGAATTTGGCAAAAAAATATACAAATACTGGTCGTAAAGTCATATGTGAAAGTAATTTTATAAGTCTTACATTGGAAATGTAAAAAAAAAACAAATTTGCCCACGGAGTTCAACTTCCCTATAGAACGAGCATACGACCATATTCGGACATGGTGAAATTAGGACAATTTGTGTTTATTTTCGTAAAAAGAAGAAGTAGGTGGTTTAGCTTTCATCAATGCCATCAGACGACCCAATTTCTGATGTAACAAGTAAGAGTGCTATTTTCGTCTGTTTTGTGCCACGCCCACTTCTTCAAACCCGCCCACATTTTGTTGGATGATGTGTATCGATTACTTAGATGCATGTAACTAGTTTGGGAACTTTGGCTCTTGCTGTTATCCAAATATATAGAAATCTATAATGTCTTTGTATGGGAGGTCCACGCCCACTTCTCCAATCCCTCCCATATTTTACGAGAGGTTGTTTATTAACAAGCCAGGTATGTGTGTCAAAATCGGACAATTTTTCTCTTACTGTTCTTGGTATAAAAAAATATTTTGTGCCAGGCCCACTTCCCCAACCCCATCACATTTTGTGGGACGTTTTGTATTGATATCCGAAATGGTTGTGCTTAATTGGAAACTTTGGATCTTTCCGTTCTCCAGATATACATAAATTTATAATGTCTTTGTATGGGAAGTGTGACGCCCACCTCTCCAATCCCGCCCAGAGAGTTTGTGTAATGATAACCAATATACTTTTACCATATATGTCACATAACGATCTAAATGATATCAAAACATTGCCAAGTCGAAAAATAAATACGTAAACATTAACCTTTTTCAAATCGACACACATATTTATGGAAATAGGGTTATGACTAGGGTAAAGGTATGGCTTAGCAAACATATGCTGGACGACCGGCAAGATCGCCTGATTTAACTGTTCCAGACTTATTTTTGTACGTTTGTTTAAGATCACGAATCTATGTCAACTAGCCCCAGACTCTTGAAGTTATCGATGAGAATATCGGTCAAGAATGCGGAAACCTATCGCGGGCTGCTCTGGCATCAACGTTGGCGGCGGACACTTGGCATTAAATAAACACAACCCTAGAGAAAAACTAAAAAATTTTCATTTATTAAAAAAATTACAGTCAAAGAACATCGAGTGACAAATTTTGCATATAAATATAATCGCCAAAGGTAAAAGTTACCAACGAGAGGCCGGAGCAGCTAAAGGGTTTATGATTTTCAATCTGATTAGGAGCCCCTAGATCTAGTTAGATATATAGAATTGCAAAATTCCGCATGTTGTTAAAGGCACCATTATATCTTGCAACATTTGAGTACTCAAGGATGACCAACGAAATCACATTCAAATATCTTCGTTGCAATAAAGGAGAACTTGTACTAGTATTATCTTTTAGTAGTCACAAATATATACATACAGATGCATTGAATCTTTATTAATAAAAAAATTTTCTGTAAATAACTTAAAGAAGAAGTTTAGAAAAAATGACCACGGCGTTATTTAGACTAATACTTCCGAATTTCCACTTTATAAAATTCTAACAGAGTTGGTCTACATTTACTTTAAAAAAAGACCCCAATGACATGTCATGACACTATTCAATTGAGCAAGTTACTCGTAAATTTATTTTAGTACAATATGTAGTAAATAAAAACATCAGATGTTATGGGTCACAGATAAGACTTAAGAGAAAAAAATACAAATGAACTGTCGGAAATGATTACAAATCAAAGTCCTTTCGTTTGAATGCGCAACGAAAAAACGAATAACAAAAAACCTCTCGCATACAACACACACTCACAGATACTCACACTTACAAGCAATAGCAAAAAATAAAATGGAAATTTAAAGCATTAAAAAGGTAATCAGGTGTCATTACAAATAAAACGAAAACACGCCACAACGCCCTTCTGTCATTTATTTGCCACCTTAAAATGAATTAATTTAAGCTTTTCTTGTAAATGGGGGAAAATGAAATGGTCAAAATAAATGTAAAATTTTATATGGCCATGACATGTAAAAGAAAACAATTCATTGTTTACAAAAAAAAAAAGTTAGAAAAAAAGGACTCTGTCGACCGAATTTTAAACGATACCAACAAAATAAATACAGCCATCCAAACGTTATAATACTCATTTTAAAAAGATTAATGTTTACCCTTGGATTTTATTTCGGTCTCTTACCATTTTCCGGTGACATCAGTGAGGAAATAGACAATAAAAAACTCAAAGCTCAACCACCCCTGGGGTGAAGTTTACGAGTTTACAACTCTATTACAGGTGTTAGATTTTTTAGTGGATGTCGGTGAAGAAAGCAATGTTGGGTAAGTGGGGCTTATTTTGATTCATAGCAAAATTGGTGAGTTAAGTTTGTAATTGAAAAGAATAACGCGATTTAAACTGCTTTTCCGCAGTTAGTTTTATATGTTACTAGCTAAGCCCAAGACCCCCATTAAATTAAAATTTGTAAATTTTTTTAAAACAGATCTCATATATCGATAACGAAACAATTAAATCCAAATTAAGACACTTCTGCTGTTATGCTTATCCAGATATTAAGGCACTAGCATATAACTCGCTACTTCGTTAGCGTCTCCTTTTCTTTCGAGGACATATTTTTATGCCAAAGTTTATGTTCCTAGGTTTTAACCCGCTACTTTGTAATAAGTATGATTTTCACCTCTTAAACGTTCGCATTTCGAAATGCATCAAATTTGTATTTGTATTTTTTAGATAAGTTACGAATGTGATATATTTCTTATTTTAGTGTTTATTGGTTTAAAAGAAAGATGGCATAGCAAAAAGTTTTAAAATACAGGTTTTACCCGTTTACCGAATTTCAATAAAGTACCAGGCACCTGTCCGCTTATATTTTTATTGAACAACAATAAGTACTACATTTTTGAATAAAAATGTTTTGTAAAAAAGTACCAAAAATAGTTACGTTTTTTACCCCTTAACCGTCCGAATTTCGAAAAAGTACCAAATTCGTATTTGGATTCTTTTAGATAAGTTTCAAATGTGATATAACCCTTATTTCTATGTTTATGGGTTTAAAAGATAGATGGGGTGACAAAAAAGTGCAAAAATACAGGTTTTACCCGTTTACTCCGTTAAAGGGCTGAATTTTCAAAAAGTACCAGACACCTGTCAGCTTAATTTGCTAAAGAACAGCGATAAGTATTAAATTTGTTTTGTATCTCTTTTAGTTTTGGAGATATAAGGTTACCGAATTTACCATTTTATTACCCCCTAAACATTCTTAGTTGATCGATTTGGGGGAGAGACCTACTCCTGGTCTAGGCTGTGCGATGATGAAAAAGTCAGTCAGTCAGTAACGTTACAATTTTATATATGTAGATTTACATATCGCACTTGTTCAACAATAGTGTATTAACTCGAAATTTTTATTTTTTCAATTTTTGATACATTTTATTCACATCTACTCGCTGTTAAAATATCGTGCTATTTTGTCTACTTTTTGGTAATGAAACGGTTGGTTCAAAAATTCTTTTTCATTTGCTTTTAATGTAAAATTAAAAATTGTTTTGGTTCTACTGAAAACATTTAAATTTTGAGTTAATACAGAATTGTTGAACAAGTCCGATATATTGTCCATGAATGGTAGATTCTACGCGCTCACGTTTTTATTTTAACTTGCTTTTTGACGAATATTGTATATTGATGACCAAGGTATTTCGTCGCGTTTCTTCTGAAACCATGTAAGCGCCATTTTTTCGAAATTGATATTTTTGGATTTTATCGTATTAAATAACCTCGCAAGCGCCATAAAAAATTACATTTGCATGCAAATTAGAATGGTTTTTAGCTTTTAAGTTGGAAATGTTAAAGTCTTACCCATCAATTTTTTGTTAATGGAGCATTTATGGTGCGGCTCCTGGGCCTCAAAGTCGGTAATTTCGGTAAAAACTACACTTTTCGTCGAGTAACTCAAAAACTATATATCCTGTACAGCACAAATGTTACTTGAGTCCCCATTATTAAAAAAAAAATTAATATTTTTCCTGTATGCCAAAGCTGTATCTCCTTTCGTCCAAAACACCATTTAGAGCAAATTCGTTTTCGGGCCCATATGGGGCTTATTTCTTAAGCCGACCCCAACTATTTTAGCATGACCAGCATTTCTTTTAGATGATTGAAAGCTCTTTCTCTGCTCCTAATAGTAGCTCACAGAGAAAATTAAAAATTTTCTCTAATCACCAAATTCATAATATCAAGCAAACAGTTGGTTGATTTTGCACCTATTACCAATATGATTATGTTGATTACTAAAAATTGTAAAATTGTGAATATTTTTTTTCAATAAATGATATTTTTAATTAAAAAACTTGATATTTCAAACAATGTGTTAATTGATTTAATTAAATATTGACAATTTCCAATAACAATTCTACAAGTTTAAATTATTTTATTTTTAACGAAAAAAAACCAATTATTATTTTTTGATATTTAGGCTGGGCTTTTGAAATCTACTTCTAATTGAAATCTAACTAGGTTTAGTTAATCTGTAAACAGATTTGTGCCGCCATTACCAAGTTTGTACACAAAATTTTGACGGAACAGCTTAATTTGCTTAAAATATTGGTCTGTAATGAAATATTAAAAAAAAATTACATTTCGCCGAAAAATCCGAGTTTTAGGGTACGTTAAACTAAGTTTAAGCTTAATCCACATCTCAAAAACACGGCCTTTATTAATATTTTGATTAAACATTTATTTCAAAACAACTAAAATGTTAAATCAAAATTATATTTTTTTATTTTCTTTCAACTAAAAAAATAATTGATTCAGTTATCAAGTTAATTAAATATAAATACATTTTAAACCATTTTTTTAATTGATAAAAAACTTTTTTCTGTGCTCCCAACCAAACCGTAACATGTATGGAAAAAATTCGAAATTTATTGAATGAATATATTGAAAATTTTCACGGTGCGATGCTAAAACATAATTTTTTCTTAAATTTAAGAGTAAACATTTTGTGGTTATAGAAATTTGGGTACCTGATTTAATTTTTTAGTAAATATAAGGAGATAGAGACCGTTGAGCACATTCAGTGCCACTGTTATAGGCTACTGAAAATATCGTCGGCTTAATATGCAAACCTGCTAAATCCACTTTTTAAGTTAATTCAGATTTTGATGCCGTGTGGTAGAGAGAGATACGCCTCGTCAACCAGCATGTAGTTTCATGTAGGTCTCTGGAAAAGGGTGTGAAGATTGACTTTACACCGGCCTTTCTACCTAACCTTACCTTCCCCATATATCGTGGTGGAGGGTATCAATATTTATTTTACGAATTTCGCAACGATTTTTGATTCGTATATTCCGATTTGTTAACATAATTTAATTATATCGGAGATAGTTTATTAATTTACTTTTTTGGACATTTTATGTGGTCAGCCATATTAAAAACATATGAAATATGTTTTTCTAATAGAATCTGTTAATTATTTCTTTTTCATAAGTTACTTTATTATATTCAACATTTTTTTTTTTTTTTGAATTTAAAATAGTTATATTCCTTATCTTGTATCCTCTCGTTACATTTTACCTTAGCTATCCTTTGGATAGCAATGAAGTATGTACAGAAAAATTTACAATTATTAGACACCAGCAGAATGTAATGCATACCTATAAATTTAAGGAATAGAACTATTACAAAAAGCTTTATAAAATACATAACTGAAATTTAGCTCATAGAATAAATTCGAAAAACAAAAAATGTTGTATATTTTTCTCAGATAGTAAATGGAACGACAGTTCCAAACATCCCGAAACATGCCAGGAAAGGAAGTAAGCCAAGTAAGACTTGTAATTCTTGTAGCTGCAATTTTTTAAAATTCTGCTTTGAAATTGCATTAGTGTCCAGATTATGAAATTCTAGTTTTGCAATTTTTGTATTTTTATCTTGTCTTTCTTTTTCTCCTTTTAATATTATCTATAATAACACAAATACAACTACAGCAGACTTCAAGTGTGAGAACCACGAAACAAAACAGAATGTCAGAGTACATGAAACTGAGCACCCCTGCCCAATCTTCTCACCTTTCTCACTAATCAACTCAAGAGTTGCTGCAACAAAAATTGCAAGTCTGAACGATGACTAAGTAAAGAAAATTGATAGACTCCAAATATTCGTGTAACACTTTTTAAATATATCACCTTATCAACTCTACAAAACAAACCCCTTAAAAAATTCCATTTCTTACATTGACTTCCAAAGATAAATCAAAGGTGTTCGTATGTTAATTTTGCCCATAAACTTTTCAACTCAAATTGAAGCAGCAACTACACAACTTTCATTCAAATACTCTTACCAACTAACAATTCCACATGGTTGAGTAAGTTTTAGATAATTTGCATTGAAATAGTTTTATGTTTTAAAAATGGTAATACTTTGATATTTTAGTCCCTTCAATCCATAGAAGAGATTTGGAACAGAAAGACAGAGAGAAAACCCTAACTTATCTGTCTAAAAAAACTTAACTCTTTGATTGTGTTAGTAAGAAACGTGTTTACTTTTTTGTTGTAACTTAACGCGTACAGAATTTCGAGAATGAATATTTTTGTTTTGCTTTGAGGGAATTTCTGCTCTAGTCAGTTGTTTCCCTATGCTTTAAGGGCCTAATGAGCCACACAAATGGTAACACAAACATATGAAACAATTTTGGAGCATGTTTGTGTGAATATTAAAAATATTTCATATTCACACAAACATCTTGCTGTTGTTGTCAAACTGCTTGTGTCCTTTATTTGGCCCTTTAATCATCAAAGAGCAATAACAACAGTAATTATTTCGTGTGTAATTAAAAATGCCTTGATATTAATTTGAAAACTTATTTAAGTCCCCTTTTACAATGTGGCAAGTGAAAGGCAGACAGACGAAGTTTGAAGGCGAGAGAGGAAAAAGTCCCCTTTTACAATGTGGTACAGTGATGCAAAACGTAGCACAATTGTGCCATTTTTGGCACTTTTGAATGTTTGATGGCCCTGTGGAGATCTAATTTGGACCTTTTAAGTCCAAATTCAACTAACTACTTTAAATTGTTCAATACATTTTTTAATGTTTTTTTCTCAATTTTTCGAACACAAATTTTATTTAATAAATTGTTTTGTTTGTTTAGGACCAAATAAACTGCACAAACGGTGTGATCTATTTTAGGATGAGAAAACATACGAAGCTTGTTTGTACAAAAATCAAAAATTTTAAATATTTACAAAAGCATCATGTTGTCCGCTATTACAAAAATAGTTTGGCCCTATTAAAGGTATTTTGGCCCTTTAAAATCGCCAATTTGGCCCGAAACAAAAAACTCAAAATGCATCACTGATGTGGCAAGTGAAAGGCAGACAGACGAAGTTTGTAGGCGAGAGAGGAACAAAGTAAAGTGTGTCACACATACAGCGTCGCCCCCTTACCAACAAACTTCGTATATCTGCCTTTCACTTGCCACATTGTAAAAGGGGACTAAGGAACTTCTTACGCAATCCATTCAACTGTTAATTTGTACATGGAAAGAATTATTTACTAAATCACCAGAAAATATGGCTTGAACCACGAAAATGCAGCAGGATCTCGTCCAAGCTAAAAAGTACTTATTCTAAAAATTTCGCACTTGTTTAACAATAGTGTATTAACTTAAAATTTTTGACTTAAATTTTTTTAGGAAAAATCCACATGTAATTTTCATATCTAACCGCTGTAAAAATATCGTACTATTTTGTCTGTTATTTGGTACCCAGTAAAAACTTCTCCTGCAAAATAATGTGTTGAGTAATCAGAAAAAAGTAAAAATGCTACTTACAATTCTACCAATGAAAGAACCAATAAATTGTACAAGGGATGACCCCAAATGAACGCATTAAAAAGAAAGTCAATATTTTGAATCTACATACATCTGAAACAAAAGTAGTTATAGAAGAAAGCTACTAAATAATGAGTGAAAGAAGCTATTTTCAAAAAGTAAGCGAAATTTTTACAGGGTAATGAAACGGTTGGTTTACAAATTATGCCTTTAATCTAAAATTAAAATTTGTCTTGCTTCAACTGAAAATATTTGAAATTGGAGTTAATACAGTATTGTTGAACAAGTGCGATATGTATGGTTTGGTTAAAACAAAATGTTTTTTTATTTAAAAAAATATTACTAAATACGAACGATATAAGTTAAAATCCAAAAAAAAAAAATATTTTTGTTTTAAGAAACGAAATTGATTACTTTAGAAAATAAACTTATTTCCGTGTATGTATTTTGTGTGTATAGAAATAAATAATAAGTGTCAGTCAATTAATTGGTAGTTTTCCCCCTCTGGGTCATGAAATTGTTCTTAAATGTGTGTTTTTCAATGAGGGTGTGAAGTGTTAACTACTTGTCGTTTAAATTATTGTCTTGTTGAAACTTTATTTTATTAAGTGGCTGCTTCATCGTCTTTATTATCACAAATATTTTATACGCACACATGACACGCTAATAAACAATTTTGATCTAATTTTGTTTTTATATTTTTTCTTCTTCATAATTTGTATTTTGTGGCCATGTTGATTAACTGCTGAAGAAGAGTTAGAGGAAGAGAATTGATTGTGATATGTGGGTCTTCCTTAAATGGTGTCAAAATTAATACATTCATGTCATGCTGTGATTTGTATAACAGGGTAGCAATTTAGTACAAAATAAATTGCTGAGATAACCAAAATGTTGGTATTAAATATACTATTAAAAGAATGTAATAAGCATGTAAATAGAATAAAAATATTTTTTTTTTTGGTTGATAAATGTAAATATGTATAATACCCCAGGAACTTACTTACCTAGTAAGCCAGCAAATAACATTCCATAAATCTGTTTACCACTTATTTTTGGGTGAAAAGTTTATGATTTTTTTTTTAACGGTAAAAAATTAATGGGTTCCCCTTCCCCGTTTAAAGGTGAATACTCAACTTATTCAAATGATGTGTTATTCGCTCGCGTATGAACAGTTAATAACCCTGCGGGAAATTTGTTCCAACAGACTGGTCCTAGGATTTGTGAAAATAGTTCAAGCAACAAAAGAAAGAACACATGACCAGTAAATAGAGAACCAATCATTTAACTGGTATACGAAGAACCAAAAGGTAGAAAAAGTAATTAATTACAGTACAGTATTCAACGGTGGTGTGACAGATTTGTTTGGAACTTTCTAAAATCTGGCTCTTTAATTTAGTTCTAAGATTTGTTTTATTGAAATAATTCTCCATTGTAGTAACTAACAATGAACACGTTCACTGAGAATAGATAGGCCCCATTCGTATAAAGTGTTAGGACTAGAACTACAGACCTATAACGGGACTACTTTGGTGTCAGTTCGCTTCCCTTTAGGCAAATAACTAGCAGTAATGCCATATAATGTACGGATAAGGTTGGGATAAAAATGCAATTAGTAACAATCCATTAATTAAACTTTTTAGTTTTATTGTAAATATAATTGTAGCTAAGGCAGTTCTTAATACCGCCAACGCGCGGGTTCAAAGATATCCAACCATTCAGACCAGCTGCTTTAATGAAGGCCGTGTAGTAAAACGTAGCGAACGAAGAGATAAGCGTTCTTGGTCAAACGAACTTGCTCCAGAGGCACAAACAGCAGCCGAGACACATCGTAGTCGTGATCTTTATAAGACGATTAATAATCTTGTTTGTCACAATACCACAACGGGAAAGCCTTTGATAATTGGGGTCAACTTGTTACGTCTAGCGATGCACCGTTGGAGCTATGAGTTGATTTATATGCTCACATGCATATAAATGAGAGACTGGATATTATTAATTAGGACTCTGAAGAACAACAAAGGGGCAGACTTTGATGGTATAGCACCTGAGTTCTGAGAGCGGATGCCAATATAAGCTCATAACTTTGGATGCCTCTGATAAATACAATTCTGGTCGGACGAAACTCCACCCGATGAACTTAAATAGGGAATTATCGTACCAAAGAAGGTGATGTTACCGAACGAGGCAATCGGCGAAGCATTACTCTTCTAAGAATGGTGCATAATATTATCGCTCATATCATAACAACAAGGCCTTCCACCAAACTAGCATCCGAAATTCCACCAGAACAAGCTGGATTTCGCCCAAATAAAACCTGTGCATACCGCGGCAATAGCCTTAGAATAATTGTGATGCAATCTGTTGAGTGGCGATCGCCTTTGTATCTCATCTTCGTCGACTTGAAAAAGCTTTTGACAAACTCGCACACAGTGGTGCAATTCAGCCATTTAATGGTTAGATTAAGCCATTTTTCATCTGCTTAGCGATGAAAAATTCAATTAGCCTTTGAGCCATTTTTTTTGCCATTTTTGTTTAGCCAAGCTTTTATAATTTTTAGACCAAACAATTTTTTAAATGTTGCATTAGTTGTGTTGTAACGTTGAACTTTTTTTAATTAGTTAACGCACAAGGCTTTTTCAAGAATAAAATCGATAATTTGAGCTTTTCGTTATTCAAAGATTTTTCTTATGTTTAGTTTATTGTCATTGAACGCATTTATTTATAAATACAAGCAAAATAACCCCTTATGTGCAATCTCACTGAAGTAAATCAATTTTGTGTAATAAAATCTTGTTTAGTCATTTTTAACCCACTATTAACCCATTTTTTTACTAAAAATTTAGCCATTTTTAGTAGTGAAGAGTTGACATTACTGAAGGAGTGGGTTAATTGACGCCTTTTGGACACTTTATAACAGGTCAGTGTTTACATATTTTTTAATGAATTTAACAAAGACATTTTAATTCTTTTAATTGACTGATCAGTTGTATAATATCCAAAAAAGAACCGTTTGCCTTGCCAATGTGACCCATCACAAAGACCGAAAAATATGTCAATTTACCACCTCCTACGCCAACAATATGTTATTGTGCAAGATCCAGAACTGAGGAGTCTTAAGAAAAAAGTACATACTCCGACTCCGACTCCAAACGCTGAAATTTTTTAAGTGCGACTACGACGACGTCTCCGACTTACAACTTCGACTCCTACCTAACCTTGATGATAAAAGTGTATATGAAACTGTTCCTTATTTGACTCTTTTTATACCCACCAACACTAGTGGTGAATGAGGCAGGGTGTACTAAGCATCGAAGACCTAATAAAGTATATATATATGTAAAGCGAGGTTCCCCACTTTTTTAAAGAAAAAAACACAAAAAATTCAAATTTAATGGGGAATGTTTATTATCATTTGAAAGAACATTCTTTGGAATTTATTTTTTAAGATTATGTCTATCAAACGTTGACCGTTGCTACGTCGCAGATGGTCCATCCGGTGAATCCAATTTTCGATGACTCGTTCGAGCGTTACGACTGGTAACTGGCGAATGACACGCGTGATGTTTTCCTCCAAGGCCTGAATCGAAGCGGGTTTGTCCACATAAACTTTAGACTTTACATAACCCTACAGGAAAAAGTCTAACGGTGTGATATCAGACGATCTTAGTGGCCAATCGACCGGCCCAAAAGGTGAAATTATGTGCTCACCGAAGTGTTCTTTCAATAAATCCATTGATTGATGCGATGTGTGGGAAGTGGCGCCGTCTTGCTGAAACCAAATGTCGCCGAGATCACGAGCTTCAATTTCAGGTATTAAATAGTCGGTTATCATGACACGATAACGGTCAAAGTTGCTGCGGACGGCGCCGAATCGACTCTCCACGGTCTTTTTGTACACACTCAGATACGGCCGCTATATTTTCTTCACAGTGTGCTGGACGTGGTCTGTTCGGTCGAATATTATACAATAATGAATGCTGGGTCTCAAAATGGGTGATGGTGTTGCGAATAGTACGCTCAGTAGGCCGATTATGTTGGCAATAAGTTGAGCGAAGTGCACGAAAAACATTCCTCACAGAACGTGAATTTTCGTAATAAAGTTGAACGATTTGTTAACGTTGTTCAGGCGTAAGTCTTTCCATTATGAAATACCAAACAATACTAAACAAAAATAACATGACAGCATGACACGACTCACACGTGATATGTCAAAAAAAGGCTATTGAAGAAGAATCTCTACTTGAATCACCCATTACATTCTGGTTTCGTGAGTAATTCCAAACCGTAATTTCTACCAGGAGACATCTGGTCGTGTTCGTACCCTTTACCTATCCGGTAACACTATTTTGGTAGTTTCTACGTTAGTTGTGCCTACGCGAATTAACTATCGAAAATCGATGGTGTAAAATACACTACACTTTAACCCGTAGGTAAGAAATACGTTCGTTCTAAAATGTTGGTGTCAAAATGCTTCCAGTTATCCTAAGCAGTTTGGGATTGAAATCCAGCAAAATCCGATCAGTAGGATTAAAGTTGTGAATCAAAATGTAGAGGCATCACCCTTAAAAATTTACAATTTTGTTACAAAAACTAAAATAAAAGGTGGCATAATGCACGGCATGATATCAAATTTTGCACAAACTCGTTCTATATGAATATAAATTATACTGTACGTCTTAAACCGTAATAAAGGTCGCTATCATATTTAAATGTGCTACTTCATAATTTTATAGGATTAAAAATCACATTGTCAAATTTCGTAAAGATTGGTTTATAATTTATCATAGGCCCCGTATAAACCCTACTCCCGGAAAATAGTTTAGTACGCCTAAAACCGTAATAAATAACGCTATCATAACAAAATTTGGTACGTCACTGCTTTATAGGGCTAGAAATCATACTTTTCGTGAAGATCGGTCCATAATTTACCCTAGGTCGTATATAAAACCTAATCTCGGTAAACAGTTAAGTATGTTAAAAAACGTAACAAATAATGATATCATAATACAATTTGGTACGTCAAAGACTTATAGAACTAAAAATCATACTATAAAATTTTCTGAAGCTCGGGCCATAATTTACTATATAATGTCCAATATTATGCTCGATCTGGGAAATTATAGATATTGTCGTAAAATTTGGTCCAATTTCGGTTCATATTATTATTGGTCCATATTTACCTTAGATCCCTTATTAAGCAGCCTTCTGGAAAACACTTTAAACGCCAAAACAAATTTCACTACTGTATTGAAATTTGTTCCATTTAGATTTTAAATAACAGACATCACTCTACAATATTTCGTGATGATTAGTCCATAATTTACCATGGGTCTAATGTTGATTCCCCTCCTGAAGTTAGTTGAAATTGCTAGAAATAAAAGCATACCAGTGTCTGATTGTAGTCCAATTGGCTTAAGCCGGAACCAATTTTTATTCTGACGTTCGTTTTTATAAAGATTAATTAATAATTTATAGCTCTCATATGCTTTTACGTAGTGGGTATTGTACTTGCGGGTGTTGTACTCCCGAAATCTGCGACAATCTTTGTTCTGCGCTTCCTGAGCCTCTTCGGAAAGCTGCCCAATTGGAAGCAATGCCGCTTTGATGACTTCTGTGTTGTGAACTAATATTTTAGGCACAGTAGCAGGCATGCAGTACCACGAATAGAGACTAAGATAATGTTTTCTGGTTTCAAGATAAAATTTATTGAATTCAATAAAGTTTATCTAGAATCCAGAAGACAATGTCCTTAAAATAATATCAAACTTTTCATTTCATTATCGTAATATTTTTTATTCTATGACAATTATGTGTGAAACAATATACGGCCAAATGCTCGCCACGGCTTCGGCGGCATACCTCTATCCGATGGTCCATATTTTTAATCACTCTGAGACATAATTGAGTTTCAATGTCGTTCATGTGCCAAATTATCTCATCCTTTAGCTCTTGAATTGTTCTTGGCTTAGTTACGTACACTTTTTCTTTTCATGATCGTGGCGACTAATTAATACGCCACGACGTGAGATAACACGGCCATTGAATTTCCTGCGCAAAAGAGCCAATGTTTCGTTGGCTGTGTGACAAGTGGCACCGTCCTGTTGGAACCAAAAATCGTCCAGGCCCATATCCTCAATTTCTGGCCACAAGAAGCCCGTTGTCATCTCGCGATAGCGAACACTATTCACGGTAACTGCTTGGCCGAACTCATTTTCGAAGTAGTTCGGAACGATGACGCCGCCAGGCCATAAACCGCACCAAATAGTAAATTTTGGTGAATAAATCGGCTGTTCAACAATCACTCGGGGATTGTTATTTGCCTTAATGCGGAAATTCTGCTTGTTAACGAATAACTGAGGTGAAAGTATGCCTCGTCACTTCTGTCTGTTTAACCAACCATTTCGCATATTGACTACGCTGGAAATGGTCAGTAGACTTCAGCCCTTGAGTCAGTTGAAGCTTGGATGCGTGTAAATTCAAAACTTTATTCAATATTCGCATCAGTGATGTTCGTGAGCTACTCAATTGTTGGGCAGAACGACGAGTCGAGGTTGTCGGCTCTTTTGCCGCACTACCGCAAACAAAAGCAATGTTTTCTTCAGAACGAACTGGGCGAACATGCGCAGGCATTTTCACATTTTCTACAGACTCGGTAAATAAAAAATTTGAGGCTTTAGACAATAATAAAACATGTTTATTATCTATAATTCTTGATCCACGATACGATGCTCGAATATTTCAAAGACAATCGATTTTAATCATAGTGATACACGTCTTATTGAGCTACTTAACATTTCTCTGCATTCCGAAAGG
Organism: Pollenia amentaria; assembly: GCA_943735925.1. Lineage (NCBI taxonomy): Eukaryota > Metazoa > Arthropoda > Insecta > Diptera > Polleniidae > Pollenia > Pollenia amentaria. The sequence goes on from OX031007.1 coordinate 125,309,315, forward strand.
GTTGAAAACACGGCCACCCCTACAGGTGGTACAAGTTCTGATAAATCTAAAAGAACTTGCCTTTGGAGCGTTTGTGAAAAATTAAGAAGAGAATACGAGGAGGATGCGCCTATTTGCATCCTTTGCAGTGATTCTGCTAGAAAATAAATCGAAAGATATCCTTAGGCCTGTTAATATTTCTAGAGATCCACATGTTTGCGGCCGCAATGATGTTATAGCCAAACTAAAAAAAAATTCTATCTGAGAGACTATTTTCCAATCTGCAGGTCTGGTTCAAACGGATCTGCAAGATCGCCTATCTCCGCAAAAGCTTAAGGCTAGTTTACACGGCAATACAATGTATTACGACATGTCAAATATTATGAAGAATGAGAAAACTCTTACCATGTAAAAGCAAAATGTATTGAATAAGAGAGAATACGGATACAAAATTTGACAAGCGGTTGGTAAATGTTTATTTTCTAAACCATTTTAGAAACTTATGTAGTCTCATCACACCAGAGGTGAATTCTATAAGTATATATTGAAGGTGGTAACATTTTTATACAATTACGAAAACAAAAAATCCGCTCAGGAAAAATATATGTGGCTTTTGTTAATATTGTTAAATTGCAACCATCTGCTTTTTTGTTATTAACTAAGCTGTTTAATATCTTTATTTTGATTTTACTTATAACATCCGTGTAAACATGAAAAATACTGCAACGGACTTTTATCTTACACTGTAATTTTGTATAGTAAGAAATGATTCTGCTAGAGTTTTGTTCATTTTAACTTGAATTAAAATTCAATATGCGTATCGGTATCGGTATCGGTTGCGGTATCGGCGATATTTTATTTGGAGTATCGGTATCGAATCGGCAAAAAGGCGTATCGTTACATCCATAATACAAATATTTGTTGAATATTCACTATTTGAATTAACAAACATTTTTTTTATATTGACGAATCATGTTGTTGGTGCCTATGCAATTTTTTCTGTGTAGCTTTAAGTGCCATAACTTCTTTATAAATATTAGTTTTGATATAAAATTTGATAGCGATAACTTTCATAATAATTACTAGGTCAAAATGTTTTACAGGTAGGTTCAAAATTGATCATAGCTCCCTTATAAGCCGCCTCCCTAAAATCACTCATGTATCTCAATAATGTTTAACTCAAAGAATACATACAAAGTAGGGATTCCAATACCGGTATTACCGATACCGAAATATCGGTATTACCGGCTAAAATCGAATACCGAAATACCGAAATACCGCTTGCAGAATACCGGCATTTTTTTTTTTTAGTTCTTAAAATTCTACTTCTACAAAACCGCTATAAATCGCCATGCCATGCAAGTTTTAAAATCGCCGCGTTTGGCAAGAAATCACCACATCTGACAACCCTGGTAACTAAATGATTTCTCTATTGTTGTTTGTTTTATGAATGTCAGATTTACGGTAATTCCCCGTATAAATTTAAGGTTTATCGTTTTATAAACATAAGCCGCACAAGTGGTAAAATACTTTTAGTTTTCTTTCAATAGTGCTTAAATCAAAATTAATTTAAAAAAATTTAAGCCATGGACAATCATATTTTTGAAAAAAATTGCCAAGGAAGCCAAGACCAAACTTCAGTCTGGTACTATTTTCTACGAGAACGAAATGGTAAACTTGGTAGGTGCAACAAATGCATGAAGAGTATTAAAGCCTGTGATGGAGGCACAAGTGGGATGCACAGACATCTTAAAACTATCCATGGAATAAATTTGTTAAAAACAAAGAGATGTGCTTTGAGCGTTGACGAAAATCCTCCTTGTACTTCAAATATTAATAAAAATGTTGGAAGAATTACCAGCTATTTTGAAACTGAAGAAGATAATACATGGCCTGCAGTTCTAGCTCGAATGACAGCTAAAGATGGTTTACCATTTAGTATTTTTTGTACTTCAATTGATTTAAAACGATCGTTAACAGCAAGAGGACTTGGTGAAATTCCTATATCGTCAACTTCTATTCAAACAATGGTAATGAGTTACTGCAAAAAAATTAGAATGCGGTTGAAAAAAGAACTGTTGTCTAGAAAAGTCAGTGGAGATAAATTCAGCATTACATTCGATGAATGGACGTCAGTCAGGAATCGACGTTATATTAACATAAATGTCCATTCTGGCAAAAGCTTTTGGAACCTCGGGATGACTCGAATTTCAGGGTATATGCTATCAGATAAATGCATTGAGCTAGTTGATAATAAATTAAAAGATCACGGTATTTCACTACAGGCTGACATTGTTGCGCTGACAACTGAAAGGCCTTCGGTATTGGAATCCCTAATACAAAGTATATCTTAAACAAAAATTTGTTCTTGGGCGTACATGACTGCCCATGTGTTCCAAATAATGTCCACTCTATAAAATTTGCCTCTAAGTTCTGTGGAGTCGCGTATCATATAGTCGGGCTTGACCGACTATACTTTACTTTCTTAAAAATTCAGCTAGTGTAAAGTTCAATTTATAGCTGGTCCAAAAAGATGAACAAATTTAAAACGACTTTAATTTTTTAAGTTTTTGTAATCTAAACTCAATATTGTTTATGGTCAGAATATTGACGGAGAATCAATAATCATCCAAAACTATAATCAGTTCATTGACATTTCTGACTGCAATAATTCCTAACTTTTTCTTGCTATCATTTTCCTTATTCATCTTTAGAAAATAACACTTGTTCAACTTCCCAAAATAGTGTGGCACATTTTTAAAAATGTTTGTCCTTTTTTTTGACTAATCTTGACATTAAATCTTAAATGCTCTACAAAAATGTGCAAAATATGAATAAACGCATGAAATAATAATGAATTACATCATGCATGGCTAAGTGCATACTACTCGCATGGACTCTCAGTCCAACAACAATGAATACTCGTATTATTATTTAATAATAATAATAACTGACAGTTTAACAACGTTTACGTAAGAAGAGATAACGAAATTTTTTAATCCAATGCCATTGTTTTGCTCAGTGAATGGTTAGATGGATGTATGGATGAAATCATAAAGGATACTTAATATAACAACAACAGCAACAGCAACACAATCGTGAAAAATATTATACATAAGACCTAATTGAGAAAAAACACACATTTTAAAAGTCTAAACAAGCATAATCGTTATCACCTCCACGTACCATAATGTGAAAAGAGTAGTCTGTACTTATTTTCGAAAGTATTTTCCCTAGACAATGGATTGCCAGAGTGCACATTGCAAAATGACGATGAATCAACCAACTCACCCTTAAAAGTAGATCATAATCAACACATTATGAGCGTGATATTTGTACTTTAAAAACAATTTAAACTTTGTGGATATTCACAATGAAAGTAGTCGAGCATGTGTTAATTTTGTAAAATCTCTTCCGGATATTTTGTTCAAATACTGTTACGTTACTGAAAGATGATTTAGTACGAGTAAATATTTGAATCGATTAAAGATAAGAGAAGACATAAAGCCTTAACATACATTTTTATATCAACTTTTGTATTTGTATTTCCAAAATAAATTTTTAAGAAAATTTCGTACATATTCGAAAATTTATGTTGAAAAAAATTCCTTACTAGCGAATTTTATGGGCAATCATAATTGACATTCATTTGACTCACTCCAGCACTATCGAAAGCGATGCAGTGTAAAGCAATTCCAGATCAATTAATCAGACTCGTGGAATGTTTGTATATGGATGCAACTTGCTTAGGCGATTCAAAGTAGCGAAGCTATTCAAATCAGACAGACTAAGGCTAAGCAAGCGTTTGGAATCTTGAATAAGTTCTGGAGGGTAGCTAACATTGCAGTATCTAAAAAAATTAAGGTATTCAATACCAATTTAAAGTAAGTACTGATTTATGGCTCGGAGACCTGGAAATTTACGAACCTGTCAGCTTTTGGTGTTGCATCCTCCATAAAATAATCAGCTGTAGCCATACCTGGGATCCGACAAAGATCCCAAATGATATTGAAGTCTTCGTTATTTCTTTAGACTGAAGGCTCACAAGAGGTCATATCTATCTGGTCAGTATGGGATTCCGTAGGCCCAGTTGACACGGCACCGGGCTGACTGTTTGCTGAGGCCTCCGACGACATACTCTCTTATGTAGGGGAGTCTGGGATAAATTCTGTGAGAGGTACGTTTTCAGAGATGGTTAAAATGTATATTGCGTTGATATGATGGTATGATGGAAGTTATGTAGTCTGTCTCAGTAAAGAATAAAGTGGTAGAACTGTCAGTGGACCGTGAAGACCTGAAATTGAAAGCGAATAAAAGGTTAAGGTATCGAAGTGTGGTTATTTTTTCAACAAAAAAATTCTGGATTTATTTTTTAAATTTATTTTATGTGTAAATAAATATTTGGTATGTACAATGTAAATATAATTCTTAGGCAGTTAAGGCTTTTGTCAATTACCTTAAGGCAAACTTTTCCATATAGAAAATGTCATTAAATCTGCTAAGATGTTGCTGTTTTTTTTTCTTGTCGTACAAGTATCTAATGGTACGAGTAATTTTCTACAGTTTTTTTTTACTTGAAAATTTCTTTAACTCAAAAACAAGAGAAATCTTTTTAACAAACATTTTATTATTTTTGAATTAAGCATCTTTGGCTTCTTAAGTCTTAATTTATGAATTCTCTTTTTGTACTTAGTCATAATAACAATAAAAAAAGAAGAAAATAATGATGATTATGATTATGACTGTGATAATGTTGTTGGTCTATTGTTGTTGTAGGGTTTATGCCAAAAGATTGATATCGAGAGATACTCAGGATGTGTATGATACCAAAAAGGTTGTGACCTATCTTTAAATCTTGACATCATTTCTCTGTTGTGAAAGCAAAAGAAGAAAAAACTGTTTTAATTTTTTTTAATTTTATTTTTATACTTGTTTCTATTATTTTCCGTTTTTACTTATACGCGATTTTTCTTTAATTTTTTTTATGTTTTTGCTGTACTTTGCAATTATTTTGCAATCATGTATCATCCATCCGCACATCTTATACTTACAATAGAGCAGCAACAACAAATATCCATTTGGTTAAATGCATGTGTTGCATGTTTTTTTGTGCTTACAACACTCTTTTTGCAACAATTCGCATGAATGAAAGAATGTACGTATGTGTGTATATGTGTATGAATGTGTTTTGTTGAAAACATCTATTGTATTGTTTGTTTGTTTGGATCCTTAACAATGGTATCCTAAAATGATTTCGTCTTTAGCTGTGCTGTTCTGGTTGTTGTTTATTGTTCCTTCTATTATCCTTTTAATGGGGGCGCGTACTTAGTCAGCATGTTGCATTTGTTTGTCATTAATTGTGTTTGTTTTCATTTTTTTTTTATATTTATTATTTGCAATTGTTGTTAGATTTTTTTTTCTTTTTTACTCACAGCTTTTGTTAATAATTTTTTCTTAGCGAATAGACATTTTTTGAAGGATTTTTAGTTTTTTATATGGTTGGTAAACTGAACGCACCTTTTAACTGACAGCCTCCCGTGGCATTTATGTTTGTATTTGGTTCCTCCTTTGCTCTTGTTAACTATTCTCCCGCTGCTTTTGTTAAAAAAAATTAAGATGATTTTAATAATAATTATTTTTCATATTAAATAAATACTAAATGTAAAAAAAAGAATAAGAAATATGCGTAGCGCAGTTGTAATAAATATTCTTTGAAAGTTTTTACAGGAGTTTTTTCAAACGCTTCGAAAGATGACGATTTTAATTTTTTAAGGATGTAATATTAGAGCTATTTTTGATAAAGAATTGTTTTAAATGCAAAGAGAACTTGTATTGAAGTAACATGACCGTAAATTGGGGCTTATTTATATTTGCTATGTTTCTAATTCTTCTAATTTCTAAATTCCCAGAGTGGGAATTATATGGGGCCTATAGTAAATTATGGTCCAGTCTTCGCGATATTTCGTACTGTGATTTAAACCCTTATGAAACTAAGAAAGACACAATTTTACTACAAAAAATTATTCGCTACGGTTTTAGGCGTACTAAACTGTTTTTTAAAAGTAGGCTTCATATGGGGCATATGCTAAAATATGGACTAATCTTTAATAAATTTGATAGTGTGAGTTCTAGTGTAAAACTGTGACGTACCAAATTTTATTACAGTAGCATAATATTTTACGGTTTTAGGCGTACTACAATATTTTCCGACAGTATATGGGGCCTATGGTAAATTATGAACCAATCTTCCCGAAACAGTATGATTTCTAGTCATAAAAAATGAATTTGTGCAAAATTTTATATCCATCCGTGCATTATACCACCATTTATGTAAGTGTTTGCAACAAAATGGTAAATTTTTTACAGTTGTGGTTCCACACACAGAACAAATTAAAAATTGTCTCTAATCACCAAATTTATACCAAATTCATAATATCAATCAAACAATTTGATGATTTTATTACCAAAATGATATATTGATTACTAGAAATTGTAAGACTGCGAATATTTCTTTCCAATAATTGATATTTTTAATTTATATCAAAAAAATGATCAAACAAATTTGCCATTTCAAACAATGTGTTAATTTATTTAATTAAATATTGATATTTCCCAACAACAATTCTACAAGTTTAAGCTATTTTATTTTAAACGAAAAATTCAATTAATATTTTTTGATATTTGATTAAAAATTTATTTCAGAACAACTTAAATATTAATTAAATCAGAATTATCAGGCATGTCATGAATTCCGTTCGGAATGGAAATGATTACGTAGTTACGATTCCGATCGGAATGGTTTTAGCTTCTATAGATTCCGTTCGGATTCATTAAACCTCAAAAAAAATATGAAACCACTTTTTGTGTATTAAATATGGTAACACTGCAACGAATGTAGAAAACAAAACAAACAAGAAAACATGTGATCCTGAAAACCAGCCAAATTTAAGTTTTTCTATCAGAGTAAAAAATTTGTGATTTGTGACAAATTCCGTCTATTTTTCTTTTTTTTGGAAAGCATTTAGAAAAATTAAAATTTTTTTACTTAATTCACATAAAATTATATTTATTTTAGATAAGGAAGCAAAAAGACAGCGTGCTTTACTGATAACAATGTATTTTGAATAGTTTGTACACCTGAAAAATGCTTAAAATATGAATTCCACTTTGAAAAATGAAAGTGGTATCATTCCGAAAAAAATTTTCGTTTTACATTTTCCATAGAAGCAAAGTACGGAATCAATTCCACTTCCGAACGGAATTAAGCTCTGTGACATGGCTGTATATTTTTAATTTTCTTTAAACTAAATTCAATTATCACATGAATTAAATTTAAATACTTTTTTAACCATTTTTTTAACTGATAAAAAGCTTTTTTCTGTGCTTGTGAATTCGTAACTCTCATCCTGCTTATCCGATTTTGTTGGATTTCAATCCCAAACTGTTCTTTTCTTTTGAGATAGACAGAGGGGTAGATTGAAGAGTATGCCTAAATCGACTTAGATTTACCCAAGGACCCGGAATATATATACTTTATGGGGTCTGGGATAAACAATAAAAAAGTTTCACAGCGAATGACAAACCGAGTATACCCTCATTCACAACTATTGGTGGTGGAGGGTTAAAAAGTGCTGCACAATATTCTCGCGATTTTTTTTACAAAATAATTTTTTTTTAACTTAACACGAAGTCCGAAGTATTTTCTTTGATAACTTATTTTTGATAACGAAAGGCATTAAGTATTACATTTTCAATAAACAAACTGATAGAATAATATTCATTTATTAAAATTCTTTTTTCATCAATTTCAATTTCATCAATTTGGAACTCATTTAAAAATATATTTTAATAATTACAATTGTACCCACGTCCCAATAGTGAAGAGGATATAATGCGATTGTACTGATGTGTGTAACACTAAAAAATATTGGTTCTAAAGTCCAGGCCCACCTTTTAGTATATCGACTCATTATAACTTTTTTATTCGATCTAACTATGCCCGTCTGTCCGGCTGGCTGTCCATGTAAAGCTTGTGCCCAAAGTTCAGGTCGCAATTTTGAAGATAATTTAAAAAATCCATGCCATTGTCGGCGATAACTTTTTTAATAGCAACTATGTTGTTATAAAATGTTGTACTGGTAGGTCCAGAATTGACCAAATGATTATATGGGATAGAAACCCCCTTTTCGAAATCGCTTTAAGACGAACAAATCTCATATAGATTTTTATATCTAGGCCATTTTCGGCACACAGAACACAAAATAGTGTCATAATATGAACACTCTTAAAAATTTGTCTATATATACTGTGGTGTAGGGTACGAATGGGCAGGCTTAACTGACTATTCTTTCTTACTAGTTAATATTTTGATTTTATTTGCACTCAAAAATAATTAAAAGATAAAACCAGAAAAATACATCAGGGCGCCAATTGTTCTTGAGTTGACAACAAAATGTTTTCAGTTTGGCAACAGGCATTGCGTTGCATTTTTCTCTCTTTCGTTCTAAATTTGCCATTATGTTGTTTATTTGAAAACGTGTTGTCTTGGGAGCTCTTTTATTCTGAATTTGACAACACAGTTCCACCTCCGACTCCAACAGCTGAAATTTTTAAAGTCCGACTCCAACTCCGACTCTGATGCAAAATGTAATTGATTCTCTATAATATTTTATTTTTGAAATTTAACTAATTTAATTAAACATAAAAAAACAATTAAGGGTGCTATATTCGGCTATGCCGAATCTAATTTACCATTCACCATAGTGCGATAAAAACAGAACGTTATATAAATACCGTTCTTTAGATATTCTTTGTCGGATGTTGTGAATTGATAACAAGATGATTGTGCCTAATTTGGAAAAGTTGGTTCTTGCCGTTTTCCTGATATACAGAAAAAAGAAATAAAAAATCTACAACAACAAAGGTTTTATGGGTAAAATTAGAGGCAATCATATTATTTTTTGTGCTCATATCTCAGTCACTTATGGATCGATCTGGCTACATTTCGAAAGCAAACTTGAAACATAAATATATAACAACCAAGTCCACATCATTTCTTTGGTCTTTGGAAACCCCATTTTAACATACACACGGACAGAAGGACATCGCTCAACCAACTTCGCTACTCATAACGACCCAGAATATTTTTATTTTATAGGGTCTAAGATCAATATTTTAGAAATTACAGACAGAATGACAAAGTTATATACATATGTATACCCTTTTACCAGGGGTGAAGTGAATAAAAATAAAACTCCTTTAAAGATTTTAATTTTATGACGGTAAAGTGAGTTTTATCTTGAACGGAAGAAGTAAAAGTCCTCCCTCCATAGATTTTTTATTTAATGACGGGGGGAAAAAAACTCCTCAAATATTAAATGGAAAAATAAAACTTTTTAAAATAGTTATTTTTTAAGACGGCGAAACAAAACTCTCTTTTTAAGAGTTTCATCCGAACTTTTATTCTTTCGTTGAAAATAAGTCTTAACTGTGGAGTTGTGATCGTTTTTTTAAGATATATAATACATAGAATACGAATATATTGGTATATGATAGTATAGGTCTCCGTTGGCTCTTACTTATATGAAAAGTTTTTCAGTTTAAATTTTCTGGATAACTGGATACGATATAACCTTGCTCTCCTTAGGGTGCAAACAGTTATTTACGGTCGCTGATATTTTATATATTTTTATTAATTTTTCTTTTAATTATTATCAAAAAACTATAACATCGACAACTTAAAATAACAAAACTTCCCTAGGCAAAAGGGATCTAACACCAAACTTGTTACGTGACAGTTCTAAAGTGGTGGAGACCGGTTCTAGTCCTAAAACTTTATATGAAGGGGACTTTTCATTTTTAAATGTTTATGTCCTAGGAGGGGGTAATTGACACCTTTTTGACACTTTGTAACAGGTAACTGAAATAACCTAAATGGACGTATTTAATTTCGGTTAAAATAATACCTGTTGCACATATTGTCCCGAGTGAACCACATTAATGTAATAGATCTCCATCATATAAAATAATATAAGCCGATAGCAACAGCCCGCAGAAAATCCAGTCACATGACTAGTTTTGTGTCCATTATCTTCTGGAGTAACTACACTTATCAGTAGTTAGGTGATATGTCTTGTTTTCACCTACAACAATACGTTCCTTTTTATTATAACATTGTAAGCACTGGTCACGGGATAAGTGCTTTAAGACCAACTGATACGAATTTCCCGCAGGGTTCATATAAATTAACAAATCTTTAAATGGTTAATATAAAATAAAAAGTTACTTTGCAGTTGTCTTAAGAAATAGGATTGCCTCAATGTTATATGGCTTCATTGATTCTTTCAAATTCGGATCTGATGATTCTGAGCGCAGAAAATAGGCGTTATACTGTAATTTATGTCGGTGACAATGACATGGCAAGCAAAGCAGCATTTAGGATATTCTAGACTCCACAACTCCGAATCCGTCTCCACAGCCCTGGTTTTAAATATTTGCCACTCCAACTGTACAATTACTGAAAAGTGTAGCTTTAATTTTAGCTGAAGCTGTAAAAGTTTCCGCCATTTTTAGTTTGTTTATAAATCATAAACAATTTATTTATTTTGAATTTATTATTTCTCCATAACTGCTCTCTTACATGCAATCATATAAAAAAAATATTAATAAAAAACAATATTTATATACTTGACAACAATTATTTTACAAATTACGTAAAAGGCAACCCCATAAAAAACCAATTTAAATGAGTAGTTTAGAAAGATTATAGAAAGAGGTTATACCGAGACTACTACAGCCTTTAACTTGTGTTTATTAATAACCTGGCAACTCTTAAAAGCTAAATTTGCCTTTATAATGTTAAATAACTATTCTCATACAAATAAAATACATATGATCAAGACCAGAATCGACAAAAAAAGCATAACAAAATATACAGTACTTTTTGCTTATAGTCCACTACTATAGTTGCACAACTTTTGTGGACTATAGGCGAACTTGGACTATAACCGAATTTTTTTATAAGCCATTTTATGGATAATAAGTGAATCCTAGTATAATCCACATATTGGACTACATAAAAATAATTTTCTTCAATAAAACCACTCTTTTTAAACAAAGTAAAAGTTTATTTGAAACACAACCAAATATGGATTTAATTTGAATAAATAGTATAAACAAAAAGCTTTACTATTAATTAATTTAAATCATCTAAAAGCTTATAATAATAACAAAAAGGGTAATAATTTCAGTGCTTCTTAAGCTTAAAGTATGAGATTCATTTTAATTCTTTGGATGACGAAATCAAATACAACATAAATATTAACTTCAAAGATACTTTTTGAAATATAAATTTCGAAATTTGACGTTTATAAAAGTTGCCAAAAAGGTAAATAAAAACTTGATGCCAGTTTGTTAAAAAAAACTGAGTGGACTGTAAGCGAATATTTTTGTATGAAGTATTAGATACGCATGCAAAGAAAATTTGGATTTAAACAAAAATGGACTACAAGCGAAATGGACCTTAGAACCAATAATTTGTAGGAAATTCAAAAAAATCTGCAAGCGAAGTTTTGGCTTAAATCCGTTTCTGGCCTTTAAGCGGAATGGACTATAAGCGAAAAGTACTGTACATACATTATGCTTTTGGTTTTTTTTTTTTTTAAGATTTTATTTGTTGTGCTTAATTCCCTAAACGTTTTTCCCAAAAAATTTTAGAAACGCCAAAAATATCAGCATATAAGACTATAAGATATACAAATTAGTCATTCTCAAACAAATGAAATGTGGACAAATTTTGGATAAACTCTTCAAGATAAACCAAATCGCTTCATTTCTTCTCATAACCCACATAATAAATTCCTTATACTATAAATAGTTTAGAACCCTTTAGCCCACGCGAGATCAAATGCACCAATAGACTAAAACCATCTACTAATACGCTGCCATTGCCTGCGTGCTTTCATAGAAAAAAAACAAAACGTTTTGCCAAAAAAAAAAAAATTATTTGCCAATGCTTTTTAATAAAACCCAGTAAGAGTGATATATTCGGCTGTGACGAATCTTTGATACGCTCCACCGACAGTTCGAATATTTCAGGAGTGGACTCTATATGACATCTAAATATTATTAATTTACCTTTATGAAAACGGACGACAGCATTAAAATTTGTGGCGGCCTAGACCTATATTAAATTACTGACCGACAATTAGAAAGTTTTATGCTTTTCTTTTTAGAAATGTGAACTATCTTGAGTAAAATATAATGATTCGTAACAGTTTTAGCCGAACTTAAATGATTTTCAGGTGGGGAATTTATATTAATATTATTTCCCCTACAAGGTATTCTATAAACTACATTTGACATATCTTACTTTTGTATGTTATCCTTAGTTTTTTATAATTTATCTGCCAAATGTATTATATGACCTTTGTGCCACTTTATAAACATTAGTATTATAGATGGTCGAATTTCCCAACAGTTCCGACATTTTCGGTATATAAGTCAATGATTTATAAATCTTCGGATCATTTGAAGAACATTTACTATGTATTTCCATTTTTGTTCATGTATAGTCCTATTTAGTTAGTTATAAGTTTCATCGGAAAACTATTATCTGTTAATAAGTATATTTATAATCTTTCCCTTATTCTCCCTATGGAATTCTACATCACTTATTGGTTTACCCTTTCTATAAGATTTTTAGCTGTATTTATGATCATTCTTTTAGGGTGTTTTGAAAAATAATTTATTATTCTTCCTGAAGATGTAGGTTTCTGATACCAGTCCCTTAATAATATATTCCGTTTCCTTATTATTAATATATCTAAATAATAAAGCTAAGAATTATATTCCTTCTCAATTATGAATTTAATATTTTGATGAAAAGAGTTAAATATTGTAAGAATATGTTCTATTTCACATTCTGAAATAATGCAAAACAAATCATCTACATATTTCCTTACGATTTTCGGTTTAAGAGACAATTATCCAATACATGTTTCAAATAACTCTTCCATAACAATATCAGCTACAACTATTGATACTAGTGATCCCATAGGAAGTCCCTTTTGTTGGGTATATATATCCCCACTTTATTGAAAATATCTACTATCATCTATACAAAATTTTAAAATACGTCAAAATAAATCTTTTTCTATTTTTGTATAATATTTTATCTTGTCCCATTTTTCTTCTATTATACACATAGCCAGATCTACAGGTACACTCGGAAGTAAAAATGTTTTATATGTAATTGTTTTAAAAAAAATTTTCAATCCTGAAGCCATAATACAAAGGAGTTACTAAAATTGGAAATAAAAATATATATAAAATTTTTTATAAAATAAAAAAATAGACCATAAGCTTGAATAAATAGAAATTTAAAAAAAAAAAATTAATTTTTATAATAATATATAGATATTATAAAGCGCCCACTCCTGAAATATTCGAACTATCGCTGAGATTCGGCCCAGCCGAATATAGCACTCTAACTTGTCTTATAATAATTTCATCTTATATTGCAAAAAAACGCCTCTTTCGACAACCACAACAGAAGTGAATGATTTTGACATTTGTGATCGCATAATATCTCATAGTGGGATGCAAATTTGTATGAAAACTTTAACGTTATCGCAAGTTTCCATGTACGACGACTTGTTGTGCTGAAAATTTTTAGTGGGGCACAGATCAGCTGTTTTTCGTTGATAATGCAAGCGAACAATAGCGGTCGACTCCGTGAGCCAGGCTTTAAATTATGTTATGAACTTAAGATTCATACATACATAACAGAGTTCTTTATGTTGCATATTATATTGATATGTACATTAAAGCGGGCAGGTCAATTTATTCAAGTCCAATAAACTTTACAAAGCATACAGCAGCAACGTATTCTGCGGAAAATTATTAGAACATTTTCCGAAGAAATCATGGTTCTTAAATCAAAATTAAGCCTCCGATTTGTCACGTGGAAATTTTTTATTATTTTGAATATATTTTTAATGTACCGAAAACATTCTGAAAGATTATTTTTTAACGATCTTAAATTCATACTTTGCTTTTTTGAAGAAACCGTTGGGACTCATCAACGCATAGGGATTGCAAAAAAAACTTTTAAAAAATTGCGTAGACCTCGTTGATATGATTGATTTAGAAAATGATAACATTTTGTCTGAGTCGGCATTCACTGCACACATCCCCTACGATCGTTTTTTGGGGTGCATAGAATTTGAGGCCCCACCACTGCCTGATTCAAAAATACTGGTACATAGATATTCAGGGAACTGAGCGCTTCGTACAATTGCTAACCAATGTTTCTCGGTGTGCACTAGACAGCAGTCGTGCAATCGTGGCATTATGGCAGATACTATTGAAAGCCGTAACAAAATGCCAAAATTTGAAAGCAAAAAACCCCTTATACCTAACATGCCGCCAGTGATGTTATAGACATTTTTATAGAGTCCTTACGCATCCCGAAAAAAATCCCTATGTTTCCCTACGCGTTAAAAAAATTGTCTACAAAAATCTCTTCAACTTTTAAATGGTAATATATCAATACAAATAAAACCATTTGTATTAATGTATATACATTTTATTCAGAGTTCTACCCAGAAAGGGTGATCATTTTTTGTAAAAATCACCTAAATGAGTCTTCTCCGATCACTGTTGATTTAAATTAAAACCTGATTTATCACTTAAGCGATCGAAGATGGAATCATATATGATTCATTGAATACTTTAAATTGTTGTTCATTCGTCACTCCAAATTAAAAAAAAGAAGTGGTTTCTTCTTTTCTTTGTGAGAATCCGATAACTTCTGTTTGGTTGAAAATAAAGTTGGTTTTTATGTAATCAAAATCCATAATGGTGCTGCTACTACCGGAAAAAATATTAAAAACATTTAAAATAAATGACAATATTAAATGGACCATGTCGATGTTTTTTTTTTTTTTTTTTGTTTAAACGCCGATGTATCGTCCATCAAAACATCGATGGTAACATCGATGCTTATGAAACATTTAGCAAACATCGATGTATCGTTTGCAGCCCTTTACAAAAGTCTACAGCACATTGCGTTTTGTGAAAATTTTAGCCGTCACTGAATACATTTTTTATACGGATTTTCAATGTTTTATTTATAATATTTTTTTTCAGTTCAAGTTTTCGCGATGTAGCGTTATATGAAAAATAAAGGCACTTTCAGTATATACATATATTTAGGTAAATTAGCATAACCTGGGAAGACTTTACTCTATTTAGTAAAATAACAAATAAAAAATCAACAATACATATTTATTTTTAAGACACGTCTAGATGACACTAGAGATGAGCGATATGTCTGTACCTGTGATTTATTCACTGTTACTGAAAAATCACAAATCACAGTTGTGACCAAATTTGTCAAGAAACAGGTACTTGCTAAGTCTGTTTGTGCGGGTAATAGGGTTTTCGAATGCAATGGCGAATAATGTTGCGGTTCCTTTCATTCTCTCTTCTATCTTATTAGTATTTTTTTTTTAAGCCAAAGTTTATTTGTTCAAGTATGTATGCATATGCAAGTAAACATCTTTCAAATCTCTTACAATTTGTTGTTGTTTCTTTGCAAAGTACTTACAAAAGCTATTACGAAAGCTCGCGCATTGTACATATATATTGGACGAACTTGCTATAAAAGAACTATAAACTGATAAACCGTGATCACAATCACAGTTTTAAGGAGCAGTGATTTTTAAATCACGTTCACTAATCACGATGTTCTTTAAAAATCACGGGATCGCTCATCTCTAGTGCAAACGTTATGTTTAAGTCTGCACAGTAGTTTCAGAAAGGTATCGTAAAAAATTGAACAAAAAATTAAAATACATCAACGAACCAGTTTTTTGCCTAGTAACATGTACATTTCAAAGTCCTTTTTCCTTGAAATTGGTGCACAACATTTGATTTTATTTAGAATCCAGCCGGACAGACATCGTTAGAACTATTCAAAAAGTGATTCTGAGTCGATCGGCAAACTTAAAGTTGAGTCGAGGACCGAAATTTTTTAGAGTTACGCACATCGGCACAAACGCGTAATATCCTCTCCACTATGATGGTGTGGGTAAAGAACATAGAAAACGGAAGATGGAAAATAACAAACATAGATAATCAGGATTTTTAATTTGCAAATAGTATCCTGTACAATAAATTATTTTAATGATTTTTGCTTTTTGTCAAAAAATAAACAAACAAATAATCAAAATCATAACACTTAACTGGTCATCAAAGTGGAAACATTAAATAAACATCAAAGTTCTCTCTCAATCAAACAATACACTCGCACATTCTTGTACAATCAAATACACAAACACACACAATAAACAACTGAATGCCAAGGACTTTTTTACAATTCACATTTAACAAGTGGTAAACGCATAATTTTATTTCGAAAAGATGAAGTTGAAAAGAATGAAGAGTAAAAAAAAACTCACAAACTTACAGACACACACACACACACCAACGACTTTTTTGTTCACTTGATATACCAAATACAATAATGAGATGATAATGCTCCAGAAGTGCTTGAAAAGGTTGAGGAGGACAGGATTAAACGAATAGACAAATATAGAAAAATAAGGAAGTTGGTTTTCAATTCATTATTTTAATGCAATGAGGATGACTAACAAATTGATAAGTTGAATTTAAAAAAAGACACTGTTTCATTAAAGTTTTTAAATGTATAAGGGATTTTATTGGAATTTTCAGAGCCAGGAATATTTTAGAGAATTTAATAAACAAAAATAAACATGAATCAGAGAAGGGTAATGCGCTGCAGCACTCTTAACAACACCAAATGCCGATTACAGAGTGTTGAGCTGGCAGCATACTAACAAAAACTGGGGGTTGCACAGATGATAAAGCCTTCCGAATTTCAAAGGCTAATCAGTTGCTTGATATATTACGACCTATTTGGAAGTCCACTGCCATATCGAGGAGGACTAAGAATATAATTTTTAACTTATGTGTAAAATCAGTTCTTCTTTACGCCTACGAATACTGCAATACGTCATCGCACGAGATTTACTAACGCTATCCAGATATTCTGGCCTAACACCATTTCCAATACGCAACTGTGAGAGCAAACACGCCAAAGCCCAAGGTACATATACATTCTTGGTCGTAAAAAGCGCTGGATTGGTCACAGGCTCCAGAGATTATATAAAGACACAACAAAAACTGCTTAAGATTGGACACACGTAGAGTTGGGCCCCTTTCGCATACATGGAGATGCCAACTTGATTCCAAAATGAGTCGCAACGAGGTGAGAGCTCAAACATCTTCCATCCAATAGGGCCAAATGGAGAGAGTTCGCTGTATGTAAAATTAAAAAATATTTTTACAATTAATTTTATAACTCAGATCCCATCTTAAGAGATTTTGATCGTTCTTGAAGCACAGGTTAAACATAAGTACATCCTTAACTAACACTGATTTACAGGTGTTCAACTTTTTTCCATAACCTAAAAAATTACATGTTTTCTAAGCTAAATTAGGGCTGCTGAAGACGAATATGGCATTCATTTATTTTTCTTTAGAAGCGTTTTCGAGATATTCGTGAAAACCCTGTGTTTTTGCAGTTTATAAGGCTATTTCCAAAAATCTTGAGAACTGATTTTTTGAATTATGCAGAATTGCGATTTACACTGTTGCAAAGACAGTTTTTTCCTCTTACAGCCCATATATCGGATAACAATTTTATCGGATAACAATTTACGGAGTTACACGGCTTTAGATTTGAAAAAAAGGATTTTTTCAATGTTTTTTAAAAACTTACTATTTATGCCCGTAATTTCTACAAAGAGATTCTGGGTTCTGTTTCTGAAAATTACAAATTACAAATCTACAATTAAAATTCATTTGAAACAAAAACAAAAATTTTAAAATGATTGCTTTTTTTAACGTATTTTACTTGTAGAATTGTAACTTTTAGTTTTGAGAAACAGCGCCCTGGTCGTGTTCGCACCTAACATTTATTTTTACCTATCCGGTAAAACTATTTTGGCAGTTTCCACGTTAATTTTACCCACGTGTTTTTCCTTTAAGTTTTTTTTTAAAATATGGCAACCAGTGCTGCCACGACTAATAAGATTTTTACAACCAAAATTTTTGAAAAAGTTACCAAATGTGAAAAAATATAACCAAATTATAAATGCCTTTTACTAATTGAGAAAAACATTAAAATTTATTTTTAGCTGCATTGTAAGACAAAGGCTATTTGCACTTAATAGGAAATATTAATTACAAATTAAGAAAACAAAACAAGAAATGTACATAATTTTTGTACATATTGTACAAAAAATAACGAGAAACTTAAATTGAAAGTTTTTATTTATTTGACATTTTTTTCATAAAAAATATTTTTATTTTATAAGAGTTAGGCCCAGAAGAGACAGTGAAACGCAACTGCAACGAAACCCTTTAGATATTATTGTTTTGAAACCAGTATCTAGCGTTTTATATACACCCTGCAGCCTTAATTGTACCAGAATGTAAAGAAATTACCACAATCATTTCGGTTTTCTTTCAGAACAGCTGAAACGCAAACACGAGCTTCCTGCATTCCTGCCGGTTTCAATGCAACTGATTACCAATGCTTTTCCAACCCGAAAATAACTAGAAGTTGCGGTTTCGTTGCAGTTTCGTTTCACCGTCTTTTCTGGGCCTAAGTGATCGAACCAGTTTTTTTAAAAAAATAAGACTTAAAGTGCTACGTCATTTCCCTACTACAAAGCTGGTTTAAATTTTTTGTTTTCGATAATGTATAAAAACTTCCGTTTATTTGAAACAAATAATGATAAATTCGTAGTGCAAAGAACACATTATTCGAAGTCGTAAATAATTTCCTTCGAATTGAAAAACGCTAACCCTCCATGTAAAAAAAAACGTTTAAATTTAAAAAACGTAAATTGCAAGTGTATCAAGAAAAAACATTTCCATACGTATTTTACATTTTAGAAAAAAAGTAACCAAAATGAAAAAATATACACATTGAAAAAAAAATTACCAATTTTGGTTAGAAATAACCAAAAACGGCAGCTCTGATGGCAACATTTGTATTATTATTAATTTTTTGAATTAACTGTTAAATATCAATGGTGTAAAACACACTACAGTTTAACCAGTAGGTAAGACATCTGTTCGTGTTAAAATTATGAAAAATTCGTTACACTATAAATATCTATACATAGATAGATATCTATTTGTAGAAATAACGGCCATTAAGCCGCTCCAGTAAGAAAAAAAATATGATAAATATTTTTAACCTGCAAAATAAGCGAATGCCAAATTCTCAAAATCCATTTTTAACACAAAAAATTATTGTCGCTTAAGTAACGAAAAAAAAATGTTTAAAGTAACAGCTACCTTCAACTGACAGCGAATATCGTTAAAAATTTTACTGATTAGCAAATTCAATAAATTTTCGTTATATGTATTTTAACGATACGATTATCGTAAAAAAGTTAGTAAATCGCACTACTGATACTTTGCTCATTTCGGTTACTATTGCTGTCACTTTTTCTTCTAAGCATAAGTTGTATATATATATAGATCTTTTTATACCCTTTATATATATATATATATATATATATATATATATAAATATATATAAATGACCTTTATTTATCCAAAAATAATATGAATACAAAAAATTTAAAATAAAATATTTAAATAAAATGTTCACGGAGAACATAAGGCGTCAACGAATTCTCTCCATCCATTTCTATCTCTGGCAAGTAGCTTAATCTCGTTCCATGTAAGACGAGCAGTTTCAAATTCTTTTCTGGTGGTCCGGATCCAGGAATTACGTAGTCGACCAGGCTGACACAGACCTTAAGGATTCCAGTCTAGGGCAGCTCTAGCAACATCAGCTGATGGTCGTCTGAGAATATGGCCGATCCATGTCCATTTACGTTTTCGTATATCACTTTCAACAGGGCAGCAATGTGCCAGATTCCACAGGGTACCGAGTTCGGCCAGTAAGTCCGTAATATCTGTCAACCGTTGCTTAAAGCCAAAAGTCGTTTTCGTGGGGGATCGTTATTAAAATTAAAATTTGTTGACGTTTCTGTTATCAATTGGGTTTTAAAAGATTGACTGATCAGGCCAAAGCTTCCGATCCTAGAGTTGGGACTGCCAACGAACCGCTAGGACGGCTAATTACAGTTGTTAGCATGCACTCTGGATACTCGGTACTGTACGCCTTCTCACTTTAGCTGCCATCAGACAAAAGCCTGAATGCCATTACCAGGGAGCAAGACCGGTAGTTGCGAGATGCTTGGGAATTTCGGGCAGGGGAATCGCTTCTTGCTACCTCCAAGTGGAAAGCAGACAGAGAGAGCTTGCAACCTCTGAGAAAAACCCCACCCCCAATATATAGATGGGAAGAGGGTAAACTCAGTTTGTTATTAATTGTGAAATTTTTTAAATATTTATCTTAGACTCCATAAAGTATATGATATATATTCTGTGCTCTTGAGTAATTCTAAGTCGATTTAGCCATGTCCGTCTGTTAAAAACTCGCTCACTTCCGAAAGGCTTAACATAAAAGAAAAATTTTGGCGTAAAATTGTTTCTTAGCAGTTAAGAATTAAAAATCGACTCAATCGTGTAAGAAGGAAAAGAGTAAAAAACCTAATTGTGGAATAACCACCCTAAAAAACTTAATTTCGCATAAATTCTTAGTAATGAAGAACCCGTACAACTAAATCACATGAAGATCGGTCCATAATTTACCATATGCACCATATAAAGAAAAACAAACGACCAAATTTCATAAAGATCTCAATTCTCGAAAACGTACTTTTGGAATACCCCTTAAACCGAAACAAATTTTAGTACTGTGTGGTCAGTTTTTTTTAATGATCCATAACTCCTGTTTTTATATAAATTCCACTTCTGAAATATTCTTACTCCCAGTAAAGGGTATCAAATACTCGGTAAAGCCGAATATAGCATTTTTCAGTGTAACACTTAGTAGGTATTTTATCATGAAAATTCCCTTCCGTGCCTAAAAAATCAAATTTTCTATTTACGAGTAAATGACACAAACTTACTAATAGTCCTGAAGAAATCTTTAAAAACTCCTATGGAAACGGTGTTGCAGTAGTTCCTAAACTTATAACAAAATATTCAATTTGAATAATAAGGAATCATGTAAAAACTTTCTCAAAATAAAAATACCCTTTTTCTAAAATTAAAAGAAAACAAAGAGATGAAAGCACAAAAACCGACCATCGTTATAGTGTTAAAAGTCAATTTTAAAGAAAAGGCGTTTTGATGATTAAAACCGTACAACAGATAAAACTGTCACGTTTAACAACTAAAAAAAATATATATATACAACTTAGGGGTGTTTCCAAGATACCATCAATAAAGGAAACATGTGCTCTACAGCGGGTGGTAAAGCTTTTTAGACATATGTTTAACATCATCCTCCATATTTCTAGTGATTTAAAATGATGACAATTGACCCAGTTGTATTGATGAGCGTAAGAAAAAAAAACATGCCGATAAGAGTAAGTACTACTTGCTTTGACAATTCATTTGACAGTTGATTAAAATTCAAAACAGTATGACAGTACTTTATCAATACTTTAATGACATTAATAACTTTTTATGTTATCATTAAAGTGATTTTCGGTCGATACAAAAAGATCAAAGAAATTTTTAAGATATTTTTTTTTAAATATCTTTTAATTAAAGAATTTTCTGTTTACACTTTGTGTGTGTGAGTTTCTTTTTTTATATATTAATTTAATAAAATTAAAAAATAAGGCAGAAAATATGAAAAAATTAAAAAAAACGAGAAAACAAAACTTCACTTGACAAATGTCTGACATTTTGCAGTACTTGAAAATCTACTTCAATTTGTTTGTTTCCATTGGCTGTATTGTGGCATTTAAGGCATGTTTAGTTTGGTAGTTGTTTGGTTAATGAGAATTTTACTTGTTATTTCAATACCCATGTTCTGTAACTTTGGTGAGATCTCCTCGCATCGAAAAGATGTGAAACAAATTATTCCATCGTTCTCGAAAAGTAAGAAAGAAATATGTTGGTAACTCGTGTCGAAAATTATCAGAAGATATTACGATGTTACGTTATAAATGTCATAATCAGCCTTATTGTGGTAGTCGTATACGAATGTGCCGTATTTTGTATTAGATTTAAGAACACCGTTTGTGTGTTACTTGAATCTATTACAAAAAACGACACAGTCGTATACGACAACGACAACCAGAATAAGGCTGAATATTCCACTCGAAGCCGATGTATTATTGCAGACGTTTAGAACGCCAATCACACGTGGCGTACATTGGGTTCAAATGGTACCAAAGAGACGATTAATTGAAATTTAGAAATAGAGTTTTTATAATAAATTTTGGTATAGGGTAAATAGATGAAATTCTGCATCACTAGCTGTAAAAATCAAACAACTAAGTTGTTTACTTTCTTTTCAGTGAGCAGTCAAATTTAGCAAATTATTGCTGTTTTTAAAAATAGTGAAAAAATTTGACATTTTTACAATTCAAGAGATTATTATTAGTGTTAAATCTATTAAAAGTAAATATTTTATAATGGAACCTTTAACCTTAATACATATAGTAACAATTTTTTTTTTTTTTTTTTTTTTGTAAAAAATATGTGTAAATATTTTTAATAATTTTTTTAAAAAAGGTCCAAAATTGGGTAATTTCCGCATTTAATGGTACGAAGTTAGTAAGAGTTGGAATTAGTTTTATGGATTTTAAAGAAGTATAGGATATCAGCTTATATTTTTAAAAAAAGTCCAGACAATTCCCTGCCCTTTTTTATTTTAATTTTTGTGTAAAAACTCTCGAAAACAAAGATTTCCCAAAAAGTTTTAAATTTTTTATTTTTTCAGATTTATTTTTACATTTACTGAATTTAGTGAAAGCAAAAACTGGATACAAATTTATACTAATAGGAATACATATTATTAACTTGTTCTTTAAATTTATTTTTATTTCATAGTTACAGCGAAAATTCTGTGGTTTTCACGAATAATCGCGTAAGTCGGTTTTTACCGAAATTGAGATAATGATGTCAGAGTGCTACATTTTGCATTAGGTTTTTATAAGTATTAAGCTTTTTAGAATATAATGTAGTATTATTAATTTTTTTCTGCTAAAAACAACTTAAGTTTACTGTTTAATAAAATATTTTGCTTTTAAAACGATTTATGTCGACATACATCGCCAAAAATTGTAAAATTGCTGAATATGTTTCCAAATGAAAAGCATATGTGATTTTATGTTGTTATTCGTGCATATATTTTTTGAAAATTTTTCTATTAATAACAACTAAAGTCGTAAAAATAACAACGTAAGTCGTCATGTGTGATTAAAATGATAACATTTATTTTCACAAAAAAGAACTTATGTGGAGATATGATGTTATATTGCACACACTTAATGAGTCAATCAAACATATGCATTTTTAATCCTTTTACAGATTGTGATCCTGTGAGGATTTTTTCATGAAAACTATGTATAATACGTAGAAAGTCACTGTTAAGAGGATAGTAAAGAAAAAAGTTTCAAAAAGCATATACAGAAGCCGCAATTGAAAAAAATAATTGCTTTTGCTCTCCTGAAAAGTTTGGTTTTATAACTTACGCGATTATTCGTGAAAACCACAGACTTATCGAAATCGAACGTTATCATGCAAAAACACCCGATATTATGGTGATAAATTACACAGGAGAACAAAATTGAACTTTTTTGTGTTGCTTGTAAGTTTGATGCAATTTTTTGCTTATTTAAGGTCGCCGATTTCAAATCTCACCTACGCTTTTCTCCATCAGCTCGCATTTTTCAGTTACAAGTTCTAATCGTGTCTTTGCTTTTTCTCCAAAAATTAAAAGTTAAAAAATCATAACTTTACTCTTCATGAAGCTTTTTTGAAAACTTTTCTTTTGAAAAACAGTAAAATTTTTTAAAATCAGAAAAAAATGGCTGAGAAATGGTTGTTTACGTAAAGAAATTTTGTAAAATTAAAAATCATGAAAAATCCAAAACGGGGAAAAGTAAAAAAGTCTTACAGTACGTTTCGCTTATAGTCCACTTTTATAGTTGCACAACTTTTGTGGATTATCAGCGAATTTGGAATACAACCGGTTTTTTATAAGCCATTTTATGGATAATAAATGAATCCTAGTACAATTCACATTTTGGACAATGAGCAATTCCATATGAAAGCGATCACCTTTTGGACGACCCCTCTCCGATTTTAAAATAAATAGTCTCAATCGATTGCCCAGCAAAAAATAATGTACCTACATATTTTTTTTTTTTTTATAGTGACTGGTTTAGTGGTGGTGTACACCACTGTCATGTGAAAAATTGAAGAATTCTTCATAAGGGACCTCATTGAAATTTGTTTTAAAAAAAAACTACTAAAGCGATCGCAACGAGTGATAGCTCGTTGGAAAGGTATTGAATCAGGCTTTAATAAAAATAAAATTTTCCTAATTTTTCTTAGAAATTTACCTTTAAATTTTCCCAAGAAAATTTAATTTTCCGATTTTCCACAGAAGCTCTTAAATTTTCCGGCTAATTTTTTTTTTTTGGATTCCTCATAATTTTTGCTTTAAGAATCAGCAATAAAAAAATGGGCCCCGACTCCTTGTTTGGACAGGAGAAGAGCATTTAAGAGACCACCTTGTTAAAAATACATATTAAAAATTACACTGTGCACGAAATTGACACTTTTTTTTCGTGACAAGCTGGGCACCTGGCGTTTTAACATAATTCGGGTACGCTGAATCCAGTGGTGCCCTCGGTTTTTTAAGATTGGCTCTGGTTTTCGAGATATACCGTTATTTCTAAAATGGAGGAGGTTGCACAACATATGTTCGCGTAACTCAAAAACGCTTTAGCTTATTGAAAAAACTTAAAAAACCGAAATTCCGCAATAAAATTTTCTTTGAGAAAAGTAAAACTTCGTTCTAATATCCGCATTTGTTTTAGAAACATAATTTTTTTTTTGAAAAAAAAAATAATTTTTTTTATCAAAATTTTGAAATTTTTGTTTTTTAAAAATTCATAAAAAATTGAAAAATGCAGCGAGGCTTCTAATTTTTTGCAGGCATATAAAAAACGAAGCTGCAAATAAAACAAGCCATAAGCGATTAAAATCTGTTAGCAACTTTTGAATTTATTCACAAAAGTCGACAAATTTTGATTAATTTAAGATTCTTAAATTAATAATTAAATTAATATTTCAATTTTTCAATTTTTTATGAATTTTTAAAAAACAAAAATTTCAAAATTTTGATAAAAAAAATTATTTTTTTTTTCAAAAAAAAAATTATGTTTCTAAAACAAATGCGGATATTAGAACGAAGTTTTACTTTTCTCAAAGAAAATTTTATTGCGGAATTTCGGTTTTTTAAGTTTTTTCAATAAGCTAAAGCGTTTTTGAGTTACGCGAACATATGTTGTGCAACCTCCTCCATTTTAGAAATAACGGTATATCTCGAAAACCAGAGCCAATCTTAAAAAACCGAGGGCACCACTGGATTCAGCGTACCCGAATTATGTTAAAACGCCAGGTGCCCAGCTTGTCACGAAAAAAAAGTGTCAATTTCGTGCACAGTGTAATTTTTAATATGTATTTTTAACAAGGTGGTCTCTTAAATGCTCTTCTCCTGTCCAAACAAGGAGTCGGGGCCCATTTTTTTATTGCTGATTCTTAAACCAAAAATTATGAGGAATCCAAAAAAAAAAAATTAGCCGGAAAATTTAAGAGCTTCTGTGGAAAATCGGAAAATTAAATTTTCTTGGGAAAATTTAAAGGTAAATTTCTAAGAAAAATTAGGAAAATTTTATTTTTATTAAAGCCTGATTCAATACCTTTCCAACGAGCTATCACTCGTTGCGATCGCTTTAGTAGTTTTTTTTTAAAACAAATTTCAATGAGGTCCCTTATGAAGAATTCTTCAATTTTTCACATGACAGTGGTGTACACCACCACTAAACCAGTCACTATAAAAAAAAAAAAAAATATGTAGGTACATTATTTTTTGCTGGGCAATCGATTGAGACTATTTATTTTAAAATCGGAGAGGGGTCGTCCAAAAATTTGCCAATTTTGATCGTTTTCATATGGAATTGCTCCAATATAAAAATTATTTTCTTCAAGTAAACCACTCAATACTCATTTTTTTATTTATAAAAGTTGCCAGAAAGGTATATAAAAACATATTGCCAGCTTGTTAAAAAAAAATATAAAAAAAGTACACTCGACTGTAAGCGAATTTTTTGCATAAAATATTAGATACGCATGCAAAGAAAATGTGGCTTTTAAACAAAAATGGACTACAAGCGAAATGGACCTTAGAGCATATAATTCGTATGAAATTCGAAAAAATCTGCAAGTGAATATGACAGTTTTGGCTTTAATCCATGTTTGGCCTTTAAGCGGAATGAACCTTAAGCGAAAAGTACTGTATTACTTTTACTAAAGTCACACAACCTATGAACAAAATTAAACATATATCATTAAAATCGATGAACGCGTTTCGCTGTTATTCACAATTAAGTGGAATTATCTCATTTTTAGGCGAAGGCAAAAACGTCCGTAAATAGAAAAGCAGTCAATACACAAGCATTATTTTTGTATAAATCGCGATTTTGATCAATTCTGTTTTCTCAGTTAATTGTGAATAACAATGTTGTGCACCGATTTCTATGAAATAAAACTCATTTCATTCGAAATATATTTAACTAAATGTTTTAAGACATAAACTATCATTTATGTCGCATTTTTATTTTTAATGAATTTTTAAAAAACAAAAAAAAATTTTTTTTAACATATTTTTTTTTTTTTTTCAAAACTTTAACGATATCTCAAAAACTTCTGGTAAAATTTAAAACCAATACAAGCATGGATTACAGCTCCTATTATTGACGAATTTTGAATTGATTTTTTAACTGAATATAGCAAACCGTTTTCAAGTTAATTTAATTTATGTAGCGGAAGTGCCTTAATTTTGGACATAACGGTATATTTGGATTTGGATTCAGGGTCTCAAATAAACTTAAAAAAAACATTCAGTTATTAATCAACAGCAACTTTGATCCCTTGTGCTATAATGTTAATAAACAAAATCAATTTTAGTCAATTTTAAACTGTGATACCAAAAGAAAGAAAGTTCATCTGCGATATATTTTATTTTACTTTATTATTTATTTTATTTATTTTTGTGTTTTATGTGTTACTTGTTGTATTGTTCAAAAACAAATTTATTTAAGATTATAATGTAAAGATTATATATTCAATCAAATTTAAGTCCCTGAGGAAGTTGAAAAAATCTCAACGAAACGTCGGAGGAGTAAAACTATGAATAAATAGTCTTTTATTTTTCATTTACTGTGACCTTTAAAGCCTGACTTAGTTAATTCTAAGAAAAAACAACATAATTATAGATAAGGTCAATAAAACTTATACTAAAAAGTATTATTATTAATCAAAAAGTGGATTTTGAAATTTTTGTCGCCTACTGCCGTTTGAATTTAAGGTAACCAGATATTCAATTTATTTCTTAATACAATTGAATATTTAAACTCCAAATTGGTGAATCCGCCTTTAGAGAGTTCAAAATTCTACCATAACCGTTTCTTTGCATTTTGATTTCAACAGGAATCTCTGTATAAAGTCATACTCGTTTTTTGCGGACTTTTTGTTAAAAGCAAAAAGATACAGAGATCAAAGGAAAAGAAATCCAAAAAAGCACTGAAAACAAAAAATGCAAATAAATGTGTTAAACATTGAGTGGTTCTTTATGCATGTCAGTTAAAAAACAACAGCAACAACAAAAAGAACCAAAAAGGAATGTAACACAACTTTTGTGTAAATATACAACCTCCTTTTTGCTCCTTAAATCTCATACAACACTTACACTCACGAAACTCACACAGGTACAACCTAGAAGCATTTACGAATTCCTTCTTGGTAGTATAATTAAAAACATTTTTTTTGCCACAAATTTATAAAGAAAGATGTTCATATTTATACTTTGTATTCGAAACTCATATCCATACACAGAATCTCCATTTTGAAGGCACTTTTGCTGATGATCTTTGTTGTCATCTTTTTTTAAAGTTCATTTTTCTTTTTCTTTGTAAGTTTTTCCTCATGACTTTTTATTGTTGCATTTTGACGATGTTCATCAAAACACATCCGTTTGCAACTCAACCACCAAAAATGCAAAAGAATCCTTTAAGCAATTTAGAACAAAAAACAACAACAACAACGACAATAAAAAAATTCAAAATGCAAAACTAATTGTTTTCATTTGAGTTTTTTTTCTCTTTTACTTAAAGAAAAAGAAAATTTGCATTTTGCCTTTAATTCTCTATCCTGAAAATGCATTAAACGCTGCTCGTATGTTTAATTTAGTGTTCATGTGCAGGCCACTTGAATGTTGTGGTTGATCTGCACCATTGAGTTCTCTGCAATTTTGTTAACGCTTTTGTTCTATTTAGTACGAAGTCAGGCTAAAAAGTGTTAAAAAAATTAATAAAAAAGTATTATTACATACGTTAAGTCATTCGATTCCCGCCAGAGGCGTTGTAGTTTCACTACAACGCACACAGGGACAAATTGAAAATTTAGTGCAACAAAGTTATTTACTTCAAATGGATTCAATAAATTTTAATAAAAATAGGTACCTCAAGGTTTTTACAAACGATGATTACGAATCTGATGTCAGCTTTTAAAATTTTAAAATGGCGGATCCAATATGGCGGACAATTTTTAAGAAATTTATCGAATTCTCTTAAAACTTATTACACGGGATTTTTTGGGGTCGCTGATTACGAATCTGATGTTAGTTTTCAAAAATTCAAAATGGCGGATTTTTAAAAAATCTATCGAATAAAAACTTATTACACGGGATTTTTGATGTCAGTTTTTAAAAATTCAAATTTCAAAACCTTAGGCCTAATTAAAAACTTAAAACGAGAATACTTATAAAAAGCGGAATTAATAATTATATTTTTTAAAAGTTTTTATTTAAATTTGATCCACTGGTGATGATACTACTTAACCAAAATATACTGTAATAGTTGTTCATTACACTTTGATGATGACATATGTATTATAAAATTGTTGCTTTTTAAATACATCAAATAACTCCTTTCTCTTCATTTTCACCTTCTTTAAAGCACAGATCTCAATACACCCAATGTAGTTACAGAATTGCCCTTTCTAATTTATTTTCGTTCACACAAATATCTTGTAAGAAAGAAGACGGCACTGAATGAAAAATTTTGCCATTGCGGTTCTGTTATTTACAATTTAGTTACGGAATTCCCCTTATTATATTTTTTCGTAGCAGTTTAAGTATACATCAGTGGTGCACACAAGTATTTTGTGAGGATACTGCACAGAATGTAAAATGTAGCGAATTAAAAGAAATGTCATTTGCATGTGGGATTTTCAGAATTAGGTGTACTACGTAAGAAAAATAGGCTCTATTTATTGAAAGGGGAAACGGAACACTTACTAGTAGTTGTTTTTTTTTTAACTTATAAGGAAAAGTCGTGGAACTTTTTTTGTAGCTCTAGTTAAAGTAAATTTTTCGATAGATTTCATAATAAAAATAGTATATTATATCTACACTACATATAATTGTTATTTTAATAATAACTACAAATTAAATTAGATACCTGATGCTGAAAAATATATTTAAAAAACTTTAAACTGTAAATTTACAAAAAAAAAATTGTCGAGTGTAGCAGCAATAAACGCTATAGACGTTGCTGACAGGTATAAGTGCGTGTAACAGATAATAATACTTTTCACGCACGTGATGCGTTAAAAAAAATAAATATTTGTAGGTTGATTGCGTACTGGTATATAGAACATATTAAGTGCAATATTGGTTACATTTAACAAAATAAAAAATTCCAGTTTTGTCGTCGTAACTCGATTATTTGTCCTTGTGTGCAACGGACTGAAGATATTTGTTAATACTGCTCCGTAAATTGAGTTAGAATATATTTTTTAATTGTATTTGTTACATTAAATAAATAAAACTTATATGTACATTAGCACATTTATGCAAAAAATAAACAGCTGTTTCTTCGAGGATATCTTATAACTATTAAAAACCTACTAGAAAAGGAATTTTGTGCTACTTTGCTGCGATAACCCTTAATCTTTGACAGTTTTACTAGAAAAATTAATATATTTTGATTTAAAAATTTCAAATATCTTAATTATATCATTAAATTTTGCATTTTTAAACCACTCTCGTTCTTATGTTTTTATATGAGTAATTTAAATATGTTTTACACTTCATTTTCCCATTCGTTCTCCATCATGTAAACATAAATTTATATTTATGTAAATTTAATGGGATATTTATTATCTTTTAGGACATCTTATCCTTTTTTCCTAACCGTTTAACAAAATGTAAACAAAATTATTCAAAATGGCGTCTAACAAAAAAAAGTGGAATGATAGAAAAATATTTAAAAATCTTAAGTATGACTGAGTTCAAAAACATGA
The DNA here is from genome assembly GCA_943735925.1 of Pollenia amentaria. Taxonomy (NCBI): domain Eukaryota; kingdom Metazoa; phylum Arthropoda; class Insecta; order Diptera; family Polleniidae; genus Pollenia; species Pollenia amentaria. Next base: position 125,339,864 of record OX031007.1, read on the forward strand.
TAATACTGTGCAGTCAAAGTCAAAAATGCATCATCTTATTTTTGCTTATTGTGAATGCACCGATAACTGTTTTGGTACACTTTAAGGCAGATCATATTAGCCCTATTCACAATAGGGCCCAAACCCACTCATCATCCCTGCAAACAATTTCGTTAAAAAAATAATCTAAATAGTTTCCCCATTTAGCAAAAATCTATCGGTTTTGCTATTAAATTCTTATTGATGTAGCTAAAACGCTCGGAAAGAAGTGTCCCACTCTGGTAATATTTACATTAAGAATCCACTTAGTGTCTATATTTTATGACGAATTAGAGCGCTTTGGTAGTTTAAAATCAATTTAATTTAGTAGTATCGCTTTTGGCTCCAAAAAGCTTTTTTGAAGTTACATGTTTCCTTATTGTTCTTTATAATAAAAAGTGGGCAATTTTACTGTTTATCTTTGTTGGATTTTGTAGGGAAAGTCTGAGTAAAATAGAAAATAAATGAGCTTAAGGTTTTATAAATATTAAGAAATCTACAGTACATATAATCAAAACAGCTGTTAATGTTTTACAGTTAAAAACCTGATATGGACCAGTGGTGCGATTCACTAATTTGTAACGATCCGACAATCGTAATTTTTGTCGACATATATATACGCTTGCAGTAACGATAGTGTGATTCTGTAATTTATTTTTAACGATTGTAAACAGCTGTAGTTTTTGTAACATCTCTGTCTACAAAATGTTGAAATAAACGAAAAGCACAAAAGAGAATAAAGAAAAAACAAATGAAATTGTGCTTAATTTACTGTTTTTATACCCTCCCAGTGTTGCCACTTTGTGGGTAATTACCCGAATTTGGTACAATTTTTACTCTGGCGGGTAGCGCGTGGGTAAATTCTCTGAGGTGTAGATCAGTTATAATCTGAAATTCTTTCACATTAAAGCAAATAATATAAGGATTTGATTTCATATATATCATATATCATTTATAAGATATTGTTGATCTAAAAAGTTTACAGTATATTCAACCAAAGTCACTTTTTATTAAAATTAGAGTTCGATAAATATGAGCTTCAAAGTGATTAAAAAACCGAAGTTTATTGAAATAATAATGTATTTATACCAAAAAAACCCCCCTGGAGATATTTATTTTTTGTGTTTGCTGTAAATTTAAAAGGCTTTAGTTGAGAAATGTTAAGCGCCATTAACATTTGTTAGACTGATTTAAGAAACAGACTGTCATCTGAAACCATTACAGGAGTTTTATTTACTAAATAAAGTATACAAAGGATGAACAGGAGCGTTGTGCACCTTCCATAGATAAATGGGAGTAGAATTTATTATTTTACGTTTTTATTTAAATTTTATTTATTTTTTTGAGGTTTTTAATGGTGTTTTTGTTAAATTATTTTGAACTACTATTTAAATCTTATGATTAATATAGATCTTATTTAAGTGAATGGGGTATGATGAGTTTGTGCTGATATTAGGGAGATCGATTATTCGACTTTTTTCAATAATCGGTTTTCGAATATTACGAATAGTTGCTATTTTAAATAAACATTTTTGAAATAACCGGTTAACCGGTTTTAATTCGAATACATAAAAAGACAAAAATCAAATAAGTTTTTGTAATAAAACGTTAATTTGAATAAAAACAAAACCATTCCCAAAGGTAAGGAACCTACAAAATACATATGTAGATATGACTTAAGGTATGTTCAGACCTAACAAATATTTGACGATAAAATCCAAAAAAAAAAAAAAACAAGACCAGTAAATTGATTAAACTTTAACCTTATTTTTAACAATTTTTTTTTATTTACGTTCCAAACGTTTTGCAAAAGCAAATAAAATATTATAGGAATTTAATAAATTTATTATTCGATATATTCTCCTAAATTTATCTGACATGTTAATTTGTTGGTGGTTAAGCCATCTCTATATGAATCAGTAGATTTCAACCATATTTTTGAAAAGTTGCAAACATTTATACATATTATACATATATATCAAACGATTTTGTTTCAGCATTATATGAACGACTAGTAATATGAACATGCTTTTTGTATGAAATATTTGTCAATTCGTCCACCACAATATGAAACCTTCCATGACATTGTTTGATTTCTTCAGTTTTGTTTTTTTGTTCTTGGTGTTTGAATAAATAAATCTGATGAATTATTTCCAAATCGTTGATTCCGCCGGAATGTTGTAGTTTTAAGCATAAAGAAATGCTGGAACTGTTTAAGAGTTTTTAGTACCTTAAGGGGCATTCCATCCTCTGCAACACAACGGGTTGTGTTGCCTCATTTTTGGCAGCGTATTTTAGTAAAGTATTATTTGTCGACTCTTAAGAACTACTTCGAAAGGGGTAAAGTTTTATTTGGAGCACATTAATGTCAAGCATATGGACTAATTAAAGGTGATTAATAAATCGTGACGTGGAAAACCCTTCGCCACTTATCTCTTTAGGACACTCAAGAACCTAACTTTGTCTTTTTAATACCATTCGAAATATCTCTACTAGAGATAACATCTACATAAAAATATTTTTTATATTTAGAAAACTCTCGCACAAATTAGTATTTACTTTTTGGATTTGGGATTTTTTTTACAAGAACACACGCATTTATAAGCGATTTTTATTAACAGTGTTCATAATGTTTTTTGACTCTAGTTACATTTTGTTTTGACATTCTTCATAAAAAGTTTAATTTTGCCCAATATTGAATTAGAAAAATACTTAAATTACGGGTACATCTACAAGATTAAGGAAAATGTATATAAATTACACATTATTAAAATAACCGGTTTATTATACCAAAAAAACCGGTTTATTCGATATTCGAAATATGGACATTTTAAAATAACCGACTTGGGCAAAGCTAAAATAACCGGTTAATACCGGTCGAATAATAACCGTTCGATCTCTCTAGATGATATGTATATGAAACACATACAAATATTTGTTGTAGTACATATATCGATCGACCTAGAATCAGTATCTGAGTCGTCCGTCCTGCTGGCTGGTTGTCTGTCCATACAGACATTCTGCGCAAAGTACAGGTCGCTATTTTTAAGATAATTTAATGAAATTTGGTTCATACGTTTTTTGAAAATTTTGAGAATCGGTCCGTTTCATAAGTTCTCATATATTCGTAATAGAGTCTTTGTGCCTATAAACCATCTTATTATGTTTGTATTTGGACAAAATTTGGCCCAAATCTATTTTATTCCCACCTAAATTATCTTATGAAATTCATTTTTGAATCAGTCCATATTTGACCATGGCTCCCATACAAATACCACTTACGGAAATAGCTTGTAATGCCATAACTGACTTCTAAATATTGGTATGTATTGATAAAATTAATGCTACTATGTCATGGCAAAATTTTGTGCTGTTAAGCTTAGAAACGTAGGTCATATAAATCACTTTAAGACGAAAAATAATCTCAAATAGATGTAGGTACTTAGATAATATTCGGCGTTACGAATTCTAATATTATTTTGCTTAACCTCATAACATTATTTAGTTTTAATAGGTCCATAGTTGAATATGGGACCTAACAAGGGGAAACCCTTATAAATTTGTCTGTAAATACCTTCTTATTTGTTCTTTGTTGTAAGTTTTTTTTATAATTAAACGTCAATTTGATATCAGGTGTAATTTCATTTAAATTGGGTAATTTTGCGTCATCTTAAGTGTAGTTTTGAATTTTGTTGGTGGTAACACTGTATCCTCCACCACCACTTAGTTTGTCATTCCGTGTGAAACTTTTTTATAATACATCTAAGACCCCATACCCAGTAAAAAAAATTTGTGATTTTTGAAGCACTTAAGAGAAAAAGCGCATAATCGAGCGCTTCGATAATAGGGCCCTTATAAAGCAGCAAACGATAACGAATAAAATATACAAAAAAGCTGCTATTTTAGTGCTGACAACGAAGAAGGTTTTAAAGCGATAACAAAATAAAAATATATTATGGTTTACGAAAATGCTTGATAAAAGGCATTTAAACCAGTAAAAGAAAAACATGAATGAATATGTTAATTTAGTTAGCCTTTAAAAAAACACTTTAGGAGTGCCTTATATGCGTGTTTTATTATGTTAAAAGAAGCGCTTATTGTCAGCAGAAGTTAGTGCTCCAAACCGGGAACACCCCATACAAAAATCAGGCATCCCATCAGCAGCTTTGAAGCGATTTGAGGTATGAATTCATACATAAAACCTGCTCCTTTTGGAGCACGTTTTTTACTGGGTAAAATATATATTGTATATTCTGGCTCATTGAGTAATTCTATGTCGATTTAGCCATGTCCGTCTGTCTGTTCGTCTGTTGAAAACACGCTCACTTTCGAAAAACGCAAAAGAAAAGAACAAACTTGGTCTCAAATTGCTTGTAATTATCCTAAGCAGTTTGGGATTAAAATCCAGCAACATCGGTTCAGTAAGATCAGAACTATGAATCAAAATGTGTATGCTAGCGCAACATCATACCGACAACGCCAAGCTGATTTTCAGAAATTTTATTCCGTTAACGAAGCAAATACGTTCACCTACTCACATGATATCCCAGGTTTAGTGAAAAAATTGGGAATGGATTATATCGCTGGCGACTGGCGTTTATTCATCGTTTCAGGTTTGAAGGCTGTGTTATTGCACAAAACGAGCAATAAACCGTCCATATCGTTGGGATTCAGTACAACTATGAAGGAAACGTATGAAACATTGCGCGAAATTTTGGAGAAAATCAACTACAATGTTGTCAACATAATACAAGGCATTGTATTAAAGGGCGGTTTTCCAAAATACTTCTGCTTCCTTTGTAATTGGGATTCACGATACACAGGAAATCAATATCAATGTAAAGATTGGAAAGCAAGAACTCCCGAGCTCGAGAAACAATTAAAATTATGGAATAAACCTTTGATAACGGATCTAGATGATATTTTGTTGCCATCGCTCCACATGAAATTAGGAATAGCTGGGAAATTCGTCGAAGTGGTAGTCAAAGATATTGATGACGCCTATGACTGTTTGAAATCCATCTTTCCAAAACTCAGTGAAGCTAAAATTTGAAAAGGTACGTATCGTTGTCAGTATTTCAATATTGTCATATCTAAATTTGTTCACTTCGATATATTCGCATTACCAATAATTTGTTCGTAAATGTTTTGTTTTATATTTCAATCAGGTATTCTCAATGGACCGGATATACGAAAGTTAATGATAAGCGAATCTTTCGCAAATATGCTTTCGAACCATTATAACCGCCTATGTGCTTGGGACGCTTTGAAACAAGTCATCGAAGGCGTTTTAGGAAAGAACCGTATACAACGAGATGACATACAGACACGAGTGGACAACTTGCTGTATTATTTTTAAAAAATCAATGCATCCATGGAATTAAAATTACATTTCTTGCATTTCCACGTTGAAGCCTTTTTGGCACAATTACCTCAGGAATCGAACGAACAAGGAGAGAGGTTCCACCAGGTGACAATGCCAATGTAAAAGCGATTCAAAGGCAAAAAATTGGATGCATTGCTTGCGGAGGTTTGTTGGTGGAGTTCTAAAATTATGCAGTTGGAAATTTGTGGACACACAGAACAAAACATGCCCTTGAATATCATGTCTATCTCGGATGATGATGCAGACTCAGAACATGAATATGAACAACCTACGAAGAAAATAAGCGTCAACTTCAACGATGATGGATAGTGACAATAATTGAAAATGTTCTAAATTTTGTTTCCATGCATAGATAACATATAAAAATCGCATATTTTCTGTGTAAGAATAGCTAAAATATGAATCGGAATGTTTATTTTCATGCAAAATAAAGAATCAATAAAAAAGTCATCAACGTTTTTTCCAAAGGATTTTTTATGAATTAAAAATAAAAAATTTCAATTTTTTGGGCAAAAAAAATTTTTTTTCTTCATACATTTATTTATAACTGCGAAACTGTTGCTTATATAGCGAAACGTTGTATGAACAGATTAAAGGAATTGTAATTCTTAATTTTTTTAAATTTGTTTCATCTTATTTGACAAAAAGTTATGACAAAGAAAAGAGCCTTAAACGTGAAAAATTCCCCTATACGATACTTACTAACTTCAAATTAATTTTTGAATTATTATTTGATGTACCTTGGCCAAACTAATGAAGCAGAAGTTCTTCTTTTTGGGGCTTCTTTCATAAACAATTATCAGAATTGAGTCCCGAAATCATGTGTTGTACTGTGTTATTCTAACTCTCGGTGAAGGGTATCAAAGATTCGATACAGCCAAATATAGCACTCTTTCTTGTTTTTTCGATACACAAGGGAACAAGGTTTTTGTTGATTAAGAACTTAATGTTGTTTTCAAGGTTATTGGGGATGCTGAATCCGTATCTGCACTTAGTTTTTTTTTCTATCAGCTCGACTTTTTCCCGATATACCGTTATGTGCAAAATTAATGCACTTCCGCTACATATATTGAAATAATTCGAAAACGGGTCACCATATTCAGTAAAAAAAAATCCAAAATTAGCTCTAATCCGTGCTAACATTGGTTTTAAATTTGACCAGTAGTTTTTGAGATATTGTCGAAGTTTTGAAAAAAAGAGCAATTTTTAAAAAAACTAAAAAAATTTCGATTTTTAAAAATTAAATTGCGACGAAAATTATACTTTTGGTGTAAAAACGTAGTTTAACATATTTCGAATAAAATGATCTTTTTTTCTTTGCAATCGGTGCACAACTTTTGATTTTATTCAAAATTTACTGAGAAAACCAAATTGATAAAAATCGCGACTTCCATACAAAAATAATAATTTTTAATGTGTGTGTGTTTGCTGCTGTTCTATTTATGGACGTTCTTTAAAAATCGCTTTATGAAGAGTAAAGTTATAATTTTATGGACTTTTAATTTTTGGAAAAAAGTCAAAAAAACGATTAGTACCTGTAACAGCCATACCTAAACAAGAGCGAAACGCGTTTTCTAGCTGTCAAAAATCCTCATGCCCATACAATTTATATCTGAGCTACCTAAATAAGAGCGGCAAGCGTTTTTTGTATGTCAAAACTTTTCATTTGCATAAAGTTTATACGATAAAAACCTTTAGAACACGAATTCGACACCACCCGGATGGAAAATCCTATTTGACAAATCGCTATGTCGATTTGTCTTATTGAAAATGTATTGGAAATAGAATTTTCATGTTTAAAAAAACGCTTGCCGCCCTTGTTTAGGTAGCTCAGTATGTATCATACCGAAACAACGCGGCGGCAACGCAGTGGAAGCGCTTTGCAATTGGAAAATCCGATTTTGACAGCGCGTTAAAATAAGCAGGGTTGCTCTATTTGTTGTTTTAACAACCCTGTTTTGACAACCCTATTTTAGGTCAAACAACCGATTTTAATTCCATTTCTTATATCTATTATGAAGGTTTTAGTAAACACGAAAGCTAACACTACTGTTTGGGACACAACGCAAACGCTCTTGTTTAGGCATGGCGTATCAGTGTTCCGCCTTCCGCTCTTGTTTAGGTACGGCTGTAACTTAAAAATGCGAGCTAATTGAGATAAACGGAGATTGGATTTAAAATCAGCGACCTTAAATTAGTAAAAAAAAAAAAAATTGCATCAAACTTTCAATCAACTCAAAAAAATTAAATTTTGTTCCCTTGTGTTATTACTATTAAGGCCCTAATCATGTAAATTACAACGTAAGGCCAAAGAATAACATTGAAAGCACAAACAACGTCATAAATATTTTGTAATTTTGTTGTTGCTTTCTACAGAAATTCTCATTGCGTTTTAAAATTTCAAACGCTGCATATTTATGACATTGCTTGTGCTTGTAATTTAATTCTTTGGCGTTACGTTGCGTTTTACATGATTAGGGTCCAAATTAAAAATTCATAAATTTTTTTTTAAATACTTTTATTTAAATATGATAAACAGTTTATTTCGTTTTCACTTTTCGTTAAATAATTTTCAGTTTAAGAACTAAACCTTTTATTTAATTTTCCTGGAGCACTATGTAAAATATTCTAGTCTAATTAATAAAATAAATAATTCCTAACGAATGACTCGATTATATGAAATTTTACTTTATACATTTTTAATTAATGAATTACAAGTTAATTAAATTGGTTTCTTAATTATGAAAAAATAACTACATAATTAAAAATAAAAACACCTAAACATCATTATTTTATCTATGCAACATTTAATTAATTTAAATTCAATTGATTTAATTCCTATACAAATTGATTTTTATTACAATATATAAATACCGACACAAACATACATATAAATAAATACATTTGTAAATTTTACTTATATGATGATACAAATTCTTTATATGTACAAATGTAATTCAAGGGGAAAGAGAAGGAAAAAAAATAATTAAAAAGCTTAAAAAAATTTACACATCATTTAAATAATTATTTATTAAAACTTTAATACTAATAAATTCGTTTTTACATAATTAAGAAAAGTTATAAATTTAAACAAATTTTAATGGAATTAAGAACTAAAAGCGAATGAGTGACTGAGACCAGGGGAAAATAAATTCTAAAACTAGAGATCAACTTAAGTTTTTCTATTCATTTAGATACTTTTAATTATTTTTTACAATTATTTGATAAAAAAAAAAAAAAACAGCTGTTTGTGGAGGAGTTGACTGAAACCTTTAGTTAATGCGAATCTCTATTTGTTTGTTTTTCTCTTTAAGAGCATGCCTATTCTCAGAAAAGACCATTAAGAGCTTGTACGGCTGATCCCAGAGTTGTGCTAGCTATGAGGGCTTTCTCACGTTGTAATTCCTCAACTTCCACGGGATCAGGTTCTTCGGAATTGAAATACATTTCCGTGGGATTTGCTGTATTCGTGGTGGTAGTTGTAGCGGACGCTGACTGATATTCAGTGTGAGTTTCAACTGTCAGCAATTGTTGTGGCATAGAAGCTGCCGCGGCAGCTGCAACAAATTGTAGTCAATCAATTAAAATACTCTTCGAAGTATTACGATGAGCTGAGCTATTGGTCATACCAGTAAATGTAGGTGAGAGACGACCGTGGACCGTGGTAGCCAAAGAATCTGCATAGTATCTATGTCAAAATACTTTGGCTATGAAGGGCACATTATCAATGGCAGTAACGGCTGCAGCTGCGGCTGATAAACGCTGATGATTTGCTTGGGAGAGGTGTTGTGCATGAGCGGAATTTAAATGAGCTGCTGCCGAGGCCGCATGTGCCGTCGTGGATGATTGAGCAAAATTTATAAAAGCCGAACTACCGCCATAGTCGGTGGCCGTTCTAAAATTTGTAACTGAGGGTTGATTTAAATTTACCGGTGATGGTACATAATTGTGCGAATGGGTGGTGTATTGCGAAGATGTATGCCAAGCAGGACTACTGCCTTCATTGCTTGATAGTGGTGGTGTAGTAACGTTAATTGGTGGAGACATCGAACCATCCGATGAATTCGAATTCAGTTGACTGCTATGGAATTCTATGGAGGTTTCTCTTCTGGTATATTCTCTACGCCTCTCCAAACGATCGTTAGTGCTTTCATCATCCAGTTGTAGACTGCTGCCTCCAATATCATGCAGTTTACGCATGTGTTTCTTTAGGTCAAAGTTGCGGCAGAAACCTTTGTGACATACTCGACATGTATAGGGTTTCTTGTCGTTGTGCGTGTGCATGTGGAAGGTTAAATTGTAGACTTGATGAAAGGCCTTATTGCAAATGTTGCACTTGTAGGCTTTTTCCCCACTGTGAGTGAGCTTGTGGTTCTTATAATTTCCCTTTTGATGAAAACCTTTGCCGCAAAACTCGCAAACGAAAGGCTTATAACCAGCATGGATTCTGGTATGTGTATTGAGAGTGGAGGAGCGATTAAAGGCTTTGCCACAGGTCTGACATTTATGTGGCTTTTCAGATGTGTGTATAATTTTGTGACGACATAAAGTGGAGGCCTGTCTAAAACCTTTGCCACAAACTTTGCACACAAAAGGTCGAGCTCCAGTATGTACGGGCATGTGTCTTGTAAGATTGTAATGGGCATTGAAGACTTTGCCACATTCCAGACAGGAAAATGTTTTTTGCTTGCCACCATTAGCAGAATTGGGGCTATCGTCTATAGAACTGGGCGAATCCGCACGAGCACGTTGAGCCTCGGGTGGTGAACAGGGGTCACTAATAGATGAGGACGTGTTGTTGTGACTAGAGGCAGGAGAATGTTTACGTTTATTGGAGGGATAAGGTGTAGATGGTGTCTGAGATGATTCCCGGGACTTGTGACTAACAGGAGACTTTTCCAAAGACTGGGGTATTTGAGGATGAGCCGCAGCTAAAGCTTGATGGTGGGCAGCCTGAGCTGCTGCTGCAGCCGCCGCAGCTGCTGCCAAATGATGACTAGAGGTGGGTTGCGAAAGTTGTCTTCTCAACGTTTGACTGTGCAAAGAGCTAAGAGAAGCTGTAAATGTACTCAAATGAGCAGCTGTTGCCGAGTTATTGGCTAACAAAGTTTGTTGCTGAGCAGCTGTCAAAGCGGCGTATTGGGCGGCAGCAGCAGCACACATTAATTGATTAGGAGCGGCATAATAGAGCAAAGGGTATTGGTTCAACAATTCCTGATGGCGTGTGGAAACAAATTGTTGAACTGCTGCGGGAGAGGGAGCATTAGTAGAGACACCGGAAGCTGGTACATATTTTTTAAAGGCAGAATCATAATTATCAGCAACACTAGTGGGTGTAGTTATAATAACTTCGCAAACATCACTGGTAACCTCAATGGGACTGCAAGAACGTTCCGAATCTGCGAGCACCACTTGTGATGGCTGAGCACGTTGATCTGGTTCCATAATTTTCGCAATGGAAAATTTTAAAGGACAGTTACGTGTACTTAAAGGTGTTGCTGAGCTCGATGAAGTGGAGGTTTTAGGCTCTGGTGATTTTTGGCCAGCAGCACATTCCATGGTGGGACTTTTTGAAGGAGGCATTGTTACAGCTAAAACGCCCGATGGACTGCAGGGTTGCATGCCACGAGGACTCTATAAATATAAAACAAAAAAACAAAAAATTAGTCAAAAATATTTCAAACTGAGATTTAAATAAGCATTTAAAAAGCAAAACAGAAAAAATCAATCAAGCGTCAATAATACACAGTTAAACAAATAGTCCTAAAACCAAAACAATTAATTCAAAACGTTGACACACCTCTTGCACTCAAGAAAACTTTCCCGACGGCAGGATATCGCATTTTCAAAAGGGTTGCCATAATTAAAATTGATTTTGCATTACAACAAATAATTTTTGTATTATTATTTTCCAACAAAACTGCTGCTGCTGCTGATGCTGCTTTATTTAATGCAAACAAAGCGCGTGTTTTGCCTAAAAACTCTTTTGTTTGACGATCACGCAAATGTAAAAACTTTGAGTGATTTTCAATAAAAGAAATCATCGGGAATTGCAGAAGAAGAATTTAACCCGTGCGGTTTTAAATTAAAAATGATTGCTTTTCCATACACTTGAGTGCACTTTGCATACACACCTCAATCATTAATTCAGCGCATTTGCATTTCATTTTCATTGTTTTGTAAGCGAAATAAGAGAAAAATTTTTGATTTCTAAGAATAAAACATAAACATATTGTTTTCTTGCCAAACAAATAAATAAATTCTGCTTAAATACGAGTATGTGTAATTTTTTTTGGCGCAATTATGTTGGCTGGCCCCGTCTCATTTAAAATTTAAATTTCTTATGTGGTTTATTAAATTGTGATTTTGATGAATTTATTCACACTTGAATGCAAGTGTGTGTGTGTGTAGGTCTTGGTTTTTTTTTTTTTTTTTTTTTTTTTAATGATAACTCTCAGTTGATTTGCTTAAACTCGAAGACTTCCCACTGCTGAAGTGTCACTTATAATATGCCACATCCGTTTTATATTTATGTAACGTACGTTCATTCCTTGAATTGTTGTTTTCCACTTGAAGTGAGCTATTTACTGATTTATTTTGCTTATCGTTGCATATTGCGATAGTTTTGAGTTGTTTAGGGAAGTTAAATTTTTATATATTTTAATTAACTCGATTTAGCACTTAAATAGTTTATGATTTCTTTAAGAGTTTTTTTGTTGGTAGATATATTAGAACCAAATGTTTATTATCCGTTTTCATTAAGATTATTTTGTAAAAGTAACTTTTTATTAGTTCTAGTTAAAGATTTAGGCCCTAAGCATGTAAAACGCAACGCAACGCCAAAGAATTACATTGAAGGCACAAACAATGTCAAAAATATTTTGTTGTTGCTTTTTACAGAAAATCACATTGGGTTTTAAAATTTCAAACGCCGCACAGTGGTATTTTTTTTGGCAAAAAGTCTATTTTTTACAGTTATTTTTTAGAAATCTAATGATGCAATTCTGTAGAGAAATGTTTCATTAGTAGAAAACCATGATTTGTTTTCGAAAAAAATTAAATTTTCTATAAAAAAGAGTGTGGTAAATTTATACAACGAAAACTGATGAAAATTTTACTACATTTCAGTTGTTTATACAATAAATATGGTTCAACAACCAATAGCTTTAGAGCATTTTTGTTAAAATATAGCATTATAAATTTAATAGGAAAGAAAAAATATTTAAATTACATATATAGTTTAAGAAATCTGAGCAAATCAAAATGACTCCAAAAAATTTAGCATTTGCAGTTTTCATTAGAAAAAAAATAAGTTAGCTCGGTCTACCTCTGTGTTAGTACTACTACTAAATGAAAGTTTGGAATATTTTCTTTCATTTTATGCAAAAAAAATTGTGCGACTTTGCGATCGCTGAACAAACTTATAAATTTTGTGATAAAACTCACGTATTTTTTATGAATGTTTACAATAAATTGCAATGCATATTTACAATAAAAGGTTTTGTATACTTTTACTGCCGTATTCATAAAAAACTAAAATGGATATGAAATCTGTTTTAAAATACGTTTGAAATCTTTTTTTTTTTTATGAATACGGCAGTTAGGCTTTTATTTTACTTTTACTTTTTAATAATTGATTGACAGCAATATTGAAAAAGTGCATAGCAAAAAAAGAAAAACAAAACCTTGGGCCAAAAATAAATTTTCTTTATATTTTTTTTAATTAAGCTTACCAAAGATTCTGTGCCAAGTTTCAACATTCTACGAGCACTCCTTATATTTTTTGCCAAACATTGTATGAACAAATCCCTCTGTGCGCCGCATTGCTTGTGGCGTTGAACATTTTAAAACGGTACATGAATTTCTGTAGAAAGCAACAGCAAAATTACAAAATATTTATCACATTATTTGTGCTTTTAATGTTATTCTTTAGCGTTGCGTTGCGTTTTGCATGATTAGGGCCTAAATGGTCATTTTTGAAAGATGAAAATAGCACTATGCCACAAAAAATTTTTACCGAAATATTAGATGATTTTTATGCTAAGTTGGGGCTGCTGAGCCCGAATATGGCAATCATAAATTTTTCTCAAGAAGTGTTTTCGAGATATAAGCGAAACTCCTATTTTCTTGCAGTTTATGACGCTATTTCTAAAAATCTTGAGAACTGATTTTTTGAATTACTCAAAAATATGTTATTCCTCTTTCAGCCCATATAAAAATTGATTTATATTAAAAAATTTGTGACCAGGGTCAGGGCAACCTGTCCGTGAAAACCTGTGTTCAATTCCCAGCTCAGTCAAGAATGAAAATTATCAATAAATTTAATTCATTTCAAGTTGTGAAATTCCTTTTTTCATAAAAATAATTTAATGAAAATTAAATTCAATGAACTTAAGCCTGATTAAAATATTGAAATTTGGAAAAACTATTAACAGTTCAATAAAATAACCACAATACTTATTATTTGTGATATTAATTAAAAAATTGATTGAATATGCGCCAGTAAGCAAATGAATAGTATCAACTAAACGTTTAATTCACTTGAATACATTTTTAATTAAAACTGATTTTATTTTTGATTAATGATATAATTGGTGAACAATTTTAGAGACTTTTTTCTGTGCGCCATTTAATTTGAGAAAATTATTTTTTTAAAGTTTTTTCAAAATTAACCATTTTTAGTCGCTCCGTTAAGGCGAAAATTTTTTTTATTTTAAATTTTATTTTAACCTGTATCTTAAATAATATTTTGTATCAAACCCACAAATTAAAAAATTACGACATATTTAGTGAAAACTTCTGAATTTGAATTTTCATAAACAATTTTTTTAATCAACGCTATTGTTGTATTTGTGTTGTTTTGTAGCAGCGAGACCTGAGGAACAGGTGTTGCTGAGTTGACAATTATTGGTCGGTGTTCGTTGAACTCCGAGTCGTTCCGTCGCGTAGAACCGATTGTCGTGGGAACCCTGTATTTACGTACTTTACTGCGGTTTAAGATACATAGAGAAATACATTGATTTCAAATAAAAAATTTGTGATTTTGACTTAAAAATCAATTAAATTTGCACCAGTAAACAATTTAATTCACTTGATTAAACGTTAAGTTCACTTGATTTAACGTTTGATTCACTTGATTATATTTTTAATTAAAACTAATTTTATTTTCGATTAATGCTTTAATTGACGAAAAACGTTGGAGCATTTCTTCTGTGTATTAATGCTTTCACTTATCGGTCTATTTTAAAACGCTGAGTTTATTCATGATGCGGTGTTGCAAAGCATCACTGAAAACAAATGCATTGACAAAGCATCACAAAAACAAAGGCAAAAATTTCTTAACCGTTGTGCGGTGAATACGGTTGTTACCATGGAATAAGGAACTAAAGGCATTATTTACAGAAAAGATGTCTAGTCTATGAATTATTTGCTTTTCAGTGTTGTTTGGCTCCATGGCAAAGGAGGATAAAATTTGGCTTAAAATTTTTTCATATATATGGAGTATTTAATGTTAAAAATGAGCGCAATCAGTCCATATCTTTACCTGCTCCCCACTCGAGTGGACTCTCAATCTCAAAATCAAGGTTTTGGTACGAACTGTTACTTAAATTGACTTGACTCAAAATTTTGCTATTGCCCATAAAATTTTTAATGGAAAAGAGCACAAATTTCTAGTATAATTTTATTTACAATAGGGATGAATATAAAACTTTAAGCTCATGCTTAAAAAAATGTTTTTTTTCTGTGCTGCCTAATAACAAACATCAAAAGATTTAAATTTGTCTTATTTTGAAGACTGAATAAAATCGTCACTTTTTAGAAAAAAATCAGAAAATCGGCACTTTGCTAATATCGGAACCAAAAATCGTCAAATCTGGAAGCCCTGCTTTCAATTGAACAGAAACAAAACAGCTGATTCGTAACAGAACAGAACGTACAAACTTATTCTGCTTATGGCCCAATTAGTAGGTCTGCTCGAAACGCCTGATAATTTTCTGTAGAGTTGTATTTTTACCGTGCAATTGTTTTTGTAGCAATGGGTTTTGACATCTTGTCCATTTATTACACAAACAAATGCATCCGGTTTTGACATCTTTAAAATAATTTACACAACCAAAATACGTGTTGTACTCCTAACACTTAGGCTGGGTTTTTAAGATCTCAGTTAAACTAGGTTTAGTTAATCTGAAAAAGGATTTGTGCCGCCATTACCAAGTTTGTATACAACATTTTGACGGAGCAGCTTAGTTTTTCTTAAAATGTTGATCCTTAATGAAATAATAAAAAAATATCATCTCGCCGGAAAAATCCAAAATTCAGACTTCATTCTACCAAGTTTAAACTTAATTCAAATCTAAAAAACCAAGCCCTATCCCTATTCCAATCAACACAACCAAGAAACACAGATTTTTTTATTGAACATTAAAATTTGGATGTTTTACTAATTATATTGCAACTTGTTTTTTTGTCCGATGTTAAAAATTTTGTGACAAATATTGAACCCTTACCGCAAAAAAAGCTTAAGCGACAAAAACACAATTTTACAGGAGAAGGTTTTCTTATTTTATTTCACTAGCATTTTGTATGATGGTTGTCACTTAAGCTAAAATTGGTTTTGCTATAAAATCGTTACGGTCCCATAAGACCATAATATTTAAGGAGATTATACAATAAATTCACTTATTAAAAAAATACAAAAATTAAAAATGATGTCGCTTAAGCTTTTTTTGCGGTAAGGGCTCGATATGTTTGGAACCAAATTGTATTTACTAAAATGGGTTAAAGAAATTTAAAAAAAATTTTTGCCGTAAGGAGGGTCTTTAAATGTTGAATTTAAAAAAAATTTTAATCCAAAGGCGTGTAACTTAGTGAGTTTTTATCCGATAAAAACCGTATAGATATGAGCTTAAAGAGGAAAAATATATCTTTGCTACAGTGTAAAATTTGCGTAATTTAAAAAATTAGTTCTCAAGATTTTTGGAAATAGCCTCATTAACTGCAAAAAAAAGGCTTTCACGTAAATCTCAAAAACGCTTCTTGAGAAAAATTAATGATTGCCATATTCGTGAAGTGCAGCCCAAATTTATCTTAGAAAATATCTAATTTTTTATGTTAATGCTAAAAGTAAAAAATTTGTAAAAATGTGTAATTTAACGAAAATATCTCTTTTTTAACATTCTCTTGTTACCCTTTTTTCATAAGAATACAGTTTAGCAACTGTATTTCAGGCCAGAAGTTTATGTCTTCTCATTTAAAAACGAAATGAAGGCATATTTTGTGTCTTTAACAATAAAAGACAATACTGTAACTCGATTTAAATCGAATTAAAAACTCAGATTTATTTAATAAAAAAAAATTAAAAAACAAGAAAAGTACAGCAAATTACAAAATAAAAATAAGAAACTAAACAAATAATTCCACAGCAAAAAAAAATCTGGTTTAATGACATATTTGAGTTTTTCGAATAAAGTTAATACAATTTTTTGTATTTTTGCTTTTTTCAAATGTGATTTCCGAAATAGCGGTCTTTGGGTAACTCTTATTACTTCGAAATCTTCCATAAGCCAAAAACTTCCCCATCTTTTGTTTCTGTTGATGTGTGTAACACCTCAAAATATTGGTCCTTTTAGTATACCGATCGATTAGAATCAGAATTTGAATCGATCTAACGATGTCCGTCCATTTGGCTATCAGACAGGTCGCAATTTTAGAGATAACTTGATGAACTTCGGTACATATTTGAAAAAAATGCGAATTCGTCCATGATTTAGCATAGCCCCCAACAATCTTCTTTCCGAAAACGAGGCGTTAAGCCCAAAAACCAATAAGATGGTGTTTGTATTTAGATTAATATTGGTCCAAAATTATTTTTATTGTTATCTAAATAATCTTAACAAATTTTATTTTATATAGCTGTCATATAAATACTCCTCCCGAAAATATAAATCCTTATTTGGTATTCGTATACAATTTGGCGGCGATAGTTTTTATAATAGCTTTTATATCTCGGCAAAATTTTGTGCTGGTAGATCCAAAATTGAACAAAACAACCTCCTTAAAATCACTAAAAGACAAAAAATCTCATCAATGTCTAATATATATATAAATAATATTACATGAATCTTAATCTCATAATATAATTTGTTCTGGCGGGTCCATGATTGCCCGATCGGTCCCTGTGGTGTAGGGTATCATATGGTCGGACTTGACCGACCATAATTTCTTGAATTTTTTTAAATTGCCATAAAACGAGTAGCATGATTATTTAAAAGTTTAGTTGGGATATATATTTAAGATCTCTAATACTGAGCCTCTCCTTATACAAGTTCCATTTACCCTATTCTATTAAAAGTAGCGTTGTTATTATAATTTCAAAAATGAATTATTTATGCTTAAGAGAATTTCCAATATTGGACTATTCTTAAATGTATTACAACCGTACCTTAACAAGAGCGGAAGTCCGAACGTTTTCTTCCGCTGACGTTGTGTCACGAACAGTAGTGTTAACTTTCGTTTTAATAAAACCCACATAATAGAAGTAAAAAATTAAGAAAAACCCGGTAGATTGACAAAATTGCTAAATTGTTATTATTTATTAACAATCGGGGCCGAATTCACTCTTAAACGCGCTGTCAAAATCGGATTTTCCAATTGCAAAGCGTTGACGTTGCACTATTTAAGGATGCTGCATACAAATTGTATGCGCATGAGAATTTTTGACAGCTAGAAAACGCTTTTCGCTCTTGTTTAGGTACGGCTGTTAAGCAAATCATCTTTTTAAATAAGAGATTTCTGTTACAAATACAAAGTAAAATTCAAAGCGAAAAATAAAAAAAAACTGCGAATTGCTAAATGTGAACTATCAAATAATTTACCTTACATTTTTAAAATATTTTCATATAAATTTTGTTAATTGTATATCGTCGGTCACAGGTTGACAACTCTTAACATGTTTTTTGTACTTTTCAGGAGACAAAAAAAACGTTATTACTCCGTTACTAAACCGTGTTGGAAGTAAATAAAAAAAAACAAAATTAGTAGGAGATATTTATTGTAAGATGGTATAAAGAAAACAAAGGTATTAAAATAATTTCAGATTAAAAAAAATTAAAATAAATAATACCCCCGGATCGATTTTTTTGCGAGTTAAGAGTTGTCAACCTGTGACCGACGATATGAAATTTTTTTTAACAAACAGTGAAGAGACTTACAAAATTTCAATATTATTACACCTTGTAGAAAATTATAACCATTACACAATTATAATTTTGAAAATTTGTATACGAAAATTTAGATTAATTCATTTACAATTTTGTAAACAATTTTTAAAAACTATACATTAGAGCGAACCGATTTGTAAGGGAAAAAATTTGTCTTTATTGTGCCATAGATTTTTCTATAGCTTTTGGCATGAGAAAAAAAAATTTTACTACGACCTTATCAAATGAGTTTTTTTGTTGTTTGTTGTGCTTAATTCCCTCTTTTTTTTAATTGATAAAAATACTGAAATTTTTTGTTGGAGGATAAGCTGTTCCTATGCGTATTTCACTGGTTGCTTAGGCCAGATCATCAGGAAACGGTCTCCTTAATAAGTTTAGAAAACCCAAAGCTATCAGCAAACAAAACAACAGACATACACTCAAAAAGTCTTATTTGCATCGATATCTACGACATATCAAAAAAAAAAATCATTTTCGAGGCGCGCAAATTCCATCTTTTTAGCTTTTTCTCAACTTTTATTTTTAAGTTTTTTTAGTAGGTTATTAAAAAAATTATCGCCTGATTTAATTTTTTTTAAATATTACATTTCCAAGGTGAAATTGTACGCTTAAAAAGATAGCGTTATCATTAAAAAAAAAAATTTGGGGTTTTATACGAGTTTTTGTCGAATAAATTAATTTTTTTGATTTTTTACTCTTTTTTGTAATAGTAGCTATGGATACATATTATATATCAAAAAATCGGAAATCTTTAGTAGAACATATTTTCTAAAAATCGATTTAAATACAAAAAAGTTTTGACAAAAATATACATTTTTTTTTAAAATATCTATTTTCGGGAACCATATTTCTTCCCGAGTCCAACTTTTATTACAAAAGTAGTAAATGGTAAATATCTTCCTGAAGATCTATCAAATCGGTTTAAAATATAGTGCACTATAATCAGTTTAGGGCACGCTATATACTTTAACATTGCCATTTTCGGGTTTATGTAGTAATAGCGGAATAAAGTGTTTTGTAGAAATTTAAAATATTGAGCTCTTTTTTAGAATCAAACGGAAACTCTGTGTATTTTGTTGTTGCTCTTTCGCAAGACCATTTGCACCGAGTACTGAATTCAGCCAATGTATTTTCTTTAGACATTTTGAAATAGATTTATTAAAACTATGAAATGTTCTATATTTTTGCAATACATTTTATAAAGGAAAAAGTATTTGTAATAAAAAAAAACTTTTGCATAATAATTCGACCTTGATTCTTTTCCTGTATTTATAAATTTTCAAGCTTGAGGTCTTATTTTTGTACAAAATTTTAATTTATTGTAACCAATATTTCGGCACTCTTAAGCTTTTTAAAAAATATTGGTAAATTTTGTTAAATAATTAAGAAGAACCCCGAAGAAGGCACGAAAAGTAAAGCCGAAATATTGGTTACAAAAACAATTAATTTTGTATTCAAATCTCGAGACTTTTTGCCTTGATCTTAAAAAAATTTTCTTTTGAAGCTATCAAAATTGTCAAAATCTGCTAGAGAAAAATCTTTCACAAAGAGTGAAATGCTTTTTAGCCTATTTATATTAGACCGAAATATTGCAGATTTTCTTTAAAATCTTTTTCCAAATCTAGTGCGAGAACATGGCAATTTTTTGACATAATCCAGATTTTCTTTTCATAACCAAAACAGCTGACTGAAAAGTTTTTGTGTAATTAATACATTTATTTAAAAAATAGGCATTTAAAAATATGCATTTCCTTTTATTTATTTATTTTTTTATCTCTTATGCTATGAGGTTAGAGTCTATGGAGGGAATCGAACCCTCAACCACCGCAATGAAAGACTAGCTCACTACCAGCTAGCCTACCGGGATTAGATTTATTTCATAAGTGTTATTAATCTGTTCCATTTAAAAAATATATTTTTAAAATTTTAGTATCTTTTAACCAGTCGCTATTTTTGTTTCTTGTTAAAATTTAACTTTTTCTTGTACAGAGAACTATTTTTTAGTACTTTACGGAGAAACCCATAGTTGCATCGTTAAATACAACTAGATTTCGTCAAAATCTAGTCACGAAGTAGATTTTGTTTCGTATGTGAAATCTAGTCAAAAACTACTAGATTTGGCTTAAAATCTCTTAAGTATTAGATTTCGTTGTAGTATAAACGGGCTATTATTACTAAAAATGTAATTTTTTAGAGCTTTATAGGGCATTTACATTACATCGAAATCTAGTAGATTT
This sequence comes from Pollenia amentaria, assembly GCA_943735925.1. Classification (NCBI taxonomy): domain Eukaryota; kingdom Metazoa; phylum Arthropoda; class Insecta; order Diptera; family Polleniidae; genus Pollenia; species Pollenia amentaria. The sequence continues at coordinate 125,360,725 of OX031007.1, forward strand.
CATTTGAAATCTTCCTCCAAATCTAGTTCGTTTACATTATACTTGTTTGACATTAGCGAGATTTGGTTTTCACAACAAAAACCGCCGACTGAAAGTTTTTTGTGTAACACATACTTACATATAAAGAAATAGGCATTTAAAAATCTGTATTACATTTCCTTTATAATCAACTTCATTTATTTTATCAATATTATTTGTCATTTGAATTTTTTTTTACTATTTTACAAAATTTTTGAATTTTTTTTAACAATTTTAACAATCAGCTATTATTGTACCAGTATTCTACAAAAATTATTTGAGGTGAAAGTGAAGAAAGAAAGTTTATAAACTCAAGGAAGATGAGTGCTAAATTTAGCTGTGCCGAATCATTAATACCATTCACCTAACGTAGTCAGCGGTTTAGACCTCTCACTAACACATATTATCAAACATAAAGAAAGTATTTTATGCTAAGCGTAAAAAAGCAAAAAAGAAAAAGACAATAGCAACAGGAAATTTTATGATAAAAATTAGACGCAATCGTGGTTTTTTTCTTATACCTCAGATTTTTATAATCCTATTTGGCTGAATTTCATTTGCAAGATTTAACGGAGAATATGTGACAGAAATAAGCAACCTAGTTCCTATCATATCTAGAGTCTTCGGAAACTCCATCTAATCAGACAGACGGACGTCGTTTAACCAACTTCAATACTTAAAAGAACCCGGAATGTACACATACGTTATAGGGTCTATGATCAATATTGTTGAAATTAAAAACATTATGACAAACTTATGTATATCGTCACCTAAAATGCAAAAGGAATTAACAATACTTTTATAATTTCAGAGGAGAAGAACTGAACTTTACAAAATCAAAAACAACAAGGTGTAGGTACTTGGCGTTTGAATTTCTTCAGTAATGTCGCCATTTTTGATCGCAGAGATCTTTTTGAACATGTAGTTTATTCAAACAAACTAATCAATCAAATCAAAATCTCTGTTTCGGATTTTTTGTTGTAACGCCCTTTTCCATTTTAAGTGACGATATATGTACCCTTTCAACCTGTGGTGAAGGGTATAAGAATTGCAGTTTTATTTTAAATTGGAGGCAGTCCTGGTTTCTTAATTATATCTAAGACATTTGTGGAACTTTTCCGGACTATATAGTCCTGGTACCCATCATTTCTTTGTTCCGCCGAACGGACATCGTTAAATCTACTCCAAAATCCAGAATATATATATATATATATATACATATATACTTTTTTGGGTCTTAGCTCAAGATTGTTGAAATTACAAACTGAATGACAAACCTAAAAAATTGTGTTAAATTTATGTTTGTCAAAACATAAAAGCTTTTTTATCCTTTCACTTTCAATATTAAAACACCGGGGAAAAATGGGTTGATTAAAACATACGTAAAATGTTTTAGATTGAATTTTAAAAATTAAATATATGCCAAAAAATTTTTCTGAGTGTTTTTAAAATTATAAGTTTAATTAAATAGATAAAAGCAAAAAGCATTTAACTTTATAAATAAAATTTCACCCTAAGAAGCACTATCGAAAAAAATGTTTCAATTTGTTATTCAAATATTTTAAAAGTGCTTAAAAATGTCGGGTATTTTATTAACTTTTTATACAATTTTCAAAATTAAAGTTAATTTTGAAAACCCGGCGGAAGTATCAGATTTTACTTAACTTACGCTAATTAAAGAAAAAAAAATTAAAATTTTGTTTTTTTATATAAACGAAAAGTAAAAATAAAACTTAAAAATATATTTAAAATAGAAGAACTTACAAAGTAGACCATATTTAGTAAAACGCTCCAAATTTGTATCCAATGCTTTGGCGGCGAGTTTTGTAAATATCTTAAATAATTAAAAAAAACTTTAAATTCACCGTATTGCAATTTTTGTTTTTTTTTTTATTATTTCATTTGCACAAAACTTTTACTTTTGTTTTAAGAAAACACTGATTCGATTTTGATTTTGTCTAATAAATCCTTTTATTTTAATGCAAATTCTTATTAACTTTATTAAAAACTACGTAGTTTTAGTTTCTTAAAAAGTTTTTCAGTATGTGCGTGTGTCTGTCTTTGAATTTTAAATAAATTTTCTAACGCGTATTTGTTTTAAACGTTTGTACGGTTGAAATACGAATGATGAGCAGTGTTTGCCAAAGTATGATTAAAATTTATGAAAATTCTTGGCAAACAAACCCTTGTGTTAAGCCAAAATCTTAAGGGATGATTTTTGTGCTGGGCAAAAGAGCAAAAAAAAAAACTAAAAAAAAAACAAAAATCAAAATGCACAAGCAAAAAATAATAAAAATCAAAAAAAGAGAAACACCCTTAAATATAGAGAAAAGTTTTTATAATTAATGCAAGAAAGAGAAAGTAGCATTAAAGTCCTGTTAAAATTTAACAGTTAAATGTAAAAGTGTTAGTGAAATGGAGAAGGGTAACATATTCACACATACATATACACACGTATAAATAAAGTTATTGAGAGAGATCTGAAGAAAAGGAGAAATGGTTTTTTTACAATATGTAATGTTGTTTGTGTTAAAGTGTGGGTAGAGAGAGAGAGGGAGAGTTAAATTAAGGTGTAGTATTTACAGTTATGAATGAAATTGTGTACACAAACAACTCATAATGATGATTTTATTGATAATTATGTTATGTACGCTTTATGTTTGTATGATTGTATAAATGATGATGATGTTTATAGACACAAACACGCCCTCTTTAAATATTTATAAATCTTTTGTGTATTCATTTCAAGCCAGAAAGAGAGGAAAGTATTATACTTTGTAATTTTATATGAAATGATAATAAAAAATGAACATCATTTTGTTTTAAAGAAAATACACACACTCACCCATTCAAATAAAATCGGTGTATAAAACATTTATTAAATATTAAACCTTATATACACACAATTCCTCTCCCCCAGTTGGACTCCCACAAAAGACACAAACATCTTTACAAGTACATCCTTCAACACTTGCTCTTCTCCATATTTATTAAAGAAAAAAGAAACCTTAGAAAAATAATTTTTTGTAGGCAGTATTGTAATATTCCAGCATCTGTTTTTTGATTTTATTTCTCAACTTTTCATGTTGTTTTCATTTGATTGTGTCTTGATAGCTTGAGGTATTATTTAGCTCGTGGCATGCAACCACCACAAACATACGAAGATCAAACTCATACGTCCAAACGTGCGTTACATGGCTCATTTCTAAAGTGGTTTTTTCTAAGCTTTTACGTGTTTTCTTGGCTTTATTGTTGAGTGCGACACTTTTTTCCTAAAATTACACACACACTCACACACACACACAAACAACTCTATACAAGCCCATTCACTTACTTTTTTATTCACTTGTTATGTATTTAATCGCAGGCCGTTTTTGTGTTGTGCTGTAGGTGTCCTTTTTTTTTTCTTTGCTGTTTATCTAAGTGTATGTATGTTTGTATGTATTTGTCATTGCATTCAGCTTTTTATTGTAAATTTGGGTGCTTTTTTTGTTTGTTTGTTCGCCGTTTTGTTAACTGCAACTTGAAAGTGGCATCAAGTTACTAAAAGCGCTCTGATCTCAAATTGAGCACTGGTTAAACATTATTTTATATTCATGACGATGATGATGTTGATGTCAACAACATTTTTATTTTTTATTATTTTGTACTGTTGTTTTTTTTTTTTTTTGGGTTTTTTTGTAGTCAAAATAAATAAACAAAAATAGCAATCTGTTTTTAGTTTAATAAATGCTAAAATGTTTATATTTAGTTGATTAAATACACAGAAAAACTTAAAAATTGTCTCTAATCACCAAATTCATACCAAATTCATAGAATCAAGCAAACAATTTGTTGATTTTGCGTCTATTACCTAAATGATTATCTTGGTAATTAAAAATTTTTAATATTTTTTTTTTCAATAAATGATATTTATTATCAGTTGTTTCTGGGAATACAATTATTTATTAAAAGAACTTATCCTCCAACAATAAATTTTCAGTTGTTTTATCAAGAATAAAAATAGGGAATTAGGCACAACAAATGATATTTTTAATTTTAATTAAAATAATTATCAAAAACTTTGCCGTTTCGTACATTCCCCCTATCGTGAATAATTTTTCCCTCGTAATTTTTTCCCATTTCACGTATTTGCGATCATGAAAAACTCCCATGTAAAAAATTATTTCAATGGAGAATAATAACGTGAAAAAATGTTTGCGGAAAAAAATTCCCCTTATCGTGAAAAATTTTTTCCCTCGTTATTTTTTCACTTTTCCCTTTGAATTGCTCACTTTATTTTTGCTGGGGAACAAATCATTTATATAGGTAATTATTCTCATAATTCAAATATAAAGGTTTACAAAATTAGTTTTAAGGACAAGATCCGTTAAAAAGGCTCAAACTTATAGGTATAGTACTCAACAAATGCAAAACAACAGGTCGATTGCCTGAGGATTTGTGAAGCTTTCCAAAGACGTGGTGGCAGAATTTCAGATATTATTTTATGTACATAAATGTGCAATAAGCTAATGTTGCAATCAAACTATTACTCCAATACAAAATATTTTAATTTTTTTTTAACTTTACTTTTTTAACTATTCGTGTATATTTTTGAACAAAAATGTCTTTAATTTTTAACGTTTTCTAATTTTTCTTCTTTTTTACATTCACTAAGAACTGACAGCGCAAAAAATTGTTCACGGGAGCTTCACGATAGCATTTTTCCCTTCGGGGGAAATAAAAATTTCATGAGAACAAAAATTCCACTTGTTATTCATGATAGGGGTGATTGTGTTAATGGATTTATTTAAATATAGCTGAGGTTTTGATAATTCCCAACAACAATTCTACAAGTTTAAATTATATTATTTTAAACCAAAAAAGTCAAGGTTTTTGTTATTTAATTAATATTTAATTAACAATTTATTTCAAAACAACTAAAATGTGAATTAAATCAAAATTAAATTTTTAATTTTCTTTCAACTAAAAGAATAATTGTTGCAATTATCACATTAATTTAATTGAAATACTTTTTAAACAATTTTTTAATTGATAAAAAAAAACTACTGATAATTTGTTCTGTGTATGTTGGTTGTGCCGACGGTAAAAATGTATGAAAATGACTGAAAAAATATGTACACTCATAAAATTATTACAGTAACTAATTGTAGGTTATTAAATTCGTTTTCCGTACTGTCAAAGTTTATGTTTGTTATTAAAAAAAAAACAAACTACCTACCAAAGAATACTGTTTTCCGTACTAATATTGTTATGTAGTCTGATATTTTATAAGTTAAATTTTACTGAATATACTGTTAAATAAAAAAAAATTCAAAAATTCATGTAAAATTCATTTATTTTAAATACCTATAATGTAAATGATCCGTTTTTTAAATAAATTTTTAGTTGTATTAAATGAATTTTCTGTGGTATTTACCTTCATAATATTTTGAGTGTATGTATTCAGGTATTTTCAGTTAAAACAAATAGATGAAATTTTCTCTTAACGTTGCAGAATAAAAATGTTAAAAGTTTTAAATGTTTGCAATCCTTTCAGAGACAGCGCAGACTATTGCAAAAAATAGACGAAAAAAACCGGAAATGTAGGATTTATCTCATAATTGACACGGTAATCGAATAAATAGTTTGTATACCCTACACCACTAGTGGTATACTAAGTTTGTCATTCCGTGAGAAACTTTTTTAATATTAATCTTAGACCCCGTAAGGTAAATATGAGTCCTTGAGTAATTTCAAGTCGATTTAGCTATGTCCATCTGTCTGTCCGTCTGTTGAAACACGTTCACTTTCAGAAAACTCAAAACTAAGAAAAAATTGGGGTCAAAATTATTCTAAGCAGTTTTGGATTGAAATCCAGCCAAATCGGTTCAGTATGTTAAGAGTTATGAACCCAAATGTGGACCAACCACCCTTAAAAAAATGATAATTTTGTTACAAAAAACGAAGATAAAAATTACAAAAAATTGCAAAAAACAGTGGTGGAATAAACAAATTGATATACGATTCTACACAAATTCGTTCTGTATGACTAGAAGTCATGCCACAAAATTTCGTGAAGATCGGTTCATAATTAACCAGCTGTCCCATATAAAGCCCACTCCTGAAATATTCTAACTGTCGGTGAAGGATAACGAATATAGCACTCAAACTTGTTTAATTATACACGGGTTTTCTGGTAGGTTAGTTGGTAGTGAGCTAGTCTAAAAGTTTGTAGCAAAACAGAAAATCGAAAACTATAAATTTAAATTTGCAAAGGCAATTATCATTTTAAAGCGATAACCACCCTACACCTACTGGATGCAACCAGATTTTATTTTTCGATATAAAAAATTAATCATTCATAAGAACGATTCAAAACTTTCTAAATGTTCTGAGGTTCCGTCCGCTCCAATATAATTACATATAAGTAGGTTTCAAATTCAGCACTTATGCTCGGCTATACTTCTGCTTGTGAAATTTTTTCCAGATCGGATTTTCCCAGCCAATCTAGCGGTAGTAAAATCATATCTTCTAAAATAATAATCTAATCCACAATGAATGTATGGATCAGTGATGCCAAATTTTTGCTACTAAAAACTGAAAAATATGTAGTACAAAATGGATTAAAAAGGTTAAAATAGTGGCTTATGAAGATTTGATTACAAAAAAGCATCAGCACTGATAAAAAACTTACAAAACTTATTTATTTAGTAGACTAAAATTGTACATAAGGGATTATTTTGTTTGTATTATTACCACAGATTACTACACAGATATGTCACGAGACGGAAGATTTTGCGTTTTTTGTCTCTTTCTTAGAAAACTGACCTTTTTTAATATCTCTTTGCACCATCTTTTATGCCGCAATGCAATGAACTCAAACTTATTTAGTTGAGATTTATTTGCAAAACTGTTGTAAATAATTTTTAAGTTTATCGCAACACTAGTAAATAATATTATGTAAGTAAATAACATTATTAAACAAAACAATATTACTAAATAAATTTCTTTGCACAAAATAAAACGTTTGTTGCACTAATGCGTTTGTTAAACGTGGTTTGTGCTTCGTTATTTTTGTTTTGATCACGCAATTTCTGTTGATTGTAGCGGCCTGTTTGTATACATTGCCACTTCACTACCAAAAAACGCTTTTTGTCTCTTTCTTCGAAAGCTGCCCTCGCAACTGACTTGGGCCTTTTCACACGTAACTTTTTACATATCTGCTTAGTAATCTGTGATAAATATATTCTTAGTAACAATAAACTAAACAGAAGCAAAATCTTCGAATAACGAAAATTATCGAGAGAATTGATTTTTTGATGTAAAAGTCATTTGTGTTGACTAATTAAGAAAACTTAAACGTTACAACAAAACTAGTGCAGCATTTATAACATTTTTTAGCCTAAACATTTAAAAAAGTTGAAGATAATATTGCTTAATTAAAATGGTTAATAAAAATGGCAAATGGTTAAATTGATTTTTTGATGGCTCAACGAAATGAAAAATGGCTAAATCTAGCCACTAAATAGCTAAATTGGCAACACTGGTATGGATAAGTTAAAGGCAAGGACGCAGGCTATAGGCTCCAAAAAATGAGGCAGCTTTTTTTTAAACAGTGGGCTCTATATATTGTTATATAGGACCAATTTTAACGATAAAATTCTTAAATCGGCGGAAAACTCATTTCTTCCAAACTAGTAGCCTGATTTTCAAAAATGTATGGATAAATTATAGGGATTGATGTACGTTACAAGGTACGCTATAAGGTCGTTAAAAATAAGGTAGATCTCTTTAGCACAGTGGGCGCTATATATTGCTAGATAAGAACTCTTTTCATGATAAAAATCTTTAGTCGGAAACTGTATCAGTTTTCAGTTTTTTTCTTTCATTATCTTTTAATTGCCATCGAGTAAATACGAGCTTGGAAAAGTACCCTACATGCAGTATTATTCCAATATTTCGTAGAACCCATTTCAACGGACAAATGGATATGAACTTCTCATAAGGATCCATAATATATGTATATACTTCATAGGGTCTAGGAACAATATTGTAGACATTGCAAATGGAATGACAAAGTTATATAGCGTTATTTAAAACGCAAAAGGCCCTATCTAAGAATTTAAATACTTCACAGGAGAAGCAAAAATTATTAAAAATGATAAATTGCCTTAAACTGTTTATAATTTATTTTTCTTCTATCTTTCGTGTAAAGCCTATCAGTTGTTTTGAGAATTGACAATTTTGCATATTGTGCAAACTGTTCGTCCGGCGGTCTTTTAGTGTTTATCATATATTCTGATAGGGACTTTTCGTTTTTGTTAATGAAATCACTAATTTTATTCGAAAGATTCCAAAGTCAAGAACATTTGTGTTGCTGCAAAACATCAAAATCAATGAAAACGTAGATTTTTAATTTTTGGCAAGTTTGGGCTTTTGCGTTATACGTAACGATATACCCTTTTACCTTCGGTGAAGGGTATGAAAATAATTATAGTTTTGTCAGACTGTGACTTCCGAATATATAAAAATTTAATTCATTGTGTTGTTAATTTAAAAAAAAAATTGTAAATTTCTTTGCACGGCTTATTTGGAAACCAAATTTTAGAAATTTTTTTAATTCTTTTCTGTTGTTAAAAAATAATTTAATTAAATTCTCTGAAATGCAAAATTATATTATAAAAATATATAAAGTCATTTGATTTTATCTCAATATCAATATTTAGAAGAATTTAAATCAAGTAAACATAAATTTAGAAGATTTTATGTCAGCAGTGTTTACCTGTTTCTTAATAAATGAGGGAATCTAGTTAAATTAAAGATCCTGTTTTATCAAATAACATATCTGGAAATTTTTAACATCCGCTGAGTCTTGGGCTAAAATTTTTACTTTCCTTTCTACATGTTCTAGGTAAAAAAATCTAATAATTTTATTGTTAAAAGTACGCCCAAATTAGAACTGAATAAATTTTTATGCCACAGAAAATTTTACTAGAACAAATTATTTTCTTTATATAAATATTTATGCTCATATAAAAAGTAAAGTAAATAATTTAACTGGCATTGAGTAAATAAACTCACACTTTAAGTTTAAATAAATTATTAATTTTTTAATATTTTTAAAATTACCTTTTTTATCTAATTTAAATCCTGCTGGAATTTATTTCAAATTTCCTTTTATTTATTAAGTGAGAGAGTGCCTCTTATTGTTCATGCGGAATTGAAATAATATGAATTGTTATACACGCAGAGAAATAATATGTATGTTTCAATGTGGCAACAGACAATTTATACAGTATGATTGCTAAAAATTCCTAAATGATATGTGGTTGATTCTCATTTTAAATGCTTTTTTTGTGTCCACTAAAGCCTGGTACTATGTTCAACATTTCACGTGAAATGCTGTCAAAACTCATATGAAAAAAACTTGTGAGGAATTTCTATGAAATTATCTTGATAGAGTAGTACTCTGTACAATTTGTGAAAAATTTACGAAATGTATCTGGCAACATTTTTTTACAACTGCGAAATCATATAAGCTGCACTTATTTCGCGTGGAGTTTTAATCAAATGGCAAAACTTAATATTTAATAAGAAAGGAAAAATGTAAATAACACAGCTGTTAACTGTTTTTCATTCATAATCACTTTAATGCTTATTTAATTTTTCATTAAAAAAAAAATACTTTTTAGTAAAATGCATTTGGGGTTTGATTAAATACGCAAAACAATGTCGCATACTCTGAAAGATTAAAAACGTCAAATTTTGCAAGCTCGCGAGATAGGTAATATTGATACATGTCAAATTTTTCGTATGAAATAATAGATGTTGTTCAACATTTTTCACAAATTTGAACAGAGTACTATGCTTAAAGGCATGGTAAAATATTTCATAAAGTGAACACATAAATTTGAAATTTAAATCGGCTTAAGCGTGATTTGAAATGTTATAGATTAATGTACATACGTTTTTTAATGTAGGACTGTCCATATTGTGTTAAAAACACAGAACGAAAATACTTGTTTTACTCCATTCCTACGAAATGACGTGTTCGTTTTGCTTGCTGTCGTTGTTCTACATTCAGACACTTTGAATTTCAGAAAGTACTAGAGTATATTTATAACGTTTTTAAATATTTGCATTTATTTGAAATGCTTAAAAGTTTTGTGAATTTGTGAAATATTATGTATTAAAATTTGTATTACTGGATCAATTATAATATTATGTTATGCTTTTGTTTTGACCCTTCTTAATCCTTAAAGATGATGTAGTTAATTTATATATAGATTCAAAATTACATTTAAGTCAAATAAAAACTACGTAAATTCATACATATATGTTATTTACTTTTTTAAAGAATGTATTAAATTGCAATACAGTTTCATCGATAGATAATTGTTTGTATGCTTAAAAATGTCTTGAGTGTTAACCAATTTTTTTAAACTAATTGAAAGAGATTAGTGTAAAATAAGAGATTTTATTTTAAATCCCATCGAAGATTATGCCCCTCAATTGTCAACAATTTAACATATAGCTTGTATTGTGATAAAATATGAAATTCGTAGAAAAATGTATTGTGCGTTACATTACCAAAATTTTTATATATAATTATAAATTATCTGTTTATTTAATGATGGTAAAAAAGGTTTACACCAGCAGAAAGCCAGAATAGATTTATATTTAATTTAATTGAAGTGTATATCTTTTATGTTTTTTGTTTTAAATTTTCATGTTTTTAAAAAAATAATTTCTTTGCTCGAAAGATTCCATGGCGTTATACCAACACCAAAATAGTAGAGAAGGTATTACCTGTTTGTGCTGATGTTTGTAATACCTTTTAGTACAACGATTGACATCCGTTCTTCTAGCAGGTCCACGTAAACCTTGTGAGCAAAGTACACGTCAAAATTTTGGAGATAATTTTATAAAATTGTGTACATAAGTTTTAACCAGTGTTGCCAATTAGGCCATTTTTCATCTCGTTTAGGCATGAAAATTATTACTTTAATCATTTTTGTTTATCACAATTTCCGTTAAGTTTTAAGAAAATTTGGACCAAAAATGTAATAAAAAAATGGTTAAAAACAATATTGCATGAATATATTTTCTTTTGATGTGTTTCTAATTAAAAAAGTTTAGCAAGTTATTAGCCATTTTATTTCTAACACCTAGGTATTTTTCGTCTCCAAGTTCTGGCAACACTGGTCCTTATTGACAGAAGGACCAAACATACTTAAAATAGTAAGCATCGACCAACAACTTCTCATTGCCCCCACACAAGTTTCTTTCTGTAATAAAGCTTTGATGATCATAAACCATCTTAAAATTTTTGTATTTTGATTAAGCTTGGTCTAAACTTAATTTATTACAATTTAAATCATACTACCAAATTTTATTGGAGTCAGTCTATATTTTACCACAGCTCCCATACAAATACTACTCCATAACTTTTTTATTAATACTGGTATTTGCATAAGAATTGTCGGACGGTTTTGATTAAATAGTTTAATTTGAAAGAAGATTTGGCATGCTATTTAAATATGTATAAATTTTCGGAAGCAATTGTTTTTAAAATTTCTAATATTGAACTTTTCCGTGGAACACCGGGTCAAAATTAAAAAATTTTCACCTAAATTATTTCAAACCCTATACTCACTTTTTGGGGACTATTCTTGTCGTAAAAATCAATCCCAGAACAACCGTGAAAGTAACGCTCAAAACACAAAAGTGTTAAAAACTTAAATTATATAATGTTATTTCAGGATCTATTAAATGATCCGAAACCTTCTCATATTTTTAATAATAAAATTGGTAAAGTTAAAATAGAAAAGGAACACCAAATTTACATGTAAAATTAAAATTACCCATATATGTATAATACCTTTGACAAGTGCTGATTCCAAATTCTCTTAAAACAGGCATAAAGAGAATACTACAAATTTGACCGTAGTCGTCAATTCTCTTTATTACTTTCGTATTCCAAATATTTTACAAGAGTTCAAGCTAAAGATAAAGAACAAGAAAATTAACGACACAAACTGTGTGTTTAAACTTAAAAGCTTAACACAAAAATTAAATAACAATTGCTTTCATGGATCTATGAAATAAGCCCCCACGAAATAAGTCCCGAAAAAACAAAATAAAATAAGTCCCCAATTTTTAGAATCTTATTTCATATGAAATAAGTCCCCAATTTTAAAAATTAAATAAACCCTCAACGGAATGAAATAACGCCCCAAATAGAAATGAAATAATACCCCAATTTTTAGGTATTAATTTCATGTAAAATAGAACCCTAATTTTTTTAAATGAAATAAGACCCCAATATAATATATTTAATTGTACAGTTTTGGTTTTAAAAATCGCGTTATATATTGGCTTGGCCTAGGGATGGGCAAATTTAAAAAATATATCGATGTATCGTATCGATAGTTTTAAGAGTATCGTTATTTATTAATTAAAAAACGAACGTATAAAGCAGAAATTATGACCAAATTTAAAAACTTAATATACCTACGTCAATACATATTTACATATGTAAAAACATATAACATGTAATTCCATTCTAACTTTTTATTGTTTCTTTTAATTTCAAATTTACTGCCTGTCCCTCGATTTCGAACGAAACTTTCATTCGTTTAACTTTTATTTAAAACAAAAACCAATTTTAAAATTTAGGTTTTTAGGTAAGTTATGCGAACGAAGTTTTCGTTTGAAATCGAGGGACCGAAAGTGAATTATACAATAAAAAAAAATTTAAAAAACAGTAAAGAATACAAAAATAATTTTATTTTTTGTTCGCCATATGAAATCTAAAAAAAAAATAATGGGATTCTATAATGCCGGATTATATACTGCCGGTAAACGAAACTTGTGACAAATACTATACAAGTAAACTGTGCAATATTTTATTTTTAATATATAAGAACATGCTCAAATAAAAAAAAAAGAAAAAAAAAAAATATTTTTTTTATTATTAACATTCCAACTTTCATGAGTCTATTGCTGCTAATACGCCATAATTAAGGCGATTCTTTGCATAATTTTAGGAACCCTTTTCAGAATTTTTTTTTCGCGCTTATTTTTTTGTTGTCATCCTTTAAAAAACCGAGACAAAACTGAACTATGTAATCTATGAAAATGTACAAGGGAAAAGCGTTAGTTAAAAAACATATGATGCAAATCTTAGAAAGCAACAGTATTGTAACCAGTTGAGCAACGGTTAAATGTAAAGAGATCTTAAGAATATCGAATTCGATAGTCGTAGATAAATATCAATGTATCGATATATTGGTATTTGTAATATCGGCGATATATATCGATTATAATTTTTTTAAATATCGATATTTTGATATATCGATATTTATTGCACATCCCTAGTTTGGCCTTCGGCCGGGCGCAACGATTTTCACCACTATGGTGTAACAAACACCGGCTTCGCTAGCTAAAGCTTTTCTGCATAGCCAAGTATTTCTTAGCTTGCTTGAACAACAAGTATTAACGCGTTTGACACTATATTTAATATCAATAAAATGTCTTCAACGACATTTTATTTTTAAATAAATTCATGATACTAAAAATCCTCTAAATTTCAGCGTTTTAGTGCGGGTATATCGATATATAGAAAGTAAAGTAAATGGATTGTTACCAATGGCATTTTTACAACTATACACCTCGACCTAAAACTTAGCCTTACTTTCAATGTTTTTCCATTCGCATGATTTTTATTTTTTTTGGGCAGTTTTACTCCATCGATATTGCCAGAAAACCCAAAAATATAATCATACGGAACTAAAAGCCAAAACGGGCTAAAAAGTCGAAATAGAAATAACAGAAAGTGCCAAATTGTTGCGTTTTTAGTTTAGGGCTAAACAGCTTTATACGTTCCAGGCACTTAAAAAGGGTTAAATCTAGCCCGAAAATAGCTTATTTGTCATCACTGCCTGTGCATTTTTTTGTAACAGTCAAATAAAAGTAGATATGGCAATGAAATTTAGCAATAATAATAAGGATGAGATCGATATAGCAATGGACACAAAAAATAGGCGTGGTCCGCCCACTTTTTTGGCCACTCCCCATATAAGGTGTATTTTCAAAATACCATAATATCTAATTTAATAGTACTTATTATGGCGGAAAGAAATAAAAATAATTTTAATTTCACTAAATTTTTAGATACACACAAATGCCTTCAATTAGTAGTTGTTTTGAGATGATTAATATATATTTTTGAAAACAAATTTAAATTTCATATTAAAAAAAAGCAATCTGGAAATACAAATAATTACTCCGAGTCAATATCGTTTCCATATTCCGGTACGGATAATAAGCCATTAACTTCTTTTGTAATGTTAATTATACTGAAAATGTGATTATATACGGCATCATTTTTGTCTTCTTTCTTGCTTGTGAGCCAAACATCAAAGAGCGAATTTCGTGGAACTGCCAGTTTTTTGTTGCGAAAAAATCAAAATATAGCAGAAAGGAGCAAAAACTTATTGTTGAATCTGAAACTAGATATATAAACCTTCAATCTCCATATAATCACTTAACAGAATTCTACAGAATCATGCAAGTTTTTCTCTATCGAAAAACAAACATTTTTGGAAATCACTTAATTTTTAGTGATTGCATATTTTCATTGATTAAAAATTAAAATAATAACGTTAAAGCTTCAGAAACTTGCCAGTCTTTATAGAAAAGGTTCCAACTTAATTAAAGCAAAAAGACTTTTGTAAAAATACTTTGCCAAACAAAAGTAATGCCACCGCAAAGTTTAACAAAAAATGAAAACTATAAACAGATTTACTACACGTGTCACAGTGACACAAGTTTGATAACTGTTATCATGTTAATTGTTGTTTTTTTGATTTGTTTTGAGTACATATTCGTAATAGTTGTACATTTTACTATTACAGAGCATAAAATTATTAAAATCGGAGAAAATTTTTTTTCTTCCTTTTGGCATCCTAAAAGTAACAAAAGTCACACTGTGCGCCGTTGCAATTGATATTGCAACCATATTGATTTACTGCCAGGCCCACAATATCGACAAGAACATTTCTTTCGCATTTTTATATTGAAAACAATAATAAAAAATTTAAATTTGTTTTTGTTTTCAATATAAATATAAGAAAGAAATGTTCTTGTCGACATTGTGGGCCAGGCTGTTAGAATCAGTCTGTTGCATGGGCAATGCAATCATTACTCGCTGTTGCACTACTTAAGGGCAACATATTAGAGGTCTACAAGCAGCCATTTTATATTTCATACAACAAACCTTTCACATAAGAATGGCTGATAAAACAGTAAAGTGATTTTTATATATCTTAATATGGTTGCGGCGATCATGTGGGGTACTCTTTAAATCACAATATGGTAAAGTAGCCCTAAAGTGGTAGTAAATCAATAACTATATATGTATGTATAGTACCAGTAGCCGTAATATGCCAAAGGTATTTTCTTAAAAAATTTTGTTTTATTAGCCGTTAAAATGGAGAAAAATTATTTTCTTTAAGCGTATTTACATTTCTCTACATGGCAGAATGAATATTTATTAAAGTTGTTGAAATTTTTTTTTTTTAAACAAATAAATTTGATTGTTTATATTGCTGGTTGCCATGTAGACATAAACAAAAAATGCTGGCTGACACTCGTTATACTCAAAGTACAATTATGGCAAGAACAACATCAAGTGATTGAAATGGAAAATTAAATGATATTTTTTTTAATATCAAAAGGGGAGGGATAGACCAATATCTAACTTACAAAAAAAGTTTGCTTTAATGAAGGTACGTAAAATATGTAATAAGGCAGCTTTAAAAGTTATTTTTTGCAAATTGACTTTGAAATTTTATTCAATTTAAAAGAATAATCTTCAACGAGAGTGTCGAAAACAAAATAAAGAGATAATTTTAAGTACTTAAAAAGACTTCTTAGATTGTCCTCCTTTAATTCTTCGTTAAGTAACATTTAAGTGTACACGTGAAGTGTACATGTGTTTCGTAGCCGTAGATTGTGTGCAAGTAATTGTCAGTTTAAATATTTATAGTGTAATTTTTACAATACGACTCGACTAATTTAAACCAGTTGGGCTGCAATCAATTGTTGTGCAGTTTGTTGGTGAAATATAATGCAATAAAAATAGCAACAAAATACAGCATAAAAATTGTAAAATTGTTGATTTGTTCTTTTATTTATAAATTTAAGTATGTAGTTGCAGTGCAAATGGCATGCAAAATGTATATGGATTAAACAAAACTTTTGAAATTGATGAAATGTTCAGCTATTTTAAATTAGTATGTACCTATGTATTTACATGTCTATTTATAGTTAAAATACTGAGGGGTAAGTTTTAAGAATTTCAGCTTTTGCTTTGGTGGTAACATTTTAGATTTATTTTTATTTTTGTATAAATAAAAGTATTTATTAATACCTTAAATGTTGGCATACTAGTATTTTTTCAATATCTTTACCAATTCCCAAAAATCGTAAAATAGTAGGGCGGATGCACCCTTTAGTCCTTCAGGTATGCAAAGGGTGATTAATCGTGAAGTTTAATTTTCAATATGCTTTTTTACAGATCACACGAGACTCATATAAAACAGCTTTATCATTTTTGTTCAGTATCGTTTGTCAAGTCAAGAATTGAAGCCAGGCGACTTATATTTGAGTCTTATTTTCAATGAAAACTGGTGTTTAATCGTGAAATTTTGTTCAATGATGAAGCACATTTCTGGCTTAATAGATACGTCGATAAACAAACCGAAGCAAACCGAAGAGTTCCAATAGGTACCATTACATCCATTAAACACAATGAATGGTGTGGTTTATGGGCTGGTGGAATTATTGGTCCATATTTCTTCAAACTTTGTGCTCCTGAAATTTAAGCAAATGGTCTCGCTGTGCTCTGGTTTCAAAATGACGGCGCGACGAGCCATACTCCGCGTGAAACAATGACCTTGTTAAGAAATCATTTTAGTGAGCACTTAACTCAACTTTTGCTACGGAAAATTGGAAATCACACTTTTGCACTATTTTCTCTGGGAATATGTAAAGTCTGAGGTCTTCAATAATATAAGCCAGCTACGATTGACGCCTTGGAAGCCAACATAACTCGTTTTATTCGCGGGATACTAGTCGCTATGCTCGAACGCGTCGCCGAAAATTGGACCTTCCGAATGGACCACCTCAGAGTAGTCATGGCCAACCTTTACATGATATTATTTTATTTATTTTAAGAAAAGCGCCTTATTAACAAACTTACCTACTTACTTAAAAAAAAAGTTCCGAGAGTATATCCAATAGGGATCTGTGTTTTAAAAACAAATGAAATAATCGGCGCACTGTGACTTTCATCGGCATAAAGTCCAATTTTTTGTCATCGCCGATTTCAAAAATTTTAATGCCATTCGATAGGAAACATATTAGAACGAAAAGGTATCCAAAAAGCTGGATAAAAATATTGGTAATTGTGGGTATTGGTATTGGTAGTAGTCATTTTTTATAAATTTCTATAAATCTGACATTAATGAAGATATCATAATGAAATTTGGCAGTTATGTAGATTACAAAGTTCTTGAAAACATCCCCCTTTTTTAATTAAAAAAATTACACTAATTTTCAATCTCAATCAGAAGCATTTTCATACTGAATGCTAAAAAACATCAAAAATTCAACTTTGACCTTTAATTTTTCAACAACTGCTAAACCGATTTTAACATTAGAGTTCAAGAAGTTTTCTCTCCAAAATTGCAAAATTAGCTATATCGGTTCAAAAGTTACAGATATTTGGCCGACGAAAAACGATTTTCAGCCAATGTGCGGTGGATGGCATTTTTGTGTTCTTATAAATACAAATTAATGAAAGCCTCGAAAAAGGCTTAGTTTTATTTATGCAGATTTTTTTTCCCCAAAAAGTGTAGATTTTTAATCGAAATCATCCGGCAGCCCTGAGTTGCAAGTTTCTACTTGAGGTCTACAAATAAAACAGAACATGGAAATTTCTTCACTTCTGCCGGATAGATCAAAAATTGGCTTGAATATTACTTATCACAACTAAAAAAACGAAAATCCGGCGCGAAAATGAACACACGGGATGAGCTAAGGCGACGAAATTGAAAGACAATACTTCGTATGTCCGAATTTCGAAAAAGTACCAAAATCGTATTTGGATTTTTTAGATAAGTTACAAATGTGATATAACCCTTATTTCTATGTTTATGGGTTTAAAAGATAGATGGGGTGACAAAAAAGTACCAAAATACAGGTTTTACCCATTTACTTCGTTAAAGGGCTGAATTTACAAAAAGTACCAGACACCTGTCCGCTTATTTTTCTAAAGAACAACGATAAGTATTAAATTTTTTTTGTATCTCTTTTAGTTTTAGAGATATAAGGGTACCGAATTTACCCGTTTTTGCCCATTTTTACCCCTAAACATTCGAATTTCCAAAAATCCCGTCTTAGTGGATCGATTTGGGGAGAGACCAACCCCTGGTCCAAATTTCAAGTTTTTAGCTTCAGGCGTTTAGGCTGTGCGATGATGAATCAGTCAGTCAGTCAGTCAGTCAGTCAGTCAGTCAGTCAGTAACGTTACAATTTTATATATATAGATTGCGACCTACGACAAAAATAAGTTTAAAATATTATGTTTAAAGTTGCATCTTATTATGATGAGAAATATCTGTAACAGTTTTACGTTAAAGTTGCCAGTAAGTATATAAGCATAAGTATATATTAAAAATATTTTTCGTTTTAAGATTTAATCTAGATACAGTGCCAGCTCGCCAGGATTCCAAAACAAATTTTTTTTTATTTTTATTAATCAAGAATGACAAAATTAAAGTTTTTTTTAAATATTATGTTTTTTTTTAATATACACTCAAATGAAAATTTTTCATTGAAAAATGAGCCCATCCGTACTCAAATCAATCCGAAGCGGCATCAATAGCACAGTGAGTACGGAGTTTCTTAAATCAAGTACAGAAATATTGATTTTAGTACGAGTATTCAATCGCAAAATACTTAACTTATCCATATTCAATCCACGGCTGCCAGATTTGAAGATTTTTGTGTACAAAAATGGTAAATTTGACGATTTTTCAAACGACAAATTTTGTACAAATTTACAAACGTTTTAATATAATTTCACATTTTATTTTAGATTCTTAGAAACACTTTCATTTATTTGATTGGCAGTAATTTTCTTATCTAAGCTGATCATTATATAAAATACGATTTTTTTTAGAACAAGGAATATTTTTAAGAGTTATATTTGAACAGGTAATACTGTTTTATTACATCCATTATACAGTCTTTAGTCTGGCTTTACACTATGAAAGTTTTCTTTCAGAAAGTCTGAGTTAATTTCAACAGGCGGACGGGCAGGCGGATTTGAGCTTTGCTTCTCATAAGGAGCCAGAATATATATACTTTATAGGGTCTTAGATCAATGTTGTAGAAATTACAAACGGAATTATAAAGTTATATATGCCCTTTTACCTTCGGCGAAGGGTATAAAAAGCAGAAAAATAAAAATTCGGTTGAGCGAGCTTGCAATCAATGCAGACTATAGAGTATGTAATACTTCATAAATTCAATTCGGATTACTGGATAATTCGGATTAACCTCCTTCGGACTAGCGAGCTGACCCTGTATTATTATGATTAACATGACAATAATAGGATTACTTCTTAACTTGTTATGATTAAAATGATAATAATATGATTACATTAAATTATAATAGGATGTAATAAAAACAAATTAGGATTAAGGAAAAAATATTATGATGTAAGACTACGAATATATTTGGTCATAATATGATTCAATAATAATCGTAATATGTTGACTACAATCATGAATCTTATCATAATATGTTTCTCTTAGAATATGTTTACCACAACCATGTTTTTTCTTCGCGTGCAGTGTATAATAAATTTTGTTTAAGGGGTTAAAGAGCGTAACTATATTTGGTACTTTTTTTAAAAAACATTTTTTTTTATTTATTGACATAAACGTATTAAATTATGGACTCCCACTACAATATTGAAATTTTTCATGCTTCAATGGGGAGAAAAAAAGTACCAAAAAGGGGAAAAACGGATTAAACGGGTAAAATCTGTATTTTGGTACTTTTTTGGCACCCCATCTATCTTTTAAACCCATAAACATAGAAATAAGGGTTATATCACATTTGAAACTTATCTAAAAAATCCAAATACAAATTTGATACTTTTTTGAAATTTGGACGCTTAGGGGGTAAAAACCGTTACTATTTTTGGTACTTTTTTACAAAACATTTTTTTTATTCACTGACATATACGTATTAAATTATGGGCTCCTACTACAATATTGAAAATTTGTATGCTTCAATGGGGAGAAAAAAGTACCAAAAAGGGGAAATAAGGGAAATTTAATTTCTAAGTTTAGGTTTTTGGTACCACAACTGAAAATTTTTTTAATTATCGTTAATATTGGACCTTGAAACATAAACTTCAACATGCAATGTCCTGAGTGGATAAGAACCTCTGAGGGTACTTTTTGGTATTTTTTGATCTTCAGCTGATACTTTTTTAATTTCCGTTAGTATTAGACCTAGAAACATAAAACTAAACATGCAAAGTCCTGAGTGAATAAGATTTTGTTAGAGGGATCTTTTTGGTACTTTTTCATTCTTTAACTGGTACTTTTTTAATTTTCGTTGAGGCAGGCCTCTCGCCAAATCGATCACGCTGGCCTCATATCTGCTAAGCTAAAGGAGATACAAAAAAATTTAATACTTATTGTTGTTCAATAGAAAAAAAGGCGGTAAAAACGGAAATTCGCTAACCTCATATCTGCTAAACTAAAAGGGATACAAAAAAATTTAATACCTATTACTGTTCATTAAAAATAAGCGGACAGGTGTCTAGCACTTTTTTGAAATAAGGAGTAAACGGATAAAACCTGTATTTTAAACCTTTTTTGCTATGCCATCTATCTTTTAAACCAATAAACATTAAAATAAAAAATATATCACATTCGTAACTTATCTAAAAAATACAAATACAAATCTGATGCGTTTCGAAATTCGAACGTTTAAGTGGTGAAAACCGTACCTAATTCTGTTATTTTTTTCAAAAAATTTTTCTTCATCTACCTATATAATATAAAATTGTAAAGTTACTGCCTGATTCATCATCGCACGACCTAAACGCCTGAACTAAAATGCTGAAATTTGCCCGGGAGGTTGGCCTCTCGCGAAATCGATTACCTATGATGGGAGTTTTGGAAATTGTTATGGTTAGAGGGTAAAAAAGGTTAAAACGGGAAATTCCCTAACCTGATGTTCATTAAAATAATAAGCGGTTAGGTTTGGTGGTACTTTTTTGAAATTAGACCCTTTTGTGGAGTAAACCTGTATTTTAAACTTTTTTGGCACGCCATCTATCTATTAAACCAATAAACATTGAAATAAAAAAATAACACATTCGTAACGTATCTAAAAAATACAAATAAAAATTTTCGAAATATGAACGTTTAGATGTACAAATCGTCCCTTTACAAAGTAGCAGGTTTAAACCTAGAAACATAAACTTTGGCGTAAAAATATGTCCACATAAGAAAAAGGGGCGCTAACGAAGTAGCGGGTTAAATGCTAGTTATTTATAAATTATTTCATAGAATTTTCATTCTTTTTTTCTAAAATTATACAAAACAATGGTCGATATATTTGCACCATTTTCAAACAATATTTTATTTTGTGACACTTAAAAAAATTTTTTAATGTACCTACAATTTCCTTACTCTTGGTTTTTTTAATGGGTATTTTTTTAAATTGTTTAACCACTGAATAACAAATAATTCGATAGGCATATGTAAAACAAACGACACAACTGATGCAAAATTATTTTACAAATTGCGATAACAAAATATTATTAGAGTAAAGATATTTTGTTTACAGCTTAAACATATTAGGAGTACATGTATAGAAAGCTATCATGTTATGGCTATTAAATATCATTAAATGGTTTTGAGGAATATGGTATGTTTTCAAAGTTATCATTATAAAGTTGTCATAAAAATTATTGTTTTCCAGTGAACCATACTTAAAATTATAATTGTGATAAACATTGACATGCTTACAGTAACTATAATATTGTTGATATTAAATAAAAATAACAATATTTTGTGTACGACAACAATATATTGTTACCATAAACATAGTGTAGTTGCGGTAACCATGCCCAACCATATTTGTTCTCTGCATGTACGTAAGCTCACCAAAAATTGTTCAAAAAATTGTATCAAAAGTTTTAAACACCACTTTATATTAAACTAGGAAAACTAAAAAAATGTTTTCTTATTTTCCTCTTGAATGAATATGTAAACTATTTAAATTTATTTATGTGTTTGTACGATTTGTCCATTGATGTCAGTTTAAAAAATTTTGTGCCAACTTCAATTTTATACGTTTAATTCGTTGCTTTGTTGTATCTACACACAAACAAGTTGGGATTTATATTGTCTCATGTCTACCTACATTTTAAACTAATGTCCTGATTTATAGGATTACAACAATTGTTAGATTGGTCAAATAACGCGCAATTGTATTACAAACAAAATCGGATTAAAAATATTTTATTTAATACTCGTTCGTCCATTCTACAAATATACACTTATAACTGTTGTTCGTTCAGTGGCGTATAAATTGGTGTGGGTGTGTATATATTAGTGTACGTAAACAAACTCCCACACACACTCGAACAAACGAAACAGAGTTGAAAGGACCTTTGACAGCTGTTTTACATTGTATTCCTTTCCCTGCAGATTTAATGAACTTGTACCCTCTTACGAGCATGTAAAAGAAAAGTATTTTTTATATTTTGTTTATTTGTTTCGAGTTGAATTTTGGTCATCTTGTGCAAAATTTCTATTGTATTCAATTGAGTTCGTAACCAATACTGACCAATATCCTTTCGTAACCATACAAATGTATTCACATATATATTGTATATCACAAACAGAGAGTGACTGTGTGTCTGTGTGTATATTTCATTCTTTATTTTATTTTATTTTATTTTTTGAAACAGACTGTTGTAATCACATCTACTTACCACAGATTATGCAAGTTACAATAATATTCTCAGTAGCTGTTGTCATCTCATCTCAATATCGGGGTGATTTACATCATGATTATGTACTAAACACTTATAAGTTGCAACATCCTTATGCGGATGTGGTGAAGGTATTGTGTAAGTCCGCATATTGATCTTGGCTGATCTTGGTCGTAGGTGTAAATTTTTAATTTGTACGTTAATATGGGTGGCAGAGGGCTGCTTCGTGTAGGTGTAAATCATTTTATTGGTTTAGTAGTTCAAATTGAGGTTTGCGGGATTTCCATGATTAAAATCCCCCAGATTTATGTAAACGTTTGGATTTTGAAAGATTGCATTGCATGCCTATTTACATTCACACGTGATTAGTTAAATCATTTAAAGATTTTGTAAACTATTATCTTTTGAATTATTAGGTGCTTAAAAAGAAGTGTAAAAATTTTTACAAAATTTATTTTTTATGCAAATTTTTTTTAACCACCTACATTCTATCGATATTTTTAAGGAACAGAGTTTCCACAGAAATTAACTTTTGAGACATGTTTCTTCAATAACTTTAAAAGGTAAAAGATTCGGCCGCACGGAATCTACGATACCCACTGCCGTTAGTTCGAATAAAATAAAACGTATAAGTAAAACCACCAATTAAGACTTTTATGGCAATTTCTTTTCTGAGAAATATGTTGCATAAATGTTACATGTTCTACATATTTGTGTTCGTTTGTACAAAAAATACAATTGGGGGAAAAATTTTCAAGTTCTTTTGAGAATAATCTGCTTTGGCTTATAATTTTAGAGTAAAGGTTAAATGTAGATGTTGGGGGGGACACGTTGGGTATACAGATAGATATTCAAATTTGCTGCGAAAGCCCTCGTAAGCATCTAAAAAAATTAACATGTATCAAAATATGCCTCAAAAAGGCCAAACTTGCGCTTTAAACTTAAAAAATTATGCAAAAATGCTCTTTTATATAATTTCTGCAAAAAATTGCTGTAAAGCGTAAAATATGCAAATATATGCACTAACAAATCGATGCCAAATTTCATAAAAAGCTCTAAAACGGATAAATATATTGCTTCTGCCATCATTGATCTCACAAGGAAAAACATGCAATTGAATATTTATGGTTTCCCTGGTCGTTACTTATACCGCTCATAAATTTGCGAAGAGATTGCTTAAAAACAAAATATAAAATTCTAAGGCTTGGTTTTTGAGATCTCAGTTAAATAAGGTTTAGTTAATCTGAAAATAGATTTGTGCCGCCACTACCAAGTTTTGTTACAAAATTTTTACGGAACAGCTAAATTTTTGCTTAGAATGTTGGCCTTTAATGAAATAATAAATAAAATCACATTTCTTCGGAAAAATCCGAAATTCAGACTACGTTAAACTAAGCTTAAACTTAATCCACATTTAGAAACGCTCAAATAGGCTAAAAAATCGCTAATGAAATACATTAAATATAAAAGTGTAACAGTTGTTAATAAAAGCAGCTAATTTTGTTATAATGAAGTTGCAATAACATGTAACACTTCGAGTTGATATAGGTAACATATTTTTTTCAGAAAAGAAATTGCCATTAAATGTTGAATTATAAGAATTTTAAAATTTTTGTAAAGTGTGTGATCGACTGGGACATTTTTAAAACCCCAACGAACTTTCTTCTTTTAAGTAGCCAAATTTTATTTATCTTAGCGAAATACTCGTACTGTACTGTACGCGTCGTTTTTTTTTTCAAAGTTGGTTGAATCCACTTTGCGTCGTTTTGATTCCGATTTGCATCGCTACATACGATAGGATTTTTTTCATTGAAGTCATAATCACATATGTAGAATTTTTTTATTTGCGTGTAGAAAGGGGAATTCCGATTTTATTCTGTTAGGTAAATTACTCTAAGCATAGTTGCGTTTTAGGAAGTAATTAAGAATTTTTTTGAACGAAAGAAAAGGAAAAATGAGTGCAAAGAAAAGATAATGATTTAGTTTAAAACTAAAATTGGAAATATTAAAACGCTTCAAGTCGTGTGTAAAACCTGGTGACATAGACAGAACCGTTGGTTCAGCGAGCACCTTCAACATTAAAAACAATTTGCAACAGAGACAGCGTTAAAAATTAATGATTTTTCGATAGCTCGAGTTAATTGCAAATGGAATTCTATTTTTTATTTAATGGGTATGTGAATATGGATAAATTTATTTTTTAAGGTTTTAAGAAAATATATTTTTTCTTATGTATTTCTTTTTATATCTTTTCTTTTTCAAATACATAAATATATTTTTTATAATAAATAAACCCACTTGCTTAAATAAATAAAATAAAACGTAACCTTATGACTTTTGTTATATCATAAATGGAATTTTTTGCTAAATATTTAATTTCCTATACATTAAAAGTGTTTGATTTGCATCGTTTTAGCTAGCGTTGCATTTCCGCGGACCCCACACGCAGAGAAACAAATATGGTTGGGCATGGTTACGGCAACTACGCTAAATTTATTGTAACAATATATTGTTGTGGTACACAAAATATTGTAATTTTTATTTAATATTAACAATATTTTAGTTACTGTAAACATGGGAATGTTTATCGCAACTATAAATTTAAGTATTGTGCACACTGAAAAATAATAATTTTTATAACAACTAAATAATGATAACTTTGAAAATATGTTACATTCCTCACAACCATTTAATGATATTTAATAGCCATAGCATGATAACTTTCTATGCGTATATAATAATTTTGCATCAGTTGTGTCGTTTTTTTTTACATATGCCTGTCGAATTATTTGTTATTCAGTGGTTAAACAATT
Organism: Pollenia amentaria; assembly: GCA_943735925.1. Lineage (NCBI taxonomy): Eukaryota > Metazoa > Arthropoda > Insecta > Diptera > Polleniidae > Pollenia > Pollenia amentaria. Next base: position 125,386,634 of record OX031007.1, read on the forward strand.
AAAAAAAAAAATCCATCAAAAACCCAAGTTTAAAGAAATTAAAAATATTGTAAAAAAAAATTTTTAAAGTGTCGCTAAATAAATTATCAGTGGTTCAAAATTTAATATTGATTGAAAATGGTGCAAAAATATTGACCATTATTTTGTGTTATTTTAGAGAAAAAGATTGAAAATGCAATAAAATAATTTATAAATAACTGCGACCTACGACAAAAATAAGTTTAAAATATTATGTTTAAAGTTGCATCATATTATGATGTGAAATATCTGTAACAGTTTTAGTAAATAAGAGTAAATATATATTAAGAATATTTTTCGGGTTCCGACTTAATTTATTATTATTAACACGATAATAATATGATTATTTCTAAACTAATTATGATTTACAATAAAATAATATGATTACATTAAATTATAATATGATGTAATAAAAACAAATTACGATTAAGGGAAAAATATTATGATGTAATATTACGAATATATTTGGTGATAATATGATTCAAAAATAATTGTAATATGTTGATTACAATCATGAAACTTATCATAATATGTCGCTCTTAGAATATGTTTGCCACAACCATATTTTTTCTTTGCGTGTAGGTTGTAAGTATGTTTTAAAAGCTTAAATCAATTAAATGAGTCCTTCATAAGGAAACCACAGCCAATATTAATATTTAAACCAAAAATAATTGCATCGTTGCCTGCACAACTACGTATTGCTTAAAGAGGATCGGCCTACATACCAAAAAAAGTTGTGCCAGCCACCCATGGAATGAAAGATACGTCAATGAAGTTCCTACAACAGGAACAAAATTAATTTTGCCACGCCCTAAGTAATTCTTGTTTTATACCCAACTTAGCCCAGTATGCTTTGCTAACCTTATTAAAATAAAATGCGTAATTTTGTTTTAAATAAAGATCTCGTGCATTGCTTATATAGTTTTTCGGTGGCATGTCATAACGTCCAGTGTCATAGTGTCCATGGACACTATGACACTTTGGAAATGGACATTATGACACTTTCAAAAGTGTCATTAGGTCCATAATTACTAAAGAAGTTAAATACAAAAAAATATCTGCATACACGCAGAGAAAAACATGTTTCATTATGGTCCCAACCAACAAAACTATTTTTAAAGAAACTAATTTAACCATAATATGGTTGTCGGTGACAATGATTTGGTTAAATGAAACATAATATGGTAAAAAAAATTTTTTTAAATGGTTTGGCTGGTTTTTCTCTGGGTGTTTATATTAAATATATAACGAAAACACTTTTGGGCGCAAGGATTTTCTCCTCTATGGTATAACAAATGCCGGCTTCGCTAACTAAAGCTTCTCTGCACAGCCGGCCTTCGGCCGGGCGCAAGGATTTTCTCCTCCATGGTATAACAAACACCGGCTTCGCTAACTAAAGCTTCTCTGCATAGTCGGCTTTCGTTCGGAAACAAGGCAGATATTAGAAGCTTTACTTAGCGAAGCCGGTGTTTGTTATACCAAAGAGGAGAAAATCCTTGCGCCCGGCCGAAGGCCGGCTGTGCAGAGAAGCTTTAGTTAGCGAAGCCGGTATTTGTTATACCATTGAGAAGAAAATCCTTGCGCCCGGCCGAAGGCCGGCTATAATCCCAAATTTGTTTACATTCTTGCTTGTTGTGGACATTATGACACCTTGCAAAGTGTCATAACGTCCGCGGACGCTACGACATTTCTTTGATGGACGTTATGACACTTTTGGAAGTGTCATAATGTCCATGGACACTACGACACTTTCAAAAGTGTCATAACGTCCATGGACACTATGACACTGGACGTTATGACATGCCACCAGTTTTTCGTACCAAATTTAAATACTCGTACCAAGTTTGAATACTCTTGAAGTGGTCCCGCCTATTACTACAATAAGGCAGTGGGCCTTTTACAGATATTGTTAATTTTTATTCAAGCTATTTGTTAAAAATTTGTATGTTGTAGCTGTGGCCGTTCTCTAAATATACAGAAATCTAGTTTGATCCACGTCCAATTTTCCAATCCCGCACATTTCTTACATATGCAGTCTGTATGTTGATAATCATTCTAGTTGTACCAAATTTCGACAATTTTTCACTTGCCGTTCTTCAAATATACGGGACTCTATTTTGTGCCACGCCCACTTAACTAATCGTGGCCCTTTTTGACTGATGTTGCGTATTTAAATTTGAGCGGGATTGAATAAGTGGGCGTGGCACAAAATAGATTTATTTATATCTAATGAACAGTAAGAAAAAATTGTCCAAATTTGGTACACATAGCGGGGTTATCGATATGCAACATCTGTCATAAAAAAAGGTGGGAGTGGATAAGTGGGTGTGGCATCTAGAGAACGGTAAGAGCCAAATTAGGCAAAAACATCTAAGTTATCAATACACAACATCAGACAAAGTATGGGCGGAATCGGAAGAATGGGAGTGGCACCTCCCATACAAGGAGATTGTAGATATCTTAATATCTGGAGAACGTCATGAGGAAAAAGTTTCCAAATACTGTACAAGCATATTGGTTATCAATACACAACATCCGACAAAGTTTGGGCGGGACTGGAGAAGTGGGCGTTGCACAAAATATATTTATTTATATCCAAAGAACTGTATTTATTAAACTTTCTGTTCTAATCGCTCCATGGTGAATAGCCGAATATACGAGTAGCACTCTTACTACCACAACTAGCGGCGATGAGGGTATACTAAGTTTGTCATTCCGTTTGAAACTTTTTTAATATTCATCTAAGTCCCCATAAACTATATTCTGGGCCCTTGAGTAATTCTAAGTCGATTTAACCATGTCCGACTGTCTGTCCGTTTATTCGTCTGTTGAAATCACGCCCACTTTCGAACGACTCAAAAGAAAAGAACAATATTGGTGCCAAATTGTTTTTAGCTGTTGGTGGAGGGTATCAAAGATTCGGCACAGCCGAATATAATACTCTTACATGTTTTTTCATGGCTTCATTGCCAACGAATATCGAAATTCATCTTTATTTTCTAATTTATGAATTTATGCGTTACAGAACTATTACACTTTACTATGATGGTTATTGAAAGTTTCGAAAAAACACACATCTTGTCCAGTAAACAATTGTCGTTGAATGGAATTCGAATGAAAACAAGTAGTTGTTGTTTTAGAAAATGATGTTTTCAAATGTAGTTTAAATTATTTAACTATTACCGACACATCTTTTAAGGGATGTTGTTTAAAATTGTAATCTTTATATGCCGTGTTTTTTTATCTCTTTCTCAATGTTTGTATCTCACGAATACATTATATATTGCACACGTATTTCGCATACTCAAACTAGGAACTTGTGTTTTCTTCAACCCATGTAAGTGTGTAAGTGTTCTGCTAATAACTCAATCGGATTTTCATCTTACATTAGAACTTTTTCAATTTTTCCGACATTCGTGTATGAATATGTCTGTAATTAGTTCGTTGATCCTTTTTATCCTTAAATCTATTATGTTTTCCTTAGTTTTTTACCAGCATTGTCTTCTTAGTCTATTTGTGTGAGTTATTTTCTTTTTTTTATTGTTTAGTTGCTATATAAAACGTTTAAATAGATTAACCGCCTTATAAATTTCTTTGGTCTTCTTTGGGAAATATCCGCTTTTGTTAATCTTTGCATTTATTAATAAGTTTGTTGCTAATGTTTTAATCTTTAGCAAATTAGTTCATTAAGATGTTAATTCTTTTAAACACCCACAAATTCTAATAAAAAAAAAGGTTTGTTGAAGAATATATTTGCAATAATGATGGTATAGAGAGATAAACGTGGGAAGATTTGAGGATTTTTATACATTTTTTTAAAATTTTACTAATTTTAAATTTTATTGAAAAATATTTAATAACTTTTCCGCCACTAGAAAATAATTATCCTCTAAAGAAAACTTAAAAATATTTGCACCATACTACTGATGTCTTCTGCAATTATTTGAGGTTTTCCCTGGCCTTGTTCGCTGTCACCAATTTGTCAAATAAATAAGGAGTTAAGTGGATTAGGCAAGAGAAATTAGTCATTTAATGTAAATGGATATGCTTTTCGTGACTGTCGCGCGTATCTAAAATATAAGAAGGCAAATATAATGATTCATCGAGCAGACTTTTTTATTTATGTATTTTTTCTTTGATCCTTAATAACTATGGGCAACACGCAGGGAAAAATATGTTTAAATATGGTCACCTTCAACAAAACTTTTTTTAAAGAAATTTTTAAACATGTTATGTTTAATTTAACCATATTATTGTCACCGACAACCATATTATTGTTAAATTAGTCCTCCATCAACAAGCCACAACCATATGATGGTTGCCTCTAAACATGTTATGGTTAAATATGACAATAATTTGTTTTTAAATTAACAATAGAATTTTCCCCCTTTTCCAAGAGCAACATTCTATGGTTGAAAATCAACCATTCCATTATAAATGTTAAACATATTTAGTTATTATTAACCAAAACATGTTCGGAGGCAACCATAATATGGTTGTGCCTTCTTGATGGAGGACTAATTTAACCATGAAATGGTTGTCGAAGACAATAATATGGTTAAAATACAAAACTGTGATAAAAATTTAAGAATAATGTAGACGGAGAGAAATGAGATAATTTGTAAGTTGGTTTTTTTATATGTTTTGATTATTTGTTGTATTCATGTAACTAGAATATGTTTTTCTTTTGTATTTATTTAATGATGCCAGACCAACAATAAAAATCAATCCCTGAGGAAGTTGGAAAATCCCAACGAAACGTAGGAAATATATTGATAAAATGCGATAAATTGTCTTTTATTTAATTAAGAATAAAAACAAAGACCTTGAAAGCCTGGCTATAGGTAACTATAGGAGAAAACATTTTTGAAAATATAATCATAAAAAGGTCGATTAATAATAATAAGGAAAATAACCATAGTATGTTTAGAAATTTATTTAAAAATAGTTTTGTTGGAGGTGACATATGGTCACTAAACATATTTTTTCTCTGGGTGAAGACACAGTTCATCACGGCAATGGTGATGGGCTGTTCGATGATGCGCGACCTCTGAAACCGCCCCTAAGGGTATACACTCATGGTTTTAAGAGGTGCAGCAGGGTTAGTGGAGGTTTTCTCATCCCGGAACTGGGCATAAAGGTCCCTTTTAAGCTGCCGGATGAAAGCAGTGTATTGCAGGCGGAAAACTCCTCTATAAAGCGGGCGGCAAACTGGCTGAGGAATTACCGCATATTGAGAGATATATGCATAATAACGGACAGCAAGGCTGCAATTGCAGCTCTGGCTGGTGTCCCGCGACATCGAGGTTAACTGTGGAATGCCGGATGTTTCTAAATGAGATTTCGGAACATTCTAAGGTAACGCTGGCATACATGACGGATCACTGGGTGAAAGGGACTCATGCGAGGAGGATTGGTCTGGGTTATAATGACTACTGTAGAAGTTGTCATGATAGGGAGGAGAGGGAGGAAACGGTATTTCACTTTCTTTGTTAAAGCCCCGGTATATTTTTTGGGAGATCAGAATGCCCATGTTTGGATGCTGTATGTACTGTAGCACTGCGGTCAACCTCTCTGATTTTCAGGGAGACGCGGTGATTCGAGACTGCAGTAATGTCTGGGGAATAATCTGGTGGGTAGTGGCTGACTCTGGTCACTAGTTCAGGGCATCACAAAAGTCCCGCTATATGGACTCAAGTAAGCCATCCTCGTATCGGCTGCCTATTGAACCTTATCTTACCTATAGGCAGGACAACAACTCTATTGATTTATGTTCAAAAGATTAGGCGTACTGTCTAAAGCTCTATGATTAGAAGTATATATATCTATACAGGTCTTGCTTTCTTTAAAAATTAAATAATAACTACCGGTGCAGCAACTGCCTTTTAAACCTAACCGATACTTTCAGCATTACATGTCATCGATTCATTAACTACTTCCTCACAGTTCACACAATAATTTGCATATGCTGAGTACATAATTAGCTTGAGCGAAAAGTATTAAGTTTAAATTTCAACTGGGGCCATAAAATTTTTACAAAATTCAGATTTATGATTTATTCTGTAGTAAAATAATTTCTTAACACTCAATTAAATCATACGGACGTTAGATACAAGACAATATATTCCGTTGTTTGAAGCCTGAGTTCAAATCTCAACTTAATCAATTGTTTTTATACCGTTAACAACTATAGTTGAACACTTCGTTTGCAATTCCGCGTACAACTTTTTTAATATTCATCTTAGACACCATAAAGTAATGTTGGAGAAATATAGCCATCTTGTGTTTTCTGTCGAAAGTATTGGAAAAACTTTTGTATAAACAAATGATTACATATATTAGTAATCATAATTTGCTTTCCAGCACACAACCTGGTTTTCGTCAGAGTCATAGCTGCGTAACGGCTCTTGTGGAAGTTAGTGAAAATATACGGCAAGGATTGGAAAATGGAAATATTAACTTTTTGGTACTTCTTGACCATTCCCAGGCTTTCGATACGGTTGACCATGATATACTCATCAGACAACTAAAACACTTTTTTAGATTTACGAACACGTCAACCAAACTTATAATGTCTTATCTTTCAGAACGCTCACAATCGGTGTTTGTAAGCGATGTATGGTCAGATAGCTTATCACTGACTAGGGGAGTGCCTCAGGGTTCTATTCTAGGTCCACTTTTATTTTCTTTATATGTAAATGATTTGCCACAACAGCTCACTAAATGTAACATCCATTTATACGCTGATGACGTGCAGCTCACTTTAAGTAGCCCAGTTCGAAATATTGCGTCGGGTATATCCAACCTAAATGATGACTTAAACAGAATCTTCCTTTGGGCTAGTGCAAACGGTCTCTGTTTGAATCCGCAAAAATCTAAATGCATTGTAATATTTAAGAAAAGCTTAATTCCCTCCATATCTGAGATTTAAAACAATAAATGGCGTGAAAATTGAAATTGTTAACAAAGCGAAGAATCTTGGCATAATTTTTAATAGCAATTTGACTTGTAGTGATCATGTAAACTTACTGGTTGGCTGTTCCTATGCAAAATTATTATTGGAATAAAAATGATAAATATACCAGCAAATTGCAATTAGAGGCATACCAACGCGCATAGTAGAAATAAGCAAATTTTTGGAAGATTTGGCTTTGACTCTAAATGCTTTCGGGCAACCCTTTAAATATGGCAGTGACTAACACTCTTTTTAGTAAAATATTGCTCCAGAAAGAGCTCCTTGTCTACTACTTCCTGAACTTGCATTCCCTAGATCAGACAAAATATATTAAAAAGCTGCCTTAATTAAGCGAAAATTCATTTGAAAGCCGTGAAAAATAAAACAAAATATTTAATGCCTTAAGCATGTACATATTAAATTCCTTATTCCAACTTACTTCCTCCTTATCATTCATATCATGACATCTTCATATTTATATTGCAAAACTCTTCTTTCTACCTGAACGTCTAAGCAATCGTCGTCACTGCTGTCTTAAAAAAATTCTATTGTAGTTTATAATTGTAGTAATATTCTAATTTTATATTTTCTACTTTTGTATATTTTACATAAATTTATCTTGTAAAAAAATTATTACTCTCCAAAATTTTAAAGACTTTTTAATATTATTATTTTTTTAATAATTATTATTTTACCAACAGTTGACACAATAATAACTCTGAAATTATTATAACAGAGATGCTAAAAATTATTGCGGAATGCTTTTTCCGCAGGAATGAATAATTGCAATTTTGTTGACTTTTTTTCCGTGCGGAATCAATAATACGACCCAATAACTCTTCTCTGATGTTTTGAATAATAATTAATTATTCTCCCTGACGAAATTGGTTTTTGGTACCAATCTACTTATAAGTTGTTTTCCTTTCTTATTATTAATGTGTCTAAATATGGAAGTTTATGATTACTATGGTGGCCCTTAATTTTTTCTTTTCGATTTTCCAAAATCGTAAACCAGTTTTGTGTTAGGTTGGGGTAAAAAAAAATTTGGTAAATATATGAGCTCGATCGGTTGAAAATTGCCGTGCCGCAAGCGCATTGAAATCAATGCGAATGAAATTCGGTCAAAATGGAGAGAAAAACGCCCGTAACTACTGAGGAGTCACCCTTGGAGATGTAAAATGTATCTATTATTTTTGGATCCCCAATATTTCTCTAAAATAAACTAGTCCTTTAGCTCCAACCCTTCATATGGTCCCAATACGAAAAATTTAATTTTCACGAAAATTCAAAACTGGGCTACGATTTTGAAACAGATAACTTAAATTTAAATTCTCCCTTCATTGAAGGTCCACTCTTTTGATTACATTCCGTTTCAATTGTAAATCTAATATTCCGGTGGAAGGAATTTAATATGTTGAACATATTTTCCATTTCACATTCTGAAATAATACAAAATAAATCATCTACATATTTTGTTATAACTTTTGGTTTAATAGATAATCTTCTAATACATTTATCAAGTAGCTCCTCCATAACTATATCTGCTACAACTGGAGAAGCTGGAGAGCCCATAGGTAATCCTTTTTGTTCAGAATATATTCTGCTATTGAAAATATCTACTATCATCTATACAAAATTTAAGAATTCTTTAAAATAATTAATTTCCAATAGTCGTATGTTCTCTAATTATATCCCATTTTTCTTCTTTAATACTTAAGGCTACATCTATGGGAATACTAGGGAATAAGGATACTACATCTAACGAAATTATCTTTTCCTCGTTTTGTATCCTTATATTTTTAATCATATCTTTAAATTGTAATGAGTTCTTTACATTGTACACTGAATTTTCCGTTATCTTTCTAAGAATTCCTGTTATATATCTACTAAGTTCATGAGATGGACCATTAATGCTCGAGCAAATTGGCCTTAATGAAATCGTTTTCTTATGGACTTTTGGAACTCCATATAATTTGGGTTCTGTAGCATTTGTTGTATTTAAATTTCTCCTCTCAAAAGGTGTTTTTATCTCTAATCTGAAAAGTTTTTCTACTATATCATTATTTGTCTGTTGTAGTATAATTGTTGGGTCTTTTGTTAATATTTTATATGTGAAGTCATCACTAAGAATATTATCCATTCTTGAACTATAGTCATGTTTATTCATCGCAACTGTAATACTACCCTTATCTGCATTCAGAATTAAGATATTAGAATTACTTTTCAAAAAATTTCCAGTTTTCTTAACATTGTTAAGAATAAACTTGTCTCTATGAAACAATTTAATTTTATTCATATGGTCATCATTAACTTATATTCAAAGGTCGAATAACATAAAACTAAGTAATCGTTTATTTATTTTTATTTCATTAAAAAAAATATATAATTAAAAAAGCCTGTTTTGAGTTCAAACATTTACGCTGGTATGAATAAAATGTGAACAGCTTTCCCCTCGAAATTAAATTTTCCCCGTCCATTTTTTAAGGGAAAAGGGACAAACTTCGAGGGAAAGTTTATTCACTATAAGAGTGATTAACTCCGCATTTCTCCCTCAGTTCTGTGCAAATTCCAATAAAATTTTATGTGAACACTTGTGTAATTTTTAATACAATTAATCATTTATTTAGAGTTATTATTGTTTTATTTGAAGTTTAACAACCCGCATGTTTATTTTATTTTATTTGTTGGTTTTATGTAGCTATAACTAGGTCAATTTAATCCTTTTAAACAATTGAAAAGTAAAAATCCTTTCGAAATATTCATACATTTTTGCAAAACAAACTCTTTGGCCACAGATACAGGAGAACAAAAGGAAACAAGTAGATCTTGCTGTTAATCCTTTAACTCCTTTCATGCTAATATTCCTAAATATGAAATAAACCCTAAAAATATTTTCATATTTTTACAATAATTAAGACTGAAGCATTAAAAACATAATTTATAAAAGAGAAACAATGTATTTATTGGTTGCAAATATGCGCGGACGCACATGCGTACAAGTAAACAGTACACTGGCTATATCCCTATCCTTACACACACACACACACAAACTCAGCTACTTGTTTCCTGTTCAACAATAGATCGGTGTTTCTGTATTTGGACATTAAAGGAAAAATATTTTGTTTTTCACATGTCGAACAAGTGAAATGTTTTGACAATACTCATCCGAAAACAAATCCCACAACTCAATTTGAAACAATGCGTTCAGGCGAGTACAACTCAATCACAGTTATTGTTCGGCAATGTTTTTTTGCTCTTGTATCAGGGGTTATTTAGGACATTTAGGATGATAAGTTTTCTTTACATGTTGTGTGTGTGTGTGTGTATGTATGTGTTTCTATTTATTTCACTTCATTTCATATTGCGATTTAGGGATTACAATTGTTTTGGTCAAGTAAAGCAGTTTTGGGCGGCTAATAGAGGGAAATTAGCAATTATTCACTTTACAAATTAGTGAAAATCTTTAGTAATTATGTGCAAATCTATTTTTCTATTTTCTATGGTTAAAGAAGCAAAAACAAACATACGCACACACATCCATAAAAATCTCAGCTGCTATGCTCTGTGTAGATCTAGAAGATCTGAATTATTTAAAAGATTAAAAATTTTTGTAACATCTACTTAAAATAAAAAAAAACAATAAGTACGATTACAGCGTTTTAAGTTCATTCTGAAAATTATTTCGACGTAAGCCCGCAAAAAATTTTGCAAACTGTTCACACTCACACAAGGACATTTAAATGGAAAACCAAAATGTTTCCTTCTCTCTTATTGCTGAAATCTTTCTTACATTCAATTGTGTAATTTATTTCTATAATTTTCTAGATATTTTGTTTAATTTTCATCTTTAGATGTTGTATATATCTGTCTGTCTGTTGGTTGGTTGCATTCATACAAACGTAATTGCTGATTTCCTAGAATTGCACCTTTTTAATGGAATTGTTGTGTTATTTGCCACTGGCAGTTGTAATTGCATCAACTCCTCAAAAAATTCATTCATTTAGATCTTTTGCCGCCTTTTCATTGATCTTATTATTGAGAGATTTTATTTATTTATTTTGTGCTATTGTTGTGGTGGTTTCACCGCAGCTGTCAAGACTTTTTTGTTGATGTTACGATATTATTTTGTTATGTTAATTTTTTCATTAATATATAGATAATAATAAATATAAGCCACTAATTTGCGGTTGCTTTTAAAACAGGAATCATATCTTTCGAGTACAAAGGAATTATATAACTGGGTTGGCTTTGTTCGCTAATTAAAAAAAATTGTAATGAATTACTGCTAAAATATTTTCCCTGCTAAAATGTGTCCGAAAATTGCGTACGGATTTTGGAAGAAGAGAAGCACCGTCAGCTCCGTATGTTCGTTATCTTGTGAAATAAGTGAAAGAAACTGGCATCCTCATCGATAAACCAAATCGTGAAAAGCCAAAAACAGTGAGTACACCCGAGAATATTGCTGCTGTGGCAGAAAGTTAATTCACGGTCGTTCTCAACAATTGAACATTTCGGAGACATCATTGAGACGAATTTTGCATAAAGACGCCATTTGAATGAAATTATTTTCCATTATTAACCGGAAGGATTGTACTTACAAAAAAAAAAAAATAAATTTGAGAAAATATTCAGTTGTTTTTTTTATAGCATTTTCAAAAAAAAAAGTTATTTGGCGGACCCTTTATAAAGGGTAATCACGATGGTCATTGTGCAAATTTGCACTTTTTAAATTTTCAGTGCATATTATGATTGATCGTGAGCATAACACTTTTATTTTTGGTGCAAATGTTCTATTTTTCTAAAAATTTATTCTGGCAACACAATAAACGTCTGGCAGCACTATCATAAGTTCTCAAAAATCTTCATTTGTTTACAATTATGCGCAAGCATTGGAATTAAAATAAATTTTTAAACAAATAAGAATGCCTAAAACCAGTGAAAAATAATATTGTTTTTTACAAATAAAAAGAATAGGGGCTGAAAAATGTTCTCTCACAAAAAGCTGTTGTCCAGAAAAGTGCGCGAGCGCAAAATTTTTAAAAATTAGTAAAATAAAGGCAACAGCTGATGGCAATTAATTGAAGTGTTGAAAAATGTTTACACTTCTGACTACTTAACTCGTTTTCTTATTGGTACTCGATTAAATACTTTATTTGATTTTACTTATTTGTGTCCGGCTAAATTTGTTCAAAAATACATGAATACATTTTTTGCTCTGTTCCAGATGCATAACGAAACAGTCCGAACTTGCACAAAGATACCCAAAAGCGTTCCACATAACAATTTTTGTGCAATTAAGAGAGTAATTGAGAGAGTATTTTTTTCATTTCCTGTACAAATTTGCACGAACTTTTTCTTTGGGTAAGTTCGGACAAGAATAATCAATCAGCTGTTTTTGTTTACATATGAAACTGAAAAATAAATCAGGAAATTTACAAGCAAAAGAAAAAGTTTAGTTTTTAATTAAAAAATATATTAGAAAGCAAAATGTAAAATTTTAATGGAAAAATTAAATTTAAACATTATTGCATACATATTTTCCTTAATCTTTAACATAAAAGAAAACAAAATATAAAAAATGACAATGATGCAACTGTTTAGGTTTTATAATGTTATGACTTTTAAGCGTCAAAAATCACTTAAATATATCTTAATTTTAAAAGTAAGCATCATTATTATTTGAAGAAGTGCAAAAATGGTTTTTTGCGTTCCAGCAATTTTGGGCAGTTTTGGCAAATTCAGAGAGTAAATTTCATTTTACTCTCATTAGTTCGAACTTGCGGGAGATCTTGTGGAACACACCAAAATTTTACTGCAAAAATTTCTGCAGTTCAAATTTTTACTAGTACTCAATCAAGAACTGTCACTTTTTGTTCTCATTTCGCTCTCAATTTGTGTTCTCATTTACTGCATTTTGTGTACTCGAACGCAATTTCGTAAAATGCAGTAAAGTTCAGTAAAAAATAGTAAAAACTTTTGTGTTCTCGAACGCAGCTAATATTTGCAACTGAGGAAATATGCACTACTATTTTTGCTCAAAGTTTTTTTTAGTGCAAACGAATTGAAATTAATCAAATTGCAAATACGTATATTTTGTTTTTGTGTTGTGCATATGTGTGTATTTTTGTACACATTTGTATCGTTTGCACACTTTTTTTTTAAAAAAATACACCATATTAAAAAATACTTTTGATAATTGAAATTGTGGATATTGAACAAATATTTTTAACGACGGAGTTGTTATATTGGATAAAAGATTTGTTAACAGTTATATAAAAATTTTTAATACGAGTTTTTAATATAAAACAAAATATATTGTTAATAATTAGTTTTTTGCCTTTTGAAGAAATGAAAATGCATTTAAGATATTTGTTAAATTAATTTTTTTCTTTTTTGAAATATATTCAAAACAACATCACAAACACCATAAATATTTATTTCATATATTGGAATCTTGACACTACACTGATAGAAAAGGCGTCATAACGCAGATGTATTGTGACGTCAGTACTATGACAAGTGTCTTCGTTTTTACCCCATGAATTTGTTCATCATTGCGATGTCAGCCTTAATATCACTTGGCAAAATTGTCATCAGTTAAAATTATGTCACCAATTGGATGACACATCGGCATCACACAAATGACGAATCGAAGTCAATTTAATAAAACATTTAATCAGTGCGAGGACTAAAATACATCGTAGAAACGACTCATTAGGCTTAATTTAATGACAAACTGCCATTAGGTTGAGCCATTGAGATTGACTTAAGTCAAACTGAGAGAATATGTAAGTAATTTATGTAAGTTGGTAAAAAGGAGAAATTCAACAAACGGCGTAACTTTGTGGGCTTCTAATTTTTCTATATAATTTTTTCGTTACAATTAAAAAGAGAACAGACCACAAAGCATACATCATTACTCAAATTTATAGCAGAGTTTTGGAAGAATACATTTGATTTAGAATGTTGTTCTATGGAACGTTATTAATAAGAGAATGGTACGATAGAAGCTGAATATTTTAAAAATAGACCATTTAAAAAAACACTGTAAGGGCACTGTATATAAAATCCTTGTCCAGAATTTGTTGCATATACTTTGTTAGAAGTTTGTACGTTTTTTTTGATTCCTTTAGCCTTGGATGCTCGTGACTGCTCGTCGAATCGACGAAGCTCATTTACACTTTATCATATAACAACAACATTAGCTGATGACCAAAGCTATAAAAAAAATTAAAACACAAAAATGAGTAAAAATTCGTATCAAATTTTGAAAGCGAAGAAAAACTTTTATTTTTATGCCTTATTTGATTTTATTTTTTAATAAAATGCCTAATTAAAACACTTTTTGTTGATTTTTTACATTACAAATCGTTCCGCTAGAATTTTTTTTTTAAAAGTTTAATGTTCTAAAATGAAGAGTAACCTTTCAGGGTTAAACGAGAAATGCATTTTTAAAAACTCTTATGCGCATATAAATTGCTTTAAAAAAAACTCATCAAATCAAAGTGCATGCATGCATTTGGGGTTTAATTAAAAATTAGTAAATTTGGTTATTTTGAAACGTGGCCAAATTTTCATCAGGGGATTGTCATCAATGGGATTACACATCACAAAAATGACGAATCGGAGCCAGTGTAATAAAACATATCATCAGTGCGATGACTCGGTAACATCGTAGAAAGGAAATGTTAGGCTCAATATAATGACGAACTGTCATTAAAGTGAGGGAATATTAAAATTTACTTACCCGTTACACATGTTTGTTTCACTTTTTTTGTATTACGCCCTTTGCTCAGAGAAAAACTCTCAATTACAAGACACCAGCAGCATGCTCGATATGGTTTTCGTAATCATTCTACTTTGAAAATTTGATTTATTTAACAAAATAATTTATAAAAATAGAATATGGGAATTGTTGCTTCTTATTTTACTTTTTAAACATGAAAATAATGTTAATAATACACAATATGTGGCATCGAATTGATTTCACTGTAGTCATAGCAGAGATGGCGCATAAAATATGACAAAATTTTATGATGACGTTCGATACATGTCATATTTTCCCTCATTGATGCCATTTGTAATAACATTGATGTCACAATTCTGATGTTAGGGCAACATCAATATGAAGATGTATTTTTCTATGAGTGTATGTATTATCGACTAGAATTTTGAAACTAAAACAAACGATGGACCAGTTAAAATCTCTTCTATTCAAAAAACGTTTTAACGTACCCAAATATTGATTCAACCCAATGAATGATCTGCCTATCGTTTGGCCTTTAAGTGATAAAAACAAAAATATAAAATTTTTTTTTTAATTTGTATTTAAAATTATTTGGACACAAAATAATTAATCTATTTCCCCTGCTGCATTAGAATATTCGGTAGCATATGTTGAATAGCAGCTGCACCTAGGGATGATCTGTTCCCACTATTTGAACTTTCACAAGAGAGAGCTCCATGAAGTGCGGGAACTCCCTTGCCGCGTTTTTTGCGTTTAAGCCACAGTCACCAAGGCTTTCTCTGCGAAATAGCATAATTTTGTGAAACACACACTTCATGATACAGTCAACTTTATCAACAAACATCAACAAAATTTACTCTTGACTCTATATCCACTCCAAATCCAAGTCAAACCACATCCACAACTCACTCCACTATGCATCAACAACTTCCTCTACATCATCAATATCACAGGCTCTCAACTCTTCATTTCCTCCAAATCCCAGTCACACAGGATCTACCAACGCTTAACCATACCTGGTGACCTTTCTTTCGCTTTCAATATCCAGGCTATATCTGGTCTTACCCAGCCGCTATAACCCTCCAATCTATTAATAACTACTAAATCTTCATTGCAACTATCATCACCACTCCCAACACTCCATTCCACTTTAGCACTCATCCCTCTCCGAGCCTCAACTTTTCGCCTTACGATAAATCCAGGTCTTCACTGATTAGGGTTGGGAAATCAGTTACTTGGCCTTTCATCCACTTTTTGCTAGGTCCTCACCCATCATCATAACCCATTTTGATTGTCACATTAAGTGTATCTCTCTCAAAACAAAAACGCCCCCTTTTCAGGAGGGCATGCCCCTGGCGGCCTCAACCAATAGTTCTGACTTCCGTGGTACTAGATGATCTCTAAGTCAGCCACGACTTGCAGAGACCGTATGATCTCCAAAACACTGCCTTTTTTAATCTACTGAGGAATAACAGGTATTGCCTGCACCTCTTTTCCCCAGAGAATGTAACATCAGAAGGTTGATAATTCTTAAAATTATCACCACACCACTCGGGGAGAGGGCAACTATCACAGAAGAGCGGTATTGTTAACAGAAGAGCTCTATTACTTACTTTTTGAAACAAAAAGGCAGAGAGAGTGAGTGACCAATGAACGAAGTTCCAAGCAGGGCTGTCAGATATGGCGATTTTTCGCCAAACGTGGCCAATTTTTAGTCCATTTGGCGATGGAAATTTGCATTTGGCAACTTGGCGATTTATTGGAGATATTTAAAATGATTGGCAATTATTTGGGCGATATGGGAAATGCAATTTTCAAAGATATTTTATAAGTGTATTTTCAAATATTAAACATTTAAATTTACAATGATATCAAAGGTAAAATTTCCAATATTCAACGGAATTTTTATTATAGTTACTTAGTTTACTAATCTCACGAAAATATACCTTTAAAATAAAATTGCAACTTTTACGTTAACAAACGGGCATGTTCTGATAGTCGCAAAACGCTTTATATTTGCGATTCTGACTTGAATTCGCATAATAGGTGCTCTGTATATCGAAACAGCAAGAAGTTTGGCGACTTTAAATTGCAAAATGATGCTCAGGGGAACCAGAATATTTTTAAGAAACTATGGCAAATCTCAAGCCAAACGCACGAGTTTCAGAAGACCATAAAATTTATCTGGCGTTTTGGGATATCAAATCGTGCGATTGTCAGAATGTAACCGAATAGTCTAAATTTATTAAACTTAATTTATTTTTGGCGAATTTTTCTATACAAAAATCTCAAGAAAATAAAATTTGGTGTATTTTGGCGATTTTCCGTGTATAATTTGGCGACGAAGGTGAAAAAATATCGGACAACCGTGGTTCCAAGAACGAGAAAGATTTATATCGAGCGCAGAAGTGCGCAAAATTTAAGCTGTGGTTGTATTGATGCATATTAGTATTAGTGAAGAGACTGAGTTAGCCCAGCAAACACATAGTGAAGCGTTTGAAATATGATGCTGCATTATTTAGGTAATACTTTAAGCCATCCAACTAAAAAAAACATTTTTTAAAGTTATCAAACTGTCTTCCCTCTTATTTATAATTTCTTTATAATATAAGAGGCACGGCATATTACCAAAAGCATTTCATATTGCAAGCCCGTGTGTTTGCTGGATAATACCTAATTCTTGAAAAATAAATACAAAAAATATAAATGTACGTATGCATGTATGTATATAAGCATCCGTCACACTCGTCGCTAGATCATTGACGACTAAATGAAAGAGCATAAGAATGTGTGTAAAGAATTTGGGTGAATTGATCTGAACAATTGTTCTATTGGCTGCGCACCCAGCAATGATCTAGCGGCACATCGATGTATAATTTATACTTCCAACAAAATTCCAAGTTTCGTCATTCCTAATGATTTTTATGACATTAATACCAATCATATTACATACCTAAAATCTCAAAAATTATTAAGTATTAAACTGTGTAGAACAAATTGCGTATAATCCGATTTAGAGATTAACGAAAACATACGCTCGCTAACTGGTGGCATAAATAAATTAAAGCTGCGTTAAGTGACATAATAATGAATTTAACAGCAACAATTTTTAAAAATGACATTTTAATCTTTTGTGAGAAAATATTTGGCAAAACCAATTAAAGGAGTTTCCACCCTTTTTTCCAATTTCAATAAGAAACGATATAAAACTAAATGAAATCATACGAAATTTTAAATGTGTTGTTCAGTCTGTCATAATATTCATAATTGTTAGGAGAAACCTGTCAATTGCAAAAAACAGAATCTTAAATTAAAAATCTTTTCGAGGGAGGTGGAATAATTTGGTAAATTTCTTATATCCTTTAAGGTTGTTACATACCCCTTTCTTCTGGTGTTCTTGTTTTCCTTTGTGGCTTTAACTTTACGTGGTGCCTTTAATAAACCACTAAAAACATGAAGCAATTAAAAGGGTGTTTCTTTAAATTTTAAAGCTAAAAAAAACACACTGACTGTCTGTGAACCAGTTGGACGTAACGTCGAAAAGCATTACAAAGCTTTCCTTTTACTTAACACACACTCATTCACTGTCGCACTATTTATAACAACTGCGCCAACAAACAATTGTCATTTTTTATGATTTTGTGCGACAAGCACGCGTTTGTGGATTTTAATCCGTTTGTTTGTCATTGACATTTCCAAAGCTTCTGTTAAATGTTCAGTTTGTTTACAGAGATGTAATGGCTGCGATTCGTTCTCCACAATCTACGAATTGCTGAACAAGAGATAATATTAAAGAATAAAAACATTAAAGGGCGCACTAAGCGTCTCCTTTTTTAAATTAAATTAAACAAAAGTATGTAATTATCTCAATCATTAATATTCAAGCACTTCAGGAGTAATGTCATGTTGGACTTGGGATTGCTGAGGTATGCTGACTGGAAAGCCTTAAGAAATTATGTCCGGGAAACTGAATTTCTTAACGCCGCACAGTGGCGCCCGTAGAGCAAGCGAGGTTGCAAAAATCAAAATTTTCATGAATGCCGACGAAGTTTTGAATAAACCCATGTTATAGGAAACTTTTCAACGATTTCAAATATGCCACTCTTAATAATATCACATTTTTAGTTTAGAAGATATAACCGTTCAAAGTTGACCGACTTTCGGTTTTCAAAAAAACACACAATTTTTAGTCAATTTGTTGCGATTTCAGGTGTAATATCACGAAAAATAGGTAACGAATCGCCTTATTTTTTGTTTGTATTGATTGATGTATTTATTAAATGTATAATGATAAAAAAAAATTAACTGTTTGCTTTGTGTTTCTCCTGGTAAATCACTATTTAAAAACTATCCGTTTTTTCACTATTTTTCAACTTTGACGGAAAATAAAAAAAAACTATATTTTTCTATATTTGCCATATTTGCAAAACCTGTTCTTTGATTATTTCTTTACATAATTCAAAAGGTTTTATCTGCCCGTACGTGCCCGTTTGGCTTCTAGAGGTAAAAAAGTTTAAAAAGACATGGTTGCAGAAATTGTATGGCGTCCATCCCTTATATGTTTTGACTGACAGTAGTTTGATCTAATAGTTATTATATTAGCAGGTACGTACCTCACATAAACAATACTTTGGCGTACAAATGGTCAGGAACAATATTGACTTATGGTCCCTACAGGTAGGCACAAATCTTATTTGGACACGTGCATAATATCAAAATTGCATTATTCAGCATAAATCCATATGTATGCAGGGAACAGGTAAATTTTTAGGCATGGTAGCATAAGCCTATATATTGCAAAATAAGCATAATGCCTGGATTAGTGTACGCCTGAAAGTTGGCGCAACAATTACTGAAACCATTTAACAATTTAAGTACTGAAAACATGGCGTTGTACAATTTAAAATTATTTGAACTGTTTAGAAAGTCAACCACACCAAAGTTTTTCACGGAAGTGGAAATTCTTCCTGAGAAGTTGACATTGATCAGCAAATGAGGCTGCGATGGATCATCCGGACAAAGCGTTTATAAGCAAAGGATATCTCCCGATGACGCTACAATATCGGACGGAAATATGTTTATGGCATCTGTTGTTCCTTTGCGGCTAAAATCGGATGATTCCCTACACTGGAAAAATCCACGTCCGTCATCAGTGCATTATTGCCGACCAATAATGTTTCAGTTTGCAAGGGAATCGGCAGAACTCATAAGGACTACGGTGAAGGACATTAAAGAACAAATAAGCAAGATTAAGCCTACAAAGCTGCAAATTGGAGAAGGAAAATATATTGAATGCAATTACGAGTTCCACCTGACCATGGTTGACGGAAAAGTCGTAAACGAACTGACAGGAACAACCTCAACAATGTCATGCCCGATTTGCAAAAAGAGTCAGAAGAACTTTTTTCAATTCAATTCAATTTATTTCATATATAATATGTTACATCTCAATTTTATATAATTAGTTGTAAAGAGTTTAAGATTAGTATCTTTTTCTGCTTAATTATAATATATTTCAATTAGTTATCATATACATATATATAGACAGAATTATATTGGAGGTAAAAATTTAGCAAAAACCTATTTAAACCCCTTTTTTCGTTTTATTTTTATATTTTTTTTATCGATTTTATATTATTATTTGTCAGAAGAACTTTGGTAATTTAAACGATTCTACAAATGAGGAGAATTACGAATATGGAATGTCACCATTGCACGCAAGGATAAGGTGTATGGAATTCTTGCTAAAACTGGCATATACCCTACCACAAGAGGAAGAAAACTTCGATGAAAATACATCAATAAAGGATAAGGAAAAGATCAGAAAGAAGCAAATACAGGATGCTTTTTTTAAACAAGTTGGACTAAAAGTAGACTGTCCCAAGCACGGATACGGTAACTCAAACGATGGAAACACTTCTAGGAGATTTTTTGAAAATGATGAGGCAGTAACTAGAATCATTGGAATTGACAATCAAATCGTGAAAAGATTGGGAACGATCTTGGATGTTTTAAACTGCAAAGAAAATGTCAATTCTACAAAATATGGAGAATATGCGTCGAAAACTGCATCTCTTTTAGCAGAAATGTATCCACAGAAGAAGTTGACCCCGACCGTCCATAAAATATTGGCGCATGGTAAAGATATAATTGAGTACCAGTCTTTGCCAATTGGAGAGCTTTCTGAAGAAGCACAGGAGTCTCTTAACAAATTTTATAAAAAATATAGATTGCAGAACACATTCAAAGCATCAAGAGTGAGGCAAAATGAGGACCTCTTCAACATGTTGGCAGCATCTTCCGATCCACTTATTTCTTCCCTGCGGCATGTGAAGTCACGAATAGAGTTACAAAATAATTATAGTTTAGAAATGGTTAGTCTTTTAGATATACCTTCTCTTACGAATTGTGATGAATATTTTACAGAAAATTGAAAAAATAAATTTAAAAAAAAAAATAATTTTTTTTTTAATTTGTTGGGTAATAATTTAAAACATAAAACCCTTAAGAAAAAAAATAAAAACAATCTAAAAATGTAAAAAAAATTTTTTTTAGTTACCATAAAATTGATTTTTCTACTAATTTTAACTTTGATAACCCATAAGTAGGCCCCTACAAAGCGTAGCACCCTTTCCAAACGCTCATTTCATAGGCTGAACAGTTATCTATCATATGCTGTTTAAACTGTTCAATTATCTTATTCGGTTCAAAAGATATGATTTTTGCAACGAAAAAACTCAAATGGCGCCACTGTGCGCCGGCCGTTAACCCCGTCAATATAGGTGGTGGTAGCCTTATCCAACGAAATCCCCCATTTTTCCTCTTAAGGAACGCACTACAGGCCCGGTCAGTGATGTCAGATGTAGGGAAAATTACCTACTTGTAGGAATTTTTTCTCCAAAAATCAGACTGTAGAGAAAAAAGACAGATTTTTTATTTTTGTAATATTGTAGGAAATTTGTCCTGTGTATGTAAATTTAAATATAATCTAACTGACTGATGAAAAAAACCTCTGTGGTATAAAATCATATCGCTTCAATGATCATAATTTGGCAACTTTGTTATTAAATAATTGTTTTTGAGTATCAAGTATTCAATACTTTTTCAATCCTTTAAGCGGCAATTATTGCATTTTTATAACTTGCACAAGGCTAAATATACAACAGATTACTACTTACTCAATATATAATTTTTCAAAACAAGAATTAAATTCTCTTACAAAGATGGATTTGGAACCATTTTGGCCATATATATTAAAGTCTATTTCAATGATAATTTAGTATTCCCTTGCCACTCAAAATTATTCAAAGTTCTATTGATTTTACCACATTTCAATTCAGATGCAACAAATTCCATATGTATTCTTCAATCTCACTTATGCTGGGAATACACTATGCAATGCATATACGCAATCTAGCAAATTTGTTTTAGTTTAAAGTAAATTAAATTTACTATATTGAATTATTTATAAATTTTGAGTTTTACTTATAACTAATATAAAGTAAGGAAAATTGTAGGGAAGGAAATTTGCTGTTGTAGGGAAATGTGGGGATTTTTTTTTTATCAAAACGTGGAGAATTTTAAAAATGTCATCTGACATCACTGGGCCCGGTAGTGGCATATATGTATATCTCAACAGATGTGAGATTGTATTTTTTATGGTTCGCCCTCGTTTCGACCTAACCTAACCTAACCGTTGGAAAGTCCTCTCGATGTTATAATGTATGAAATACAACTCCGTGAAATTATCCCACACAGCTTCAGACTGAATTTATTCGATTGCATGGGCTCTGTTTTTTTAAGCCCCGCTGAGGCTTGTGGCTTATTCGAATAGACCTGCGACTAAGGAAAACCTTACAAGTAAAAGTCTAACGGGGTAAAATCTCACGATCTCGGTGACCAGTTCACACTACCTCAATCGATGACGCCACCAGTTCAATATCACGAAAAAGAAACTTTTCGAATTGCTTTACTTGGCAGCCGCAATTTGCCTTTCAATTCCTTTCAATTTGCAATACACTTCCGCTTTTATTCTAACACAATCACACTTTTTAAATTGACCACGAGATTGCTTTCAATTTTACCTTTCCATTTATTTGGCAAATTAACGTTCCATTTAACAGCTGATTACAAGTTTAGTGAGCAAATTTTTCGCTTATCGTTATAAATTGTTTTCTTGATGACATCTTGAAAGTTAATTGCTTAAAAATTCCGTTCAGCCTACGTTGCAGCTTTTAATTTATGTAAATTTTGACAAACAGTATGTGCAAAAAAATTGGATCCCATGTAGATTGTTAGCGTCCCAAATTTGAAAATTTTGTTTGTTAACGTGCCCATTCATCTAGAAATGGGCGTCAGCGATTAAAAACATTTTTTCGGTGAAATAAGAGTATTGTGTTGATATGACAATATTACTTGCACGTATTCTTGAATGCTTTATCCGTCGATGGTGATTTGGCAAAACAGACTGAACAAATGACAGCCAATTCGACAAATGTAACCTAATATTCGTGTAGTGCGACATTCGTCTATCCCGAATCTTATATACCCTTCACCATAATATTGAAAAGCCAATTGTGTCCTAGCTCATATGATATGAGTACTATCATGTCAAAATCCCTTTTCTAGAACCACATTTTTAAAACCAATAAATATATACAATATGTATGTATGGATAGAATATGTTTAATCTAAGTTATATTAACCTTTTTTTGATTTTTATGTATCATATTGTACCAAAATCCAAAGGATTCTCAATCTTTTGATGTTAAATCCACTGGCGAAAAAAGGTGCAGTCAATACTTGGGACTCGGCAGTAGATCAGAATTGGCAGGTGTCTTTAGATCATACGATTTCTTTATATCGTGGCTGACCAGAGATCTGGTACTTCGTCAGCAGTCTGACTATTGGTTGAGGCATCCAAGGCATAATCTCTTTGGATAGTAATGTTTTTCGATACGAAAATATTGCTTTTAAGGGGGGGAGTATTTTTCTTGGCAGAAGATATTTCACTTTGAGATAAGTTTTGTAATAAACACATTCTGTGTGGCAGTCAAATGAGTGATGATGTGTGTTGAAGATTTTAGTTGGTTAGAAAATTAAAAGGGCGCAGCGGCTGGACAAGAGCAGCTGGGGCCTTGATATCGAAAGCGGGCGAAAGGTTGAAGTACGGTAGATGATGAAGAGAGAGTGAATGAGAGAGAATGTTAGTTGTGGTCAATAAAATATTAAATAGACAGTGAAGGCTTGAAGCAATAAAATGGTGATGCTGGTTGTGGGTCGAAGAAACTAATGAAATTCGACTAGTGAAGACTTGGATGTTGAAAGCGGATGAAAGGTTTTGGTGCTGGTGATGTGGGGGGAGGACGGTTCATTTATGAGCGCAGTTGCTATCCAACTAATGCTGCTGGCTGTTTCCAATTGCAGCGGAGGTAATTCTGTCGGATAATACTCTAAATTGATAATGTATGTGTAGGTTGCGCTCACGCATGGTGGCGATTGGAAAACGCATTTTTTACACCTAGTGGCTAAGCTCCACCATGATATTAGGCCATGTGGCAGGTACTCATATAAATCATTTTCACATTTATAACAAAACTTAAAATCAGAAGGAAACTTGTATGGGGGCCAGGTGAAATAATGGGCCGATTTTGATCATTTTTAATATGAAATATACGAAATATCTAATAGGATGTTTACATTAAAACGAAATCTAGCATATTTCATTTTAAATCTTCCTCAAAATTTAGTGCGTTTACATTAAACTTTTTTTGACACGAGATTTTGTTTTCATAACAAAAGCAGCCGACTGAAAGTTCTTTGTGTATTCAAGACATCCATAAAGAGAAATAGGCATTTACAAATGTGCATTACCCTTTATTTATAATCAACTTCATTTATTTTATCACCATCATCTTTTTTACTATTTTAACAAAATTTTTTAATTTTTTAACAGTTTTAACAAGCCGCTTTTATTGGTTTTGTTTTTTTTTTTTTATTATTAAAGTGTCATTTTTTTCTTGTGCAGGGAAGTATTTTTTTATTGCTGTATAAGAAAAATCATAGTGGCATCACTATGTACTACTAGATTTTGAGTAGACTTCGTAATTCGTCTATAATTCGGTAATTTATGAACCGATTTCGCTTTATATTTATAGATTTTGAGAAAAAAAATAAGATTAATAGATTATAAGAAGACTTAGTAATATATGCGAAAACTTAGAGACATTCGTGGTTTTTGCTCATATCTCATTCAGGGGGCTAATTCTGGCAGACGTAATCGAGCACTTTCCCGATTCGAAAGCAATTTTATTACTAATTCTTTCAGCCGATACTGAACGAATCAAAATTATTTTTTCAGTGTTGTTAAGCATTTATTTGAGTTTTCACAACGCTAAAAAAATAATTTCGATTTGTTCAGTATCGACGGAAAAAAGGAGAAATAATATTGCGTTCGAATCGAGAAAGTGCTCGATCACGACTGCCAGAATTAGACCCCAGTTGAGAATCGATCTGGTTAAATTCCAATAGCCAACTTTTCCGGAATATTTGTTTTTTTCATATATTTATTTATTGAATCCTCTTTTGATACCTCTGAACTAACAATAATTGTTCAACGCTTTAAACTAATACTTACACATTTAGCTGGACAAAAATTTATTGGAAATGCATACAATTTTCTTGTTTATATAATATATGGTCTTCCTCTATTTTTGTTAAATGAGATCTAGTCTCCCTTATTCGTAGGCGTAGCTGTATGCGATCGTTAAGCAATGTTAAGCAAGGTGCCAGAAGATTCGGGTGAGATTCGAGCTTTCTAAATATTTTGCTCTATGTCTGATAATTTCCCGTTTAGCAGGGGTACTTTAAAATCTCTGTGCAACTGTTGGTTTTTTATATACCACGAAGCACATGCTGTCATTCTTTAAATCTTATTTTGGCAAATTTTCTATTTTTCCGGCCGACGCTGTTCCCCATAATTGTATACCGTAGCACCAAATGGGCTTTAAAACCAAGTTGTATATAAAAAGTTTAAAAGCAATGGCAAGTTTTGAGTGCCTGGCTACACTCATAGAAATATTCATCTTCATATTGATGATGCCCTAACATCAGAATTGTGGAATCAATGTTATTACAAATGGCATCACTGAGGCAAAAATTGACATCAGTCCAATGATGAATGTCGTCATAAAATGTTGACATATTTTTTGCGTCATCTATGCAATGACTACAGTGACATCCATGCCACATCGATGCCACATTTTGTGTATAATTAATATTATTTTCATGTTTACAAATTAAAATAAGAAGCAACAATTCCCATATTCCATTTGTTTAAATTATTTAGTTAAATTCATAAAATTTTCCACGTAGAATGATAACGAAACCCGTATCGGGCATGCTGCTGGTGTCTTATAATTGAGAGTTATTCTGTTAACAAAGGGCGGAATACAACAAAAGTAAAACAAACATGTGTAACGGATAAGTAAATAATAATTTTCTCTCACTTTAATGACAGTTCGTCATTAAATTGAGCCTAACAAGTCCTTTCTACGATGTTCCCGAGTAATCGCACTGATGATATGTTTTATTAAACTGACTCCGAGTCGTCATTTTTGTGATGTGTCATCCCATTGATGACAATCCCCTGATAACAATTTGGCCAAGTTTCATAATAACCAAATTTACTAATTTTTAATTAAACTTTAACTGCCAGTTCATCGATTTCGAACTTTAACGTTCGCATAGAAAATTACACTTAAAACAGCAACAAAATTATAAAATTTGTTTTTGTTTTAAATGTTGTTTTCTATGCGAACGTTAACGTTCGAAATCGTTGAACAGGCAGTAAATACTTTGGATTGTTGAGTTTTTTTAAAGCAATATATATGCGCATAAGAGTTTTTAAAAATGCATTTCTCGTTTAACCCTGAAAGGTTACTCTACATTTTAGAACATTAAAGTTACTCTTCGTCGCATTGACGAACTTTTTAAAAAAAAAATCTAGCGAAACGATTTTTAATGTAAAAAATCAACAAAAAGTTTTTTAATTAAACATTTTATTAAAAATAAAATCAAATAAATCATAAAAATAAAAGTTTTTCTTCGCTTTCAAAATTTGATACGAAGTTTTACTTATTTTTGTGTTTTCAATTTTTTTAAAGCTTTGGTCATCAGCTTACGTTGTGGAAAAAGACGGAAAAAATTATATGATAAAGTCTAAATGAGCTTCGTCGATTCGACAAACAGTAAGCATCCAGGGTTAAAGGGATCAAAAAACGTTCAAACTTGTATTTACATATATGCAACAAATTCTGTACAAATTATTTATGTACAGTATTTTGCCCTTACAGTGTTTCCTTAAATGGTCCATTTTTAAAATATTCAGCTACTATCGTACCATTCTTATATTAATAACGTTCCATAGAACAACATTCTAAATCAAATGTATTCTTTTAAAACTCTGCTATAAATTTGAGTAATGATGTCTGCTTTGTGGTCTGTTTTCTTTTTAAGTGTAACGAAAAAAAAATATAAAAAAATTAGAAGCCCACAAAGTTACGCCGTTTGTTTGATTTCTCCTTTTTACCAACTTACATAAATCCGTAAAATGCTTGCCACCCTTTTTTTGAAGCTCTTTCTGCTATTATGCGATTTTAAATGTTTAAGCTTAATTTTTGTTATTTTCCTACCACACCATTTAAAATTAACGTTCCCTTTTCTGTAGGTGTGGCATTTTTTACAAGGATTTTATTGTTGCTGAACAAAAACAAAACAACAACTGAACAAAAATAAAAAAATACAACTTTGTTTGTTTGGTATCTTTTAAGTGCTCTTAAAAGTAAATAAAACAAACAGCAAAAAAAACAGAAAAAAGGAAACCATTTAAAGGTTTTTTTCACTCTCATCCAGAGCATCAACAGAAAAGCTTTACGACAAACAACATCAACTACCACAGTTCATCCCCCATTTTGATAAATAGACTTTTCCTTACACCAGTGGTAAAATAAAAATTTTAGGCTTTAGTAAAGGTTCGAAAGAAAAGTGCGTGTGAATTGTAATGACTTATAAAATCGCACTTGGTTGGTGTGTTGTTGTGTTCATTACTCGTGCAGTTTTTTTGTTGTTGTTGTTGCGTTATTTGGATTTAAATCAATTCATAGCCGACTCATATGTTATCAAATCATCCGTGTTATTTTGATTATACATATTAATATTGATACTTAAAGTGTTGAGCAAAAGTATGTGCTTGGCTGGTTATAAAGTTCCCAATTCTGGGATATATAGATTTTTTTATTTTTTGTTTTATTTATCATCGAAAGCGAAAAAAATTAAAATTTACTTATAGCCTATTTGTATACTCCATGTGAAATTATTCTCATAAATTTAATGGGAAGGTACCCTGATTCCCTGATTTGAAATGTATATTCATTTTAAACTTAGTTTAACGTACTCTTAAACTCGGATTTTTAAGGCGAAATGTGATTTATTTTTTTATTTTTTCATTAAAGACCAACATTATAAGCAAAACTAAGCTGTTCCGTCGAAATTTTGTATGCAAACTTAGTAATGACGGCTCAAATCTGTTTTTAGATTAACTAAACCTACTTTAACTGAGATATCAAAAATCCAGAATAAGTAATATAAACGGCATTATCTCTTATCTATTAATAAGAATGTAAGCCGTGTTACCGCTAAATACTGAATTCCAAATATGTACTATGAAATATGCCAGTGCCCCATAATTGAAACTACGTTAGTTAGAAGTCGCATAGTGGCTTTTTTACAGCTACACATGAAAAGTAGATCAACTTTTGGTTAAACATCTCTTTTTCTTCTTAGTGTCATATATCACTACCTTTTGGACTCATTGTTATTAAGATTATTATAATATTATTTCGTTTTTATATTCGTGTTACATTACAAATGTTGTGTATTTAAATGCACAATTGAAAGAAAAGATTGTGACTTTTTTCTCACCCGTTGTTTGGTTTTAAATCGTCGGCTTAAATGATTAATTGCGTTATAAGCTGGGATCACACGATTGCCGCAAATGCACCAATATGCACAATTTTGATTGTGCTTTATTGACGCACAATAATGACATTGCACCTCTAAAATATTCTGAAATCACACGATTGCACTGTTTTATACAAATCTAATTGAGAAAATGTACTATATTTATTTTAACACATTTTGAACACTGGTCGCAAGGCACATCTAATATCTTTTTTACAAAACACAATTTTTTTTGATTGTTGATGTAACTATAGATGTGGCAATGAAATGAAATGTATAACGTTAGTAGCAAGTTACTTTCACGGTGTTAGTTTTCTATGGGATAGTTTTGTCACTTTAATTGAGCTTACCAAGTCAGATGTCGTTTAAATTTTTGTTCTTATAAAAAACTCTTTATCAACAAACAATAGTCCTTTAAAATATTTGATCGGATTGGCAACAAACGGCAAAACAAAAAAGGAATACTGTACCACCCCATAAGACATAAGGTGTTTGTTATACAAGATGGACTTCTTCGGAAGGATATAGGTATAGTAAGATTTAGAGAATTGTGGGATACTTTTATACTGTATTTTGTATCATGTTTTCATAAAGTCAATAGTATAATAGCACCAGAACTTGCAGAAAGTATGGGTGAGTTCCAAAACGTCAGTTGCTTTTTCAAGCATTCTGCAATGCTACAGTGTAGATTTTTACAATGTTATCTGTCCCAAAGTGTACCAAAAAAGTTATCAACAAGATAACAATAAGCAAACTATTCATTTTTAAACTCTTTGATACATTTTTTTTTTTTACTTTGTATTAGGACGCCTTGGAGCTCAGTAGAGCGTACCACTTTACAAGAAAAAAAAGTATTAAGTATTTTTTCAAGGCGGGTAAAAAAAAAACTTTTTTTTTGCCGAAAGTGGGAGTCGCCTTTTTAAATTTTTCTTTATAGCTTTGGCATTTATAGTCCGATCTTAAAGTATTATTAATCAATGTTTTTGTCTTTAAAAAACCAATGTTTTGCCCAGATCTCTGTTTGTACTCCTCTAATGTCAGAAAATTAAAGATCGCAAGAAACTATTCAACTTTTGCTAAGGAAGTAATTCGATAATTCCAGCAGAAACTTTTTTTGAGATACGGTCTAGTGCTCAGCTTTTTATTCGGTTTCTTATCGCTCCTTAAAAATTGTTAAGTATGATAATGGGCCATTTTGCATTTTATATAACGATATATTTAATTTTAAATATTTTAAAAATTTGGTCGGATTCAAAGGGTTATGGTAGGTTTTGCAGACAATTTTGGTCGGATACAAGTTTTTTAAACGGCAACCCTGATTGTAAGCTCATTTGTATTTGGCAAACGTTTAAAATTAATGCATCTGACAATGGTGCCATTGGCACCATATTGTTTGATCTGACCACCGTCTGTACGAAGCTATACAAAAATAACATGTATTTTGATGTCAGGTGTTTAAGGTTCTTCTGTCGTCTGCTTCTTCTTGTGTGTTGAGATGAAGTTTTAGAAGAACAATTTATGTGAACATTTTAATATAATCGCCTTGGTATTAACGCCTTAACTCGTATATTAATTTTTACAAAAATGAATTTGTTTTGATAACATGCAAAGAAAGTTACATGTAATTAATTTTAAAGTTTGCTTACTGTATTTTTAAAAATTACATACCCAATATTTATGACTTAAATAAATATAAAAATGGATTTATATGATATCATTTTCTTTACAATATTCATTAAATATGAAATAAAAATGTTATGTTAAGAAATGTTAAACGTTAAAGATGGATTTTAAAATTTTTTTCAAAATGTATCTTTTTGGAAACTAAAATGTATCTTTCTCGAAATTTCACTGGCAGCACTGGTATATATGTATATTAAAAAAAAAATTTATAAATGATTTCGGCAGACATTTTTTTTTAAAATGTTTCTTCATGTAAGAAACAGGTCCTTCCAATATCACAAAAATTAAATATTAATTTCAAGTTTGTATTTAACCGGTTACTTAATTTCCAAGCTCACAACATTTTTGCCCCACACTGTAAGCAATCTTTGCTTAATAACAAACATATACACGTAAATAATACATTCCCATATTGTAAAAAAATGAATGTATTAGTGTTTATTTCCTCTATAATTGGCTTTCTTTGCATTTTCTGACATTTTCATATTTTTGATTTCGACAAAAATTTTTTTTCTTTTGTCTAAATATGACATGAATTCATTTCTATAGAAGTTTTGGTTTTTGTGGTTACAAAATATACACTTTGCAGGAGTTGACTGGATGGGTGGGTGGTGTTCAATTCATCATTCATGGTATTTAATCATAATTATATGTTGTTTACTGGTGTGAATGGTTGGCTGGGTGGTAAACTGGTGGTGATGGGCGTTTGCCACACTTGTCTTGTGTTGACAAACATATCAATTAGTGAAATTAGTTCCAGATAAACACTTACAAAAACACATCTTTACAAACATACTCAATATTTCTTCATGTATTCATGTGCATACATATACATACATATTTAAATACACAGGCACACAGTTATTTGTGTGGTATGTATTATTAATTTCCTAAAGTAATTGGATTATTTTAAATAAAACTTTTACAGATTTATCTGATGGGAGTTCTGATATTGAAAATACTCAAGCAATATCCATACAAATGCTGTGAAATCTAATACGTACTTGCTAAAGCTAAAAGCAAATGAGTTTCTGTAATAGAAAGTGGGTACCAAATTTTAAAAAGTCAATGTTCAGGACTTTAGTTTTAGTACTTTCGCTAATTGCTTATGCCATTTTGAATATAATTTTCAACATTTGTCTAAATTTTATCACTATATAAACACATATAGTAAATGAAAACAAGTTAAAACAAATTCCGAAAGGAGCTAAGAGCAATAATAATTTTACGACAATTATGAGAGCTTTTGAAAGAAGCGCTCATGTTTTGGGGCCAGAAACGAATTAAGACAACTTTATATATATTTTACTAAAGCCTAAATCGATCAAAAAGAATGAAAGTCAGTAGAATTTGAAATACCGAATTCAAGAATATCAAAATCAAGGCGAATTCATACAAGGTGGTCTTATTTTGAAAACGGATACAACATTGTAAAATACTTTAACGGTGTGTCAAAATAACCGTAAGTCAACACCAAGTCGAATTCATATATAAGGTGGTATCGATATTACAAGTAACAACACCAAGAACACTACAATTTATTTTTTTGTTGCTTTCGTTGATCGATATGTCAAAAACACAAGAAACTTTTGACATTTCTCTCTCTAAGTAAGAAAAAAAAGTAGCACAGTTGTGGTTTCAACGCCACCTGAAAATGAATTCGACTTGGACTACACCAAAGATAAATATCTCAGCAATTCGGCAATAACGTCGGCAGAATAACAAAACAATATTTCTTATTGCTCAGCTAATGTTAGAGGGAGGCATGGGAAAACGTATTTATGTTAACTCATGATTTGTAGAAATCAAGGAAGAAGGCGAAGTAAAAAGTGACGCCATCTTACAAAAATTTGTATTATTAATGTAAATGTTTACTTATTCTTTATTATTTAAATGTATATTAATTTGTTTAATCCAAATTTAGATATTTTTAATTAGGCTTAAGTTCATTGAATTTAATTTTAATTAAATTATTTTTATGAAGACAGGAATTTTACAACATGAATATAATTAAAATTTTATTGATAATTTTTCATTCTTGACTGCGCTGAGACTAGAAACCATATTTTTTAAGCTTAATTTGTTTAAGCTTGAGTTCTTTTTTTAAATAAAAATATTAAATTTATTAAACATATTTTTGTCTGCTAAAATAAAATTAATACTTTTATATAAAAAAGACCTCAAGCCTAAATTAATTAATAAATATTTTAATAAAAAAGATAGAATATAAAAAAGTGTATCTTAACCAAAATAATTTTTACAATATAATTTTAGTGTTTATTATTAAAAAAATTATTTTAGTGTTTATTTTTAATAATTTGATTATTTTACTATAATTATAATTTGCTACCATTTCACAAAACTTATTTTTCCCCACACAATTGCTTCTATTTTTTCCTTCTACTTCTTTTTTTCAATTGAGAACAATTATTGCAACATAAATTGCCGGCAATATTAGCTGTGTGTCAAAAGTATATGCTATCACATTTTATTTTGTTTTTAATTTAAAATTGTGTGTTTTGAAATGTAATAATTTAAAAATGTTGTAAATTTCATAATTCTAAGTGAAAATTATAATTTATTTATGAAAGATTTCCCAGAACCACCAGAACGGTATTACATTTTAAAATATGGTTAGTTATCAGCTGTTACTTACGTAACAAGGTCAAGGCCAAATTTATCACAATTTTAATTTCTGTATTTGATACATGATTGTTAAATTACTTATAAAAAAAGTCAACGTCTTTAAAAATATTAGTTTTTCTATTTTTACACTTTAAACTTTATAAAAAACTATCAACCAGAGCAATTTTTATAACCCTAGGATTATCATCTGGCTAGACCAAATTTGTGTTTTGTTGTAATATTTTTCGAATATAAGAAAAAATCGAAAAATCGAACTGGAACGTGAATTCTATAAATGATGTGTGTAGAATCCAATATTTCAAGTTTGAATCATATTAGACAACTACGGCCCACTATGCGCTTAGTTCAATTTAACTATAAAAATCAAGCGCAAAGCTCGTTTCAGCTATGGTAGATGCGAAAAAGCAGATTAAAGACTACATTTTCGATGAATTGCATGTGGAATAAAATAATTAAAAATTTTAATTATATAATAAATTCGTATAAGCAAATAAAATAAGAATACTTTCAATAAAAAATATATTTATTTACTTATTTATTTTTGGCTTTTCTAAAATTTTTTGGGAAAACGTTTCCTGATGATCTGGCCTAAGCAACCAGTGAAATGCGCATAGAAACAGCTTATCCTCCAACAATACATTTTCAGTTGTTTTATCAAGAATAAAAATAGGGAATTAAGCACAACAATTAAAATCTTTTAATAAATAATTGTATTCCCAAAAACAACTTTGATAATAAATTTTTGCAAGTGCACGTGCATAAAAAAAACTAAACTGGCAAATTGTTTTTATTTTTGATTTCTTGCGAAAACAATAAAAGCAATTTGTTTTTGTTTTTAATTTCTTTTTTCTTAACCCACTTACAACTATGTACATTACATGTTGGGAGAATTCCAAAAAATTGTAGTGGGGAATGTAAGAAAAGATAAACTCACTGTTTTATTGTTGGATTTTTGTTTTAGCTTTGATTTCGTTGCAAATAAGACTTTTTGAGTGTTTGTAATTCTCATTGCCTCTGTAGTCTTCTTTGCCGATATTTTTGGCGTTTCTAAAATTTTTGGGAAAAATATTTCCTGATGATCTGGCCTAAGCAACCAGTGAAATGCGCATAGAAACTGCTTATCCTCGAACAATAAATTTTCAGTTGTTTTATTAAGAATAAAAATAGGGAATTAAGCACAACAAATAAAATATTTTAATATATCGTCGGTCACAGGTTGACAACTCTTAACATGTTTTTTTGTACTTTTCAGGAGACAAAAAAAAAGTTATTTCTCCGTTACTAAACCGTGTTGGAAATAAATAAAAAAAAACCAAAATTAGTAGGAGATATTTATTGTAAGATAGTGTAAAGAAAACAACATGCTAACATGCAGAAGGACAAACACAGTATTTTGGCTTCAAAAACCCCGATTCGATTTTTTTGCGAGTTAAGAGATGTCAACCTGTGACCGACGATATGTATTTATTTACAATTATTTTTAATTATTTAAGCTTGAGGTCTTTTTTTATAAAATATTATATTTATAAATATATTATTATCAATATTTCGCTAACCTTTGGTTAGCATCTTCAGGAAATTAACAAAATTTTATATATGTAACTAACAAATAAACAATTACAAAATTATGAAAAAAATTTTCTTGTCATAAATTAAATTTAAAAACCCATTTGTCATAAAAAAAAAAAAAAATCAAAAACATAATAGCAAAATATAACTAAAGTATAACAATTCATATAAACTAAAAAAATTTCCTATCTATAAACCTAATTCAAAAACTATATTTACAATAATAAAAAAAAAAAAAAAAAAAAAAATTGTTTCACTAAAGAAAAATTTCTATAATATATAATAATTTTTTTAACTAAACTTATTTTTATCTTACATACTTATTAAAACATATTTAACTAAACTTATTTTTAATCTAACATACTTATTGTATATGTATATCGTGACCTAAGGTCGAGAAGGTCCTAATTTTTATATAATTTAGGTGTAAATAGAACCCTCTTGTTCCAAGGCTGCGATTGGTATATTTATATTATATATTATCTTTTATCTCCTAATGACTAAATTCCTATAATTATTCGCTATATGCTCTGTGTCTGCTTTAGAATGTATTATTTGTGTCATTGGTGTATTAATTATGTGTAACATTTCTAAAATATATCTGCGTTTGTAGTTAGTTTCAGTGTTTAAAACCGATGCTTCTTCAAAATTTGGATAGTGATTAGATTGATGACAATGATGACTTAATGCTGTTTTTTTAGAATTTATATCCATATATTTTTGATCCGATTTTTGTCCTGCAACACTGGTCCTTAATTTGTTCTTGGTTGTAACTATGTAAACCTGGTTGCATCTCTCATTATCATTTCCCTTACAAAGAATTTTATAGACAATGTTCGACATATCCCATTTACTAGTTCTATCCTTTGTCTTGCTAAATAAACTGTTCAATGTGTTATAAGCCTTGTATGCTACCTTATATTTGTCAGTGTCAAAGATTCTTGAATTTTTTATTCTCTCCGAAACATTGTATATGTATGATACTGCTTTGTATGTCATTGGTTCTTTTGTACTCGTAATACCTGCACTCCCATAACTCTTATCTTTATATTGATTATTTATTTATTTATTTATTTAATAGTAAGTTACACAATTTCTTACATTCTAAGGAAACAACTATTGCACAGAAATGGCTTTGCCTTATATCTTAAATATTTACAGGTTAATTACAAAAATTGAAATATATTTATAAATAATTTATGATTTTGAAGGAAAACTATTAGCAAAAACCTTCAATATGAAGAAAACAAGGAGATATAAATAACATAGATTTATATTGATTAATTAATCCATAAATCAAACTATTTGGAAAATTGTTTTCCCTTAATAAATTCATAATTTTAATTATGTTATTCCTGTGATAAACCTTGTCACTAATTGTAAGAACCCTTTTAATTAAATTTCTAGCAGTATTTGTAATAATCTGTGTCCAGAAAAATAATTTACAATTCTGCCTGATGCTGTTGGTTTCTTATACCAATCTATTAACAAATTATTTCCCTTTCTTATTATTAAAGTATCCAAAAATGGTAATTTTAAATTACTTTCCGTTTCTAAAGTGAATTAAACTCGTTAAATGTTTCTAACAAGTTATTTATCCCACATTCAGTAATAATGCAGAATATGTCATCAACATATTTTATCATTATTTTAGGTTTAATATTCAATTTTTCAATGGATGTATCAAGTAACCTTTCCATAACAATATCTGCTACAATTGGAGAAGCAGGAGATCCCATTGGAAGTCCCCTCAGTTGTGTATATACCTTTCCATTACAACCAAAGTATCGGTTGTCTTCTATACAAAATTTTAAAATTCTTAAAAACAGTCCCTTGTCAATTTTCGTCTATTGCTCTATTATGTTCCATTGTTCCTCTATTATTTCAAGTGCCAAAGTGACAGGTACACTAGGAAATAGCGATACCACAGCTAATGAAATTAACTTTTCATTTGTCTGTATACAATGATTCCTTAATTTCTCTTAAAATTGCACTGAATCTTTAACATTATATATAAAATGTTCTGTTATTTTCTTTGAAATATTCGTTAAATATCTACACAATTCATAAGAAGGTGAGTTAATAAAAGAACATATTGGTCTCAAGGGAAATTCAACCTTATGAATTTTTGGTAAGCCATAAAGTTTTGGAGAAGTAGCAATATTCGTTTTCAGTTTATGTCTTTCGGATACTGATAAAATTTTCTGCCTAAAAAGTTCCTCTATAATTTCGTTATTAGTTTTCTCCAACCTATTCGTAGGATCCCTACTGATTACCTTATACTTTATATCATCTTCTATGATATTATTAATTCTTATATGATAATCTCCTTTATACATAGCTTCGGTCGTGTTACCCTATATTCCTATTTTTCCTCAAAAAACTTTTCGTCTCATTAAATGTATCTAATATAAACTTATCCCTGTTATCTAATCTCATTTTGTTTAAATAATTTTCCAGAATAGTTTATAATTTATTTCTAGCTATTTCTTGATCTTCCTTCCCTTCTATGGTTTGGACTAAATCCTTCCCTTCCGTTATCATCTTTAGCTTAGGGAAATTTTCCCTCCTAACTAGTAAAACATATTTTGGGCCTAATGAGGGCATCCACTTAACATCCCTTGGAATATCCTCTCGAGTTTTATTTACAAAAAATTTATTATTTATTCTAATTCCTAATTCTTCATTCTTTAATTCCCTAGTTTATCACATTTTTTCCTATGAATTTGCCTTACCTTTTAATTAAAGGAAGTATCAACTCTCTCTTTAAATTTAAGAAATTGTCTCATTTCCTCTTCCGTTAAAAATCTTTGTAAATTTCTAATATATTTATTTACTTTTTATTTAATTGGGTTTTTTAGCTATTCTAATTGTGGTCTGGCCAGACCAAGAGGAGAAATTAGTAATTAGTAAAAAGTATTTCCTCTTTTCCAAGAGCAACATTCTATTGTTGAAAATCAACCATGCTATTATAAGTGTTAAACATATTTTAGTTATTATTGACCAAAACATGTTCGGAGGCAACCAAAATATGGTTGTGCCTTTTTGATGGAGGACTAATTTAACCATAATATGGTTATCGAAGACAATAATATGGTTAAAATAACCATAGGATGTTTACAATTTTATTAAAAAATAGTTTTGTTGGAGGTGACAAAAACTTATACATATTTTTTCTGGAAAAAGAGATTTGTCATATTTTGCAGACTTCCTGTGAATGTACTCGTACTTAGATATTTTTTATTATTAAGTTATTATGTGTCATAAATACAGTTACAAATTATTACGTAAATCTTTGGCCCGTTATAAAAAAACAGACCAGAATCTTTAGCAGTAATCGAACCCGCAACCTTTAAATTGATACACTAGATCACTACTGTATTTTAAAAGTTAATTGTTGGAATACATGTAAAAAGTTTCTAAAAATAAACAACATGTATTTTTAATTGGAAATTTAAATTTTTTTAATATCGACTCGGTACTGCAAACCCTAAAGGTCAGACACGACCTATCTATAAAGTGGATGAAGATCTACCTTATGTTCGCTGTTTTAAAAATAGTGGTACTGGTGCACCAACATATAGAACGGACATCGTGTTTGTTTAAATATTCTAAACCTTTTTAATTAATTGCCCCATAAGAATAACTTATTGTCCGAAAAACTCTCCTGTGATAGATATATCTGCTTGTTTCATGTCATACTTGAAAACAGCCTCATAGTCTAATAAAATACCGAGCATTATCTTAGTGCAGATGCTATTGACAGTAATCGTTGAACACACATTGTCTCGAATAGATACAGGGCAAGGGATTTCATGCAATTGGTTGCAAGCACAGGCTTTATTTTGTTTGATTAAGAACAAATTTCTTGGAATTCGCTACACTTCAGTGATAGTAATCTAAAATAGCCTCGATGTATTATTTAGCTAATAATTAACCAATTACCATGAAATGATAATTAATAATTTGTCAACAACAAAAATAGAATAATATTTGTTACCAATATTGCATTATTTTCATTTCCTTATTTTAAGCAAAAAAAAAACGATTCCAAAAATATGGACATTAATGACACTCAAATAGTAAAAGAAGTGTCTTAAAATCGAACTAAAATGACAACCTCTTACAAAAAAAAAAACGATTTCCTTTCCAAAATAAATAAATAGAATTGTAACCGGAAATAAAGTTAAAGTCAATAAATCATAATATTGTAAGAAATATGACAAAGAAAGCTGAAAAAAGCATAAAAATTAATAAAAAAAAAAAACACCATAAATACAAATAGATAATAATACAACAGTTATTAGCCTAAAATAAATAAAAGGAATTCTTAGAATCTCCCCTTGTCCAATACAACTGGAAAATAAGGACGTGTTCTACACAGGAAGAAGGCCAATTAAGGCGCGTGTTTAAGAGCGACGTTCAATTTGTTACATGTAAAATTAGGCGTGCATGTGTGTGTGTTTATATTTTTTGAAACTGACAAAAACGGAAATTTAACAAACTTCTGTATTAAAAGGATAAAGAAAACAAAATTATACGTTAAACGGTTACATTTTGAATGATTGGGTTGTTTGCCAGTTTTTTTTAAGTATTCTGGTTTTTTTTTTTTTTGTACAAGAGAGAAAAAAAATAAGAGGTTGGTTTGGGTGGTCACACGACAAACAATGTCATAAAAATAATAGGCTTAACCGCGAGGGGGTTGCATCTAAATCTAAAAACACTCACTCATATAAAGGACAAAAACGGAACAACATTTAGTTTTAACACCACAAACAAATGTAATTTTTTGTTTTACAACTTGTTAATTTTTTTTTACAAACTAATATTGTTAATAATTCATTTTGTAAGCGAGTGCACACTTCAGCGTTTGACTTGTTTTTGCTGGTTAAAAACTATTATTGGCCTTATAAATGAATTGAATTGTTAATATTTTTGTAGGTGTAACTAGCGTGTTGTATTTAATGCAACAACCCTTTAAACCAATTCATATGTTTTTTTTATTCATATAATTTTAAAAATTTACTATCCGGAAGTTTCTAAATACGTAGTTATTAATTTCCATCGTAAACAGGAAATATAAGATGTAATAGTTTGTAAAATGTGTCAAAGGAAAGGCTTACAAGCGTGGGAATACAAATTAAATAATTTCTTTAATAAGAATTAAGAATATAAAGATCAAATTGTAATGTTTATGCATAAATTTTGATTAAAAACTAATTCTTAAGACTTGACTTCTTTATCACATTTGGTGAATATTAAGACCTAAATAAGAATCATACTGTCAGATCTGTCCATTACTTCACCGAAACCCGCCCCCACCCCCCTCCCACCCTACAAATATTTCTAAGATACCAATCAATACGGATGTGGGTCTTAAAAATATTCAAAACCCAAGTTTAAGCTTAAACAAATTTTGTTAAAATCAAAAAGCAAAATCTTACACAGAAAAAATTATTAAATTTCTCCAATCACCAAATTTATTCCAAATTCATAATATCAAGCAAACAAGTTGTTGATTTTGCACCTATTACCAAAATGATTATATTGATTACTAATAATTTTAAAATTTTGAAAAAAAATTTTCAATAAATGATATTTTTAATTTAAATTAAAAAAGTGATCAAAAAACTTTGCCATTTCAAACAATGTGTATATTTATTTAAATAAATATTGACAATTCCCAACAACAATTCTACATGTTTAAATTATATTATTTTAAATGAAAAAAGTCAATTAAGATTTTTTGTTATTTAATTAAAATTTTAATTGAAAATTTATTTCAAAACAACTAAAATGTTAATTAAATCAAAATTAAATTTTTAATTTTCTTTCAACTAAAAAAATAATAAAGAGCCAGAATATACATATATACTTTATGGCGTCTTAGATGTATAATAAAAAACTTGCACACGGAATGACAAACTTAGTATACCCTCATTCACCACTTGTGGTGGTGGTGGGTATAAAAAAACCAATCAAATTATTGAAACTAAGCAGATTTTATTTATTTTTTTTAAAGAAGGAGAGTAAAACATTTTAACTGTAAAATTAAATGTAAAATATTCAATGTCCATTTTCCACTTATATGTTTTCTTTAAACTAAATTTTTTTCGATATTAAACAATAAATAAACAACACAAAAAATGTTGTCGTTTACTTAACACAAGCAGCTGACTTTACGATAACAAGTGTTGATTAAAATGTTACAGAATGGCAAAATCGTTAATTTGCTTGTTAAATTTTATAACAATAACAACTATTTTTAAATTTTTTTACAGAATCGCACTACCGGCAAAGATATCGAGATATCAAAAGGAATCTTCTTTAGTAAGGAGAATAGAATGAAACATTTAAATTGAGTAGATGGTAAACTATTTTGGCCATTATGCTGCTAAAGGCCAGTTTTCACTATTAAACTTTGTATTAATACATGTCAAAAACTCAAGTAATATGTAAAATTGTGATAATGTGAATGCAATGTGTTATGAAAATAACGAGTATGTTTACAGTGGGTAACCTTAGTAAACAAATTCGTATCAAGCTTGATAACGTTTTTAGTTAAATGAAGGATTCAAAACAATAAAACAAACTGCTATTGTATTTAATTAAAGTTTTTACGAAACCAGCGTAGTGAAAAATGAATATACGAGGGCAGATCAATAAGTGCGTGACTTTTCGAACTTCCCTCGTAGTTATATGAAATGTAACACTGCTCCTATCAAGTAATACCTGTTAATAGACTACTGTCAAGTTTTGAGCAAGTTCCGTCATTTACTTTGCGTTTAACAGCAGGATTTTTCGAGGTCCATAAAATAGGCATTTGTTTGACCAATAATTTCATCGTTGGATCTAAATCTCATTCTACCGACCCATTCCTTTAGGTTCGGAAATAGGAAATAGTCACTGGCGGGCTAAATCCGTAGAATATGGCGGATGAGTTACCAATTCGTAGCCAAATTAATGTAATTTTGCCATTGAGACTGACACGTATGCACTCGTGCATTATCTTGATGAAAAAGAACTTTTTTCTTGGCCATATGGGGTCGTTTTATTTTAATTCCTCGTTAAATCGGTCCAATAAGTTGGCATAATATTCGCCGTTTATTGTTTTTCCCTTTTGAAGGTTATCGATGTGGATTATCCCGCGTGCATCCCAAAAACTGTTGCCATCACCTTATTGGCCGACAATCTTACCTTGGCCTTTTTCGGAGCCAGTTCACCCGGCGAACCCCATTGTTTAGACTACTGCTTGGTCTCCGGAGTGTTGTAATGGATCCATGTTTCATCCACAGTTACAAAGCGCCGCAAAAGCTCATTCGAATTGCGGTTAAAGAACTCCAAACAATCCTTTGAAGTTGTCACACGATTACGTTTATGGTCAATTGAGAGCAAACGCGGCAGCCATCTTGCAAACAGCTTTCTTAAGTCCAGCTGATCATTTAAAATCGAAACCAGACTGCCATATGAAATGCCAATGGCATCAACAATCTCACGCACTTTTACTCTTCGATCGGCCAACACCATAACGTGAATTTGTTTTGCATTGTATTGACTTAAATTGGTCGTCTAGAACGTTCAGCGTCATTTGTACTTGTGCGACCACAACGAAAGTCAGTAAACCACTTTTTTACCATTGAAATCGATGGCACAGAGTCCCTATAGTATTTATCAGGCTTTTCCTTGGTTTGATTGATGGTTTTTTTTTGCAAAAAATTATGTTTAAATTCACTTTTCACCATTTTTAAAAAAATCCACGAGGTTGTTTGTTTTGAACAGCTGTTAAACGCAAAGTAAATGACGGAACTTGCTCAAAACTTGACAGACGTCTATTAACAGGTGGTACTTGATGGGAGCATTTCATATAACTAGAGGGAAGTTCGAAAAGTCACGGATTTATTGATCCGCCCTCGTACCACAAAGAAGCTATTAGTATTCCGTCATGCACCGATCACTGTCGTCAACGTTGAACGTTAATTTTCCATGTATCAAACCTTTTTAAGGCAAACAGGCACTAAATGCTGATCGTTAAATAAACAGGCAAATGATACCCTTCGACAAAATGTCTATCTAATATGGGAAAAAAGATTGTGAACAACAATATTTTGACTATTATGCTTTAGAACAATTACTATATCATTAAAAATAAGTATTATATTTGAAAGTAGTTAAGGATAATTAAATAGTAATAACGTATTTATTTCTACGAATTTATTTTAAAAAATTTACAAAACCGTAACACAAGCTCCAAATATAAAACGCTTTTCAAATTAAACAGCTTAAAATTCATCATTGGCACGAGTCTGTTATTCTGCTATTGTCTTATTATGAAAAACAAAAAAAAATATTATTTTATATGAGCATTACATGCCGTTTGTTTCTTTGACAACACTGACAGGAAACTTATCCTCATAAACTGACAAGCTAAAACCGTTTTAAAATGTCTAAACAAAAGATTTCAATTCCAAAACACCTAACATATGTATTTACGGACCGACCACATTTATTCAAACAAAACAAAATTAAAAAGCATTTCGCTTTCATTTCACGGTTTTCATTATATTTTCTGCAATTAAAATAATCAACCGGAAATAGAACACGAGCCAAAAAAAAGTACAAAGTTTGACTACTAAAAGGAATATTTAACATCCAACCAACCAACCAACCATCTATCACTTTAACAAAAGCAAGTAAAGAAGCCAACAGAAAAAAGTTTTATATTACATCAAAAAAAAAATAAAAAAAATTAAAAGATTAACATAAAATTCCTACTTCTGTTCATCATACGTGTATGCAGCCGACAATGAGCGTTTCGCGAGTACTTTATGATGTCAACAAACCCTAAAGAATGTCAGTAGAAACTAAAAGGAACACACGTTTCCGGTAGCGGTTTTTGAAATGAAACTAAAAGTGAGGAGTTGTAGGAGCAAAATCAACACTGACAAAGAAATGTTGAAGGCAAGATGTTCTTCTTTGTTTTTTTTTTACTTTACTAATAATGATTTAAGCAAATGTCTTTTTAACGTTCTTCTATTTCATAAAGGAGGCGTGTTGTCCTCCTCTATAAAGGCGAATCGCAAGAAGCTAGCAGCACATGTCCTTTTTGTGCCACAACTAGCAGCACACATTAAAAGGTAGAAATTACTTTTTTTTAAAAAAAAAGGGGTAAAAACAGTGGTTACATTGAAATTTTGAAGAAGCACTTGCGATTTTTACTAGGTACACTCAGAAATTGTTTTTAGTAGAATTTATGGCGGTAGAAGTAAATTTCAGAAACGGGGTTTTTATGAGAGAAAGCTATAAACAAATATGGGCCAATTCTAATTTTATAACATATTTTTATTATATGTTGTTAATTTTTTTTTTTTTTTCTTTTTTGATTTACATGAAATCTATAAAAATCTATATGGGCATCAATGATGCCATTTAGGATACGAAAGATACATTTTTAGTATATTTTTATGACTTCAGATACCATATAAAATCCTGGGGCCAAATTACGACATTCGATATCTATCGAGATTCCCATTTAAATTGTATTGTAATTTCAATCGATATCGATATCATTTCATTATAAATACTAAAAAAAACAGTGACAACTAAATACAAAAATAACAGGTATTTTGTTGTTAGGTTTTCTAAGTTCTCTGTCGTCTGCTTATTCTTGTGTATGTGTGTTATACTATATTTACACCTACACAAAATCTAGTACTTAAGAGATTTTGAGCGAAATCTTGTTAATTTCTACTAGATTTCCCATATAAAACAAAATCTAGTTCCCCACTAGATTTTGGCAAAATCTCACAAAATCTTGCAATACTCAACGACGATACAACTATGAATTTCATACTAATGTACTAAAAAATACAGCTCTGAACAAGAAAAATCTGATAGTTTGCAAAAAAAAATATATATATATATATATAAAAAAAGAGCGGGAAAAATAAATTTGCGGTAAATTAATAATTAACAAAAATAAACATTTGTGAAAATGGATAAGCCAATATTAAATGAACGGTATGAAAATTATATTTATATTAACTGTGTAGCATTACAAAGGCCTTAATTTACAGAAAACGTACCTACAAAAAGCAAAAGCAGTGCAATTCCAATAAATAGGCGATTTTATTACTTTAAATATTGTTTTTTAAGTTCTATGTTGTTTTTGTTTGTTTTGCAATAAAATTGTTACATTTAAAAATTTGCAATTTTGTCTCTTATTTGTTCACCTTTTGGGTTATAGTCGT
Organism: Pollenia amentaria; assembly: GCA_943735925.1. Taxonomy (NCBI): domain Eukaryota; kingdom Metazoa; phylum Arthropoda; class Insecta; order Diptera; family Polleniidae; genus Pollenia; species Pollenia amentaria. Next base: position 125,431,518 of record OX031007.1, read on the forward strand.
AAGTAAATTCTTCGCCATTTGGCTGCTCTTTTCCCGTATCAGTCGTCTTTTCCCAGGTATAATTTATTACAGGTAGTATATTTGCAGCAGTTTGTGAAACTTTATCTTTAACAAATGCTTTTATTTTTTAGGCAACAATCTTAATTCCTATTCTATTTGTTTTAATATAATAAAATTAGTTTTTGGCTTTCCATTTTTGCTAATAAGAGTTAACAAGACAATTTCTTTCCTTTTTCAATCAGCTGTTTTTGTTATGTAAAATAAAATCCGAAAATATGTCAAAAAGCACTGGTGTAAACGCCAAAAAGTGTAGGTGTAGGTGTAAATGTAGTATTAAGATTAAATTTTAGAAGAAAAATTTATATGAACTTATTATATATAAACGCCTTGACTCGTATATTAATATTTACAAAAATAAAGTTGTTTTGATAACATCCAAAGATAGTTACAAAGCTTTAAAGTTTGGTTACTGTATTTTCAAAAATTACATACCTAATAATTATGACTTAAATAAATATTAAAATGAATTTATATGATATCATTTTCTTTACAATATTCAATAAATATGATAAATATATTGGGAAAAAGTGTATCTTTATGGAAACTAAAATGTTTTAAAATTTTCAACGCCACAAAATATAAAGTGTTTCAAATTAAAAAATTAAATATGAAATCCTGTAGAAACCACCAATAAAATTATAAAATATTTTTGAATTTGTTTTTGCTTTCAAAGAAATGTAAGACGTTGCGTTGCGTTTTACACAATTAGGCCCTAAGTCTACTTCAGCAAAAATTTGTATGGAATTGTAAGTGATGTTTATAATTTTGCTTAGATTTGAACAAAGCGAATTCATTACAGGTGATCCGAAAAGCCCTGATGTTAACTCTTTTTAGCTTTATAATTCTTGTTTGTCAAAATTTTGTTTATTATCTTTGTTTTTGTTTTATTTTTGATTTTACAAAAACAAATTGCTTGTGGGATTTGTACGAGTTGTATTTGTTGCAGTACCGAGATTATCTGTAATGAATTCCGCTCGGTTTTGAATATAAATTTTAGCAAAATGTCTTAAAAAAATAATAAAAAATTCGTAAAAATATTGTTGCTTTATTATGAACAGGATTAACGTTGAGAAGGTCTCACACTTATTTTTGACATTTTTATTTAACAAAAAAAAAAGGAACTAACAGTTCAAACGACAAAAAGTTTAAGGAAATAATTCATTAAAAATGTGTCTAGATACACTTTTGTGTATTAATTTTACATTTGACTTTTACAGGGGAAACAAAAAACTTTACAAAATCAATACAGTACTTTTCGCTTATAGTCCACTACTATAGCTGCACAGTAATCGAATTTGGACTATAACCAATACGACATTTTATGGATAATAAGTGAATTATTGTATAATCCACATTTTGGGATTATATGTATAATCCAAATTATTTTCTTCAATAAAACCACTCAATATAACGCGTTAAATTAAGATTTCCTACAGCTTTTAATTTCAGCTCCAAAAAATTATTTTTGTACGCCAATTTGTATCTTCCTCTCAGAAATCGGAAGTATGATAACAAAATAAAACTTCCTTCAAAGGATTTTTATAAATTTACATATATTTTACATTGCTGAATCTTCTTGAATACTAGATTTTAACAATAAATGTTGTATGGCTTGAGAAAGTCGATCAATGTGTTTATATGAATTCTTTAATGACATCGACGATACGACGGGGTCTGAAAAATTAAGTAACGTATTTAATAGCACCCTCATGGTTAATTCGGGAGACTATTTTTTTGTTTGAATCTTCCTATAATTTCTGAAGTCTTTATTCTGAAAACATTCCAATGGGCAAAAGTACATATTTTATTATTTGACACGGCCGGTCGTTTGACAGTCCGTGTCAAGTAGCGATTCAGTTCAATACCAGAATTAGACTTTCTTAGTTACAATAACTATAAGCCATCCATTTTGAAAGTATTGATATTGTAATCTATGATTGATATGACAATTCAAATCCGTCAAAATAAATTACAGCCAAAAAGTTTTTGTGATATGCTGTCAAAAATAGAATACAAATTTCAGTTTTCCTGTAGGAGATTTACTTTAAAAAATACATGTTGATCTCGTCAAAACAAATTTTGGCCAGTGAACGAGAAACCAAAAATTCAAAAATATTATTTACACTTTTCTACCCAACACTTTTGTTGAGTGTATGAATATTAAAACCAGTTTTAACACTAAGATCATTTTAATTTTATGATCTTTAAGGACTTGAGGGTTACTCCTTCAAGTCGATCTTGTTTTTTTTTCTGCTTCTGATGCTTGTGAGCATGTGCATTATGCTGCAATTATTGTTTAATATTTCGCGGTCGTTGACAGCTGCAATGTGGGCTTTAATAGAGCACAACTCTAATATATAATTTACTCTCGTACAATTATTCTGATTTAATAATAATAAAAAGGTAGAATACAAATCAAGTCAAGGCGTGTGCTCTTCAACTTCAACCAAAAACACACATTGCTTCCTGTTTAACTAGATTTGAGATGCTATTGTGTCCTGCTACTTTAAGATTCATATTGACAATTTTAACCGGAAGGATCATGCTATACAGCGAGTAAATAAGCGTCTGGATTTAAAGAAAAGTGGTTGTTTCTCTTTATTACTTGTGCAAATTTCATATAAAGATTTGTTCTCTTTTATAAATAAAAATCTTAAATATGTTGTAGATCCTTGTGTTACACGCACTCATCTAGATTTCTTTCAGGGATTGTTCTGTATTTTAGGATAGGCTTTTAGAATTTTTGGAGGTGTATCAACATGTGTGCAATTAGATAAACATGTGCAAATAAATTTCTTAAGATTTGCGTTATTTTTTCAAGGACAACAAAGAACGCGTGCTCTGGGTGGTAAGAGTACTTAAGAGGGTGGTGCTGTAAGAAAAATTTACATCTGCCTTTTAAAATAAATAGAAATGTTGCTATATTCTTTTTAATAACATTAACATTTCAATTATATAACAGTTTGTTTCGGTAAATCATAAAAAAAGCATCGAGCGCACTAGAACATTTTAAAAATTTACAGTGATAATTATCTTAAAAACAGAAATGGATACATTAAATGTAATCGAAATTGTATTTTTTTTTTAAATATTTTCAAAATTTTTTTATCAAAGTTGTTTTTTGGAAAAGATAAGCTCATCACTGATTTATTGTTTGGTATTTTGTTTAAGCTTTGATATCGTTGCAAAGAAGACTTTTTGAGTGTTTGTAGGTAATTCTCATTCCCTCTGTAGTTTTGTTTGCTGATAGCTTTGGTTTTTCTAAAATTATTTAGGAGAACGTTTCCTGATGATCTGGCCTAAGCAACCAGTGAAATGCTTATCCTCCAACAATAAATTTCAGTATTTTTTATAAATTTTTTAAAAAGGGAATTAAGCACAACAAACAAAATCTTTTAATATTTTCTAAATTTTAAACAATTTTTTATTCTAAATATATTTCATTTTGTACCTATGCATTTTTCTCTTTGGTCTATGTATACAACATAGCTGCCAGAGTTGACGATTTGTCGTCATTTTGACGATTTTTAGGCATTAAAATTGTCTTTTGACGATAGGACGATTTATACCCTAAATTTGACGATTTTTCATATGACAAATTTGGTTCAAATTTACAAATTTGTTTAATATAATTTCACTTTTTTCTTAGCTTCTTAGATAATTTGATTTATTTGCATTATTTGAATTTGATTGTCAGTCATTTTCAGGTCTAAGCTGTTCATCATATAAAATATGATTTTTTCTTGCACGAGGCATATTATTAGGAGTTCTATTTGATCAGTTAGCACTGCTTAAAGGCATTTGACAACCACTTTCTTTAGTCTGCGTTCACATTATGAAACCAGACTAAGTTCTTAAGTAGGATTTTTAACGTGAAAAATAGGAATTTGATATTTCTTGGTTTTAGTTTATTTTCTTACTTTTTCTATTAATGCCAATACTTTTGAAAAATGTTTAGTTGTGTTACCTCAATAAGTTTCTAAACGAAAATTTTTATTTAGTTTCAAAAACAGGCGGAATATATTAAAATTTTATCGGCAACGGAATTTAAAAATAACATTTTATATTCAAAACTTGTTAAAAGTTAGTGGTTTTTTAGAATCGCAATTTTTGTGACGATTTTGACGATTTTTTCCTCAAAATTTGACGACTTTCGACCAATTTTATCTGGCAGCTATGGTATACAATCAAAACATAAAACGTGTTTTGATGTTCTATTTAAGTTTTAATGTTCTACTTCCCCTTTGTTCTAATTCCGCCTTATTCTGGCACAGCATTGTACTAGCAGTGATGGGATTTATGGCACAATTGGGCCATTTTTGGCACTTTTGAATGTTGCTTGGCCCTATGACCCTTTTGCTCTTTTTGCTTTTTTGGCTTTTATATTAACATTTTTGCTTTTGTAAAGTCTTTGGAAAAAGTTTCCTGACGTGATGGCCTAAGCAAGCAGCGAAATACGCATAGAAACTATCTTTACAACAACCAAAAATTTCAGTGTTTTTATCAAAAATAAAAAATGGGAATTTAGCACGTCATATAGAAATCTTGTTTATAATATATTTTTTGGTTGATAGGCCTTTTTGAATTTCAGGTGGCAGTACAATCTTATTTGTAAGGTATATACATACGAAGAAGAAATATAATTTAATAATAAAAAAAAGTTTAATCTGAGTTTGATTATTGAAACTGAAAATAAGCGCTTAAGGTCGGTATTCACTATCCTACATAATCGTACGATTCATTCACACGAAAATCTGACGGAATTCTATCCCACATACAAAAATGTCTGCAAAATCTGCTGTCGATGCCACACTATCCCACAAAAAAGATGCAAACTTAAATGACTCAGCTACTTTACAAGAATATGCAACTCTGATCGCATAGAATCTATCATTTTATGAAAATTTTCATAAATATTTGCAAGTCGGACAGACTGTCAAAAAATCTGTCACTCAATTCATTTTTTAGCCACACTGTCATACATTATGAGCACACAAGATTTTTTTGACACATCGTGCGACAAATAGGATAGTGAATACCGGCCTTTAGTAACATTAACCGACTATGTTAAGCCTACGCCGCAGTATGTACTACAAATTTTAAAGTGTTTATCTTTTGGGCCCATGGGCAGTAATGAACCAACCAAAATAAAATAATGTTATGTGGTTAAGATTCATTTATTTGTTCACTTGAAAAAAAATTAACAAGTGTCCAAATATGCTTCAAAAGGTGGAATATACCCTATTTACTAAAATACTCTTTTGACTATGCAAAAAATCCTGTAAAGATTAAAAATATCCACTAACAATAAAGCAGGGTTGTAAATCATAATACAAAATTTCAACTGAACTAGCGAGAAAACTAGGAAATCTCCTACATTTCTTAAAGTTCTAATACTATGCATAAGCTTTTTTATATATTTTTGTTATCAAGCTTTACGTCTGAAACTAAAAAAAATGTAGATGTTAAATACGCCCTTCTAAATTAAAGTTACGATATGTAATAATAACTTACAAATAGATAAATGTAAATATGTATTTGATTTAATGAAATGCAAATACTTTTTCCAAAATATAAAAATGCACAATCAAAACTTAAGCCTGATCATTTTCTGATTTTTAGTGTTAAAACAATTTTCCAAAGTTTATTTCTATAATAAAGGGATTTGGCCCTTTTGCAGTAAATTTGGCCCGTTTTCTTTACAATTTTGGCACAAGCTGAAAATTTTCACATCCCATCACTGTGTACTAGTGCAGTGTTGTTATATTCTTCTATATTTTGATCGTAAAGCAAAACAATTGTTTTCGGAAGTATGTGTTTTGCACTATCTAAATTTAATGAAATTTCTTGTAAGCAATTTTCTTGTGCTTGTGCAGCTCTTTAGTAGATATTCGTCATTCCCCTGCAATCATTTCCCTGGTAAAAATATGTGAATCCGGGGGGACCTATTTTTAAAATGTTAATTAATTCGATTAAATATTAAGTATTACCTACGATAATTGAGTAGCTATTCTTTGAAGGATTAAACCAACCTATTTGAAAGACTAAATTCTTCGAAAAAAAAAACTTTAATCCCAAAACTGATGTCGAAATTAGCCCGTAATATCAGATTCAACCACAAACATATCGCACTGGTTCCTCTAAAAAGAGTCAACTCAAAATTTTTCAATTTTTACTTTATGCAAGAAATCGATGTACAGTTTACACACTGTAAAAATTCAATATCATTTTCTCTAGTATTTTGTCAAAAAATGCAATTGTATCACTCTTTGTGATATAAGAGTACATATAAAAAGAAAACAGTTTTTTGTCTCTACTGAAAATATATAAATTTTGAGTTAACCCCCCTTAGAGGAACCAGTGCAATATGTTTATTTTTTGAGAATTTTTTTTATGTTTTTAAGTTACCTTTTTTTCTTGGAATTATTATTTTTGTGCCATTTTATTTTTAAAAACCCCTATGTCTGACCCTTTTGGCAAATTTCAAACGGTAACTCTGATAGAGATAGTGTGTCAATAAGGCTGAGTGAAATTGTATGGATGAAAAAAAAACTGAAAAGTTGTATAGCAAAAATAAAATCTACGGAAAATTCTAAAAAACTTTTCAGAAGAAACCAGAGGTCTAAAATCAAATCCTATTCTGAGCAAATCCACATAAAATCTTGAATGGACACTTTGTTTGCATTAGAAAAAAAAATTCTGTCTGTATATGTATAAAAATTTCCATAGCTTATACGTTATTAAAAAAAAAGGGAAATTTTGATCATTCAGTTAATCCAAAATATTATTTATTAATATATGTTTTCTAAATTTCTTGTATGACTGCTGGTTTAAATATAATTCTTAAAGCGTCAATCATACTTTTAGCATTAATTGTTTCTGACTGAAAATACATGTTTAACCATTTTATATAGTTTATGGACTTTTCAAGCTGTGAACATTTCAAATGTGGAGAATTAGGATTATAATAAGGACTCCACAAGCACATTCATTTTACGCGTGAAATATCAATTGGCCTAGCCATTAAATTTCTGCACATACCTGTGAAAGTAATTTTACTTCTTAGAATGTAAACATGTTGACCTAAACAAAAGAGGTAAACGTGTTTTACATGGTCCAATTAGTAGGTCTGCGCGAAACTCCTGCTGATTTTTTGCAGAGTTGTGTGTTTTTCGTACAATCGCTTTTGTAGCTATTGTTTTTTACATCTCTGTAATTTTCTGCACAAACAAATGCGGTTGGTTATGACATCTTTATCATGTTTTACACAAATAAAATGAGTGCTGTTTTTCCTATTGGTGCATTGTTGTAGTTTTATGCAGACCTACTCCTTGTCCCATGGTTTTCTTCTGCCGATACATTTTGAATAAAAAGCTGCTGTTGCGATCAGTTTTCATCCGTCCGGTATTGAATTTGCGTTATAATTCGTTTAATATAAATTTAATTGAAATGAGTTTTTTAACTAAGCAAATCTTATAAAGATAAGCCTGTAAAAGAAACAAAACTTTCAATAATTTACCCAAAAAGAAAAATAGTTTTCCTTTGCATCCTCAAATAAACCCAAAATGATTTCTTTTATCTAATTTGAGTTTAGAACCCCAAATCTGGTAGCCATGCTCTATTTAACTGTTTAAGCAGCGCGAATTCATTTATATATTAATTCGCCTTGTTTTGCCTTTGGCCAGGCGCAAGGATTTTCTCCTCTATGGTATAACAAACACCGGCTTCGCTAATTAAAGATTCCCTGCGTAGGCGGCATTTAAGCAGGCAAAAGTTTTATCTTCTCTATGGTACAACCAAACCCATCTTCGCTAACTAAAGCTGCCCTGTATAGTGCAAGGCCGAATGCAGAGGCTTTAGTTAGCGAAGCCGGTATATCTTATATTATAAAATGAAAATTGTGTGATTTTTCATTAATTTTTGGGTCTTTTTTCAACATTTTTGGAAACAATTTATTATTTTTTGGGCCATTTTTCGTTAACGTTGGGCGAATTTTCGTTCGGGCGATTTTTTCACACATTGGTTGTGGCAATTTTTATTTGGGTCATTTTGACTACTGCCGCAAAGTACATAAAACATAACGGAACAATCAGCTCTTTAAATTCCTTGGTTATCTCTCACCATACGAGTATTAAAGTATTTTTTAGTTTCTTTTGACGTTTTTAAACAAATCAGTATCAAAAACAAAGCATCCATAATTATTCAGTTAATGTTTATTTTAGTTAGTTAAGAGTAGTCTGAATTTCAAAATCGAATTTTCCGTCAACATTTTGTATACAAACTTGGTAATGGCGGCAGAAATCTGTTTTTAGTGCCCATGTTCTGTAACTCCCGCGGCGAGAAACTTTTCTATTGAAATGTGAGAAATGAAATAAAAATGCCATAAATTTAAGCAAACAGCTGTTTTTCTCACTTAACTGAGTCTGTAACATTGTTGGCGAGTAATAACTATAACGTAAGGAAATTTATCGACAATATACTGAAAATGTGTGTCTATAAAATTTTTGTGAGAAAGTTTCCGCTTTGAACTGTCAAATAAACTCACTCCTAAAAACGGGGCGAGAAAAATTTTTAATTCTAAAAAATAAATGAAAAATGCGAAATTAACACTGAAGAGATAAGTATTTTGTTCATGGCCGATTTTTTCATTGTTTAATTATTTTGCTTTTAACATTTTTGAAAACTATACGAATGTTTTCAAAGTAATTTTGTAATCAACAAACATTAAAGTCACACTCTACATTTTTTGGTATAGCCGACGGTTGTATTTTCGCCGCCGTAGTTGAGAAAATTTTTCAATTTTAGTCAAATTTGGTTGCCGTCAACGATATGTTTCACTGGCGTTCTCATCATCTACAATTTCATATGGACTTCGAGTGGAATATTATGACATTTATAACGTAACGACGTAATCTCTTTTGATAGTTTTCGACATGAGTTACAGACACACTTTTTTCTCACTTTTCGAGTAACGATGATTCCATTTTGTTTCACATGTTTTCGATGCGAGAAGTTCTCACCAAAGTTAAAGAACATGCGTACAGATTAACTGAACATAGTTTAACCGAGATCTCAAAAACTCAGCCTTACTGCCTGTTCATATATTTCCAAACGTTCGCTTAACTAATTAAAACAAATTATTAAATATAGTTTTTGTTTTTCATGTAAGCGAACGAAGTTTTTGTTCGAAATCGATGAACAGGCCATTAACGCGATGTAATTTCTTTTAATATATACTTTATGCAAAAAGCATGAAAAACCTGCCCAGCTTCTAAGAATATTTTGAAAGGTTCGAATGTGTTGTTATATATGGCATTTTTACCATTTTCATTTCGTATTTTTATTATAAATAAAAAATTGCTAAATAGTATTCCTTTTCCACTTATTCGTAAATTACATGCCTTAAAAAAACCAACTGAAACTTTAATTTGCACAAAATTTATAGCAGCTACTTGAGAATGTTGCACGTAGTTACTTTCTGTTGTTCAATTTGATTAATTTGTTAAAAAACTTAAAACTGCAGACAATGTAGATCGTACAAAAAGCGCACATTGAGTAATTGCCTGAAATCACGACAATCCGCTAAAAGTATACTAAAGCGGGTGGGTTTTTATACCCTTCCCCGAAGACAAAAGGGTATATATAACTTTGTCATTCCGTTTGTAACTTCAACAATATATATCTTAGATGCATATGCATATTTTGCGTTATTATGAAAAGAGAAGCTCCAATATAATTATAATTATATCACATATAGCCCGGAATTGTTTGCTATTGAAATTCAGCCACAGCGGTTGATAAATGGCTGAGATATAAGCAAAAAACCACGACTGCATCTAATTTTTTTCATAAAATCCCATGTTGTTATTCTTTTTTAATACCCATAATCAAAAGTAACAAGGTATATAAATATATACAAACCTTGCATAAGTTGTTTTTTTTTTTTTTTTGTAGACTTTCTTGCTTATTTTTACACATAACAAACACGATGTCCGTCTGTGTATCTGCGCCCAGAGAAAAAAACATGTTTAAATATGGTCTCCTCCAACAAATCTATTTTTAAAGACAATTTTAAACATATTATTTTTAATATAACCATATTATTGTCTTCGACAACCATTTTATGGTTAAATTAGTCCTCCATCAAGAAGGCACAACCATATTATGGGTGCCTCCGAACATGTTTTGGTTAATAATAACTAAAATATGTTTAACATTTATAATGGAATGGTTGTTTTTCAACCATAGCATGATGCTCTTGGAAAAGATAAAAATCATTTGTTAGTTTAAAAACAAATTATTGTCATATTTAACCATAACATGTTTAGAGGCAACCATAATATGGTTGTAGCTTCTTGATGGAGGACTAATATAACCATAATATGGTTGTCGTTGACAACAATATGGTTAGATTTAAAATAAAATGCTTAAAATTTTCATTCAAAATAGTTTTGTTGGAGGTGACCATATTAAAACATATTTTTCTCTGCGTGTGGAGAACGGAAAGAGCAAAAGTTTCCAAATTAGGTACAAGCATCTTCGTTATCAATACACAACATCCGGCAAAATGTGAGCGGGATTAGTGGGCGTGGCATTTCAATACAAAGGCAAGAGACAAAGTTGTTAAATTAGCAACAACCATATTGGTTATCAATAGCCCACATCCTAAAAGATGTATTTGGGAGTGGAGAAGTAGGCGTGGCACAAAATAGATTTTTTCATATCTAAAGAATTCCAACAGAAAAATGTTCCAAATTTTTTCCACATTGCTGGCTTATCAATACACAACGCTTTTAATATGGATGGGATTGGAGAACTTGGCATGGCACCTCCCGTACGAAGACACTATAGATTTCTGTATTGCTGCAGAACGGCAAGAGATAAAACTACAAAATTATATACAAGTAGCTTGATCATAAACACAGAACATAACTGTCTGTTCTTATCGCACAACAGAGAAGGGTACTTAAAGTTCGGCATAGCCAAATAAAGCATTCTTGCTTGTTTTACCTTAAACGTATTTAACAAGTCTGTCCCACAGACGGCTTCAACAGCAGTAAAATACCATCTAATCATTGTTTCAAATGCGCATACAAAATACATTTATTTAAGGAACAATAAACCGTAAAAAAAATCTACTCCTGAAATTCAGATCATTTGTAGCGATAAGTTTCTTTAGAAGAGAACAACAACAAATAACAAAAAAAAAAGAAACTAAAGCGGTACGTAGTCGTAAATAAATAAATGGAATTTAAACAGCGAATTGAGCACTTGAAACAAATTACCCTAAAGGGCAGTAACTAACGGACTGAAAAGAAATTTTTAACACATCCACACTTATTCATTAAGTTACACACACATCCACTTTCAGTTACTTAATGAACCCAGTATGTGACACACTTGTAAGTATGGCAAATTATTGTTGTTGTTTTGTTTTTTTCTTTGCCGATATGCAGCATGGTACGCAATGGAACTGTTTCAGTTTTTTTGAATAGATCTAAGATAAAGTGGGTTTATTTTGTAAAATGTTTAGATAAAGTAATAGACCCCTATGTTTTTATTCATATGGATATTTTTAATTCGTAGGTAGAAAATAATCAATAATCTGAAAGAGTGTTAATTAAATAACAAAAAGTCTTTTAAGCACAAATGTCACTAAAAGCACGTTACAGTTAAATTTTCGTAAGTTTTTTGATCATTTTTTTAATTAAAATTTAAAATATCATTTATGGAAAAAAAAATATTCACAATTTTCAATTCTTAGCAATGTATATAATAATTTTGGTAATACAGTGAGCCGCAAAACTAAGGACACACTGGCTTTTTGCTTATGTTTTGCAAATTTATAATTTTTTAGCAATAATATTATGACAATACTATTTTTAATTGTATATTTCGATGTTATTGTAAACTCCTACTTAAAAATATTGTGATCTTGTAAACAATTTCCAAAAAAAAATCAAGCTTTATTCAGAATAACGGTACAACGCTCACATAAAACAAACAGAAGATAGTTGGATTGTTTCAGAAGCATCGTAATTAACACGTGAAGCATTAGTTTGTTGAAGTCGCTCTGTTGTAAATTAAGGCCCTAATCATGTAAAACGCAACGCCAAAGAATTACATTGAAAGCAAAAACAAAATTTTGTAATTTTGTTGTTGCTTTTTAGAGAAATTCATGTACCGTTTTTATGCAATGTGAATTTCTAATGAAAGCAACAACAAAATTACAAAATATTTATGACTTTGTTTTAGCTTTTAATATAATTCTTTGGCGTTGCGTTGCGTTTTACATAATTAGGGCCTAAATATTTCTGTGAACAAAATTGAATTATGTCGCACCAGCAGCTCACTCTTGAAGAGAGACAAATTATAATAAATTTGTACGAAAATGACAATAAATCTTACGGTGAAATAGAATAAATAGTGTCTCGTAGTCGTTTTACGGTAAGAAAAGTCATTCAACGAAAATTGAACCGAGTCGAAAACCCACGCTGACAGAGAAAGATAAGCGTCACATAAAGCGCACCATTGAGAAAAATCCGTTCACTAGCGCCACAAAAATAGCAGCAGAGCTTGAAAAATACCAAAACAAAAAAGTTTCGCCTGATTCAGTTCGAAGATGCTTAGCTGATCAGGGATTGAAGTCATGTGTCCCGAGAAAAAAAATACTTGTAAACAAGTTTAACAGAGCCAGGCTCAAGGATTTTGCAAAAACCTATTTAGATAAACCCTAAGAGTTCTGGAACAAGGTAATATTCACCGACGAATCTAAATATTACATATTTGGTTCCGCCGGGCGACTAATAGTATGGCGCAGAGAGGGAGAAGCGTTGAATCCAAAAATATGTATGTCATCGTCTGGGGTTGGTATCTTGTATTTGTTGAAAATACAATGGACCAGTACGTCTATTTAGATATTTTAAGAAATATTCTACAGGATAGTGCTTCAAAATCGGGTTTAGCTGACGACTACTACTTCAAACAAGATCTTTAGTTTGCTAAATTTTGCATCTATTTTGATTAATTTTTGTGTTAAAAAATGATGCGATTTTTATACCCTCTGCGACTAGTGGTGAATGAGGGTATAGTTAGTTTGTCGATTTAGACATGTCCGCCTGTCCGTATGTTTAAAACACGCTTACTTTCGAAAGACACAACGGAAAAGAACAACATTAATGTTGAACTCTTTCTTGTTCCACTTAGCAGTTTGGGGTGTAAATCTATCTGAAATCGGCTTAGTCGAAAAAGAGCTTTGAACCCAAGTGTAGAAAATTTATATTTTTGTTACAAAAATTAAGTGGTGACAGAATTTACCGATTCTCATTAAATTTTGAACAAATTCGTTTCTTATGACTGGGTCCATAATTGATCATAGGCGCCATGTAAAGCGTTCTTCCTAAAATCATTTCAAAAAGCATTAAATTCTACTAAAATTGTATTAGTGTATTGAGGTTCAGTTTAATTTAAGTTATTTTAATCTTTTTGAAGAGCTATCTATAATTTATGATCGGTTCAATTATAAAATCTGCTCTTAAAATCACTTTTATGCGCCTAATAATATTTCTGAAACAAATCAGAATTTTTCATTTAACTTAGGCAACGAAGTATACGACTGTGAGGTTAGGTTTTATGAAGATTGGCTTATACTCCTGAATTATTCGAGCTCATGGTGCAGGGTATTAAAGATTCGGCGTAGCCGGTAAACATGTTTGTTTCACTTTTGTTGCATTCCGCCCTTTGTTAACAGAAGAACTCACAATTATAAGACACCAGCAGCATGGTCGATATGGTTTTCGTAATAATTCTACTTGAAAATTTTCATGTATTTAAATAAATAATTAAAAAAAATAGAATATGGGAATTTTTGCTTCTAATTTTACTTTTTAAACATGAAATCAATGTTAATAATATATGACGACATTATATATTATGCCAACATACTGTTGACAGTTTGTCTGTACTGATATCAAAATACATCAGTTTTATAACGCCTTTTCTATTAGTGTACACAAAATGTGGCGTGGAATTGATATCACTGTAGTCATAGCATAGATGACGCATAAAATATGACAAAATTTTAGGATGTGCGTTATTGGATTGATATCTCGTTTTGCCTCATTTATGTCATTTGTAATAACATTGATGTCACAGTTCTGATGTTAGAGCATCATCAATATGAAACGCATTTTTCTATGAGTGTGGAAGTTAAAGTAATAGTTAGTTTTAACTAAACTTGGTCAAATTGACCGTAATTTATGTAATTTTTTACTATGCTAATTATTTTCCTTCCAATTTATGTCAATTTAAATCGTTTTTCTTTTTATTTTTATATAATATATTTTTTATCACTTTTTAAAGCATTTTTGGCATTTTTTTGCATTTTTTTACAAAAGTATAGCATTTTTCCTTCATTAAGTTTTAGCAACACTGAACGGGGGAAAAAAGGATAAAATAGGATACCTTTGAGCTTCTTTCCTTTATTTTGCAAATATGAAAAAAATTACAGTCTGTTTTTTTCGAAAACCGAGCCTATAAATGCTTACTAACTTTTTATAATTAATACTATCCAAAACGAGTCTATAAATGGGAACTTTACAAAAGTTCCAGAGTACTAAATTACCTAAAGTTCCTTTTTTACAGATCAAACGCCTTAAACTTTAGATGTAAAATACGAATGATTGACAAATCGAAAAAAGTTTCTTCAAAGAAATTCGAACGAAAAGTGGAAAGAGGAGACCTTTTAAATTTTCTAATAGATTTAAAACATAATTTTATATTATATTATTTATTTATATTTGATGTTAAATCCCCACTAAAAAGTAATTGGAAGATTCAAAAGAATCGGGCCACAACGTGTAATTTTAATTTTGACAACAAGTTGTTCTTAATTTAACAATAGGGAGTTATTGATTTAAAAACAAGTGTTATATTTAACTTTTACATTCCTAATTTAACAACGTTATGTTACGTGTGCGTTGTTATATTGATTGTGTGGCCATGTCATTCTTGTATTCAAAGTGCAAGTTTATATTCGCTTAACCTATTACCGTCAACTGTCCCCATATAATGGCATTTGTTCAACTGATGGCTACGCGCAGAAAACCCGTTATCTCTCTCAATGTGAGGACAAATATCTCATCATAAAGCTTTAAAAAAAATTGTGGTAAAGCGTTCAAGGCGCCGTATAAAATACAAATGTTGTTTTCAAAACCTTTAATTACAGATTAAAATTTGATTAACTTTGTTTGTGTAAAATTTGTTATTTTTGTGATTAGGGGCTTAAAATAAAAAAATTCAAATTAATTGTTGTCTGAGAAGTGTGTAAATGATTATTATAAGGTATGGTTTTGTAAGCTGTCGCCAGTTAGGGACAATGAGCGTTACAAATATAAAAAAACTCGGTTTTCTTTAGATGAAATATGACACATTGAAAAATTTTTAGAGTCCAAAATGATTTTGTGCGACTTCGGGAGGACGATGTAAATGCAGAAGACTTAGGGCCTGTACATCCATTTCGAACGAAGACTGCGTTCGCTTAACTTATATGTAAAAACAAAAAAAAAATTTTTTTATTTGTTTTTGTTTTAAATGTAAGTTAAGCGATCGAAGTCCTCGTTCGCAAATAGATGAACAGGCAGTTATTCACCGTTATCGTGAATGAAAAGTGAACAGTTTTTTACATCGAAATTTTGCTTTTCTCCATAAATTTTTTAGGAAAAAGGGAACGAGTGAAATTTTATTGACGATAGGGGCCGAACGTTGTACAGTGAAAATGAAGCTCTTGTCATCATAATTCTACTTTAAATTGGAATGACAGTGACGATATGCCACTTTCTAGTTTTCAAAGAAAAATTACAAGCCTCGAAAATAAATTATGACTTTACTAGGAAATTACAACCAGGGATTGGGAGATTTCGGCCAAATGGATCAATCTTTTAGCCTTTACACAGGCTCCATTATAGGAAAGACGATAGAGCTAATAATACTACTTCTATGGACCAATTGTCGTTAAAAAAAATATAACTAGTGCCTATTTGCAGCCCTAAAATTGCTAGAAAACGTCCAAGTTTTTCTTCAGTAGCGGAAGCTGATCATAAAAACAATGTCCGTAATCCTGAAAGGATTGGAAATCAGTTGCGATGTGTGTTGTGGTATTGCAACTACCGATGGGAAGGCGAACTATGCACAAAAATTCTTTGTGTAGACAAAATTGGTTTGGTCAATTTTATAGCTAAAACTCCCATTGTCCCCATGTGGTGACCATAGCTGCCAGATAAAATTGGTCGAAAATCGTCAAATTTTGAGGTAAATATCGTCAAAATCGTCAAATTGACTAAGCTAAATCGGCACAAAAATCGTCATTGTAAAAAACCACTAATTTTTTATAAGTTTTAAAAATTAATTGTTATTTTTAGTTTCCGTTGCTAATAAAATTTTAATATATTCTGCCTGTTTTTGAAACTAAATAAAAATGTTCGTTTAGCTACTTATAATTGAAATAACACAACCAAACATTTTTTAAAAGTATTGGCATTCATAAGAAAAGTAAAAGTATTCCCTAAAAAACTAAAACCAAGAAGTATCAAACACTTATTCTGCACGTCGAAAATCCTGCTTAAGAACTTAAGTCTGGTAAACACCAATAAAATCAGACTTTTTGAAAGAAAAGTTTCGTAATGTGAACCCAGACTAAAGAGAGTGGTTGTAAAACGCCTGTAATAAAGAAGTTCTACTGATCAAATAGAACTCTTAAAAATATGCATTGTGCTAAAAAAAACAATCGTATTTTATATGATGACGTCTAAGACATGAAAATTACTGCCAATCAAATAATGCAAATTTTTTACTAGCAGTTTCTTATCGGTCGTTAATGGGTTAAGGACGAAGCCTAATGGTAAGAATTGCCTAATGATTTAACCAATCCAGCGTACAAAAATGATTAACCCGCACAACTTTTTCGAACAAGTTTTTAAATATACCATATTTCCTCTATAGGAGACAGTCTTAAAAACTCTAATAGAAAGAAATCTCTTTTAAAATAACAAATATTGTTACGGGGTAACTTCCCCGTCTTTCCAATTATTTATAAAAATTGTATCATTATTTTACAGCATCTTATTAAATATTTACCTTGTTTGGTAAACATTTTAATAAGTTGTAAATAAAATTTCAAACATTTAACAGCAATTGAGCAAATACAATTTTCTAACTACCCACTTGACAGCTGCTGTACGTACTAACACTTCCATTCCTCTTTTGTCCATTAATCTACCCATTCATTCTGTTATTCACTCCTATACAGGGATAGAGTGATGAGTTTATTATCTATTTGTGCTTTGGATTTAGTGGGTTTTATTTTCGAAGTTTAAATCAAATCTTGTATGCATTTGCCGTTTTGACGTTATGTTACATTTTCCATAGAAGTTCCTGTTTTACAGGGATGTTTGTTAAGTAGAAAGCTGAAAGAAATATTTCGTTTTGATATTGTTTAAATAAGAACATTTACAATTATTTACTTTACAAAGTGATTTCTGTATTAATGCTATTTTGTGTTTTTGTATGTATTTGTATTTACCAAAAATAATACATGTACATTGTTTTCTATACATACATATATGTATTAAAAAAAAAACAAGAACAAATTAATAATTTTGAAATGTAAACGTAATTAACTGAGGTTTTGAATTAGAAATACAAATTCTTATTTAAATAATGTAACAAAAATATAAATATTTCTTAGGTTAAGATAAAGAAATTTTACTTGATATATATAAAGGGTGTTTTATTTATAGGCATAAAACTGTTTTTTTTTTTTAAATAAACACAAGAAATTCAATGGAATGGCCAAAATTAATTCATGAGTGTTAAGTTTAATTTCTGGCAAATGGCCTCCGCGCCTTATAAACGCCATCCGGTTGGTCCAATTTAGCACCACTTTTTCGATGAATAGTGCGTCGAATGTTGGCTTCCAAATGATCAATCTTTGCTGGCTTATCAGCATAGACCAGAGATTTGGCATACCCTCTCAAAAAATAGTTCAAAGGTGTCTAATCACAAGAACGATGTGGCCAATTCGCAGGTCCATTTCTTGACATAATTCGATCAACAAACGTTTGACTCAACAAACTGATGGTTCCGCGTGCTATATGGTACTTTGCGCTGTATTCTTGGAACCATTTTCCCTCCAAATGATTTGCAATGACATGAGGAATAAAAAAAAAGTCACGAATCATTTGCATATAGCTTTCGCCTTTCGCGGTAATGTTGGCACTGGCTTCGGATTTGGAGACAAACGGGCAGCTGACCTTCGGCATGTAAACCGCACCAGTGATATTTTTGAGATGTAATGGGGTCTCATGAGGATTGTGCTCTCTCCAAAAAGGACAACTCTCAGTCAAAAATGAGCCTCATCGCTGAAAATGATTTGACAATAAAAATCTGTTTCAACTTCCAGTTGATTCTGAGTCCATTCAGCGAACACACGACGCAACTGATGGTCAATTGGCTTTAATTCTTGCTTCAGTTAGATCTTATATCGCTATATGCCAAGATCGCTCCTCAAAATGTTTCAAGTAGTGGAAGGGCCAAGACCAAGTTCCTGAGAAAGAGGTCGGATCGATAAATTCGTCTCATATGCCACACTCCCGTCTGCAGTGGCGATAGCTTCTTCTGTACGCTCTGTACTGCCTCGATTTAAATGAGTATTTTCCAAAAGATGCAATGTGGTTATGAATTGATCCATAGTATTGCTGCTTAGTTGGACGTTTATGAGCACCGTAAACTTGCAGAAGTGCGATTTAACTTGGCGAATGGAGCGCGAATTTTGGAAATAAATTTTCACGATTTGTAAACATTGATGCAGTGTAAGTCTTTGCACGCTGAAAAAAAGTCAAACACTCTTCATTTGTATGACAGCTTGTTTTACAGTGATCCCCATAGAAAGTTTTACACATCTAAAAAAAACACCCATTATATGAATTCTACTGATGGCTTTTAAATAATTTCTTTTGCCGAATATTTTCAAATGCTTTGATGTGTGTGTAAAAATTTAATGAGTTATAAAACAAATATTTTGTTTAACAATTTGAAATTTATTTGTAAATTGCTTTAATTTATTTCAGAGTATGAAAATTATAGGATTTGTTAAATAAAAGCTTAACGTTAATGTAGTGTATTAAAATAAGCTAGAATTTTTATTTTAAATCTAGTAAATCTTTTTTTTATTACAAAGATATTAATAAAAATAATTAATTATTAATTAAAATAATTAAAACAAGCTTGATAGTCAAATACTCAACATAAGAGTTAAACGATGCTAAAGTGATTTATGAACTAGAGAGAAATTATAAAATTTTAAGATAAGTTTAAAAAAAATTTTATACAAAATTTCGTCTGGCTGTTTTAAACCAATTTTTGGGAAAGAGAACTACACAGAAAAAATTAAAAATTGTCTATAACCACCAAATTCATACCAAGTCAATAGAATCAAGCAAACAATTTGTTTTTTTTTGCACCTATTACCAAAATGATTTTATCGATTACCAAAAATTGTGAATATTGAAAATTGTGATTTTTTTTCAAAAAATGATTTTTTTAGTTAAAATTAAAAAAATTATCAACAAACTTTGGCGTTTCAAACAATGTGGTTTTAAGTAAGACTTGAGTGTTTAAAATTCTTATTCACTTTATAGTCTTAGTTAAACATATTTCGAATGAAATGAGCTTTATTTCATTGTAACCGGTACAAAGCTTTCGATTTTATTCACAATTTACTGAGAAAACTATTATAACATATACTTTGTGTTTTTAATTATTTTTTTCGTCTCATATACTGACCCCATCTTTTTGTTAAACGCACTTTTAATATGTTTTTATATTTATGTATTAATTGAAACATTTTATGGCCATATTTACGGCCTTTAATGTTAAATCACATGCAGGAGGTGAAGCGAGGGTTGCATGACAATTGAGTCACTATATGAATAATATAAATATAAGCTTAAGGTATTGCAAACATTTTGATAATTGTTTTCCTTATTTTAGTTTAAAAAATGTTTCGTATTTGCAGAGATGTTACTTAAACGACATGGTTTCTATGGACGGAATTTATTTTAGAAATAACCAAAAAAAAGTTAAAATTAGATGGCCCATTTTACTAAATGAGAAGGAACACTTTTTTTCGCACAACAACATTTAAAACAAAACCAAGTTCTAATTTTTTTTTTTTGGGTTTCAAATGTATTTCTGCGAAAGAAAGCGTTCTCTCGACATCGCTGAATTAGCATTTACACAACTTACCTGTTCAACAATTTTGAATGAACATTATTTAAAACTGTTACATTCGAAGTCATTAACCCTGTTCATTGAATCAACGAAGCTCATTTACACTTTATCATACAACTTTTTTATGTGTATTAAATTTTTTTAACAACGTTAAAATAATAAATTTTTTAAAGTTTGTATCAAATTTTGAGAGAGAAGAAAAACTTTTATTTTTAATGCTTTACTTTATTTAATTTTTTTATAAAATGTTTAATAAAAAAATTTTGTTGATTTTTTTCTTTAAAAATCGTTCCGCTAATATTCATATCATATCTTTTCATATCAATCTTTTATCAGAATTAACCGAAACAATTAGAGTTTAAAAAATTAAAACTGGACTCTAATGGCATAATGGAAGATTTTATATGTTAAGCGAAATCCAGGAAGAGGACTAAGAAATAAGATATTCTGTGTTATCGATTGCTTTCGATTTCTCCAACATCTTTAATAAGTGAAAGAATTTTTTCAAGTCAAGTTTTATCAAAACTAATTAAAAGAATCACTTAAACACTTAACATTTAAACCAAATTATTTGTCTAAATTGGTAAGATATTCTTAAACTATTGAAATAACGAAGAAGATGATCACACAGTCCATTTTTTAATTAATAGGTAATATGTATTAATTATAAAATATTATTAATTTTTTTTTTTTTTTTTTGTTTGCTCGCTTTTGTTCAATAATTGTTATGTTTGTTATGTTATTGCTTTTTTTTTACTGAAAAACTCCAAATAATAAATAATTTATGCATTTTTATTTATTGAAATTAGGTAATCTATAAAAACAATTTTTATTAATCGGTTAACCGATTATTAACCGATTAAACCAAAAACTCGGTTAATTAATTGAGCGATTAACCGATTAAGGCAAGAGCCTTATTAAATGAATATCCTTGTACCCTCACTTAATTGTGAATAAAAGCGAAATGCGTTCATCGATTTGAATGAACTTTGTCTCATTTTGTTAATAGGCTGTGTGACTTTACGTGAAAGTAGACTTAAAATTTTTCCCGTTTTGGATTTTTCATGACTTTTAAAAATATATATATTTTTTTTTTTTGTGATTTTAAAAAATTTGACTGTTTTTCAAAGCTAACTATTCATTAAATTTAATTTTTATTTAATTATTTTTATGGAGAAAAAAGGAATTTTACAACATGCCTGATTGATTTTCTTACACTGTTTTTTTTTTTTTTTTTTTTTTTTTTTTTTTTTTTTTTTTGTTAAAGAAATAAATGAATTTTTTAAAACGAGTGAAGAGTAAAGATATGATTTTTTGAACTTTTAATTTTTGGAAAAATAAAAATCAAAAATACGATTAGTACGATTGTAACATAAAAATTCGATCTGATGGAGAAAAACGGAGATTAGATTTGAAATTAGCGACTTCAAATTAGTTGCATCAAACTTCCAAGCAACACAAAAAAGTTCAATTTTGTTTCCTTGTGTTACTAGTGACTGGAAGATCGGTTGATCAACGATGTTTTTTATATAGTTTTATATCTTAGGCCCTAATCAGGTAAAACGCAGCGCAATGCCAAATAATAAAATTGAAAGCACAAACAATGTCATAAATATTTTGTAATTTTGTTGTTGCTTTCAGCAGAAATTCATGTATTGTTTTAAAATTTTCAACGACACAAGCAATGGTGCGTTTGAAATTTTAAAACGCAATGTGCATTTCTGTACGAAGCAAAAACAAAATTACAAAATATTTATGATATTGTTAGTTCTTTCAATGTTATTCTTTGGCGTTGCGCTGCGTTTTATATGATTAGGGCCTTAATAGTTGTTTTGTCCCGGCGCTGCCCGGAATTTTCCAAATAATATTTTAATTCTGGAGAATTTTATTAATAACTTGAACCTAGCGGGCCAAAATTTCTTCAGGAAAATTATTTATACCGTAAATTAAAAAAATTTTAATATTACGACAACAACGTCGCCTTTCGGGATTAAACTTAAGAGAAACCTGGTTTGATGTCAACCGGTTTTAGAGTTTTAGTAACACGTACCCAGAATTAACGTTTGCTTATATTATAGCACCCCCAGACCATCAGTAATATACTGTAAAAGTATCATAAAGGTCGGTTCAGAGGTTATGGATATTACCTATGTCTTTGTATAAGAGGTACCATGCCCACTTTTCAAATTCTGCCTAGATTTTGGCAGATGTTGTGTATTGATAACAAAGATATTCCTGACAAATTTGGGAACTTTAGCTCTTTTCGTTGTACAGATAAACATTAATCTATAATGTCTTTGTATGGCAGGTGCCCCTCCCACTTAATATTTAAAAAAATAATAATATTGTGGTTATTTTATTGAACCGTTAATGATTTTTAATCCAACTTTAGATATTTTAATTAGGCTTAAGTTCATTGAATTTAATTTTCATTAAATTATTTTTATGAAGACAGGAATTTTACAACATGAAATTAAATAAAATTTTTGTTGATAGTTTTTCATTCTTGACTGCGCTGAGATTTGAACCCAGGCTTTCACGGACAGGTTACCCAGACTAGATTCGATTGTAACCTCACAATCTCTTCAGTGGGGTTTGCGTCTTTACTCACTCGGCTATTGAAGCCGGATGACGTCAATAGTCAAACATCAATCTTTAAACCAAATGGTATCTCATTTTGGTAGATCGAAATTTGCCTTTGAATGAATGCTTATCTATTTGAATTGATTTACATGTTCTTTCTAACTTCTGTTTTTTCGTTCCTTTTGTCAAGAATTCTTCTTGAAATCTAAAGTACATTTTTGTTTTCCATATTTTTGTCTTTCTTTTTTCTTATTGACCTTTTTCAGCACAACTTGAAGGACAAATATCAACATAGCTCGTTCCTTAGCTGTTAACAATAATTAGTATTGTGGTTATTTTATTGAAAAAATATATAGCCTATTACACCTCCTAGACCATCAGAAATATACTGTAAAAGTTTCATAAAGATCGGTTTATCGGCTACGAAGATTACCTCCTACAAACAAACATTAGCTCTTTATAATATAAGTATAGAAGTATTCCTAACAGTAAGTAGTAAAATCTAAATGTTAAACGCTAATTTTACTCTAGGAAAGTTCGATTGCTTAGACAAGCTTTGTTCTAGCGAGGCTTAAGATCGGCTCTTCAAAGCCTTGTTTGCTTTTGGAGTTGAGAAATTCGCCTTGCAGGAGGATTTGGATGATTTTACAGTTTTTTTATAGAATGTCCAAAGTTAAATTCGACTTTCTTTTAAGGCATTATCGACATAGGCCTAGATTTTAAATAGAAGGAATCATTATGTTTTTATCGATTTTATGCAATTATATTTAAATTCTATTCTTTTTTTTATTTTATTCTAGAATATTTTTCTTTTTACAACACAATTTATTTTGACTACTAACCGCAAAACCTAATCAAACAAATGATGAAAAATCCATCATTATCAACGTCAAATATACAGACAGGCTGACAAACCACTTCTATTGTAATCCTCAATATTTACACTCCATCAAAAACCAACAGGGACAACATTTGCAAGTAAATAAACAATTAAAGTGTCACAACGTATTACATGATAAAATGTCCTTGTTATATTCCAACTAATAAAATGGAACATGAAACAGAAGAAATGATTCACAAAAAAAAAATATAAAATACACCACCAAGCGAATTACTGAATGGGGCTTAACACATGAATCAAATAAAAAGATGTTTAACTTTAGACACATCCATCAACACAGAATCAAGAAATAATTCTCTTTCTGTCTATATTAGAAAATGCTAAAAGCCTCTAGGGACATGGCAAGAGACGAGTCTATGCAAGAAAGTAAATAAATATGAATGAAAAAATTTCCAATTAAAAATTTAAAAGCCAAACAATGGAGAAGTTAACAAAACTTAAAGAGATTTAACGTGAATAAAGAAAATTTCAGAATTTTGCAATAGAAAACCTGCAGTCAAGACAGCAAATGATTTTTAAATAATGTAGACATTATTTTATTAAAAAAATTGTGTTAGTAGCATAAATAATTTGTAGAAATATGTAACCAGATAAAAACGAAACGGAACTTTGTCAACGATGAACTTTTTATGCTGATTGGATTTTTATATACCCTCCACAACAGATGGAAAGTCTATACAATTTGTCAATCCGCTTAATTCAATAATTATATTAGACCCTACAAAGTATATACATCTGGGTCCTTATGAGGGGAGAACTTGATTGAATGATGTCTGTGTGTTGGTTAAAATCGGTTATCCGAGGACTGAAATTCATCCAGATCGGTGTACGAATTGCTGAGATATAAGCAAAAAAACACGACTGCCTCTAATTTTTACCCATACGCCTCTAGTTATATACCACAGATGGAAAGGGGCTAGTTTTTAACCATAAACTTTTACTTTCCGAAATCTTCTTATAACACAGTGCCACATTTTTGAAGTCCTCGATTGCAAATTCTTTCTGGTGTGGAATTTTTTTAAAGTACTTACAAATCCCTATTTTGGTTTTGCTTGTTTTAGCTGCTATTTGCTACTTGCGCTGAAGACAGGGAAACAAATTTCAATTGGTTTCCGTAATATAGTCGTGAGAAAAATTACATGTTTCTGCCGAAATACTCATATACAGGAGGCCATAAAACTCGAACAGCAGCTAAAAATAGCAAAATTTAAACGGGAATTTGTTAGTTTCGAGAAATTCCACACGAGAAGGAGTTTGCATTTTATGTGTTGAACTGTGTAATCTAGAAACTTTATTTTACTTTCTAAAATAATAGTTTTGGCATAAAATTGCACATGTTATCAGTGAAAAAGACCAGATATTTTTATATATAACAATTATTGAATATTGAAAATCAGCCAAATCGGTAAATTATTTCACCTGGTCCCCACACAATTGTTCTTCCAAATAAGGGCTTCTTTTGGTACGATAAGATCCATACAAAACAAGCTAGGTTAATAAAACTCAGTAAAAATTACCAGAAAAATTCAGATCTTTAATAAACTGTTGCATTTAAACGGCATGTTAAAAATTATTAAGAATTTTTTTTGCTTTACATGCTCTACAATTATAAAAATTTCCCAAAATTAGATCAATAATATATAGTAAATGCCATGCAAATGCTAAAATCTGGATTTTGTTCCGAAAGCCGAAAACGTCAGGTGTAGAAAAAAAATCAAGAATGGTATTGCAAAATATGAAAATACGTCAAGCTTTGTACAGATGGTGGTTAGATCTAACAATATTGTCAGTAAAATGTGCTAAAAAATGTCTTACAACTGTGCAAACTTGCAATTTTTGTTTGACAACGTTGTCAGAAAAAGCATTGGCAGTCCACTGTAAGACAACAATATTGTTAGATATCTGACAATCGTGTGAACACTCTTCGTTGTCATTGGCAAATCACTGTCAGACGTTGGAGGCTTATTTTCTATTGTCAGATGTGTAAAATTTATAAATCTAACTATGACATCATTGTGGTGTTTTGATTTTGTACCAACTTTTATAACAAAACGTAGTTTTGCGACTATGACGGTACCAATTTTATATTTTCCGGCTCATCTTTTGCTATATGCATTTAGAAAAAATACTTTTTATTAATTACGAAATTTTTTTTTAAAGATAGCCACCAATCTAACAAAATATTTTATTAATTTTAGTATGGGCTCCATTCAATAAATAAAAATGAAAAAAAGAGTACAACCGCACTTTAGTTTACATCCCTGATATGCAAGAGTGAAAAGAAAAAAGTTGAATTTTGCAAAATTAAAGTTAATTTTAATTAACATCAATGAAACCTATTAAAAACAACATTAAAAAGGTAAAATTCTTACTATTGCATTTTCCCTTCAATATCAATAGTTCCACTTTTCCAAATTACAAAAATACACGCAGTTTTAATTTTCATACAATGTCCAAAAACAGATCTGGCAATTCTTGCCAAGTAATTATCTGACTACCGTGTGAACTGAGAGTTTTTGTTGACAGTTAAATTTATTGTCAGACAGTTGTCTGCCAATGAAACTGTATGGTTTTCTTACAGTCGTCTGAACTGGCAATTTAATTTTTTTTTGTGGCAATTTTTCTTAGGCAGTATATTGTCACATTATTATAAGATCTGACCACCGTCTGTACGAGGCTTAATTTAAGTGTTCAAACAGAACTGCATCGAGGCTTCATTTTCCATACAATTTGATTTTAAAAAATTGTCGTTGAAAGCCATCATGAATAAAATCTATTTAATTTGGATGACGTTTATTCTTACGCTCTCACATTTTGTCATTTTTTATTTTAACAATGCGTCTAGACTTTCATTAAGTGGCATACATTTTGTAAACAAAGAAAAAATAGGAAAAGGATAAGAATGAAATGACAGAGAATTTTAAGTTACTGCCGACGATTAAATTAACTGCCTTCTTTAATAAAACCCACATAATAAATATCAAAAATTAAGAAAAAAACCGCTAGATTCACATAAAAACAGCTAAATTGCCATTATTTAGAAACAAAAGCGGCCAACTTCACTTTTAAACGCGCTTTCAAAATCGGATTCCAATTGCAAAGCGTTGCCACCGCGTTATTTCGGTATGCTTTACAAATTGTATGGGCATGAGAACTTTTGACAGCTAGAAAACGCTTTTCGTTCTTATTTAGGTACGGCTGTCAGTCATTGTCCATTTTTTCTGCAATTTTGAAAAATTCTGCTTTGAAATTTCATTAGTGTCCAGATTATGAAATTATAGTCTTGCAATTTTTATCTTTTTTCTTTCTTGTCTTTCCTCTTCTCCTTTTTATATTTTGTATATGAGTACAAATACACCAACTTCCAACTTTAAGTTAAAAACTGTGAGAATAACAAAACAAAACAGAAAAAATTTATTGCTCGACCCTGCTCAGAGGTGCAATAAAAAGCGTATTCTCGTAATAGACTTTAAGATGCCTACAACTGTAACAAAAAAGTATTCTCTTAGGTCAGATTTTTTTCCAGTTTGGCTTATAATTGATTAAAGATCACATTATAAGTCAACTACCGCCGAAAATAAAACTCTTACTTGTTTAATCTAAGTTTAAAAGTTCTATTCATGGAAAAAACTATCAGTAGTTTTTTATCAATTAAAAAAATTGTTTAAAAAGTATTTAAATTTCATTAATGTGATAATTGAATTATTTTTTTAGTTGAAAGAAAATTAAAAATATAATTTGAATTTAATTAACATTTAAGTTGTGGTTTTGTAATAAATTGTTAATTAAAATATTAATTAAATTGGGAATTATTAAAACCTGAGGAGCTATATTTAATAAAATCAATTAACACATTGTTCGAAACGGCAAAGTTTTTTTTATCATTTTTTTAATAAAAATTAAAAATATCATTTATTGAAAAAAACATATTTACAATTTTAAATTTTTGTAATTTGTTTAAAGTTTTGAAAGGTTGACCTTTGGTTATTTGGTTTGTTGATTTTGTTCGGCAGTAGGTCATCATAATTTTTAGTAATCAATATAATAATTTTTGTAATAGGTGGAAAATCAAAAAATTGTTTGCTTGATTCTATGAATTTGGTATGAATTTTCTGATTAGAGACAATTTTTAATTTGTTCTGTGTTATATTCTTATAAGATTAAATTCCTTTTGAATGCTGTCTACATTCTTTGGCTTTTTCGCTAGCCCTGTTAATGGTGATTGCACTACAGAGATCTTTGAATGTCTGAATGAACTTTAACAAATATAAATATTTAAACACCCGCATGCAAGGACGTGCTCAAATCAAGGTTAGCAGCAAAACACTATTCTGTATGGGAAAATAAAACTTTTCTGCTTTGCCTGGCTTCAGTACTTGTCAGAACGTTACGTTTTTATTTTTTAAGTATGTATAAAGAACACATGACACTTTTGACAATTCAGTGAACTTATTTCTAACAATTTGACAGATTGTTAAACTGTTGGCCGTCTTCTTAGGGCTATGAAAATAAGCGAATGAGTGTCAATGCCATCAAAATAAAAGAATGAATGAATTTATGAATGACTGAACGTTTGAATGAGTGGTGGGTTTCATTCATGCTGGCTGACAGGATGACTGTCTGACTGGCACTTTTCATTTCATTGAACGCGTCGCGTTGTCTTTCGTTGCTTTTCAGTTTAACCACAAAAATTGTGTTGATTTGTTTAACCAACTTATTTGAAGACGTACAATAGAAAAGAAAATTTCCTTTATGTAGCGGTAATTCTTGATCTTCAATTGAATTTTTTTTATTGTAAACATCGTCAAATGTGTATGTGTGAGATTTCCGCTTTTTGAAGAAAAAAAAAAAAAAAAAAAAAAAAAAAAAAAAAAAAAAAAAAACATCTTTGTTCAAAATAGATGAAAACTTTCTCATCTTATCTAATTTATCGTATTGTATTTTTCTTTTATCATTTGGCGAAAACGAGTTAGTGACCTTTTCATTTTCTTAACCCTTGTCTTTACTCTTCTTTATTACTTTGGTCCTTTTAAGATGCTGTATTTTTTGATAATAAGTACGCTTTACATTGAACTACTACTGTCATTGTTCTGAAAATTGTTTGCTTTATTTTCAACAAATATTTGTGGCTTTATAATTGGATTTATTTATTTTGGTTAAAAACATTTTAAAGAGAAGGAAAAAGGATAAAATATTGATTTTACAAATCGATAATAATTTCAATTACCATCAAAATAAAATGATGTACTTCAGTTAAATAAAAAGGGTAAAAATTTTAATCCCATGGTTTTAATTTTTTGTAAATTATCTTAATAGCAATTAAAAGTCCTTATTTGAGATTAATGTTATATTGCCAGGGTATCACACAAATTTGGAGCTTCATCCAAATTCTTGTCTTCGCTTGACCTAAACATTTGTTTAGATATGCAAAAAAACTTTCAGAATCCGATCCAGAGTATTATGGTATTCACCAGTAATCAATTTGAGTTTTAAATGGTACTCCACCAGTAATTCGTCTATATGGTACTCCACCAAGTCACATTAAGTTATTAATGGCTCTCCGCCAGACAAACACTTTAAAAAAGTGAGGTTAAACGCGGTTGCTTATGGGTAATGTTGAAATACGTTAAGACTGTATCACTGTACAATTACACGACGCCAAGCCTGATAGCTTTAAGAAACACTGTTGCCAATTAAGCATATTTAATGCTAGATTTAGCATTTTTTTTAAACCCATTTAGTTCTGGTTCAACTCTTTAAGTCTAGAAATCAAAATGAAGTAAAATTTAAATCGAATGAGATTTTGATTTAAATTATTTACAGTGGTTCTTGTAAAGATAATTGGTACTCAAAGTAGAAAGTATAGAAAGAAATATGTTTATGGATTTTCTTAACAGACTCGTTTTCAAAATTTGTTCGATTTTAAATCCACTTCATTTCGATTTCTAGACCATGCCCCATACATTTTGACTTGACGGCTAACACTTAAATAGTATGAACCAGAAGATGCCCGATAAAAACATATTTACCGAAGTACAATTACAAATTAGAACGGTTTCAACAACCACATTCTATGAGGGCTTCCATCAGGGCTGTGGAGTCGGAGTTGAAGTTTTTGTACCGGAGTCGGAGTAGTTATACCCACAAAAACTCGAGACTCCGACTCCAAAAAATTTCGGCATAAAAAATTTCAAAAAAATTTTCTAATATTTTTCAAAATAAGAATTCTTCGAAATAACGATCTGAAATTTTTACAGAATCAATTTCTTGCTATATTTAACCTTTTAAAAGGTACTGCACTAGAAACAAGTTAGAGTGCTACATTTGGCTGTGCCGAATCTGTGATACCCTCCACCGACAGCTAGAATGTATGAGAGCTTTAAATTATTGATTAATTTTGGATGACAATCAGACAGTGCTATGCTTTTATTTCAAGCAATTTGAACTGACTTGAATTAACTATGATTCGTAACAGTTTATGCCAAACTAAAATGATTTTCAGGAGGGGAATTGATATAAGACCCATGGTAACTTATGGACTAATCTTCATGAAATCCTGTAAAGTGATTTCTGTTATTAAAAATCTAAATGGAACAAATTTCAATACAGTAGTGAAATTTGTTAAAGCGTTTAAAGTGCTGCTTAATATGGGATCTAAGTTTAATATGGACCGATAATCAAAAAATTTCATGATATTATTTCTGGCCATATGAACCAATATTAGACCAAATTTTACCACAATATCTGTATACGCTACGGTTTCAGGCGTTTTTAAATAATTTAACAGTGTGAGCATAATATTAGACATTATATGGAAAATTATGGACCAAGTTTTACGAAATTTTAAAGTGTGATTTTTGGTCCTTTAAATCTTGATGTACCAAATTGTATTACAAAAGCATTATTTATTACGTTTTTAACATACTAAACGCTTTTCCGAGAGTAGGTTTTTTATGCGGCCTAGGATAAATTATTGACCGATCTTCACGAAATTTTAAAGTATGGCGTGCCAAATTTTATTATGATAGCATTATTTGTTACGTCTTTAGGCGTACTGAACTATTTTCTGGGAGTAGGCTTTATATGGGGCCTATGGTAAATTATGGACGGATCTTTACGAAACTTGACAGTGTGATTTCTAGTAATATAAAATTATGAAGTAGCACATTTTAATATAATAGCTCCCTTTATTACGGTTTTAGATGTACAGTATGATTTCTAGTCATATAGAACAAGTTTGTGCAAAATCTTATATCATGCCTTGTAAATTTTTTTGATTTATTTTGATTTATAACTCTGATCCTACTGATCGGATTTTGTTGGATTTCCAACTCGAACTGCTTAGGATAACTACGAGCAATTTGAGACTAAGTTTGTTCTTTTCTTTTGCGTTTTTCGAAAGTGAGCGTGTTTTCAACAGTCGGACAGACATACGGACATTGCTAAATCGACTTAGAATTACTCAATGAGCCAGAATATATATGCTTCATGGGGTCTTAGACGTATAATAAAAAAAGTTTCACACGGAATGACAAACTTAGTATACCCTCATTTACCACTAGTGGTGGAGGGTATAAAAATATTTGTTTACATAAAAAACTAGTTTGTATCTTTGACACCCCGATTACCGAAACAAAAAAACCATATGTTGACTTGACACCCCGATTACCGAAACAAAAAAACCATATGTTGACTTGATCCAACCTTCTAGTAAATTCGCCTTAGTTTTTTTCTGGCCATATGAATCTAAGTTGGAAGAAATTTTACCGCAATATCTATATCTGTTATGGTTTTAGGCGAATTAAATTATTTTCCCAAAGTGGGCTTTATTTGGTTTTAGGCGCAATAAGCTGTTTTCTAGGAGTAGCCCAGCAAAAACTTTACTTACATGGTAAGTTAGCAAGTAATGTTGGAGAAATATAAACACTACTTATTTTTCGGGTTAATAACTACTTATTTTTGTTCGAGTTGTCCACAGGATTCAGTAGTTACAATACACTTATAGACCTAATAAGTAGTTATAGAGCTAGTTACCAGTAAGTAAATATTCAGTACTGAAAACAAGACAACTAATAAGTAGTTATTTAGCTGATTATTAATAAGCAAATATTGATAACTGAAAATAATAGTAGTGAAAAGTACTTACTGAGGTCATTACTAGCAAGTACTTATTGAGGTTTTCAGAATAATGACAATTGTAATAACAACTACTTACCAGGTAACGTATGAAATAACTACGACCTATTAAAGCCTAGTGTAAATTATGGACCGATCTTCAAAAAATGTTACAGTGTGATTTCTGGTCCTATAAAACTGTGACGTACCAAATTTAAGTGTGATAGCGTTATTTATTACGGTTTTATGCGTACTAAACTGTTTTCCACGAAGAGGGTTTATATCGGGCCTATGGTCAATTATGGACCGATTTTCACGAAATTTAACAGTATGATTTGCAGTCGTATAAAATTTTATATCATCCCGTGCATAATTCCACCATTTATGTTAGTTTTTGAATCAAAATTATCTATTTCTTAGGGTGGTGGTTCCACATTTTGATTAATAGTTCTGATCCTACTGAATTGATGTTGCTGGATTTTCAATACCAAACTGGTTAGGATAAATACAAGCAATCTGACATCAAGTTTGTTCTTTTCTTTTGAGTTTTTCGAAATTGAGCGTGTTTTCAACAGACGGACAGACAGACGGACATGGCTAAATCGGCTTCGAATAACTTAAGAAACCAGAATATATATACTTTATGGGGCCTTAGATGCATAATAAAAAGTTTCACACGGAATAACAAACTTATTATACCCTCGTTCACCACTTGTAATGGAGGGTATAAAAAGAATTTAAAGTCAAACAAGGAATAGTCTTATATACATTTAGTATCAACGTAAGAGTAGGAGTTGGAGTCGGAGTAGTTAGTCGGAGTCGCACTTAAAAAATTTCAGCGTTTGGAGTCGGAGCTAGTACTTTTTTCTCACGACTCCACAGCCCTGGTTTCCGCAGATATGAATATTAAAATTTTATTATTTTTTTTATTTGCATATAGCATGGCATATAGGCCATTAAATGTGCAGAAATTAAAAGCTCTGATATGATTGTTTTAATTCATGCCAAAAAAAATCGATTTGGGACCATAGTGCAATTGTAGCTATAGACTATGAGAATAAAGTATACCTCAAAATTACTAATATGTCGAAAAATTTTAATTTGATCTTTTTTAGCATTTTGGGCCCATATCTGCTAAGCTTTAAGAAATAAAGTAAAGAATTTTAAAAAAAAAAATATATTTTCTTAAAATAATTAATAATTCTTCAGAATATTATAATTGTAGGAAATTATTTTTATTTTTTTTCATATTTTGTAGCTGTATTTTACATTGAAATTTCGAGGAATGTATGAAAAATTATCTCGATGATTGCAAAAATGTTACACTGTGTTTTCAATATCCAAAAAATATAAAGAGAATATTCGAGCTTAATTTAATTAACCAAACTTGCTTTGAATGGATCCTATTGAATCCATGCCCCTAAATTCAGGAGGGCACTTGTATGGCGACCAGGTAAAAAAATATAGCTATTAAGCAAACCCGTTTTTTGTGCGTAAATAAGAGACAGTTGCGGTTTTTTACTTCTACCACATACACTCCAAAAAGTTTGATGTTGAAATTCAGCCAAACCGGTCCACAAAGAGAACCTTTTCGAATTATGATCTGCAAAAAATTTATTTATTTTAACGAAAAAATTACTTATATTTTTTACCTAAAATCATGGCCAAATTTTCCAATTTTTGTGACATGCTACATGATTTAGCATCACGTCAAAATTATTAAGCTTTATTATAATAGTGGACTCTAATGTAGACCAAATTTAGAATAATCGAAAATAACCGTACATTGAAATAACTCTTAATTAGATAAAGGTACAATGTTGATATATTTTGTTATGTAACGGCGCGCCTCGGCAAGGGAGACAGAGAAATAATGCCCAATTTTTGTTGTGCCAAATAAACTTGAACAACATTCACGAAGGTGATTTAAAAGTTTGTCGCCAAACATTTGCTCAGCACACACACGTTAACCTTAGTCTAGGACGTAGACTCTAGGTGCACACTACATATTAAAGTTTTCTCTCAGATCATCTGAGTTTATTGGTGAAAGGGGAAAGAAGAATAACATGTTCTCTTTCCGTCTCACCAATTAACTCTGACTTTCTGAAAGAAACCTTTCAAGGCGTGAACCCAGACTTGCATAACTAATTTTTTTTAAGTAACAATAACTCTGAAGCAGATTTCTCTTCTAAAACCAAGAGTCTGAGAAAGTAACAAAATGTACGTTCACAAAGTTTTATACTTCTTCAATTTTAGAAACATATAATTATTTTTAAGACTGTTGAAACAGAGATGAAGTCATTACTTTTCAAATTGGTATAAAATAATTTGAATGATATGCCTGTGACAACAGTAAAATTTGTACCAAAATGGTACTCAAATTTCCAATACGTGATATACTTGAAGTCTAATTATGAAATAAAAAAAAACAAACAAAGAGAAATTCTAAAAACAAAAACTCTTGAAAAAAGAAATCTAATCAATAAACCAAACACACTCTCATACAAATACAAAAAAAAACCAAACAATCATTTAACCATCAGGACTACAATACAGGACCAAGTTGAATAAATATTTACATGTCATGCAACTTCAAAAAAAGGTATGTGCATATGTAAACTATAACAATTGAAGTAGGATACTTGACGAAAGCTAAAAAAAGAGAAGGAAACAAAACATTTCCACAAGGAAGCAAATCAAACCCGCACACATACAAACATCATCACACAAAAAGGTAGGAGTACCAATAAACGCCTTCCAAAAGTACCTCAGTGGCGGTTACAAAAACATTCAAGAGTAAAGTTCATATTATGGGTGGAATGTACATGAGGAATATGTAAACGATGACTTTTCGCAAGAGAATCGCGATAGAGGAAATAAAAATGTTAGAATTTTACAAACTACTGCTAAACGTTTTCACCGCACTCGTACCAGGGTGAAAAAATACACACACACACACAGACAATAAACAATTGCATTGGCATCAGCGAAAAAAGACAGCTGTACCGATTTTTGTTCAAACTAGTTTTGGCATTCAACTTTTTATTTACAAAAGTACTTTGAACTAAAGTCAAATAACTGCAAAAAGGTACTTTATTTATTGGTACTTATATAATTCGTCGTCGTATTCGTCGTATACCTAATGGGGAACGAACTGACACCAAAGTAGTCCCGTAATAGGTCTTTGGTGATAGAGACTGGTTCTTGTTCTAACACATTGTATGAATGGGACCTATCACTTTTACATGGGGTTGTCATTGGAGGGGGTAAATTGACACCAAACAACAGTCACACATTTGACAAGTCACACATCTATTCTCAATGAACGTGTTAAGTGTTAGTTACTACAATGGAGTATTATTTCAATACAATGTAGTATTATTTCAATAAAACAAGTCTTAGAGCTAAATTTTAGAACCAAATTTTAGAAAGTCTCCAAAAAAATTTGTCACACCGGTGAATACTAAACTGCAATTAATTACTTTTTCTACCTTTTGGATCTTCATATACCAGTTAAATGATTGGTTCTCCTTTCTCTAATCATGAGTTCTTTCTTTTTGCACATGTTCTATTTTCACATATCCCAGGACCAGTCTGTTGGAACAATTGACACAAATTTCCCGCAGGGATATTACATATGGGCAGTTCCAGCGAAAAGTCTACTTTTTTTAACGTAACGCCAGAATTAATTTTAATTGTTTCTCAAGAAATTTTATATGTATAATTTACTTTTTTATATTTTGGTATAAAGCGCAACCAGATCTACATTAAGTTACAAAAGGGATAATATTTGAACAACATGGTCCTAATATACAAGCTTATTTGCTTTCTGACGTTACATTACAAAAAGTAGATTTTTCGCTGAAAACCCCCATATCTACCTTAAACGAGCAAAGATTTTTGAATTTGATAAATTGGAAAATAAATCTAAAAGTTTACTTAAAAAAGGTTGTATACAAAAAGTCTTGCTCAATTCGCAGACTTATGCAATTTTGTAATGCAAGTCAAAATCCCCTTCTGTTTTTTGTAACGTTACGCCAGCGTATATTTTGGCTTATATCTTCAAATCCTAGGGGTTGAT
Organism: Pollenia amentaria; assembly: GCA_943735925.1. Lineage (NCBI taxonomy): Eukaryota > Metazoa > Arthropoda > Insecta > Diptera > Polleniidae > Pollenia > Pollenia amentaria. The sequence continues at coordinate 125,467,544 of OX031007.1, forward strand.
TGTGGTAAATTTTTTTCAGAATATAGTGGCTACTTCATTACTTTGCAAATATAAAAAAAAATTTTACAAATTTGACTTCTGCATTTAATTTTTTTACATTTTGTCGTACAAATATCACGTCACGTCACAATGGAAATTCCCATATTTTTAGGTACTAAATTAGAATTTATATTCAAAATCCTTGAGAACCAATTAAATAAAGAAATACTTCGGAATGATACCAAATTGCTGTTGTTAAAAGGTTCTTTATGTTGTTTTGCCAAAAAAAAAAAGGACCACACCAAAATAAATTACGTTTATTATCCAATTAATCATCCCTGCTTTTTAGCCAGCAAAAATACAACACTTAAAAAAGGAGCAAATTCCAATTATATTTATGTATGGTGGAAGTTATATAAATACAAAAATAGAGCAATATGTGAAGATTACCAGATGAAAGACAGACCAAACCATTTACCCCCTTTTAAAAATAATAAAAATATGTTGAGAAAAAAGAAACAATAAAAAACGTAATTGAAGGTTTGAATATGAAACATTATTTGCGCACTTGAATTAAATCAGTGTATTTTATAATTTCGAAGGAAAAGCGAAATGTTTGTAATGTATTTGCAAGCGTCTTTTAACGTTTCTAAAGCAAGTGGTTACAATAATTTTGTGCGTGATTTTAGTGAATAAGCAAAGATTTAAAAAAATATAGTAAGTTGAAAAAGTAATGGCCCGTTTTTTTACATCGTATTTAAATACGTTTTAGTTAATTTTTCATTTTTTTTAGTGCTTCTTGATTAATCTTATTTAATTTAGCTAAAAGTATGGTAGCACTTCTTAATTTAAAAAACAACCGTAAAACAGCTGCTCAACAAAAATACAAAAAATTGTTGTCAAATGAAAGAAAACGGCTGATTGTGTTTTGATTTGCCTGTTGTTTTTGTATTGTTGTGATACTAAAGCTACGGTCAGTCGTTACTTATGAAATATTTGACCAAATAATTATAACCACTACTTTTGTTAATAGCTAGTGAGAGTAAACATGGTCATAATATCACAAAATAAAACTAATCACACTGCAAGACATAGCAAAAAACTGTGAGATGTGGTATTATTAACAAAATAAATATTGGAATTAAAGGAAATTATATTTTAGTTTGCCTGTTGGTCCCGTTTTTCGTCAAATATCTGTCCAGTGTGACCGTATTTTTAGGCCTCCTCGGCAAGTAAAAACTCCGTGGAAACTTAAATAGACTTTATGTAAGCAACGTAGACTACTTAAGTATCAGTTAAGAAAGTGCTGGAAAACTTAATTTCGTATTTAAAAAGAATTTCAACATAAATAATATTTAAATACGAAATCAAAACTGGTTCTAATACCATGTGCACACGGACAGCAATATTAGCTGCGTTCGAGAACACAAAAGTTGTTACTATTTTTTACTGAACTTTACTGCATTTAACGAAATTGCGTTCGAGTACACAAAATGCAGTAAAGGATAACACAAATTGAGAGCGTAAAGTGACAGTTCTTGATTGAGTACTTACAAATTTTTACTGCAGAAATTTTTGCAGTACAATTCAAATCAAAAAAATATGTTACAAAAGGTAAACAAGCAAAAGAAGCAAACAAAAACGATACAAATTGTGAAGAAATTGTTATAAAAAAATGAAAGTGGAAATAAAAATTAAGCAATAACAAAATGTTAATAAATATTAATAAATTAAACTTCTTTGTGGTGCATTTACATATATGGCTAAATTCCAACTTTTTAACCTTTTTTGTTATGTTAATTTGTTGGTGTTGTAAAAGTGTCAAGTACTCGGGTACTTAGAACAGCACTTGTTTTTAAAGTAATCAATAGTAAAAAAAGTATTCATGTACTATTGATAAAAATTTAGCCGGACAAATCAGCAAAATTAAATAAAATAAAAAACAAACAAATATGAAAGATTACATAAAATAATTTGTTTGTATTTTCCAAATATGTTCGTGTTATAAAAAGGATTTAATCGAGTACCGATAAGAAAACGAGTTTAGTAGTCAAAAGTGCAAACATTTTTCAGCACTTTAATTATTTGCCATCAGCTGTTGCCTTTATTTTACGAATTTTTACAAATTTTGCGTTGGCGTACATTTCTGGACAACAGCTTTTTGTGAGAGAAAATTTTTCAGCTTACTCATTTACTGCATTTTACTGTAAAAGTAATCAAGCGCTACTATTCGTGTGTCGCTCTCCCATTCCTGTATCGCGCCCCAAACAAGGTTGAAACAACGTGTTTTGCCATACAAAATTTTGTGCGCGAAACAGGTCGTTTAATTGTGAAACATGCTGCGAAACAGGAAAAATGTACTATCATCTCCAGTTTTGATAACAATTATCGTTAGTTTATCTGAACTAGCTCTCAAAAAAAATCAAAACTAAGAAAAAAACAAAATAAATATTCATGTTAAATAAAACAAAGTGATAATTATTAAATAATAATATTAATAAAAGTACAAGTAATATATTTTTAATTTTTACATACATTTTAATCTATTTTTAATAAAATCACACTAACAAAGCAAAAAAAAGTCAATATGAAACAAGAATGAATCGTATGAACAGCAAGTTTGGCGATCTAGTTTCAGAGAGCGAAGCAAGTGGTTTATATCGTCGTATTTACATAGCATAAGGGTTAAATGTTAGTTTTATTTGTGCCAAAATAAATTATATATACATACTAGAGATGAGCGATATTTCTGTACCTGTGATTTAATCACTGTTACTGAAAAATCACGAATCACAGTTGTGACCAAATTTGTCAAGTAACAGGTACTTTCTAAGTCGTTCTTTTTGTATTTTGTTACATATACAAATTTATGATATTTCACTGTTTGTGTGGATAATAGCTTTTTTTGAATGAAATGTCGAATGATATTGCTGTTCCTTTCATTCTCTCTTCTATCTTATTAGAATTTGTGTATGCCAAAATTTATTTGTTCAAGTATGTATGTATATGAAAGTAAACAGATTTGAAAGCTCTTACAATTTGTTGTTGTTTCTTTGTAAAGTGCTTACAAAAGCTCTTGCAAAAGCTCGCGCATTGTACATATAGCTTGTCCGCTATTGCTTTAAAAGAACAGAAAACTGATAAACCGTGATCACAATCACAGTTTAAAGGAGCAGTGATTTTTAAATCACATTCACTAATCACGATGATCTTTAAAAATCACGGGATCGCTCATCTCTAATACATACATATATATATGTATATATAATAGTATACTATTGAATTTTTATACAACATACAATCGATACCACAATACAAGGGCTCTTGTGAATACCCCAATTATTTCGATGATTTAACATACATACGATCACATATATGTATGTGGTTCGTTGTCTTGTAAATCTAGGGTACGTTCGTAAATTCATAAAAATTGTGCATCACTGCAATTGTGTGCACTGACACTGGTCAATTTCGGCCAAAAATAATTTTTTTTTATTAAATTTCAATAAAATTTTGATGAGAGATTATAGCACTTCAAAATATACAACTTATGTCTTAATTTGGCTTTTGGATAACTTTGTTACTTTTAATACTGGGGCAAAGATAATTTTTAAGGTTTTAAAGTGGGTCTTTGTACTTTGAAATTAAAGTAATCTATGATTTTTTCTTCAAAGTTTTTTTTAAAAAAGGGCGCTATTTTAAAGACAATTCCTAAAGGGTTAGAAATGGTTTAAATGGGTAACATTTTATCTTGTGATCTAACAGAGGTAGACGTAAAATTAGCTTTTTGATATTAGTATATTTTGGGGACGAAAATGGGAAAAAATATAATTTTGGTACTTTTTTTGGTAACCCATTCTAAAATAATAAAGATAGAAATTAAATTTAAATTATGTTCTCCTCTCCTTAATAAGGAGAGGTTTGAGGACCGATATTGGTACTTCTTGGAAATTCAAATATATAAATATTTTTGGTACTTTTTTATACAGCAATTTAGATATTGCATACAAAAATAGCATTCAAATAATGTTAATAAAATAATAATTTTATATGACGCCATGTAAGACACATATCTTATATCTTTATATATATAAAAGAAAGTGGCGTTAGTTACTACGTTTATAACTAAAGAACGGCTGGACCGATTTCGATGATTCGTACCAATTCGGAATGGTCTCTGACCAAGTAAGAAGAATAGCTAAAATAGGTGGCGCCATTGAAAATTACTCAGTATGAATTAAATCGTAAACTCTGCAATTGACGATGCTATGATCTTTAGCAACGTTGTTGAGCATGAGCCGGCGAAGGTTTATAAGTGGATATGACCAATTTCAGACAGGTGGCGCAACTGAAAATGACTCGAAATGAGTTAAATCATAAACTGTGCATTTGATCATGCTATGATCTTTAGCACAGCTGTTGAGCATTAGCATACAAAGGTTTCTAGGTTGGTATGACCAATTTCCGATAGGCGGCACCATTGAAAATTAAATAAAATAAATTATATCATTTGATCATGCTACGGTCTTTAGTAAAGTTGTTGCGCATGAGCCGGCAAAGGTTTCTGTGTTGGTATGACCAATTTCCGACAAGAAGTACCATTGAAAATGAATCACTTATAATTCACATTTTCATATTCTTTTTTTTTTTTTTTGTAAATAAATATAAATTATCTGCACTGAATTTTACCTGTACCTGATTCTGTATCTGTATTTTAAATATACACAAAAACAATACTTTTCTAGGCAAAACAACGTTTGCCGGGTCAGCTAGTTTATTATAAAGGGTTATTCACCGTGAGGTTTGATTTTCAATACGCTTTTTTACAGATCACGCGTGACTCACGTCAAAGTGCTTTGTCATTTTTTGTTCAGTATCGTTTGGCAAGTCATCACAACAGCGCACTATAGGAAATTTCCCCTTTTTTTTGGCCAAAAGTACTTAATTTTTTTCTTGGAGTTTTTGATTTTTTTTTTCACTATGTACTTAAAAACATACTAAAAAAATCATCCCCGAAGTATAAAGCATCAATGATGCTTTACCGTTATTTTATAAATGCAAAAACATGAGGTTTGTTTATTAAACAAAACGAGGAAGTTACTATATTAAATTAGACGTGTATTTAAGTTTAAAGTTTTTATTCAAAAAATTCATGTAAAAAAAGTGAAAAATGAACAATAATGCTAAATGTGAGTACTTTTATAGTAGTTAAAAAGATATTCAACTTTTTTTTTTAATTTGGTTAAATCGAAGGAAAGAAAAAGACCTTGATGTTATATACTGTAATAATAAATTGCAACTTCACTAAGCTCCGAAAAAAAATGATTAAAAGTGATAGAAATAACACTTACGCATTTCGATAGAGCCATAAGTTGTCATCCATTCGCAATTTATTTCAGCTGCATATACTTGCATATGTCTTAAAAAAAGCGTATTTTTCCAGGTAACTTCAGCGTACCAAATGCAGACTTACGCGTGACAAACTTTTTTCCCCGTGACGGTGCGTGACTAAAAATTTATTAGCTTAAGGAGGAACACTTCAAAAAAGCGAATCTAAAAAATCATTTAGGAGGAACACTTCCAAAAAGCGAATCTAAAAAATCATTTAGTTTGGCCCACTCGTTTGGCTAAAAATTAGTTTTGGCCAAAAAAAAGGGAAAATTTCCTATAGTGCAGCGTCTCCAAATTCTTCAGCTGTGTTACGAAAATCAGCGTTCTGTGAGAAATGTTTTATCGTGAAATTTTGCTCAGTGATGAACCACATTTCTGTCTTAACGGATACGTTAATAAACAAAATTGCCGTATTTGGACTGATGAGTAACCCGAAGAATACCAAGGCAATCCATTACAAACAACGGTATGGTGTCGTTTATGGGCTGGTGAAATCATTGGTCCATATTTCTTCAAAAATGGGAAAATCAGAATGTTACCGTCAATGGTTACCATTATCGCACCATGTTAACAGACTATGTGCTTTCTGAAATTCAAGCTCATGGCCTCGGTGAGCTCTGGTTTCAACCAGACGGCGCTACGAGCCATACAGAGATTGAAACAATGACCGCGTTTTGCTACGGTAAATTGTCTGCCTATATCGTGCGATATCACACCTTTGGATTATTATCTCTGATGATATGTAAAGTCTGAGATTTTCAGTAATAAGCCAGCTACGATTGACGCTTTGGAAGCCAACATTACTCGTGCTATTCGTGATATACCAGTCGCTATGCTCGAACAAGTCGTCCAAATTGGATCATCAGAATGGACCACCTCAGACGAATTCTTGGCGACATTTACGTGATATCATTTTCAATAGTAAATCCAGTAAATTGTTTTTTTAGACGCGTAAACAAATGTGTGTTTGGCCTTAAAACTCGATGTTTTGCATCATTCGGAGAAGAAAAACACTTCATCAGTTTACAAAAAGATTGGGTTGACTGAAGTTTTTGTGTACCGCAAGGAACAAACGGAGTCGAAAGAAATTTCCTTTGCTGAATGCAATGAGCAAACAAAGCGAAAGCAAGTGAAAACATTAAGAGATACTACATATCTGTCGAAATTACTTCAGACTGCTCAACTAAACATTTGGCTCAAAAATGCAGCCGAGAGAAGACCATGTAGGAAGATTTTAACAGGTTTTTAGTCAGCTCCGATCCAATAATATCTGCTAAAAGACAGTTTTCAAATGCAAAGATTCATAGTTTGCCCAAGAAAGCTGCAAAACTTTTAAAACTCCTAAAAGATGTTTAATATTAATAGTAAATTGATATATTGGAAACATCAGTACAAGCTTTAATACTAAAAACTTATCATCATATACGTTGAACTATAACCGTAAAAGTCTGACAATTTATAGCATATTTTTACTTTTGTCAATACAAATGCACGAAAAAAAAATTAAGTTGGTTGAACTACTCTCACAAATCAGTACTAATTTCGCCAGTGCGCATCAGATTTTATAAAGTTTCGTTGATAATCTATAAATTTTTAAAAAGCGGCTCAGCCGAATATACCACTCCTGCTAGTTTATTTCTTTTTTTTTTTTTTTGTAAATTTTGATCAACTTTTTTTTTTAGAAATTTGTTCTATGGCAAGAGTTTAGAGTCAAATACGAACCAATCTCCAGACTCCATACACTACTTTTGGTATAATTTCACTTTAGTTAAAATTCTTTTTTAAGTGAATTTAATTAATTTTTTGATGTGGAATGTACAGTGGACGTAACATTAACCCTGTACGGCCGCTGCGCCAATTTGGGAACATTTGTTTACTGAGGACATATGAAAAATTTGTTGACAATAATAATTGCAATGTGCTGTTTCGTGGTACAAATCTCATAAATTTCACTATTAACAAGGGTATTCATTCGGTTAATCGTTAACCGGTTAACCGATTTATTACAACCCGATTAACTGATCGGTTAATTTAAAATTGGCTGTTTTCGATTAACGATTAAACCGGTTAATTTCAGTCGATTAACCGATGTAACCAAAGTTTTTAATTTTTTGTAGTAAAGCGTGATCCATTTCGAGGTTCCCTACTTTTTTAAAGAAAAAAACACAGAAAATTCAAATTTAATGGGGAATGTTTATTATCATTTGAAAGAACATTCTTTGGCATTTATTTTTTGAAGATTATGTCTATCAAATGTTGGCCGTTGCTACGTCGCAGATGGTCCATCCGTTGAGTCCCATTTTCCAAATTTCGACTTGTAACTGGCGAATAACACGCATGAATCGAAACGGGTTTGTCGCATAAACACGATCTTGGTGGCCAATCGACCGGCCCAAAACGTGAAATTATGTGCTCACCGAAGTGTTCTCTCAATAAATCCATTGATTGATGCGATGTGTGGGAAGTTGCGCCGTCTTTCTGAAGCCAAATGTCGCCAAGATCACGAGCTTCAAATTCTGCCATCAAATAATCGGTTATCATGCCACGATAACGGTCCGAGTTGCTGCGAACGGCGCCGAATCGACTCTCCACGGTCTTCGTGTACACTCTCAGCTACGGCCTTCATATTTTCTTCACAGCGTGCTGGACGTGGTCTATTCGGTCGAATATTATCCAATAATGAAATGGGTGATGGTGTTGCGAATAGTACGCTCAGTAGGCCGATTATGTTGACCATAAGTTGAGCGAAGTGCACGAAACAAATTCCTCACAGAACGTGAATTTTCGAAAAAAAAAGTTGAACGATTTGTAAACGTTGTTCTTTCCATTATGAATCTTTTAGAAGTGTTAGATATTCTGTTGTATGGGTTGCTTTCGATTTCTCCAACATGTACGATAAATGAAAGAAATTTTTCCAAGTTAAGGTTTTAAAACTTAAATAAGAATTGCTTAAATCCTAAACATTTAAACCAAATTATTTGTCTAACAGATAATTTTATAAGATCTACTTAAACTATTGAAATAACTAAAAAACTGATCTCACAATAACTAATAAAATGATCTCACATATTATGTACTAATTAAAAAATATGTATTACATACATATTTATAAATTATTTTTTTGTTTGCTCCTTTTAGTTCAAGAATTTTTATATTTGTTTTGTTATTGTTTTTTTTTTACTAATAAACTACAAATAATAATTAATTTATGCATTTTTATTTATTGAAATTACCTAATTTATAAAAAAAAACTTTAATAATCGGGTAACCGATCAAGACCAAAATTAACCGATTAAACCAAAACGTCGGTTAATTAATGGAGCGATTAACTGATTAAAGCAATAGCCCGATTAATTTAATTAATGTAAATGATTAATTTAAATGAATGTCCTACTATTAACCCTAGAAAGATAATCATATCAACCCATACGTTAAAGTTAATCACACGTAAAACTGACGCATAAATTTAACCTGTTTAATTGTTATCTTTTTTGATTTATTAAGAACAAACTAATGTGGATTATATTTTTACATATATATTAAATAAAAAGGACGCAATTTTAAATATGTTTATATATGAAATGTCTGAAGTGCACAGCAACGTATTCCTGCTAATTAAAAAGAAATAGCAATATTTCTAAAGTGCATGCGTAAAATTTACACACATTATATTTCTAAAGTTAAGCCACGTGTGGAGGTAGATGTTTTTTTTTCAGTATTTATTTATAGAATCTTCATATATTAAATATGAACTAACAATAATTAATCAAATCTTATCCTAATATATGCTTTATGTCCTGCCAGTGCCAGACAAAAAAGATTTCGTCATCACGGGTTCTGTTCACATATGTAGGTGAATTATGGCCGGCATAATTTAAAATATTTCGAGCTAATGGATGTGGGTGCAGTTACAGCCTTTTTAAATATTTTACTGCATATTTCGTTAACATTGTTTTTACTAATGGCACATTGAGATCCTTGTGGATATTTGAGTTTTTGACGTACCAGGGGGCTGCTGTGATTATTCGAGAATTTTATTTTGGCGCCTTTGAATTTTTTCGATGTTTGAACCCGAGGCAGTGCCCCATAGCCGAATACCGTAGCACCAAATTGGCTTTAAGATAGAGTTGTAAAGTAGATGTTTGCAATCGAGACTAAGAAAAGAATTTCTTTCAATAAGCCAATTAATTTGAATTGATTTTAATTTCATTTGAGTTAATTTAGCTTATATATGCCATTTCCACGTTAAACGCCGATCTAGATGTATACCGAGGTTTTTTACATGCGGGTGTTGGGGTATATTTGATTATTTTTTTTAATAGGGGGGCATGTTTCCCGACGCAATGTGAATGTTATGTGTGCGCTTTTTTGCTACTTGATCTTTATTCTCCATTTGTTTAACCACCTTTCTAGTTCAAATATATGATCCTGTAAGTAACGAGATGTTTCTTGACAGTTTGCGTGTACGCTTAGAAAAGCTGTATCGTCCGCAAATGTTGAGGTTTGGGTGTAGCTGTTTGTTGGCAAGTCCGAAGTATAAATTAAGCATAATAGAGGGCCCAGGATGCTACCTTGTGGGACTCCAGCGTTAATTGGCTGTGGAGAACTTAAAAAATCGCCTTCTTTAATAATAAATTGACGACCGACTAAGTAGCTTTCTAACAGCTTGTGTATGTTTGCAGGTAAGTTTTGCTGCAATTTCAGTAGTAAGTGGCGGTAGATATGAATTTCTAATTAATAATTACTTATTTTGTGGAAAATACGATATGTAATGAAACATATACAAGCATTATAATTCTAATAAATTAATTATATTATATTATAGCACTTGAAATATTGCATTGGGCACAAGTGTACTACAAATTAGAATGCTACATACAGGCTACAATAACAAATCAAAGCACTTAAATCTTTTTAGAAAAACAACTTTTTTAAAAGTTGTGAACTTTTCGGGACAAAGGCGATTTGAGCTCTCGTATCACGGAAATTATCCGTGAGAATCGCAAAGGAATGGCTATTGCCAAGTATAAAGCTCCAGGATACATTAGCCTCGGTTGCTTCCATTTCCATTAATAAACGCCAGGTTCTGCTTTCTTGAGGTGACTACTCGATACCTTGTGTTGTTACATCATCACGCGATTGCGTAGGGTGTGTCCCAGCCATGCCCATTTCATTTTAATTCATTTTATTTCTGTACGAATCGGTCCGTTCCCACAACTTCTTATTTGTGATGATGTAAGGCCAGAATATTCGAAGAATATTACGCAGACAAAGATTCACAATAGTTTGCATTGTTTCCAATTCGGTTGGGTGGATTCCACGGTTAACACTCGTATACGAGCATTGGCTTTACTTTGGCTTCGGAGATGTTTATTTTAGTGTCTCTGGATAGGCTGTGGGAAAAATCGCCCAAAGAAAAATGGCCCAAAAAAAGAAATGAAAAATCGCCCAAATGAAGAATCGCCCAACAGAACATGAAAAATGACCCAAAAAGTTATATATGAAATTTTGCCCAAAAGAAACGAAAAAGGGCCCAAAAAAAAAAATGAAAAATGACCCAAAAAGCAAAAACGAATTTTTTCCCGGTGGCATGTTATAACGTCCAGTGTCGTAGTGTCCATGGACGTTATGACACTCCAAAAAGTGTCATAGTGTCCATGGACACTGCGCTAACTAAAGCTTCTCTGCACAGCCGGCCTTCGGCCGGGCGCAAGGATTTTCTCCTCTATGGTATAACAAACACCGGCTTCGCTAACTAAAGCTTCTCTGCACAGTCGGCTTTCGTTTGGAAACAAGGCAGATTTTAGAAGCTTTACTTAGCGAAGCCGGTGTTTGTTATACCATAGAGGAGAAAATCCTTGCGCCCGGCCAAAGGCCGGCTGTGCAGAGAAGCTTTAGTTAGCGAAGCCGGTATTTGTTATACCATAGAGGAGAAAATCCTTGCGCCCGGCCGAAGGCCGGATGTGCAGAGAAGCTTTAGTAAGCGAAGCCGGTGTTTGTTATACCATAGAGGAGAAAATCAAAAAAATGAGCCATTTTTCATACAACATTTTTGGGTGTTTTTTCATAATGAAAAACCACCAAATTTAAAAAACGAAAAATCACCCAACAATAACGAAAAATAGCCCAAAAATTTTAGGTCATAGTTTTAGTTTTACCGACATTAATATTTAACCCGTACTCGGCTGCGGCCCGTTGCTCGGTATGTTGTCTAATTATATGTGGAATAATAACAGCGGGAGGACACATTCTTGTCTTAAACCATTTCAAGGCGTGTACGTTGTGTCATCAGCAACAACAGAGCCCTTTGGGTTGCAAAAAAATTCAAGAAAACTCACTGTGTTGTTAAAGTTCGCTTTTTAATATTTCACGCACAATTGGCCACTGTTCTAATTTGGGTACACCGCTTTTATGTCCTGAAAAAAAAACATTTTTGAAGTTATATTTTTTTTTTTTTTTTGTTTTTCTGTTTTCCTGAAGTCCTAATTTTATATAAAAAAAAAGAACTTTTTAAAGTTTTCATTGTCGTTTGGCTATATTATAAATAAATAATTTTATGATATTAATGTTGACCAAAGACAATAAGTTACAATTATTATGTCATAAAAGAAAAATGCTTGTTTAAGGGCTTTCAAGGAGCATTAAAATTTTTTAAATTATTTCTATAAACGTTAAGATTTTTCGTACTTTTCTTATTTTATTTTCAATTTGTGAACATCTTCTTAGTTCCTGTCTATGTCAAAACTATTTTAAACCAGCATGACATCAAAAACATGTTAATAAATTCAAATAAAGATGGTGGTGGTGGTTTTTATAAGCCCTACATTTTAAATGCAATAAACAACCCTAAAGCGATACGATACGTCTACCAGAATGTATCATTTCTTTGTTTCTACATATTTAAAATGCAGGCTGGGAAGTCTGAGTAAAATCTTTCGTACATCCTTTTGTTGAGGATGGCAAACACACACACACGCACACACACACGCACACACACACACACACACACATAGCTGCAAACATTGTTTCAAAGAGAGAAAGGTCAGCTAACAGGCCATCATTTAATATTCTATACATACAAATGTATCATTTATAACGACTATATACTACGATACGATAAAGTATAAAAAAACAATGCCAAATGAAACAAAAAAAGCAACAACGACGGGCATTTGCACCCTCTCGGCATGTTTTTTACCCGCCAGGCAAAATGGTTTCCGTCTTTTTACGCCGTAACTTGTATCAAAAAAAATAAATTGAGACCATTCAGTGTTAATATTTTACTCCTTTTCCTCAGCACCGACAAATTCATTTTCAAAAACTGATGATATGAACATCGCATTTTTTATAGCCATCATATTACAATCATCACCCGGTTATTTTTGTTAAGAGTAAAGGAAAAACTTTATGATCCCTTTGGATGACGAGATGAGAGTGCATTAGTGCGTAAAATCAACAATTTAATAATAATGCCGTTTCAATGAGCGTATGCCAGCCATTCAGCGAGTCAGTTAATCATTCAGTCATTTATTCAGCTCAGTTGATTTAGATTTCAGAGCATTTTTTTGTAATACTACTTGTATCTTAAATATTTTGTTATTCTCTCGTTTTTTATGTAATGAAAGGGGCAAGTTTTTATAAACACTAAAAATTTAAAAAGAAAAACATGCATGGAAAAAGTTCAAAAAACACAGAAATCTACTCAAAAATATACAAAAAAAAATAAGTAAGAAAGTACTATAGTCGGTCAAGCCCGACCATTTGATACCCTACACCACAGAATAATTTTTCATAGTGTTCCCTATTTTGGACTCATGAGCAATCATGAACAAACTATTGTTATTATGTTTAGATTCATATAAGAGTTCTTTGCGCCGAATATTATTAAGATACAGTTCAACCTCGGTTATCTGGACCTCCATTAACCGGTTATATCTATTAACCGGTATGCTGCTCGCTTTCATTTACAATCTCTATTATGCGTGATTTTACCCCTTTTAACCGTGCTTCCTGTATCTACATTAATATGATAAGCGATTTAAGGGAGGGGGTTTATATGGAACCTATGGTCAATTCTGGACCTACCAGCACAACATTTTGCCATGGCATAGTTATTGCTGCCAATATTTATGTCAATGCCAATATTTATAAGGAAGTTGAGGTATGTAAATCTATTTGCGGTAGTGATATTTGTATGGGAGTTGTGGTCAATTATGGCCCGATTCCAGTAAATTATAGTAAAATTATTAAGATGGAAATTACATAAGTTTGGACCAAGTGTATTCTAAGTACTAACATAACCAAATGTCTTATAGACACACAGACTCTATTAAAGAAAGAAGTTTGGGTCTTGAGAATAAGTCATTTTTATTACACACAGAAAAAATCTATGTCAAATCCTCGGAAAAAAGCCTGATTTTACATTTTTGGAAGTGATTTTGCTTCATGTTAATGTAACATGATTTTACAATAAATTTCGAAAAACATTTTTTCTTTTAAGATAATTTTAATTTATGTTAATTTAACATTCTTGTGAAGTTAGAAAAACATGACATTGATATTGAAATAACACTACGAATCACGTGGAACTAAAATTATGTCCATTTGAAACAACATGAATTTCATTTCATGTAGAATCATTTATTTTTAAATAGTTCTAAGCACTTACCCCCGGAACCGGAGAGAGGGAGAGAGAATATTATTACATATTTATTTTTCTGTAACTCATGTTTCACTTTTTTGTATTCCCCTTTGTTAACAAGCACTAACAATTAAAAGACACCAGCAGAATGACACGATATGGTTTTTGTCATCATTCTACTTTGAAAATTTTATGTATTTAAATAAATAACTTTATAAAAAAGAATACGGGAATTTTTCTTCTTTTTATAAATTATTTTATACATGGAAATAAAAAATTTATGTTTTTCTTCTTGTTGTTATTTCTATACAGAACAAGTAAAACCAGCTTTTATGGATTCAATACTGAACAATGTTATTTTAACATTTTTCGTTTAAAATTAATATGAAATAATGGTTATTTTAAATAAAGACATTTCTATGATTTTACATTTACATCGCGCCATGGTAATTTAACATGACATTTTTTCCTGTGGGTCCTTAAAACAAATTAAACGCACATACCAAATTTTATTAAATAACCTCCAAAAATGCGACCTGTACTTTGGGCACAAGGTCTGCATAAGAGCCGGACGGACGGACATCGTTAGATCGAGTCAGAAAGTGATTGTGAGTCGATCGGTATACTTAAAGGTGGCCCTAGCAGAAATATTTTGTAGTGTTGCACACATCAGCACAGGCTCATAATACGCTCTCTACTGTTGTTGGTGTGGGTATAGAAAGCATAAATGTGCACACGGAAATCCTTAATTTTAATCTGAATTTTCTTGGATTCGAAAATTGTTGACACAAAATAAAGAAAATTATATTTATTTTCATAGTTTTTACACAAAAAAATATGAGTTATTACACAGATCGATGAAGAAACCAAAAATGTTCCCCTGCTTTTAGTTAATTAGTTAAAATTTTGCAAAAGAATTTGGATTACCGGGGAGTTCTCAAAAAACAAATAATATTTTTTTCAAGAAGTTTATTGTAAAATATTTGTATTCATGACCTTTTCCATAAAAATCTTGCGAGAAATTATTTTTAAAAAAATATATTAAAAAACTTGCCCTGGTAATTAAAATAAGCAAATAATAAATTTCTTTATTAGCATAGTGATTTTAGAAAGACCAAAACAATAGCAACCAAAGATGAGGGTGCATCTTGGGTTGCCATGACATTTATGTGTAGATTCTGAGTTTTATTACAAAACTGTTTAATCACTGATGGTGCGAATGTTATTCTTTTGGCTGGTGGATGTGTCGATACAGTTCAATGATTACAAAGTTTTTTTCTTTATGGTGATTAAGAGCAACGATTATAAGCTATTTGAATAAATAGTGCAATTTGATGGTGGTGGATAGAAGATTTATTATAAATACTTCAACGATTTAGGTCTTCTTTAATAAGGTTTAAAATATTAAAATTGAGATTAAATTTTTATATTATTTATATAAAAAAGATAATTGAATTTAGATTTCAGTTTTGGGTTAGTGGTTTATAAAATATTAAATTTTTACTAAAAACAAAAAAATTATAATGTGTCGACATACACCGACGTGTCCTATTTAGGGATTTTGATTTGTTATAGGGACACGTCGGATATGCTCGACGTCGGTCAGAGCCGACATGTCCTATTTCATGCAATATGATATTACCGTGGGACACGTCGTCATTATCCGACAATAAAAGTATATTTTTCTTTTTGTGTAGTTAGGCTAAAATACAACAAATAATATGTAAGAATATTCAGTTTCGTAGTATAAATGTTCATTTATTTTAAAAAATTAAAAAAATTCGATTTCACAGCCAATTCATTTTGTTTTTATGTACATATATAAAAATAATGTTTATAAAATAAGCAGGTTATTTATCTTCAAATACTTATAATCTAAAAACTAATATATAAGAGTAGAAAAAAAGGAAACCTAAAAAACTTATTCTATATTTGACGATTGTTGTTGGTGACAATCAGTAAAACAATTGCCAACACATAGTCCAGGTTTAACTTCACAGCCAGCACATCGAACACTGGTTTCCTTACGAACACCATTCTTAGAACATTGACGACATCGAATATACTGTTTTTTTGTACCCTTACGGGGTATGTTTTCCAAAAAATGATCAATTTGAATTGGAACTGTCAATTTACGTTTGCGACTAGGTTTTTCTGGATGAAATTTTGATTTCGGCAAATCTATCATAGCATATATCAACTCTTCTCTAAAAGTTAAAAATTCCATTTTTGATTTTGCCGGAAATCTTTTTTTGTACAACAAAAATGAATTGTGTACTGCCAAATCTAGCATTCGGAATATAACCTTTTTATACCACCGAATCGTCTTACGAGGACTTGAATAATAAGAAGTCATTTGATCAGTGCGATCTACGCCACCCATAAATTCATTATATCTCACAATTTCAAGTGGTTTTGACTTTTCTACCCCAAATCGGTTCTTTGTTACAACCATCTGTGGACTATAGCCGGTGGTAATACATAGGACATCTCTTTTGTCGTACCATTTTGATACATACACCTTTCCTTGTCTTTTCCAAATATACTCACCTATTTTTAATTTCTTTTTTGTCACTTCAATTGGATTACCTTTTCGATTACTTCTTAACGTTCCAGTAGTGTGAGTTTTGAGCAGCAATAAATCATTAGATAAATTTATACTATTATAATAGTTGTCCAAAAATAGGTGATAACCCTTCCCAAAGTATGGAGTAACAAGTCGATTTTTGAACCTTTCGTAGGATCTGGTTGTTTACCTTTATAAATTTCAATATTTAAAACATAGCTGGATGAGTCGCATAGTTCAAAGAATTTTATTCCAAATCGTGCCCTTTTCGATTTAATGTATTGACGGAAAACGAGTCTACCTTTATGGAGTAATAACGATTCATCTAGCACAATTTGCTCAGAGGGCCAGAAAGCAGCTTGAAAACTCTGATTTATCAATTTTACGATATTAGATATTTTTGCCATATGTGACTCGCCTCGCACATGATTAGCAGTAAGACATCTCAAGATTTGTTCGAACCTTCTGCCGGACATTGTCGCAGAGAATGCCGGGTGATAGTATAGTGCCGATTTCGAAAATAACTGACGAATCTTTGGAACTTTAATTTGCCCTTGAAGTAGACACAAACCTAAAAATTTTAACATTTCAGGACGATGAACGGGTGAAAATTTCATCATCCTTTTGAATCTGCTACCTCTCTGCTGGTTACTTAATTGAAGTCCGTATTCATTCGTACAGCGTATAAGTAGGTCCATGATGTTGTTATTAAAAATTTGATTGAAGACATCAATTGGAAACGATGTATCACTTATTTCGATTTTTATACCAGACGAAGTAGAATCGAAATTAAAATTTGGTATCTCGCTAACCGTTTCATGCCAATCCTTGTCATTTTCATCTGCTTCTACATCGTCCGTTTCGGAGTCAATATTTTCATTGGCTTCTCCATCACTGTCAATGCATACACTTTCCTCATCACTATCAACGTCGTCTTCACTTGATGATAAATTTTCCATGATGTAGATCGAATCGTCATCGCCGTCGGTTTGATACGGGTCCTCTTCTGACGAATCGTCGGTACAGCACTCATCAAACAATTGTTGTAAATGTTCTTGTCGCTTTTCGTGATCCATTTCTATAACTTAATTTATTTCAGTGTCAAAGCAAAAATAACAAAGGGAAAAAGAAAGTAAAAAAATAAAACTTACAAAAAATATTACGTCCTCACGCAATGACACTTTTTTTGGAACTGTGCAAAAATACAAGCCACTACGTCGGCTATAGCCGACGTGATATTTTTCTCCCACTCACGAAAATTTCCGTTATAGTTAAATGAAAAAAATCAAAACAAATCGAATTGGGGCACTAACTTAAATCTGATTGCTTCTGCAGTGGCACACAATATGCTACTACATATAAAACCAATGCAGTTGACGTCGCCTATGTCCGACGTGTTTATATACGATTTTTTTTCTATGTCGGCATATACCGACGTGTCCAGTTTAAGCCAATCGTAGTGTCGGCTTATGCCGACGTGTCCGCGAAAGGGTTAACTTTGAACTTCTGCATATCTCCATTTTTATACATTCCTTACATCACCATAGGCACGGACTTTTCAAAATCATAGTTATTTTGTCTCTTTTAGCATCGAAAATTATTCTGCTGGTTCTGTGCCATAATGTTAATAGTAGGGTTTCAATATTTTCGGATGTTTTCCATCTTCGAAAATGTAAACAAATTTTTTCTTTTATCAAACTCTTTATCATCATATGTTAGTCAGAATTATTTCCGAATGGCTAGTTATCACTCAAAAAAAAATTTAAGTACAGTTCTCAATCTTGCAGATCTTTTCATTATTTGGTAGGAATCGCATTATTTCTTCAAGAAATTTGCACACGGAGTTCAGCAATACTCCTCATGAAAATTTTAATTATTTTAGAATTTTAATCAGTCCAAAAATGTTTTTTTTGTTGCCACCGTAATCACGTTTCCAAATTAATATTTCGCTGTCACCATATTACAAGGTTGTTAGTGAAAGAGCAAAAATATGAAGAAAATCACGTTTATAATTTAATCTTATTATACCATCCACCACCACTGGTTGTGAATGAGGGTATACTAAGTTTGTCATTCCGTGTGAACCTCTTTTATTATTCATCTCAGATCCCATAAAATATATATATTCTGGCTCCTTGAGTAAGTCTATTAGCCATGTCCGCCTGTCTGTCCGTCTGTTGAAAACACGCTCACTTTCAAAAAAACTCAAAAGAAAGGAATAATGTTCGTGGATTTCAATACCAAACTGCTTAGCATAAACATCGGTCCAGTAGGATGAGACTCTAAATGTGGAACCACAACATTAAAAACTTAATAATTCTGTATGTCCATTTTTTCGATTTTGAAATTTTGATGCGATATTGCTTAATTTTAAATCCTCTTTACATGGTTCTATTTCTGAAAAAATATGGACCAATTCCGATTTTTTTCGGTATTGACCAATTTCGAAAATTTGAATTCCTAACTAATAGTTTGATGTATAATGTTTTTACGCTCTCCTGAAAATTTTGTTTTTGCGACATACGCGGTTACCCATGAAAACCACAGAATTTTGTTACAAAAACTAACATAAATGATGTTATAATGCTCGGATGGATTTTGCACGAGTTCATTCTGTATGACTAGAAATCATATTGTTTTGTGAAGATCGGTCCATAATTTAGCATAGGCCCCATATAAAGCATACTCTCGGAAAACAGTTTAGTACGCCAGAACCGTAACAAATAATGCTATTGTAATAAAATTTGGTATATCTTAGCTCTAAAGGCCTAAAAATCACACTGATAAATTTCGTGAAGATCGGTCCATAATTTACCATAGGCCTATATAAAGCCAGCTCTCGAAATGAGTCTAGTACGCCTAAAACCGTAAATAACAATGCTACTGCAATGAAATTTGGTACGCCACAGTTTTATGGGACTAGAAATTCCACTTTCTGATTTCGTGAAAATCGGTTCATAATTTACTAAGGGCCCCATACGCGCATACTCTCGGAAAATAGCTAAGTACGCCTAAAACCGTAACAAATGATGCTATTGTAATAAAATTTGGTACTTCACGGTTTAAAAGAACTAAAATTCACACTCTAAAATTTCGTGAAGATAAAGTTGCGCGACAAAACTTTCTTAAACAAGATAGCCAATAACGTGTGACCGCCTCTGGATCAACACTTAGGCCCTAACCATGTAAAACGCAGCGCAACGCCAAATTATAACATTGAAAGCACAAACAATGTCATAAATATTTTGTCATTTTGTTGTTGCTTTCCACAGAAATTCATGAACCGTTTTAAAAATTTCGACGCCACAAGCTGTGCAGCGTCTGAACTTTTAGAACGCAATGAGAATTTCTTTAGAAAGCAAAAACAAAACTACAAAATATTTATGACATTGTTTGTTCTTTCAATGTAATTCTTTGGCGTTGCGCTGCGTTTTACATGATTAGGGCCTAAAAGTTGTAAATTGTCACTTACAACCAGTGCTGCCACGACTAATAACATTTTCATAACCAAAATTTTTGAAAAAGTTACCAGATGTGAAAAAATATAACCAAATTAGAAATGCCTTTTATTAATTCAGTAAAACATTAAAATTGGTTTTAAATTAAACAAGTGTTGTAACACAAATGTTTTTTGCACTTAATAGGAAAATATTAATTACAAGTTAAGAAAACAAAACAAGAAATGTAATTCTTGTACATAAAAAAAAAATAACGAAAAACTTAATAAAAAGTTCTTATTTATTTGAGACCTTTCTCATAAGAAATATTTTTACTTTATAAGAGTTAAGCCCCGCCATATTTCAATACAAAATTTAGTATATACGAGTACAAAGTTAATCAATTAATTTTTTTTTGGCGATATGCGAAATGCATTTTTGGTGAATATTTTCTAATTTATATATATCTATGATATTATAAAAATGGTTATTATTACTGTTTCAAAATTGTTCTATTTGAAATATTTTGTGAATAACTGTATAGAATTATGACGAAAATTAACAAATTCGTATTTTAGAACGTAAATGCAATGGAGAAAATACATATGTATGACTGACAGTAAATGGTTTTTTTATATATTAAAAACATTTAATAATTAAATAAAAATGTACCGACAGGTTATAAAAAGTAAAATTTTTTAAACTTACACGATTTTCTTACAGTAAATTCAATCAATTCTAAAATTATAGATTATATATCAATTTATTTTTAAAAAATCTTTTAAATTCCAATGTGTTTATCAATATATTAAAATATACTACTGGAAATGATGTAAATTTTGAACATTTTACTTATATTCAAGTTTGGAGAAACACTTAAACTACTTTTGTGTACTTTTTCAGTCATCGATTTCTCGTGTTATTATTCATATTCCACTTTACGTACCACTAATTTTTATTACTCTTAAAATCAGCAAAAAAAAAACTAATTGAAAATCTCCATCGAAAAAATATCATTTGATTTCAATTTCAGAACATGGCTGTTTCTAAAATAAAAATCACATTGGCAATTTTTTTCTTAACAAAGATCTTAGAAAAATATCTGGTAGCTGTTTTGAAAGGAATTTTTTGTTTTCGATAAAGCAAAAAACATTTCCGTTCATTTGAAACAAATAATGAGAAAATCGTAGTGCATAGTCCACATTATTCAAATTCGTAGATATTTTCCTTCGAATTAAATGTTAAAAAAAACTTTACAAATTTGAAAAACGTTAACTGCAGGCTTATCAAGAAAAACATATTCATACGTTTTTTATATTTTAGAAAAGAGTAACCAAAATTAAAGAAATATCCACATCTCCACATGGAGAATAAAAATTACCAATTTTGGTTAGAAATTACCAAAAACGGCAGCTCTGCTTACAGTCCTAAAAAATTACTAACTGAAAATCAAAAAAAAAAACTCACATACAACCTTGTAATATTAAGCTACCGATTTAACAATACAAGTACGACTCTCCTTAACTTCCATACAAATGTTGGTACATATATACAAAAAAATTGCCAAAACTGTTTTAACAGCCAAAGTGATCGTAAGTCCCAGAGAGGACACATACCGAAAATCACACAAAACCTAGTAATCGTATATAGATTTTATTATTAAGATAACATTTGCACAAATAACTGCAAAAGTATATGTAAATTTAAGCCTTTGAACCAAATTTAATGCTAGTAGGTCTATAGGTCACAAACAGGGACTAGTCTTTGGTTTAGGGTATCATAAGCTTGGGCGTTCCAAACTATTCGAGTAATAACATTTGTTTACTGAATCTGTTTTAAGTAGGCCTAACAGTTAGTGTATTTACATATATACATATATATACATGTCCTTTATTTACAACTGTTTTAAATTACATAGTATATTAAACAATTGTAAAAAGTTCAAATTGAACATAGGGCATCAACAATCTCTCTCCATCTAACTATATTGTTTGCCAATGTTTTTGCGTGATTCCAGGATATTTGGACTGATTCAAGTTCTCTTTTAATATAGCGTATACAGGTGTTTCTTGAACGGCCTCTTCAACGTTGGCCTTGGAGGTTCCAGTCTAGGACAGCTCTAGCGATAACATCGTGTGGGCGGCATAGGATGTGGCCTAACCAGGTCCATTTCCCTCTTCGGACTTCTATATCGACAGGACTAGTATTTGCTCTTAGTAGCAGTTCTTCATTTTAAATTAGATTTGGTCAGAAAATTCTCAATAATTGGCGTAGACAGCGGTTGATAATAACTAGAATTTAGCGAGTTGTCGCCTGTGTCAAACTCCAAGTTGTGCAGTGCGGTTGAAAATTCTTATTTTTGTTTTGCGCGAGATGTAATTGCATCTCCAAATTTTATTCAATGTAAGAAAAGCACTCTTAGCCTTGTCTGTACGATCGCGGTTGTCTGCCTCTGATCCCCCGTCTTTAGTTATTTTACTGCCGAGGTAGCAAAAGCTACGTCTTCAATGGCCTGCCCGACTATAGTAAGCGGACTTACATTTGTTGAGCCTATTCTCATAAGCTTAGTTTTTTCTAATATTTATTTTCAGGCCGACCTTAGAAGCATTTTCTGTCAGGCATTTCTGCTTGGCGTTAAAGTGTTCAAACTGTGCGCGAAGAAATAGATGTCGTCAGCGTAGTCGTAGTTAATTCATAACAGTTAGGTGTAAACTTTTAATCGTGCTTCGTCCACGCGGGAGGAAAATCGGCTCGAAGCCTTTTTCGCGTTTGCAATTAAAAAGGGTGCCAAGCAAGCGGATTTGGATGATTTTCTAGTTTTTCAATATATTCTTATAACATTTATTCAACTTCTAAGCTGGAAGATATCAGATGAATTGAAACAACAACTACAAAAGTTTGCCAAGCCATACAACTACCCAATGTTGTTGTACATTTCGAGTCGGAAAAATTCTTATTCGCTTTACAGTTTTATTTGTACTTATAAAAAAGTAGGAAAAGGTTTCCTGATGATTCGGCCTAAGCACCCAGTGAAATGCGCATGGTAACTAGCTTATCCCCCAACAATAAATTTCAGAGCATTTATCAAGAATAAAAATTGGGTATTTAGCACACAACAAAATCTTGTTAATAAATAAAAAGATAATCCTGGAAATTTGCCAATTTCTTACTTTCAAGACGTAAAAAAATAAATAGCGGTTTTCACCCTTTTTGTTGTTTAAGTACTACAGGTTTTTGTGTTATTTTTCAAACACAGCGTAGTAAATAAAAGTTTAATACATTTTGTTAGGGTATCGAAAATGTTAGTACGTTAACAACATTAATATGATTTACAAGGTCTACAAGTGTATTTTACTACCAAGAGTGAAAACCGCTAGAATTTAAAACAACAGGCTATCCGTTTTTCGGTTTCACAAGTGAAGTTAAATAAAACACACAAAAAGCTATGATTTCAATTAAACTTTCATTTCAATAATAGGTGCGTTCGAGAACCCAAAAGTGTTTACTATTTTTTAATTAACTATTACTAAACTGCATTTTACTAAATTGCCTTCGGGTACACAAAATATCGAAAATAAGAACTAAAATTGAGAACATAAAGTGATAGTTCTTAACTGAGTATATACAAATTTTTAATGCAGAAATTTTTGCATCAAAATTTGGTAAAAACACAAAAAACATATGATTCAAAATCTAAACAAACAAAAAGCATACAAATTGTGAAAAAATTATTAAAAAAAAAAAAGTGGAAATAATATTGAAACAAAAAATTAATAAATACCAACTTTTAAACCATCTGTTGTTCTCTTGTTGTTTTATTTTTTTCGAGTTGTTAGAGTGTAAATTATTTGCATACTAAGTACTGCAGTTGTTTTTTACTTAATCAATAGCAAAAAAACATATTCAAGTAAATATTCTGGAAAAATTTAACCCGACACAAATTCGCAAATTCAAATACAGTGCACATTCGGTATTCCCGACTACCCATTATCGCCAATTACTCTGCGCTTATTCAGCTGTTAGATCAAAACGTTATCAACTTGATCAAATTACATTCTAAGAAAAAAAAACAATTTGCTCATGGAAATGGGAGTTCAAACTAAAAATTTCTGGATTTGTCCTGCGACAAAGTATCATCTCCAACTATCCTGGAACGCCTTGGCCGAATTCAGTGGTGAATGGAGCGTGGAGAACAATATGCCCTTAGATGCTTTACAAAATCTAATTCGGGAAGAAAACGAAGATCTTTCAACGATTGGTTTACTTGTAGCTGAAATTGGTTTGGAACATCACTTCACGAATGCTGACATAAACAACTGGATTCACGAAGAATTTCCTGTGGAAAGTAATGAGGAGTAAATGATATTGTCAGATACGAAATCGGAGGAGTACTCATGAAGAAAATAATATTAAAATGGATGATACTATAACATTGATAAGCATATGCAATCAATGGTCTTTAGAAAATGACAAGACGACAACAGCCTATTTAAGCGCCGCTGCTATTTTAAGAAGTAATTTAATTCAGCTGCTATTTTAAGAAGTAATTTACCAAAAACGCAACTCAAAATCTCCAGTTTCTTTAAAAATATTTTAAATGGAATATGGCCAGAAAATGCATTACATTCTGCTGGTATCTAATAGTTGTATACATTTTCTGTACAATTTACTTCATTGCTAGCCAAAGGATAGCTAAAGTAAGCCCGGTAACAGAAATATACAAACAACAATACTGATAGTATATTGAAATATTGAAGGAATAAGACTATTAAAGTATGAAAGCTTTATAAATTGTTATTTAACTTAACACATTCGAATTAATATGAAATATTTAAAATGTAAAAATATTAATAAAAACATTTCTTATTTTAATAAAAGCACAGCATTATACACTCCACCACCACTAGTGGTAAATGAGGGTATACTAAGTTTGTCATTCCGTGTAAATCTTTTTTATTATACATCTAAGAACATAAAGTATATATATGCTGGCTTCTTGAGTAATTCTAAGTCGATTTAGCCATGTCCGTCTGTCTGTCCATCTGTTCGTCTGTCTGTCTGTTGAAAACACGATCACTTTCGAAAAACGCAAAAGAAAAGAACAATTTCGTCTCAAATTTGCTAGTAGTTATCCTAAGCAGTTTGGGATTGAAATCCAGCAACATCGGTTCAGTAGGAACCACTACCCTAAAAAAATTAATAAGTTTGATACAAAAACTAGCAATTATGGTGGAATCATGCACGGTATGATAAAAGATTTTGCACAAATTCGCTTTATATGCCTGGAAATCATCGTGTTATGTTTCGTGAAGATCGATCTATAATTGACCATAGGCCCCATATTAACCCTACTCGCGGAAAACAGTTTAGTACGCCTAAAACCGTAATAAATAATGCTATCATAATAAAATTTGGTATATCACAGTTGTATAAGACTAGTGTCAGGCAGTGCCAAACTTCGTGAAGATCGGTTCACTATTTACCCTAGGCCCCATATAAACCCGACTCTCGGAAAACAGTTTTAGGCGCAACCAAATAAAGCCCACTTAAGGAAAATAATTAACTTCGCCTAAAACCATAACAGATATAGATATTGCGGTAAAATTTCTACCAACTTAGATTCATATGGCCAGAAAAAATATCATGCAATTTTGTGAAATTCACTGTCAACGCTAAAACTAATTACTCTGCTGTATTGAAATATATTCTAATTTATTTTTTGTAATACCAGATCAGTCTTCAGAATTTTGGGATGATTGGTCCATAATTTGCGATAGGTCCATTTAAATTACCCTCATAAAAATCATTTTAGTTCGGCTAAAACTGTTACGAATCATGATATTTTACTCAAGCCAGTTCAACGTTCTAACAAGAAACGGATAAAACTTTCTTATTATCGGTCAATAATCTAATATTGGTCTAAACCGCAACCAATTTTAATGCTGACGTTCGTTTTTGTGAAGCTTAGTTAATAATATATATGTATGTATTTACAATGTAGAGCCCACTTCTGTCAGTGGAGGGTATCAAAGATTCGGCACAGCCGAATATAGCACTCTAACTTGTTTTTCAATAAAATTGTGGGTTCTGGTATTGAGAAAATTCAGTTTTCGCGACAGGTCTGATTTTTAATTAGCCGCGAGTATCGAGGGCGCACTCAATGTATAATAAAAAAAAACCCACAAATTTGTTAGATTACATAAAATAATTTGTTTGTATTTTGCTAAAATGTTGGTGTTATAAAATGTTTTTAATCGAGTTCCGATAAGAAAACTAGTCAAGTAGAGAAACGTGTAAACATTTTTTAACACCTTATTTATTTGCCATCAGCTGTTCCCTAAATTTTACGAATTCTTACAAATTTTCCGTTAGCTCCGTTGGGCAACAGCTTTTTTTGAGAATCATTTTTTACTTTAATCATAAATTACTCATTTACTGCATTTAACTGTAGAAGTACTCGAATGTACCTTGGCATTACGTACGAAATACAATGTCATTTAAATGACCGACTGAAGACCACTTTTTCGCACATTTCGGGCGGTATCTCGGCGATAACTTGACGTATGTTGATATTCAAATGATCCATCAATAGTGCTGGTTCACACGCTTTAAGTTTTAGCCGTCAATTCTTGAGTTTTTAGGGGATAAAGAAAGTAGAATGCCATTACTTTATCTCTTTCAAATCTAAAAACTCAAGACTTGAAGAATAAGATTTAAAGCGTGTGACCCAGCACTTTAGGGATTATCCGCGTAGACAGGGTATTTGACGTAGATCCACAAAAAAGTCTAACGGCGTCAAATCGCACGACCTTTGCGGCTAATTGACATCGCCTAAACTTGAAATTAATGGCGATTTCTTTTCTGAGAAATATGTTGCATAAATGGTACATGCTCTATCTCTTTTGTGTAGAGCATGTACCATTTATGCAACATTTTTCTCAGAAAAGAAATTACCATAAGAGTTCTGGAAAGCCAAAATCAGTAGTTTTGTGGGGGCTCGTGGCACCGTCTTGTTGAAACCAAACATCGTCTAGTTCATAAACTTCAATTGAAGGTAAAAAATATGCTGTTACAATACGGCCTAGCGCCGTGGAATCGACAAATTCGGATTATCCGAATCACTTATTACTTACAGAAGCGATATTTTCGGCATTGCGCACATTTCGATGATGCACAAACCTGGTCACATCTGTAAGGCCTGCAGTGCAGTTTTAACTATTTTTACGCATTCTTCGGGTATTAAACAATCAATATTCGAAAATTTCAAACTTTTCAGTAAATAAATGACACTTCAAATGACAGATATTTAACAGCTAACAGCCTTTTCAGACCGGCAGTTTTAAAACCACTAAATGGGTAATCCTGTACTAACAACAAATAGGAAAAAAATATATAAACGCTGTAAATAAAACTTTTGGCCGAATTTAATGTGAACAAAAAGCATTGTCCTTATGCTATTTTCGCTCAGTATAAACTATTTTATGCGCTGAAACATATTTGAAAAATATTTTATTTTTTATTGAGTGTACAAATTTAAACAAATCTGCGTTGAGTTTATAAATTAGTTTCAATTGAAATTAAAATCACTTTAAGTGTCTTTAGATTTATAGATTAAGGACCTAACCATGAATAACGCAACGAAACGCCAAAGAATTACATTAAAAGCACACTTCAAATGACAGATATTTAACAGCTAACAGCCTTTTCAGACCGGCAGTTTTAAAACCACTAAATGGGTAATCCTGTACTAACAACAAATAGGAAAAAAATATATAAACGCTGTAAATAAAACTTTTGGCCGAATTTAATGTGAACAAAAAGCATTGTCCTTATGCTATTTTCGCTCAGTATAAACTATTTTATGCGCTGAAACATATTTGAAAAATATTTTATTTTTTATTGAGTGTACAAATTTAAACAAATCTGCGTTGAGTTTATAAATTAGTTTCAATTGAAATTAAAATCACTTTAAGTGTCTTTAGATTTATAGATTAAGGACCTAACCATGAATAACGCAACGAAACGCCAAAGAATTACATTAAAAGCACAAACAATGTCATAAATATTTTAAATTTTGCTGTTGCTTTCTACAGAAATTCATGTACCGGTTTAAAAATTTCAACGCCTCAATCTATGCAGCGTTTGAAATTTTAAAACGCAATGTGATTTTCTTTAGAAAGCAACAAACAAAATTAAAATATATTAAGACATTGTTTGTGCTTTCCACGTTATTCTTTGGCGTGCGTTGCGTTTTACGTAATCAGGGCCTTAATTTTCGAATATCAGAATATGGATTTCAAGTGGCTTTCATTTAAAAAAAAAAATACTTACCTTTGTATTAAAAAGTTTCAGTTTTATAGTAAAATAAGACTTTCCTAAATAATCCTCGCAAAATGTAATCCAATTCTAAAAGTTTTAAGATTTGCTTAATTTTTTTTTTTAATGTTATTGCACTGAACGAGTATTATTATATTTTAACCTTTTAAATTTTTTTGTTTTAAAAAATCACAAATAGAATAAAAAGTAGGTACATACTACTCTTACACTGTTAAAACTTCTTTGATCTGTATTTTTTTGGGTAAATATTGAAGTAAATTTTAATTATTTTGAACACGAAATGATATGTGATAAATAATATTCTAAATCACACACATTTTAAGATTTTGTTATCATTTGTTGTTTATTCAAATTGTTTGTCGATTTTATTCAAAAAAATATCACCAGGAGCATAATGCAACAGTAAAAATTATAAATATGTATATTCACATTGACAATATTCACCGTTAATTTCAACCACGTAACGACAATGTCAATTTTGAAATGCAAATATTTGTATTATGACAGAAAAAATACCTTAAATGTAAATTAATGCAATAACGGTATTTTATGTATGTATCAATCTATGCACATGGGAACATTGGTATTTGAACATGTCTGTACATAAGTACACAGAGAGAAAAGATTTTAAAGAACGACCAACAAAAAGTTAAGCAAATAAATATGGGGAATGGTGATGATGATATGTGTAGTATCAGTAAAAATAGCATATATGTAGCACCTACAAACTGTCATTAAAAATTAATAAAAAAAAAAAACCCCCGCGAAGAAAAATGATCACTTCTAAATGAGATTATTCAAAAAACAAACCCCCAAATAGGAAATTTTAGCGTGGGTGTGTTAATGCCGGTGTCACCAACAATGCTTATTCACATTATACACATTCCATCGTCATCATCATCTTTGCCACCATAATATATTTTAATATACACTCATAATTTATAGGCGCCATTTTTAAATAAAAAAAGTATTATTTTGTTTTTGTTGTAGGTCTTTTTATTATGCCTTTTTTCATTCAAACACTTAATACCGACGGTAACATTTACGTGATAAATTTACGTAAATTTTAATGCGCTTGACTTATAATAATTTTCCCCAGAGAATCTCTCGCGTACACGTGCTCTCACAAACTACAGTTATTTCTCAAAAACAAAACAAAAATTGCAACAAAAATCAAATGGGAGAGAATTATCGATAGAATTGAATACAATTACAAACGCAAAACGTCAATCAGAGTAATTTTTCAAAACAACACCCCAATCTACTCGTATTACACACTCTCCCTCTCTTTCACTCTCTGAATCTTTCTCACGCTCCTTCCTTGTTTATCACAGTTAAGGGGTGTTTCTGATTTCTTGTCCGAAAGCTGTTCGTTCTTCTATAAATTGCATCATATGTCGTATTAACAGCCACTATCGCCATCATCATCATCATTATTATAGTTCGTTGTCGTTGTTGTTTTTTTTACTTTTCTTCTTTGCTTTGGGTTCTTCTAACCATCAACACCATCGGCGGCAGCAGCACCCATTGTTAAATCACTCTATTCAATATTTTTTTCTTATTTAGTGAGTGAGTGTGTGTGTCTGTATCAAATGTTTCATCTTTTATTTAACCCGTTTCCATTTATTAGACGTTTGGATGCCTGTGCGTTTTGTACATATTTGTGCTGTAATTTACTTGATTTGCTCCTTTTTTCGGTTCTGTTTGCAGGTGGTCGTTTTCATTTATTTTCATTCTATGTTCCATTTATAATGGCTGCCCTGAGATGGTACTGCTTAAGATGTTGTTTGGTAATGTGGCATTTCATGCTTTTCTACAATGGCTTTTGTAATTTTGTTTGAGTTATCCCGTTCTCATCTATCCGCCATTAAGTTTATTGGAAAAGGTAGAGTTGTTAACACTACGCAACAAATTTAGGGACACGGGCTCTATTCTATCTCAAGGATTTTCGAATCTTAAGAGACAGTTACAATAAATATCTCACCGATTCTCTTCAAATCATTTAGAACTTCTGATTGTCTAAAGGCTTACTTTCAATTCGCTGTAAAACTGTTCAGTTTAAATTTTCTGTTGCTCAATTTAATCAGAAAATAGAAATGCCTATGTAGCGTTTCTAGAAATATTCAAAATTCAAAACTATTCTTAATAGATTTTTAAAGTTATAACTATTCCACTAATGAGCCCAAATTTTGCAGGGGATATGTTTGAGGATTCCTTAAAAAATTAAAAAATTCTTACAGCCGTACCTAAACAAGAGCGGAAGGCGGAACGTTTCCTTCCGCGTAGCTTTTACGCCATATGCCATAACACAACAAGGGCGTCAGCGTTGTGTCACAAACAGTATTGTTAACTTTCGTGTTTACTAAAACCCTCTTAAAAGAAATAAGAAATGGAATTAAAACCGCTAGTTAGACCTAAAAATAGATAAAGTGCCATTATTTAATATCAAACCATAAAAACAGAGTTGTCAAAACTACAAATATAGCAACCCTGCTTATTTTACCTCGCTGTCAAAATTTTCCAATTGCAAAGCGTTGGGATGCGTCCAAGGGGAATTAATTTTTCAGGTGGCGTGAAAGCACATCTGTGCTACTTTTTTTCTTACTTAGAGAGAGAAATGTCAAAAGTTGCTTGTGGTTTTGATATGTCAATAATATCAACAAAAAAATACATTGTTGTGTTTTTGGTGTTGTTGCTTGTTGTAGTATCGACTCCACCTTATACATGAATTCGCCGTGGGATGCGTCATACAAATTGTATGGGCATGAAGATTTTTGACAGCGAGGAAACGCGGTTCGCTCTTGTTTAGGTATGGCCAAGGTATATTTGTAGCAGGTAGCCGCGAGATTACAACAATTGTACTATAAAACAAACAACAGGGCTTTTTATTGTTGTTATATGATACGAACTGTCAAACAACGAAGGTGTTAATAAAAGACAAATGAAAAACAAACAAGAAAAAATGCCATTAAACGACAATAGATTCATTTTGTGTGTTATCTTTTTCTAATTATATATTTAAGTATTTTCCCAAAATTGTTATTTATTATAAATTACTTTGATTTTCTTTTTAATTTTATCACTTTTTACTTTGATTAAAAAAATTTGTTTACTTTTTAAGCTAGAAATTTAACACGTGTTGAAAAAAACATAAACAACATTTGACAGTTCGTATCACAAAACAAGCAAATAAAAAAATAATCAGCAGGCTTTCCGAGACTACCTGCTATAAATATACCTTGGTCTAAGTCTATAAAATATTGCGGCGAATCATAGCTGGAGCAATAGTTAGGATGATCTGAAGGCGTTTCACTATGGTATTTTTTACTTTTAGTGAATCACAAATAATCTGGACCATTAAAGTCAATACTACCAGTACTCTTATTTTTTTTTTTTTTTTATCTACTCTATAGAGTAAGTCATATTTAAACTTTTTAGGAAT
This sequence comes from Pollenia amentaria, assembly GCA_943735925.1. Lineage (NCBI taxonomy): Eukaryota > Metazoa > Arthropoda > Insecta > Diptera > Polleniidae > Pollenia > Pollenia amentaria. Next base: position 125,499,337 of record OX031007.1, read on the forward strand.
TCTCCCCCATATAGATTTGGCGTAGCCAAGGTGTTTACAGTAATGTTGTTAATTAACATACCAATTTCTTAAGAAATGCGGATTGAATTCTTAATTTACTGTTTTTGATAGGCCGGGTAAAACAGGACCTTATAAATGTACTTATTTAAATCACTAAAATTGAATATTATAATGAATTTCAACAATTTAAGCACTTTAATTCAAGTCTATTAATGATTAATTGCCAAAACAATCAAAAACTCTTAAAGTTCAGCAAATTACGGACAACTCTGCCATTATGCCAAATAACCAATCCATTTGAAACACTTTTTACCAACAAGACATGGTAGGTAAAACTTTACCAAGTCGTTCACCTCTTAGTGTTACATCCCTGGGGGATTTAAATATATACATATATGACGCCGCCATGTGTTTGCAGGTCTGCTCTGCGTCGGCTGGGGCTGGTAGTCAAGGGCATTCCTTGTAACGTTATTATGGCTTTTCCTGAACGTATGACCCAGCCAGTTCATCTTTTTCATAAGTATATCAGCAGCAATGGAGTTTTGTTGTGTTTTTGCCAGAGATCATTATTTGATATTATTTGTGGCCAGAAAACACGTAATATTCTACGCAAACAGCGGTTATCGAATACTTGGAGTGCATTTGTGTCTTCTCTACTGACGTTCCACGTTTCGCAACCACATAATGATACTGATTTTACGTTCGAATTGTGATTTGCGTTGAGCTATGTGATTTGACTTCCATACTTTGTTTAGTGTACCATATGCTCGGTTAGCCCTTGTAATGCGATAGGCTGTGTCCTCTTTACTACCGACAGAAGAAGTTTTTATGCAGCTGAATAACAGAAGTTGTCGAGGTCTACAAGCCATATGCAACCAATAAATACTCGTTACTCGGCAAAACTGCCATATTTCTTATAGGTAACGGCTAACAATAGATTATATCTGGTACCACGGAACCATTCGCCCCTTGGACTTCCACTCCTGGTCTGGTTGTTGGTGGTTCTCCTTTGAAAATCCGCTGATGGTTGTAGTTGATATCTAAGATCGCAAAAACAGATATCTTTTATAGCACTGTGATAGTTTAAAAAACAGACAAGCCGGGCCCTTGGCGTTTAAACCTAATCCGTTTTTTAGGTTAGCTCTTGTTTTCGAGATATACCGTTATTTCAAACATGGAAAAGCTTGTACTACATATATTCGCGTAACTCAAAATTCCGCAATCAAATTTTCTTTAAGTAAGGCTAATCTTTTTTTCTAATATACTACATATGTCGAAATCAAGAGCTAACCTAAGAATACGGTTAGCACCAGTGTTGCCAATTTAGCAATTTAGTGGCTAGATTTAGCCATTTTTAACCTCGTTCAGCCATTAAAAGACAAGTTTAGCCATTAACTACATCGAATTCATCGACGATTTTATTTTTTAAATGCTAAAAAATATTTCATTTTCGTTTATTTTTAAGTCACAAATTGATCTCAATCTATAATTTCATTGTAAAAACTTTTAAAGAATAATTTTTTTTTTTTTTTGGTTTGTTATTGAATTTTAATGTGTTTTTATTTAAAACAAATTTTAGCCATTTTTTAGTCATTGTTTTCCGTAAATTTAGCCATTTCTGGTCACCCAGTTTTGGCAACACTTGTTAGCACCACTGGATTCAGCGTACCCGAATTAGGTTAAAACGCTAGGTGCCCGGCTTGTCTCAAAACTTCTGAAATTAATCTTCTCACGTAAGAAAACATGAATCTATTAGTCGTCCATAGAATTCTTCAAACAATTGTGAAAGAAAACTATTTCATTATATTTTACTAGAATAAAATGTGTAATTACAACGTTTTGCGTTTATCAAATAGCCAGTACTTACGTTATTGTATAGTAGTTAATAGTTGCAGTTACGTCCCTTTTTTTTTTTTTTTTTTTTTTTTTTGTTAATAAAAGCGTCATTTTTTATCGCAAAAGTGTCTCAAAACTTCTGAAATTAATCTTTTATATATATCGTTAGCCAAAATGCAAAAAGGCATAACTAACAAAAATATAATTTTAGAGAAGAAGCAAAAAACTTTGTAAAATGAAAACTATAAACAAATGTATTTAACAAAGTTTTTTCTCACGTAAGAAAACATGAATCTATTAGTCGTCCATAGAATTCTTCAAACAATTGTGAATAAAATGTGTAATTACAACGTTTTGCATTTATCAAATAGCCAGTACTTACGTTATTGTATAGTAGTTAATAGTTGCAGTTACGTCCCTTTTTTTTTTTTTTTTTTTTTTTTTTTTTTTTTTTTTGTTAATAAAAGCGTAATTTTTTATCGCAAAAGTGTAAATTTTGTAAAGACATGTTAGTTTAATGGCATTTATAATAATCCATCAGAAACTCGATTTTGAATTTTATGTTAGTTACGCCTTTTTGCATTTTAGCTAACGATATACATGTTCCTTTTACTCCTCTGGGAACATCATCAAATAACTTTAAATTATACCTAGCCCATAGATCGATCTAGAATGTTTTTTCCGCTCTACTGAAAAATTTGATTTTAAGACATACGCGGCTACCCATGAAAACCACAGAATTTTCAACAACATATCGCACCCTCAAACAGATGCAGACATAACTGAAAATTTATCAAAATCGTTTTTTTTTTTAGAAAACAGTTCACAAATCAAATCTATATATAGCGAACGAGAAAATTTCGTTTAAATCACCATCACCATGCGATATGTGTGTTTATCTCGATTTTCAATAGAAAAACTAATTATTATGTACGTTAGGTTTTTTGGGCAGCCGTCCAGAACAAAGCTCACTTGGGTACTTCAGTGAGGCTTTTGTGATACCCAGCGCCGATGTCCATCCTACAGAGCAGCTACTCAATAGAAACCACTGCAGTTTTCAACCAATTCGTTGTCCTAATGAAAAAAAGAAACAACAATAGTTCTATCTTAGAAATATGATTCACACATATAAACACTGTTTTCCCCTGGTATCTCTCCCTAATGTCCTGAATTCCAGGAGATTGACATAGGAAATGAAACACAGTTTCCTCTTTCTCCTTGTCATGACAACTTCTGTAGAATTCAGACCCATTCTATTCGCCCAGTTATTACCGAGATCACTGCCCTGATTAGTTCCTTGTTAAACGTTAGGAGAGAGCACGTCCTCTGTTCATCATAACCAGACCATATGCCATATGGTGTATTCACGAGTCGACCCCAACTGTTCAAGTCTATAAAACTCCCGCTAAATAAGTGAATTGATTTACAAATCGCGTTTGGCCATCGCCTGTCAATCTTACAATCACGTACACTCAGGTAGTATTTTATAAAAAAAAATTTTTAAATTAAACACCAAAACTGAGCTAAATTATATATTTTTAACTAAAAATTCATAAAGTTTAGACAGTTATGTATATAGAAATATTTTAAAATTTTTTTTCATTTAATAATTTCTTCAGAAAACGTGAGTGCGTCAGAAATCGAGTGTGATTTAAAAGCTTTAATCACGCACAATCACGCGTGCAAATTTTATATTCCAATCGCTCTCTCACACGTGATTGATATTTATAGTAGTCATTCTAACAGAAATATCAATATTTTAGGGAGGTTGGTCCACATTTGGGCTTAAAGCTATTTTCCTACTTATTTCCATAGTTGGGGGTAGTGCACTAATATTGATTTAAATCACTAAATGAAACTGCAAAAAATTATCGTGCACTATCTTTTACCAGCTTTAGTGATGATTGGTATTTTTTCACTAGCACTAGAAAAAGTTAGTGGTCTTGCACATTTTGCCACTATCACTAAAGGCGATTGAATGTATAAAATCTGCACGCAATTCAAATAGTGCAAAATTTGTACTTGCCATCAAAAAAGCTGAATATAAACAGATTCTCACTAAAATTTAAAAAAAAATAAATTTTGTATGTGCATGGTTTTTTTATTCTTGTGATGATATGCATAAGCAAAGGAAATTAAACAACATAAAATTTTGTCAATAAAACAACTAAATTTTTGTTTGTAAATTTTGTGCAACGTTTTTAGTTGCACTCAAATGAGTGAAGAACAAAAAGTTGAAATAAGCTAATAATTGCTTTATGTTAAATCAAATATTTTTTTTTTTTTTTTTTGTTAGTGTAAAATTTTTAAAATCATTATCGCTCATGTTTAGTGAGGCTGCTAATTTTCAATTCATCACTCAACATCAATAAAATCATTGCAATAATTTTTCACTATCACTAACTGTGAATTGAAAATGCAAAATTAGTGTACTACCCCCATCTATGTTAATTTCAATACCCAACTGATTAGCAGAACTGGAAAAATTTGGCACCAGTATTGGTCTTTTCTTTAGCGTCGTTTGAGAGTAAGCGTTATTCAAAAAAGACGGACAGACGGGTATGGCTTAACCGACTTAGAATTACTTAAGGGCCCAAAACATACATATTTACTTTATGGGGTGTTAGATGAATATTAAAAAAGAAAAATCTTTGTATAACCCTCTTCACAACTAGTTGTAAAGGGTGTAATAAATGTAATATTATTTCCTAAAAAATGGTGTCTTAGCAGTTTTTTTTTAAAAACATATGGCAGCACTGAATTTTACTGGCATTCTTCCCATAGTTTTAATAAATTTTGTTTCCATATTTATTTATTTATTCGTAATATTGAGCCCTACCGCAAAAATAGCTTAAGCGACATCATATTCAATTTTCGTTTTTGCTTAATAAATAAATTTATTGTCAACACTTGCATTATCTCCTAAAATGACATGGTCACATAAGGTACCGTTATGATTTTATAGCAAAAACAATTTTAGCTTAAGCGCCAACCTTCATACAAAATTTTTATGAAATATAATACAAAACAAGTTGTAGTGCTATATTCGGCTGTGCCGAATCTTTGATACCCTCCACCGACAGGAGTGGGCTCTATATGATTATTGACCGACAATAACAACGTTTTCTGTGTTTCTTGTTAGAACTTTGAACTGGCTTGAGTAAAATATCATGATTCGTCACAGTTTTAGCCGAACTAAAATGATTTTTAGGAGCGTAATTTGTATTGGACCTATGGTAAATTATGGAACAATCATTCCAAAATTCTGAAGACTGATTTCTGGTATTACAAAAAATAAATTAGAATACATTTTAATGCAGCAGTGTAATAAGTTTTAGCGTTAACAGTGAATTTTACAAAATTGAATAATATTTTTTATGGCAATATGGATCTAAGTTTGAAGAAATTTTACCGCAATAAATATATCTGTTGCGGTTTTAGGCGAATTTAATTATTTTCCCAAAGTGAGCTTTAATTGGTTTTAGGCGTAATAAACTGTTTTCCGAGAGTCGGGTTTATATGGGGCCTATGGTAAATTATGGACCGATCTTCACGAAATTTAACAGTTTAATTTCTAGTTCTACAAAACTGTACCGTACCGAATTTAATTATGATAGCATTATTAATTACGATTTTAGGCGCACTAAGCTATTTTCCGGGAGTAGAGTTTATATGGGGCCTAGTGTAAATTATGGATCGATCTTCAAAAAACTTTACAGTTTAATTTCTGGTCCTATAAAACTGTGACGTACCAAATTTTAGTATGATAGCGTTATTTATTACGGTTTTAGGCGTCCTAAGCTGTTTTACGCGAGTAGGATTTATGTGGTCAATTATGGACCGATCTTCACGAAACTTATCAGTATGATTTGCAGTCGTTAAAGCGAATTCGTGCAAAATTTAATATCATTCCGTGCATTGTTCCACCATTTATGTTAGTTTTTGTATCAATTTTTTTATGGTTGTGGTTCCACATTTTGATTCATAGTTCTGATCCTACTAAGCCTAATTTCAATCCCAAACTGCTTAGGATACGAGTAGCTACAAGCAATTGGAGTCCAAGTCTGTTCTTTTCTGTTTTTCGAAAGTAAGCGTGTTTTCAAAAGACGAACAGACGGACATGGTTTAATCGACTTAGAATTACTCAAGGAGCCAGAATATATGTATGTATATATGTATGTATATACTTTATGGGGTCTTAGTTGTATAATAAAAAACCACCAATAGTGGTGGTGGAGGGTATAAAAACCTTTTCCTGTAAAATTGTGTGTTTGTCGCTTAAGCTTTTTTGCGGTAAGAACTCGATATGTATATTAGAATATTAACTAACAATAATTAATCAAATCTTAATCTAATTGAGTTTGCGTCCTGCCAAAAACTCTCCTAATTCAAATCATAACAGCAATTACACATTTATAATAAAAATTATATTTTGTTAACAAAATTACAAACTGCTCTGAAACATTTTTTGAAAACTTACAATATCCCGTTTATATTTAATTTCCCTTTTATGCTTTACATTTCTCAAAACATAAAAAATATTTAAAGTACAATTGCGTTTTTGATTTTTGTTATAATAATTTCTTAAATTTAATACAATTGTTCTTTTCTTTAGCCTCAGTTTGCATATTTATGACAACAACGAGAGTTTTCTTCAATCAAATAAATTTTTGGACAGGACTTAAAAAAAATAATGAAAAAAGAGGCTGAAAGGTTTATTATACAAAATATGACGTATCACCAACTGGGAAAATTAAACATTTAAAACACCACAAGTGGTACAACAGTAGGCAACAATCCAACTCGACAACAATACATACTACACATTTCTGTAAACGTGCTCGTAATAAAAAATTAAATACAACAACCAAAAAACAGACTGAAAGGATTACACGCAATATTTAACTACAAAGTAATCATTAAATCTACAGGAATTTAAATGTGACTGCAAAAATTGAAACCTCCAACTGCCAACAAAAGAAACAGAATCCAAACAAAAGAACAAAAATCATACAATCCAACACAGAGGCATTTTTTAAAATACACATACACTTACTCGCACATAAAGGAATATAAAATGCATCCACGTTGAAAAGGATAATGAAATGTTTGCATATAAAATCTAAAACCAAAAAAAAGGTACAAACTCCAACTACGTTTATCTGAAAACCGAATTGTAGCTGAATAAGACGTAAGAGTTGGAAGAATAAAGTACAGAGAAATATCAAGGCAACCATAACATACATACATACAAAAAAATACATATGTATGTATATATACTCGTATGTATACAAAGAGTTGCCAACTAGATTAAAAATTAGGTAATTATATCTGTACGATATGGATGTCGCCTAAATTAATAGTTCGATTATCTGCAATTATTAGTATTAATTTCCGTTTGATTTTTAATGAATATCGAGATAATCGGAAAAAGAAATTATTTCTTTTTAGAATCATCAATCAAAGCCGTCGTTCCAAAGATGTCGTTCCAAGTACTTTTATATTCAAAGTCCAAAGACAGTTACAGTCTGGTAACATAATTTTAAAACTCATGTCAGAATGTTTGTTTGATAAAGAGAAATTTAAAAAAATTTACTAGTTTAACAGCCTGGCGCACGATGTCGGCCGTTATTCTTCACTTGAATTTTCAAAGACAAACTGCTGATTGGCGGCCCTCTAAAAATGTTCAGTACGACAAGTCGATCGACAATGCAAGCGACCGATAAAGTAACAGGTTTCATACAAATTTGCGGCCGCTAAGAGCGGAAGGCGGAACGTTTTCTTCTACGTAGCTTTTACGCTGATATGCCATACTAAACAAGAGCGTGCTACCATTTTAGCATTTTTTCTGCTAGATTTAGCAGATTGAGATGGTAAATTGCATATTTTTTTTTTAAATATGTTAACTGCTTTTTAGCATACTTCCTTGTCCAAAAGCAGATTTCTTGGCATATTTTTTTAACAAATGTTTAGCTTAATTCTTTTATAAAAATTCAGCAAATTTTTAGCATAATTTTTTTTTATATATAGCATATTTTAGCAAATTTAAAATATTAAAAATTTTTTGGTACATTTTTATCAGATTCTTCGCATATTTTCTTCCTTTTAAGATTTGACAAATTTTAACAGATTTTTTTTGAAGTTTTGCCATATTCTCATGAAACAGTTATGGCAACACTGGTCAGCAGATGTGTTAACTTTCGTGTTTACTAAAGGGCATAATATACCACACTAATAGCTTGGCAAACATGTCAAACTTTTACGTTTGTACAAATATTTTGTGTTGTTAATTGGGGTGTTTGCTGTTTGGACAAACATTTGAAGCAATGTTTGTAGAAATATTAAAACTTTTTAATATTTGGCAGACATGTTGGATATTTGTCAAACTTTTTGTGGTGTCTAGTGCTAAAAGTAATCATTTCAGCGAAAACTTTGCAGAGTAAAGACGTAAAAGAAGAAGCAATAAAATAATTTTCAGCTGTAAATTCTAATTTTTTAGCAGCATTGTTTGCCCCAAAACAGCTTTTTGTTTAGAGCAGTCTTTATTATTTTTCTCTTTGAATTATTTTTCTTTATTTTATATTTCTTCTGCGTTTTGAACAAGAGGCGAGCAAAATTGCCGCAGCACAATCGTCGTCAGCATTCATTGAAAGAAAAACAAAAATGAAAAATTTATGTTTGTACGAAATATGATTGTGGTGTTTATTGGCAAACAGAAGCAAAAAACAAGTGCATGTTTGCCAAGCAATTTGTGTGGTTTATTATGCCCTTAAGGCCCTCATAATAGAAATAAGAAATGGAATTAAAACCGCTAGTTTGACCTAAAAGTATTTATTACCAAACTATAAAAACAGGGCAGTTAAAACAAATATAGCTACCCTACTTATTTTAACGCGCTGTCAAAATCGGATTTTCCGATTGCAAGCGCTTCCACTGCGTTGCCGCCGCGTTGTTTCGGTATGCTTCATACAAATTGTATTGGCATTAAGAGTTTTGACAGCTCGAAAACGCGTTCCGCTCTTGTTTAGGTATGGCTGTAAGAAATATTATGCGACCACAAATGTCAAACTCAGTCACTTGTGTTGTAGTTGTCGACAGAGGCATTTTGTTGAAATATTAAACAAAATTATTTCTTTACACAACAACACAAAATTTTTTTATAAATATATTTTAAATAACACCACTTAAAAAATTATATATCGTCAGGTGATTATTGCTTTGTCTTATACGCCATTTTTGAAAAAAATGAATAGGAATGTGTTATATATGGCATCAATATTCTCTTTCATATTCCAAAATCCATTTTTTGATATCTCGTATAGAATCTGAGATATTACGCATCGACTTTGCTCTACATCCACATTTTTTAGTTTCATTGAGCATTGTTTTGCTGCATTTGAATTTTTGGGCATAGAGCAAAGTTTGTATTCAAAACTAACAAAATTAAATATAATATAATGTAAGAAAGAAAAATTGACTGTTTATTGTTGTGTCTTTGTTGAAGCTTTGATATTGTTACAAGTAAGACCTGAGTGTTTAAAATTCTTATTCACTTTATGGTCTTACTTGTATAATATTTTTAGCTTTTCTAAAGTATTTGGAAAAAGTTTCCTGACGAGTTGGCCTAAGCAACCAGCGAAATGCGCATAGAAACTTGCTTTCCCACGACAATAAATTTCAGTGTTTTTAATCAGAAATTGGGATTATTAGCACGTCATTAATAAATGAATTAATTTATAATATACTATTGTTTTGCGCCATTCGCATAATGAGCAACGTAGGTCAAAATAAACTGTCAAAATAACAAATCTGACGAATTTCGAATCAAATTTAAAAATTCATCAAGAGAAATACAATTTCAAAACGTAACAATAATAAAGTCAGCATCCAAAAAATTTTAAGATAAAAAATATTTAACAAGTACAAGTTTTCAACAAAAAGTTTTAGGTTTTTGATACTTTTATGTTTAAGCCTCGTACACAATAGACAGCAACGTTTCACTGGTGTTCATAATAGAACAACAATTTTTTTCGTAGCCAATTATGCCCACAACAATGTTAAGAATTTAATAATAATTTTTTTAAAACATTTTGTTGAAATTTTCATTCAAAGCTAAATAAAATTATTATTATGCAGAAAGCAACAACAAAATTACAAAATATTTATGACATTGCTTGTGCTTTCAATGTTATTATTTGGCGTTGCACTGCATTTTATATGATGACGGCCTAAATCCTTTAAATTTAATCCAAATATATAATTACTTTTCAACTGTTTAAGACGGGTAGGTTAGGTACGGTTAGGTTCCATTGGCAGCCGTGATCAAGCACAGCTCACGTGGGTCCATTAATTAGTTCCCGTTGTGTTACTATGTTAAACCGTCTCCCAAGGATCCTGTGTTACCTGGCTGCTAATATTCTCACTCAGCCAGCCAGTCGATTCAATAAAGGAGTGCATTCCGTTTAAATCAACGTCAGCGAGACACGTTTTGTCTCCAAGGGTCCTTCGAACAAACAGTTTAAGTCTCAGATCTCCGAAGGCCAGACAATGACACAAAATATGCTCCGTTGACTCTTCCTCCTCCTCGTCACCATAACTTTGACATACGTCATTGTAAGGGAGCCCTAGGCTTTGGGCGTGCCTCCCAATGGGCAATAAGGTTCCTGAGGTGATGTCTGGACAGCTGTAATTCCTTTTTTCATCTATGATGGGCCAAATTTTTCTGGTTTCCCCACAGGTAGTTTCATCAAGCCATCTCTGACAGGCAATAAGATGAATCTTGTGTGAAATAAGTTGCTAACTCCTTGGGAGTGAAACTCCTGTATCATATGTTGAATCGTTTTGATTCAAAGTGGTGATGAAAGATGTGATGAACACATTCTCCAGGGATCTTATCCCTGACAGATATTTCACCGTATCGAATTTGTCTCGCGGCTGTGTAGATGGCCATTATTTCGGTCTGAATGACACTGCAGTGATCCGGCAGCCTTATAGGAATGCTCTAGTTTAGCTGCTCGGAGTATATGCCAGAACCGACACCATGCAGAGTCTTACCCGTCAGTGAATATCTGAATCGCATTCGCGGGAATTTGCAGGTCATCATAGTTAACCACGTTATCCAAAAGGCTTGTGGTTAATCCAGGATCAAAAATTGACTCAGGTGTGACATAATTAACGTCCCTTTGCCAATTTACCTCTACCAGGATTTAAGCATGTTTGTCAGCTAACTTTTTCGCCAAAATGTCTGGAGGTAGCCAGTTCAAGATCGTAAGGATAGCCTTAGAGGGGGTTGTTCTAATGGCACCCGTTACCGTTATTGCCACCATTCTTATTATACGTTCAAACTTTTTTGATGACACTTCCCTTGAGCGCCGGCCACCAAACAGCTGCCCCGTAGAATAGAATGGGTTTAATGACACATTCGTATAGCCAGTATACATTCCTCGGGTTGATTCCCCTGTTTAGGCCAATAGCCCTTTTGCAACAATATAATGCAATTGCTCATCTTCCAGTTCAGTTTACTGTCCAATACTATCCCAAGATATTTGGCATTATCGGACAGTGCCAGTGAGACCCAATTTATTTTTGGGGTATAAAAATTGGGAATCTTGAATCTCCTTGTAAAGAGTATTAGCTCTGTTTTGGCAGGATCAACTTCCAGTCCACATCCCTGACACCATTTTGTTAGGACATCCAGTGCGGACTCCATAACTTCAGATAATAGTCCAGGATCCTTACCCATAGTCACAATTGCAACGTAATCCGTATATGCAATCGTCCTGCAGCACATCCCTTCCATGGCTCTGAGTAGGGTATTGACATTCAGATTCCAAAGTAATGGTGACAGTCGCAACCTTGGAAATACTCGAGGCGCCCAAGTTAGATTCGATACACCTCAAGTGGTCGTATGATCGCTGGTTCTCTCTAAAAGTCTCATAACGTTAATAACCGATTCAGGGGTCTAATCACTGCATACGATATCGAACAAAATTGATCGAAATTTTTTATTTTGGTATCATGACATTCGATATCGAATGAAATGTATTTTAATTTGAAGTGATAGCATTCGATATCGAGTAATCAAAGACATAAAATCTCTCGAGTGTTCATTCGATACGTCAATGTATATCGTATGAAGAGAAAAACGATAGTTTACTCGATACGATTGAATGCAACTAAAGCAAATTCCTTGTAGTGCAGGGAAATCTGTATATGGACCACCAATGAGTGAAGCGCAGTTTCAGTGGGCCTTCCCTTCGTATAGGCGTATTGAGCTGCCGACAAGGTGTTATGGCCCAGCGAAGATCTTATATGAAAATCCATAATCCTCTCCAGTGTTTTCAATAGAAAGGAGGATAGACTTATTGGCCTAAAGTTTTTAGCTTTAGTTCGAGATGCCTTTCCCCCCTTGGGGAAGACAATCTTATATGTTATCCAGATTGTTGGGAAATATGAGAGGCTGAGGCAGGCTCTTAATATTACCAGCAGCCATGGACTAAAAAAAATTAGGTAAGATGATTGAGATGACAATAACTTAAATTTAATCTAAATGCCAACATAATAAGATGGTTTATAGGCATAAACACTGTTCAGGAAAGATTCTCACTATTTCCAGTAGGCTTTTTGGAACTGGAACTAAAAGCCATATAAAATCTTAATTTAAATACTTCCAGTCCCATTTTACATAAAAAGTATGGTTTTTCATACACGTAAATTAAAAATGTTTAATTATCTAAAGTGCATGTGTATCGATATTTCACACGCACACGCAGAGAAATACGGTCGGAGTGGGCGTAAAATTAGGCATGGTCTGGGTTTAAGATATATTCTCGTCTACATTGCCATTTTATAAAGTCTTGTGTCTTTTTATTGATTGGGATTATACTTGAATCACTATATTTAGAACTATTTTTCAAAAAGCTTTTTATTATAACCAATATATTACAAATGTTACTTGCTATCACTGTAATTTATAAGATTTATTCTTGTTGTGATAGTAATTCAATAAATTAAATGAAAATGAAATGAAAATGAAATGAAAAAATCTACCTAGAGTACAAAGTTTTACCCTTTTTATTCCACCAATTTAAAATTTACCAAATCTATACTTCAAATGATACACTCATAGAAAAATGCGTCTAAATATTGATGGTTCTCTAACATCAGAATTGTGCCATCAATGTTATTACAAATGCCATCAATGAGGCAAAAAGTGACATCAATTGAATGACGAACGTCATCCTAAAATTTTGACATATTTTATGCGTCATGACGCTGATGTATTTTGACATCAGTACAGACAAGCTGTCATCAGTGCAATGAAAAACTGTTATCAGTGCGATGATATAATATATCATGTCATCAGTGCAATGACAAACTGACATCAGTGCAATGACAAACTGTTCTCAGTGCAATGACAAACTGTCATAAGTTCGATGACATAATTTATCATGTCATAATATATCATTTACATTATTTGCATGTTTAAAATGTAAAATTAGAAGCGAAAATTCCCATATTCTATTTTTTCAATTAAATATTTATTTAAATGCATCAAATTTTTCAAGTAGAATTATTATGAAAACCATATCGGGCATGTTGCTGGTGTCTTATAATTGAGAGTTCTTCTGATAACAAGGGGCGGAATACAACAAAAGTGAAACAAACATGTGTAACGGGTAAGTAAAAAATGATATTCTCTCAGTTTGACTTAAGGTCCATTACAATATCTCAATTTGATGACAGTTGTCATGCACTGATGACATGCTTTCTCATTTCTGTGATGCCAAAGTGTCATCCCATTAAAGGCATAATTTAAATTCTTGACCCTGATTACAATTTGGCCAAGAGATGTTAAGGCTGAAATCACAGTGATGTAAAGTGTCATGGGGTCAAAAACGAAGAAACTTGACGTCTTTTCTATCAGTGTAGTTAAAATAAAACCACTTTGAAAATGTTGAGTCTGCAGATTTTTTATTTTAGATATTTGTTATATTCTTTAAAACTGTTTTGCTTGAGGCTTCTCAAATATTTCAACAAAATTTACCTCAAATGTCTTTTCTCTTTCTTTTTATTAAGATTTTTACTTTTATTTTCATATATCTTGGGCATAAATTTTTGTAACAAAAAGAAATGTAATGGACATTTCACATTTCATATACTTCAGTATAAGCCCTTAAAAATATTTATTGGTTTTAATTATAAAAGCCTTTTTATGTAATTTGACTTCACTAAATATAAATTTTTAAATAGCTTGGCAACTCTATTTACATCATTTATTTAAAGGTATTTACAGAGCAAAAATAAAGGAGCCAAATGAACGAGCAGCAGCATCAAAAAAATAAGGAAATCAACACGGGCTTTCAAATGACAAACGTCATTCAGAATGAAATATAAACAAATTTAAAAAAATGAGGGGAACAATGGGGATACATGGTAAGAAAAATTTCAATGGATTCTGATGTACATAGAGATACAATAATAAGAAAGTCCAAAAGAGAAGGAAGAAGACTACGCAAACAACAACAAAAGAGAGAAATAAAAACAAAGTATTTATTAGCATCATGGAGTATATATAAGCGGCAGGGGCGTGTTTTTTTCCAGTAAGGGGAACTTAGGATGGATCTGGAGTGTGCGCTTTTAAGTTTTAGCAATCTCTTTGAGTCTACTTCTATATAAATGTATTGCCCATTTATGATAATGAAGTAGTAGTGGTAGCAAAACATAAATATACATATCTGTACGTACTTTCATGTTAAAACCACCTTATTAGCTGGGTTCCTTGTTGAATATGGATTTTATTATCACAGCACCTCTTTAAGTGTCTTGTTCTACTTGTTCTATCCTTTTTCGGTTCTTTGTAAAAATAAAAAATATGTAAAAAAAAGAACTTATCTTTTACTTTGACACCCTAAAGGTTTTTGTGATATTATTTGAATGTTTGTTAAATTTGATCCTTTTTTATACACATATGTACATATGTAAACATATATAAACTACGGATGCATATTTATTTACCAAAAAATAAATTTTTTTTTGTATTACACTCAGTGTTACAACCAGCAAAATTCAAAATTACACTTGAAATGGCGAAAAATTACCCGATTCAACTAAAATTACACATGATATAAAATATGCTCCGAAATAAAGCATTTGATAGTGGCAAAATAATATGAAATGTATTCCTTTTTAAAATATTGGAAACATATATTTTAGCTTGAATACCTTTTTCCAATAAGCTTCGGGTTCAGAACCGATTGAAACATTTTCATAATAAGAAACAATATTTTAAATGGTATACATTTTTTTCTGATTTAAATTTTTTTGTTTGAAAACGCAAGAATTTCAAATTACACCTGATCTGCACCTGCAAACAATTACCAACGCTCTACCCCCGACAGTAAAACTTACACCAAATTCCGGTAATTACCCGCAAAGTGGCAACACTGATTACACTCAAAAACTAAATAATTTGTAATAAAACCAAATTAACAGATACACTAGACTAAATGATTATCTCGGGGATATACACAATTTCATCACTGCACGAAACATACAGTTATCACCAACGAAGTCATCGATAATACTCTTCACCACATGGAATAAGGAGGTAAAATTAAACCTAGGCATCATGGTCGACGGCGAAAAAATTCCGACATGTTGGCTGTCACTTCTGATAGCCTCTTTACCTGCTCAACGCACGCCCAAATTGCGGAATAGAAACAAGGTTCTCAAGGCGCTTGCCGGAAGCATTTGGAGTATGAATAAAAAAGCATTGCATACTATCGGGTGATTCATCGGGAGGTTTGATTTTTATTATAGGCTAAAAGAACAATTTACAGCATTTACTCTTTGCAAATGATATCATGTAAATGTTGTAAATGGTGGTCCATTCGGAAGGTCCAATTTCGCAAATAACACGAGTAATGTTGGCTTTCAAAGCGTCAATCGTTGCTGGTTTATTCCTGACTCTCAGACTTTACATATCCCCAGAGATAATAATACAAAGGTGTGATAGCGCACGTTCTAGGTGGCCAATTTACCCTAAAACGTGGAATTAAGTGCACACCAAAATGATTTCTCAACAAGGTCATCGTTTCACGCACTGCATTACTTGTAGCGCCGTCTTGTTGAAACCAGAGCTCACCGAGACTATGCGCTTGAATTTCAGGAAGCACATAGTCCGTTAACATAGTGCGATAACGGTTACCATTGACGGTAACATTCTGATTTTCCTCTCTTTTTGATGAAATATGGACCAGCACCAGGGCTGGTGGAATCATTATAATAAAGGATGTGGTATAACCGGTCAACTAATCAACTAATGTAAATTGGGACTCAAATTTGCGAATGGTGTTGGTAAAAGTGGTTTCAGTAGGTCGATTATGCGCACCGTAAGTTCCTCGAATCGCACGAAAAATGTTTCTCCCAGAACGCTAATTTTCGTAATACAGCTGAACAATTTGAAGAAGCCAAAAGATACTGAACAAAAATGACAAAACATATGGAAAAGCAAACATCACCTAATACTTATAAGGCGATTGATCGGTCAGTGGTAAACGATGCTGTTACCCATTGGAGAAATATTTAAAGCTGTCAAAACGCAGCCTTAAGCACCGTTGCAGGTTGGCATTAAATAACCTCTAAACACTATCAGTTGGTTGTTCCCCCATGGCATCTCTGACAAGAGTTACGCATATACGAGGAAAACATTGAGAGGTATGTGCGGTATCCATTTGATCGCAGCTCGTACATGACTACTTTAAACGACATTCAAAGAGACGTCACCAATTCCGTGGTAGTAGGATACCGCATGAATATCTTACTTGGAGGTCGCCAACCTCAGGTAGCAGGTGCTGAATTGATTTTTCTGGAAAAAATAAGAGTATTGCAGGCACAACCAAGATTAGGATGGAGCAGCAGGCTCAATACCATCTGATCCCGAATAGACCAAGCCGTCCCCATCTTATAACCAGCATATGGGCAGGGTCTGCATGATACCCCAAACATATTTAATTGTCCAGCCAGCCCTACTCCGCTAAGAAGTCAAAGAAGGGTTTGTACCTACTCCTGTGGAAGGAGCTCAATTCCTTGGACTTGATCTGACAGAACCCTCCGACTAAATTTTGTATGTTATTTATGCTGTTACAACAATAACAACTAAACTACACAACTATACAAACAAATAGGAAATTTTAATTATACTCTCTTATTCCAAGTGTATAAAATGTGAAAAGATAACTTTTTATTTAATTAATCCTTTTTATTAAGCTTAAGGTCTTTTTCTTTTTTTTATAAATAATATTAAATTTTATTGAATCCAATATTTCGGCACTCCGTTGTGTGCCTTCTTCAGGGATTTTTTCTTGAATATTTGACAAAAATTAACAATTTTCAATAAATTTAACAAATTTAACAAAATGTCCTATTTTCATTTAATTACAAAAATGTTTTCCAATTTTAACCTAATCTATTACTGTTTAAATTAATTTTTAATATCCGTTTCTATTTTTATAAATTAAATGTCTATAATTTTGGGCTACATTTTCAGTATCTGACTTAAGATTAATTCTTGATATTGTTGGTATCTTTATAATTTGCAACATTTCTAACATAAATCTACGCTTATAATTCTTTTCCGTGTTCAAAACTGATATATTTTCAAAATCAGGATAATGGTTTAGACCTCAAGCTTAATAAAAAGGATTAATAAAAAAATTTTTAAGGTCAAATAATAAGAGCCAATTTATATAAAATGATAACTTTTTATTAAATTTTTTTTTCTAAAATTAAGCTTATTGAAACGATAATAAAAGCTTAATATGGATTTTACTGAAATCTCTTCCCGGTTTCACCTTTTTATAAATTAACATTACTAAATAAACTCATTTGTGGCTTCAAGATTGAATAAAAATGTTTTAAAACTTGCCTGTACTTCACCACAAAGTTGAAATTCAGTTGGAAAAGCCTCCAAACCCAATATATGAATTCAAAATACCAGTTCTCAATTAGTCCCATGGGGTCATGACCGGCTTCCCCCAGCCTATAAAAATATACTTTTATTTACCAATAATATCTTCTAAATTTATATTGCAGTTTCGAAACAACAAAACATTTTTTAGGTTTGCGGACGTTAATTTATTGCGTTGTTTTGAGCAAATGTATTTCAAATCGGAAAATATTTGTTCGCAAAGATATATTGAGGAAAAAAAGCGACAAACATTTGAAGGAATTTTTTTTTAATACAGGATATAGTGCCCCGTCTAAATTTTTCCAGAACTCAATAATATTTTCCCTATCTGGATGATTAAATTTTTAATAAACTCATCCGCTTGTATGCTCGTTATCGCTTTCTACAAGACTAATTAATAAAATTCAAATTTGAAGTTTACAGAAGCTCAATAAACACAACATCAAGGCGAATTCATCACAGGTATTCTTGATACTACAACAAGTACACTACACCTCGTACAAAAACCACAAGCAATTTGTTTTTATAAAATCATTGTACAATGTTAAAAACAGAAATAAAACAAAACCGAAACAAAGATAATAAATAATAAATACATTATTTCTGTTTAGAGGCCTCAAAACAGGCCGTGCGATCGTACGATATTTCCCGCTGAATGAGAGTGTTTTGCAGTAAACAATTATATTTTACGCTCGCAAAATAAAAGAGCGTAAACGTACATGTGAGTTTTGCTGACACAATTGTGTATGACGCTGACATCCCTGATCTAGTGTCACGATTAAGGCCATGTCAGATAAAACTTTTGCTTCGCGTTGCGTTACCGATTCGCTTTGACATCTAAGATAAAATATACATACTTATACGAAACATGTCACATAAAGTACTTTCAAAGCGAAGCGAAGCAAAAAGTTAGCCAACTCTCATCTTTTTGCGCGCTTTGACAATTGGCTAGTATAATTTACTTTTTTTAAATTTTTTTTGCCAAATTCAATTCCAAAAAACCGTCCAATTAAATTTATAACTTTTATTTTTATAACAAATAATTAAATGTACAAATTACCAACCGCTTTTATAAGAAAACAAACAATGCGTGAGTGTTGTCAAAGTTTTCATTGTGTCATACACCTTTTGCTTTGCGTTTTTCTGCCAAATGTAGAAACGTCACGCAAAGCGACAAAGTTGTATCTGACACGGCCTTTATCTGAGTCCCAATGTCCCTAAACAGAAATATAAGGGAAAGTCAAGGCAGATGGGCTTGCTTGAACTTACGATGGGAATAAAAATATGAAACTTCGGTAAACAACAATATAGAAGATAAAAAACAAACAGCCTTCTTACTAAAATTTAGCAAGTGCGGACAAAACAGTTGTTTTAAATAACTATGTGGGTAGCACTCTATTTGATTATGCATATGTGACTTACCATTACGCCATAACAATACAAACTAATTTAGGCCCTGAAAGCACAAACAATGTCATAAATATTTTGTAATTTTGTTGTTGCTTTAAAAATTTCCTACTTCTGATGAATTGTAGGGATTTTTGTTCAATTGCAGATTTATTCTAAAAATGTTCAATTGTAAACTTTAAAATTACAAAATATACATGTACATTTTGTAAGTGTATCATTATAAATTCGTTAATCAGGCAATACTTTTGTTATATGAAGAAAGTAAATATGTGACATCTTTAATAACAATGAAAATTAAATACATGTTTAATTTTTTTAACTTGGTCAAAACTTTTATAAAAAAGAAAAATGTGATGGTGCCATAAGTCGGCAGTGAATGCGAAGAATTCTTCAAAACGTTTCAAACGTCATCAAATTAAATCTGTATGTTGTTTTTAGGCATCGTCGAGAAGCAATTTGTGTTGCTTCAATTTTAAAAAAATCGGTCTTCCAATTGCATTAGTTTCCAGATAATGAAATTATATTATTGCAATTTTTGTATTTTTATCTTGCTTTTTCTCTTCTCCCTGTTATATTTCAATTATAAAATACAAATATACCTACAGGCAACTTTAAGGTACAAAGTGTGAGAATAACAAAATAAAACAGAATTGCAGAGAACATGAAACTGCGTATCCTCCCCAATCTTCTCACCCCCCTCCCCACACCAATAAACTCAAGAATTACTACAACAAAAATTGCAAGTCTGGACGATAACTTACGTTACTCTTATGGTTTTCTTATGTTATTTTTATTCAATTCTATCTTATTTTTGTATTATTTTTGAATGAACCTTAATATATGTGGTGGCATGTCATAACGTCCAGTGTCATAGTGTCCATGGACGTTATGACACCCCAAAAAGTGTCATAGTGTCCATGGACATTATGACACTTTCAAAAGTGTCATAACGTCCGCGGACACTATGACACTTTGGAAATGGACATTATGACACTTTCAAAAGTGTCATTAGGTCCATTATTACTAAATAAGTTAAATACAAAAAAATTATCTGCATACACGCAGAGAGAAACATGTTTCATTATGGTCCCAACCAACAAAACTATTTTTAAAGAAACTAGTTTAACCATAATATGGTTGTCGGTGACAATGATTTTTTTAGATGAAACATAATATGGTAAAAAATTTTTTAAAAATGGTTTTCCTGCTTTTTCTCTGGGAGTAAATATTAAATATATAACGAAAACACTTTTGGGCGCAAGGATTTCCTCCTCTATAGTATAACAAATACCGGCTTCGCTAACTAAAGATTCTCTGCACAGCCGGCCTTCGGCCGGGCGCAAGGATTTTTTTCTCTATGGTATAACAAATACCGGCTTCGCTAACTAAAGCTTCTCTGCATAGTCGGCTTTCGTTCGGAAACAAGGCAGATTTTAGAAGCTTTACTTAGCGAAGCCGGTGTTTGTTATACCATAGAGGAGAAAATCCTTGCGCCCGGCCGAAGGCCGGCTGTGCAGAGAAGATTTAGTTAGCGAAGCCGGTATTTGTTATACCATAGAGAAGAAAATCCTTGCGCCCGGCCGAAGGCCGGCTATGATCCCAAATTTGTTTACATTCTTGCTTGTTGTGGACATTATGACACCTTGCAAAGTGTCATAACGTCCGCGGACGCTATGACATTTCTTCGATGGACGTTATGACACTTTTGAAAGTGTCATAATGTCCACGGACACTATGACACTTTCAAAAGTGTCATAACGTCCATGGACACTATGACACTGGACGTTATGACATGCCACCATATATGTACCTGAATTAAAAATGTACAAACTCAAAATAAAATTTTGTGTTTTTAAGCGTTTTAAAGTAGTGTAGGGAAAAATTCAAGAGAATAAAAATGGGTGTATGGAAAAAAAGGGATTTTTTAATAGGCGTAGGGCTTTTGAAAAAATCTCCTGGCATCACTGGTTACGGCAATAGCATTATGTTAATGTCACATCTAATTGGATCTTTAAGGCCATGTCAGATTAAACTTTTGCTTCGCGTTGCGTTAGTCTCAATTAACACGTTTCATCTTTTGATGCCCAACTCCTTTTCAATTTTCTTTTGAAGATGCTATTATGATCACAAGCAGCAACCGGTTTCAACTTTTTTGCTTCAAAACAACAACACTTTTATTCAAAGCGAACCAAAGAGAAAAAGAAAAGAAAAAAAATTACATGCAGCCATTGTTGTGCATATACCTACGAATGAGAACACAAAGCTTACTGACCGAGTACAGGCATCTCCTTTTCTTCTTGCTTCCCTCTGCTTATAACACAAGAGTTGAGCATGAAAATATGAAACGTGTGAATGCAGACTTACAGATACGCTTTGACATCTAAGATGAAATATACATACCAATACGAAACATTTCACATAAAGTACTTTTAACGCAGAGCGAACCGAAAAGTTAGGCAACTCTCATCTTTTTGCACGCTTTGACAATCAGCTAGTATATTTTTATTTTATTTTATATTTTTTTTTTTTTTTATTTGCAAAATTCAATTCCAATAAATCTTCTAATGAAATGCTTAACTTTTTTTTATAACACATTATTAAATGTATAATTTACCAACCGCTTTTAAAGGTAACAAAACAATGCGTGAGTGTTGTCAAAGTTTTTATTGTGTCATACACCTTTTGCTTTACGCTTTTCTTTCAAAGTTAGAAACGTCACGATACGCGACGAAGTTGTATCTGACACGGTTTTTAGGCGTGCCACTTGCGATGATTAGATGAAGTGTAATTGTATCTTTAGCGCCAAAACAGTGGCTCAGAAGAAGCTATTCAAAGATTTAAATTATTAAAAGTTAAGCGCACAACATCTGTAGCTAAAAAGCAAATGGTGATAGTGTGACCATCTGTCTTCGAAAAACACTTCACTTGGGTTTAAGGAGGCTGTTTATATATGGTAACGTAGTAGCATTATGGAAGAAGTGGATGTATGTAAGTGTGCCAGATAAATTCCCCTCTTACAATACGAAACGTATTACAAAAGATAATTAATAACAAATATGTCTTATGTATAGGTTTCAGTAATCGTTTTAGCTTCGGGGAGAATAAGTGATTGGCCTATAGCTCTCCTAGTATTGCGGCCCTATGTTCCACAGGGAATTAAAGGATTACATACATATATATGTCTTATGTATGTACATATATTGTCTATTTAAATGTTGCCTGACTGACTGTCCTTTCTGGCTAAATTCTTTCATTTTATGTTTATTTCTGGTCTCTTTTAAATTTTGTCTTTGTTTTAGAGCAGGGATGGAAATCATGGTACAATTTGAATTTCTTAATTTTTGTCAAAAACATTTTTATTGGAATATTTGAGGAACAAGAGTTGACTTTAATTACATAGAACATTTTTAGTAATTAATAATTATCAGAACTTCTTAGCTCTTTCCGTACTTCTTTTTGTTTTTGATTTTAAAAATATTTTTTTTCAATTTCATAACTGTTAATAGCGTAGCGTAACAATCAAAAAACAGTTTTTTTAAAGTTTGTTGCAAAAGTTGTTTTTGCGCATCATGCCATATGGCATAGAATATATTTTAAGGAAAAAAAATATAACTTATATTAAAATTTGAAATGCGATTTCAAAAATTTTATAATCAGAAAGATGTATTTATAAAAGATTTTATTTATTTTATCAAAAAACTATTCAAATGCATTAACTTCATAAAATAAAGCTATTCGTCTACAGTCAGATAGACAAATGAATTAAAAACCACGGTCATTTATATTATATGTATGTATGTATGTTAACTTCTATATTATTATGTTTTTGGGATGTACATATGTAAATATTATTTATTTAAAATTTTAAATCAATACACAAGGAACATAAAAAATTAAATTTTTTTACTTATATTTATATATAACACAACTCAATGAACATTTATAGGTCCGCTTCGGCATCTTTATTTAAAAAAAAGAAAAGGGTAAACTTACCTTATTTTTCGTGATATACTTTGAATATATTTCTGGTGCCATTTGGAATGCAAGGATGGACATTGCACTTTGAACAGAAATAACTAGAATAACCTTTGCAGCCTTAAACTTTACATATACGATTAGATGTTGTATATTCCGGCCAGTGTTTAATCCTATCGAAACTGAAGGAGCTCTTTCATAAGTTAACTTTGGATTCGACGTTGATGGAGAATCGTGAAAATCTGCAACTTCAGAAAGCTTGGATCTTCCTCGTTTTCTAGAGATTTTCAGCTCATGACATTACTAGCCAAAAGGCCATTTGATCTTATATTATTGTTATCGCAATCAATGCGATATTCTAACCAAGAATTGCATACTGCTAAAGGCCGGTATTCACTATCCTATTTAGTAGCGATATGTCAAAAAAATCGTGTGTGCTCATAATGTATGACAGTGTGGCTTAAAAATGAATTGAGGGACAGATTTTTTTGACAAGTCTGTCCGACTTGCAAATGTTTATGAAAATTTTCATAAAATGGTAGATTATATGCGATCAGAGTTGCATTTTCTTGTTAAGTATATGAGTCATTTGAGTTTGCATCTTTTTTGTGGGATAGTGTGGCATTGACAGCAGATTTTGCAGATATTTTTTTTATGTCGGATAGAAATCCGTCAGATTTTCGTGTGAATGCATCGTACGATTTTGTAGGATAGTGAATACCGGCCTTAAGTCGACGAAATGGTCGAAAACTTTGAGTGTCCATTCTTTTGTCCGAATAGAAATTTGGTGTAATAAGTCCATTGTGTCGACAACTCCGATATTTTTATTATAAACACCTACAATGTTGGGTTGAGGCATAAGGATTTTTTTTTCATCACAAAATCGAGTAACCTCTTTTGTGTCTTTATCGCCACATCTAGCCACTTTAAAAGGAAAATATATTGGTTTCTTTTAATACAGAAATCAAAACTACCTCTTCCTAACTTTTTTAATTCTTTTCGAGTTGCTAAGTTAGCCTTTCCAGCTCTGTTTCCTCGTATGGTACCTGTTTCCCATATTCCCTTTTCTCGCAAATATATTATTAAATTCAATATTGTAAAAGTCGTAAAAAAATCACCAAAAAATATTTTGTAATTTTTACGTTCTGGAATCGTTTTACACAGATGAATGACGATATCTGAGCAAAAGCCTAGATGTGATTCTCTAACAATAGTATTTTTACCTTGGTATATTTCAAGATGAAATACCATTCCATTTGAACTGCATAAGCAAAACACTTTTATTCCCCATTTGATAGCCTTTTTTGCATATACTGCTTCAACCCAGTTTTTGACTTGTACGAAATCATCATTTCATCACATTAATAGTTCTCGTTCTTTGGAATATCATAAGTCCTTTTTAAAAATGTATTTTAAAGTGGTCGAACTTTCGGAAGTTTGTCGTTTTAGTTGCCCTGCACGTCAAACTTAATATTAGAACGTATTAAATGGAACCTATTTTTCGTCCTGTATTTTCGAAAGGCTGCTATTTCAGTAGCACCGCTCCAATACATTGATAAACGGGGATATCCGATTGTGCCGATAATAATTTCTAAGGCAATTAACGTCCATTTCAACATTAACAGCAGTTCCAGTTTTTATAAGTGAGGCCTGATTTCTTGCTTGAACAATAGTGTCAATAAAATCGTTTGAAAAATATTTAGAAATATATGATTCAGGTCTCTCCTTGCCCATTTCAGGCTAACAATTTTTTTTAATTGACGCTTTAAAGCTTCATCTAAATCTAATGAGTCATCTTCCGAGTGTAAATTTTGTTTTCAAATAAATCAGCATTCCCATCCGAATTTGTTAGCTCGATCAAATAAGAATTTTATTGTTGTCATTTAAAGATTCCAGTAACGTCCCTAGGACAAATTCTTTTTCAGATAAGTCTGAGTTATCGAAATTTACTTAAATATTTTCAATTTGATCGTCATTTAGCTTATTAGGCATTTTTCCCTTACGGTCGCTTGGAATGTAATTAACTGAATAAAAAATTTCCTTTGAACAAAATCTATGCTTAATGGCATGGTATGTTTTAAAAAAAATCGGACACCTTCTATGAACAACACTTGGTATCTAATTTGTTCTCTACTTGTTAGGGAAATAATCAGGAATGTGATGAAAATCGATCGATTTTAAAACGAACGATGTTAAGAGGTGTGATGAATTTCGAGTTATTTCTGAATTATAGTCTTGATTTTTTTGTTCACACTTCAGTTTACATATATAATATAAAATTTAAATGAAAAAAGACAGAAAATAAAAGGAATATGTATTAAAAACCCATTTTAAAAGATACAGAAAACGATATTTTCGTTTTCAAATTTCGTTTTTAAAATCGAATTTCATCACATACCTAAATAATCTGCTAAATAACTTATGTAATGTTATAAAATAACATTATTTTCGTAATAATATTTACAAAATTACAAAGTGACCTTTTTCGTAAATTACAAATCTCGAAAGGCATGTTTGCTTTCTGGCCCATCAGAATGCAGTGGGTGTACTAATCAAAATATTTTATTTTTCAATTTCAATAAAAAGCATTAAATAAAAATACGAAAATTTCAAAAAACTTAGAGTGTAACTATTTTGCCCCAAAAAGGGCTTACAAAAAACACTATGCCATAGAATAACAGAAAGGGTTAATCATTTTGAACGTTGCCTTTATGCAGAAATTATATAGTAAATTTTGGTTTATATATGTAATTTATATTTATAGTGTTAAGGCGATAATATCTCAACATAAAACACTAGCCGATGTGATGAAATTTTAAACATGCAAAGAGTCAAATATTTCCTATTATAACAATGGTTGAATGTTTTCCATATGAAAGAAATCTGCGCTCTTTCTAAATTGTAGTATCTAAATTCTACAATCAAGCCTCAACAAACAAATTCGTATTGCTTTAAAGAAATTAAAAAACTCTCGTGGTCAAAAAACTACTTTTTGTTTCACAATCGGAAATGCTGCTTCCATCCCTGTTTTAGAGAGGCAAAAGTATGTGTTTGTACAATTGTGCCGTTTCTTTTTATCGTTGTAGTCCAATTGCTCTTATAAAACATATAAAAGCTGACATTTGGAGGTTACCAACCAAAATGGCAACAGCTTTATTTATTTTGATAAAACAAGGACTGCATATAATGTCGGATAAAAAAAAGGCTGAAACACTTTCTTTGATGTCCACTAATTGTTTGCTTTTATCTATGAAATGCAACAAAATTTTTTTAAGACGAAGAGTATCTAAAGAAAGAAAGAATATAAACGACTTTGGTTTAAAAAATTCTTAAAATTTTATTTATTTCTTTGGAAAAAAATATATTAGTAGGCTTAACATTGTCATTAACTCTTAACCTTTATGATAAAAAAAGCTTATAAAATGTAAATCAGGGTTTCCTTAAGCAATCCATTGAACAAATTATCAAGAATATCTACACTCAGAGAAAAATGCATCTTCATATTGATGATGCCCTAACATCAGAATTGTGACATCAATGTTATTACAAATGGCATCAATGAGGCAAAAAATGGCGAACGTCATCCTAAAATGTTGTTATATATAATGCGTCATCTACGCTATGTGACATTAATTCGACGCCATATTTTGTCTACACTGATAGAAAAGGCGTCATAACGCTGGTGAATTTTGACATCAGTACAGACTAACTGTCATCAGTGCGATGACAAACTGTCATCAGTGCGATGACATAATATATTAGTTGTCAGTGTGATGACAATCTGTCATCAGTTGAATTACAAGCTGTCATCAGTGCAATGACAAACTGCCATCAGTGTGATGGCATAATATATCATGTCATCAGTATGATGACAAACTGTCATTATTGCAATGACAAACTGTCTTCAGTGCGATGACAAGCTGCGATGCAAATATTATTATTAACATTATTTTCATGTTTAAAATGTAAAATTAGAAGCAAAAATTCCCATATTCCCGTATGGTGAAACTTCAGTAAAACAAATCTCGTTAGTACGGAAAACTCACTCAATACAACGAATTTTTAATCTTGGTAAAATAAAAAAACTATAGTTACAACGAAATTTTTTTCGTATTTCTTCAATTTTTTTATACCAAAGTTTCACTAATAAAAAAATAAAAACCAGTGAAACTTTTTTTCAAATATGGTAGAAAGGAAATAAGCACTCAAACTTTACTATGCAGAGGTACTACAGCTTATTCCAATTTTTAAAAAGCAAAAAATAAAAGTTGAAACTGAATATCTCTTTAATGCATTTTAAGTAACTGCAATCTACATTTTCACTTTTTTGCCGGTTAAATAAATAGTTAAAAAAAATAGTTTTTGGCTTGTTTTGATGTTTTTCTTATGTCACGTACGTGGTGCAAAAATATCATTTGTATTTGATCAGTCTTAGGTGTTTCAAAATAAAAGTTCAAAGAAAGATTTTTGGTTGCAAAAAAATATTGATCGAAATTTATTTTCTAAATAAGTATAATAAAAATTATACAAGCTTTTAAAAGTCGTCCCTTACGATATTGTACGTATTATAAATTCAACTTAATGTATTATCTTATTATGTTGGTATTCAGGTCCAATCTTACTTAATTGCAATCTAAATCATCTAACCAAATATTATTGGAATCGGTTAATTTTTGGCCTTAACACCCATACAAATACTACTCCCGAAAATAGCTTTTAATGCCATAACTTCCTTGTAAATGTTGGTATGGACATATCAATGGGTATAGACATATTAATATTGTGCTGGTAGGTCAAAAATTAACCATAAGTACCATTTAAACCAGCTTCCTTAAATTGGTTAGAGGCAAAAAAGATATCGGAATTATATTCGGCATACATAATTTTTTTATAATTCTTAACCACATAGCATAATTCTGTTCCGGCGACCATGATTGGCCATGGGTCCCAAATATGGTACACTCTCAAAAATTTATTTTTCAACTTTATGGTGAAGGGTATCAAATGGTCGGGCTTGACCGAATATTCTTTCTTACTTGCCTGTTCTTGTATACATATATCTACAAAAAGTATATTTCATACCTTGTAAATACTATAAGAGACAAATGTGTCACGTACGGTATGTCACGAATGATATTACATTATCAAAAGTTATTTTTGGGAATACAAATTTTATGATTAATAAGATTTCTCTATGAAGTGCTAAATTCCCAATATTTATTTTTGATAAATACACTGAAATTTAAGACTGTAAAGCGAATAAGAATTTTAAACGCTCAGGCCAATCATGGTCGCCAGAACATAATTAAGCTATGTGGTTAAGAATTATATAAAAGTTATTTGTGCCGAATATTATTCCGGTATCTTTATCTAAATGAGGTTTATTTGCCTCTTACCCATTTACAATTTAAGTCGGAAAAAAATCATCCAATTGTAGGAAAATGTAAGAAAAAATAAAATCACGGTTTATTGATGTTGTTTTGTTGAAGCTTTGATATTTTTACAAGTAAGACCTGAGTGTTTGAAATTCTTAATCGCTTTAAAGTCTTATTTGTATAATATTTTAAGCTTTTCTAAAGCCTTTGGAAAAAGTTTCCTGACGAGTTGACCTAAGCAACCAGTGAAATGCGCATAGAAAGTAGCTCTCCCTCAACAATAAATTTCAGTGTTTTATCAAAAATAAGAATTGGGAATTTAGTACGTTGTATTATTTGGTCTGTTCAATGATGATAAGGGGAGAATTAATGTGGTCTGCATAGGATCTACCAGTAGAATCCTTCTTGTTCATTGCGAAGTATAGTTTCTACTGATGGTTGAATGCGCTCTAGTATAATCGTTGCCATTAGTTTGGAGATATCGTTTAAAACGGTTATGCCCCTTTAGTTCTTGGATTCACCTAAATTGCCCTTTCTTGGAATCGTGATTATGACACCTTCTTTCCATGACGTCGGAATCTGGGTTGTGACCTTTCTTTTATAATTGGATGTAGTATTATTGCTAATATCGGAGCGCCATGTTTAAGAAGTTCCGAAAGAAAATTGTCTAGGCCTGCATATTTGTCGTTTTTAAGATTCTCCAGGCATAATTGTATTTCCAGGACTGAATTCTTGCGTTGGTTTCGTGGGGCAGACAGAGGTTATTCGACTATAGCGTTTGTGTTTGCTTCTTGAAAATTTTCTGTGAAAAATTCACACCACCGGTTTAGCTCCTGGTCCGGTGCTGTGAGCGGCGTTTCTGTCCTTCATTGTTACGGTGCTTCGTATGCTGTTACTTCCAAGTTTCTTAACATACGCATATCGTTTTTTTAAAAAAACTATAAAACATCGAGCATTCAAAATTTTAAAGACTTAATTAAGAGCCATATTGCCCTGCTGGACAGGGGGATATTTAACCCCCATTCAAAGTGTAAAGTTATATCGTGCACCTACTTTGAAAAATATTAAAGCTAGCATAGGCTGTTTGTTAGACGATTATGTTTAATATAAAGTAACAATAACAAAAACATCTACATTATTTTATTTACTACTTTTTTATACATTTTCTGACACGCTCGTCTTTAAATCGTGGAATGAACCTTTTGCGACTCTCCGTATGAGTCCTATGACAATTACTAAGCAACCTAAATGAGAGCTTATTTAAAACATGAAAATTGTATTGTCAAAACAATTTCGATAAAACAAACCGAACAAGCATCTGCCAAAAAATTTTCCAACAGGATGGTGTTGAATTGGCATTTCACGAGTTGTAAGAGAATCGCTACATGAGTCTCATACGATTTCTGACATGATTTCTGAAAGACTCGTTAGATAATCTTTATACAGATGAGTGCAGTGTCTTCCAGGCTGAGATCCTTGCGATCTGGAGGGCGACGGAAGTGATACTGGGTCATATCGTAGGGGGATCTGTGGTGACAATCTACGTCGACAGTCAGGCTGCGCTAAGAGCATTGTCAAATTATACGGTGCGATCGTGCCTGGTTGCACGGTGAAGAAATGCTCTGAGGGAGCTCATGTTGGCATTCACAATAAGGCTGTGTTGGGTACCAGGACACTACTGGGTGGATGGCATCGAAGTGGCGGACGAACTCGCGAGAGGGGGTTCGAATCTAGACTTAGAGGTAAGGGACAGAGGGGTAAAACCCCCCTTATGTCACTACTATGGGGTGATACGGGAAAGATTCCGTGGTGCCGTTAGCCGGTCCAGGAAGGAAAGAACGGATTGCAGAGGCAACCAGGGTTCTATTAGGACTGGATAGGAGTAGTCTCAGGAGCCTTATAGGGTTCCTGACGGGGCATTGTTCTTTTAGGGCTTTTATGGGTAAATGGGAGACTGCGATACCGGACTTCGGCAGGCTGTGCGGGGATGCCGCGGAGCTAGAGACGGTTGAGCATTTACTGTGCCACTGTCCTAGGATGCAGGGCCCCAGGCAGAAATGGCTAGGGGCTAGATTTCACGGGTTTATCGCTGAATGTAGTCCAACCGATCTACTGTGGTTTTTCAGGGAAATTGGACGTGGTATTTGCTTGTCTGTACCAAACTTTAGGTCTATTTTCTACTTTTCTTCTCTTTTTCTCTTTTTCCTGTTCTGAGAGTGAGATCTCATAGGTCTCCGAGTGGATGTGTGCCCTGGGGCGCATAACCCTTCTTAACCTAACCTAACCTAATCTTTACACACGTCTCAAACGATTCCTTCTACCATTAGTGTTATCGTCTTTCGATGACTTGTAGAAGTATCTCACATAGGAATCAGCTTGTGTAACAGTTTCTTCCTTCCGAAGAATCTTCTACGATTAAAAAATTAGCTCGTCGATGATCAAAAACGATCTTCATAAGAATCCCAGTAGACTCTTGGTAGTAAGCAAGTCTATCAGCGTCGGAATAGCGGGTTTGATTCCCGCCAGAGACTCTGGACAGACAAGCGCAGAGCTTCGCTGGATTAGCATAGGAAGAGCAAAAACAATAAAAAAAAATGGGGAACTTATTTTCAACTTGAGAAATGCGTTTATTTCCAACTTGCTTTCAAACGTTATTCTCAAATGTTTTCCCAATGTGGATTTTAATACAATGTGGAACATAAATGAATAATATTTTTTTATATAAATTCACTACTTAAATAAACTGTGAGCTTTAAGGGGTCTGTACACGGTCAGAATGCTTGTCATGCAGGAGAATTCACTCGTGTACGTGTGCTGGAGGTAATATTCGCTGTCATATCTTAATTTTCCATCCAGCATCGTCGGTGTCACACATATCAACAGATTTTCACTAATACTACCATAGCGCTTGATAAGAAATTTTTGACCGTGTAAAGAGCCCTTTACATTCGGCACCATAGCTAAAAGATGAAATAGTATTCACTCCTTTCTCTAATTCTTGTAGACGAAATTCTTGGCCCCATACATTCTTAGACTTTGTAATTATTTTCTTAGTCACAAATAAATTTTATGTTTTTTTAGCAACAGATTAAGGTTTTTTAAAGGCGAAAAATTTTACAAACACACTTGCAACAATTTTATATTGAATTAATAAGATAGAGAGAGAGACATAATGAGTTAGAGAGGGAGGAAAAATCACATGTACACAAGGTTTCGGTCAGTTTTTTTTAATTTTGCTCTTAGAAACTATAACCAATATATCGGTGAGCACTACTAGTCATCTAATTACTAAATTAACTGGTAGTCTTCTTGTATGGTATTCTTCAATACCCTTTTGATATCAAATTGATAAAACATTGTATGTCAAATGTTTACATTCAAAAAATCATTATCAATTTTAATTCAAATTTTAAAATCAAACAGTTGAAAAAGGTTTGAAAATTATGTTTGATGTCAAATGATAAAGTCATTTCATATCAAAGGTTTGGCTTCGTGTTTGGTTTGTAATACAAACATCTACAACCCAAAATCCCAAAGCCAAATTTGTAGATTGTAGCTGTGGCCGTTCTCTAGATATACATAAATCTAGTTTGATCCACACCAACTTCTCCAATCCCGCACATTTCTTACAGACGTTGTCTGTATATTTATAGCCATTCTAATTGTACCAAATTTAGACAGTTTTACACTTAAGCCTACAGTACACGGAATGTAAAAACCACATGCACATGTCGACCTGACGTAATTTTGACGTCAACACGAAACCACAATGGCTACATTTTTGGTTCACTCACATATAGCATGCGTTTGCATGAGAACGCCATGTAGCTTTCAAGGCACATGCAAACATAATTCCACTCGACTACGGACCATATATCTGCTTACTCTGCGGTTTTTTTTTAGTAAATGATAACCTAAATAATGGTTAACGCTAACTAGTTAGTGATAACATAAATATTGGTTAGCACTAACTAGTTATTCATAGCGTAAAAATTGGTTAGTACTAACTTTTATAAAATAATGAATTTTTTATTTCAATTTTAAAGTAAAATTATTATTAACAAAATATAATCAAGCAGGCTTCGTTAAAGTATATAATAGGTGTGGGTGCGGAACCACATAACGTCATTTCTGTGGCTGTTCTTTAACGTTCCTCTCTTACATGGGCCTGAATTTCGTTTTGGGATCTTATTTATAAAAGTTCTTCTGTACTCATTACCAGTTAATTTCTCGTAGATCATATAAAGAAATATTTTTTTGTTAACAACTTGTGACTAAAAAACCAAATACATACATGCATACATAGTTGAAAAGTCATTAGGATTTTAAATATTTGGTATAATTTGCTCCTTTATTGTCACCACCAAATCTTTAACGAGTACCTCGGCAAAAGCAATTCGGGTGGTGGGATCGCTACCTGTTGGAAGACCACTTCTTTTAACACGATTGCTTCGTACATGACCTGTTTTTTACAGAAAATCTACCACCTCGTTTTCTGGAGCCGCCATCAGTACGCCATCCTTTTCGTTAATATGCAACGTAGTTGCAAAGGAGATAAGCAAATTGATTTTTTAACTTAATATGGCAGAAAACTTTTGTAATATTTAATTTAAGCAATTCAAGTTTTTTACAAGAATCGACAGGCCAAGCATATGACAAAATAATATGAAAAAATTGGCATTATTTGCACATACATATGTATGTGTTAGAGTGGGGCAACGAATGTAAAATTGTTGCAAGTACGTTAGAAAATATTTTTTTAGTTTTGATTATGCATTTTTGTAGGGTACCTTGATTAATGGCATTTACTTTTTTCAGTTTTGATAAAATCCAAGGCGAGTTCAACTACAGGTGGTTCATTGCATTGTTAGTGTTTACGGTCCAACATGTCAACCATTCCTAACAAAACACTAACAAATCAAAACAAAATGGCTCGAACTGTCAAAATCAGATGGCGTTTCGACATCACCTGAAGTTGAATTCGCCATGATAAAACGTATCAAAAGTGTTATTTTTAAAAATTTAAGGCCCTAATCATGTAAAACGCAGCGCAACGCCAAAGAATAACATTGAAAGCACAAACAATGTCATAAATATTTTGTAATTTTGTTGTTGCTTTCAACAGAAATTCATGTACCGTTTTAAAATTTTCAACGACACAAGCAATGGAGGGTTTGAAATTTTAAAACGCAATGTGAATTTCTTTAGGAAGCAACAACAAAATTACAAAATATTTTTGACATTGTTTGTGTTTTCAATGCAATTCTTTGGCGTTGCGCTGCGTTTTATATGATTAGGGCCTAAGTTTTATTTATAAAAACGAGTGATGATTATTCGCAAGAAAGGCCTCATCGACAAAGAAATTTTTTTTATATTCTTCCAAAACAATAAAGGTAAAAGTGCATAACACGCGTTAGTGCGCGCGCTCTCTGTAGACTTCTGTAAAAAAAATTAAACTAGTGTTTTCTCATAGAACATGTTACACAAAAAACATTTTGACGCGTACGCGGCAGAAAGTAGGTTAACTTTGAACTTTTTAACGCGTTGTGTATTTTTGAGAAGTTATCAGCTGACCACAAAAAAGAGTTCTACCTTAACACATTATCAGTGTTTTCAACTTTTAAATTTTCAAAAGCACTAATCTAGAAAAAAAAATCCATAACTTTTATCAATTCCGCTATATTTTAATTTGGACTCATTTTTTATTTGTTTTATATACATAAATTACGAAGTTACCAAAAACATCACATTAACTCATTTATAGGGAAAGAGTTATACATATTATAACTTTTGTAAACATATTTAAGTTGTTAAATTGAATGAATTGTTCTTATTTATTGTCTTTATGAACATTTGAAGAAAATTGTTTAAATTGTGAGAACTATTTTATTACAATGTGTATAAAACGTTTAATTATAAATTATTATAATTATGTGTATAAAACTTTTAATTAATTAAGGCATATGAAAAAAAATTTTTAAGCCACACAAAATATTTGCCTATATTACGATATTTTTTCCACGGGTAGATACGAATATTACGTGTCGATTTTTTCTAAAAAGTGTTGATGAAGTCCGCTATGTAGAAACAATATATTTTATTAATACAATTTAACCGCCGGTTTTTGTAATAAAAATTAAAATTTTCGTTAGGGAATTTATATTGGCTAGTGTTTGTTTAGTGGTCGAAATTCGACTATAATTATTTATGCAAATATGATGGAAACATACATATAAGCATATGAATTTATATGTTTAAACATTTGTTTTTTTTTCGTCTTATTCATTTAGTCTTGTAAGTGCAATAATTAAAAAAAAAGGGAAAGTTCCAATTGAAAATCAAAAAGGTACCTAAAAGTTTCCTCTTAGTTTCTCAATCACTTTAGACTTTGTATGTTGCGTTTTATGTTTTTAAGTTCAGTGTTTATAAAAATTCAAAAAGTACCAAAAAGCTCCCCCTTACAGATTATTTTGCAGTCGGACAATGCGTGCTTAATTTTATGTTTCTAGGTCCAATATTAACGAAATTCAAAAATTTCCAGTTGAAAAAAAAAGTACCAAAACGTCCTCTATTATAGACTCTCATCCACTCAGGACATTGCATGTTTAGTTTTATGTTTCAAGGCCCAATATCCCCATGAAAGTATAAAAAATTCCAACATCGTAGTGGGAGCCCATAATTTATCACGTGTGTATATGTCAATTCATAGTGACAAATGTTTTGTAAAAAAAATGCCAAAAATAGGTACAGTTTCACCCCTTAAACGTTCGAATTTCGAAAAAGTGTCAAATTTATATTTGTTTTTTTAAGATAAGTTACGAATTTGCTATAATCTTTATTTCTATGTTTATTGGTATGAAAGATAAAAGGGGTGACAAAGAAGTTCTAAAATATAGGTTATAACCTATATATAACCACTTACTCCCCAAAAGGGCCGAATTTCAAAAAAGAACCAGACCTGTCCGCTTATTTTTCTAATAA
This sequence comes from Pollenia amentaria, assembly GCA_943735925.1. Classification (NCBI taxonomy): domain Eukaryota; kingdom Metazoa; phylum Arthropoda; class Insecta; order Diptera; family Polleniidae; genus Pollenia; species Pollenia amentaria. The sequence continues at coordinate 125,534,884 of OX031007.1, forward strand.
ACAACGATAACTATATATATATATATATATATTTTTTTATCTCTCTTTTAGTTTTAAAGATATGAGTTTACCGGATTTATCCGTATTTGCCCTTTTTACCCCCTTAGATATTAATAAAATGTTGTGGACTTCTGTACAAAAATACCTTTTAAATGGTGTATTTTTTGGTCAAATCGGTTGACAAACAGAGGGGGAAAGTGTTATAAACTGCCGATTTATATATAGAAGGTAACAAATACAAGTTAAATTGGTTTTTAGTGCAAATTCCCAAGCCAACATTTTGATTGCAAACACAGGCAGTAAAATACACTAAAAAGATGTTTTATATATGGGGGATTCACAAGGTGTCATAAAGTCATATGTCTTAAAATAATAACAAGAAAAAATACGACTGTTGTGAGCAACCCCTCATAATTTAATGTGCTATTAATTACGACAGCACAATAAACATAGCAAGCAACGTTCTATTTATTTAAGACACTTTTTGTTTACAAACCAACAACAATATTTTTAAACCATTGTAAAATGTTAGAACATTATGACAATAAACCATGATAGCACACCTTGTGAATACCCCAATAGTGAAAACTAGTTTATTAAAATTGTATTATTTTGTAATGCATTAATGTGGGATACCAAACAATTTCGGCTATTTCAAATAGCAAATTATAATTGCACAAGTTGCAATGCAAAGAATTGTTAAAAAGCGCTAAAACATTGCTCAAAGAATATTCACTTGCTCATGTAGATTTCGTCCATACACGCACGTAAAATGCGTACATTTGCTGCATGCTGTGTCCTAGTAACATTCATGTAGTCATTTACATGTGCTATCTTTGCAAATGAGGCTTACTTTACACTGCAGCCACACGATCAAGTTGTTCTTGATAGTCTTTTACATATACGGTTTGTTAAAATTTCCAAAAATTGGAAGCTGTGACGTAGGCTGCACGCAATTTTGAAGCAATTTACGTTCAAGATGTCATCAAGAAAACAATTTATAAAGCATTTTCTTCGTCAGCATTCTTTGTATCTTATAACTGGATAGTGCTTATTGTAAATTTTATACATATATTAAACTAAACTATTTTAACAAATATAATCTGGGAATTTTAGTTCTCATGTTGAGTTTCATTTTTATTATAAACTAGCTTAACCCAGTGTGCTTCGCTACCCTCATTAAAATAAAATATGTAATTTTTTTCAATACAGATCTCGTGCATTGCTTATGAAGTTATTTGTACCAAGTTTGAATACTTTTACTGTTACCATTCACCAGTTGCACAGATATCCATATGGTATATGTATTGAAGTTATCCCGCCTATGTCTACAATAAGACAGTAAGCCTTTTACAGATATTGTTCATTTATTACCAAGCTATTTATTCCAAATTTTAAAATTGTAGCTGTGGCCGTTCTCTAGATATATAGAAATCTAGTTGGACCCACGCCCACTTCTGCAATTCCACACATTACTTACATATGCTGTCTGTATATTGATAGCGATTCGAATTGTATCAAATTTAGACGATTTTACATTTACCGTTCTTCAAATATACGGGATTTTATTTTGTGCCACGCTCACTTATCTCATCGCGCCCACTTTTTGACTGCTGTTTCGTATTGTTCACCTAGCTACTTTTACCAACTTTGGAAACTTAAGCTATTTCCGTTTTCTAGATGTTCAGAAATCTCTTTTGCCTTTGTGTGTGAGGAACTGCGCCCACTTATCCACTACCACCTTTTTTAGACAGATGTTGCGTATCGATAACCCAGCTATGTTTACCAAATTTTAACAATTTTTTTCTTAACGTTCTATAGATATAAATATTCTATGTTACCCCACGCACTTTGGCTCTTGCTCTCCAATTATACAGATATCTACAATCTCTTTGTATAGGAGGTGGCACTCCCACTTTTCCAATCCCTCCCATTTTTTGAAGAAGTTGTGTATTGATAACTAAGCAATGTATGTGTACCAAGTTTGGACAATTTTTCTCCGACTGTTCTCCATATACATATCAATAAATCTATTTTGTGCCACGCCCAGCTCTCCAAGCCCTCCCACATTTTGTCGGATGTTGTGTATTGATAACCAAGATGCTTTGGAAACTTTGGCTCCTGCCGTTTCTAGATGTAAAGAAAGCTATAATGACTTTGTATGGTAGGTGACACGCCCACTTGTCCAGTCCCGTATGTTTTTCTAGAGAGGCTGTGTTTAGATGACCCAGCTATGTGTACCAAATTTGGACAATTTTACTCTTTTACGCACACTTATCCAATCCCGCCCAAATGTCAGATGTTGTGTATTGATAACTAAGATGCTTGTACCAAGTTCGGAAACTTTAGCTCTTTCCGCTCTCCAGATATACTGAAATTTATATTGTCTTTGTATGGGAGTTGACACGCCCGCCATTCCAATCCAACCCATTTTTTAGAGAATATGTGTATTAATAACCCAGTTATGTGTACCAAATTTGGACAATTTTTCACTTACCATTCTTTAGATATAGATGAATCTATTAAGTACCACGCCCACTTTTCCAATCCCTGCTAAATTTTGTCAGATGTTGTGTATTGACAACTAAGATGCTTGTAGTAAATTTTAAGGTTTTTCCGTTCTCTAGATATACAGAAATTTATATTGTCTTTGTATGGGCGGTGCCACGCCCACTCAAAATTTCAAAATTATATATAGCCTATAAATCCTTCCAGACCATCAGTAATATAATGTAAAAGTTTAATGAAGATCGGTTTAGCGGTTTAGGCGGCTTATAAGGTACAAACAAATAAACATACATACATACTTAACGTTAACTAATTTTGGCAATTTTGAAAGGAAATTCAACTACAGGTGGTGTCGAAACGCCATCCGATTTTGACAGTTCGAACCATAAACACTTACAACGCAATGCAGAAAAACCCTATAGGCCCAACCATAATATGCATAGCCTAGCTTAACCTACTGTCAAAAATTTACAAAGTCTCTCAAATGTATTTAAAAAAACAAAAACAAAATAAAAAACATTTGATTCCGTACGGAATGTGCGATCAGTTTCGCTCTTTGCTTAAGCAAATGACAATTTCATAAAACTTAAAAAAACGTTTCCTTAAGTTCAATATAGTTTGCCTCATATGATTTACATGTATTCGCACATTTGCTGAAGCCAACTTAAGCACATTATGGTTGGGCCTTATGTTGTGTCTGTTGTTTTTGGATTGTTGCAGTTCCGACACCACCTGTAGTTGAATTCGTAAAACAAAGAAAATACATAAAACAAAGAGTGCTCCTGATGTCCATATCGGATGAGTACTGTTAATGTCGGTACTATTTGTAGTGCAATTGAAATTTTAAGGTAAGTTGGCACTTCGTGACTTGTGCCGGCCATACTCTACACATTTGTGTAGTGTACGACGGTGTTTTTGCTTTTTACGCAGTGACCTGAATATAAATCAAAACGGTGTGCAGTGAACTTGTATACTGTATGTTAAAAACGTTAGTTTTTTCTCGGTTTTTTAAGTAATGACAACAAAATAATAAGCGAGAAAAGTCTTCCTGACAGGGTTCCTAGAATTATTCGAAGAATGGCCTTAATTATGGCGTATTAAAAGCAGCAATAGAAATCATAATAAAAAAAGAAAAAATCATTTACATTTGCCCAACAGCTTTAACTTCCTTTTTAATGTTAATGTTTTAAGACAAAAAAATCTCATGTGCATCTTTAAATCTAGATAATTTTCGCCAAAAATAATATATGAATTTTAACCTCATAACTTAATTTTGTTTTTGTGAGCCCATTATTGGCCATCGTTTTCAAATAGGGTAAAATCTCAAAAATACGTCTGTAAATACTACAGAACATACAGAGATGTCCGACACGCCCTACATTTTATTATTGTCGTTTTTCGCAAGCTTCACTTCCCCTAAAGCTTCAGAAATCTTGCGAAACCATATGTATGTCGATGATGTCCTTTCAGGTGCCCATACCATATCGTCGGCAGTAAAATTTCGCGATGAGCTTATAGCAGTTCTCGAAACAGCAGGTTTCGCGCTAAGAAAATGGACATCTAATACCGAAATGTTGCTGCAAGGTCTGCCGTCAACACATTTGCTAGGTGAAGAATTTCTTCAATTTTCTGAGTCCAGTATTACGCAAACTTTAGGGCTCAGGTGGAATGCTGGCAACGACTATTTTTATTTTAAACTCAAAACTAACCCGAATCGTGAGTTAACCACAAAGAGACGTGTGCTTTCGAGAATTACCAAGGTTTTCGACCCAGCTGGATGGCTATCTCCCAAGATTATAATGGCGAAAATGATTATGCAGTAAATATGGAAAGATGGTACTGATTGGGACAAAGATTTGACCCCCCTCACCATGAACAAGTGGCGCGAATTTCTCGATGACTACATAAACATTGAAGAAGTAAGAATTTCCCGTTTCATAGATTACGATCCTTTCTATAAAGTCGAGCTGCTCGGTTTCTGCGACGCCATCTATATTAAAATCTGTGCCGATGCTAATGCGCACCACACTATATGGGGTAGCACGAACACGAATATTAGAGGTGAGTCACTATTTTCCTTTATTATTAATTATAATTAAGGAATAGTAAATAGGGGCCGTGAGCCAACGTTTGTTGTAGCAAATAGGTGTGAAGTTCTTGATGTCACGCTGGTTAGCATTGACCACATTGACATGATCGAAAATTGGATGGTTTCTAATGATTGTTCACTTTCTGATCATAGATATGTGGAATTTAGTCTGGTACTTAGATCTGCAGGATCGAGTGTTATGTTGAATAGGAAACGAACGAATTGGGGGATTCATTCATCCTCTCTGGTTCGGTCTCTATCTGATCCTCCCCGGGTTGATGATATAGGGGGGATCGATGCGGCAGTGGGTCTGCTTACAGACTCACTGCAGTTAGCGACTTCCTTGGCGTGCAAGCCAAGGATGCATAGGGGCAGGGATCGTCCACCGTGGTGGGATCCTGATATTGCGCAGGCAAGAAGAGACTGTCGTAGGTTGTTCAATATGGCTAAGCGCCATGGTAATTGGGCGGAGTACAAGTCTTCACTGAATAGATTCAGGAACTTGGTTAGATCGGCGAAAAGGAGTGCTTGGAGGAACTTCTGCAGCGGCGTGGAAGGATCCTCTGAGACAAACCGTTTACGTAAGATAATGGCCTCGAGCCCTGTTGTCCCGACCTATATCCGTAAATCGGACGGTTGCTGGACTACTACTAGTCAGGAAACACTCGAGGTGTTAATTGACACTCACTTTCCTGGAAACTCCCAAGGGAGCTTGCGGGATCAGGTTTGTGAGTCGATGCCCGGTCCTCTGTCCGTCCCAATGGACTACGACAGGATTAAATGGGCTGTCGACAGCTTTGACCCGTACAAATCTCCGGGTATGGATGGTATAATTCCGGCGGACCTGCAGAAGAATTCGACTGTGATAATACCCTGGCTGATGGCTATATACAGGGGATGCGTTAGATTTTCGTATGTACCTGTGAGCTGGATCTTGTGTAGAGTTGTCTTCATACCCAAGGGAGGGAAGACTTCTCACACTGAGGCGAAGGATTACAGACCGATTAGTCTTGCATCCTTTCTTCTTAAGACTCTTGAAAGAGTTATCGACATTCACTTAAGGATGACCATCCCAAAGTGTATACTCTCGACCTCTCAGCATGCCTACACAAAGGGTAGGTCTGTTGAGACGGCTCTTCACTCACTAGTTGAACTATTGAGAGATCATTCGAATTCAAGGAGTGTGCTCTGGTGGCCTTTCTCGACATTGAAGGGGCCTTTAATAATGTCAACCCGGATTCTATCGTTGCATCCATGAGGAGTCTGGGGGTTGATGACGGTATATGTAGGTTTGTGGATAATCTACTCAGGAACAGGGTCATCTGTTCCACGATAGGTGAAACCTGCGTTCAGAGGCTGGTAAACAGGGGTACTCCCCAAGGAGGAGTACTATCCCCACTATTGTGGAACCTGACTATGAATACTATGTTAACGAAAATGGACGACATGAGGTTTAAAACTGTGGCGTACGCTGACGATGTTGCAGTGGCCATTACGGGGAAGCATTTGAATATAATGTCTCAGTGTATGGAGGCTGCACTAAAGGTACTTAGCACCTGGAGCGTATCATGCGGCCTGGGTGTTAATCCGTCTAAAACGGAACTGGTACTCTTCACGAGGAAGTATAGGACTGAGGCCATGAGACTTCCGAGGCTAAATGGGACTGAACTTAAGGTCTCTTATAGCGCCAAGTATCTTGGCGTAATCTTGGACAGTAAGCTGTCATGGGGGCTGAACATCCGGACGAGGATGGAAAAGGCAATTGTTGCTATATATGCGTGCAGAGGTGCAATCGGCAAGAACTGGGGCATGGGCCCGAGATGTGTCAATTGGATCTTTGAAGCTGTAGTAAAGCCGACTCTGTATTACGGTGTTATCGTATGGTGGACTGCGCTGGACAAGGGCAGGTACCGTACGATGCTTGAGAAGGTTCACAGATTGGCCGCATTGATGATCACAGGATCAATGCGCTCCACTCCCACCAGGGCGCTGTTTACAATGCTAAACTGGCTGCCGGTGGACATCATGGCCAGACAGATGGCTCTTTGTTCGGCGATTCGGTTGAACGCGGCACACGGCTGGTCGAGCCGGGACTATGGACACTCCAGCATAATGGGATACTCGATTGTCCCTGAGGGAGTGGACTACTGCACCCCGGAGCCTTTCTTTAGTGCGAGGTATGCGACATATAGCGCACGAAAGTGCTCCGTCGGTAATGAGCACCTTCCATGGACCAACCCTGGGGGTTTACACTGATGGTTCAAGAAAGGGGGAAAGAGTTGGCGGAGGTTTCTACATAGAGGAACTGGGCGTAAAAGTCTCCTTTCGCCTGCCGGATGGATGTAGTGTCCTGCAGGCGGAAATCTCGGCTATAAAGCGGGCAGCCAACTGGCTAAAGTATTATCGCGTATCGGGAGATATACGTATATTTACTGATAGCAAGGCTGCCATTGCCTCTCTTGCGGGTGTCTATACGACATCTAGGTTAACTGTGGAATGCCGGATGTCTTTGAATGAGATTGCTGAACATTCAGAGTTAACGCTTATATGGATACCAGGGCACTCAAACTGCCCGGGAAACCAGATAGCAGATGAGCTGGCCAAGGAAGGTGGTCGTATGGATGAAGCATTCATTGATCAATTCATTGGCCTTCCAATGGCTCACTGTAAGTCACTCATTCTGCGCGAGAATTATAGAATTGCGCAAGAGGGATGGACCCGTGAGTCCACCTGCTCCATATCCAGGGCCATTTGGCCTGGATATGATGAACGGAGAACCAAATCTCTACTTGGGTTCAATAGGAACCAAATCAGGACCGTGGTGTCGGTCATAACTGGACACTGCCCTGTTGGGACTCATGCTAGAAGAATGGGTCTGGTATTCAATGACTACTGTAGAAGTTGTCATGATGAGGAGGAAGAGGAAACTGTGCTTCACTTTCTCTGTCAATGCCCTGGGCTACGGGGCATCAGGGGAAAATACCTGGGAGAACCGGTGTTTTCCTGTTTGGAGGATCTATCAGAAATAGAACTAAAATTGCTTCTTATCTTCATTAGGAAGACGAATTGGCTCAACACTGCAGTGACGCCATCTGAGTAACTGCTCTCTGGGAGGGGCATTGGCGCTGGGTATCACAAAGGGACCGCTATAGGACCCAAGTGAGCTGTCTCTTGATGGCTGCCCATGGAACCTAACCTAACCTATCTATATTCGCTCTTAGAAAGAAGGATTTGTCACGACTTAGAATCTCGGGGCATTACCATACGTGACTTGTCATCCAGTGAGTTGTAGTGGAGTGGGCCCGCTTGGCTAAGACGTCCCCCTTCAAGCTGGCCATCACGAGGAAAGCAGTTTGACACGGAAGAAGACATTAGAACAATCCGTGCACATACAACTTGAATAAAGCAGGACGATATTCTTGAGAACTTTTCGTAATTACCTCGAGCGTTAAGAGTTATAGGTTACATTTTTCGTTTTTATAAACGCATGAGAGCCAAGTTGACAGCGGAAGAGATTAGTCGAGAAGAGCGGCCAAGGAAATAGCTTTCGTCTGATAATCGCCTGTCAGAAATCGCACTTTAGCGAAGAATACTCACGATTATCTGAAAGAACACAACTGTCCCAAAAAAGCCCTCCCCCTTTCCCGATTCCAATGGAATAATGCGAATAAATGGTCGTTTGGCGGACTCCCCTACCTTGATCTATGATGAACGTTACCCCATTTTACTGCCTTACCATGCGCGCTTCACTAGACTGTTTGTCATGTATTTACATAAATACTCCCTACATGGTCAAAATGTGCTTTTGTATTGCTTAACGAGACGACGTTACTACGTCCCTAAACTCAAGATGTTGATAAAAACAACTTTATCCCAATGCGTAACATGCGTAAGACATAAACGCCAACTTGGTCAACAGATCATGGATGCTTTACCCCACGATCGTGCAAGTTTATCCCGCCCCTTTTGTCACACCGGTGTCGATTTCGCCGGACCATTTGACATAAAATCTTATGAGGGTCGTGGCTGTAAGGTTACTAAAGGGTACGTGCTGGTCTTCGTATGTTTTTCAACAAAAGCGATCCATCTCGAAGCTCCCGGTGATATATCCACACAAGCCTTCTTAACCCCCCACGATATGTACTCCGACAATGCCACCGCGTTTGTAGGCGCTGCTAACGTCCTCCATTGCGATCAAAAACATTTTTTGTCTAAGATACAAAAGGGTCTTCTCTCTCAGGATGGTTTTACTCCCGTCGACTGGCGGTAGTAAAACCAGTAGGCGGCCCAGGGGCCTCAGCCCCCTTAAATTTCGAGGGGATTAAATTTTTTTTTTTCGTGCTTTTTTGCCAAAGTTAAAAAAAAATAAATTAAAAAAAACAACAGTTTGATCTCTTATTTAAACACAACAAAGACAAACATATTAGGTGCGTTTGAGTACTTTTACAGTAAAATGCAGTAAATGAGTAAACTTTGAAATTTGCTCTCACAAAAAGCTGTTGTCCGAAAAAGTACGCGAACGCAAAATTTGTAAAAATTGCAAATTACTTTAAAAACAAATGCTGTTCTAAGTACCCGAGTACTTGACACTTTTACAACACCAAAAAAATTAACATAACAAAAAAAGAGGTATGTAGCCATATGAATGCTTCACAACAAGTTAAATTAATTAAAATTTATTTACTTTTTGTTTTTATTTTAGTTTTATTTCCACTTTTATTTTTTTAAACAATTTTTTCACAATTTGTATGCTTTTTGTTTGTTACTTTTGTTTGTTTACCTTTTGAAACATATGGTTGTTTCTTTGTTGAAGCTTTGATATTGTTACATGCAAGACCTGAGTGTTTTAAAATTCTTATTCACTTTATGGTCTTAGTTGTATAATATTTTTAGCTTTTCTAAAGTATTTGGAAAAAGTTTCCTGACGAGCTGGCCTAAGCAACCAGCGAAATGCGCATAGAAACTAGCTTTCCCACAACAATAAATTTCAGTGTTTTCATTAAAAAATTGGGATTATTAGCACATCATTACTAAATGAACTAATTAATAATAAATATTTCATTCCCGAAAATAATTTTTGATATCAAGACATTATTGAAAATACTCAAACAATGGTCAAGAAAACATCAACATTTTGAATTTGAAGGCTCTAGTACGACCTATTGACGAGTTTTATATATCAAAATATCGTAAATCTAAAGTAAAACATATTTTCTGAAGAATTCGGAAAATCGGTTCAAATACAAAAAAGTTATTACCAATATATAATTTTTTTATGAAAAATACCTATTTTCGGGAACTATAGATCTTCCCGGTTCCAAGTTTTATTACAAAGGTCCATGGTAAACATTTTCCTAAAGTCGTCGGTATATGAATCTGTCAAATCGGCTGAAAATGAACGAGTTATGACCACAATACTGAAGTCGTTGTATTTCTTAAATTGCAAAAACAAAATACAAGTAGCTTTCACATTTCGATCATCTACATGATTAATTTATGATTGCGCACATTTTGTGTTTTAAACAAGTCACTTTCTAAGCATTTCTGGAAATCATTTTTAAGTCTTGTTTTAAGCGCAGACATGATTAATAAGGTGGTCTTAAAAGACTCAGTTTGGTGATTGACTCTTCCACATTCTGACTGGGTGTCTGTTTTTTTTTTTTTTTTTAATTATAAAACTTGTGTTTGTGTTAGGTAAGGTAGAAAGGCTGGTGAATGGTATGGTCCATTGTGATGCCTTGATTAGAAATAGATAGCTGGAAAGTAGGTGAATTAACAGCGAAAGCATTAGAAAAGATAAAGAAGATAGACAAGAATAGAAGATCTGACCAATCACGAGAGAAAAACCTCACTCAACACAACACAAATTCGCCCTATGTGCGGCTAGCTCCCAGTCTCCTGCTGCGCAGCCAGGCCATCCCCTTCACGAATCCCATCAGACTCTCGAGTCCACAGCCCGAGACATCCCCTAATACGCCTAAGAATCTGCTGCTCAGCCACCTCAGCCTGCTGCCCTGTAGCCCGAGACAGTGGCGCAAAATGTGCTCAACCGTCTCCAACTCCTCCGTGTCTTCACACTTCACACAACCCGCACATATCCGATACGTCGGATCCCAATCTCATCGCCATCCTGCCTACCATGCAATGGCCCGTGATAATTCCTATCATGGTCCTCACGCATACCCTGCTTCTACCCAGCAGCGACTCCGCATCGGACTTCCTAAGTACCGGCCACAGCGTCCGTGATACCCGGCAGTCCGTTCGGTTCCCCCAGGCCCTATTGGTCGCGCCCAGAATCTATTCTCTGATCCTTCGAAAGTAGTAGCCTATTGGAGGCCTAACCTCCACCATATAGGTAGGATCCTCTATCTCTGATCCCTGTCTCGCCAACTTATCAGCAATCTCACTGCCGTTTAAGTTGCAGTGACCCGGCACCCAGCACAATCTCAAATCATACTCTCCTAAGGCTCCCTCCAGAGCCCTCCTACAACCATCAACTAGCTTGGAGTTCACATAATAGCCCCTTACCGTCAAAAGGGCCTCCTGGCTGTCGACGTATATAGTGACCTCCGAGCCCCTATCAATGTTGTCCCTCATCAGTTCCACGGCCCTCAAGACCCCCAGAACCTCCGCCTGAAAAACACTGCAGTCGTCAGGAAGTCTATATGACATTCTGATGTCCAGATCCTCAATGTAGACCCCGCACCCATGCCTCTCATCTTCGATCCATCAGTGGAAATAGCAAATCCTCTAAATAATCTGCTCCTACCTGGCCAACTCTCCCTAGAAGGCGTTACCACCTCCGGCAACCCCCCAAAATCTACCCTAGTGCCCACATAATCCGTGGAGCCGGGCGACTCTAAGCAATAACCACCAGCTTTAATCTCACCCAGGATCCGTGGGTGACCCTGCGCGAAATTCCCTATCAATCCTAGCTCCCTCGGTCTAAGAATGCTTCTGGCTGCCATTCCCATCACATACTGCTCAATGGGCAGAAGATGTAGAATGACATCCAGAGCCGCTTTAGGAGTACCTGTCATGCCGATTGCAGCACACCTCTGAGCCTTAGACAGAAGGTTCCTTCGACTAGCCACTCTCAATGACTCCCACCAAACACAGCATCCATACGTAAGAATGGGTCTAACCACCGAAGTGTATAGCCATCCCACTACTGACGGCCGGAGTCCCCAGCTCCTACCTATTGATGATCTGCAAGCATAGTAGGCATTTAGACCTCTCTTAAGTCTCTCCTGAGTATTTCTTCCCCACGACAGCTTGCTATCCAGAAAAACCCCTAGATACTTAGCGCTATCAGATAGTCTAAGCTCTACTCCTCCTAGTACCGGCAGCCTAAAATGTTCTACCCTTCTCCGGATTAACTCCCAATCCCTTATCACTCGCCCATGCTGACAGTTCGCCCAGTGCCCCTTGCATGACTTCGCTAATTGTCGGCAGAAACTTGCCCGATACCAATATCACTACATGTATTAAAAATACATGTGAGCCACACTCAAAATTGAACTTTATTTCGAAAATGGAGGAGGTGGCACAACATATATTCGCGTAACTCAAAAATAGTTTAGTTTATTGAATGTACTAAAAAAACCGAAGCTCCGCAATAAAATTACCTTTAATAAAGGCTAAACTTTTTTCTAATCTCCGCTGTCGTTTCCCCCCGTTCTTTTTGGAAACATAACTTTTTTTTTTTGGCAAAAATTTTTTTTTATCAAAATTTCGAAATTTTTGTTTCTTCAAAAATAATAAAAAATTGGAAAATGAAGCTACTCTTTTAATTTTTCTAGACGTATAAAACAACGAAGTTGCAAAGTTAATTTAATAATCTTAACTGTTTTTGTGTTACGCTAATATATGTTGTGCAACGTACTCCATTTAACGTACTCCAGCTAACCTTAAAAATCGGTGAGCACCATTGGATTCAGCGTACCCGAATTAGGCTGAAGCGCCAGGTGCCTGCTTGCCAACTAGCACAGTGTTATTATTAACACAAAGTTTATGATATTGATTAAAGTGTTAAATTTTGGATGTGGCTCACTGTATATATTTCTTACGATTTTTACACTGCTGGGATCTTTTGTTTTCTGTATTTTCGTTTTTATTGGTTGGGGAACCAAAAGATTGAACCGCTTTGAGGGTTAATTTAATTAAAATATTTTTTTTTGTTTTTGTTCCCTATACACGGACATTTCCAGCGAAGTCTACTTTTCGTAACGTAACGTTAACAAGCAAACAAGCTTGTATTTTATGCCCATGTAGGTCGAATGTTATCCCTTTTGTTATCAAATGCCGAGCTAGTTGCGCTTTACACCAAAACATATATAAATAAATTATACATATAAAAGATTTTGAGAAACAATCTTTATTACTTGCTGACGTTACGTTACTAAAAGTAGACTTTTCGCTGGAAGTGCCCATATGTATGTATATAAAGTACTTCTTTTTAAATAATTTTTTTATCATATATTTAATAACTGTATTCAGGTAAACTGCTTTATAATATATGTATATTTTAATTGGCCAAGAGTGGCGTTTTATTTTACATTTAATGAAATAAATAAATAAATAAAAGTTACACAACACTATTAAAATATTACATTTTTTAATAACTATTTAGAAAGTGGCAACGCTGTCATTAATCTTTTGTCATTTGTCAGATGACCACGTAATATTTTTATTAAAGAACTGTCAAAAGCACAAAACACTATAATTTCATTATATGTAGAACCCCTAGATTACTAAATAAAATTGAAAATAAACAGCTTTACGTTCTTGCAACTAAAAACAATTAAATAAATAAAAATTAAATTTTGAAATAAACCATTCGAATAACAATCGTGCAAGGAAATTACCATGGCAGATGCCGGCCAATTTTACAAACAATTGCCAAGATTCACAAGATACTGGCTGACGGCAACAGTGGCCATGAGTCTGTTGTCTCGTTTCGGTATATTGCCCCCCAATCAAATGTATTTATCAAGGGAACCAGTCTTAACAAAATTACATCTATGGAGATGTGTTACCAGTCTTTTCGTTTACCCATTGAAACCTTCAACTGGTTTCCATTTTCTTATCAACTGTTATTTTATCATACAGTATAGTGCCCGCTTAGAAAAAGATCAATTTGGTCGCAGTCCCGCAGATTATTTGTTTTTGCAACTAGTTGTGGCCACTTTAGCCATTGTAGGTGGATTGGTCTTTAATGTGCCCTACCTTATGGATCTGCTAGTCGTAGCAGTTACTTACATCTGGTGTCAGCTTAATAAGGAAGTAATAGTAAACTTTTGGTTTGGTAGTCGTTTTAAAGCCATTTATTTACCATGGGTTTTAGCTGGTATGGAGTTGATTTTCCAGGGGTAAGTTGTATACATGAAGTCTTTTTAACTCGAATTAATTGATAAGTAACGCTTTGGAAAATGAAACAAAATGTTAATTTCCTCTTTGAATGGCCTTCAATATTTTAGTTTGTATCTTTTGTAGAAACATTTATCAACAACTTTGCATACATTTTTAAAATTTGTGAATGTAGTTAAATAACTAATGAACAATTCTGAATATGTTTTTTAGTTCTATATCATCTCTTATTGGTATCTTTATTGGTCACTTTTATTACTTCCTAAAATTCCAATATCCTCAAGAATTAGGTGGTAATGCTTTCTTGGAAACACCCTTTATACTGTGAGAATTTTCTTATTTATCAATCTTTCCTATTTTTATTGACTTCCATTTTGAATTTTTAAGCAAACAATATGTGCCCGATGTTAGTGGAGGCATCAGTTATTTCGGAGTACCACCGGCTTCAAGAGCAGAACAAAGACCTGGCGGAGCTGCCCCTGCAACTGGTATTTGGGGACGTGGCAATTCTTTAGGACGTTAATTTTAACCTAAGTTACTTCTCATTCCCCCAGCGAACTAAATAAAAAACTTGTATAGCAAACAATAACAAATATTTTTATAAAATTACTGAATTTCAAAATTTTTTTATTGCTTTGGCATATGTATATTTAGGTATGTACCTATATGTCGGTATATCTTGAACTCATTATTATTTTTACGACCTAATATTTTCTAAACAAAATAAAATGCTAGTAATTAATAATGTAAAAATATGAATACGGTTTAAGTTGAAATCTAACGTAATGAAAAAATTAGTTTAATTTAATTGTAAAAAAATAATAAATCTTACAAACAATACAAATAAAATTTTTTTTTTCAATTTTAAAATTTTATAATCAAGGTAGACTTTCACAAGGTAGACTCATTAGCGGACACTTCATAAACCCTGTCAAATTTGTATGTATGAGCCAAAATATGTGTGGAGACAAGTCGGATATTTTTGTAATGCTCTTCCAAATGAGTCTACCTTGGGTAAATGTAATTTTGTTATAATTATAGGTATTGGAAATTCGAGCATAGGTTTATTTACATATTCCCTAGAAAATATTTCGTTCTTTACCATCCTCTTGAAATTTTTTGATAATTTTTTTGATTGGCTTTAAAAAGCTTACCAGCCCTATTATGAATAAAGATTCCCCGGGAGATTTTTCCCATTTTTACAATTAAATTTAAATAGGAAAAATGGGTGAAGGGAAAAAACTCCCTGAAAATGTTTATTTATAATTGGGCTGTACATAAGTTCAAGGATTAGAATTATATGGAAATACATATTCACCCCTATCGTGAATAATTTTTCCCTCGTTATTTGTTCGCTTTTCACGTATTTGCGATCATGAAGAACTCCCATGAAAAAAATTAATTCATAGGAGAATAATAACGTGAAAAAAATGTTCGCGGGAAAAAAATCCCCTTATCGTGAACAATTTTTCCCCTCGTAATTTCTTCACATTTCCCTTTGAATTTCTCACTTTATTTTTGCTGGGGAACAAAACATTTATGTAAGTAGTTCTTCTCATAATTCGAATATTGAAGTTACAAAATTAATATTAAGGTCAATTTCCGTTAAAAGAGGCACAAACTCATATGTATATAGTGCAACAAAATGTAAAAAAAAGCATTTAAAAACAGGTCGATTTCCTGAGGAGTTATGAAGCTTTTCAAAGACGTGGTGGCAGAATTTTAGAATTTTTTTTTACTAAATTAAAGCGCAAAAAGCTAATGTTGCAACCAAACTATCACTCCAATACAATATATTTTATTTTGTTTTTTTTTTAACTTTTCTTTAAAATATACATACATACGTGTATATTTTTGAGCAAAAATTTTTTTTTTTTTATGTTTTTTAATAATTCTTCTTTTTTACATTCACTGAGAACTGATAGCGCGAAAAAAGTTCACGGGAGTTTCACGATAGCATTTTTCCCTTCGAGGGGAATAAAAATTTCATGGGAACAAAAATTCCACTTGTTTTTCACGATAGGGGTCATTATTGTAGTTAAAAGATTTAACTTAGTTTATATATCGGGTATGTGATGCAAATCAATCGATTTCAAAACGAACGTTTTTAAAAAATGTGATGAATTTTGAGCGATTTTAAAATCCATTTCTGAATAATAATCTTAATTTTTTGTTCAAATTTTGAACTTCAATGCAATTAACTCATGTAATACAAAGTTTAAAAGAATATTGACAGGAAATAAGAGGAATATGTATAAGAAATCAATTTTAAAAGACTCTAAGAGCCACTTTTTGGGTTAGAGATTAGCGATTAAATTAACTTTAATCTCCGTATAAACTTTTTGAGTTGTATTTTTTAAACTTTTTTGGCTAGTTTAAGCGGCCAATGGTGGTGGTTTAAACCTAATATTTAACTGTCAATATACACATGTTTAACATAAACAGCTGTTGCAAAAATATAAACAAAAAACTATTTTAAGAAAATTAAAATATGTATATATTTTTATTTCTATATTTTTTCTCCTAAACTTTTTCTTTAGTAATTCTTTAAACACTTGTAGCTTGTAAACAATATTGAATTCGGGCATTTTCTTCTTCTTCTTTGAAAACATCCATGTTGTTTTGATAAAAAATTTGACATTTGCACAAAAATTTTGCCATTTATTTGTTTTCAGTATGGTAGCACTACATGGTTTAAGCCACCACCCAAAAATATCAAATTCAATTAATGCTAGTTAAACTTAATTCTCAGATTAGCTAATTATAGAATAAGATTAAGTTTAATCTCAAACCCAGAAAGTGGCTCTAAAAACGATATTATTGGTTTCAAATCGTTTCGTTTTCCAAATCGATTTCCATCACATATCTGATAGTTTCTAAAAACTATATTGTATTGAAATATTCATTAATATTTTATCACAATTTTTAATTATTGTAATTTGTACTTTAGAATTTAATAAACTTATTCGATTTGTATTTTTGTGATTTATTTTTTGGGTTGAACTTAAACCATAACATTTGTGGCGACGAGGATGGATACTGTAAAAGACAAGGTAAAAATAGTTAAAAATTAGCTAGAACTGGTATGTAGACAATTGGCAACAGTATGCATTTAAGGGTTAAAAACAAATATTTCTATAAGAAAAAAAGCAAGAACAAATCATGCTGCCCACAATCAAATTTTCAAATCAACGAGATTTCGCACGCATCCAGGCGCAAATACGTCATGGTCAATATTAACCCTTTGTCTTCTGGTCATCGTAATCATGGATTTTATGTTAAACTTCAAGTGGATACAGCATCAGACATTTGGATACAAATGGGAAAAACTGGAAAACATATCAATAATCGTTATGTAACAAGTACATCAAACAACAATATCAAACTTATCCGGGTTTGATTGTCAAGTCAGGCTAAAAGGTGAAGTCCAATTATGTAGTTTTCCGTTGTAGAAATTGATACGTATTTAATATTTGGTACAGATTTGTGTGATATTTTTCGCACATGGGACCAACCATTAAATAAAATTTGTTGACAAATTAAAAGAGATGAAGTCGGCTCAAATGTTATAATTCAAATACGAAGAAACTTTGCTGATATTTTTCTAGACAAACCAGCAAAATGTACAAACATACAAATCTAATAAGTTTATTCAATTCTAAAGTACCAATTACAATAATGAAAAATTGAGATAAATTATTAATTAATATTTCAATGCAATAGTTTTTTAGAAACTATATAAACTAAGTTAAAAGTTTTACAAGTGTTTTAACTACAATATCTCACTTTGTTTTAAGTAGCACTGTAGTCCTTCATCCACCCAGGAAACACACATCTCAAAACGGCACCATATCACCCACAATCAAACGGGCAAGCTGAACGTTTTGTTCAAACATTAAAACATGCTCTTGAAAAACTCAAAAACAAAATTGCAAGTAAAGAGAACTTAGAAACTTTCCTTCAAACTTATAGATCAACACCGAGATTGAAAATGAAATCACCAGCAGTTATTTCTAAATCGTAAAAAAAAATCACGTTAGATTTACTCAAACTTCAACAACAAGTACCCATTAAACGTAACATTCAACAAGAATTAATTTTTAATGGGAAGCATGGAGCAAAAAATAAAAGCTTTAAGCCTAATGAAAAAGTATATGCTCAAATGTTCAAGAATAACAAGTTCAATAACGGAGCGTGTAGGAACTGTTAACAACAACGTGCTTGTTAATGACAAAACAGACAAAAGCTTATTCGTGCTCATGCAAAGAAAATCAAGAGATTCGGAATGGATGATCAAGCAAACTGAACCAGTTTACTATTAGAAATGTTTGAACTAAGTAGAAACTCAGATATTGTCCCTGTATGCAAATCTGATCCAACATTAGTAGGTTCAAAAAGTGAAATACAACTTGAAGCAGAAACTGGCTGTGATATTCAAATGTTCAGCCAGAACATGATTCTTCGTTTCACTCGACATCTGATGTGATTGAATGTGATACAATGTCACCGCTTTCGACTAACAGTTTAGAAACTTCAAGACCCGAAAGACAACGATAACTTCCTGGGTGGATTAAGGACTACAGTGCTACTTAAATCATAGGGAGATATTGTAGTTAAAATACTTGTAAAACATTTAACTTAGTTTATATAGTTTCTAAAAAACTATTGCATTGAAGTATTAATTAATAATTTATCACAATTTTTCATGTATTGTAATTTGTGCTTTAGAATTGAATAAACTTATTAGGATTGTATTTTTGTGATTAAAATTTTTTGGGTTGAACTTAAACCATAACACATATCAGTGTTGCCAATCCGTGTGTAATTACACATATTGTGTGTAGTTTCTACTTGCATGTGTGCCCATGGTTATTTAGTTTCATGAGTAATCTGTGGTAATTTTACTTTGAGTTAAATTTTTTTATTAATTTTTTACAGTTTTTAAACATTGATTTTATGTAATTTTTTAGTCTCCTTAGCAGTCAAACGAAGGCCCTAATTGTGTAAAACGCAACTCAACGCCAAAATTATATTGAAAGCAAAAACAAAGTCAAAAATATTTCATAATTTTGTTGTTGCTTTCTACAGAAATTCATACTGCACTTAAAAATTTTCAACGACACAAGATATGCAGCGTTTGAAATTTAAAAATTCAATATGAATTTCTGTAGAAAGCAACAACATAAATAAAAAATATTTACGGCTTTATTTCTGCTTTCAATGTAATTCTTTGGCGTTGCGTTGCGTTTTACATGATTAGTGCCATACTGCCTGTTTGTAGAACGTGAGCGCAAAAGAAGTGACTCGTTTAACTTACATTTAAAACAAAAATTAATTTTGAAATTTGTTGTGTATTCTTCACAAGTTCTTTATTGAATAATTATTTTTAATGATTTATACTTAAGCAGTAGGCAGTCAAATATTTAAAGAATGTTAATACAGTTATGCATAAATAAAAAGTAAAAAGCATGTATGCCCGCACATACATACATAAATATACTTTGTGCAAGCCGGTTTTCTCAGTATGTACTTTAAATGTTAACATTAACATTACTCATTTAAAAATATTACTTAAGTACATAATGTATGGATGTTTACATAACATACATGGGATCTTCACGAGCAATAAACTTGAAAATATTAATCAATTCACCTGCCAAATTTCATTGCCAACACCATATGTCAATGTGTAGTCCACAGACATTTATGGGCACATATGTATGAATATTGCAAAAGAATTCTTCGAACATATTTTTAAGAAATAATTTTTTACTTAAACTGTCAAAGTTGATTGTCATTTCTTTAACATATGTGCCTTATGTTTTACTAAAAAAATATTTGTGTAGATTATTTTTACACTATCGAGTAGGCAATACATTTCGGTTTTGTGTGTGTAATTTTGATTGAAATGTGTAATTTTGGAACACAGTCATGTGTAATTTCCGAATACTTCATTGGCAACACTGATACATATGTACGTGTTTTTTGTCGAACGTTTATCCGAATTACATGTTTTGCTGGGAAATGACCAGTGTGACCAGATCTAGAAATATTTTACAGCTAAATCTGTCATAAGACACGGCCAAAAAAATGCTTAAAATGATTTTTTTAAATGCTGAAAATAAGATTTTTGTTAAAAATTTATTACCAGTATGAAATTTTATTCGAGTCAAAATACATTTTAGTGACTTATTTTTTAACGAAATTTAAATAAATGGTTTTATTTAAACAAGTGGAAAGATTTTCGTAAAACATCATACATATATATAAAACTATGTAGCACAAGTAATTGAGATTCAATTTTAAGTTAAGGGGGACTACAAACGCCTGATACATGCAAAATTCAAAAAATTTGATATCTATGCCATACAAAATTTTTTAGATCATATTATTTCTTACAGTTTAGACAAAGTTGAAGTTTCAATAGTAGGTGCGTTTGTTTACTTTTCCAGTAAAATCCAGTAGTTGAGTAAATTTTGGGCAATATGAAAATTTTACTCTCAAAAATGGCTCTTGCACAAAAAAGTAAACGAACGGAAAAATTGCAAAAACTTGCAGGTTAATTCAAACAGCTGATCGCTAAAAAGCTTAGTGTTGTAAAATATGTGTTGTTTAGACTACCCAGTACATAATGTTTTTGGTACTGGATGAAATGCATTGTAATGATTATAAATTCGTAGCAAATTTATTTATTATATGAGCTTCGGTGCAAGTTTTAAGACTTGTTTATTTTGTACATGACTTTTAATTTTGTTTCTAGTTGAATTACATACGAAACTACATCAATATTTCAATCAATAATATGCAATAGGAAGTAATCATATATTCATTAGCTTTACATCTCTAAAATATCAATGTAAACAAAAACAAAAATAAGTAATATTGAACAATTAACACAAATTTTACCATGGATGCCAAAAAAAGAAAACTTAATATTTCATGCTCTCCCGGAACATTTGGGAAGGTACAAAGTGGTAAGTAAAATTGTTTAGGATGTACATACAGCTTTTGTTCTTTTAAATGTTTTTATTAAAAATTGTATGCTTTTTGTTTGCTTACTTTTGTTTGTTTACTTAAATGAAACATATGTTTTTGTTTTCTGCTGGATTTTACAGGTAAAAATTTGTTCAGTAAAAATTTGCAGACTCTTTGCTTACAACTGTCACTTTACTCTCTCAGTAGATGCTCTCTTTTGCAAATTTTTGTGTAAGCGAACGCATTTCAGTAAAATCCAGTAAAAACTTGCACAAATTTGTGCAAATTTTGGGGTAAACGAACGCACCTAGTGTTATTTTTCATATTTAGGGTGTGTGCAAAACGGTAGCAAAATTTTATTGTGAATTAAAATTGTCGAAAAATTCTATGCTAATGTCAAAGTGAAATTTCTTTGTACTTTAATATCGTAATATCAAAAGGATTTAAATCACAGATTTAAGGATATTAACAATCATCAAGGTGGGGCATTTCGATTATTCCCTGAATATTCTATTTCTTTAACAAGGCAGGTAAAATGTTCCTTAACATAAGATTAATAATTACATAATTTAATTTTGGGAACAACTATTTTTACTCAAAAATTATTATCACTTATAAAAAAAATTTAAGTAAAATCAAAAAAAAATTGTATATAAGATAGTGCTAAAAAAAACTAAAAACATTTTCAAAGAATGCTAAATAAAGTGCTAAATGAAAATTTTGCAGTTAAATAAAAATTTTTAATGTTAAATTTAGCTGCAAAAATTCCAAAATGGCCACACTGGAAATTACATCGAATTGCTTATGCATATCAAGGCGAATTAATTTTTCAGCTGGCGTTCTTACTTAAGGCCCAACCATAATGTGCTTAAGTTGGCTTGAGCAAATGTGCGAATACATGTACATCATGTGAGGCAAACCATATTGAACTTAAGGAAACGTTTTGTTAAGTTTTATGAAATTGTCATTTGCTTAAGCAAAGTGCGAAACTGATCGCACATTCCGTACGGAATCAAATGTTTTTTTATTTTGTTTTCTTAAATACATTTGAGAGACTTTTTGTTAATTTTTGACAGTAGGTTAAGCAAGGCTATGCAGGCCTAAAAATTGCGTGCAGCCTACGTCACAGCTTTCAATTTATGTAAATTTTGACAAACAGTATATGTAAGAGACTGACAAACGAAAAATTTGCTTACTAAAACTCTAATCAGCTGTTAAATTTAACGTAAAATTTGCCAAGCAAATGGATAATTCAAATTGAGAGCAATCTCGTGGTCAATTTACAAAGTGCGAGTGTGTTAGTAGAAAAAATGAGAGTGATTGCAAATTGAAAGACAAAAATTGATCGTGTGGCCTCCAAGTTAGAGAGAAATATTAAAAGTTCCTTATCTTTTTGGTGTTGTTCAGAGCTGCCGTTCTTGGTTATTTCTAACCAAAATTGGTAATTTTTTTTCGATGTGGAGATGTGAATATTTTTTTCATTTTGGTTACTTTTTTCTAAAATATAAAATACGTATGAATATGTTTTTCTTGATATACTTGCATCTCGTATTTCGATTCGTAGGGAATTATTTACGACTTCGAATAATGTGTACTTTGCACTACGTTTTTATACTTTATCGAAAAAAACCCTTTTCAAATAAAGTTTTAATCGATGGAGATTTTCAATTGATTTTTTTTTAAATGGGCGTAGTTTTTTCTGATTTAAATAGTTGTAAAGATAAGTGGTACTTAAAGTAGAAATTACATAATATCACGTGGAATCGATTTCAGAACATGACTGAAAAAGTACACAAAAGAAGTTTTAGAGTTTCTAAAAACTTGAATATAAGTAAAATGTTATAAATTTACATTATTTCCAGTAGTATATTTTAATATATAGAAATCACATAGGCATTATTAAACAATGATTCACAAAATATTTCAAATAGAACAATTTTGAAACAGTTATAATAACAATAATAATACAATTTACAAACAAGAGAACCGAAAGAGTAAAATTTGTCTTACAGCTGTACCTAAACAAGAGCGGAAGGCGGAACGTTTTCTCCAGCGTAGCTTTTACGCTGATATGCCATACCTAAATAAGAGCGTCAGCGTTGTGCCATAAACAGTAGTGTTAACTTTCGTGCCGACTAAAACCCTCATAAAAAACATAAGAAATTGAATTAAAAATTCTAGTTTGACCTAAAAATAGCTAATTTGCTATTATTTATTGTCAAACAATAATAACAAGGTTGTCAAAACAACAAATATAGCAGCTCTGTTTATTTTAACGCGCTGTCAAAATCGGATTTTCCAACTGCAAAGCGCTACCGTTGCGTTGTTTCGGTATGCTACATACAAATTGTATGGGCATGAGGATTTTTGACAGCTAGAAAACGCGTTCCGCTCTTGTTTAGGTATGGCTGTTACTCTCCCAAAAAAATTTACTGAGTATTTGCTACTGGAAAAGTTCCCAAACAGACCTATTAACTCAGCTGTTTTATATCTTTGCTTTTATTTTACTTATATCATCCGTGTAGCGCAGATTTTCAGTAATGAAATGGTAAAATATGTAAAAAAATTAAAATTGAAAAGTTTAAATAAAACAAATAATGATGGTATGCACAAAGAAAAAAATAAAAAGATGCGAAAGACAAATGCGCAAACGCATTAAAGAGTACATATCACGAGATTCGTACAATTTTCTTTCGCATCGCAATAGAAAGTAGCCCCCCAGGTAATGTTTAAATTTATTTTGTTAACAAACAAAAATTAATTTTAATTATTATTTTAATTAATTATAAAATATGTAAGTATGTAAATATGAGGCATTATTCGTTTAAGGCCCGTATTCACTATCCTATTTAGTCGCACGATATGTCAAAAAAATAGTGTGTGCTCATAATGTATTACAGGCAAAAAATGAATTGAGTCACAGATTTTTTTTAAAAAGTCTGCCCGACTTGCCAATGTTTATGAAAATTTTCATAAAATTATAGATTCTATGTGATCTGATCAGATCTTGTAAAGTAGCTGAGTCATTTGAGTTTGCATCTTTTTTGTGGATTAGTGAGGATTTGACAGCCAATTTTACAGACATTTTTTATGTCGGATAGAATTCCGTTAGATATTCGTGTGAAAGAATCGTACGATTATGTAGAATAGTAAATACCGTCTTTTAGACAATACATATTTTTTTGCCGAAATTCCTTTTCACTTGGCATAACTGTACTCAATGCGAATTCATGTAAATGGTGGTGGCAAAACTACAATAAGTACAACATCAAAAACACAACACTGTATTTAATTTGTTGCCTTCGTTGGTCGATATTTCAAAAGCACAAGCCACTTTTGTCATTTCTCTCTAACTAATAAAAAAAAGTAGCACAGCTGTGCTTTCAACGCCACCTGAAAAATTAATTCTTTAATACTACCAAAATTTTGTTTATCTGCAAGACCGGAACTGACCAATTTAAATTAAAATTTTCAACTTCGGCTAATTTTTCTTAAATTTGTTTTACCAAAACTAGTATAGGTGTTCTCATTATACTGTGAAACAAGGCGAATTCATACAAGGTGGTCTTATTTTGAAAACTTATACAACACTGTAAAATACTTCAACAGTGTGTCAAAATATTATCAAAACGCACAATTTTAAATTCCGTGTTTTGAATTGAAATAATATAAAAAAGTTTTAAATCTTATAATTCTAAGTGAAAATTATAAAATTTATGAAACATTCCCCAAAACCTCCAGGACGGTATGCCATTTTCACACATAGTTAGTTATCAGCTGCTGCTTACTTAGCAATCTAAGGTCACCTTGTATGAATTCGCCTTGCTGTGAAAGTTTGAAAGGGTCTGTAAACGGTCAAGCATTTCTCATCAAGCGTTATGGTAGTATTAGTGAAAATGTGGTTGTATGTGTGACACTGACGATGCTGGACGGAAAATCAAAAAATTTTGATGTAACGGCGAATATTACATCCAGCACATGTACACGAGTGAATTCGCCGGCATGACAAGCATTCTGACCATGTACAGACCCCTTAACCATGGCCCAATTATAAGGTCTGCTCGAAACACCTGCTGATTTTTTGTAGAGTTGTGTTTTTATTGTGCAATTGTTTTTGAAATCTTGTCCATTTTTTACACAAACATATGCGTTGGTTTGTGACATGTTTACCATAATTACGGTGACCATCCGTTCTGTATTATACAGAACAGTTCTGTATTTCAGAGCCGTGTTCTGTATAAATTATTGATCTGCGAAAAACGCTAAAATGTTCTGTATTTCATTTACTGTTCTGTATTTGTTCTGTATTTTCATGCCTGAAAGTGATATTCAAAATATTAAAAATTTTTCAACTATCAAAGCGAATTGAGGCGTGACTATGAATTTTGATTTGCACTTTCACGTGTAATTGCTGTTTTAATAAATATGTATGTGTATCAAGGCGAATAATAAATTTGCCATGATGTGTACATAGCTGCCAGATTTGACGATTTATCGTCATTTCGACGATTTTTAGGTACAAAAATGGTCTATTGACGATAGGACGATTTATACCCAAAATTTGACGATTTTTAAAATGACAAATTTTGTTTAAATTTACAAATGTTTTTAATACAATTTCACATTTTATTTTAGCTTCTACGATAATTTTATTTATTTGATTTGCAGTAATTATCATGTCTTAGCTGTTCATGATGTAAACTGCAATTTTTTTAGCATGATGCATTTTTTTAAATGTTCTATTTGGTACTTCTTTATTACATGCATTTTACAACTACTCTCTTTAGTCTGTGTTCACGTTATGCAACTTTTCTTTCAGAAAGTCTGATTTTATTGGTGCTAACCAAACTTAAGCTCTTAAGTAGGATTTTCGACGATAAAAATTGGTGTATGATATTTCTTGGTTTTAGTTTATTTTTTTATGAATGCCAATAATTTTTAAAGATTTTTGGTTGTGTTATTTCAATAATAAGTTTCTAAATAAAAATTTTTATTTAATTTTAAAAACAGGCACTATATTTTAACTGCCGTATTCATAAAAAACTAAATTGGATATGAAATCTATTTTAAGGAAAATTTGTATGGAAATTTTGTTTTAAAATACGTTTGAAATTTATATTATTTTTTATGAATACGGCAGTAAAATTTTATTAGCAACGGAAACTAAATATAACAATTAATTTTCAAAACTTATTAAAAGTTAGTGGTTTTTTACAATGACGATTTTTGTGACGATTTATCTTATTCAGTTTGACGATTTTGACGATTTTTTCCTCAAAATTTGACGATTTTCGACCAATTTTATCTGGCAGCTATGGATGTGTATTGTATACTTGCCGCCGCCAACAATACATAGTAGGCCTGGCGTTTAGATATGAAGTGTCATTACAAAAAGAACATTCATCGAGTAATTTTTCAGAAAAAAGTAATCATGCCCCGCAGACGAAAGTGCGTTTTTAATGATGAACTACAACAGCAATATAGTTTTATTAAAAAAACTGATATTGATAGCAAGCTACGATGTTCTAAGTGCATGGCAACTTTCAGCATTGCTAATGGAGGCAAACTTGATATCCAACAGCACTTACGAACAAATAAACACAAGGATTCCGACATCGCTACCGCTTCTAGCAAAACTCTATCCTGCTATTTTGGGTCTAAGGATTTTAACGACAGCAAAAGGAAAATTTGCATATCAGAAGGAACATGGGCATATCACGCTGTTAATCATAACCACTCATTTCGCTCCAACGATTGTACTTCAAAACTTATAAGAAGCTGTTTTGATGAGAGATATTCTTCTGGACGTACCAAGTGTGAATCGATAGTTTGTAAAGTTCTAGCTCCGAATTCCATTAAAGAAATTGAGAATGATTTGCATATTGTTAATTTGATAACAATTTTTTGTGATTGTTCAAATCATGGTAACATAAAAATATGTCCAATACTTATTCGTTATTTTGTACCATTGCATGGTATTCAAGACAAAATATTGGAAGTTGATAATTTGCCCGGAGAATATACATATATTTGTGATCTGCTTATTAAATTTAATGTAAACAAAAAATTACTTGCTTTATGTGCAGATAACACAAACTGTAACTTTGGCGAGGCAAAAACAATGTTTTCAAAAAACTTCATTCGTCTACGGAAAATGTTCTTATCGGTGTGAACTGTGCTGCACATATTTTAAATAACTGCATTCAAACATCAACAGAATATCTCCCCATAGATATTGAAACGATTTTTGTAAAAAATTTTTCCTACTTTTATATTTATACAGTACGTGTTGAAGAGCTTAAAGTAATTTGTGACACAATAGAAGTAGAATATAAAAAACTACTTGGATTTAGCAAGACAAGATGGCTAACTCTTAAACCATCCATTGAAAGAATATTAAAGCTTTTTAAGCCTTTAAAGGAATACTTTTTATCCTAGCCAAAGTGTCCAACTATATTAAAAAGTTTTTTTGAAGATCCTGTTTCAGAAGCATGGCTTTTCTTCGTTCATTGTCAAGCTATTTTGTTTCATGACTACATAACGCAGATAGAGTCCCAAAAAATATGTATGACTGAGGTTTCGCTCATTATTAATGAGCTGAAGTTTAAAATTTCACAACGCAAAGAGGAAAAATTTTTCCCTATTGCAGTTAAAAAAATCATAATTGAGCTAAGTCAGAAAAAAGTTCTCGATATTAATGAGTTTAAAAGTACCGCAAGCCAATTTTATGCAAATTGCATTGAGTACTTAAATCAATGGGACACTGCTTATCAAGAAGTTGAAATACTGAAATGGGTTCTTTTACTTGAAACTCCTGCATGGGAGGATGTTGAATCCAGTTTTGTTTTTATTATGGATAAGAGAAACGAATTAAACATAAATAATACCGAATAATTTGATGAGCTGGCTCTTGTTAAAAGATATACCACTTCAGAAAAATTAAAGCAATGGAATGAAAACAAAAAATCTGCTGAAGAGCGCTGGGTAGAAGTTTTTAAACATTTCAAAGAAGGAGGTATAAGTTTCCAAAATATTTTGAAAGTTGTCGAATTCAGTTTATGTTTACCTGGTTCTAATGCTCCAACAGAAAGAGTGTTTTCTATTTTAAATAACATATGGACTAGTGAAAAAGCTCAATTGAAGGTAAATACCCTCAAATCCATTTTAATTACTAAATATAATTATGATTTAAATTGTTGAGAGTTTAAAGAATATTTAAAAAGTAATGAAGGCTTACTAAAACAAATCTATTCAGCAGAAAAATACCAAATTTAAGTGCTTTGTACATATACATATTAACGCCTAAAATTTCTCTATTAACCCATTTTACTTAAGAATCAAAACATTTTTGTCATTGATGATATGTACTGAGTACAAATTAATCTTAATTTTATAGTTCTTACAAATCGTCATATAATTTCCAAAAAGCCCTAAGTTACATTGGAAAAATTTTAAAGGAGAAGCAAAAAAACTCTTTAAATTAAAAACTTATAAAAATTAAAAGATATGTTTCTTTTTTTTCTAAAATTAAAAGATATGTTTCTTTTTTTCTAAAAAAAAAACATATCTTTTAATTTTTGTAAGTTTTTAATTTAAAGAGTTTTTTTGCTTCTCCTTTAAAATTTTTCCAATGTAACTTAGGGCTTTTTTGAAATTATATGACGAAATATACTTATATATGCAATGATCTCGGAAACAGTCAAGCTCTATTTTCTTTTTTACATCAGCGTGTGATTATATTCTTATGTTTTTTTTTTAAGTTTTGATTTGTATTTGTTAAAAAAATATCTATAATAAATTGGTCTTGAATGTGCATTTAAGGTTGTTTGTACTTTTTAATTGTTATTATGAAATCTTATCCCTGTTCTGTATTTTGGTTTCAAAAATATGGTCACCGTAACCAGGGTTGTCAGATTGATTTTGATCTTTTTCGCCAAATTCAATGTCGAAAATCGCCAAAATCGCCAAAGCATTTATTTTTTTCGATTTCGACAATAATATATGTATTTTTAGAATAATTAAAAATATTTTTTCATAAATCCCAAAAAAATTTTTTTCCGTATCCCTAAAATCCGCCAAAAATTCAAAAAAAGTCGCCATATATTTTGTTTAATTTTTATTTAACAAAAAAGGTGCAATGTTTAAAATATTTTATAGTAGTCTACTTAAAGTAACAAAAAAAGGATTTTGCGGTAATTATTAAACAAATATTGGATGTACAATATATTTGTATGTAGTTGCAGTTCTATTATATAACTAAAACGCTATATAGTTCACCAAGAACACTAACTTGTTGTCTTCTTTTTTGAAATACATTGTGAAGGTAGAAAAGAAATGCAACATGTGCTATTTATATTCATATAACTTTTGGCTCGTAAAAACGTGTCGAAAACTTCATATCGCATTCTACTTCAAAGCAGATATTTAGTGAATTTCAATATTTCAATACAGGTACCTGCCGTATCCTTGTAGCTATAAATTGTTGGCCTAAACTGATCTTAATTAGATTGAATATCATCATTACAATTTTCTTTTAACAAACTGTATTTTTTCTATTGTATTTCATTAACATCCAAGGGTAAGTTATGATTCATAAAAAATCTTTAAAATATATTTAAAAACAACAAATTTTATGTGATAATTTGTCACATTTTATAATGGAAAAATTTTCATAAACTTTCATTATATTCATTTTTAAAGAATTCTACTTATTACTTCTTTCAAGAGCACATTTAAATGTGAAAAAAAAAATTCTCGAAGATTATCTTCATCAGCCATTTCAACATTATTTAGTTTTAAATACTGGTCATACATATGAATGCATCAAATTTCATACATTGAAATACTAGAATAAAAAAAATATTATTTCTTCGTTTTGAATTTCACAAATTTCAAAACAAATAGATGGCTCATCAAAAATAGCCAACAAAATCGCCAACTATTTTATAAATCGCCAAAAAATCGCCATGTCTCCAAATCGAAAATTAGGTCGCCAAAAGAGTTTGAAAATCGCCACGTTTGGCGAGAAATCGCCACATCTGACAGCCCTGACCGTAACCATAATTCACACAACAACAAAATGCGTAATACTTGGGCCATGCCCATAACCCTAGGTATCCACAATGATGTTAAAAAATAATGTTATGAAACTTAGAAACGCTGTTAAAACATCTAACATGATGAGTCTATCAGGCCTGTCACAGAAAGCAATTCGAATCGAAAGTGGAAGTGGTTTTGTGTTTTGCTTCTCTAAAAACGAAATCGCTTTCGATCGGACTTAATAGCCGTCACTAAATAGTTAATTCGCCTTGGCTTTTTTTCAAATGTTAAAAAAAATATATTTCGTGTTCTTGTTTGTATCAAAAATTATTCCTAAAACATAAATGGGTCGATTACGGATGGCAACTGAACTGAAGTTGTGTTGCCATCAGTGAAATCAGACAACGCCGCTAATGCTAAAATATATACTTACCTATGTATATACTTATTTTTATTTTATATGCCTGGGTTTGCACCAGGGATGTTAAAGTTGGTACAATTGTACTTTTTTTTGGTACATGTTGACCCTCTAAAGTACCGTGGTTCTACCGTGACTTATTTGGTACAATTTAAAAATTTGTCATAGTTCATCCTTTTTTAATTTTTAGTATAAAAAACAAATTATTGAGTCCTTTTCATTGCATTTTTTTTAATTATTATTTCTTTTAAATTGAATTTTTTTTTATGCAGTATGCACTTAAAATTATTAACATGGTTAATTTAGAAATGCAATCAGAAGATGCTCGAATGCATGTATTTTTACAAAGGCTAACTTTTTTGTTACGCCAAATAGCACGTAATATCATGAATAAAAATTTCACGTAATTTCAGGAATAAAAATTTTTTGTATATATTGTTAGAGAAATGAAAGAAAATGCAAAACAATTTTATATAAAATTTTGAGAAGTTTTAAAACCAAATTCAACTTTAATAACGAAGTTTTAATTTGGTTCAATAAATTTACTCCTGAAAATGTTATTTCAGGTGAAACAAGTAGCAGTAAAAATGATCCCGAATGAAATTGTAAATTTTGATCCAATCAATAATCAATTTATAGCTTTAGCTGATGTCGAGCAACTGCAGTCGTTTAAAACCGAAAACATTTCGTTACCTTAGCCGGAAAAAGTGCTAAGTCCACTTTTCGTCGAAATTCAGATTTTGATGTAGCTTGCTAGTATAATTCAAAATACATCATTTACAATCAAAAATAATACCATTATTTGGTTTTTCTTGCTGGAATGCAGTGGTAGGCAAACATGATAAGTCCAAAAAATGTTTTCAAGTCCAAGTCCAGCTGAAAGGAACAAATTTTTTTGTTTAATAAAGTCTTTTCTTTTCAAGTTGGATTATAAAGAATTACAGCGATTTGGCAATAGCCAATATATTAAATATCTACTTTGCATTTCATATAAAGAAGTGGAAGGTGGAGTAGGCGCTGAAGAATTTTCGAGCATCTGGTTGTACTTCATCGAACAAAAGGTCCTCTGTGAAAACGAGAAGCCGAAAAAATTATTTTTCATAGTGACGGCTGTACCTACCAAAATCGAACAACATAATGAGCAATGCCTTGCTAAATTCAGCAGTTCAACATAACATAACGATAGAACAAAAAATTTGGAAAATTAGCCACACACAAATGGAAGCTGAAAGTGTACACTCCATCATTGAACGTGCAATTAAAAATAACAATGCTGTTGTCAATGCTGAATATATTGATATAAACAGAACAGCCTGGAAAAAGCCTGAACCATACGACGTTACATATTTAGACTTTTCGTTTTTTAAACATGTCAACACCTTGCAATTTTATAAAAGCATTCGGCCTGGACGAGGTAAAGGAGATCGCAAGGTAACGAATATTCCTGCAATTAAATATACATCAAATTGTAAAATAAAGTATAAACTTCATTTCACAGAAGAGTGGAAAAATTTACCACAGAAAATAAATAAAAATATAGAACCTACTAATTTTTCCGGTTGGAACCACTCTACAACGAAAGAAGAAAAATAACGGCAAAAAATATGAAGGCATGCAGTTTTTAAAACTGACTTTACCCAAGGAGCATTACCTTTTTTGTGATGATCTACCTCATCTATGATTTGTTTTTCTAAATATTCTGTAACTATTTTTTTAACATAGGAAGCTTCCGCTTAAAATAAATACACTATTAAATTCAACATAATCGTATAATTTTAAGCAATTGGATGTTCCCTATATCGCAAAAATATACCTTTTTATTATAATTTATTTCTTTTTCTTTAAACTCATAATTCTTATTTATTGTTAACCAATTAATATTTTGCTTATCAATACCAATAAAATAACTACATTCTTGTAAACACCAAATACATTTACTTTTTTAATAGTTTTATTGAGCTTTGCTTTATTGAGTTTTATTGAGCGCTGCACACAGGGACAAATAACCGAATTACGACGACAAAAATGGAATTTTTTATTTTGTTAAAGGTAAGCAATATTGCACTTAATATGTTCTATATACCAGTACGCAATCAACCTATAAATATTTATTGTTTTAAAGCATCACATTAGGCTGTACGTGCGTGCAAAGTATTATTATCTGTGATACGCACTTATACCTGTTAGCAACATCTATAGCGTTTATTGTTGCTACACTGTACAATTTTTTTGTAAATTTACAGTTTAAAGTTTTTTAAATATATTTTTAAGCATCAGGTATCTAATTTAGGCCCTAATCATGTACAACGCAACGCAACGCCAAAGAATTACACTGAAAGCACAAACAATGTCATAAATATTTTGTAATTTTGTTGTTGCTTTCTATAGAAATTCAAATTGCGTTTTAAAATTTCAAACGCTGAATTGCTTGTGACGTTGAAAGCAACAACAAAATTACAAAATATTTATGACATTGTTTGTGTCTTCAATATAATTCTTTGGCGTTGCGTTGCGTTTTACATGATTAGGTCGTTTTACATGGAGGTCCCCCCGTTTCCCCTTTCAATAAATAGAGCCTAT
The DNA here is from genome assembly GCA_943735925.1 of Pollenia amentaria. NCBI lineage: Eukaryota > Metazoa > Arthropoda > Insecta > Diptera > Polleniidae > Pollenia > Pollenia amentaria. Next base: position 125,567,862 of record OX031007.1, read on the forward strand.
TTTTCTTACGTAGTACACCTAATTCTGAAAATCCCACATGCAAATGAAATTTTTTTAATTCGCTACATTTTACATTCTGTGCAGTATCCTCACAAAATACTTGTGTGCGCCACTGATGTACACTTAAACTGCTACGAAAAAATATAATAAGGGGAATTCCGTAACTAAATTGTAAATAACAGAACCGCAATAGCAAAATTTTTCATTCAGTGCCGTCTTCTTACAAAATATTTGTGTGAACGAAAATATATTAGAAAGGGCAATTCCGTAACTACATTGGGTGTATTGAGATCTGTGCTTTAAAGAAGATGAAAATGAAGAAAAAGGAGTTATTTGATGTACTGAAAAAGCAACAATTTTATAATACATGTCATCATCAAAGTGTAATGAACAACTATTACAGTATATTTTGGTTAAGTAGTATCATCACCAGTGGATCAAATTTAAATAAAAACTTTTAAAAAATATAATTATTAATTCCGCTTTTTATAAGTATTCTCGTTTTAAGTTTTTAATTAGGCCTAATGTTTTGGAATTTGAATTTTAAATTTTTAAAAACTGACATTAAAAATCCCGTGTAATAAGTTTTATTTCGATAGATTTTTTAAAAATTGTCCGCCATATTGAATCCGCCATTTTAAATTTTTAAAAACTGACATTAGATTCGTAATCAGCGTTCCTAAAAACCTTGAGGTACCTTTTTTTTTATTAAAATTTATTGAATCCATATGAAGTAAATAATTTTGTCGCACTAAATTTTCAATTTGTCCCTGTGTGCGCTGTAACGAATTATGCTTCATAAGGAACAATTCCTTAAAATAAATTCGAAAAATATAAGAAAACATATTTAAGGAAAATATGCTAAGCCCCTTGTAAAATAATGAAATTTCAAAGAGCAATTGTGCTAAGTCCAAAAAAGGCTAGAAGTCCGTATTTATTTGTTTTCAAATCCTACGACTACTGGTAATTTAAGAGGATGGACTAAAGAAAAAAACTGCATTTACAGATTTTCAAAGACTACTTAAAAAAAATTACGCAGTTTTTTGTCTCTCCTGAATAATTTGAAAATATGGAGTTAGCACTTTTTCCGTCTAAGGTAACGATTTGTAGTTTTTGGTCGGCAGTAGATAATTTACAAAATGAGCTGAATGTCCATATATTTCCTGACATTTCTAGAGTCGTTGCTGGAATTTTATCCATTCCACATTCGTCGGCAAATGTGGAAGGAGTTTTTTCTTTTCAAAATATAAATAAAACTAAGGAAAAAAACAGACTACATGTGCCAACATTATTAAGTCTCATACAAACAAAGGATTGGTTAAGATCATGCTGCTATGATGTAAAAATTCCAAATAGTTTATTTACCCCTAACCCTCCTGAAACGGGTACCCTGGTACCCGAACAAACTTTACAGTAAAATATCTTTTAAACAATGAATGATACAAAGTTAAGATTCCGCAAGTTTCTTCAGGTAATCATTTTTTAAAGATTTTTATAATTTTAAGTTTTCCTGATTTGATTGGGTTGGCTGTGGAGACACCGAAAGTCAAATATTCCTTACCCTCCTGACAAGGGTACCTGGGTACCCGTATACAAGTAAAAGCTTTCTGTATAGAAAAGGTAAATAGTAAGAGTATTTTTTTATTTTGTTTTTTTATTTAGAACTAAGAAAGAGCAACCTCCTTAGGGATGGTTTCATTTGTCATTAATTAGAGAGATGATTGGACGTTAGCGTATCGTATTACACGATTGTTATTGGCCATTATTTTCATGGTTTAAGTTGCTAATTCCACACCAAGTGATGTGTAAAACAACGTGGGAGCTTCGAGCTATTTAGGCACTTGGATTGTGGCTAGAGAAAATACAATATGCACCTAAATCAGCCACATGTAAAAAAGGGTCAAGGCCAGCTACTTGTTCTACGTTTAGTGCTATATTTCGATATCATTTGATGCATAACATCTACACCGTCTTTTGAGTTATATATATATATATATGTTCCCGAAGATCCTATAAGGAGCATAGTTATAGTATTAATCATTTATTTCTTCCTTATTGTTAAAAGCTGGCTCCCCTCGAGAATAGTGCATTATCGACCAAAAAGAAACACTTTTGTTCTTCTTCGTTACAACGGACAAAAGTCCCGCTCCTACTGAAATCATTTCGTGACGTTTCTACATCATCCGTTGCGTTTGGGCGTAGCTCTTTCGGAATATAAGCTTTGCGGTGACGAAGGGTACCGACAGACTTAAGCCCCAGTTAGCTGACAGTAATAGAAACGTTGCAAGTCCGCTGCTTTATTTTGTTGTATGTTAATCAATTGAAAGGATTGCAGTTATAGTTAGATATAACTTAACCGTAACGTCTACATCTGTAGAAAATAAATTTTTTACTGTACGGTATCATTGGCCGATTGGCTAAAGGGAGTAACGTAATAAAATGATAAGTTCCAATATTTAATTTAACAAAATATGTGATGGCTGTGCTGTAAACTGTCTATGTGTTAAACGCACTGCAAAATATTTGCCCCACGATGCTTCAAAAATTAGTTCCCTGAGGTTTATTTTATGCATGATACCAGTACAAAGCTAGATATAAAAATTGTTTAATTCTAACTAAAATACAAATCGAAAACTAGTGGTATCTTTACATTTTTCTATACAAAATGCTTTAAATTACATACGGGTACCCAGGTACCCTTATCAGGAGTATACGTATAAAAATGCTGTCAGTACGGTTGGGGTTACTAAACAAATAAGTGCCCGATTTTGTTCTCATGTATTTATAAGACTTTTATGTACCTTATTTAATTCATACATATAATGTATGCTAATGTTAAGTTTTGTTTTTTGTGTACAATTGAATTTTGATGTACTTTTTTGTTGTGTTAATAATTAAAAAAATAGTTCCGTGAAGGTCCAAAGAGTAATTTTTTTTTTTAAAGTTGGTACAAAATTTAAAACCCGACTTAACATCATTGGTTTACACCATCGATGTAAAAAAATTGTAGTTGTATTTGTAAGTAAAAAAAAAGTTAAATTACCCAACTAACCATTCCTTGAGCGAGATATAACTGAACTGAAGAATGAGACTGTTGAAAAAAATTATTTTTGTGTTTACATACACGTGTGATCATGGGCTTAAATTGTCTCTTCTTTCTTTAAACGTATTGTAAAATAAAACACATTGCAAGTTTGCCAAAAGCATTGTATATCATAAAATATTTTTCGCATATCATTTTTCTTTTGGTAGTTATGGCTTGTTTGGTAGTAAAATTAAAAACAAACTATTCATCCGCTATACATGTGTAATCTGTGGTTGACAAATCGACTACTTAATGAAAGAGAAAAGAATGTGTGCAAGATTTCACCTAGCACAATTGTGCTATAAAATTAAAGGAATTTGACATCAATGGTTTACACTATGAAAGTTTTCTTTCAGAAAGTCTAAGTTTATTGGTGAGGGGAAGATAACATGCTATTTTATCCCCTCTCACCAATAAACTCAACGCCCAACCGTAATGAGCTTTAGTTGGCTTAGTCATCGTCCAGACTTGCAATTTTTAAAAATTCTGCAGATTATGAAATTATAGTTTTGCAATTTTTGGACATTTATCTTATATTTCCTATTCTTTCTTAGTCTGTGTTCAAACGGCTCATGTTTTATTGACATGATTGCTACTTTATAGGTGAGAGAGACGAGGGGAAAAGAAACAAGTACATACATGCATGTATTGTCAGAATGCTCTGCTTTCTCATTAGCACGATTCTTAAGTCCTCGAGGATTCAGACACAAGCAATTCAATAATTAAAAAGTATATATTCTTCCAGGAAATATTTTTGATAGAATACATATAAAATAATGCACAATAAAAAGATCAGTTTGGGTTTACCACGCGGACAGTGAAGTTGTGTTTATTTTTTATTTGAACGGTTTTAACTTCTAACCGTTATTATGGAAACCAGAAGCTAAGATTATTTCTGCACGAGATTCGAAAATGTAGAAGATATTAATGATAATGTTTTACCAACTTACGAATATGTTACGAAATACTATGATTGGAATAGGGAGCAACTAAAAATAACAAGGACTGCTACTAAAGAACCATCGTTTTTAGATATTGCAAAACTTGTAGCTCAAAGGATAGAATACGTTTGGAGAAAATCGTCTTTTCCTACAGTGTCAAATACAATAGTCATACAAATCATATAAATTACAAAAATCCCATAAAGTCGTTGAAAAAAATGTCCGTTTATTAGAAAGAAAATTTTCTCCGACATAGCAGAGTTTTGTTTCATATTTGCTCCAGTAGATGTAAACAAATTAAGCTTTTTTTGATGTCCAAGGCAATATATGGTACCCAAAGAAGAACAGGAGTTTTTGAGTGAGATGAGAGGGCGAGAAAGATGCGTATTGGAGGAGTAGTTCGAGATCTTCCAACTAAATTGCAAAAAAAAAGCAGCCCAAGCACCAAATATAAAAAAAAAACGTAAATAAAAGTCACGAAAAAATTAACTTAAAACAGCAGGAGTTATCTGTAAGTAATTCCAGTGCTTCTTGTGACGACTCTTTTAATTTACTTTCCACTTCAAAGGCAGAAAAAAATATTTAGTTTGCCTATATTGTCAAAAATTTGTAACCGTTAAAGTGTTTCCGATAGCACAGTGTCTGCTATTGCTTCGTCTGTATCTCTCCTAGCAGTGAACCAATTGATCTAGGATTGGTTTCGGTAGATACAAAATTGTTTTCAAAAATTATTTGGCGGCCAATGCAAATGTTGATATTGCGGAATTTCGTTACAAGGGTTTAACTCCCAAGATTTTTGCCCATTTTGTTTCTAAAACGGGTATTGTGTTTGACATATCTACTGAAATATCAAAGGAGTTTTTTAATGGCGTGCGTTCATCAGTGGAGATTTTAAGAGTTCAGAGAATGACAAGGCGGCAAAAAGGCGCAGATGGCGAGGTTATTAATATTTCGTCAAGAAATATGAAGGTGATTTTCAAGGGAAGTGTGGTGCCTAGGGAGATAATTTTCGGTTTAACGAAAACAAATATAAGATAAACAGGCATGTCATGAATTCCGTTCGGAATGGAAATGATTCCGTAGTTACCATTCCGATCGGAATGGTTTTAGCTTCTATAGATTCCGTTCGGATTCATTAAACCTCAAAAAAATATAAAACCACTTTTTGTGTATTAAATATGGCAACACTGCAACGAATGTAGAAAACAAAACAAACAAGAAAACAGCTGATCCTGAAAATCAGCCAAATTTAAGTTTTTCTATCAAAGTGAACAATTTGTGATTTGTGACAAATTCCATTTATTTCTCTTTTTTTTTTTGGAAAGCATTTAGAAAAATTAAATTTTTTTTATTTAATTCACATAAAATTATATTTATTTTAGATAAGGAAGCAAAAAGACAGCGTGCTTTACTGATAACAATGTATTTTGAATAGTTTGTACACCTGAAAAATGCTTAAAATATGAATTCCACTTTGAAAAATGAAAGTGGTATCATTCCGAAAAAAATTTTCGTTTTACATTTTCCATTGAAGCAAAATACGATTCATCCATAACACAGCAAACGATTCTTATATTAATCCTTAAGGGAATCGTTTGTGATGTATGTAGAAATTATCTAACGAGTCTTTCAAAAATCATGCCAAGAGTCGTCCGAGACTCATAAAGGGATTATTTTACAACTCGTGAAATGCTCAGCCGTATAACTGAGCTACCTAGATAAGGGCATCAAGCGTGTTTTTCATGTCAAAACTTATAATTTTCATACAATTTATATCAAACAAACCTTAAGGTCGGGAAATCAACACCATCCTGCCGGAAAATCTTATTTTACAGACAGATTCTTAGGTCGGTTTGTTTTATTGAAATTGTATTGCCATAAAATTTTCATATTTCAAAAAGGCTTATATTTAGGTAGCTCAGTAATTCTTATATGACTCTTACAGAGAGTCGCAAAAGGTTCATTCCAAGATTAAAAAACGAGCGTGTCAAAAATATATAATAAAGTAATAAATAAAAAAAATGTAGATGTTTTTGTTTTTGTAACTCGTCAGATAATCATCAGAAGACCCTTTTAGGAGTTGTATATTGAACATAATCGTCTAACAAACAGCCTATGCTAGCTGGGATTGTGACTAAAAAGACGAATACATATGTACATGCATACATACTTAAAAAGTCATCAGGATTCTAAATATTTGGTATAATTTGCTCCTTTATTATCACCACCAAATCGTTAACGAGTATCCCGGCCAAAGCAACCACCCGAATGACCCTACCTGTGGAAAGACCACTTCTTTTAACACGACTGTTTCGTACATGATCTGTTATTTCCAGACGACCACGTTTTCTAAATTTTACTCAACGGTTTCCCATTTCTTCGATGCACAATAATGAGATTTCTAATATCCAAGCTTATTTCTTTAATTTTTGTACTCATCGTAATTCAGTTTTTATAAAATATTAAGCAGATAACGAGCGTGAAGTCAATACTAATAGGTTATTTTATTATTTACTCGTATATCTGGGTCTTAACTAGAGGTCTGCATCGAAAAAGTTTTTGATGATGTTTTTCGAGTAACGAACATACTTTTTCTTTCTCGCAAATCAAACAAGGAAGAGAATAGAACTGAATGGTTATTAAACAAATGTGTTATTAAACAAATTTATCTTATAAATGTGCGAACATATAAAAATATAAGACGAAAAAACCAACCAGACTGTAAAGATTATATGCACTTCCTATGGTGCAATGAGAATTTTTCAATCATGTAAAAACAACGATTATATGTTTCAAGGCGAATTCAACTACAGGTGGTGTCGGAACTACAACAATCAAAAAACAACAGAAACAACATAGGGGTTTTTGCATTGCATTGTTGTTGCTTACGGTCCTAAATGTCAACCATTTCTAACACAGGGTCTCCACCTAAGATAATATCTGATATAATATGTGAGAGAACGTCGGCAGAATGAGAGAGCACATTTCTTCATGTTAATCTTATGCCCCTATTGCGTTTCTCCACTTTTGTAACAGTTTGGTTGTCTTTGGTAAATTTGCATTGCCATTCTCAACTCGACTGGCAGTTGGCTTTTCAGTTGTGTATCTGTTTTTTTCGTGGTATTGCCGTTTTCAACTTTGTAAAAGTTTGGTCGACAGAAACGTTATAAATACACAACTGTTTATTAGTAGTTGAGTTGTTTTCAGTTTCAGTTGACTTTCATTTTTAAAAGCAAAAAAAAATAACAATGGTAAAACCGTAAGTAGAAAGATTTGTTATACTGTATATTAGAATTTCACAGCATTTAATACATTCGTAGATCTTTGAAAATTACAACTAAAGCACAATTTGAGAGGCTTGTTAATCTAATGGAAAAAAACCCAGAGATTGCACGTGGAAAACCAAAATTTGGTATGACCAAAAACCAGTGTAAAGATATATGGGACTTTAACAAATTACTTTAATATAGGAGGAATAGCCACTACGCGAACAGGTGGTTTTTAAATGATCTTTGATTTCATCCAGAAAATAACAAAACTCTTCCTTGTTTAGCCGGAAATAACTTTTAAATCTACAAATTTAAAATTATTATTTAGTTACATTTTTTTATTTTTCGAATTTATTCTATGAGTTAAATTTAAATAATTGTAAATTTTTCTGTACATAAATATACTTCATTGCTATCCAACGGAAAGCTAAGGTAAAATGTAACAAGAAAATACAATATAACAGTCTGGTATTGTATAAAGTCATTCCTAAAAAATTTAAGGAATAGAGCTATTACAAAAAGCTTTATAAAATACATAACTGAAATTTAACTCATAGAATAAATTCGAAAAATAAAAAAAAGTTGAATATAATAAAGTTGCTTATGAAAAAGAAATAATTCCCAATATCTATAATTTAGTTACGTTACTAATTATAAGTTCTTACTTGGCATTAGGTAGTTCAAGAGGGTTGGAATCATCAGGAATTTTTCTTCTTATACGTAGCACATCTGTACAAGAGTTTTAATTTTCATCATCATAAAATAAATCGACACTAATATCCATTGTAAATACTTTTTATTCAATACACAATTAAAAATACTTTAAGTTTAAAAAATTATTTAATTTTATAAAATTTTCACTTGTCAAACGTTATATTTAAAGTTGGTAAAGCGATATCTTAAGTTGGCAACTTTATAGCAAACTCAACTAAAAACCGTTGGGTATCACAATAGCTAACTTGGAGGCCACACGATCAATTTTTGTCTTTCAATTCCTTTCAATTTGCTCTCACTCTCATTTTTTTCACTAACACACTCACACTTTTTAAATTGATCACGAGATTGCTCTCAATTTTAACTATCCATTTGTTTGGCAATTTTACGCTCAATTTAACAGCTGATTAGAAGTTTAGTGAGCTAATTTTTCGTTTGTCAGTATAAATTGTTTTCTTGATGACATCTTGAAAGTAAATTGCTTAAAAATTGCGTGCAGCCTACGTCACAGATTTCAATTAATGTAAATTTTGACAAACAGTATATGTAAAAGACTATCAACAAAAAGTTGATCGTGTGGCCGCAGTGTAAAATGAGTTTGGTTGTGCATAAGTTGGGTTGACTCTCACACGACCAAACTGAGTTGAGTGGAGAACCGCAATAGGGGCATTAATCTTAAACAAAGGGATCATGTATCTTAAAGGATTTCATAATTTACTGATTTTCGTACAGTAAACTTGTGTCGTTTTTTATTATTTTTTAGTTTTTTTCATTGTTTTTAGTATTTAATATTATTTTTAAGCACTTTTCACAAGAATTAAACTATTTTCACTTAAAAAATTAAACATTTTAATGATAGAATCTTATTATTAATTTATGTGTATGTATGTATGTGTATTTTTGACAGCTCATCTTATAAGATAGTTGTTATAAGATTTCTCATAACAACTGTCTCATAACATTTATTATAATATTAATACTAACATTATTTGAGAGTCCACACGAAAGATAATACTCTCTGCGATTGAATTTGACGTTTGCTAATAAAAATATCTTATATCAGGTGGAGACCCTGTGTAACAAAACACTAACAAAACAAAACAAATTGGCTCGAACTGTCAAAATCAGATTGCTTTTCGACACCACCTGTAGTTGAATTCGCCTTGATATGTACATAGTTGTGTATGTACGTAAAAAACAAAACGTTTTTTTGTATTAACACTCTCTTTCTAATACGGCTTTCGCCACAGAGTAATCTGTGCTTTCGCCACGAGACATATGATATACGTATGCAGGGCTGTCAGATGTAGCGATTTTTCGCCAAACGTCGAGATTTAGTGCCCATTTAGACATGGAAACATTTGGAAGTGAAACATTTTGTTTGCTAGCAAATTACGGGTGGGGAAGAGAGAATGGTTTTTGTGTTCGGTACTCGGCGGCACGCTTTTTTCTCTTTTTCTTTGTTGACATTTGCTTTGCTTTTTGACAAAAAAAGCAACAATAGTAACCGAATGTTGCCGGCAACATGTTCGCCTGTGTGACTGAGAATGAAAAAACAAAAGAGAATTCCAGATGTTTACCTTCCAAATGTTTCCCTTTCTAAATGGTGACTTATAAATCTATTTAGCGATGAAATTTTCTGTTTGGCGACATGGCGATTTTTAAGCGAAATTAAAAAAAGTTGGCGATTATTTTGGCAATTTCTAAAACGAATAAAGATTAAGTTTTATTAGATTTTCAGACATTTTCCTTATCCGAAGTTATCAATCATCGGATCTCCACCTTAAAACAAGTCCATTTTCAATTTATTTTGGAAAATAAATTCTAAATTTTAACAATAATAAAGTATATTGGGTAGTATGCAAAAATAGTTGAATTAATAGCGAAAGTAAATCACTTTTAAAATAAAATTGCATTGATATCAGGTTTTATATAATATCAAGCGTATTTTTCAACTTGGTGTGCAGAGCAAAAAATTCAGTGTTTCTTTTTAATTAATTTTGACTCGATTTTTTACGAAATAAAATCAAAAATTTCTTATAAACATTACTTAGTCCCTTTTTAGACAGCCAAAGTTTACTTTGACAAAGTCCGTTGAATTCTCTTTTAAACTTTGTTTGGTGCTCAGACACACAAAGTTTAATTTGACAAATTTTTGTTTTCTCTTGTTTGAATATAATATATACAGCCATGTCACAGAGTACAATTCCGTTCGGAATGATTCCGTTCGGAATTGAAGAAAACATATTTTTTTATTGATAGAAAGTATATTTTGATAGTTTTTTGGTCTTTGAGATACAGAAAACACCCATACCGTTCATGAAAACAAAAATGGTTTCATTCCGCAAAGTTTTTTCGTAATTTTCTGAAGCACCAAAATACGGAATGAATTCCGTTTCCGAACGGAATTGTACTCTGTGACATGGCTGATAAACAGCGTTTATATATTATATTCAAACAATGATGATTTTATCATATTTTGGATTATTTTTTTAAACAAAAATATGATTAAAGATTTTTTTCTCAAATGATGAATGATTTTTTATTTTTAGAAATTCTGATTTTTACTTCAATATTGTTTATACAAAATACACGATTATTTAAACAGTCACTTTTTAAAACCATGAAGTTTTGCATCAGCTTGATGCGCATAGGTGCTGCACACTTTTGTACCCAGTATCTAGAATACACAAAATTGCATCATTATTTCTGGACATAAAAAATATTAAAAAAGGCATAATATAACCTATTTCCAATGTGCGAAAGAATTTCTTCTTTCGAACAACTACATTTAAAACAAAAACAAATTCTAAAAACTTTGTTTTTGTTTTAAATGTATTTGTACGAAGTAAATAATTCTTTCGCACATCGGAAATAGGCAGTTAGAATATTGATATAAAAAATATTTGTGAAAAGAAAAAATTTATTTTTATAAAGTTTCATATACTGACGAGTTATGTTTTTATGTATTTCAATTAAAATAATAAGAAGTATGTTTTTACTATTTTGCCCTTGTTTTAAAAAATTTAAATTAAGAAAAAAAAAATTTAAGATTTTCATCTTCAAAATATTTCTTTCGCCATATCGTCAGCTCAGAATTGGTTTGGCGCATATGCCAAAAAGTCGGAGTGGAGAAAAACGACAAAGAAGATTTGCATGAAGATTTCTCAAAATGTACCCGATAGAATTTTTTTATATTTTTACCACTGCTTCCGGTATATGTTATGAAGAAAAATGTAAATTTTTGCTCACTTTCATGAATAAAGTTAGAATTTAAAAGTATTTTTTTGAAAATGAAAAATATTGTTTTGTGCCGCATACGCCACTTTTCTAAAAAAAATTTAAAAAATCGTTTTTTATGCTGCATACGTATACTTATTGCTGTGTATTGAGTAACTTATTGTTGAGATGAATGTTTCTATATTTACAATCTAATAAAAAGTCAACATTAATGAAATTTTTTTTTTATTTGGTTTTATTTTACAAAAACAGAAAAAACAGTTCTACTGTTATGAAAAGGTACATAAAAAGCCACAAAGTAAACAACTTAAATAATACAAAAGTAAAATAGAATCAAGAAAAAACACTTAAAATTTAAAACTAAATATTGAGTAAATTTTTATAATAACTTTTATCAACATGTGGAAGAAATATAAGCAAGTCTTTTATGTCTCTCTTTTTATCGCTGGAAATAATTGATGGTTTCGATATTTTCAAAACGTTCGTCAACAAATTCTCAGGAGTTTTCAAACAATTTTTTGATGCAGACTTAACCAAAATTGCATTTTTATATTTTTCCTCTCTCGTCGAAGTTTTATAATGTATACATAAATCATTATTTTTACTGTATAGAAGTACTTTAATTTTAGCAAAAGGGTGTTGTCGAAAGTCCATTTTATTTGCTACCAACGAGTATGTGCGAAAATCTTCCGGAAGCATTTCCATAACTTTTAATTTTGTTTTATTATTTGGCATTGTTTTAAGCAAATTTAGTAAATGAAGAGGACTATGAATTTCAATATTCTTTAAGTACCGGTCAATAACACCATGAACACAGTCCACTTCTTGAATTAAAGAATGTCCTGGTTCTGAAAACTTTTGTATTACGGTATCAATATTATTTTGTTTAATAAACATTTCGATTGCGGTTGAGTTAATTCGATTTTTATTTTGAGGAGTTTTTGCTGGAGATTCTTTCTTATTGAAAGAAAGGTAAGCTTGTCCAGATTCTCGAAGCCGTTTTCTTACGTTACGTTCCCACAGTTCAGGGTTTGTTTGCCTTTTCTTTGATGACGAAGGAAGGATTCTGAATAACATATGAATGTATATAAGTAATGAACTTTTATTTTCAAATAAAACAAAATAATATTCAAGTATGTACCTGTTATTGTTTTCCATTTGTGGAGGGTTTGACGCACATTTAAACGGTAGCTTTTGAGTTAAAGATGTGTCATATAGGTAAGAATCGGTCCAATTTTCATCATCCTCAAAGTATTCATAAATCATTCTAAAAGCATTAAAAATTTAAACAAATATCTTAATATGGTAAAAATTTAAATAATACTTACTTAATTTCATCTGGAAGTGTAGGAGCTGGTGAAGAAGATTCCATTTTTATATTTTTTTTTTATAAATTTTTACTATTTATTAACACGAGGTGTTATTATTTTATAAAATTATTTTTCCCAAATTTATTTTCTTGTTGTCATTTTATTTTGCTTTTGCTTATGTTCTTATTATTATATTATATAGGTCTATGCAGCAAAGCAACAGTAAAATATATTTTGTACGTTTTTGTATGAAGAATTTGCTGCAATCGCCAAACAATGGCTTGTAGAGCAAAACAGTACTTAAAAGATTTTGAAACAGTTGATATGCAGCAAAATTAATGCTTTATATCTCAGAAACCATAAAAATTTTCGCGAAACAGGTTTTTGATTTAGAAAGAGGGTATTCAAAAAATATATTCCTCATACCTAACTCATTTTTTTTAAAAATGGTCAGTAGGTCAAACCAGTAATGAGCTGACGATATGACAAATTTTCATTCCAAAGATTCTGGTAACGCTCTATATAAATATAAAGTTGCAGCCAACTTCAGGTATAATCTACGAACGAAAAACAAAACGAATTTGTGAGTACAGCAAAGTATGTACTCCCCCGCTATGCTCTTTTCCCTTCTCTTCTATAAACTCAAGACTTTGCAAAGTAAACTTTGCTTGTCTGAAAGGGGTCTTAGAAAATTAAAAAAAATTCATTAAAATTTTTTAAAACCTTGATTTTATATAGAATCGAATACATAGTTGACTTTAAGTATTCCAATACAATCCAATTTGAATACAACTTTTAAGACATTTATCCTTTGCTTCATTTCTTTTCAAAGTAACATTGTTTCAATGAAAATTTAATGCAAAATTTTACCATATTCTGACTTATTTTCACATAGAAAATAACGCTTATAAAAACAGATTTTTTGCATCAAACTCTACTCATTTTGCATACTTGATAAAATTATTATTTCTGTAAAATTAAATTAACTGATCTCACAAGTTTAAGGTGTTAAGATATTCAGACTTGTTATGACAATCGCTCGATTTAAAATCGCAAAACGCTCATTTTTTTTACGGTGTTCTGAAATTCGTGCGTTTTGCTTGCGATTTGCTATAGTTTCTTCAAAATATTATAGTTCCCTTCAGCGTACTTTTGCAATTTGAAGCCGTCAAACTTCTTGCGATTGCGATTTACAAAACACCTGTTGTGCGATTTCAAGTCAGAATCGCGAATTTTAATCGTTTTGCGATTGTCAGAATATTCCCGATTTATTTAAAACGTTAAAAATACTAAAATATAAACACGCTAATAGAATACGGCTAAATATTGAACATTTTTATTAAGGTAAAATACACTTGTACTCCAAAAAGAAGAAATCAGTTGAGTATCTAATTACGACACGCACTTGTGAATTGAAGATATTACTATCGTTGGCGGTACATACAAAAAGATAAAGGTGTATTAAACTGCGCGAAGAAGAGGAATAACACAACTAGTTTTATTCCACAAATTTACCTACTGTGGTATAGATACGACAAAAGTATACATTACGACGTAAATGACAACACATCTAACGTTTGGTGTAGCCTTGCCAAAACGAAGTCCTTTCGAATCTAACCAACCAATCATTGCTTAACTATATTTAATAATACAAGTAATAAAAAAAATACGCTCTTGATGAAGACAACTTTCTGTATACATTTTTTAAAGGTGAATATTTTGCATATTTATAATTTAAAAACGTTATACATATAATATGTAGTTGTAAAATCTTCCCAATTCTCCAATAATGACGTAAAAAAACAATTAAAATCATTATTATTTAAATTACATACACATTTTTATATTAAAACCAACCAACAGTGTTTTATAGTAATTAAATTAACTACTAAAAAAAAGTAAATATAGAAATGAAAGCAAAAACGGGTTTTATACATAACTAAATTAAAAGAAACTTTAATTAACTAGCCTATAATCTCTTTTTTTGTATTTGTTTAATATTTAAAATGTGTTGTTTATTTAATAATTTGTAATATGTGTGTTTCTTTAAATTTTTAGGTTTTTTATAATATCTTTAAAAATTCTTTATAACTACACAATGAAATAACTAACACTACTACATAGATTTAAATAAGAAAAAAAATATGCAAAAAAAAAAATAAAGTACATAATAATAATTAAAAATAAATATTTACAAACTTTTGTAAAGTTTTATTTTTTTTTTACATACAAATTGTTTTTGTATTGTTTTTTGCAAACAGAATTAGAAATGATTGATGAAAGCAGAAAGGATTTGTAGAAAAGTAGGGGATTGGGAGAGCTATGTAGGATGGATGGATTTACAACAATGTGTTATTTTTATAATAGCGGTATTCACCCTTTGTATTTTGTGTACAACTCTGTTATATTTAATATGATTTTATTCTTCAAAGCGTGAGTGTCTTTTTCGTATGCATTGCAAATTAATGAATTTGCTGAGTGAGAGAAAGAGACCGATAACGTTTCTTCAACTGTTTTATCCTGGTAAATTCACACACTTTGTTTACTACTGCTTTTTGTGGGATTTTTCAACCACAGCGTAGTATATTTTAGTCTAATACATTTTGTTGTTGCAGTGTTGTAAATGTTAGTATTTTTACTAAAATGATAAGATTAACAAGGTCTACAAGGGACTTTACTATCAAGGGTGAATTCCGCTAATTATAAATTTTTTTGTTTTTTTTTTTTTTGTATGAGTAAAAAACGAAAATTTTCAGATAAAGTGCTTATTTAAACTGTGCGTTTGTTGTTGTTCTTTTCTAGATGTTTGCCCTTCATTTCAACTTTTAACAACTTATTCATTTCAACAATTTCAATGAATTCAATTAACAAACTAATTAACAATAAAATGTAAATTATATACATTATTAAAAGTACAATAAATTTAGATTAAAAAAAAGAGAAAAATAAAACCTTAATGTGAATAAAATTGAAAATATGAAATTGTAGCAAGAAAAATATACACGTTTTTTAAGGTTCGACCTGTTGTGTTGCACTGTTGTTGGCTGTTGTTTCTTGTGTATCATTAGTAGTTGTTGGTTCAATTGGAAAACTTTCACTGCTGCTTGTTGTTGCAGTAGAATTTTTTTCACTAGATATAGACGAAACTAAATGACTGTTACTAATAGTATTACCGGATTTTCCACCTTCTTGTTTCGAGATTGTACATGCTGTGGCGGTTGTGGCTAAATTACTAGTTGGCGCTTTCGGTTGCATAATGTTTTTCTTACTCAATATTGCTTTGTTTGCTCTTGTTGTTAAAACATTAGAGCTGACACCATCTTCTTCAATAAATTCTATAGCAGTGTTTTCATCAATTTCAGTAACTGTATTAATTTAAAAAAATATAATAAAAAAATTTTTATAATACTTAATATTTAATATTTTTTTATAAAAAAAGAAGACACCTCAAGCTTAATTAAAAGATAAATACAAATTTGTAAAGGTCGAATAAGAGCCAATTTATATAAAATTAAAAAAGTTTTCGGTGACGATATAATTGAATTCATCGGACATATTCTTAAATTTGAGTGAAATTGAAATCAATGGTGTTGCAAGATTTATATGCAAGCCTAATTAGCGAACTTGCATTTACCTGAATTTGTTATTCTAAGTTTGATATTCTTATTAACTAGACATTTAGTTAATATTAAAAAAAGTAATTTAGCTACTTGTTTTAAAAAAGTAAAATTGTTTACTTCTTTACAAAAGTAAAAGAACAAAAATACAACAGCTGGAGACTTACAGTCGTATTCATAAAGTTAGCACAAACTTCATTCATAACACACTTACCAAACTCTGTCTAACGATTTGCTAAATTCTTGTTAACGAGCTGCCAAACGTTTGCCAACTTGTGAAAATCAGCCGTTTAATGTTGAATAATTTTGTTTTTTTTTTTATTTTAATCAAGGCGAATTTAACTACAGGTGGTGTCGGAAAACCAACAATAATAAAAAACAACAGAAACAACATAGTTTTTTGCATTGCATTGTTAGTGTTTACGGTCCAAAATGTGAACCATTTTTAACAAAACCCTAACAAATCAAAACTAAGTGAGTCGAACTGTCAAAATCAGATGGCGCTTCGACACCACCTTCAGTTGAATTCGCCTTGATTTTAATTTACTGTCTTTTTTAATTTAGAGTACTTTTTTAAATTTATTGTGATTTTAAAAATATTTAAAATTTTTTTATGGAGAGGGTAAAACAACATTAAAAACAAAAAATGAAATGAATGGTCCACACCAGCGATGATTAATGCAAAACGAGTTGCATTTTTGAGCAATATAATGTGCCATCATTAATATTCAGAGTTGATTTATTAAAAGTTAGCAGACGTATAAAAGATTGTTATGAATTAACTCTGTGCTAACAAGCTGCTAAGCTTAATCGGCATTTTAGTTATCAGCTGATTGTGCATAGTGTACAAATTTTGGCTAACTTTTTGTTATGTATACGGCTGTTAAAGTCTAATTTGTAAAACAAATTTCAGTTTTTTTTTTTTTATTTTAAAACTAGTAAAAAAATGGTATGAGAATATTTTTATGACATAAATCTAAAATATTTAAAATTTTAAACTTACCAATTGTTTCATCAAAAGCAGCATCAGCTTCACTTTCGGCATGCTGTAATTGTTGATGCAGTTGACTTTCCTCATGATGCAGTTGTTGGTGTGCCTGTTCGATATCACTTAATGATGATTCCTGAGTGTGTAAAAATTGTCTAGGCTGGCGCTTTACAATGTCATCATCATCATCATTAACATTAATTTCATCATCATCGTCGTTATTGTTTGTTGTTGTAAATTCAGCAACTCTGTTGTCATGGCCATCGTGTTGTTGATATATTTGCATATCTAAGATTTTTGGTATGTCATTATCGTTTTGCTGTTGTTGCTGTGAATTTTTGTCTAATAAAGTTATTGAGGACGCATCATCTTCATGTTCTTCCACAATAACATCATCAAAACTGTCGTCGAGTACAATCATATTATTGGCGGGATTTGATAATGTCATTGATGTTGTCGTTGTTGCAGAATTCGCAGATTCTTTTGACAATGAAATGTAATCGTTGTTTATACGTTGTTTTTGTTTGATTCCATGACTGCTGGTACTGTGGGAAGATTGTTGTTGATTGCCGGAAATAGACTGCGTCGCTGAGGAAGAAGATGATAGAGTTCTTTTGTTTTGTTTAAGATTTTTATGATTGTATTGATTTTGTTGTTCGATATCCAACTTCATTTCCCAGTCTACATTAAGAACAACTGTTTTAGAAGTTTGATTCAGCTGTGTTTGGTCTAGTATTATGGGTGAAGCTAGAGCAGAAGGTGAGCTGACATTGCTAGCGTCAATTATATTACTTTGTAATACTGTTACGGTTTCAGCTGTCGATGAAGATGATGTAACGCCAACCCCGGGCTCCATAACTATTGGCATATTGAGAATATCCAAGGGTGTATCTTCGTTGATTAGTTGTGAGTTGTCCAGTTTGATGTTTTGCGAAAGTTGTTCTTTTACCGGTGTTGTGGGTGATGGACCTAGCACTACAATATTTGATTTGGCTAAACTATTATCACCTGCTGCGGACGCTAATGTGGTGGTGGGGGAGGTGGGGGTCATTGTTTTATTGGCGGAGGATTTGAGCAGTATATTATTGCCCATTTTGGAAAGCGTTACTGGCCGTACATTCGTAGCGGTGGTGGGCATAAATATCATATTATTTTTACCAGTTTTAGTATTTATATGATTACCAGCAGATTGTAAAGCATTTCCGCCGGCTGGTGAGCACAATGAAGCTGGTATTATTTGTACCTTTTGTATGGCTACCCGTTGGCCGCTGCTCGTTGTTGCGGAGCTATTTGCTGTGGGAGTACTTGATATTATTTTATGTGACATCGTGCTGGTATTAAGTTTCATTTTAGATCCGTCCATTAGACTTGTTGGCTGTATGAAAACTTTTCCGTTAGGAGACTGGCATATTTTTACACTTGTACGTACCATACCCGAGGTGGATGGTAGCACATTTTTAAAAGTACTAGCTGTAGTAAGATGAGTTCCTGCAGATGATGGCCCAACACTAACGGGAGTTAGTTTAACATTGCTTATAATATGTGGAGCGGAGGATGCGGGCGATTTTGTAGGTGTGGTAGCAGCCACAGATGTTTTTATTACATTTGGAGGCTTACGAAACATTGAAGCTCCAGTACCCATCGTGGAGATAATTGCATTATTTGTGCTTGTAACAGTAACAGGAGTTAAGTTAGCAGTGCTTGTATTCAATACCATATTAGATGCCAAGCTCTTTTTAATGGTAGTTGCTCCAGTTGTTGGAGTTGATGAAGTTACGCTTACAGAGCTTGTGGAAGAGGACGCCATTGATAAAGTAGAGCTATTAAGAAGATTACTATTTCCACTGTTCTGATTTCCTGATCCAGTCAACATCAATGGCAAAATTTTTGTAGTTAGCACTTTACTTTGAGAGGAAGTTGCAGAAATATCGGGAGATGTCGCCGCAGTACTCACGGCAGTATTTTGTATTTGAATAACAGCCGACGGTGTGTGTAAAGGTGTTCCGTGTGCAACATTTATTGGGGTATTGTTACCTACAGCTTCAACAATATGCAGAACTTGACTTTGTGTGCTGGCAACATTAGCTAATTCATGCAAAGCTCCTGCATTTATTGAAGATCCACCACTGCTTCCAATAGTTCCCGTGGACAGTGTGCTTATAGTAGCAGGTGTAACCTTTTTCGTGGAAGTTGAAGTAATTTTACTTCCCGGTGCAATAAGTGTGGTGTTAACAGCTCTCAGTTTTGTGGCGGCAGCAGAAATTTGTGGAAAACTCATAATTTGTGGTTGGTGTCCGGCATTTGATACCTGTATAATATGTGTGGATGATGACGTCGATCCATGGGGATTTTGTATATTTACTAGTGTGTTTGTGTTACCTCCGGTTGGCAAATTAATAGCTACACCAGGCTGCCGCTCCTCTACAATATACTTTTGAACCGGGGTTGTGGAAATTAAAGTTTTGTCACTTGATTTTATTTTATCACTGGGAGATGTGACCGTTGATAATATGTTACCCAAACTTGTTTGTAAATCATGCGATGGCATAGGCGCTGGAGTAGTAAGAACAGAGGATACATTTAAAACATTTGAAGATAGTTGCTGGTTTTGCTGCATTTGTAACTTATTAAGATTCTTGGATATATCACGTTTTGAAGCTGCTATTTGTGGGGAAGATAACGGATTTATTAAGGAGGGTAGGTGTTGATTTGAAGACGATAATGGTATTGCTAATGCTGTTGAGGAAGCTGCACCTGCTGGCATTGCGGATAGTTGTGAATGTGTCATTTCAATATCTTTATCCATGAAAATTTGTTGAGGCGGTTGATGTTGTGTGGCATAAGTTACAAATTGCATATCAATTTGTTGTTGTGTTAGTATTGCTTGTGCTGCTGCTGCTCCTCCCGTTGTTGCTGTTGTTCCTACATTACCTGTACCTGTGAAATCAATTTGCATTGGAATTTGTTTTTGATGTTGAATATCAACATGACGCTGCTTCATTGATAATTGTTTTTGCTGTTCTTTTTGTAGTTTTTGATTAGCTCTTCGACCGCTTTTAGCCGGTGTCGCCTGTCTTTTCAATGGTGGCCCTCCACCCATTGTTGCGTTATTTGCTGCCGCCGCTGCAGCTGCTGCCGCCTTCTTAGCCGCTTTCTGTTTAGTAATTTGATGCTGGCGATGAAAAAATCGTTGTTTCTCTAAATGTGGATCAGAAAGAGCAATAAGTTTCTGCTTGCGTTCGTTGCCTGCATTCACTGAAGTGATTGCACTGTTTGTTTGTGGCGAACTTGCGGTAATGTGTGGATAGTTCTTACGGACTGTCTGTGTATATCCTTGTTGTGCTGGGCTATCACCCAATGATCGTTTCTTACCCATACCAATATTTTGATGGTCACTATTCCGTTTAAGATTCTTCTTGTGATTTTGTGGTATATCAGGTACTTTAAACTATAAATGTTAACGCAGATAAAAGTAAGAAATTTAATATAAAAAGTTTATTAGCGGACTATATACCATTACCCCGCATACAAGGGATATCAATATACGCATTTTTCCGATACGACACCGATACCCGAAATAAATATCGGCGATACCGATTCCAGTACGCATATTAAATTTAAATTCAAGTTAAAATTAACAAAAATCAGGCATAGTAATTTTTTCTTATAAAAAATAACAGTGTAAGATTAATAATGAAAATTGATATTAGCGGTTTTCACCCTTTATGTTAAGTGTACAACTCTCTTTTATTTAATAAGATTTTATACTACAAAGCGTGAGTGTCTATTTCGTATGTATTGAAATTAATGAATCTGCTGAGTGAGAGACTAAATTAATAATACCAATAAGGTCTACAAGGGCCTTCACTATTAAGGGTGAAAAAAGCTATTGTATTTTTCTATTGTTTATTTACATTATGGTTACCAGATCAAATAATAAAAATATCCCCCTGAAGATATTGGGAATCTCCAATGAAACGTCGCACTGTGGTCGTTTTGTCATCTTGCAATTTTTTGCACAATTATTGAATTTATATAATGGGTGATTCAAGTAGAGATACTTTTTTCAATAGACTTTTTCGACAGATCAAGTGTGAGTCGTGTCATGCTGTCATGTTATTTTTGTTTAGTATTGTTTGGCATTTCATAATGGAAAGACTTACGCCTCAACAACGTTTACAAATCGTTCAACTTTATTACGAAAATTCACGTTCTGTGAGGAATGTGTTTCGTGCACTTCGCTCAACTTATGGTCAACATAATCAGCCTACTGAGCGTACTATTCGCAACATTATCACCCATTTTGAGACCCAGCATTTATTATTGGATAATATTAGACCGAATAGACCACGTCCAGCACGCTGTGAAGAAAATATAGCGGCCATAGCTGAGTGTACACGAAGACCGTGGAGATTTGATTCGGTGCCGTTCGCAGCAACTCGGACCGTTATCGTGCCATGATAACCGACTATTTGATGCCTGAAATTCAAGCTCGTGATCTCTGCGGCATTTGGTTTCAGCAAGACGGCGCCACTTTGCACACATCGCATCAATCAATGGATTTATTGAGAGAACACTTCGGTAAGCACATAATTTCACGTTTTGGGCCGGTCGATTGGCCACCAAGATCGTGTGATATCACACCGTTAGAATTTTTCCTGTGGGGATATGTAAAGTCTAAAGTTTATGCGGACAAACCCGCTTCGATTCAGGCCTTGGAGGAAAAATCACGCGTGTCATTCGCCAGTTACCAGTCGAAATGCTCGAACGAGTCATCGTAAATTGGACTCACCGGATGGACCATCTGCGTCGTAGCAACGGCCAACATTTAATAGACATAATCTTCAAAAAATAAATGCCAAATAATGTTCTTTCAAATGATAATTAACATTCCCGATTAATTTTGAATTTTCTGTGTTTTTTTCTTTAAAAAAGTAGGGAACCTCGAAATGGATCACGCTTTATGAGAGAGGTGAGAAGATTGGGGAGGGGTACTTAATTTCATGTATACTGCAATTATGTTTTGTTTTTTAATTCTGATTTTCAACTTGAAGTTGGGTGTATTTTTATTTAAATTTAAAAAGGGAAAGATTAAAAGACAAAAAATGCAACCCTAGAATTTTATAATCTGGACACTAGTGCAATTTCAAAGCAAAATTTTAAAAAGTTGCTGCAACAAAAATTGCAGGTCTGGACGATACACTTCGAATGTTGCAAAAATTATAACTTTTGTTGTAATAAAGATATTTGTAATATTTAAAAAGATATTAAAAGAAGACATTTTTATCTTTAAAACCATATATCACATTTGTTGTAAACATTTTTAATACTAGAAAACTTGTCATAAGTACCATTGTTGGGGATTGCGCACTAAATATTGACTTAAATAAGCAGTGCACTATCGCTAAATAAAACTGAAAAAAAACTAGTTTGCACTCTTTTTTTACCAGCTTTAGTGATGATTGCTATTTTTTAACTACCACTAAAAAAAATTAGTGATATTGCAAATTGTTTCACTATTACTAAACGAAGGTTGAATGCAAAAATCTGCACTCAATTCAAATAGTGCAAAATTAGTACTTGCAATCAAAAAATCTGCATATAAACAGACTCTCACTAAAATTTGAAAAATGTAATTTTGTATGAGCATAATTTTTGATTCTTATTATGATAAGCATAAGAAAGGAAATTAAACAACATGTCAATAACGGAATATCTCATGGCTTTAATCATTAAAATACAAGTTTTTTTGTTTGTAAATTTAGTGCAAAATTTTCAGTTGCACTCAAATGAGTGAAGATCAAAAAAGTTGCAATAAACTGATTATTGATTTTTCTTAAATCAAACAGTTTTTTGTTGAGTGCAAGATTTTTTAGCATCACTATCACTCATATTTAGTGAGGTTAATTTTCAATTCATCACTCAACATCAACAACTTGATTGCAATAATTTTGCAAAATCACTAACTGTGAGTTGAAACTGCAAAATGAGTGCACTTCCTCCATCTATGATAAGTACACGCAGAAAAAACAATATGGTTGGATGTAACCATATTTTACGAACAACATACTAAAGTTAGATTTTACCAATGTTTATGTTTGCAGGTTACCAACACATGGTTAAATATGACCTTATATGGTTAAGATTAGGGATGTAACGAATACCGATACCGGTATAATGGCGACACTTCACGTTTGCCTATATATAGGTATTGGCGGTATTTTACTGCCAAAACGCCGATACTTTTTTATAGTTTTTTAAGCAAACAATTTAATTTTCAATGCTTTTTTTTGCAACCAACTAATAGGAAAAAATCATACAGAAAAAGGTCTCCGACAATGATATTGACAGGCGTATAAACTTTGCACATCTGACAATAACAAATAAGCTTCCAACGTGTAACAATGATCTGCCAACGACAACAAAGAGTGTTTACACGATTGTCAGATATCTAACAATATTGTTGTCTTTCAATGGAGCGTTGTGAAACAAAAATTAACAGTTCGCACAGTTTTAACACATTGTTAGCACATTTTGCTGAAAATATTGTTAGATCTGAGCACCGTCTGTACGAAGCTTAAGTACGTGGGTGAAGAAGCTGTTTTTTGAGATTTCGCTCTTTTTCTGCAACGTTGTCTTAACTCAAAACAAAAAACGTTTCGAAATAAACATGTTTCAATTTTTTAATTTGCTCGCACCACTTAGAAATATATAACGACCCATTCTCTTCAAACGGGGAATGTATAATAGATATAACCATGAATTTTATACACAATATAAAAAAACACAGCGAACAATTATGTATCAATCCAAAATTTAAATTTTTTTAGTTATGACGACGTTGCAGCAAATGAGCAATATATAAAAACCGTCTGGTATCACTTTAAAGTCCGTTAAACAAATTATTGAAGAACATACAACACTGTATACCAACAAAAACTTTGTTGTAACTATTGTGAATCATTTTATCTTGTGCAAGTTTATAGCTATTATAAACGAATGCAACAAACTGACTAAAAAACAACAAATACTGACAATATATACAAAACAAGATTTCTGCATTATTAACTATTAATTTGAACAAAAATGCTATTGAATTATCTTTAGAAATATATTTATAATATAATTATATAATACATTATGTCAATAGATCAAATTGGTACTCACCGGATCGCTTGTTACTACATAATTGCTGCGTTCTACAGCAGCTTCCAATGATTTTTGATTTTCTATTTGTAATTGTTCTTCTTTAATTGCATCTGCAGTTGCTGCAGGGTATGGTAGCTTTGAGTTTTCTTGAGTTGTTTCTTCGGCCACATTGTTGGCTAACAGAGCCAGTGCAGTCTGTGGAGCCACTCGTGGCAACATGGGATAAGGACGCCTTCCTTCTCGAGACCATTCTTGCCAAGTATTAGGGCCGGATATACTAAAATTATATTCATCAGTAATAAGAAAACAATTAATTAATTAATTGGTATGGTGAATTGTTGAAAAAAAAACTTACGCCTCTGCAATAGTAGCCAATTGTTCATCATTGGCCACACGTCTGGCTTCTGCACGATGACGTTCATTCGATATATGAAATATACCACGCAATTCCTCCAACAGTTTGGCCTTGGCATCACTTAGACCTCCCTGAGCACGAAACACACTTATAACTTGAGAATATGATTCCAGTTCTAAAAAAAAATTAACAATTTTAAACGCAATGGCTACACTTATTAACCAATAATTTGTTTGCTATTTAAATTTCCATAACCACATTTCATCCAAAATTATGGTATTCGCAACAAATTAACGTTTCACTTATTACACTATAGTATCACTTTTTTTCTTAACATGTAGTACAGCACACGACGAACGACAACCTACCAAGTCTCCGTAATATGCCTCGACATTCGTCCCTGGTCATTTGCAATGCTTGTGGCCACATAATGCCTACGTTTTGGGTTTGTTTCTTAGGAGAAACCTTTGCTTGATTCACTTTTTAACCAATTGATGTGTTATTTTTTAGTTAAAATTTGCAAATTGGAGCGAAATTTTCGACAAATTGGAAAAAATCCCACCGCTGCTACTTCGTTTGAGAGGATTGGCAGCCATTAATGTTTATTTGTCAAAAAAAATGTACAAAAAACAGTGGTGGTAACATTATGGCAAAAAAACGCTAAAAATGTAGCAAAAATTGGTTTTAACGTTGCACAATTTACTTTTTAGTTAACGCCGCAGCCACACGTTCAAGGTTGGCTTTCAAGTTTTTTGCACACTGAGATTTTACACGGTGTTTACATTTGCCAGTACTGGCAAGACAGTTGCAATACATGCAAACTTTTTCACTAACGCATGTACACTTTTCCAATTGTCCCCAGCTAACATTTTCAATCGTCTAGGAGTCTACTGGGAATCTCATGACGAGTGTTTTTGATCGCGTTTGCTTCTCATATTTATGGCTTGCGATGACAACATTGTTATTTATAACTTAAATAATACACTAAAACCCACCTGTAATTGTTTTCATCTTAGTTCTTAATTTAAAACAAAATTACTTCACTTTTTACTTGGAGGCCACACGATCAATTTTTGTCTTTCAATTCCTTTCAATTTGCTCTCACTCTCATTTTTTCACTAACACACTCACACTTTTTAAATTGATCACGAGATTGCTCTACGTTTGAACTATCCATTTGTTTGGCAATTTTATGGTCAATTTAACAGCTGATTAGAAGTATAAATTGTTTTCTTGATGACATCTTGAAAGTAAATTGCTTAAAAATTGCGTGCAGCCTACGTCACAGCTTTCAATTTATGTAAATTTTGACAAACAGTATGTGTAAAAGACTATCAACAAAAAGTTGATCGTGTGGCCGCAAGGTTAATTAGTTTTAGGTATTTTAATTTTAACTTTTTTTAAACACAAAAATCACCGCCTGTACGTTTTAAATTCATACCCTTAATAAAAAGTTTATGAAAAATTAAGAATAAAATCAGATTTAAATAAAACTTCACATGCCAATTAAGGACTTGAATCCTAGTTTGAGTTGTGGATTCGAGGTCTATGGGCATATCAGGTTTCCAAAATAGGCCACATCGATAATTTTTTTTTATAAGTAAACAAGAATGAAAAGATTGTTTTAGCTAAAAATTTAAATAATCGTTAATTAAACATATTAAGACTTTAAAGGCGAATGTTCCAAAGCAATTAAATAATAATAAACAAAGTGTAACATTGTTGTTTTTGTACTCTTCAATTAATCATTAGAAGATTTATTTACGACTTGCATCTTAAACATTCCGAGATTAAAAGACGAGCGTTTCAAAAAATTTATAAAAAAGTAATAAAAAAAAATTAAAATGTAGCTATTATTGTTATTGTTACTCGTCATATCATCATCAGAAGACTCTTTTAGGAGTTGTATATTAATCGTCTAACAAACATCATATGCTAGCTGGGTCTTGTCTACTGTCTTGCAAATTTTGCAGACAGTAAAATGGACGGTAATTTGACATTTGCTAAAAGTAATTTGAAGTTTTTTTTTCGCAAAAAATCAACAATTAAAAGAAAATTAATAAATTATGCTTTGGTTTTGCATGTTTTACTTAAGGGTTATCTATGTTCACAAAAAATAGTTGTTAAATGCTATTTTTAATTTGTTAAGTTTACATAAAACACGTTTAGCTAGAACTTGCACTGCGACATTCACGTTAGACATTTTTTTAAAGTGAACTGTCTTAACTACTGTCTGGACGCCTACGTCACGAAGACAGCAAGTAGTGTTTTTGGCAACTAATATGTATTTTCTTACTGTCTCGCCAGTACTGGCAAATGTAAACGTAAGGTTAGTCTGTGTTCAAACGGCTCATGTCTTATTGACATGACTAAACGTCTCCAAAATCCATCTACTGAGTAAAGGGCATAATAAACCACACAAATTGCTTGGCAAACATGCAGTTTAATTTTGATTCTGTTTTCCAATAGACAACACAATCATATTTTGTACAAACATTAATTTTTCATTTTTGTTTTGTTTTCAATGAATGTAGCCGACGATTCTGCTGCGGAAATTTTGCTCGGTATTTGTTTAAAAAGGAAAAAAATATAAAAGATAGAAAATGATTTAGAGCAAAGAGTGCTCTAAACAACGAGCTGTTTTGAGGGAAATTATTCTGCTAAAACAAATTGTAATTTACGGCTGAAAATTATGTTTTACTTCTTCTTCTACGTCTTTACTCTGCAAAGTTTTCGCTGAAATGATAACTTTTAGCACTAAACACCACAAAAAGTTTGACAAATATCCAACATGTCTGCCAAATATTAAAAATGTTTAATATTTCTGCAAACATTGCTTCAAATGTTTGTCCAAACAGCAAACACCCTAATTAACAACACAAAATATTTGTACAAACGTAAAATTTTGACATGTTTGCCAAGCTATTTGTGTGGTTTATTATGCCCTTAAGAACAGTGAACAATACATATGTCGCATATGAATTATGCTGGTGTAGACTGTTCATGTTCATATTTCATTCATGTGATGCCATCGTTGGCTAACATTTGTCTTAGCAACCATGTTCGCCATACAATGTTAATTTCTGTCTACAACCACACAACAACAAAAAAAACAAAGCGAACACTAGCAAAGCTAACATAAATCTGAACATGAACATCAACACGTATTCGCCACATACGAGAACATGAACAAACTAATACCGTTGCTCTGCCGGCGTTATGTTCATGTCTGGTTCAAATCGATAGTACATGGAGACGTGGAGAGATTGCTACTTTACTTGAGGGTTACACGATCAAGTTTTGCCTTTCAAGTTTTAATACACTCACTTTTTTCAAATACACTCATACTTTTAAATATTTAAACGAACTTGCCTTTAAATTTCTCTTTCAAGTTGAGTATATAAATTTACAATCAAGGAAACAGCGGATTACAAGTTTAGTGAGAAAATATTTGAAAGTACCCAGCTAGCATTTTCAATCGTCTAGGAGTCTACTGGGAATCTCATGACTAGTGTTTTTGATACCGATTTTTTAATTGTAGACTATTCCTCGCACGGGAGAAACTGTTACACATGCTGATTCGTATGAGAGATTCTTCCATAACACAGCAAACAACTCTTTTATTAATCCTAAAGGGAATCGTTTATGATGTATGTAGAGATTATCTAACTAATCTTTCAAAAAGCATGCCAAGGGTCGTATGAGACTCACGTAGGGATTATTTTACGACTCGTGAAATGCTCAGCCGTATAACTGAGCTACCTAAATAAGGGCATCAAGCGTGTTTTCATGTCAAAACTTCTAATTTTCATACAATTTATATCGCGAAATCAACACCATCCTGTCGGAAAATCTTATTTTACAGATCCTTGGTCGGTTTGGTTTATTGAAATTGTATTGGCAATAGAATTTTCATATTACAAAAACGCTCTTATTTAGGTAGCTCAGTAATTCGTATATGACTGTTACAGAGAGTCGCAAAAGGTTCATTCCAAGATTAAAAAACGAGCGTGTCAAAAATATATAAAAAAGTAATAAATAAAAAAAATGTAGATGTTTTTGTTTTTGTAACTTGCCAGATAATCATCAGAAGAGTCTTTTAGGAGTTGTATATTGAACATAATCGTCTTACAAACAGCCTATGCTAGCTGGGTAACTTGTTTCATAATTGTGGGCAGCCTACAAACTGTATATGTAAAAGACTATCAAGAAAAACTTAATCGTCCCATAATGTATGTAAGTATATTACGGCCACCTAAAAATCTTCTTTAATTTGCTTATGCATTTGAAAGACTTTTCATTAAATTTTGACAGTAGCTTTAGCTAAATTATGCATATTATGGTTGAGCCTTTATTGTTCAGTCACCTTGGTATATTATTATACCCACACCACAATAGTGGAGAAGGTATTATGCAATTGTGCTAATGTGCGTAACACATTAAAATATGGGTCACAGACCCACCTTAAAGTATACCGATCGACTTAGAATAATTTTCTGAGTCGAGCCAACTATGTTCGTCCGGCTGGCTGGCAGTCTGGCTGTCCATGTAACCTTATGCGCAAGGTACAGGTCGCCATTTTGGAGATAGTTTGATTAAATTTGGCACATATGTTCTAATCAAGGGACAGTTGCCACAGCAATAACTGCCTCAAACAAATTGTATCGGCAAGGCAATTTTGGACAACTAGAAAACGCGTGCCGCTCTTGTTTAAGTACGGATTTTAAGCGCCTATTATACGGCCATACTTGGTATGTTAAGAGAGTGTACTTCGCTATTAGACTATCATGCCATGTATGTCATACATCATTACCACAGAACCAACTTCATTACAAAATAATCAATAACAAGTGAATGTTGTCTATAAGATGGCGCGTGAGTTATTGGCGGATGACAAAAATGGTTTGTTACCATAGGTCTACGCCAAAGATAAATATCTCAGCAATTTGGCAATAACGTCGGCATAATAGAGCAATATTTCGCATTGCCTACCTTATGTTAAAGGCATGGGGAAACGTATTTTTCCTAACTCATAATTTGAAAAAAAAATCAAGGAAGAAGGTGCAGTGTAAAAGGTGACGCAATCTTGCAAAATGGCCAATGTAATAAATATAATGCTGGCTACACACTATGCAATGCATTTCGCAATCTGGCAAAATTCATTCATTCGAATGAATGAATGTTAGACCCCTTTCAGACAAGCAAAGTTTACTTTGCAAAGTCTTGAGTTTATAGAAGAGAAGGGAAAAGAGCATATCGGGGGAGTACGTACTTTGCTGTACTCACAAATTCGTTTTGTTTTTCGTTCGTAGATTATACCTGAAGTTGGCTGCAACTTTATATTTATATACAGCGTTACCAGAATCTTTGGAATAAAAATTGTCATATGGCGAAAGAAATCATATTTTGAAGAGGAAAATCTTAAATTTTTTTTTCTTAATTTAAATTTTTTAAAACAAGGGCAAAATAGTAAGAATTATTAATTTTTTTATAAAACCATACTTCTTATTATTTAAATTGAAATACATATAAACATAATTCTTCAGTATATGAAACTTTATAAAAATACATTTTTTCTTTTCACAAATATTTTTTTTATCAATATTCTAACTGCCTATTTCCGATGTACGAAAGAATTATTTACTTCATAAGGTACGTTCAGACTAATGAAATATTTTACGAAAATATTTGTTCTAATATTTGCTTCAAACTGTGTGAAACAAAAAAATATTTTGTTAATGTTCAAACTAAGCTCAAATATTTGATCATTTTTGTTTGATGAAACAGTTGGCAAACAGTGTTAAATAAAATAAATTAAATCATGTTTACCATGCGTTCAGACTAAAAGAAATATTTGCATCAAATAATTATTTAATGAAAGTGTTCAAAAATAAAAATAAATTTCTCAAATGGTAAAAATGAGCGCAAAAGCTAATTTATTTATTTTATTCTGTGGATCAGCAACTCTTTTAGTGTTAGAACAGGAGAATGTAGAAGAAGAAAATAATGGAAGCCACTGAGTAACGGGAACATGGCTAAAATTTGTGAAAAATTGCAAAGTTGGAAGCAAACCCTTAAATATATTTGAAGTCGCTAAATCAGTTAAAAAACAAAATGTAGGATAAAAACAAAAAAAAAAAATTTTGCAAAAATAGCGAAAATTCACGAACCATTTTAATATTTCAAACAAGCCATAAATTTAGTAAAAGTGCCTAAAACTATAAGGAATGGCAAAAATTCTATAAAAATTGCTAAATTAGCGGTAATTCGCAAAAATTTGCTAATAGCGGCACGATAGCAAAGTCTAATAATTATAAAAAATCTTTAAAATTGTAAAGAATCCGAAAACTTACAGGAAAAATTGCTTCTATCCGGAACATGGCTAAAATTATTTGTCGTTGTTTGCTCTTACAATTTTTTTGTAATATCAAATAAATGTTTTCTCAAAAATTACTAAAATATTTGATTTTTTGTGTTCACAATCAGCTCAAAATCAGCTGTTATTTTATTTGATACTCAAAAATATTTTGTGTTCAGACTACGTTAATGAAATATTTGATGTTTGCTTTCAAATATTTCATCAGTCTGAACGTACCTTTACAAATACATTTAAAACAAAAACAAAGTTTTTAGAATTTGTTTTTGTTTTAAGTGTAGTTGTTCGAAAGAAGGAATTCTTTCGCACATTGGAAATAGGTTATAATATGCATTTTTTAATATTTTTATGTCCAGAAATAATGATGCAATTTTGTGTATTCTAGATACTGGGTACAAAATTGTGCAGCACCAACACACATCAAGCTGATGCAAAACTTCATTGTTTTAAAAATTGTCTGTTTAAATAATCGTGTATTTTGTATAAGCAAAATTAAAGTAAAAATCAGAATTTCTAAAAATAAAAAATCATCATTTGAGATAAAAATCTTTAATCATATTTTTGTTAAAAAAAATAATCCAAAATATGATAAAATCATCATTCTGGCAACGCTGTTTATATATTATATTCAAACAAGAGAAAACAAAAATTTGTCAAATTAAACTTTGTGTGTCTGAGCACCAAACAAAGTTTAAAATAGAATTCAACAGACTTTGTCAAAGTAAACTTTGCCTGTCTGAAAGGGGACTTAGTCTGCGTTCATACGGCTCATGTCTTATTGCCATTATTCTTCCTTTTTCTTCTTTGAACATGAATTGGCGTTCAAATGATTTATGTCATGTTGACGACATGTTTTTTTTTTGTGTAGTTTTTAAATACGAATAAGAAAAAAGAAGAAAGGCGAATGAGAAAGCAAAGCATGCTGACAGTACATGCATGTGCATACTCGTTTTTTCCCCTCATCTCTCTCACCTATAAAAAAGCAATCATGGTACAACTACACAAGGTAAACTCGTTGCTGCAACAAGTACAACAAGAAAAAAACAACAGGCCAACTTGTTTTTTTATTTTGAACCGAGACGTCCAAAAAAGCAACACTGTGCCTTCAAAATAAAAACACAAATTGAAAAAAAAAACAAAACACGTGAAGGAAAAAATGGCGCGCACTAACTTTGTGTAAACAAACATGAACATTTTTTGACGTTTGGGTTCTAACTGGGTTAAGCAGCTGACAAACATATGGGCCAACGAGTCTACCTTGGAAGCAATCATACCAATAAAACATGAGCCGTATGAACGCAATATAATTTGACAGTTGCCACGGCAATAATTAAAACTTAAAAATGATATTCATGAAACTTCATTATAATTTTGTGGTCGCTTCCTTAGTATACAGTAACATGAATAACTATGACATAAAAGCAATAAATACCTAATATTTAAGATATAGATTACAATTTAAGTGACGAGTAATATTAAAGTTAGTTTATTTCATGGCCACATTTATTTACTTATGCAAGAGAATATAAAGTTTAACAACTCTGAAACAAAACAACCAAGGCGAATTTACTACAAGGTGGGGTCAATTGAACAAGTCCTCGTTCGACCTAAACTTTCGTAAAAATACACTCCAGAGTATTTTTGGTCTCCATCAGTAAACGTATGAGTTTTTTATGGTTCTCCACCAGTCACGTTGATTTATTGGTTCTCCACCAGAAAAACACGTTAAAATATTGAGGTTATGAACGATTGCACATAGTCAATGCTGGCAACCGAAAAAACTGTAACTCGGTACATTTATACGACGCTAAGCCACTAACCAATGCGAGGTGACAACAAGAACGATCTGATTGTCCTTAAGAAATAATGACAACGAGCGCGAGCTGCTTCTCCACTCAGAGCAGTTTTACGAGTGACAAACTTCAAAAAAATACTCTTGTTTATGTTTTGCGCCAAATTAACAAAAAAAAAAAAAAATGTCTGATAAAATCGTTCGCCTTGGTCAGCTGTTTTTAACAAGCAATTAAGTTGATGGTCCAATTAGTAGGTCTGCTCTAAACGCCTGCTGTTTTTTTGTAGAGTTGTGTTTTTATCATGCATTTGTTTTTGTAGCAATTGTTTTTGACATCTTGTCCATTTTTTACACAAACAAATTCATTGGGTTGTGACATTTTTAACATAATTTACACAAACAAAATGCGTGCTGTTTTTTCTATTGTTGCACTGTTGTAGTTTTGCGAAGACCTACTAATTGGGCCATGATTTATTTGGAAAAACAAAATACATGTGACCAAGGCGAATCCAACTACAGGTGGTGTCGAAACGCCATCTGATTTTGACGGTTCGAGCCAATTTGTCTTGATTTAGTAGTGTTTTGTTAGTAGTGGTTGACATTAAAGGCCCGTATTCACTATCCTACCTAATCGTACGATTCATTCACAAGAAAATCTGACGGAATTCTATCCGACATAAAAAATGTCTTCAAAATCTGCTGTCAATGCCGCAATCCCACAAAAAAGATGCAAGCTCAAATGACAACCTACTTTACAAGAAAATGCAACTCTGATCGCATAGAATCTATCATTTTATGAAAATTTTCATAAATATTTGCAAGTCGGACAGACTTGTCAAAAAAATCTGTCACTCAATTACTTTTTAAGCCACACTGTCATACATTATGAGCACACACGATTTTTTTGACATATCGTGTGTTACGTGGTCCTTACGGTGGCACTAGAGTGAATCCTCGCCTAGCTCAAAATCGGATCCTCTCAGGCGTGTCCATCCCTCACTCTAGCCCAAGGATCGTAAACAATTAAAAGAGAACAAAAAAAAACACAAATAAATTACACTTGCACAACAACATGTCAGGAATGGGAGGTAGGTGTCGACCTCCAACCGCCCAACCCAATCTTGGTCACTGGCACATCCGTGCTTGATTTTCAGGTGACCCCTGTGAACCGCACTTCATCCGCACTTACCTTCCTTCAACAACCCATATCAATCAACTTAACCAGACATAATTGTAAAGTACACACTTAAGACATATTTATTTACCTAATTAAAACTTAAAACTACCTTATTATTATAACAATAAAATATTTCCTTTTTTTCTTTTTAGCTTATCTGCTACTCAGCGAAACGAATCCTGTGAGACAGGAAAAATCCTAAAGACTTATTTCTGATTAATATATATATTTTTTCTTTTTCTTAGTAGTTTTCTTATATTTTACTATGGGTTAACTTATGACTATATATTCATATAAAACAGTGTAACAATACAATTACTAATAATGTCAATAAAACTAAAAACTAATAAGTTTAAAATATTTCTTTCAGAAACAAAGTACTTTTTTATTACCACAAAAATTCGACTCCACTAAAATTTTTCCATTAACTCACAATAAGTGTGGTAACTACTTCCGCTTTCAAAAAAAAAATTTTAATTTGTAATACTAATTTGATCTACACCTAAAGGAGCTCGCTTAAGTGGATCTAGGGTAACATTGGTCCCAATATCTAAATTTGTTATACTTCGCCCTATTGTGAATTCTTTTCCAAAACAGTGGGTCACTATGCAAAAAAAAATTATTTTCTAACACGTAGCTTTGTTTCTCAAAATAGGTTAAAAAAGCTTATCATACAACTACACATACATCTGGCTTAAACACAAAATCTTTAATAACTAATAATGACACATATACATTTAATAATACCTAATTATAATTACGTCGAAATAACAATAAAAGTTCTTATTCTTAAGCTATCACTATCACTGTAAATTTTTATTCTCCTTATAATTTTACTTTTGTCATCCTGTGGCCAATAATACATAATTTAACCTATACGCCGAAATATTTCCTTCATCTCTATTTTCTTCTTCTTCTATTTATGTGTTTAGTTTAGTCTTTTTTTTAAAATAAAGTTTTCTGGGTTACCTTTTTTTTTGTGGCAAATTTACCATGCACTTGGAAACTGGACTTGTATTAATATCTTTTCTGGCTCTGCCCAAGATGTTTGGCCCCAACACTAAATGTGTCGACTGGCCCTGTTTCCTCTGGATTCCAAACTTAAAACTTTAAAATCCTATAAATCACAGAATTTAACACTAAACATTCATTACACAATTACACCAACCACTTACTTTTTTTTATATTTTTAGGGAACTTCCAAAGTGCAAGCCCCGACAGGTAACCTCACAAACACAAAACACTTTGTCTAAAAATAAATTTTTTTATTATCGAACACTTCCTATACTATATAACCTCATTTAAATCTTACCCACAATCGCTAAACTATCCGGGATTTAATTGTTGAAACTGCGGTCTAAATAATTTGTCAGCACCTCAACTAATATATTTTTTTGTTTTACACTTTTCAAACACAGGATATTTACTTTTATTATTTATTTTGTTCACTTTTAAAAAAATTGTTTTCTCTTCTGGAAACGACTACTTAACTCGGCGGTCTTTTCCTCAATGTTGTAATAAAGATGGACTCTTGAGTTCTCTACCCAAATTTACTTTCAAACGAAATAAATATATGCACCCGTATCATTACCTTTTTCTCGTTCCATACAATTTACCAAAAGTAATATCTATTGGTTCTTTTCTTATTGCCTTAAAACTGCCATTCCCCTTATTCCATCATTTCAAACTAATGCTGTTATATAATGATCATTAGATCCTACATCATTTTTTTTTTCAATTCAAACCTTTTATAACAGTCATTTTTCATTCATTAAATACGTTTACTACAATTTCTTCCAGTATATTTCCATATATTGCCTTTCCCTTTGTCTGGCAGCACCAAATTTATACGTCAGCTGTAGTATAACAATAGGTGCGTTTGAGTAGTTTTACAGTAAAATGCAGTAAATGAGTAAACTTAAAAATTTGCTCTCACAAAAAGGTGTTGTCCAAAAAAGTACGCGAACGCAAAATTTGTAAAAATTCGTAAAATAAAGGCAACAGCTGATGATAAATAATTGAAGTGTTGAAAAATGTTTACACTTTTGACTACTTAACTCGTTTTTTTATCGGTACTCGATTAAATACTTTTTTTGTTTATTTGTTTGTTTTTTATTTTATTTAATTTTGCTAATTTGTGCCCGACTAAATTTTATCAATAGTACATGAATACTTTTTTTCTATTCATTACTTTAGAAACAAGTGCTGTTCTAAGTACCCGAGTACTTGACACTTTTACAACTCCAAAAAATTACCATAACAGAAAAAAATTTTAAAAGTTGGTATTTAGCCATATAAATGCTTCACAAACAAGTTTAATTATTTAATATTTATTCACTTTTTGTTTTTATTTTAGTTTTATTTCAACATTTCTTTTATTAAACATCTTTTTCACAACTTGAATGCTTTTTTTGTTTACCTTTGAAACATATGTTTTTTTGTTTTACTAAATTTTACTGCAAAAATTTCTGCAGTAAAAATGTGTAAGTACTCAGTCAAGAACTGTCATTTTACGCTCTCAGTTTGTGTTCTCATTTACTGCATTTTGTGTACTCGAACGCAATTTCGTAAAATGCAGTAAAGTTCAGTAAAAAATAGTAAAAACTTTTGTGTTCTCGAACGCAGCTAATTATTAAACAAACACGAGCACAAGGTAAGAATTTTTTTCATACATATATTCTAAATTTATTATTTGCAATTTAAATTATTAGATTTTTTTTCCTCTAGAAAACCATCCCCATAGGACGTGGAAGCAGTACCGGTAAGGATGTATCGTTCCAATAACTATACTCTTTACTGATTTCATTAATCGTTTTATTTCTTTTTTAGCTTTTGCCTTCTCAGGATGGACTGGAAAACTATTTTCATTTGCAAAGTTCATCCTGGAAGGCCGGTGATCTCCCTGCAGTTTGGCCATCTGCATTTACCGGTGGTTGGTCATCCCAATAGAGCCATAGGAAGGGGTGGGGTTAGTTATTTAATATTATTTTGGCTCGTCCCCATCTCAAGCGCCCCTTCTTATGTTTTTTTTAACTTCTGTGTGGCCGGCCAGTTCTTCCTACCCATGTGCCCGCCCACAGTTAACTTTGTATTAATATCTGCACTGCCGGCCAGTACTTAACGACCAATGTGCCCGCCATTGTGCAAAAATGCATTCCCCTAAGACGTCGCTACGTCCAAATTTTTTCCCCACCAGTGTTGCCATCGCAACACGTGCGACTAAATAGGATAGTGAATTCCCGCCTAAACAATGCAATGCAAAATACCCTTTGTTGTTTCTGTTGTTTTTGGATTGCTGTAGTTCCGACCATGGTAGAATAAGAAGGTGGCAGCGCTACGGCAACAAATACAACATTACAACAAAAATGAAAAATAAGTCTCCGTATACGTCAAAAATTATATTAAACTAAAATCTAATTTTGCCGCCGAACGCAATGATATAAATAAAATTTTTGACAATTTTTATTTCATTATGGTTACTGTTTTATTTAATTTTAATTTAAATAATCAAAAACTTTAATACAATACAATAATCACAGCACAAACCGTGGACTTTTTGTAAACATAAACAAAACTTTGACATTAGACTAGACAAACAATACCAGAGCAAAAAATAGCCATCTGGCGTAGTAATGCCACCTGTTTATTTCATCATGCTTACATACATAAAAAACAATATCTTCCGTCTCGTGTCACCTCTCTATGTGCGTGTGACAGCGACAAGTGCACAAGTGCAAAAAATTATTTATTTTTGCATGTATAAATCCTTTACGCATCCGCATAATATTAGGTCTGTCTGCGTACACATATTTTGCATAATTTTGTACAAAATGTCGCAAAATCTTGCAAAATGTTGTCTGCGTACTCCAAATCTCTTACAGCGAGAGAGCCAAAAAGAGAATTTTTTGACAGTTGGAAATTAGAGAACTTGCAAAATGTTACTGGAGAAATTTCCTCTGGTAAGATTTTGCAACTAGTTTGAACAGCTGTTTTTATATATATTTTTTTTTTTTTTTTGAATTTGGGTGCAAGATATATTTAAAATATCTGCGTGTAATGGCAAAGCCTTGAGCTTATATGCCAGGACTAAAAGTCTTATGTATTCTTTCTTCACATATAGTTGCTTTCCAAACAAAACAAAAGTGCTCCAAGGATTGCACAGAACGACCTATACCGTCGTATAGGAAGATGGAAATCCTGAAGTCCACTCCACAGATAATCTTCAGTTGAGGTTTGAATGGTCCTCCACCAGTAGTTAGAGTTTTTTAAATTAAGTTTTGAATTGTCCTTCGCCAGTAGTTTAAGAGTTTTAAATGGTCCTCCACCAATATCTAATTAAATTAAGTCCAAAATCGTCTGCCACCTATTTCCACATGGTCTTCGCCAAGTAAAAATAAGGTTAAAACGAATGCATGTGGTCAATGTTGAAACACGAAAAACCGTAACACATTACAGTTATGCGACGCCACACATCAACCACTGCGGTGAAACGCAAAACGCACGAAAGACGGACAAACAAGAACGACCTGATTGTCCTTAAAAAATAATGACAACGAGCACGAGCTGCTTCTCCGGCCAGAGCAGTTTTACGAATGTGTTTTTATATACTGTTTGAATGAAAGAGTTTACGTGTGCCAAGATAGCGTCGACGAAATAGCGTCGAATTTGGGAATTTAAAAACCGGGAAACCAAAATACCCAAATAATGGGGATTTACAGTATATGAACAAAAAGTTAGCGTCGAATTTAGGAATTTAAAAAGGGGAAGTAAAAATATATTTATATTTTTAATAAAAATACTAAAAATATTTACCACAGGCTTTTGCACGGTATAAACTGTATATTTTCTGAAAGTAAATAGTTTTCTGGACAAAATGAGCGATGCGTGCAAAAAATATATAGTTTATACCGTGCAAAAGCCTGTGGTTCATTGCATAAATCAGTAAAGATTTTTACTGATCATTTTGGATGAACCCAGATTTCTCGGAAACTGTCCGAACGATTTTTTTCACGCATCGCTCATTTTGTCCAGAAAACTATTTACTTTCAGAAAATATGTATATAGTTTATACCCTGTGGTAAAAAAAATATAAATATATTTGGACTTAAATCTAGTTTACCGACGCAGCTCCAAATAAAAATAAAGTACCTAGGGTGATAGAAAATGGAAAAATAAGAAGAAAAAATTATAATAAGAAAGTTGGCGCAAACGCTTAGTTTTCGAGTTATGGGCGTTTTAAGTTTTTATATAAATATGTGATTTTGCAGTACATTTCCAAATGTATATGGCTAATATTGGTATCATTGCAAAGCGTTTCACTAGATCTTTCTGGACATACAGAATTTATTTTAATATTTTTAGTTTATTAAGAAGTGGGACGAGTTTGCAAAATACAAAAGTTTTTTAGTAAGCATAAAAACAAATTGATTAATTTTTTCTAATTCTTTAATGTATGTATATACTACATACTAATTTATTTAAGAATTTTAATTAAAATACAAGTAAAACCTTCTTTATGTTTATGTTATACTAATGAGGAGAGAATCCTTGCCTGGGCAAAGGCCGTCTATGCAGAGAATCTTTAGTTAGCGAAGCCGGTATTAGTTATACCATAGGGGAGAAAATATTTGCGCCCGGCCGAAGGCCGGCTATGCAAGGAAGCTTTAGTAAGCGAAACCGGTGTTTATTATACCATAGAGAAGAACATCCTTGCGTCCGGCCAAAGGCTGGCTATGCAAAGAATTTTTTTTTGCGATGCTAGTGTTTGTTATTTTATAAAATTTGTATTACACTTTTATTTAAATAAACTACATTTTTTCCTAGTGCACTTCCGTAACATTTCGACGTAAAATGAAAAAAACTGTAATGTGATCTAAAGAGTTTAATATTTTGAAATAAATTATGTATATCCAGAAAAATCTGTTCAAGAGCTTTAAAATTATACCAATATTGGCCATATACGTTTAGAATTGTAGTGGAAAATCACATATTTATGTGAAAACTTTAAACGTCCATAACTCGAAAACTAAGCGTTTGCGCCAACTTTTTTATTTAATTTTTTCTTCTTATTTTTTCATTTTCCATCACCCTGTGTATTTTTTTTTATTTGGAGCTGCGTCGGTAAACTAGATTTGTTCCTATATTTGTACTTCCCTATTTTAAATTCCTAAATTCGACGCTAACTTTTTGTTTATACTGCAAATACCCATTATTTGGGTATTTTGGTTTCCCGGTTTTTAAATTCCTAAATTGGACGCTATTTCTTCAATGCTATCTTGGCTCACGTTTGTTATTTCAATTGTTTACACACCGATCAGCTGTTTTCTTGCAAGATTTCACTGGATACTGTCTGCGTACTTTTTGAGATATTCTCAGCCGAAAGAGTAAAATTTGTCTTACTCTCCCAAAAAAATTTACTGAGTATTTGCTACTGGAAAAGTACGCAGACAGACCTATTTTTACACTTGTCCTACTTATTCCACCATGTATGTAAGTATTGATTTGTATGTTGTGCTAATAAGAGTGTAACCGCCGTTCTGTAACGATTTATAATTCAAACATTTCATTTTAATACGGGTAGTCAAAGTTGTATAAGAACC
Organism: Pollenia amentaria; assembly: GCA_943735925.1. Taxonomy (NCBI): domain Eukaryota; kingdom Metazoa; phylum Arthropoda; class Insecta; order Diptera; family Polleniidae; genus Pollenia; species Pollenia amentaria. Next base: position 125,608,474 of record OX031007.1, read on the forward strand.
CAAAATTGAATTTCTGCCTAATTCCACAATTTTTAAAATTGCAGTTGCCATCTCTGCGACGGTATTCATACTCTGTGTATACTTACGTTATACATACGAAATACACATACTTATTTATTCTTATGGGTATTTAAAATAGCCAATACAAGTTTTATTTATATCTGCATGTACTTTCTAAAAGAAGAATGAATATACAAATATACATTGCCAGCGTATACCTATACATATTTAACTTCAACTTGTTATGGGTACCCTGCAGTCGGCGTAGCTACCGTAGCTACTACAGACCGATGAGATCAATGATAAGAAAAACCCAACTATTGCTCTAGTTAAAACGTACCAGTTATATACCAGTTATATTTCCATAATGAAAACACTGCAGAAACTTGAAATTTTTTGATTTTTGTTTATTTAACAAAAAAACTAACGGCCTAAGCTATAAAAAATAAAACGGGTTAATAACGGGTTTATGAAATGGATTTCGTATAAAAATCCGTTTCATAAACCCTTTATTAACCCGTTTTATTTTTTATAACTTAGGCGGTTAACATTTAAATGATTCATTTTCAAACTTAAAATAAATTCCAGGCATTTCACATAAATTAAAAAGTTAAAAAAATATATGTATGTATAAGTAAATGTATTAGCTGTTTGTTTTTAAATGTTGTTTTTTTGAGACAGAGTTTGCCTTTATCTCCCTTTTTTGCAGTTGAATAGCTCTTCTTAATTGTTCATCAACCGGGCCAGGGAATTTTGAGTTTATTGGTATGGATTCTGAAACAGTGATAAATAAAAAATCTGGATATGAAATATATAATAATATTTCAAATATATATGATATTACCTATGAGTGTGGATTATACATTTTCCAGACCTTTGAGACTTTTTTTACCTTTATAAAAAACGAAATTTTTTCACTAAAAGTTAAACGTTCACTGACCACGAACTTCCAATTGTAACTGACGGCAACACAAAATTAAAATAACTACATGCATACTTCAAATAATGTATTTCTTGTTGAATTTCTTTTGAATAACCGCACAGGTTTTTTCGACTCGCAAAAAAAAATATAGTGAGAGAGTCAAAAGGCGAACTCTTGCATTACTTGTGGCAAATGTAGTAGGTAATCGATTTTTCCTTAGGGAAATACCTAACGATTTTGAGTCAATTTCTACTTTTAAAACTGCAGGGTAATGGTATGTATGTGTATGGTTTTGATCTTTACCCATACATGCCCATACATGTTTTCTCACTAATACTAAAAGAGTACTTAAAATGATACTTCCCTCCAAGCAATTGGTAGAGTGTTTTTCGATTGTCTACGAATTTTAACTACTTCGTCACATTTGGTAGTTAAACAGTAGATTTTTCGGAATTTAACAACAGCAAAATACTGTAGAATCGCATTATGAGTTCTCAAATTATACTTTTTCGTCACTTTAATGAGTTGTTCAGATAATTGTAACAGTTATACAACTGCAACAATGGCACAATTGAATATTTCACATATTATATTGACTTCTTCGCAACGATTTGCTGTTTAATAGTGAATATTACAAAAGCAAAATGCGTAAAAGAGCACAGTTTGTATTTAAGTCGCCATGTGATCGGTGCTACGTGCGTGTAAAATAATATAAATATATAAAATTATGTAAAATAGAGTGAAATTTTTAATATTTGAAAAATGAAATAGTACTTAAAATTAGGACTCCGCGGAATCCAAATGTAGCCGAAAAAAAAAAATGTTCACGAAAGTTGTATAAATGAGTGCACAAAACAGCCCAAACTTATTCATCGGCTAGATTGGTTAAAGTTTTAATAATTTCTCATGCATATTTTTTTTAGAGCAAATGGAAATGAAATTAAAAATAATAATTTGATAATTATCTTTTTTTAAAGGATATTAGTGATTTTTTTTCAACTGTCTGTTTATTTAATGACTTTAAAAAATTTAGTGTGAAAATTAGTGTTTTTGTTAAATTTTTCTAGTGAAGATCAAAATTAACGTTCAGTAAAGAAAATTTGTAAAATAAGTTTTATAAAGCAATAAAAAGATATGCTAGTTATAATATGATGAAAGTTTACAAAATAAGTGTTTGAACAAATTTGTGATTTTGTGTAGTTTTCTTTAACAAAATTTGTCCACAATAGGTTTTTAACTTTAAAACATTAACAGCTATTTTGATTAAATGTAATGTAGATTTTTTAATATTTGTTTAACTTTAAGCTCATTTATTTTATATTTTACTTAGATTTCCCTTACAAAATCAAACAAAGATAAACAGTTAAATGACCCACTTTTTATTATAAAGAACAATAAGAAAAAAAGAGTGCTTTTTGGAGCCAACAGCGATACTACTAAATTTAATTGATATTAAACTTCCTTAGCGCTCTAATTCGTCATATAATATAGACACTAAGAGGATTCTTAAAGTAAATATTACCATAGTGGGACACTTCTTCCCGAACGATGTAACTACATCAATAAGAATTGAATAGCAAAAGCGATAGATTTTTGCTAAATGGGGAAACTATTTAGATTATTTTTCGATCGAAATTGTTTGCAGGGTTTTGTCATTCTCTGATACATACATCTAAGTTTTAAATTTTTAATAATATGGATCACTGAAAAGGTGATAAATAATAAACATGGCCTAATTTGGTCCGGAAACTCACTGTACTTACTTTTAAGCCTTTATACAACTCTGTGTTAAAGTCCTTTAACAGCTAAAAACTTACAAAGAAAGTCGGCAGCTTGCCAAACTTTGTACTTTTTATTGTTATCATGGCCCAATATATAATTCTTACGACCCTTGAAAAAGTCATCAAAAAGGTGAAATGTAATAAAATTGTTTTTTATTTACATTAACATCATTATTAGCTTATTAGGAAAAGTAAACTGCAGATTAATTACACCGCGTTACAAACATTATGTCCTATGAACCAAATATACTTTATCGGAATGGGGAGAAAAATTAAAAATACACTTGTATCGGCGATTTTCATGTACGGCAGAATTTTTTTTTTTATGTATAAAGTATAAAGCTCGTAGTGTCCGTCTGTCCGCCGGTGTGAAAGTCTTTGGATCGATTTTAAACCCTTTTTCCGTGATCCAATCGAGCTGATTTTTTGCAGGCAGACTCGGAAATGTCTGTATCACGTCAAATTTTTTAAAAATTGATTTTTATCAATTCTCAGATTTTCCTGCATTTTTTAAAAAAAAAAAAATTTTTTTTTTCACTTTTTTCAGCATAACTTAAAGGGACTCCAAATTTTTAAACTACTAAAGCGTTCCGAAAAAAAAATTGTTTTTCGACCCATCCTACTCATATATTTGTAGTTTATCAATAGTAACTTTCTAACACTAAACTGTTTATGACTTTTAAAGCACTTACAACTGGTATGACAGATACAAGGCGAATTCAACTACAGGTGGTGTCGATACTACAACAATCCAAAAACAACAGAAACAACACATGGTTTTTTGCATTGCATTGTTAGTGTTTACTGTCCAAAATGTCAACCATTCCTAGCAAAACACTAACAAATCAAAACAAAGTAGCTCGAACTGTCAAAATCAGATGGTGTTTCGACACCACCTGTAGTTGAATTCGCCTTGGACAGATGAAACATTGAATTGCACAACATTGCACACATTGTTTTAAGTTCTGTTGTGCGGGAAAAAAACCTGGCTTATTGTTATGATATTGATTCGATGGTTGCAAAAATTGGTTACCCTCATATTTCAGAGGAGTGGCGACTTTTCATCGATGCATCGGTCAACAGCCTTAAAGTCGTGCTGCTTCATATCGGTAACAAACAGCCATCTGTCCCGATCGCATATGCCACAAAACTCAAAGAACCATACGAAGACATGGAATTAATATTACAGCTGATAAAGTACCAAGAGCATAATTGGAAAATATGCTGCGATCTGCAAGTTGTCGGATTACTCATGGGTGTTAAGCATGGATTTCCAACCCACCAGTGCTTTTTGTGTACATGGGAAGGTCGCAAAAGAGATCAGCATTAGACTGAATTTAAGTGTCGCGGCTTCCACATACTACAAAGTAGGCGTAGAAAGTATAGAGAATCTACCATTGGTGCAGCCACAAACGAGCGCCGATTATAAAAATATTGTCGCAGAAATGATTTCGGCATATGGCGAAATGGGCATATTAATGTCGCTAAAGATCCATTTCTTCACAATCATTTAGATTTTTTCCCTGATGATTTAGGAGCTTGTAGCGATGATCATGGCGAAAGGTTCCATCAGGACATTGCGGCTATTGAAAAGGACAAGACATTACGCATATGCTTGGCGAATACTGTTGGTCTATTTGTCGCGATACTGACACAAATGCTTACAAACGCAAAAATAAAAGACCTAAGTTTATTTAAAAGCATTGAAATTTTTAATGTAATAATTTTTAATTTTACTATAACAAAATTAATAAAAAAAATTCGGGTTTTTAACGAACTGAAACCGTTACAAAAAAACAAATAGCCATTTTTTCAAAAAAAAAAAAATTCAGGAAAATCTGAGAATTGATAAAAATCAGTTTTAAAAAATTTGACGTGATACAGACATTTCCACGGTCTGCCTGCAAAAATTCAGCTCGATTGGATCACGGAAAAAGGCTTAAAAATCGATCCAAAATCTTTCACACAGGCGGACAGACGGACACTACGAACTTTATACATAAAAAAAATAAAATTCTGACGTGTACATGAAAATCGCCGATACACGTGTATTTTTATTTTTTCTCCCCTTTCCGAAAAAGTATATTTGGTTCATAGGACATAACAAAAGTTCGTTTTTGTAACGCGGTGTAATCAATTGGCTAAAGAAATACATATGTATGTATATACTAAAAACTAAACGCAAATTTAGATTAATAGGCTTATTGGAAGAAACTTTGTCCATGGGATGGTTTGTAAAATTTTACTTTACAGCTCTATCTAAAAGCCAATCTGGTGCTATGATATACCGTTATGGGGCACTGACTCGTTCTCCTATATAAAGAAAATCTAAAAACAAAATTCAGCCAAATATAACATCTACTGACAATTGGCAGCCAGTTCAGCATAGTAATCAGCGCCTTCGTCGTTGTCGACCGAAGTCTTCCCATGATCATTAATGCAACAAACCTACATATATAGTTTCTCAAGTATCCTGCAGTACCGCCCCCTACATATGGAGGCCATCACACTATGCCCCCACAGAAGAGGATCGGTTTAACCACCGCCTCAAATGTTCATTCAACGACCCTGGGACCAAGGTCCCGTTTCCTGCACACAGATCTCCTGCAGGTGTATATGGCCCCAATGGCCCTATCAACCCTAGAACGAACGTTGAGTTCCCAAGATAGTTTACTATCGAATCACGTCCAGGTATTTAGCACTATCCGAGATTATCAGCTCCGTGCCATTTATTCTTAAGTTACCAACCTTCTAATTCCTGGTCAAGAGTACCAACTCAGTCTTCTGTGGATTGACACCAAATCCACAGGAAATACTCCAGGAGCTTAGAATTTGCAGTAAAGATTCCATACAACGGGACAATGTGTTCAGATGTTTACCCATGACAGCCACCGCCACGTCATCCGCATAAGCGACGGTTCTTTTCCCTAATCTGTCGAACTGACTCAACAAAGTGTTTATCGTCAACTTAATAAGTTCTAAAATCCTTTACGATTTTTTTTTATTAAGAGCTACAAATAGGTAAAATCGCAAATTAAATTCTTACTTAATTAACCGAGCACGTTTTGATGGCGAAAATAGAATACGCAACCCTCGCGCTGATTGCCTAGCGCACTACCAACTAGCATACCGAGATTTTATTTTAATTCTCCACAAGAATATATGACAATTTTCTGTGAGGGAGTACCAGTTTTTGAGCCACAACGTTCAATTTTGCGTACCACATCTGCTCCACTAATGACATGACCGAAAACAACATGCTTATTGTCTAACCAATCAGTTCTGTAATAGCAATTCAATAAAATAAATAAGTGTGTAATTAACTGTATATAATAAAATATTTAACGCACTTTGTGGTACATATAAAAAACTGTGAACCATTTGTATTTGGACCAGAATTAGCCATCGACAAGGTACCAAAACCATTATGTTTCAAAGTAAAATTTTCATCAGAAAACCTTTTACCATATATTGATTTACCCCCAGTGCCATTATTATTAGTAAAATCTCCACCTTGACACATCTAAAAATAAAACGGTCACCAATTTAGTCCACACTAAAAGGTAATAATACTTACGAATTCGGGTATAATACGATGAAGTGTACTTCCTTTGTAACCAAAACCATGCTCATGTGTACATAAGGCGCGAAAGTTTTCAGCTGTTTTGGGAACAACATCAGCTCTTAAAAGCATGACTATTCGCCCTACATCGTTGCCACTAATGCGTATATCAAAAAATACCTGAGGATTGCGCTTTTCTGACTTTTCGATAACAGCGGGACCTGTAGGCTCTTTCAGTTCTTTTTCTTTAACCGATTTTTCATCTACTACCTCGTTGCCATTACTTTCTTTAAGAGTCGCTCCAGCATGTTTTTGCAACCAGTCGTCATCTGCCCAAACTGGTTTAAAACTGCCTTCCTTAATTCGCACCGGTTTAGCCAAATTCACTCGTATCGTTCGACCAAAAAGTTCAGCATCATTCTAATTGAACACCAAATACACAAATGTATTAAACTAACATTAACAAACAAAAAAGTCGGTATAGCCTGAAACTTAAAAAATAAAACCTACCATATTGTCTATAGCTGATGCAGCATCCTCAGCGGACTCATATTCTATAAAAGCAAAACCTCGATGCTTTTGGGACTCGTAATCCACAGGTATTTGTATGTCGGCTATATCACCAAATGGTATGAATGCATCATTTAATAGTTTTTCTGTTACTTCGTCAGCTAAAGCACCCACGTATACAGTACGTTTGTCATTAGACATTGCTATTAATTTTTAAATACAAAATTCATTAATAGTTATACGTATATATGCATGCATATAACATTCCCTCCTAATCTATGTTTACGAATATATTTAAGGTTAGTTTAATATTATTTGTTTACATGTACATATCTTCATCCAAATAAATATCCATATGTATATCAATCAACCATTCACAATAACGTGATGTTTACAAGTATGATTTAGTTTTGTGTTGGTATTGGAGCTTTGCTGTGAAAAATTCTAAACTACGATAAACAATGCAGTTATGATAACCGGTGTTAAAAAAATACTAAAGGAAATAAATATAAGTTATTAAATAATATTAAGCAATATGTTTCGTACAGCTAAATATAAATTCGATGTAACAGAAGTTACGAGGAAACTAGTTGTTTCCTACCGTCGTCTCTTTGCGGTTATGCTAGTTGTTTGTGTCTTCTTCTACATATTGCCACCCATCTTTCGATATTTGTTCATGAGTGCACCGGAAAAAAAAGGTCGGTTAAATTTTTTTGTAAAATTCCTTTTTCATAAGTAATTTCTTCGTAGATCCCTTAATGCAATGTATGGATGACCGTTTGACACCATTTTTCTTACAAAATTTTGAGTTTGATGCCAATATACGTCACGTACCCCCTTTGGGCGAAGAACGAAACATTATTCCCTATGTTGGTAATGGTTACATAGGTTTGGAAATAGCTCATGATGCACCTTTAAATATAAAATATGGGCGTGCAATGCAGTTGCCCACACAATTTCATCCAGTCATCTCCGTTAAAGAAAATGAAGCTGGCAGAGAAGCTACGGTAGTAGAATATCTAACAGGAATTGTTTGGAGGTAAGTAAAATGTGAATAGGCTTTTTAAATTTCAATGATAGTCCATTTAAAAATCGTCTAATTTTTCAAAATTAAATTTAAAACAAGAACTACATATTATAACGACAAATTAAAATAGTCACTAAATAAAATATCGGTAAAATTCGTTTGTATTCTAAGATTTTTTAGGCTTTGAAAAATCTCAGATGAAAAATAAAAAACTACGAGGAGCTTGTTTGTATATCAAATTTTACGACGAACTCTGTTAAAAAAAAATCATTAATGTGGTCAATCAGTCAAAACTAAGTAGGTAATTTTTTCTTTAGTAGAAATTTGTAAACAGATTAGTACCCTAAGGCTAGGCTACTGAAATTTAATAAAAATAATAATAAAAAAAACACTACTAGAAAAATATTTTTGTACAGATTTTTGAAAATTCCAAAAATTGTATACATATGAATTGTTTAACGGAAGAAAAAGAGATCAAATATCAACGACATAATGTCCTATTAGACTTTTATCAATATTTTCAAAACAAAAGTTCATACATATTTATGATTTTGATACTGATTTTATTATTCATTACCACAAAATTGAATTTTGATGAAATGCACAGCAATTTTTCAACTACATACATTATGCGGTACATAAACAGTTTCCAAACCTTTATACATACATATCTTCACTTAAAATACAAAAGGGCGTAACAACACTTTATCGTTTTACAGGAGAAGCAAAATACTTTACAAAACCAATAACAACAAGGTGTAGTTGGCGTTTGAATTTCTTTAATAAAGTCGCAATTTTTGATCGCAGGGATCTAATTTTTTTTGTAAATATGTAGTTTTATAAAACGAACAAAAATCAATCAAGAACTCTATTTCGAATTTATTTGTTACGCCCTTTTGCATTTTAAGTGACGATATATTAATCAATATCTATTATGAATATTAAAAAATTAAGTTTTGGTAGGTACATATATCAAAATAATATAAAAGGGCCTCAACAATTTTAAAATTCGTTAAAAAATTTCAAACCTCAATATTTATGATTTGACAAAGCATTGCAAAAATTTTCTAGCATGTACGGGTAATAGGCGTTTTTAAAGAATGGAAACATACTTTTGTATGTATATGTGCTCATGTTTGGTTCCGTTTTTAGGTTTCAGTGCTTCTCAAATATATTTGTCTCCTATTCTTACTATGCACATCGTACACATCCAAGTATTCTTATGCAAGAAATAAAAATCACAAATACTCGCAATACAATGGAAGAAGTAAATATTATATTACCCCGGGTTCATTTTCCAAATCCTACTAAGCGAAACATGCAATTGGGTTCCACAGAGACAGCCAAACAATTTGATGTTATTACTGGCACGATCAATCCGAATTCTGATGATGCCTCTGTCATAATTGTGGTTACAATAGTTAAACCTCAAATGGCACGTATTATACAATTGAAAAAACGTGGTACCATTAAAATGGAAATTCCCATTGCTGTTCACTATTCAAAGCCTTTAAAGAAAAACCAGCAGCAACAGGTAAGCGCAACCATAGAAGAAACCGAACAAAAAGCAATTATGGCCATGACAAAAGTTTTGCAAAGTTTGCAAAGCAAAACGGAGTCTGCTAGCACAGCCATACACAATTACAGACAATCTCACATAAATATTTGGGCCGATCTCTGGGCTACCGGTTTTACAATAAGTACTTCTAAAGCGGAGAATAGCTTAAATGGAGATCGCATTAATGCCACTATGTATGCCGTATTATCTCAAACTCGAAGTTATGAATTTGAGGAATTTGTTTCGGTATCGGCGCCTTCAAAACCGGATATTGCAAAAGCTTTAACTTATGCGGAAGGTTGCTACGATTCTTATCACACATTGCAAGCCGATAATTTGTGGTTGCCCATGAACTCTTTAGAGAAATTAAATAAACTTGTTTCTACTTGGATGCTTACGTTGGAAAAACAAGGATGTCATAATCTTATACGCGCAGGGTCTTCAGGTGTTATACAGGCTATGGTGCTTAGCTTTGGCAGTTTTCGTTTTAGTAATCAACATTTGGAGTGCAATATGCATCCAAAGTATTTACATCGAGATTTTCACTTTCGTCGCTTAAATTATGGCAATCGTACACATCTCAACGTAACAATAACAGTGACCGATGATAATAAGGCTGTTATAAATGTTGCTTTGGACCGTTCTGATCGTAGTTATTATGCTTGCGATGGTGGCTGTGTAGATGAGCCGGTTTTATTAACGTAAGTACCTTTGTATGCTATTGCTTTCGAAAATGATAGATCACAAATACATACATTTTAATAAATTTTCAGTCAAAACCGTCGACAATTTCCAGTGAAGCTCACCGAACCACTGACTGCTATACTTTATATTACAGAAGACAAACAGCATATGGTAGAGTTACATGATGCGTTACATGTTAAAGAGGTGGCTGAGGGTAGGATTTCTTAGATTATTCAAACAATATTTACATATATAAATAAATGTCTTTTTATTGTGCTTATAGCCCCTGCTCACGAACAACATGTAATAGCTTTACATAAACATGGACATCAGTTGGGTGGTCTTCCCACACTTTTTTGGGTTTCTGTTTGTGCAATAATTATAGTATTCCATATATTTCTGTGTAAATTAATAATTAAAGAATATTGTGAGCCCTCTGACAAAATAAGATATCGTTACAATAAACCGTGATTTTAGGTTAACTAATCTATTTCTCATTATAATGTTAAATTACATTTTTTACTTGAAACTAAACATAAAATACAATTTAAAACATTTTTTTTATAAACTCCTATTAAATCAACAAAACTATTGTTGAAAAAGGCTATAAGTGGTAGCTTCATTTAGAGAAAAAATTAAAAATTGTATTGTAACACTTAACAAAACAATAGCGGAATTCACCCTTGATTGTAAAGTCCCTTGTAGACCTTGTTAATCTTATAATTTTAGTAAAAATACTAACATTTACAACACTGCAACAACAAAATAGCGGTTTTCACCCTTTGTATTAAGTTTAAAACTCTGCTATATATAATACGATTTTATACTTCAAAGCGCGAGTGTCTTTTTCCTATGCATTGTAAATTAATGAATTTGCTGAGTGAGAGAAAGAGACAGACAAAGTTTCTTCAACTGTTTTATTCTGGTAAATTCACACACTTGTTTACTACTGCTTTTTGTGGGATTTTTCAACCACAGCGTAGTATATTTAAGTCTAATACGTTTTGTTGTTGCTGTGTTGTAAATGTTTGTATTTTTACTAAAATTATAAGATTAACAAGGTCTACAAGGGACCTTACTATCAAGGGTGAATTCCGCTAATGTATTACACTAAAATATACTACGCTGTGGTTGAAAAATCCCACAAAAAGCAGTAGTAAACAAAGTGTGTGAATTTACCAGAATAATACAGTTGAAGACACTTTATCTGTCTCTTTCTCTCACTCAGCAAATTCATTAATTTACAATGCATACGAAAAAGACACTCGCGCTTTGAAGTATAAAATCGTATTAAATATAAAAGAGTGGTACACTTAATACAAAGGGTGAAAACCGCTATTTATTTAGCTTTACCAAGTAACACTCTACAATATATGTACATACATACATACATAAAAATATTTATAAATGTATTTCATTAAAATTTCTGTTTTCAAATAAAATTAAAAAAGGTAAAAATGTGTTATTAAAAACAAATAATAAATAAAACAATTATGCAATTTCGTACTTGTTTATTGTTTTTTATTAAATGCAATATGTTTCAACAATAATTTTTCATGATAGGACAGTAATAAGTGCAAAGTTCTATAAAAAAACTGCAAATTTTCTTAAAAGTATTTTAAAAGTTTTACTTAAACTTAGCAAGTGAAGAAGCTTCAATGATATCAGTTTGTTATAACTATTACTTATTTTGTAACTTCGTGCATGGCCTTGGCCAGATATTCTAAATTTTTACTGGTAACACCAGCCATCGAAATGCGTCCATCTTTAGTTAAATAAATGCTAAATTCTTTGGCCAAACGTTCAACTTGTTCTGGTTTCATGCCGGTATAACAGAACATACCAATTTGATTGGTAATATGGTCCCAAGATTTTTTGGAACCATTTTTAATCAAATTACTCTTCAATTTGTCACGAACACCAATAATGCGATCGGCCATCACTTTGACATCCTTCAACCATTCAGCGCGCAAAGGCCCATCGTTTAAAATTTCTGCTACAATACGCGCACCATGAATGGGTGGATTAGAGTATAAAGCACGGATAAGGATTTTGATTTGGGAAGTAACTCGATCGGTTTCTTCTTTGGTAGCACCGACCACTGTGAAAGTGCCAGCACGTTCCCCATAAAGACCCATATTTTTTGCAAAACTTTGCGCTAAACAGTATTGATGACCTTCAGAGTCGAAAATATGAATGGCTTGGGCATCATGATCGACATCACCGGAAGCAAACCCTTGATAAGCCATATCGAAGAAGGGATATAAATCTTTTTGTTTAATTAATTTGGAGAGTTCCAGCCATTGTTCTTTGGTAGGGTCAACACCAGTAGGATTGTGAGCACAAGCGTGCAACATTATGATTGATTTAGCAGGAATTTTCTAGATAAGAAAAAAGTAGTAAACATTAGACAAATACTAGAATCAAATTAATCTTTTAAATAAATGAAATAATAAAGGAATTAATTAATTTATTTGTTTTATTTATTATTATGGGTGAGATCCAAAACATCAAAACACATTGTAGTGATGCGGTTGTGATATAGTAATTCACGTCGACATTTTTAGTCTTGCAAAAACGCGGTGTATTTTTTTAACCATAAAAACAACATATAGAAAATAATTTTACACTAGCGGAGTTCAGTGTTTGATGCAAATGGTCTTGCGAAAGTGCAAATGCAAAATATTGTATATTTTGATTGCAATCCAACAACAAAATACACAGAATTATTAAGGCCCTAATCATGTACAACGCAGCGCAACGCCACAGAACTAACGCAACGCCAAAGAATAACATTGAAAGCACAAACAATGTCATAAATATTTTGTTATTTTGTTGTTGCTTTCTACAGAAATTCACATTGCGTTTTAAAATTTCAAACGCTCCATTGCTTGTGTCGTTGAAAATTTTAAAACGGTACATGAATTTCTGTTGAAAGCAACAACAAAATTACAAAATATTTATGACATTGTTTGTGCTTTCAATGTTATTGTTTGGCGTTGCGCTGCGTTGTACATGATTAGGGCCTAAAACTGTATAGCTTTTTTTGCAAGTCGCACAGCTGACATTTGTAAAAAAATCTACTAATGCTGCGATAATTTCTTTTACACTTTTTCGTGGTATTTTCAAACAATTTTAAAAAATAATCAAACTTCTCTCGTTAGATTTCATTCAAGAGAACAAGATTTTTAATTTGCTATTTTGCAAGTCCATTCGCACCAAACAATGAATTCTGCTACTGACTTTTGCATTTCGCACTACCCATGAGCGAGTGCGAAGAATCAGTGCAAATTTTTGCATAAAACATATGTTCAACGTCAGTTTAATGTCGTTGAAAATCTAAAGCCTTTTTCAAAAATATTTTTTTTTAAGTTCGAATTTTTCACAAAATATGCATTTATAACAAAAATATGTAATTTCATCAAATATATGCACTAACAAGTCGATGTAATTTTTAAGCAAAGTTTCATAAAGTTATAAAGGTTTAGCCATTATCAGGCTTAAGGGAAAAAACATGCATTTGCATGAAACCCCTCACCCTGATGCATTACTCAAAAATATTAGTTTAACAGACTTTAAAGTTTTAAATTTACACCCAACTTAAATAATAGCGGTTTTCTCATTTTGTATTTAGTGTACAACTCTGCCTTATTTAAAACGATTTTATACTACAAACCGCGAGTCTCTTTTTCATATGTATTGTAAATGAATACATTTGCTGAGTGAAAGAAAGAGACAGATAGAGTTTTATCAACTGTTGTATTCTGTACCCATTAGAGATGAGCGATATTTCTGTACCTGTGATTTAATCACTGTTACTGAAAAATCACGAATCACAGTTGTGACCAAATTTGTCAAGTAACAGGTACTTTCTAAGTCTTTCTTTTTGTATTTTGTTACATATACAAATTTATGGTATTTCACAGTTTGTGTGGGTAATAGCGTTTTTTGAACGAAATGTCGAATGTTATTGCTGTTCCTTTCATTCTCTCTTCTATCTTATTAGTATTGTTTTAAGCCAAAGTTTATTTGTTCAAGTATGCTTGTATAAGTAAACAGATTTGAAAGCTCTTACAATTTGTTGTTTTTTCTTTACAAAGTGCTTACAAAAGCTCTTGCGAAAGCTCGCGCATTGTACATATAGCTTGGCCGCAATTGCTATAAATGAACAGAAAACTGATAAACCGTGATCACAATCACAGTTTAAAGGAGCAGTGATTTTTAAATCACATTCACTAATCACGATGATCTTTAAAAATCACGGGATCGCTCATCTCTAATGTATATGAAAGTAAACAGATTTGAAAGCTCTTACAATTTGTTGTTGTTTCTTTGTAAAGTGCTTACAAAAGCTCTTGCAAAAGCTCGCGCATTGTACATATAGCTTGGCCGCAATTGCTATAAAAGAACAGAAAACTGATAAACCGTGATCACAATCACAGTTTAAAGGAGCAGTGATTTTTAAATCACATTCACTAATCACGATGATCTTTAAAAATCACGGGATCGCTCATCTCTAATGTATATGAAAGTAAACAGATTTGAAAGCTCTTACAATTTGTTGTTGTTTCTTTGTAAAGTGCTTACAAAAGCTCTTGCAAAAGCTCGCGCATTGTACATTGTACAATCACAGTTTAAAGGAGCAGTGATTTTTAAATCACATTCACTAATCACGATGATCTTTAAAAATCACGGGATCGCTCATCTCTAGTGCCCATGTTCTGTAACACTCAATTTACATGATGAATTTTATGACGTCCAATTTTGGACGTCATTTTTTGTTTGGTAGCAAGCGGTGTAGAGAAGAAAGAAGGGTAGAAAAATAGACTTGATTTCTGTTTTCATGGTTTTTTTTTGACACTTTGCTTTACACTTTTTTCTGTTCTTTCTGTTACGTTTTATTTTTATATTGTCATCAACTGGATTGAATGAAAATGAAAAAAAATTAGACGTCCAAAAAAAACCATCGTATGAATTTGAGTAGTTTTTGGTAGCAACTTCAAAAGGGAATTAAGAAAATTGGACGTCATAAAATTCATCATGTAAATTGGGTGTAACTCTCACTTCGAGAAACTTTTATATTCTTTATATTCTTTGTCTCTTTATTATGATTTGATATTTATCTATTTCTTTAAAAGCTTTTAAAGTTTTTTTTTCGATTGAAGTGCGAGAATTGAAACAAAAATGCCATAAATTGATACAAACAACTGTTTTCTCACTTAACTGCGCCTGTAACATTTTTAGCGAGTAATAGCTGTCACGTAATGAAATTACTCGCCAATTTACAGAAAAAGTGTGTCTCTAAAATTTTTGTGAGAATGTTCCCGCATTGAACTGTCAAATAAACTCACGCATAAAAACGGGGTGAGAAAAAATATAACCACTAAAAAATATATTAAATACGCAAAATGCAATGAATAATAACATGGAAAAGATAAGTATTTTGTTTTTGACTGATTTTTTCATTGTTTAATTATTTTGCTTTTAACATTTTTAAAAATATATGAATGTTTTCAAAGCTATTATTTAAACAAAAACTAAAGTCGCACTCTTTATTATTTGCTATAGCCGACGATTATATTTTCGCCGCCGTCATTAAAAAATTTTCCAATTTAGTAAATTTTGGCCGCTGTCAACGATATGTTTGACTGTCGTTCTCAACGTCTGCAAGTTCACACCGGCTTCAAGTGGAATATTATGACAACGTAACAACGTAATCTCTTTAGATAGTTTTCGACATGAGTTACAGACACACTTTTTTCTCACTTAACGAGAAACGATGAATATTATGTTTCACATCTTTTCGATGCGAGAAGTTCTCACCAAAGTTACAAAGTTATTAAAAACTAAGTTGCAAACAGAACAAGTCATAAACGATTAAAATCTGTTAACAATTTTTGATTTTATTCACAATAGACAAAACATTTTAAATAATTTAGGCATTTCATAAAACGCAATATTTGTATGGGAAGCGTAAGATAAAGGGCAAGTATGACTCGAGAAAATATAAGGACAAAAAACTAATTGAGGTCGGTCATACAATATATCCCACTACGGGCGACTCCTGGGCATTTATGGCACTTTTTCTTCAATATATTTTTAGTCTGTATTGAACATTATGTATGGGAGCCCCTTAATGAATGGAGATAGCGGGTTGGTATGTTAGAAATAAATGATTGGGAATGAAAACAAAGTGGTGTTGGTCATACATTTGACCCATCTAGGGACATCCTAGGCACTGCAGGGGATAAATATTATGGAGCTATTTGGCTCCAAAAAGGCTGATGAGCTAACCGCTGAACAGGTAGCTTCATTGGCATGGGCTAAGGCCCACACTGCTGGGCTTCAGAGCGTTTCACCTCCTGCTTCTGCGAAGGCAATGAATAACCAGCAACGTTCGGAGGAAGAAGTGACAGTCATTAGAAAGCAACCAGGGACAAAACGTTCCAGACACGCACTGAAGCCATCTAACAGGTCCTACAGCGACAGAGGTGCTGCTGATGGATCTATCTCCCACTCTTAGTGGTACTTAGTGAAGCAGCGGCCGATGGGTGTCTTCTGGAAGATCCTGAGTGAGCATCCAGGAGCACTGCCTCAATGTGACGATGCTGCCTGGTACCAGGGTCACGTTCAGTTGATGGCGTGTGTGGACGAACGCTCAGCGTTTCTGCTGAAACCTGCCATTGGATCAATTGGGAATATATGGGAAGGTGTTAGGCTCGATGTGGTTTCGGTGAGTGAGATACCACGGCGACCTAGATCCATCGCTACCATCCCAGCTGAACCTTCTCCATCGGAATAGATCTTGAGGATTATTCAGTGCTGCAACCCCCAACTTCCCACTCATGACTGGAAAGTTGTCAAGGTTTCAGAAGTTGAAGGATCCTCAAGAACGGCGATTATAGTTCTGAATCAGGACTCCATGAAGCCGCTGAGGGAGAAATAGGGCAAGATTTAATATGGTTTTAGTACTATCCTGCTCCGTGTCTACCGATGCGATGACAACGGCGATCCCGCTCCGACGGTTGCAAAACCTATGTAGTCTGCGGACTGCACGACTAAGGACGGTTTCGTTCATTCATGTGAAAAAGAAGACACCCCGTCCGTCTCTGACATGCTGGGTGACCTCTTTGAGCGCATGGGTGAATTGGCTGATGAGGACGCCCTCCTGGAATCAGATCAGGAGGACACCAATTTCACGATCGTCGATACTGGGCATGTTTAAGGTGACACAGATAAACCTTCACCACTCTAAGGCAGCATCCGCTGCGCGGCTCCTCCGGGTGGTAGAGAGGAAGAGGAACATGTAATGAACCAAGAACCATGGATCTACAAGGATCGGGTTTGCGGTTTGACCCTTAGGGGCTATAAGCTACTATATTCCAAAGGACCAGGTAAAATAAGATCTTGTATTTTGGCTAAAAACACGTTGGATATCTTCATTCTTTCTGACTTCAGTGATGAAGACACAACATCAGCGGCCCTGGCTATATGGCGCATGGCCATGGTGATGGGCCACCAAATAGGCTCGTTCCTGGCTTAGTAGCCAAAGCTGGCTCCATGGGTACCCCGGTGGTTATCTGTGCTGATGCGAATACGCACCACACCACTTGGGGCAGCTCTGACACCAACACTAGAGGTGAGTCGCTATTTTCTTTTATCTGTAATAGTAATTTGGAAATAGCAAACATAGGCGCGGAACCTACGTTCATTGTAGCACAAGCAGGAGGTTCCGACTAAGTAAGTAGTTTGGCGGTCTCTAATAACTGTTCCTTTTCGGACCACAGATATCTTGAGTTTCAATTAGGTTTACGCCCCTTGGGGGCTTGTACTTTTGTGAATAGGAGAAGAACGAAGTGGGACTATCAGGCTAGTCTGCTCGTTGATTCTCTAGGCTCAGTCTCTGTCATTAGTGGCGTTACGGAGACTCAAATGGCGGTGGAATTCCTTTCGGAGACACTGCGTCAGGCAACGACACTGTCCAATAGGCCAGTGGTTAGAAAGGAGAGGGGCAAGCCACCATGGTGCAGCCCTGAGTCTCGTAAAGACTATCGTCTGTTATTCAATATGGCTAAGCATCTGGGTAACTGGGCGGAATATAAGTTGGCATTGATTAGGTTTAAGAATCTAGTTAGATCGTCGAAACCGAACGCCTGGAGGAACTTCTGCAGCGGCGTGGAAGGCTCCTCGGAGACAACCCGATTGCGCAAAAGAATGGTTTCTGGCCCTAGCTACATTCAGAAAGCTGATGGCAGCTGGACTACGAATAGTCAGGAGACGTTGGATGTGTTAATTGACGCACACTTTCCTGGTAATTCCCTTCCAACACCACGGAATAACAATTTTTAGAGCCTGGACCTGTGTCCATCTCTCTGTGCTGACAGACTCGATTGGGCGATAAGGAGCTTCAACTCCTTTAAGTCCCCTGGTCTGGACGGTACCATTCCGGGATACCTTCAGAAAAATGCGGACCTTCTAATTCCCTGGCTGTCCGCTATTTACACGGAATGTATCAGTTTCCCGTACATTCCTACCCGCTGGGCTAAGTGCA
Organism: Pollenia amentaria; assembly: GCA_943735925.1. Classification (NCBI taxonomy): domain Eukaryota; kingdom Metazoa; phylum Arthropoda; class Insecta; order Diptera; family Polleniidae; genus Pollenia; species Pollenia amentaria. The sequence continues at coordinate 125,627,069 of OX031007.1, forward strand.
GTGTGGTTTTCATTAAAAAGGGAGGGAAAACCTCCCACACCAAGCCTAAGGACCACAGGCCTATCAGCTTGTCGTCATTTCTTCTCAAGACCCTTGAGAGGGTCTATTCCATAGATTTATCGGAAATCTACGCGGCTGCAGGATCATTGACTCCACGATTGGTGCTACCAATGTTTGCAGACTGGTGCAGAGGGGCACCCTGCAAGGTGGGGTGCTGTCCCCTCTATTATTGAACTTGACGGTAAACACTTTGTCGTATGCGGATGAAGTGGCGGTTGGGGTCATGTGTAAACACCTGGACACGTTATCCCGTTGTATGGAATCTGCATTGCAGATCCTAAGCTCCTGGAGTACCTCCTGTGGACTTGATGGCAATCCACAGAAAACTGAGTTTGTACTCTTCACCAAGAAGTACAAGGTTGGAGATTTTAGACTTCCTAGGCTAAATGGCACGGAGCTGATAATCTCGAACAGTGCTAAATATCTGGGCGTGATTCTCGATAGTAAACTATCTTGGGAACTCAACGTCGTTCAAGGGTTAATAGGGCCATTGTGGCTGTAGGAGATCCGTGGGCAGGAACTGGGGCCTTGGTCACAGGGGCGTTGATGATCACGGGATCACTTCGGTCGACACCGACGAAGGCGCTGTTTGATATTCTGAACTGGCTGCCAGTTGACATCATGGCGAACAGCTGGCCCTAACTTCCGCGATTAGGCTAGGGGCGGTAGTTCAATGGTCTTCACGGGACTACGGTCATGCCAGGGTCACGCTGCGCGCATCGTGTGACCTGGCGGGACCGGACTATTGCACTTCGGTGCTTTGCTCACAGTTCATTGCGGTAATGGTGATGAGCTGATGGTTCCATGATGAGCATTAGAGTAGGTGGAGGTTTCTTCATCGATGAATTGGGCATAATAGTCTCTTTTAGGCTGCCCGATGGCAGTAGTGTACTGCAGGCGGAAATCTCCGCCAAATGGCGGGCAGCAAACTGGCTGCGATACTATTGTATATCGATAGATATATGTACATTTACGGACAGCAAGGCTGTCATTGCAACTCTGGCTGGTGCCTTCACGATATCTATATATGTGAACAGTTGGATGCCGAATGTCCGCAAATGAGATCGCGAAACATTCCAGGGTTACGCTGGCATAGGTACGAGGGCACAGTGGATGCCCGGGCAACCAAATTTCGGACAGTCTGGCCAAACAGAGCAATCTTTTGTCGACGACCTGATCGACATTAATGGTGCGCTGCAAGACTCATCGGACACGAGTCATATAGAAAGGCTTAGGAAAAATGGCAAGGGATTATACCTGCTCGATGGCCAGGACTTTATGGCCTGGCTATGAAGGGGGAAGAAAGCTCGTGCTACTTGGTCTCGGTAGAGACCAGATAAGGACGGTGATATCGGTCATTACGGGTCACTGAGTGATAGGGACTCATTCGGGGAGAATGGGTCTTGAATATAATGACTACTGTTGGATTTGTCATGATAAGGAGGAGGAGGAGATGGTGTTTCACTTTCTCTGCCAATGCCGCGGTCTCAAGGATATAAGGATTGGACGATATGTCTAATATGGTACTGAAATCTATCTCTCTGTTCCGCAGGGAGTCGGGTTGGTTCGAGGCTGCAGTGACTTCTGGGGAATATTCTGGTGAATACTGGCTGACTATTGTCATGGGCTAAGGGTATCACAAAGGGACCGCTATAAGGACCCAAGTGTGCCGTCCTCGTGTCGGCTGCCCATTGAACCTAACCTAACCTATCTTTATCAGAACTTTAAAAAAAATTGTTCTAGTTTAATGTCTCCATCGATTTCAATTTCACTCCATTTCGATTACCAGAACATGGTGATATACTTATGCACATTTATTTTAAAATATATAAAAATTAAAACAAATAAAAAAAAAATTACCAAACAACATTGCCAAACCATTTTTTAGATTTTAAACCGCAGCGTTGGCAAGCCATTTTGGTTTCTTCCCATTGCTTAAATTTTTGTACGGTTGGCAATTTCTGCCTTGGTAGCTTCGAAAGTTTGTTAAAATGTAGCATGGATTATTTTAGAGTGGATATTTTTGATAAAAAACCTTTTAAGGGAAGTTATTAGTCCTAATGCCAAATTCTTCTTAGAACTTAGTTACATATTTTTTTTTTAATAAAAGGATACTTACATTTATATCATCCAAACATCCTTTAAAGTCCAATCCACATGTATTAGGGTCATAATAACGGTACTTTTTAACTGGTATACCCGCATGTTCGAAAATGGGGATATGATTACCCCATGTTGGGTTCGGCACATAAATTTCACGATTACCTTCCCAGAATCTACTTAAGAAAGCAGAACCGATACGTAAACTACCAGTACCACTTATACCTTGAGCTGTGGCATTACGCTTTTCATGTAAAACCTGAGAATCTTTACCTAAAGCTAGTTCAATAGCCTTGTTATAAAACTCGGGTATACCCAAAATAGTAGCATATTCCTTGTTTAAATTTTTGCTAATTACACGTTGCTCAGCCTTAAAATAATAAAATCAAATAAATTAAAAAAAATAATAATAATAATAACACTGCGCTAGTCGTAAATCTTATCAAGCTGGGCATACCCCCCTGTACAGAATAACCAAAAAAAAAATCTTTCACAAAAGAAGTCGCGAAAAAAATTTTAAGCAAAATAAAATAACAAAAAATTGTATTTTATACAGTTGGATTGATTTAAATTTAACAATGATCCAAAAAGTATAAGAAATATCGTTTTGTAGTACTTTAGCATTTAAATTTTTAATCGCGAATATGAGCGCTAACTTTGAAAAACGGCTATCACCATTGAGTTCACCGTACTCGAATAAGCTTAACCGGTAGGGTGCCCAGCTTGTTAGAAAAGTGTCAAATTCGGGCACAGTGTAATTATTAATAATAAACTTACTTTTCGAACACTAGGCAACACCCAAGGATTGCCGTTGTCATCGCGATAGGCACCTACGCCCAAATTGATACGATTTGGATTTGAGTCACGTTTAAAAGCTTCGGTAACACCTAAAATAGCGTCGGGTGGACCCATTTTTACGCCATCAAACCATGATCTTAAATGAATATTGAATATATACAAATTAAGTCTCCAATACATACATCCGTAACAAAGCTAGGAACGCACTTAACAAATATTTGACGCCCCACACGTAGCCACTATTTTTATTAAACATTTGTTTGATTTTGTATAACGTCTTCTAGAACAATAAAGTTAATTAAATTAATCATTCACCCCTATCGTGAATAATAAGTTGAATTTTTGTTCCCATGAAATTTTTATTCCCCTCGATGGGAAAAATGCTATCATAAGCTCCCGTGAACAATTTTTCGCGCTATCAATTCTCAGTAAATGTAGAGGAAATATTAAAAACATTAAAATTCAAAGAAATTTGTGTTCAAAAATATACACAAAATATATACAAAGAAAAGTTAAAAAATTAAAAGTATAATATGTTTTATTGGAGTGATAGTTTGATTGCAACATTAGCTTATTGCACTTTTATATACATAGTAAAAGAATTTCTAAAATTCTGCCACCAAGCCTTTGGAAAGCTTCACAAATCCTCAGGAAATCGACCTGTTGTTTTGCTTTTGTTGAGTAATATACATATAAGTTTGAGCCTTTTTAACGGATCTTGACTTTAAAATTAATTTTGTAAGCTTTAATATTCGAATTATGAGAAGAATTACCTATACATATAAATGATTTGTTCCCCAGCAAAAATAAAGTGAGCAATTCAAAGGGAAAAGTGAAATAATTACGAGGGAAAACATTTTTCACGATAAGTGTGTTTTTCCCGAGAACATTTTTTTCAGGTTATTATTCTCATTTGAATTAATTATTTTCATGGGAGTTTTTCATAATCGCAAATACGTGAAAAGGGAAAAAATTACGAAGAAAAATTATTCACGATAGGGGTAAATATTGTTAAAAAGATCGTTGAAGGTTGACCAATATAGTGGTTACGCTTTTTTCGGATTTTTTCGCCAAATACTTGTTAAGTGTGAACATACCTTAAGACAAAAGGGCATTAAATAAGTTAACGAATTTAGTACGTGTCATAACATGGAAGTGATTTTGATGTGAATTTAAAAAAATATGTGAAAATCTGCGAATTGTGGGTGGTTTATTTTTTTTAATTTACATTAAACCAAATATTTTATTGTAATTATTTATTTATTTATTTCATACTTTCAATACATAGAAAGCCTTTAAGCCCAATTATGCATGTGTTGGCTGTTATCATATATCCATATTTTACTAAAATATTTTTTTATACATATTTATTAATATATAACTATGTAACTTCTAATTTAATGGCTACCCAACCACATAAGTATTACAAAATAATATTTTTTTTTATTTCTTATACTTATTTCTATGATAAACTCTTAAAAGCTCTTTTTAAAAGTATTATATGAGTACATAAACCGTCTAAAAGTTAAAGGTAAATTATTCCAGATTCGACATATCCTAATTTGAAAGGAACGTAAACAAATGGAAAGATGCATTTGTGGTATTTCTAGTTGCATATTACGAGTTGAGTGCATTGGCAGTCAAAATTTCATAATCTTGTAGAACTGAAGTAAAATGCGTAAATAAAAAAGTTATAAAAAGAACAACCTAATAATTGCGGGACTAGTTCAGTGGTTCTATTGTGGTCTCTAAAAGGAATATTATATATATATATATATATATCGCCTGAAAATCCTTTATATATAATTTAAATTTCTAAATATTGTTCCAATAAATATTTCAAGGCAGTATATGAGTTTGGACATAAGCAGGGCATGTGCCAAACGATATCTTATGCACTTAGGCGTATATGCCCTTAAGGCGTACAATCTTCTTAAAATAAATGAAACTTGGCTCGAAAGAGAGTTTATGTGAATCAAGGTATATTTATAGCAGGTAGTCTCGGAAAGCCTGCTGATTATTTTTTTATTTGCTTGTTTTGTGATACGAACTGTCAAATGTTGTTTATGTTTTTTTCAACACGTGTTAAATTTCTAGCTTAAAAATAAACAAGTTTTTTTAATCAAAGTAAAAAGTGATAAAATTAAAAAGAAAATTAAAGTGATTTATAATAAATAACAATTTTGGGTAAAGACTTAAATATATAATTAAAAAAAATTAACAAACAAAATGAATCTATTTTCGTTTAATGGCGTTTTACTTGTTTGTTTTTTATTTGTCTTTTATCAACTCCTTCGCTGTTTGACAGTTCGTATCACATAACAACAATAAAAAGCCCTGTTGTTTGTTTTATTGTACAATTATTGTAATCTCGCGGCTACCTGCTATAAATATACCTTGATGTGACTTTTAGAATTAAGTTTCGAGCCAATAACAATACCAATGCATTTATGAGAGTCGACAAATGTAATCTATTGATTATTAATATAAACGTTTGGATACCTAAAAGATTGGGAAGATAAATGAAAACAAACTGCCTTAGTTTTTGATGAATTAATTTATAGATGGATTTGGTGTATCCAATTTTTTTCAAAAATATTATTTAATTCAGAGTAAGTACTGTTTACAAAAGCTATTCTCCAGAATAGAAATGCAGTCATTTACATATGCGAGAAACAGTATAGGAACCAAAACGTACCCCTGTGGTACACAAGAGGTAATAATTCCAATACTAGAGCATTGGATAGAGATAAAAGCTAAGAACGACCTTTTAATTAAATGTAAATTAATTGACAAGCTTATTTAGAGAATTTATTCTTCCTTACGTGACAGGTTTCTCTTTTGTAGTATTTATAAGAAATTAAATATGTTTTTCAAATATGTGTATACAAAAACAAACAAGTAAGAAAGTATAATCGGCTAAGCCCGACCATATGACACCCTACACTACATAATTTAAAAAAAACTTTCAAGAGTGTGTCTTATGTGGAACTTATGGGCAGTCATGGACCCGTTAGAATATAATTATGTTATGAGGTTAAGATTAATGCAAAATTTTTTTGTTCCGAATAATTTTTAGATATGTTTATCTATATGAGATTTGTGTGCCTTTAAGTTATTTTATATGGGACCTTTCGTTAATTTTGGAAATACCAGCACAATTTCATCCTTAAAGATATTCTCGCCAAATTTGTTCTCAATACCAACATTTATAAAGAAGTTATAGCATTAAAAGTTTTTTTTTCCGAAGTAGAATTTGTATAGGAGCTTTTGACCATATGGACCGATTTAATTAAGTTTGGCAAGATGATTTAGATTGCATTAAAATAAGTTTGTACCAAATTTAATCTAAATATGAACATATTAAGATGATACAATAAGTTGCATTTGTAGTACTTACAGTTAGAGCTGTACTCGTGAGTGTTTTTCAACTCACGATTAATTTGCATTATGAAAAATGGCCCCAAATTTGGCGTAAATTTTAATTTTTTTTAAGCCAAATTTCCTGGGCCATATTTCGCAGCGCAGTTCGTTATATCATATAGGAAAAAGTTTTTGCGTCCTATTTCTGTTCTGTAAAATTTAATACTTTTAATTTATGTATGATATCCCTTAATGCAAAAAATTTTAAATTTTTAATAGAAAAAAAAAAAAAAAAATTAAAAATGTTTAAGAGTAAAAAAGAGAAAATCAAAATAACTATTTGAAGGGTTTTTTGTTAAAACATCATAGCCACCAAAAATAAAAAAATAATCGATTTAAAAATTAAAAAAAAATTGTAAAAATTTATCTTAAAAATTTAATCCTTTAGGGTGTCTTCTATTACATACCCAAAGTTAGGCAATAGCAACATAGTGGAAATTGTTGTTTTCAAAAATTAATGTGGCTTATGATTTTACTGCACAAATTTTTGTAAACATTATTATATATATGTAATATATGTAACTACATACAATCTACATAGAAGGTACATACATTGAGACACTTCTATATAAGATAAGTAGCAACAAGCAACAAATCGCATATATTTTACGGGTTTTAAAGAATTTCTATTAACCCATGTATAATTTTATAATTGTAAAAATAAGTAATTTTAAATAATACCAGCGGATACCCGGCGTGTGCTACTACGTTTCCCCTTCTAGTAGTCCCATTTTTGAAAAAATTCATAGCTTATGTGTCTATCTAAATAGGGATATATCTCTGTTTAAAATTTTAATTAAATCGCTTAGATTGTTTCGAAGAGGCAGAAAATTTCCTCTACCTCCCCTCGTGGTCCTATTTTTCAAAATGTATAGCTAATGTGTCCATATAAGTAGGGATCTATCTATGTTTTAAATTTCATAAAAATCTGTAAGTAGCTTCGGAGAGGCAGAAATTGGCCCTAAATCCTTTCGTGGTCGTAGTTTTGGAAAAATGTATAGCCTAAAACAATCTTAAACCCGTCGTGGTCCTATTTTTAAAAAAATGTATTGATAAAGTGTCCATATAATTACGGATCTATCAATGTTTTAAATTTCATTAAAATCTATGACGTAATTTCAGAGGGGTAAAAATTTCCCCATTACTCCCGTCGTGGTCCGAGTTTTAGATGTAAATGTATGGGTGGTTACAGAGTCTGTAGAGGACATAGAAACATTTTTTGTATTTTAATAATCATTAAAATAAAATATGTAATTTTTTCAATACAGATCTCGTGCATTGCTTATGAAGTTATTTGTACGAAGTTTGAATACTCTTACTGTTACCATTCACCAGATGTACAGAAATCTATATGGCATTTGTATTGAAGCTGTCCCACCTATGTCTTCAATAAGGCAGTGTGCCATATGTACCATATTTTTTCCAAATTTGTAAATTGTAGCTGTGCCCGTCCTCTAGATATACAGAAATCTAGTTTGATCTACGCTCACTTCCCCAATCCTACACATTACTTACAGATGAAGTCTCTATATTGATAGCCATTCTAAATGTACCAAATTAAGACAATTTTATATTTACTGTTCTTCAATATACGGGATTCTATTTTGTGCTTACTTATCTAATCGCGCCCACTTTTTGACTTATTGCGTATTGAGCACCAAGCTGTTTGTACCAACTTTGAAAACTTTAGCTATGACCGTTCTCCAGCTGTACAGAAATCTCTTTTGCATTTGTATGTAAGTAACCACGCTTACTTATCCACTTCCACATTTTTGTTGACGGATGTTGCGGGTCGATAACCCAGCCATGTGTACCAAATTTGGACAACTTTCATCTTACCGTTCTCTAGATATAAATAAATATATTTTATGCCACGCCTACTTCTCCAAACCCGCAAATATTTTGTCAGACGTTGTGTATTACTAACCAAGGTGGTTGTACCGAATTTGGAAATTTTGGCCCTTGTCGTTTTCCAGATATAAAGATTTCTACAATCTATTTGTATGGGAGGTGCCACTCCCACTATCCCAATTCCGGCCACACTTTGTCGGATGTTGTGTATTGATAACTAATATGTTTTTTTACCTAATTTGGAAACCTTGGCTCTTACCGTTCTCCAGATATACAGAAATCTATAACGTCTTTGTATGGGAGGTGGCACGCCCACTTCTCCAATCCCGTACATTTTTAGAGCGGCTGTGTAATGATAACCTAGTTATGTGTACTAAATTTGGACAATTTTTCTCTTACCGTTCTGTAAATATAAATAAATCTATTTTGTACCACGCCCACTTCTCCAATCACGCCCATATCAGATGTTGTGCATTGATAAGCAAGATGCATGTACCAAATTTGGAAACTAGGCCTTTACTATGTCTAGATATACAGAAATTTATATTGTCTTTGTACTAAAAATTTCCAAAAGATATATAAGCTATAGATCTTTCCAGACCATCAGTAATATACTGTTAAAGTTTCATGAAGATCGTTTCAGAGGTTTAGGCGCCTATAAGGTACAAACAAACATCTCCAAGCTAGTTGATGGTTGTAGGTGGGCTCTGGAGGGAGCCTTAGAAGAGTATATGTTGAGATTGTGCTGGGTGCCTGGTCACTGCAACATAAACGGCAACGAGATTGCTGATGTGTTGGCGATACAGGGCTCAGAGATGGAGGATCCTAATTATATGGAGGCGGTTAGGCTTCCAATAGGCTTCTACTTTGGAAAGATTAGAGAATGGATTCTAGGCGCGACGAATAGGGCCTGGGGGAACCGAACGGACTGCCGGGTATCACGGACGCTGTGGCCGGTGCTTAGGAAGTCCGACTAGAAGTTGTTGCTGGGCAGAAGTAGGGTCTGCGTGAGGACCATAAGAGGAATCATCACGGGTCATTGCATGATAGGCAGGATGGCGATGAGGTTGGGATCCGACGTGTCGGATATGTGCGGGTTGTGTGAGGACCCGGAGGAGCTGGAGACGGTTGTGCACATTTAGTGCCGCTGTCCCAGGCTACAGTGCAGCAGACTGAGGTGGCTGGGCAGCAGATTCCTAGGCGAATAAGGGGACATCCCGTGCTGTGGGCTCGAGAGTCTGATAGGATTCGTAATGGGGATGGCCTGGCTGCGCAGCAGGAGACTGGGAGCTAACCGCACATAGGGCGGATCGGTGTTGTGTTGAGTGAGGCTTTTCTCTCGGGTTTGGTCAGATCTTCCTTTTCTTATCTTTTCTAATGCTTTCGCTGTTTTCTTCACCTACTTTTTACCTATTTATTTCTAAACAAGGCATCACAATGGACCATATTGGTCTCTGGGTGAAGGTGTGAAGGAGATTTCACACCAGCCTTTCTACCTACCTTCCTACCTACAAACAAACAACCAAACAAACAAACAAATAAACATACATTCATTTTTATATATTCATATGTATGTATATAGATATGATAGATAGATTTGCAGCAAGAACATCATAAGCCGTATGAAGTAATTTACCATTTTTTTGTGCAATAACATCATAAGCCACCAAAAATTTAAAAAGTCATAACGCGCGGGTGTTTTGAGCTTCATTCATCGTTCCTGTACAAAACGTCTTTGTACACCCACACATCGTTCCATGCCTAATTAAAATCAGTTTTTATTTGTTATTGGTACTTATTAGGATATTCATTTAATTGGGCTTTTGCTTTAATCGGATAATCGCTCGATTAATTAAACGAGGTTTTGGTTTAATCGGTTAATAATCGGTTAACCGATTAATAAAGTTTTTTTTTATAAATTAAGTAATTTAAATAAATAACGATGCATAAATTATTTATTAGTAAAAAAACAATAACATAACGAACATAACAATTTTTGAACTAAAACAAGCCAACAAAAAAATAATTCATAAATATGTAATACATATTTTTTAATTAATACATAAATATTATTTATTAATTAAAAAATAAACTATGAGATCATTTTTATTAGTTATTTCAATTAGAGATGAGCGATATTTCTGTACCGGTGATTTAATAACTGATACTGAAAAATAACGAATCACAGGTGTGACCAAATTTGTCAAGTAACAGCTACTTGCTAAGTCGTTATTTTCTCATTTTGTTACATACACAAATTTATGATATTTCACTGTTTGTGTGGGTAATAGCGTTTTCTGCATGCAGTAACGAATAATGTTGCTATTTTTTTATTGACAGTAAGAAAACCACAATGTTTTTGTACATGATAAAAATACATGGTTAAAAAAAACTTTATTTGTAAAAATACATGTGTTAGTGCATATCTTGTTGTTTTTTAGGTTTTGAATCTATTCAATTGATTTGTGCAATAAAAAATTAAACATATACTAGAAAATATAATATACTTGTTTGATTTTATGATAGCTATAAAAGAAATGAAAACTAACAAACCGTGATCACAATCACAGTTTTAAAGAACAGTGATTTAAAAACCACGGGATCGCTCATCTCTAATTTCAATAGTTTAAGAAGATCTTAAACAATAATCATTTATATAATTAATTTGGATTAAATATTAAGGATTAAAACGTTTATTTCTTTAGTTTTAATAAAACTTGACTTGGAAAAAATTCATTCACTTATCATAGATGTTGGAGAAATCGAAAGCAACCCATAATACAGAATATCTAATTTCTCAGTCCTTATCTAATCTTCTAATTGTTTCGTTTAATTCCATTAAATGATTGATAAGAAAAGATTTGAGAAGGAACAAATAACTAAACACATATATATAAAAAGTATGTGAAACAAAAAATTGTTGACAGCAAGCACTAACTGCCGGCTCATTGATTTCGAACGTTAACGTTAGCATAGAAAATAACATTAAAAAAAACAAACTTTTTATATATAATTTTCTATGCGAACGTTAACGTTCGAAATCGATGAACAGGCAGTTATTTAAAATGAAGATCACCGAACACCATCTTTGTATGTATGAAAAATATTTTTAAAACGCAAACCTTTTGTATATGAAACGAAACAAATAATTAAAACCTAAAAAAAATATGCTTTAATACTACAAAAAATTAAAAATTTTGTTACGTCGGTTAATCGACAGATATTAACCGGCTTAATCGTTAATTGAAAATAGCCAATTTAAAATTAACCGATCAGTTAATCGGGTAGTAATTAATCGCTTAACCGATTAACGGTTAACCGAATGAATACTCAAGTACTTATTTATTATCTCAATAAATTATTGGCAATAATGAAAAAGTTCTTAAGCCTATTAGTTTTGTATGAGATCAATTTTAAACTCCTATTGTAATATAATCATCATAAGGATATAATTTCTTTGCTTTTTTTTAATTTCCTTATGTCACAGATCGAAAGTAAACGTAAGTTTTTATTTCAAATGTTATTACACATTGAAAAAAGATGAGCAAAAAGCCATTTCGTTATGACTTCCTAACAAATCGTACAGAATAAATGAAACTTTGCCCATGTGTACTTTTAAACCTGAATATCTCAAAGGTGCCCTTAACTTAAATTTATCTTAAGTCAACTTAAGCGCTTTTCCCTTTTTGCCACAGAAATATGTACATTAATTAATATTTTTGTAAGGAATTATGACAACTGCGTCTTTCTTCTAATTCTTCTTTCTAGTTATTTTAACAAAGGAACATCGTTAGCTGTTTTTCAAAATTAAGTAACTATTATGTATGTTAATTTTTTTGTATCTTAATTTTAATACAGTAATTTTACTAAGAATTTTGACATTCGTGAGTACGTGAGAAATCGTGCGCAGGAATTCTTAAGTTTTCAAATGAGTTCAGTCACATCTGAGAGACTATTTTCCACTGAAGGTCTGGTTCAAACGGACTTGCGAAATCGTTTAACTCCGCAAAAGTTGAGAATACTTTGTTTATTAAACCAAAAACTTATTAATATTTCGTAAAACAAATTTTTTTTTTTAATTTTATCATTAATTCAAATACTATCTTTGCCTTTAAATTTTATTAATATCAATTTTAAATATTAATAATCTGTTACAGTGTTATCTATATATATAAAATAGGATGTGTGTATGTATGTATGTATGTATGTAACGTATGGACTCCAAAACGGCTGGGCCGATTTTGATGAAATTTTCAGGGAATTTTCAGAATCTTCAGGCGGGTGACACTGTGAAGTCTGATTTTTGGTCTGGGGGCGGAGGGGCGTGGCAAAATCCATAACTTGAGAACGGCTTGACCGATTTAGACGATTTTTTCTTTAAAATTATCGCCATGGTCCAACTTAGGTTTTTACGGAAAGAAAATTTTGCCCCGCCCACTTTTACGCCCACTTTTTTCGATTTATCTAAAATCAGAAAACGGCTCCATCGAGTTGACTAATTTTTCTTTCAAATGTTCGTATTAATCAACTTTAAGTTTTCATCGAGAGAAAAATTTACCACGCCTACTTTTACGCCCACTTTTTCTATTAAGCGCATAACTGGAGAACGGCTTGACCGATTTGGACGATTTTTTCTTTAAAATAATCTCCATGGTCTAACTTAGGTTTTACGGAAAGAAAATGTTGCCCCGCCCACTTTTACGCTCACTTTTTTCGTAAGATTCACAGCATATATATACATACATACAACCATATGTATTTTCAAACCAAATGTAAATCAAACATATGTATATGAACAACATTTTAATCTATCTATCTTCAGGCGGGTGACACTGTGAAGTCTGATTTTTGATTTTTGGTCTGGGGGCGGAGGGGCGTGGCAAAATCCATAACTTGAGAACGGCTTGACCGATTTAGACGATTTTTTCTTTAAAATTATCGCCATGGTCCAACTTAGGTTTTTACGGAAAGAAAATTTTGCCCCGCCCACTTTTACGCCCACTTTTTTTGAATTACCTAAAATCAGAAAACGGCTCCATTGAGTTGACTAATTTTTCTTTCAAATGTTCGTATTAATCAACTTTAAGTTTTCATCGAAAGAAAAATTTACCACGCCTACTTTTACGCCCACTTTTTCTATTAAGCGCATAACTGGAGAACGACTTGACCGATTTGGACGATTTTTTCTTTAAAATGATCGCCATGGTCCAACTTAGGTTTTTACGGAAAGAAAATTTTGCCCCGCCCACTTTTACGCCCACTTTTTTCGATTTACCTAAAATCAGATAACGGCTCCATCGAGTTGACTTATTTTTCTTTCAAATGTTCGTATTAATCAACTTTAAGTTTTCATCGAAAGAAAAATTTACCACGCCTACTTTTACGCCCACTTTTTCTATTAAGCGCATAACTGGAGAACGGCTTGACCGATTTGGACGATTTTTTCTTTAAAATAATCTCCATGGTCTAACTTAGGTTTTACGGAAAGAAAATGTTGCCCCGCCCACTTTTACGCTCACTTTTTTCGTAAGATTCACAGCATATATATACATACATACAACCATATGTATTTTCAAATCAAATGTAAATCAAACATATGTATATGAACAACATTTTAATTTATAATATTGCTTAGGGCCAGCAACGCGGACCGGGTCAGCTAGTTTTGTATAATTTAAAATTTACTGTACATGAGTTTCGTTAAATTCAACTTGAATTCAACTTCAATATGCGTATCGGTATCTATATCGTCAATATTTTTGTTTCAGTTTCTGTATCGTATTGGCAAAAAGCCATATAATTACTCCGTAATATATATCTTTAAGTGATTTTAGGTTGGGAGCATGAATGGGACCAAAGGTCCCATTATATTGGTTGTAACATTATTTTTAATGATACCAATATCTGAATTTAATCGTCAGAAAAGTGAAAATAGTTGATTGCAATTTCTTAAAATTAAATAAAGAGATGTCAGTTTAAACTTTTATTTTTTGCTCTTTTAAAATTGTAATAAGCTATAAGTACATCTGCATAGTCAATTTTGATTGTTTTTTTTTCCTTTCTACCATATTTTAATTTCAAGGGTTTTTATTTTTGAGTCGTGGTTGACATACTCATGGAAATGCCCATATGCATATTTGTCCCCATATTTTTAATTATTTCAAAAAATTGTTTGCTGTGCATCCTAACAATAATATATGCAGAGAAAAAAGTAAAAAATAATTAGGAAAGTTTTAAAAGATGAAAATGATGAAAAATACATAGTAATCTCATTAAATAAAATATTTATAGCAGTCCCCCGTATTCAATGAACGAGAATCTCGCATCAAAGTAGCATTTCTCATAGAAAATATTAATATTTAAAATAAATATATATGTATATATATATATAAAAGTCTCGTGTCACGTTATTTGTAATTGAACTCCTCCGAAACGGCTTGACCGATTTTTATGAAATTTTGTATGTGTATTTGTTAGGTATGAGAATAGTTCATAAAGTATATTTTATATCGCTTGAGGGCGTAAAATAGGGCAAAAAGGTTAAAAGCTCCCCCTCCCTATATCTTCTTAACTAATCAACTAGATGGCGTAAAATAGGGTAACACTAACTTCTTAACTAGAGGGCGTAAAACAGGGCAAAAGGGTAAAAGTTCCCCCTCTCTATATCTTAATTTGATATGCAGACACTGTAACATCTGAAATGAACTTAAAGAAATGCAATTTAGGGCGTAAAATGGGGCAAAACAGGCAAAAGCCCCCTCTACCCATCGTTGCCAGGCGACTTAGTATCATACAAATTGTTGAATACTAGATAAAATGATGTAAGATTTTTTAGTGGGTAGATATGACCACTGTACATCAATTTCTTGCAAAAAGTGAAAATTAAAAAATTTTGATTTGACTCTCTTTAGAGGAACCAGTGCGATATGTTAAAATTTAGAAAAACAATTATTTTATAAATATTTACAAATCATTATCTTGAAGATAAGAAAAATTCTGCTATAAAATGCATTATAAGAAAATTTGAATATTCTAAAAATAGGTTGGTTAAATAATCTAGCTACTCGTACATGAAATATATATATATATATATATGTTCCCGAAGATCCTATAAGGAGCATAGGGCCCCAAATGATGTACATGAAATGATCGTTCCAAAATAGATGCAACCTTGAAAGAATTATATGAGGTTTTTAAGTATTTTAAATTTTGACACCTTTTTTTAACTTGCTGGAATATTTAATGTTCTAAAACATCGAAAACACTGCTTATATACATAGGTGCATGTATGTATATATATACTTATATATATAAATTATATCTATAGATACTATAGAAAAATGAATGCATGATTATTTGTTTGTTTGTACCTTATAGCCGCCTAACCCCTGAATCGATCTTTTGAAACTATTAAAGTATATTACTGATGGTCTGGAAGAAGCTATATGCACCTCCCATACAAAGCCAATATAAATTTCTGTATATCTGGAGAACGGCAAGAGCAAAATATTCCAAATTTGGTACAAATATCTTGTTTATCAATACACATTATCTGCCACAATATGGTGGTACAAAATATATTTCTTTATATCTGCAGAACAGTAGGATAATAATTGTCTAAGTTATTTACACATAGCTGGGTTATCAACTTACAACCTCTCTAAAAATCGGCGAAATTGGGAGTGGGCGTGACAGCAAGACATTACAGTTTTCTTTATATCTGAAAAACGGCAAGAGCCAAAGTTTCCTAATTGGGTACAAGCATACACAAAATCCGACAAAATGTGGGCGCGATTGGAGAAGTAGGAGTGGCATCGATATAAATACAAAATATATTTCTGTATATCTAGAGAATCGTAGCAGTTAAAGTTTCTAAATTTCATACCTCCCACCTACCATACAAAGACAATATAGATTTTTGTATATCTGGAGAGCGGCAAAAGCAACACTTTCCAAATTTGGTACAAAAATCTGGGATATCAATACACAACATCTGACAGAATGTGGGCAAGATTAAAGAAGTAGCCGTAGTAAAAATTAGATTTATTTATAGAACAGCAAGAGAAAAATTGTGCAATAATGATACACATGTTATCAATACACAAATGTTCAAAAAAAAAATTAATTGGGCGGGTTTGGAGAAGTAGGCGTGACACAAACTATAATTATGTATATCTAAAGAATGGCAACATCTATAGCTTAAAAACAAATATCTTGATTATAAATGCACATCTGTCAAAAAGTGGGCGCAATTAAAAATGTAAGTGGGCGTGACATAAAATAGAATTCTATAAAACTGGAAAAGGGTGAAGGTTCAAATTAAATACAAATAGATTGGCAATCAGTACGCAAAATCAGTCAATTAAGTGGGCGTGATTAGATAAGTGGTCGTGGCACAAATTAGAATTCTGTATATCTGAAGAACGGTAAGTGTAAAATGGTCCAAATGTCATATAAATAGAATGGTTACCAATACACAGCATCAGTCAAGAAGTGGCTGTGTGCCTACCATACAAAGAGATTATAAATTTCTACATCTCTTGAAAAAGGTTACATTTAATGTTGCAAATTTAATACATATGTGCATATAACTGCGCTATCAAAAGAGATCTGTATTAAAAGTGCACCGGGTTAAGCCAGCTTTATATAAAAAAAAATGACCGAGTTTGCAGCGCTGTTTAAATATTAAAATATGTAAGTATGTAGATAAGAAAATCGAAAAATATTAATACATTGTTGTTTTTTTTTTTTGCAAAAAACTTTAATATACATACATAAGTATGTACAAAGGCATACATACATACACAAGTAGGTACATAAAAACAATTCTCTGACGTACACAGCAATGCATATTGACAAACAATTTTAAAAAAATTGTCTACCTATGTATAAACATACGTAAGTATATGCATAAAGAGATTGTTAGAATTATTTTAAATAAAACGATTCGTTGGAAATATGTATGTATTATCAGTGCAGATTTTATAAACAACTTTTTCAATTGCTTTTTTTAAATATATTGTTTAAATTTAAATGGACATATATAATTTCGTCGTTAGTCACCCCTTTAGAAATGTTATCAAAAAGTACATATTTTTAAATAATTAGGCAACTCACAAAGTGTTCTATTGCGTCGTGTTGGTTGTATTTATAGCAAAATACAACCAATATTGCACAATAGAACACTTTGTGAATTGTATAAATGTGTTATTTTAAGTACGTACATACATATTTAATATGTATTGTTATTACATATCATAATTAGCACGTTTTTGGAGCTTTTAAACGAGAAATGTTGTAGAAATACTCGCTTATATGCATTAGACCGTCTCAGTTTTTATACTTTTTTCGAAATTCCTTCATGAACATCGATTTTGTTTATCTACTATAAAAACCAAGAAATTTGGTGTATAACACTTAAATATTGATGAATGGGAAGTGGTCTCTCAAATCGTTTTTTCATTTTTTTAGGCAAAATACCTTTTTTTCAAAAAATGGAAAAATCTTGATTTAGTAATTTGCCTCAAACTCAAGCAGTTCTGAATGGATTTGAACATCATTTCATGCATTAGAAAGCTTATTAAATTTCCTAAATGTTTCTTAAAGCAACATTGCCATTTTATTCGATGGTTTTTTATTCATAGCACTACAAATTCAGATTTTCAAATACAAACTTAACATTTTTTTTAATTTTTGCTTACCTTTTCATATATAAAAATTGAACGAGGCAAAACTTTTATATTCTGTAAATGCAGTATGGTAGGAAATTTTAAAATAAAGATTTTGGTGTAAATAACAGTCGTATTCTGTTAAGAAAAACTGCAGTTTTAGTTGAAATGTTGAAAGTTGTTTATTTCTAAATATAAAAAAAAAATAATATTTTGGTAATAACTTTTTTGTATCTGAACCGATTTTTCCGAGTTTTTCAGCAAATATATTTTACTAAAGATTTCCGATCTTTTGATATATTAGACGTATCCATAGGTCACATAACAGCTCTAAAATTTAAGTTTTTATAAAAATGTGGATGCTTTTTAGCCCATTTTTGGAGTATTTTGCTAATAACTTAACCATTTCTTAACCAATTTGGCAGATTTATATACCCACGTCTTAAGGAAGAAATTTACCATTTACTTAGATTTAATTTTAAAATAAAGATTTTGGTGTAAATAACAGTCGTATTCTGTTAAGAAAAACTGCAGTTTTAGTTGAAATGTGTAAAGTTGTTTATTTCTAAATTTTCTTCTATTGCATAAATATATTATAAAGTAAGAACATATTGGTTTTTTTATTTTTTAAAATTTGGTAAAATTATGCTTTTGTTGGAGTTTGGATGCGTTTTGTGAAAATGCTCGACGACTTAAATTAAATCATTTTGGGTGTGGCACTTCCCATACAAAGACGTTATACATTTCTGTATATCTGGAGAACGAAGCGAACTAAAGTTCCCAAATTAGGTACAAACATATCGGTTATCAATACACAGCATCCCTCAAAATATGGGCGGGATTGGTAAAGTGGGCATGGTACCTCCCGTACAAAGATATTATTGAAAATACTCAAAATTTTACATTTTAGGGCTCTAGTATGACATATGAACATGTTTTATATATCAAAATATCAGAAATTTTTAGCAGAATATATTTCCCGAAAACCCTGCAAGGTTTTTCCCAAAAATAGAAGAGTAATGCCCAAAATAAAATTTTTTATTTAAACATACCCATTTTCGGAAACAATAGATCTTTCCGAGTCCAAGCGTTATAATCTAAGTAAATGGTAAATTTCTTCCTTAAGACGTGGGTATATAAATCTCCCAAACTGGTTAAGAAATGGTTAAGTTATTAGCAAAATACTCCAAAAATGGGCTAAAAAGCATCCACATTTTTATAAAAACTTAAATTTTAGAGCTGTTATGTGACCTATGGATACGTCTAATATATCAAAAGATCGGAAATCTTTAGTAAAATATATTTGCTGAAAAACTCGGAAAAATCGGTTCAGATACAAAAAAGTTATTACCAAAATATTATTTTTTTTTTATATTTAGAAATAAACAACTTTCAACATTTCAACTAAAACTGCAGTTTTTCTTAACAGAATACGACTGTTATTTACACCAAAATCTTTATTTTAAAATTTCCTACCATACTGCATTTACAGAATATAAAAGTTTTGCCTCGTTCAATTTTTATATATGAAAAGGTAAGCAAAAATTAAAAAAAATGTTAAGTTTGTATTTGAAAATCTGAATTTGTAGTGCTATGAATAAAAAACCATCGAATAAAATGGCAATGTTGCTTTAAGAAACATTTAGGAAATTTAATAAGCTTTCTAATGCATGAAATGATATTCAAATCCATTCAGAACTGCTTGAGTTTGAGGCAAATTACTAAATCAAGATTTTTCCATTTTTTGAAAAAAAGGTATTTTGCCTAAAAAAATGAAAAAACGATTTGAGAGACCACTTCCCATTCATCAATATTTAAGTGTTATACACCAAATTTCTTGGTTTTTATAGTAGATAAACAAAATCGATGTTCATGAAGAAATTTCGAAAAAAAATGAAAAGTGAGACGGTCTAATATGCATATACTATACTAATAAAATAAAATTCTACTAATTTCATCAGCATCATGAAAAAAGCTATTTTACTTGCACCAAGAGTCCATGAATAAATTCAAAGTTTGATCAGAATTTAGCAAGTTTAGTTTTGATGAAATAATTTTTGTGATTTTTTATTGTATTAGACTTACTGCCTGTTTGTAGAACGAGTGCGCAAAGGTTACTCGTGTAACTTACATTTATAGAACGCGAGTCACTTTTGCACTCGCGTTCTATAAACAGGCAGTTATTTTAAAGCGATGCATATCCCGCATAAATAAGATATATAAACTTTAACTTTAAAACTTTTAATATCAACTCATAAAGACATTACGCAATTTATGATATAAAAGCTTGTCGCGAGATTTACTTTTGTAGATAAACAAGTAAATTAAATAACTTGATGTGGTTGATATTTACTATTACAATTTTCAAACAAAGTAACGAGTACTTAAATCTCGCAAAAAGTTTTTATATAATATTATTTATATCATGCCCGCGATGTTGCCGCCCAGAGTTAATTTTTGATTAGCTATAAAAGTAAAATTAAAAACCCGTCCACATTCAAAGAAATCCAAAATTAGTTACTTAGAAAGATAAATTGTACATACATAAAACTGTTGATATAATGTAAATTTTTTAATTTTTACATAAATAAATATGTACTTCTGTGACGGAAATGCTTTTAATTTACGTGTGGCGTAGCGCTTCCTTGTAAACCATATTCGATGTCGTGTTATTTGTTGGTGTAATAAAATATTTGTCTGCTTGGAGCACCAACCCGCGATAAACCAACATATTTGCCCATTAGAAAAACGGACATGATTGACGTAGAGCATAAATAGTATGTGTTTTAAATTTCAATTAAATCGGTTGGATAGGGTCGGAAAGGCAAAAATTGCTTTTCTGTCTTCTATGGGTCCAATTTTGAAAAAAAGAGTAATATTTACACTTGAGGGCAGTGATATACACTGCTTGTCAAAATTTTCAAAAATTAAAAGCTGACGTAGACTGCAGCAATTTTTAAGCAATTTACATTCAAGATGTCATCAAGAAAACAACTTACATATAAAGACAAACGAAAAATTTGCTCACTAAACTTATAATCTGCTTCTTTCTTGAACGTAAATTGAAACACTAAACTTGAAAGAGAATTATAACCCTATCTTGGGCAGTATTTACAGTTGTAAATATTCAATTTTTAAAATAGCTATAATTTTTACATTTAAGGTTCTATGGGGCTATAATTCGGACTCTGTGACTATTTTTCATATTTTTTCCAGACAGTGCAAATTGCAAAGGCAAGTTTTCTCTAAGTCTATTTCTAAATATATCGGAAAACATATAAAAGTACACATATTTACATATGTAAACACTGCCCGAATTCGAAGTAAAAAATTGGTGCCCAAGTTAGAATTAAAGACAAGATCGATAAAATTTTTAAAAGTATGAGTGTATAGGTAAAAAGTGTGAGTGTTTAAAACTTAAAACGCAAAACTTGATCCTGTAACCCTTAAGTTATAACAAAAACGCACCAATATTAATAAAAACTTACAACATTTACATATTTACTACACTGAAATTGCCCATAAGAGATTATTTTGTTTGTATTAATACAATTTTAGTAACAATAAACTAAACATAAGAAAAATCTTTGAATAACGTAAGGCTCAAATTATCGAGCAAATTGGTTCTTTTTTTATTGTAAAATTCATTTGCGTTAACTAACTAAGAAAAACATTACAACACAACTAATTCTGCATTATAAATTTTTTTGGTCCAAAAGTTTTAAAACTTGAAGAAAATTTGGCTAAATAAAAATGGCTAATGTCTACATTGATTTTTTCATGGCTAAACGAGATGAAAATGGCTAAATTGCCAACACTGTTTACGGGTGACAACGGCAACGCGGTGTCGTTTTTTGTGATAGATTAAAGTAATACACAACTTGTGTTCTTTAATCTACTACAAAAAATTACACAGTCGTTGACGACAACGACAACCGTAATAAGGCTGATTATGTATTGTATGAAGTTCAAATATATTTATGAATATGGGAAAAAGATGAGTTCTTTCATTATTCTCAAGGATATATTTATGTACATATATGTACAGTATATGCACATACTATGTACATTAAATATTATTATTTTTTGGAAGCTTTTAGAAAAAACGGTTTGGGGGGAGGTTTTTTATCCAAATGGATCTCAAAAAACTGTTTTCTTGATATATACATCAGTGTCCACCCCGTCGTGATAGGTATTTTCTTTTTGGTTATACCCCTAATGTACATATATGCACTGCCTTACGCTTAAGAAAATTTAAAGTTTTATAAAAGGTTTATACCTAGTACGTGAATTTTTAATGAGCATTTTTTAAACTAAAATGTTTTTATGAATAAGAAGGATAGTGAGTGATGCTCTCAACTTCCGTTTTACTTATTCTATTTTTTAAATTTTAAAAAAATTAAAATCCCGAATTAGGTTAATGTTTTTTACAAAATATCTACAAATTTAACAAAAAAAAAAAAAAAAAAATAATAATAATAATAATTTATGTTAAATAATAATTTGTGTCAAAGTTTGCAAAAACACTTAAGTAATTTTTTTACAAAAATTAATTCAAAATAGAACAACATTCCGTCTCAAGCTGTCGAATGTGAAAAATCACAATATTGTGTTTATTAAATTATATGAATAATCATATTTGTTTTATATAATTTAAGACTCTTATTAATTGATAGATAAATAGATGAGAACGTTATAGAGTAATAGTTATATGCATAGATTGACGTTGTATATGTACATGTATAAGAAAGAGTTAAGCAGGTAAACCCGACCTGCAAATGTATAGAAGCACAGAATAATTTTTTCATTTTGCACTATACATGACCTTGCAGTGAATGGCAAAAAAACACAGAACCGACTGAAAATTATTGTGAGTGAAAATACGAATGGAAAATCTCATTAAAACATTTCCTCCACAAGTAGGTACCTCTTATACTATTTTATTAAACGTATTTATATTTAAAATTAATTTAAGCAAACAGAAAAAAATAATGCCTATAATACAATAAAAACCCGATTTTAAATTATCAATAATATTATCAACATGTGCATAAGTAAAACTTTTTGTTAGTTGTCCCTTCCAGATGATGATATCTAACCCAGATGTGTCGTACAAAAGGTTAGAAATAACTTACTTTCCCCGTTGACTGCAAATAGCTGTTTTTGTTGTTGCTGCCAAAATACGGTTCGCTGGCAATAAAGTTTTCGCACAGATATTAGCCATGTTTTAAAAGTATATGAACACAAAATTTTATATATAAAAAAAATTATTGTTTCTTATACTCCCAAGTGTTTTTTATTAATAACTAAACACACTACACTTTAGTTATGTGCACTAAATAAACGTCAATTAATTCGCCAGTGATTAGAATTGTACTAAGTAAATATTAAGAACAACGTTACCGCTGTGCGATTATATCATTCACAATTTTTTCCATTTTTCTACAGGCTTGCCACTTGTTTCGCTCCTTTTTTAAATGTACTAAGTCCCAATTTACACTAGGGACATTTCTTGCCGGACATTTTTTGAATTCTCTTTTAATCTTACCTGTAGCGTTTACATATGAAATATTAGAAGTCAGACAGAAATTTTATACTTGTTTCTTTCTTTTCTTCATTCGTAAAGTTTGGCGGCTTTTTCTTGTAGTGTTTATTATGATAGTCTGTGGTGTTATTTTGCAAATTTAAATTGCCAAACATTTTTGTAAAATTAAAACCCGAGTATTATATTCATTTACCACAAAAATTTATTTTTATTAATTAATTTTTTGTTTTTACTTTAATTTATTAGTTTATTTATTTAGAAAGCACAAGGCAAGTTAACAACACCACAAACATAACACAATACAAGCCAAACTGACGACAAATTGAGAAAAATAATATAAAGCAACAAGATGTAAACTACGAAAAGTAAGAAAGAGAAATGAAAAAATGTCCAGTACAGATAGTCATGTACTACACACTCTACCCTTTCGACCCCTCGCCATCAAACTTCGTCTGTCCGGCAAGAAATGTCCCTAGTGTAAATTGGGACTAAGGGGACAAATTCCGCATTTTTTGTGTTATTATGTTTGAAGGCCTGGTTTTTTAAATGTGATTTTTTTATTATTTCATTAAAGAAAAACATTTTAAGCAAAACTAATGCCCAATTTTCAGGATAGTATTTAAATCTATATTATGTTAATTTTCATAAAAACTTAAATCGTATTTCATTACAGATTGATTTTTTGAGTTTTATATGAAAAGTCTTATTTAATTAAGATAAAAGTATGGTAGCATCACTAAATACAAAAAAATATCATAAAAAAGTGTAGCTATTTAAAAGGTGGTTTTAAAAAAACAGCTGGTTGTTATTACTTTGTCTGTTGTTTTTGTATTGTTGTGATATTGAGGCCACCTTGCTAAGTTAATCCAATGGAAACTTAAGTTGAATTTAAATGTACCACATCGGTGACTTAAGTTTCATTTAAGTGTTTAGTGAAGAAGAGAATTTTGTATTTAAAACGATTTTAAACGTAAATGTGTTTTAATGTCAATCCTGAAAATTGGCCATAAGTTGTCCCAAAATCTGTTTTCAGATTAACCAATCCTAGTTTAACTCAGATCTCAAGAACCCGGCCTAATAGAAAAAATTAAAGTAGGTTAAGAAAAGATAAATTAATAAAAATAACTGCCTGTTCAACGATTTCGAACGTTAACGTTCGAAAAAAATACAATAACTTAATTATATAAAAAAAGAGGAGAGCAATACAACAACTTAGTTAAATAAAAAAAGAGTTAGTTTTGGGATTTCAGTATTTTGCTAATAACTTAACCATTTTTTAACTGATTTGGCAGATTTATATACCGACGTCTTCAGACTTGGATTATAAAACTTGGACTCGGGAAGATCTATAGTTCTCTAAAATGGCTACTTAAAAAAACGTGTACAGAGGTCATAAATTTTAAAATTTTGATGTTTTCTTGACCATTTTTTTAGTATTTACAACAATATCTTTGAACGGTAGGTACCACACCCACTTTTCCAATCCCGCCCATATTTTGTGAGATCTTAAGTATTGATAACTGATATGTTTGTACCTAATTTCGGAACTTTAGCTCGTTCTCAAGATGTAAAGAAGTGTATAATGTCCTTGTACTTCTGCAATCCCGCCCATTTTTTTGAGAGTTGATGTATTGATAACCAAGATGTTTGTACCAAATTTGAAAGCCCTGGCTCTTGCCTTACTCCAGATATACAGAAGGAGGAATAAAAAAACAACAACAACATGGGATTTATGGGAAAAATTAGTATGGAAATTAAAAATTAATCTCAGCCATTTATGGACCGATCTAGCTGAATTTAAATAGCAAAATTATAATGAGCATATCTGACATATATACCAACCAAGTCCCCATCACATCTGGGGTCTTCGGAAAACCCATTTCAACAGACGGACGGACAGACGGACTACCGGATTCCAACCTTCCTTCTCATAAGGAGCCAGAATATATGTATATTCTTTATAGGGTCTAAGATCAATATTGTAGAAATTACAAACGGAATGGCAAAGTAAAATATACCCTCTTACCTTCGGTGAAGATATAAAAACAGCATTTTGTTTGTGTAAATTATGTTAAAGATGTCAAAACCCAATGCATTTGTTTGTGAAAAAAATGGACAAGATGTCAAGAACAATTGCACGATAAAAACACAACTCTACAAAAAATCAGCAGAGGTTTAGATCAGACCTACTTACTAATTGCGCCATGTACTTAAACACACGTATGGGTGAAAAAAATAAACCAATTCAGTCTGGCATGAGCAGTCGTGCAAGGGGCTGTGTTACGCTTGTTGCTTGATCAGCGTTGCCAAATGTGTATCTTTTTATTATTATATAATATTTTTTTGTAAACTGTGCAGATATTTCATACATTTTTTTTTAATTTAAATTTTGTTATTTTATTTCTTACTGCAAAGTTTCACCTAATTTGCTAAGCATATGCTCATATAGCAGGGGCAAGCTTTAATGGTTCAATTTAGCACTAATAACCACAAACAGTGCGGAAAATATTCGACATTTCGATTTTTCTACAAACATGTTTTTATATTTAGTTAAATACTCCAATTAACAACACAAATTGTTAGTACAAATTAAAGGCCTAACTATAATGTGCTTAATGAACCTTAAGCAAATGTGCGAATACACACAATCAAATGTATACAACTATAATGTACTTAAGACACTTTTCGTTAAGTTTCGTCAAGTGTCATTTGCTTAAGGAAAGTGCGGTCAATTTCGCTCTTCCTTAAGCAAATTACACATAATAGATACATATAATTGTTTACAATTAAAAGATGCAACCGCAGTTGCTTTTTTTAGTACTTTTTTATTTTAGTTTTCGTTTACTTTAAAAATTAATAAAAGATATACATAGATTTACTTGTTTATGGTAATATATTTATAACTTTTACAAATTAAATGACATTTCGTCAAAAATATTACATTTTAAAGAAATAAAAACGAAAATAGTTTTCCAAAAGTATAAATGTTTGCAACTAAGTGTAGAAAGTCTTTAAGCTCAATAAGTACAATATAGCCACCTAAAAGTCTTCAGTAATTTACTTAAGCATTTGACATGCTTTTCGTTGAATTTTGACACTAGCTTAAGTTTGGTTAAGCACATTTTAGTTGGGCCTTAAAGGTTTGACCTACGATTCTATTCTACTAATTTCGTTAATATAATAATATTGTATTTGTTTCTATATTACTCGTATTCTTAAAATAATTAATAAATTATATACTTATTTGGGTTATATTTATGTGCAGTTTTTAGGTTAGAATCAAGTTCTTTTTCTTTATATGCAGTTTTTTGAAAAAAAGAAAAAATATGGCAGCGCTGCATTACACTGAGAGCGGAAGAGTCAAATAGCACCAGTTTTTCCACGACTAATAAAAATTTTACAACCATTATTTTTATAAAAGTTACCAAATGTTGAAAAATATAACCAAATTAGAAATGCTTTTTGTTAAATGCGACAAACGTAAAAATTTATAAAAATTATTTAGTCGCATTGTAAGACAGAAGCTACTTGCACTGAATAGGAAAATGTTAATGACAAATTAAGAAAACATAACAAGAAATTTAATTCATGTACATATTAAACAAATAACAATGCAATATTAAAACTTTGCTTTAAGCTGAAGTAAGCAATATGTTAAAGGCAAATTAATCCTACCGGGTAGGTTAAAGCTAAGTTAATATAATAAATAACTTGTTAACGCCCGACAAAATCCTACCTTTAACTAACGGAAAGTTGTAATAATTGCCCTAAAAGTTTTTAATTATACGAGACCTTTTTCTTAAAAAAATATTTTTATTTTATAAGAGTTAAACCCGTCAAATTTCCATACAAAATTTTGTATATTGAAAGTTAGTAAATTAAATTTTTTTTGAATAAGTCCTTTACAATAAACGAAATTTGTACTTTACATTTATAAATAACAAGAAAGTAAAAATTAAATTATTTTTCGCTTTTAAACTTTGGCGATACGATTGGCGATTATATTATCGAAATTGGAAGCCTTTGGCGATATGCGAAATGTATTTTTAGTGAATATTTTCTAATTAACATATATCTAAAATATTGTAAAAATGAGTATAACGTGTCTCTCTTGTTTGTAAATTGTATTCTTAATTCATAATTGCTATTATTACTGTTTCACAATTGTTCTATTTGACATATTTTGTGTTTGTATAATATTACTAGCTGACCCGGTCCGCGTTGCTGGCCCTAAGCAAACATTAGTGTTGTATTACCAGACGATTTAAATTGATCTTTAAACGAAATTTACGGCCTTTAAATAAAAATCCATGAAATACCTATCATAAAGTTTTTTGAATGAAAGTATGGCACATTGTTAAGAGGATAAGTGTCTATATGTGAGAGCATTAGAAAAAACGTCCTCAAAATAAAATTGATTTTATTTCACGACCGCATTCTCTGGCAAAATTTCATGTCAAACTGCATGTAAAACATCGTTCATCCCCAGTTCTGTTTCATCATTATAATATTATAAATTAAAATGTTGTTCATATACATATCGCTCATTTCGTGCAAGACCGTCACAACTCAAAATTTGGCATTTTCGAGTTAGTAATGCAGAAATGTTCTTCTCTTAAATCTCTACAAATTGATCTTAGAACGGAGAGAATTATCGAAAAAATAACGGTAATACAGATGCTTGTGACGCTATGACCTCTCGTAACAAACTTGAGCAATTAACATCAACAAGGTCACATTTCAGTTTGTGTTCGGCATTCCTCTTGTACATGTGGTTTTCTTTGTAGCAAAAAAGAAACATTTGATTTTATAACTGTATTTTAGTGAAAGAGAAGGTAAAAAATAATAGGTTGGAATCTTAAAAAGGCTCTCCTGTAAAGTTTAAAATTTTGAGTTGTGACGGTCTTGCACGAAATGAGCGATATGTTTAATTTACATTTGATTTGAAAATACATATGGTTGTATGTATGTATATATATGCTGTGAATCTTACGAAAAAAGTGAGCGTAAAAGTGGGCGGGGGCAACATTTTCTTACCGCAAAACCTAAGTTAGACCATGGCGATCATTTTAAAGAAAAACTCGTCCAAATCGGTCAAGCCGTTCTCCAGTTATGCGCTTAATAGAAAAAGTGGGCGTAATAGTAGGCGTGGTAAATTTTTCTTTCGATGAAAACTTAAAGTTGATTAATACGAACAATTGAAAGATAAATTAGTCATCTCGATGGAGCCGTTTCCTGATTTTAGGTAAATCGAAAAAAGTGGGCGTAAATGTGGGCGGGGCAAAATTTTCTTTCCGTAAAAACCTAAGTTGGACCATGGCGACCATTTTAAAGAAAAAGTCGTTCAAATCGGTCAAGCCGTTCTCAAGTTATGGATTTTGCCACGCCCCTCCGCCCCCATGCCATTAATTTAAATAATAACTATCCTATCATCTAAGTTGGACCAAATTACATATATATGCCAATTTTCATGAATATCAGTTGACTCGTTTTTGAGTTTATTCGAAACATACACAGTGACACGGATTTTTTATATATTAAGATGGCGAATATAAACGAATTCATATTTTAGAACGTACATTCAATGGGAAAAAGTATATGACTGACTGTCAAAGGTTTTTTATAAATTAAAAATATTGCCAAATCAT
This sequence comes from Pollenia amentaria, assembly GCA_943735925.1. Taxonomy (NCBI): domain Eukaryota; kingdom Metazoa; phylum Arthropoda; class Insecta; order Diptera; family Polleniidae; genus Pollenia; species Pollenia amentaria. The sequence continues at coordinate 125,656,162 of OX031007.1, forward strand.
TATCTAGAAAACATTAAATAAATATAAATATAATTTATAACCAACAGGTTATAAAAAGTAAAACTTCAAATTTCTTAAATACTCGCCATTATCTTACAGTAAATTTTAAAATAATAGATTATATATCAATTTATTTTTGAAAATATTTTAAATTCCTATTTGTATTTCAATATATGAAAATCTACTACTGGAAATAATGTAAATTTAGAACATTTTACTTATATTCAAGTTTTTAGAAACACTAAAACAACTTTTGTGTATATTTTCAATCATGTTCTGAAATTGATTCATCGTGATATTTTGCATTTTCTACTTAAAGTACCACTTATTTTTACTACTCTTAAAATCAGGAAAAACTACGCTAATTTAAAAAAAGAAAAATTCAAATCTCCATCGGTTAAAACTTCATTTGATTTTAATTTTAGAATATGGACGTTTTTAATATAAAAATCACATTTCACATCACGTAATAAATAATGCCATCATAATTAAATTTGGTACGGTACAGTTTTGAAGCACTAGAAATCACACTGCTAAGTTTCGTGAAGATCGGTCCATAATTAGCCCTACCCCCATATAAACCCTACTCTCGAAAAACATTTTAGTACACCTAAAACCGTAATAAATAACGCTAGCATACTAAAATTTGAAACGTCACAGTTTTATAAAACCAGAAATCACACTGTAAAATTTTTTGAAGATCGGTCCATAATTTACACTAGGCCCCATATAAACCCTACTCCCGGAAAACATTTTAGTACGCCTAAAACCGTAATAAATAATGTTATGCTTAGAAAAACTGCACGCGAAAGTGAGCGCGTTTTCAACAGACGGGCAGACAGACAGACATGGCTAAATCGACTTAGAATTACTTAAGGAGCCAGAATGTATATATTTTATGGGGTCTTAGATGTATAATAAAAAAAGTTTCCCATGGAATGACAAACTTAGTATACCCTAATTTACCACTAGTGATGGTGGAGGGTATAAAAATAAATCAGTCCATGTATGTAATCGCATGACGTAAGAACGGCTGGAGCGATTTGGCTAATTTATTTATTCGATTCGAAATTTTCAGGAAATGGTTTGTAAAAAAAAATTTTTTTTTTGGTAAAACTCGGAATATTTAAGTTTTAATTATATTGCCAACTAAATTGTCAGCTAGTTTTCTATAAAGCTCGAAACAAAATGGTTAAATAACAATATTATTAAAAGCAAAAAGTCATAATTCTAAGCCTTGTTCATTTTAAAACGTAACAACTTTGAATCAAATCAAATTTGTTTCTAAATAACTTAAAACTAACTACCAGACAAAACAGTTTAATTATGATTTATATTACTGTTAGTAAACTGTTTATCCAAAAAAATTATATAGAGGTATTGTTGCGTTTTGTTATGGACCTCCTCAATTTGATTTTACGCTTAGTTGTCCAAGCTTCTTCCCAAAAAAATAAGAAACAGTTTTAAAATGTACATATATACAATAATGTTTTAATGGAGCTTGCTAGTTTATTAGTTTATTTTTAGCATTCGTTAATGCTTCTACACCTGGTAATTTCTTCCCCTCCAATAATTCCAGCGAAGCTCCTCCTCCTGTCGAAATATGAGAGACTTTACCAACTGCGTTAAATTTTTGGCAACAAGAAGCAGTGTCACCGCCACCTATTACTGAAATTGCTCCATTATCAGTAGATTTAATTACTGCATGCATAAGTGCTTGGGAACCTTCCGAAAATTTGTCAATTTCAAATACTCCAGGTGGTCTAAATATTAAAAAAAATATGTATAATGTTTATGAAGAACACGTACATACATATTTTCTACATACCCATTCCAAACAATGAGTTTTGCTCGATGTATGACACTTGCAAATATTTCTCTTGATATAAAGCCAATATCATATCCCATATAGCCCTTAGGTATACCCGATTGTATTGTAGCATTACAAATATTCGCATTATTATCAATTTTATTACCACATATAAAATCTGAAGGCAAGTGTATTTGAACATTATTTTCGCAGGCTTTTTTAATTATACCCAATACTAGTTTTGAACCTTTTAGATCAAATAAAGAATTTCCAATATTCATATCACATATAACTTTTAGGAAAGTGAATGCCATTCCTCCTCCTATAATCAAGTCATCAACTTTACTGATCATGCTTTCGATTAAAGGCAATTTATCGGACACTTTAAAACCACCTAGTATTGCTAAAAATGGTCTTAATGGCTTATGTAAAACTTGGGAAAAATATTTCAATTCTTTGTTAAGTAAAAATCCAGATACTTTAAGTTTATATCCTTCACCCAACATAGAACTATGCGCTCTATGTGCAGTACCAAAGGCATCGTTAACATAAATATCGCCCAACTTAGCTAAGCTTCTGCGAAACTCTTTGATTTTATTTTTATCGGCTGTTATTACATCGCCTTTAAAATCTATGACTTTACCTTCCTCTTCAGCATGAAAACGAAGATTTTCTAACAAAATTACGGTGCCCTTATGAGGATTTTTACACGCTTTTTCCACTTCTGGTCCCACACAATTGTCCAGGAATTGAACATGTTTATTTAATAACTTTTTCAATTCTTCTGCAACTGGCTTTAAAGAAAATTTTCCATTCTTTCGACCGTTTGGTCTTCCAAGATGAGACATTAAAATTACCGCTTTAGCATGTTGGTTTAAGACGTATCTAATGGTATCTAAAGATGAAACAATTCTATAATTACTTGTAATTTGGCCATCTTTTAATGGTACATTAAAGTCCACTCTGCAAATATAATTTATAAAAATATATATAAACAATTTCAAAAAATATATAAACAGTTTCCACGATTTCGATCGAAATTTTCGATCTCTTAACTTAGATTTAAATAAAAACAATATTTTAAAATTAGTTTTTGCTTTAAATGTAAGTTAGGCGAACGAAGTTTTTCTTCGAAATCGTGGGACACGCAGTTAATTTTTTATTACACCAAAAATTTAAATCGAAATATTGGAAAAGGATTCAAATTTAATTTTAAGGTATGGCTGTTTTTATGAAAATTTTATTTACCTTATTAATATTCGTTTATTCCTCAAATCTAAATTGTTAATACATAATTTATTTAATCCAGATGACTTATCATTTGATGAACAACTTGATTTATTTCGAAACTTACTATTATAAATATATTTATATGATTTTATTAGTCTAATTGTGAAATTTTTACCGTAAAATACATTTTGCAAGATTTTCATTTTAAAGTATATTTGACAAATATTTTTCTTTTTTTAATTTAAAATATTTTTTATATCGCTGCCTAAAATACAAAAGTACATACATACTTATAGTACGTTTCCCCTAACGTGCTTTGGGTGGTTTTTTCGGGCCCAGGCAATAACCATAAAGACCAATCTTTTCCAAGATCTGCGAGTGAACTATCGTCAAATTTCGTAACAGTCCCAGCTCCCTCAGTCTGAGAAGACTTCTGGCTGCACATACCGCTCAATAGGCAGAAGATGTAGAAAAACATCCAGAGCCACTTTGTGAGTGCTTCTTATGGCCCCTGCCATTATGATCTAAGCACACCTCTGAGCCTTAGACAGAATGTTTCTCCGGATTGCTAGTCTCATTTCTCCCCACCAAACATAGCAACCATAGGTAAGAATGAGACCAACCACCGATGTGTATAGCTTTCCTATTACTGACGGCCTAAGTACCCAGTTCTAACCTATCGATGATCTGCAAGCGTAGTAGGCATTGCGATCATTCTTAAGCCTCCTCCAGGACATTTACTGTAGAGAAAAACTCTCATATACTAACCACTATCAAAAAAGCTTAAGCCTACGTCCCCTTATATCGATAGCTGACATTCTCTACCTTACCTCTCCTAGTAAAAAAGACCAAACCCCGTCTTTTCCCGACTAAATCCTACACATTTATCTGTCGCCTATGCAGACAATTCGCCCAGCGCTATTTGCATGACTTTGCTAATTGTCGGTAAAAACTTGCGCGATACCAATGTCAGTACGTCATTCGCATAGTTCACAACACAGAAAAAATTATTTTTCCAATTCAAATAAAAAAATTTTATTCAAAACCTTTTTTGTTTAAAACAGGACCTACTACTGAGCTAGCCTATCAGTACCGGGGTTGCGGGTTCGATTCCCGCCAGAGACTCTGGTCTCCTGAAGACAAGCAGAAAGCTTCGCGGGATTTAGTGTAGGAATAAAAAAAAATTAAAAACAGCAGCATTACGACCCGATATGGTTTTCATCATCATTTGATTTTCCAAATTTGATGTATTTAACAAAAAAAATTTAAGAAAATAGAATACGTAACCCACAAATATTAATAGTAACCCATAGTAACCCACAAATATGAATAATTCAGTTTTCTGGTCTAACTTTTTACGCCTTTGCGCTGGTATAGAACCAAAAACTTCAAATAAAATTAAGTCAATCTTCTTCGCTTCACATTTTTCATAAGGAATTGTTCAGTTAGATCTTGTTATGACGCGATTTTGAACAAAATTAGCTGTTAACACCGCTTCGCCCCATAGAATATTAGGTAGATTAGCATTTGCAAGCATACACCTTACCATTTCGACCAAATAACGGATTCTTCCCTCTGCAACTCCATTTTGTTGTGGAGTGTATGGCACAGTAAAATGTTGCTGTGTACCCATAGTCCTAAGGAACTCCTTAACATTATCTCCAAGGTATTCACCGCCTCGATTCGAACGCAAAACTTTAGGAATCTTATTAAATTTGGTTTTAATATAATTAAAATATTCCTTGATGTTTTAAACAACATCACTTTTATTGTTTTAGCAAGTATATTACACAATGTCGGCTGAAATCATCGATGAAAGTTACGAAATATTGATAATTACTTGGAGTAGATACATTAATCACGGCCTTATATGTATGTATGCAAATCAAGCATAGTTTTGGATTGATCACTTGCTTCATTGCGAAATGATCTTCGATACCACTGAGACACACTTCACACTAATATCACAATCACTTGGCTTAGTTTTTACAGCATTTATATATCTATGACCCATTTTTCGATGCCATTCATGTATGCATCCATTGTGTTTTTCATTGTTTACCAAGTTAAGATCATGCACTAAGTCGCCAATTGCTATAGTAACATATTTTATTTTTAAAATATACACTATAACCCTTTTAGCCAACTTTTTTACTGATTAAAGATGACATTCGATAACACGTAAAGAACCTGCTTAATAAAAATTCTCTCGATTGAATTGTCCTCTTTAATGATTTCTAGATATCCAGGACATTAACCATGTGAATTTATTTGATAGGCATTTGCAACATTTACTGACTCAATGTGGCTTTCATCCAGCTTTTGAAAGAAACTTTTCTGATTTGATATGTGGCACGTATCCCCAGAATCCAAAAAACCAGTTCGCCTTACCACATTTACATCAGGACTTGCAGTTATGTTGACTTTATTCTTCTTTGCCAATAATTCCTTATAAAATTTGCAATCCTTTTCAAAATGGCCAGCTTTATCGCAAAAGTAAATTTTTTTAGAACTGTTATGTTGGTATTTTTGCTGATTTCCTTTATGAACTTTCATCACTGCTGTATCTGATGACGATCTCTTCCTTTCATAAAGCTTATATATTAATCTTTATCATTCCGAGCTTTTAAAGCGACAATAAGTGGATCATACGTGCCAGGAGTACTTCACAATAACATTGCTACTACCCACGAATCACTTAATGGGATCACCCATGACAGCTAGTTTATCTATAAACGACATCATCTCATTAATATGAGCCTCCATTTTTTCATCATCGCATCTTACATATAGTCTTCATTATATGTACCCTCGTATTTAAAGACGGTTTCTCATAATGGTCTTGCAAATTATTCCAATAGTCGCACGCATAAACGGAATTCTTGAAATAAAATAAAACAATTGTGCATCTTCCACCAAAAGTCCAATACATGCCTTTGCCTGCCCGTCTTTCTTTATCCAGTAAGCATCCGGCTCTGTGGGCTTTGGCTTTTAAACAATATTCCACAAATCTTCTTTAATTAAAATTAATTCCATTTTGATCTTCCAAACTGAAAAATTTGCTCCATTGAGCTTGATTTTTCCTGACTGTTGATTTATCCTGTAGAAAAATTTAATTCTATTCTATATAGTATGTAGTTTAAAGTTTTATTTCAGAATAAAATAAAAAAGTTATTTTTTCATTTAGTTACAAATTCAAAAGCCTTCTTAATCATAAATTAATTAATTAATTAATAATTCATTTTGTATTCCAGAAAATAACTTTTGATAATAAATTTGCATGTGCCCGGCAAATAAAAAACTGAAATGGCAAGTTGCTTTATTAAGCAATTTGTTTATTTTAATTTTGTTTTTTTTTTTCTTTTTACCCTCTAACAACTACAATTCGAGTTGGAAAAACCAGCCAATTGTAGGGGAATGTAAGAAAGATAAATTCACTGTTTATTGTTGTGGCTTTGTTGAAGCTTTGATATTGTGACATGTAAGACCTGAGTTTTTAAAATTCTTATTCACTTTATGGTCTTATTTGTATAATATTTTTAGCTTCTCTAATGTCCTTGGAAAAAGTTTCCTGACGAGCTGGCCGAAGCAACTTTCCCACAACAATAAATTTCAGTGTTTTTATCAAAAATAAAAATTGGGAATTTAGTACGTCATTAATAAATTAATTAATTAATAATAAATTTTGTATTCAGGAAAATAACTTTTGATGTCAAACTTATTAGTTTGAATATATAACAAGGTATATATTACCAAGTTTGAACTAATTATATTTTAATACAGTCATATACTAAATCCTTACAGTTCGTGAATGCAATATACATAAATTACTTTAACCCTTTCGTTCGTTCTGAATGTAGGCATATGTTGCCTATTTCAAATAAGAAGACTGTTTTTTTTATAAGTTTATTTAATCCAATTATCTATGCTTATAAACTATAAATAAACAAAATAGTCTAAATGATGTTTATTATCATACATAGTCCCATATTCGGGCACTCGCGTACAATATAATTATATATGAACTAATAACATATTTTCTAATTGGGTATTATTTTTGATATGAAAAATATTTTTATATAATTAATGTAAAGAAAAATTAGTTTTTGACAAAAAAAACCTTACTTTTATATAAAACTAACACCCAATTTACATGAGGAATTTTATGACGTCCAATTTTTTTAATTTCCTTTTGAAGTTGCTACCAAAAACTAATCAAATTTATACGATGGTTGTTTTTGGACGTCTAATTTTTTTCATTTTCATTCAATCCAGTTGATGAGAATATAAAAATAAAACGTAACAGAAAGAACAGAAAAAAGTGTAAAGCGAAGTGTCAAAAAAACCATGAAAACAGAAATCAATTCTATTTTTCTAACCCTCTTTCTTCTCTACACCGCTTGCTACCAAACAAAAAAATAACGTCCAAAATTGGACGGAATTCGGATTTTTTCCATATATGATGGTGAAATGTTCAACCATATTTGGCAACCATATATTAAGATTGGGCGAATTAGCGAATTATATAAAATTATTTGCACTCTTGACTTAATGTGTCGGGAGTAAAAAAGTTTTTTGTACATAAAAAAAGCATTCTTCGCCTTAATTAGCTGTGTATTTATATGCGTATTAAAATATAAAAAGTTGTCAAGTTAAATACCTAGATATTTCCCCACTTTTTTATTTGGGATACAAATATTTGAACCCGATTTTATGGTAAAATCTTTCCACTTAGTTCGGATATTATAACTACATTTGGATACTGAAGGTCGAAAGAGTATTGTTTCACATTTTTTTTCATTGATTTTCATATTCCAGTCATTAGCATATTGTTCTACTATATTAAAATATATTTGCAGCTTATTATTAATTTTTTCAATCTTATTGTCAGCATGGAAAAGAATTATATCATTTTTTCTATTAGTTCATATATGAATATATTGAAAAGAATTGGGGAATTCACCGTCCCTTGTTGAAGACCATTGACAATAATATACTTATTTGTACATATTTCGTTTCCATTGCAAATATGAAATTATTTATTGTTTAACATATTATGTATAAGAAAAATTAAATGAACAAGAAATTTATATTTCAGTAGTTTGTATACTAGCCCTGGAATCCATATGTTATCAAAGGATTTTTCAAAGTCAATCAAGCAAGCTCCAGTACATAGGGATTTATTTTTATTCCAAGTAATATTTGAAACTAAGAAGTGAATTGCATGGATAGTTGAATGTTTATGTTTAAAACCAAATTGTCTTTCATTTATCAGTTTATTTTGTTCGCATAGTTTTGTAATATTTCTGTTAATGCAGATTTCGAAAATCTTACTTATGTTCGGCAATAATTTAATTGCACATTTTTAATATTAAAAATTTCTTTTTCTTTTTTAGGTAGAATAACAACTTTTGCAGTTTTCCTCGCTCTAGGAAAGTAGGAATTGTTGAGCATATTATTGAAAAGAGAACAGTATTCTGATATAATATCATCAGGCATTTGTTTCAGTATAATATTGGGAATATTATCTATGCCGGAAGAGAGTTTACTCCTGAGGTATTTAAATATGTATCTAAGATATTCTTTTGTAACAAAATAATCCTCAGCTAGAGAATCATTAATCTCATTGGCCTTTCTACTTGCGCTAAATATTAAAAAGGTTGATTGGCTATTTTCATACTCCTTTTTTGTTTCCAAAAATCTGCAGAAATTAATCAACTTTAATATGCAAACTATTCTCATGATCAATCTCTTTGAAAGAATGAATTGATTCTAGGAAAGCACCATTTGTATTCAGAATCTGATTTTGAATTCTTACTATAAATTTATTACTGACGACAACATTGGCTCGATGGGTAAAGCGATTTGAGACGGCAGTGAATATTTAGAATGCGGGTACGAATGTGGAAAAGCGGTGTCAACTGATTTTGCATTACATGGGAGCCACAACGTACAATGTTTTGTGTGACAAACTTTTACCTATCGAACCTGAAAATATTACGTACACGGAAATAGTCAGGAAATTATCAGAGCATTTTGATCCAATTCCAAATGAAATATTGGAAAATTACAGGTTTCATTTAAGGAAACAAAAGCCTGAGGAATCGTGTGCAGAGTTTTTGACAGCATTGCGGCGTTTGTCAGTAAACTGTGGTTTTGGAGATTATTTGAATAGTGCCCTCAGAAATCAATTTGTGTTTGGGTTGAAAAATCAAAATATCCTAAACAGATTACTGGAAAAAAAGACATTAAAGTTAGAGGAAGCATTAAATATGGCGTCTTCATCTGAATTAGCAGAAAAAGGTGGTATCGAATTACAGCGGCAAGCAGAGAATGTAGATAAAGGTCTAGTGAATAAAGTACAGAGTGCAAAATATAAGAACAAAACTGGTAACTTACAGAACACTCATACATCATCAAATGTTAATAAACATAGAAATGTAACGAGTAAGAAAACCAAATGTTTTCGGTGTGGCAAGGCTAACCATATGGCAGACAAATGTAAATACAAAGACAAGATCTGTCATTTTTCAAAAGCGTTGGTCATTTGCAGGTTATGTGTTTTAAATCAAATAAACAGGTGAACCAAGTTGACGAAGGTGAAACAAATTAGGAGAGGGTAGTTGATGAATTGTTTCATGTGAAGGCCAACAAGCAGGGTCGTGAAAAACCGAGTTGTTCGTTGAAGGTAAATGATAAGGTGATAACGTTTGAAATCGATACGGGTGCGCCAGTGACAATAATTAGCTTGGAGGATGCCAAAAAGTATTTTTCAAAATGTGACGTTAAAGCAAGCGGCATTAAATTGTACAGCTATTGTAAAACTTTAATAGATTGTCTTGGGTTTATATGGGTCGATGTAATGTCGATATAACTATACCAGTGAAAATGTATATTGTACGATCTGATAGACAACCCTTGCTGGGAAGAGAGTGGTTGCGGAAAATACAATTAGATTGGCCGGTATTGTTAGGTGATCATCTAAAGGTAAATCAAATAAGTGTAGGGAAAGTGACGGACGGTGAGATAAAATCATTAATGAACAAATTTCCAAACGTGTTTTCATCCACTCCTGGTAAAATTATTGGATTTCAAGCACATTTATATTTAAAACCTGACGCAAAGCCTAAATTTGTGAGGGCAAGGCGAGTGCCATTTCCGTTGGTGGAAAAGGTGGAAAAAGAATTGGAAAGTCAGGTGGTTGATGGGTTGTTGTTGAAGGTCGAAAAGAGTGAATGGGCAACAACAATTGTGGTTGTTCCAAAAGCTGACGGTTCCGTTCGTTTATGCGGCGATTACAAAGTGACAGTCAATCAAAGTATGATAATAGATGAACACCCGTTACCCACAATCGAGAAGCTGTTTAGCAAAATGGCCGGAGGTATTAAATTTACGAAGATTGACCTGTCGAAGGCTTACTTGCAACTGGAGGTAGATCCAGGTGATAGACATGTTTTAACGCTTAGTACACATAAGGGGTTGTACACACCGACACGGTTAATGTTTGGGGTGGCATGTGCACCAGCTAAGTGGCAAAGATTGATGGAACAATTATTGGGTGATCTGGAAGGCGTAGCGGTGTTCCTGGACGACATTAAAATAACGGCTAGTGATGACGTCACGCACATGAATCGCATTGTAGAAGTTTTACGTCGCTTAGAAAAGCACAACATGCGGGTAAATCTAAACAAATCTGAGTTTATGAAAAATCAAATAGAATACTGTGGTTATGTGATCAATAAGGAGGGTATTCGACCCATGAGGGGCAAAATAGAGGCCATTCAAAATAGCAGGAAGCCAAGCAACAAGGATGAGGTAAGATCATTTTTGGGACTGATAAATTATTATGGCAGATTTGTGAAAAATTTGAGTAGCATCGTATACCCATTAAACAATCATTTGAAAAATAAGGTACCATTTCAATTTGATGAAAAGTGTTATGTGGCTTTTAAGGAAATCAAAAGTCAGATGCAATCGGAAGCACTGCTCACACACTATGATCCTAAAAAAATGTTGGTTTTGGCTGTGGACGCCAGTCCAATTGGAGTTGGCGCTGTGTTAAGTCACGTGTTCGATGATGGGTCTGAAAGGCCATTACAATTTGCATCGCAAACGTTAAATAAAGTTCAGCAGCGTTACAGTCAAGTGGATAAGGAAGCTTATGCCATAATTTTTGGTGTGCGTAAATTCTATCAATATTTATATGAAAAAAGGTTTATTTTGGTGACTGATAATAAAGCGATTTCACAAATATTTTCACCTAAGAGGGGTATTCCTGTTTTATCCGCGACGAGAATGCAGCACTATACTATTTATCTTGCACATTTTGATTATGAAATTCGGTTAAAAAGGTCAAAAGAAAATGCGAATGCAGATGCCATGTCACGACTTCCAGTTAGCAAAAGCTATCAAAATATTGAAGAAGTAGATGTAATTGAGTGTACCACTATTGAGAATCTACCGGTAACAGTGAAAAAGCTGGGTGAGTTTACAAAAGCCGATAAGGAAACAGTAATTTTACGTGAATGCTTGAAGTACGGCAGAGAGTGTGATGGTGTAAATCGGCTTGGTGTACCCCAGTCCGAGTTCGCATTGCAAAAAGGCTGTCTACTGCGGGGTATACGGGTATACATTCCGGGGCCATTACGGGAAAATGTGCTTTGTGAACTTCATACTACTCATTTTGGAATATCAAAAATGAAAAGTATGGCAAGAGCGTACTGTTGGTGGCAGGTTTTAGACAGGGACATCGAAAGGATGGTTTCAAATTGTGCCCAATGTCAAATTGTTAAACCAAATCCACAGAAGTTGAACCCAGTACATTGCTGGATGCCGGCAAAGCGCGTTTTTGAACGCGTACATGCAGATTTTGCGGGTCCGATTTTGGGCAAATATCTGTTCGTTATGGTGGACGCTTATAGTAAGTGCCCAGAGGTTCATATTTTACCGAATATTACTGCGGAAACAACAATTCGTAAATGTGAGGAGATATTTGCAACGTTTGGGATACCCAACATTTTCGTTAGTGATCATGGTACACAATTTAACTCTATGGAGTTTCAAAACTTTTTAAAATCTAATGGTATTCAACATAAGCAAGGTGCGCTGTATCATCCGGCAACGAACGGACAAGCAGAAAGGTTTTTCCAGACGGTGGAAAATAAGCTAAAATCTGAAAATTGTACTTCTGCATCCATCAGTAAAGATGTATCCAAAATTTTAATGGCATACAGGCGAGCGATACATCCGGCTACAAACAAATCACCAGCTATGTTAATGTTTGGAAGGCAAATACAATCACGATTGAAACTTTTGTTACCAACTAATGTTGTCGAACATCCAATAAGACAACACGTTTTCAAAAAGTTTGCTGTTGGCGAAAAAGTAGCAGTTCGAGACTATTTGTCACATGAGAAGTGGAGATTTGGCAAAGTGGTAACTGTAATGGGTGACCTACACTACAACATTTTGTTAAACGATGGTCGGGTTTGGAAAAGACATGTTGAACAAATGCGAGGTATTGGTGAACATTTAGGTACCACAACAAACATAATTCCAACAGTAAATTCTTCAAATTCTACAATACATCAAAATTTACTAGTTTCGAATGATGAGAACGGGGAAAGAGCGGTAATTCCAGATAACGAGAGTAATATACAACTGCCTGTTAGCACAGATGAACCTGAAGCAGAATCTCAACAGAATACTGAAGCTGATAATCTTGGTAGCAGTGGTAGAGAGCCGACAGAGCATAACAAATTTCGTAAATCAACGAGGGAGAGAAGACCTCCTAAATATTTACAAAAGTATACAAAATGATTGCTATGTTTATTGATTGGATCATTTATTTATTTAGGAAAAAAAATCAATGTCATATTTTTCATATTTAATAATTAATTTTCATTTTAAATTTAATTCTTATAAATTTCATTGTATAATAATACGTTTGTATGTTTATGGAATGCAATTAGATGTTACACATTGTTTTGGGAAAAAAATATATTTGGATTTTGAGATAATTGTAAGGGGTAAAGAGATGTCATATACATATGTTCACACCAAATGTTAAGCAAAAAGGAAATGGCAAATGTAATGAACATTGAAGAATAAAGTTTAAGTTATTCTGAAAAAAGAACTGTGTTTTATTTGTAACAAATAATTGTAAGTTTTTTCTGAAAATTATTATTAACAGATATAGTAAAGTTGTCTCTAATAAGCTTTTTAATTAGCCTTAGCTTTGTTTTAAGAAGATTAAGTTCCATACTTGTTAGTAGAGATGAGCGATCCCGTGATTTTTATGGAACATTGTGATTAGTGAATGTGATTTAAAAATCACTGTTCTTTAAATCTGTGATTGTGATCACGGCTTGTTAGTTTTCAGTTATAATGGGTGATTCAAGTAGAGATGTTTTTTTCAATAGCCTTTTTTTGACAGATCACGTGTGAGTCGTGTTGTGTTATGCTGTCATGTTATTTTTGTTTAGTATTGCTTGGCATTTCATAATGGAAACACTTACGCCTGAACAACGTTTACAAATCGTTCAACTTTATTACGAAAATTCAGGTTCTGTGAGGAATGTGTTTCGTGCACTTCGCTCAACTTATGGTCAACATAATCGGCCTACTGAGCGTACTATTCGCAACACCATCACCCATTTTGAGACCCAGCATTAATTTTTGGATAATATTCTATTCTACCGAATAGACCACGTCCAGCACGCTGTGAAGAAAACATAGCGGCCATAGCTGAGAGTGTATACGAAGACCGTGGAGAGTCGATTCGGCGCCGTTCGCAGCAACTCGCACTGACTTGGTGCATTTTACGTCGAGGTCTTAAATTGAAAGCGTACAAAATACAGCTTGTGCAACAACAGAAGCCGCTATACCTTCCCAAGCGACATCGCTTCGCTCTATGGGCTCTTGAAAAGTTCCAAGAAGATCCGACGTTTTCGAGGCAAATTTTGTTCAGCGATGAGGTCCATTTCTGGCTCAATGGGTATGTAAACAAACAAAATTGCCACATTTGGGACGAAGAGCAACCTGAAGAGATTCAAGAACTGCCACTTCATCCAGAAAAAACAACGGTTTGGTGTGGTTTGTGGGCCGGTGGAATTAGCGGTCTATATTTCTTTAAAAATTATGCCAGTGCGAACGTAACCGTCAATGGCGACTGTTATCGTGCCTTGCTAACCGACTATTTGATGTCTGAAATTGAAGCTCGTGATCTCGGCGACATTTGGTTTCAGCAAGACGAGATTTATTGAGAGAACACTTTGGTGAGCACATAATATCACGTTTTGGGCCGGTCGATTGGCCACCAAGATCGTGTGATATCACACCGTTAGACTTTTTCCTGTGTGGACATGTAAAGTCTAAAGTTTATGCGGAAAGCCCCGCTTCGATTCAGGCCTTGGAGGAAAACATCAAGTGGTCATTCGCCAGTTACCAGTCGATATGCTCGAACGAGTCATCGAAAATGGGGCTCAACGGATGGATGGATCTGCGACATTATCTACAAAAAATAAATTCCAAAGAATGTTCTTTCAAATGATTATAATTATTCCCCATTAAATTTGAATTTTCTGTTTTTTTCTTTTAAAAACCTCGAAATGGATCACGCTTTATTATCCAGTATATGTTTAATTTTTTATTGCACGAATAAAATGAATAGATTCAGAACCTAAGAAAATAACAAGATATGCACTAACACATGTATTTTTACAAATAGAGTTCTTTTAACAAGGTATTTTTTATCATGTACATTACAGCGCTCCCATTGTCTCAAACTTTTTGAAACACCCCAAGGTTCTTTTTAGACCCTAGTGATGCTATTAGATTCCAATGACTCGTATCGATGCCCTCTTTCTGGTTGGCCAGTAATCCCAGTATGACTTCCACCGGCTTAAGGGGTGGTAGGACCATATTTGAGAAACGACAAAGGTAGCACGAATTTCAACAAGAAACATTACTACACACGATGAGTCCAGCTTGGCTTTTAAGGGCCAAATAAACGACACAAGCAGTTTGACAACAGCAAGATGTTTCTGTGAATATACTATACAATAATAAAAGAAGTTCGATTAAAAATCGCTAGATTTGACGAGAAAATAGCTTAACTGGCAACAGTGTGAATAACTCACTTGTTTGCCTTTACTCAAAACGCCCAACATTTATTCTGTTAGACGATTTAGGAAGATTTTTCTTCTCTACATATTTTAATTATTATTCTATAAATCAATAATGATTGTTGTCTATGATTATGGACCTAATATCGTTTAACATTTAATTCAGTAAAATTATTTTGAAAATTTTTAAATATCAAAATAGAGGAAAACAATTTTGTTGTCTTTTTGAATATATTAATATTTAAGCGTTACTATTAGAGATGAGCGATATTTCTGTACCTGTGATTTAATCACTGTTACTGAAAAATCACGAATCACAGTTGTGACCAAATTTGTCAAGTAACAGGTACTTTCTAAGTCGTTCTTTTTGTATTTTGTTACATATACAAATTTATGATATTTCTCTGTTTGTGTGGGTAAAAGCGTTTTTTGAATGAAATGTCGAATGATATTGCTGTTCCTTTCATTCTCTCTTCTATCTTATTAGAATTTTTTTATTATATGCCAAAATTTATTTGTTCAAGTATGTATGTATATGAAAGTAAACAGATTTGAGAGCTCTTACAATTTGTTGTTGTTTCTTTATAAAGTGCTTACAAAAGCTCTTGCAAAAGCTCGCCCATTGTACATATACCTTGGCCGCAATTGCTTTAAAAGAACAGAAAACTGATAAACTGTGATCACAATCACAGTTTAAAGGAGCAGTGATTTTTAAATCACATTCACTAATCACGTTGATCTTTAAAAATCACGGGATCGCTCATCTCTAGTTACTATGTTACTGTTTCTTTAAATTTACAATGTAGTCACAATGTTAAATCTATTGACAATTGCGTTAAACTCGCTAATCTATATATAAGTGTAATTCGTTGGTTTGTGCTTGTTCACACTCTTCAAGTCTTAGCCGTCAAGTCTTGAGTTTTTAGGAAAGAGAGAAAAAGAAATGGCATTCGCTTTTCCCTGTTTTCCCTGTCTGTTTTTTTCAACTAGCGCAGTGTAATTTAATAAATATCTGCATTTGCCCCCTGAACATATTCAGTTTAATCATATAAATATTTATAAAATATTTAACAATATAACTTTAAACTGGTTGTCAAAAATAAAAAAATTGTTATATTTATTTAACATGTACATATCTATTAATTTTTTTTAACATATTTCACAAAAATATTATCATAAAATGCAAACATTTATCAAATTGTCATTTTATTATTGGTTTAAAGAAGAGTAAATCCAACAATAAATTTTCTTTCTTTATGAAAGGCTTATTAAAGGTTTAAGACACTAATATTCGTTTATGAAAACTTCAGCAATTTTTCTTTAAAAGAGGTTAATTAATCATAAATAAGTTTTTATGAATACGGCAGTGAAAGTTTATTCTGACTATAAAATAAAATTGATGGCTCTGACTGTAGAACAGTGATGTTTAAAATTTAAGCAGTGTTTGTATTGCTGCATATTAGTATAAGTAAAGACAGCGAGCTTACCCAGCAAACACAAAGTTTCACGTTTCAAGTGAAATATGTAACAGGAAGATACAAGATATTCTGGTAGTGTTTAGCATTATTCCTATATATGTTTACATATCTGAAGCGTCAAAGTTAACCAAAAGATGGCTTAAGCAAAAAGCATGTGAAATATTGACGGAATAAGAATATTAACAAGTTAGAGAGCTATAATCTTTGATATTCGAATATTTCAGGAGTGAGCTCTACATGATATATGTATGTATATTATTAATTAATCTTAAAAAAACGGATGTCAGCATTAAAATTGGTTGCGTGGTAGACCTACATATATTAAATTGTGGACCAACGATCGGAAAGTTTTATGCTGCTGATTTTAGAAACTTGAACTAGCTGATTATTACGGCGATAGCATTAATTACGGTTTAAGGCTTTATAAGGGGCATATAATAATTAATGGACCGATATTCACGAAATTTGGCAGTGTGATTTCTAGTCCTAAAAAACTGTAACGTTCTGAATTATATTGCGATAGCATTATTAATAACGGTTTTTGGTGTATTAAACTGTTTTACGGGAGTAGGGTTTATATAGGGCCTATCTTCAAGAAATTTAACACTTTGATTTCCAGACATATAAAACGAATCTGCGTTAAATCTTATATTATTCCTTGCATTATTTCACCTTTTATGTTAGTTTTTGTAACAAAATTATACATTTTTTAGGGTAACTACAAGTAGTTGTGCACCAAGTTTGTTCTCTTCTTTGAGTTTTTCGAAAGAGAGCGTGTTTTCAACAGACGGATAGATAGACGGACATGGCTGAGTCGACTAAGCATTACTCAAGGAGTCAGAATATATACTTATAAGTATACTCTATGTGGTCTTAGATGTATAATAAAAAAGTTTTGGACGGAATCACAAACTAAGTATACCCTCATTCACCACTAGTGGTCGTGGATGGTATAAAAAAAGCTTTATAAATGAAATTTGACTTAAGGAAGCACATTTGAAAAAATGTTCCAATAAAATAGTTTTATTTGTTTATATTAAAAAAAATAAAAGCCGAATAAACCGGTTATTTAAACTGGTTATTAAATAAAAAAATTTAAAACCCATGAAGAAATTACTTAAGGGCTGCCTCGGTAATGCAACCAACACAATAATACAAAATAAACAGGTAATTTGTTTTTGTTGCATTTGTATCATCACGTCAAAAAAAGTAAAAAAATATTGTAAAACCAAAAATAAAATTTTTAAAAAATTAAAAAACCATGGTATAACATGGGGTCTTCACCTGAGATAATATCTGATATAATATGTGAGAGAACGTCGGCAGCATGAGAGAGCACATTTCTTCATGTTAATCTTAATCTTAAACAAGGGGAACATGTATCATATAAGATTTCATAATTTACGGATTTTCGTACAGTAAACTTGTGCCTTTTTTTAGTGTTTTCTTTGTTTTTATTGTTTAAAATTCTTTTTTACATAGGGTCTCCACCTGAGATAATATCTGATATAATATGTGAGAGAACGTCGGCAGAATGAGAGAGCACATTTCTTGATGTTAATCTTAATCTTAAACAAGGGGAACATGTATCTTATAAGATTTCATAATTTATTGATTTTCGTACAGTAAACTTGTGTCGTTTTTGATTCTTTTTTTAGTTTTTTCTCTGTTTTTAGTTTTTAATATTATTTTTTAAGCACTTTTCACAAGAATTCAACTATTTTCACTTAAAAAATTAAACATTTTAAGGCTAGTTTACACGGTAATACAATGTATTACGACATGTCAAAAAATTATACAGAATGAGAAAAATCTTATCATGTAAAAGCAATATGCATTCAGAAAGAGAGAATACTGATACAAACTTTGACACGCGATCGGTAAATGCTCATTTTCTAAATCATTTTAGAAACTTATGTATTCTCATCACACCAGAGGCGTATTTTAATAGTATAAATTGAAGGTGGTAGAATTTTTATACAATTACAAAAACAACTAAAATCAACTCAGGAAATTTTCATGTTGTTTTTGTAAGTATTGTTAAACTGTAACCATCTGATTTTTCGTTATTAACTCAGCTGTTTAATATATTTGCTTTACCATCCGTGTAAACATAAAAAATACTTACACCAGATTTTTATTTTTTTTTTATTTTAAACACAGAGAGCATTTCATAATATTTTGATTCTACAAAGTCGTAATACATTGTATTACCGAGTAAACTAGCCTTTAATGATAGCGTCTTATTATTAATTTATGTGTAGGTATGTATGTGTATTTTTGACAGCTCATCTTATAAGATAGTTGTTATAAGATTTCTCATAACAACTGTCTCATAACATTTATTATAATATTAATACTAACACTATTTGAGAGTCCACACGTAAGATAATACTCTCTGCGATTGAATTTGACGTTTGCTAGTATAAAAATCTTATATCAGGTGGAGACCCTGTGTTAAGCACTTTTCACAAGTTTTTCACTATTTGCACTAAAAAATTGAACATTTTGATGATTATTAATTTATATGTATGTATACATGTGTATTTTTGACAGCTCATCTTATAATATAGTTGTTATAAGATTTCTCATAACATTTATTATAATATTAATACTAACACTATTTCAGAGTCCACACGTAAGATAATACTCTCTGCGACTGAATATATATTTGATAATATAAAAATCATATCTTATCAGGTGGAGACCCTGTGTAATAAGAACAAGATATAGTCCAAGGCGAATGCATTTTTCAGGTGGCGTTGAAAGCACAGCTGTGCTACTTTTGTTTTCTTTCTTAGAGAGAGAAATGTCAAAAGTTGCTTGTGTTTTTGACATATCGATCAATGAAATCAACAACAAAAATACATTGTTGTGTTTTTGGCGTGGTTACTTGTTGTAGTATCGACACCACCAAGGCGAATTTAAAAAGGTAAGTAAAACTCGTGAGCCATTCCTCAGCTGTGTTCACGGCGAATTCAATATATAATTCCCAAACGTCAAAATAGTCTTTTGTTTATTTTTTGCGCCAAAGTAACCGAAAAAATTTCTGAGAAAAATGGGTGCCTTGGTCAGCTGTTTTTGACAACAAGCAATTAAATTCGCCCTGGACACCACCGTATACATGAATTCGCCTTGGTACATTCATTAGAAATGTTGTTCTCAATTTTAAAACACATATAACGTCAAACAAAAGAAAATAAGGAAAAAACATGCGGCAAAAAATAAATTAATTTGACATTACATCGGTAAATAATGACAACCCTCCCTAATGCACCTACCTGGCACTTTTTGTCAGTGCTCGAAAATAACATTAGTAGCGTTCGGCGCACACACTCAAAATCGATATATGTTTTTAAGTGTTTGTTAAGACGAACACAATCCTTAATACCGCTCGTACCTATTTTCAAGAAAGTAGCGAACATTATATAGTGTTTGTGTAAACATTTTTCGCTAGCTTTTTTGTATATGTACCTATTTTGTTTTTGTGAAAAATATTTTGTTTTTTTTTACCAGCCAAAAGTGCACTAAGCACAACTGAAACGAACGAGCATTAATGTGCTGAACCGAACATAACGAAGTTTGTGGGTTTAAAAAACGCAATTAAATGTTCTCATCTTTTTATTGAGTTGGATAAATAAAGTATGTATTATTTTTGTGTTCGAAGATCACAAACAGGGCAACGTTATTATTTTTATGATTTGCTACACAACATTATTAGCGTTTGTGTTTTCTACAAATCTACTGAACCGAACATTAATGGCCTTTTCACACTTGTCAACATCTATCATCTACCATCAATTTGCGAAGATGTTGAAATTTTCCTATAAGAAATACATAGAGCTAAAAATCAACATCTTCACAAGATGTTCCTATCTCATTGTATTTCTTTGTACATCTTCCGATTATTTTAGTGTCATCGCTAGAAAAGTGGCAAAAAATTCGATTATTATTGTAGCATCACTGACAAAATGGCATTTTTTTGAGAGCAGCGTTATCCAGTGATGTCAGATGTTGGGAAAATTCCCTACTTGTAGGGATTTTTTCTTCAAAAATCAGACTGTTGGGGAAAAGACAGATTTTATTTTCGTTAAAATGTAGGGAATTTTTCCTTTGTATGTATATTTAAATATAATCTAACTGACTTCTGAAAAAACCTCTGTGGTATAAAAGCATATCGCTTCAATAATTACAGTATGGCTACTTTGTTATTAAATAATTGTTTTTGAGTATCAAGTACCCAGGTACTCAATATTTTTATAACTCTTAAAGCGGCAATTATTGCATTTTTATAAGCCCCCTTTCAGATTCGACAAGTTAGTTGCGCAAGTAACTTGGCGAGTACAACAAAGTCTCTACTAAATTTTTTCCCCCTTACCGCGACCTTACCCCTGACATCAACAAGTCAAGAGTTGCGCAAGAGACTTGCGCAAGAGACTTGCGCAAGTAACTTGCCTAGCCTTTAACACAGGGTCTCCACCTGAGATAAGATATAAGATTTTTATATCAGCAAACGTCAAATTCAATCGCAGAGAGTATTATCTTACGTGTGGACTCTCAAATAGTGTTAGTATTAATATTATAATAAATGTTATGAGACAGTTGTTATGAGAAATCTTATAACAATTATCTTATATGATGAGCTGTCAAAAATACACATGCATACACACATATAAAACAATAATAAGACACCATTATTAAAATCTGTAATTTATTAATGCAAATTGTGCCAATCTTGTAAAAAGTGCTTAAAAAATCAATATTATAAACTAAAAAATCAAATAACAACATAAAAAGGATAAAAAATAATAAAAACGATACAAGTTTACTGTACGAGAATCAGTCGATAATGAAATCTTATAAGATACGTGTTCCCCTTGTTTAATATTAAGATTAACATGAAGAAATGTGCTCTCTCATTCTGCCGACGTTTTCTCACATATTATATCAGATATTATCTCAGGTGGAGACCCTGTGTAAGGGGGCTAACTTGCACACGGTAAAATATACCACATATTACTACTTACTCAATAATGGCTAACCCTAGAATATAAAAGACTAAGAATTTCAATGACAATTTAGTATTCAAAATTCTACTGAGTTTACCACATGCCAATGCACATGCTAAGATTATATTTTCAATTGTTACTGACATCCGCGCGAAAAAAGAGATAAACTGAGTCACGAGGTTTTAGATTCCATATGTATTCTTCAGTCTCACATAGGGCTAATAATTTAGAGCCAGTTAAACTCTCTTCTTGGTTTAAGCCAACAAATCTGTAAATCAAAAAACATTTAAACCTTCTTAAAACGCATAAAATTGGGCGTTTAAACTACCAATACAGACCATATGAATTTGACAACATTTATCGTAGTGCTGCCAATTGTTACTTTTTAGACTACATATAATACATCGGATTCTGATTTACAACTGTTGAATTTCAACTACATATGTATAAATGTAAGCTTAGTTCAACTAAACAACCGATTAAACACTTGCTGATTTATTAGCCATTACAATCAAAAATGTTAAACTGTAAAAGCTTCCGTTGTCTTTTTAAGAAAAGTTCTTTACAACAAACAAATTTTTTAAATGTTACGTATACAAACATACGAAGATTTTTATGTAATGTTATATTATTTTTTTGTTTTTTACTTTATGCTACCTGAAATTTATTCAAAATTTATGTTTTCGTTTTGTGTTTAGTTTAAATAAAATATACTATATAGAATTATTTATAATTTTTGAGTTTACCTATAACTAATATAAGGTAGGGAAAATTGTAGGGGGGAAATTGCTGTTGTAGGGAAATGTGGCGATTATTTTATTCAAACGTAGGGAATTTTAAAAATTCCATCTGACATCACTGGCGTTATCATTTGTCAAGTTTTTCCTTTTTGAAAGTCTTTTTTTGCTTAATTTTTTTATATTATTAAACAAAATTAATTACAAATACGTTTTGGTGTTTTCTTTTAAAATTTTAGCACTTTTGTAGGAGAGAAGAGGAAGAATGTTGTCTCGTCTGTAGGTACTAGAGATGAGCGATATTTCTGTACCTGTGATTTAATCCCTGTTACTGAAAAATCACGAATCACAGTTGTGACCAAATTTGTTAAGTAACAGGTACTTGCTAAGTAATTCTTTTGGTTTTTTGTTACATACACAAATTTTTGATATTTCACTGTTTAGTGGGTAATTGCATTTCACTGTTTGTGTGGGTAATAGCGTTTTTTCAATGCAATAACAAATAATGTTGCTCTTCCTTTTATTCTTTCGCCTACTTTATTAGTATTTCTTTTTGTGTATATGTATATAGAGTTCAGGGTTGTCAGTAGATATGAGCTATATATAATTCTGTACCTGTGAATTAATCAAAGTTACTGAAAAATCACGACTCACAGTTTGACCAAATTTGTCAAGTAACAGTTACTTGTTAAGTCGTTATTTTCTCATTTTGTTCCATACACAAATTTATGATATTTTACTGTTTGTGTGGGTAATAGCTTTATTTGCATGCAGTAACGAATAATGTTGCTATTTTTTTATTGACAGCAAGAAATTCACAATGTTTTTGTACATGATAAAAATACCTTCCTTAAAAAACTTTATTTGTAAAAATACATGTGTTAGCGCATATCTTGTTGTTTTTTAGGTTTTGAATCTATTCACTTGATTCGTACAACAAAAAATTAAACATAGGTATACTAGAACATATAGTATACCTACTTGTTTTATTTTATAACTATAAAAGAACTGCAAACTAACAAACCGTGATCACAATCACAGTTTTAAAGAACAGTGATTTTAAATCACATTCACTAATCACGATGTTCCTTAAAAATCACGGGATCGCTCATCTCTAGTGGGTACCTTTAGAATAACGATAGTATTGGTCACCATCCAGATTTGCAATTTTTGTTTCATTTATGGATGAGACAGGTGAGAAGATTAGGAAGGGGTAGTCAGTTTCACATACTCTGCAATTCTGTTTTGTTTTGTAAATCTGACCTGAAGCTAGCAGGCTGTGTGTATGTATATATAAAATATAAAAAGAACAAAATAAAAATACAAAAATTGCAACCCTTGAGCTTGTGATGGTTCACACTCGTCAAGTTTTAACAGTCAAGCCTTGAATTTTTAGGAGAGGGAGGAAAATAAATTGCATTGTCCCTTCACTCCTAAAAGCCCAAGACTTGACGGCTAAAACTTGAAGAGTGTGAACCAGGACAAAATTTGAAAAAATTGCAGCAGCAAAAATTGCAAGTCTAGAAGGTGACCTATACTACCGTTATTTTAAGAATTGTATCATGTTTTTACTAATACAGTAAAATCTCGATAATCCGGACAATTAAAAACCATGTGGTGTCCGAAATATCGGAATGTCCGAATTACCGAGACAAGAGAAATAATTTAAGAAACTTTTTGAAAACATAAGAAAACCTTTATTTGTTAAAAGAAATTCTCTTCACAATAAAATATTTACATACATACATACTATATATTCAAGTTGATATACTCATATACATTTTCTGAAAATTCTTTCATATGTATATCACATGTTGCAAAAATAGTTGGAGATTTTCATCTGGTGAAGTTTAGATTAATTTTTCTTTTTACATTCAATATCTCTGAGGCTTATAAAATTTAAAATATCCCCAGCTGGAAGCTCCTACTCTTCGCAATATTTTATACAAATATTAAGGGCAGATATGGCTTGCGAATGCTGTGTTTTTGGAACATTATTGCCATATTCTTCATTAAATGATTCAGCATCATCATCTTCTAAAGTCTCATCGTCTGTGATTTCAACTTCATCATTAAGCCTATCGTCAACCTCATTGGAATTATAGATATCGTTGTTTTTTAATTTATTTTTATTATTATTTTTAAAATTTGAATAGCATTTTGATCCATTGGCTGCATCAGTTCTGTGCAGTTAGGTGGAAAAAACATAACGCAAATTACATTGTTCAAATCTGCTAGTGACTTTGGATGGCATGTTTCGTTGTCTAGCAGCAAAAGTGCTCTATTAGATAAATTATTATCTTTGAGATACCTTTTTACTTGCTTTACAAATAATTTTTCGAACCAATTTTTAAAAATGTTTTCGGTCATCTACGCATTTTTGCTACTTGCATATTCTACAGTTAAATTTTCTTTTTTCAAAGCTCTCGGGTTTCTAGCTTTTCCAATCATCAATAACTTAAGCTTGTGTTCTCCAGTTGCATTGCAGCATACTAGAATTGTTACTCTTTCTTTGCCTATTTTACGTCCAGGTGCAGACTTTTCTGTGCGTAACGCAAGTGTTTCATCCGGTAGCTTTCTCACTCCACCACCTGGATAACTATCTTGCCGCGATGTGGTGGCTTAAGTGTCGGCTGTAGTGTCTGTCTTGGAACTTGAATCCGGACAGTTGAGTCGGAACAAGTTTAAAGGCAGACGCTTTAAGGCCAGCATGACCAAGGGTTATCCATTCCTTATCCTATTCCCTTCACCTACATTCCTTCCCCCCCCCTTGTTATTCCCACTTCCCCCCACTTTTAAGGTCAAGATGGTTGATAGCAGTGCCGAGGACCTGGATGACTAGTTAGTGGTTAAAGAAACTAGTCGCGAACAGCTTCCCTCTGACGCTGATGGCAAAGGTCAGTTGTAATTCTAGCCTAGTCCGTGCAAGCCGTCACTGCGCGAGATGGTCCTTTGTATACGTGCATACTCGTGGGATTGGAAACTGGACGATTTCAAGATAAAACAAAATACGGACATAGTGACAGAAGTTGGTGCAGGGAGTATCACTGACAGCTCAACAGGCCCGTTGTCAGATTCAGACTCGGATCTGCTGGGTGCTCACAGGGATATTCTGCTGCAAGAAAGTCAGTTAATGACAGAACTGACAGAGACCAACTGGATGGGCTCGACAATGGACTCACTGACACGCTCTGGGGCCGCGGAAAGACTCGGTGATTTGACCTTGGACTCTGATGATGAGCACGAAATAGCTATGATTTCGGCTCATGGTCAGGGCCAGAGGGTTGAACCATCGACTTTTGTGGTCACATTCGGGACAGAGAGCAAATTGGCGAGTACATCGAAATCCATTGTTCGGCAGGATGTGACAGAACAGGTCACATCGGAGAGCCGATCGAATCTAGGAAAAGCCAAGAGTGGTGGGAGAGTCTCTTTAGCCTTTCTAGAAAAGATAGCTAAGAAAGACTCTTCACTGCACGATGGGCGGGATAGGCATTTGCTGAGGATGCACCGGAAGAACACTGCTGGATTCGAAAGAATCCACGGTTCTTTCGATGTCATCCTAGGGCTTCCCTATCCTGCGGGGTATACAGCAGAGGCTGCTGAGGAATCAAAAGTTGTCAGTAAAGACAAAGGATCCTCACCAGATTCTGCTGGCGTATCCTCTTACAAGGAAGATAGAAGGAAGGAGGGTAAGAGTTCACCACCCAGCCCTCTTAATGGTGACAGATTGATCACGGTTAAGGGAGCTAGGCCTATGGACGAATTACCCACAGTGGACCAAGAGTCTCTCAGGAAGTTGAAGTCGATGAGTGGGGTTGCGATATTTGGGTTGGGGTCTATCAGTTTTAGGTTTAACAAAAATTATGGACCCTAACAGGCTGAATGTGGTGCAGATAAACCTGCATCACTGTGAAGCAGCCTCAACCGAATTAGTAACTCACCTCATCGATAACAACGTGGACGTAGCCTTAATCCAAGAGCCCTGGATCAACAACAACCGGGTAGTTGAATTAAAGGCCACGGGATATACATTGTTCGTACCCCACACGGATGAGAAGGTTCGGACTTGTATAATGGCAAGAAATGAGCTCAAATTTATGTTGTCTCATTCTTTCAGCAATGGAGACCTCACGGTTGTTACAGGTGAAGCTATGGACAAAACGGTCCTAGCACTGGCATCGGTATACTTACCATATGAGGCTACCGATCCACCTGGTGTGAAAGTACGCGAGTTGGTGGAGCACTCGAGCAGAAGTGGCTCGAGACTGGTACTAGGTTGTGACGCTAATGCACACCATACCCAATGGGGAAGTACCGACATCAACAAAACAGGTGAGTCTATGTTTGATTTTATTATTGCTAGCAATCTTTACATCTGTAATAGGGGGAATACGCCAACATTCAGAACTAGAGATAGGGAGGCAGTAATAGATGTAACATTGACGAACTATAGAGACTTAGTAGATGATTGGAGGGTGGCTTTGGAATTTTCCTTCTCTGACCATGGTCGTATATCCTTTAATCTAAACTTCGAAAAGTCAAAAAGGCGTCCTTATAGGAATCCAAGGAGGACGAATTGGGATTCCTTCCCGGGATTGGTGAATAGTAACCTTAGAGTTACACACGATTGGGGGTCGACTTCGGCCGGCGTGGAGCACCTGGTGGGTACCTTTACGGAGGTGTTAACCAGTAGCTATGAGCGTTAAATTTTCCGGGTAGGCGCTCGCAACCGAGATGGTGGACAGGTGATTTGAGGACTCAAAGGACCACTGTCAGAAGGTTATTCAATAGAGCGAAGCATACGCGTAGGGATGAGGACTGGAGTTACTTTAGGATAAGTTATAATAGGTACAAGGGAGATATTAGAAGGGCTAAAAGGGACTCGTGGATCAAATTTAGCGAGTCAGTTGAATCTGTCAATGAGATGTCCAGGTTCAGAAGGATTTTATCCAAGGTCCCTGTGGTCCCGGGATTTATTCAGAGACCGGACGACTCATGGACGGAATCTAGCTCCGAATCTCTCTGTTTGCTTATGGAGACTCACTTCCCGGGTTGTGTGGATCCGGGAACGGGGGAACAGGTGGGGTGTGGTAACCCCTTTTCTGGATCAGGCTCGGGGGGTGAGATAAGAGAGGCGGTGAGGGATATCATCACCTTGGATAAGGTTACATGGGCGGTTAATACTTTTGGGTCTTACAAATCGGCAGGACCAGATGGTATATTTTCGGCTATGCTACAGAATATCCAGGGATCATCACTCCTATTGCTGGTGGAACTATTTAGGGTATGTCTGCTAAATGGCTACATTCCTAGAGGGTGGAGAGAAGTCAGGGTTATCTTCATACCTAAGGCAGGTAGAACCGGTCACTCTAAACCCAAGGATTTTAGACCTATCAGCCTATCGTCTTTTCTTGTGAAGACATTAGAAAGACTGATTGATCTACATCTGAGGACGAAGATTGACGCCGGCATCATCAGCGGCGCTCAGCATGCCTATCTTAATAGTAGGTCTGTTGAGAGTGCGCTTCATGATGTGGTGGGTTATATAGAACGGGGATTGCGAGACAAGGAATGCACCTTGGCGGCTTTCCTGGATATAGAGGGGGCCTTTAATAATGTGAAAATAGAGGCCATAAGGCAGGCACAGAGTGATTTAGGGGTTTCGTTATTCTTGGTCGAATGGATAACTCTGATGCTTAGCAGCAGAGTTATTCACTCGGACTGGGGAAACGAGCGCTTAAGGAAACTCGTGACTAGGGGGACCCCACAAGGGGGAGTTCTCTCTCCCTTATTGTGGCTCTTGGTTGTCAATGTCGTTCTGGGACGTTTTGACAGGATAGGTCAGAAGGTCGTCGCCTACGCGGATGATGTAGTTATATTGGTATCGGGCAAGTTTCTGCCGACAATTAGCGATGTCATGCAAGGGGCGCTGGGCGAACTGTCAGCATGGGCGACTGATAAGGGCTTGGGAGTTAATCCGGAGAAGACAGAATTAGTTCTTTTCACTAGGAGGTACAAGGTGGAGGATTTTAGGCTGCCGGTAAGTGCTAAGTATCTAGGAGTTTTTCTGGACAGTAAGCTGTCCTGGAGGAGGAATACTCAGGAGAGACTAAAGAGGGGTCTCAATGCTTTCTATGCTTGCAGATCGTCGATAGGTAGGAGTTGGGGACTCCGGCCGTCAGTTGTAGGATGGCTGTACACTTCGGTGGTTAGACCCATTCTTACGTATGGATGCTGTGTTTGGTGGGAGGCATTGAAACTAGCTAGTCGGAGGGACCTTCTGTCTAAGGCTCAGAGGTGTGCTTCGATCGGCATGACAGGTGCCTTGAGAAGTACCCCTCAGGCGGCTCTGGATGTTATTCTTCATCTTCTGCCTATAGAGCAGTATGTGAGGGAAATGGCAGCAAGGAGCATTCTTAGGCTGAGGGAGCTAGGACTGTTAGGAAATTTCACGGAGGGTCACTCGCGGATCTTGAGTGAAATTAGTACTAGTGGTTATCACCTAGGCTCGACCGGCTCTACGGATTATTTGGTCACTAGGTTCGATTTTGGGCGTTTGCCAGAGGTGATATTGCCTTCTAGGGAGAGCTGGTCAGGGCAGGGCAGATTGTATAGGGGATTTGCTATTTTCACTGATGGCTCGAAGATGAAGGGCACGGGTGTGGGGGTCTACATTGAGGATCTGGACATCAGAAAGTCATATAGACTTCCCGACGACTGCAGTGTATTTCAGGCGGAGGTTCTGGGGGTTCTCAGGGCCGTGGAATTGCTAGGAGCTAACATTGCCAATGGTTCGGAGGTCACTATATATGTGGACAGCCAGGCGGCTCTTAGGGCCTTGAAGGGCTGTTAAGTGAACTCCAGGCTAGTGGACGATTGTAGGAGGGCTCTAGGAGTAATCTTAGGGAATTATGTTGTGAGGCTCTGCTGGGTACCGGGTCACTGCAACATCACCGGCAATGAGATAGCTGATGAGTTGGCAAGACTGGGCTCGGAAATGGAAGATCCTGACAGTTTGCAAGTGGTCAGGGCTCCAATGGGCTTCTATTTTGGGACGGGATTCGTAATGGGAATGACCTGGTTGCGCGGCAGGAGGCTGGGAAACATGTAGGGCAGTTTTTCCTGTTTGGTAGGGTTGTGTTTTGCTTGTTCTGTCCGATTTCTTATCTTCCACTATCTTCCTTCCCTGTGCTTTCACCATTAACTTCTCCTACTCTGTCACACTAGATATCTTTCTCTTCTTTCTTTCTTTGTTTCACTAAATAAAGGCATCACAATGGACCATAATGGTCTCTGGGTGAGGGTGTGAAGTTTGCTTCACACCAGCCTTTCTAACCTAACCTAACCTTTCTCCAAAAGAATGCAGTCTCATCAGCGTTGTAAACCTGACTACGTTATCTTTATCTTAGACACCTTTGCGTGGAGAGCTTCAATACAGGGTTGGACGGCGGAAGGGTCGCTTGAAACTTTTTCCCCGGAAATTTTTAAAAATTTTATTTCATCGAAAATTGTTAAGCCAGCCATTGCTTCTTTAAATTTCACATTTGGTCCATAAATTTCTGCACATAAAAGCTTAGCTTTTTCTTGAACGATTTCAGACGTAACTGGTGCATTATGATGCCTCTTGTTAATTAACCAATTGTACAAACGTTCTTTTATCATCTCATACTCAGCACTTTGCATGGTATTACGTTTTCATAGCCCACTCCCAGATTTTGAAAAATAGCTATCAAACCAATTATATTATTCATTGAAAAAAAAAACTCCCCATTTTAACTTACGTATCGATTTTGAATCCATTTAGTTTTATGTCTGATTTCGTAGATTTTCCTACGTTGTGCTCTATTGCTAGTTGGCGCAAAGACTTTCCTTGTGATAGTTTTGTCAAAATTTCTTTTTTGTGATCAATAGTTAAAAAATTATGTTTCTTCTTATTAATTGGTGGCATGTTGAACTTGAATGAACGTAGTAGAAACACTAACAAAAAATCTTAAATAATGTTTGCGCAAAAGTAAACACTCCGTTAATAAAAACTGAACGCATTTCTCGATTTAAATCGCAAGAACAATGAAAAACTAACGGTAAAATTTTTTCAGAAACAAAACTAATGTTACGCAGTTTAAGTTTTGTTGCCAAAGCAACAAAAATAAATGCTGTCCGAATTATTGAGGTAGGAAAAATTATGGTGTCCGGATTATAGAGTATATTAAGGAAAAACAAGTAAAGCTGGAGGTCCACACCACGCGTTTTAGCCTCCACGCATTGCATGCGTTTTATACCTTACTTGCGTTCTACGTTTCAAGTTACATGCAACGCTTCTGATGCGGCATCACCACAAGTAAAAATAAAATTTCATTTGTCAAAATCAGCTGATTTATTCGAACGCTGCTTGTGACGCTTGCAAAAGTAGAAAGTAACCCTACTTTTCGCGTTCAACGCCTCAATGCTTCCTAGGCTAATGTGCATGAAACTTGTTACATACAACTACACAGATTCTACTTTTTTGACAGCTGCGTAGACTGCGAAAAGGCGTGTAACGCGTGGTGTGGACCTCCAGCTTAAGAGTGCTATATTCGGCTGTGCCGAATCTTTGGTACCCTCCACCGACAGGAGTGGTCTCTATATGATAAATACATATATATTATTAACTTAGCTTCATAAAAATGAACGTCAGCAT
Organism: Pollenia amentaria; assembly: GCA_943735925.1. Lineage (NCBI taxonomy): Eukaryota > Metazoa > Arthropoda > Insecta > Diptera > Polleniidae > Pollenia > Pollenia amentaria. The sequence goes on from OX031007.1 coordinate 125,687,231, forward strand.
TAAAATTAGTTGCGGTTTAGACCTGAATTAAATTATTGACCGACAATAAGAAAATTTTATGCGTTTCTTGTTAGAACTTTAAACTGGCTTGAGCAAAATATGATTCGTAAAAGTTTTAGCCGAACTAAAATAATTTTTAGGAGCGTTATTTGTATTGGACCTATGGTAAATTATGGACCAATCATCCAAAAATTCTGAAGACTGATTTCTGGTATTACAAAAAATAAATTAGAATAAATTTCAATACAGCAGTGTAATTAGTTTTAGCGTTAACAGTAAATTTCACAAATTTGCATGATATTTTTTCTGGCCATATGAATTTAAGTAAAAAATTTCACCGCAATATCTATATCTGTGATGGTTTTAGGTAAATTTAATTATTTTCCCAAAGTGGGATTTATTTGGATTTAGGCGCAATAAACTGTTTTCCGAGAGTAGGGTTTATATGCGGCCTATGGTAAATTATGGACAAATCTTCACGAAATTTGGCAGTGTGATTTCTCGTCCTATAAAACTGTGACGTACCGAACTTCAATTTGATAGCATTATTTATTACGGTTTTAGGCGTACTAAACGGTTTTCCGGGAGTAGGGTTTATATGGGGCCTAGTGTAAATTGTGGAACGATCTACAAAAAATCTTACAGTGTGATTTCTGGTCCAATAAAACTGTGACGTACCAAATTTTAATATGATAGCGTTATTTATTACGGTTTTAGGCGTACTAAGCTGTTTTCCGGGAGTAGGGTTTATATGGGGCCTAGTGTAAATTATGGACCGATCTTCAAAAAATTTTACAGTGTGATTTCTGGTCCTATAAAACTGTAACGTACCAAATTTAAGTATGCTAGCATTATTTATTGCGGTTTTAGGCGTACTAAACTGTTTTCCGGGAGAAGGGTTTATATGGGGCATAGTGTAAATTATGGACCAATCTTCAAAAAATTTTACAGTGTGATTTCTGGTCCTATAAAACTGTGACGTACCAAATTTTAATATGATAGCGTTATTTATTACGGTTTTAGGCGTACTAAACGGTTTTCCGGGAGTAGGGTTTATATGGGACCTAGTGTAAATTATGGACCGATCTTCAAAAAATTTTACAGTTTGATTTGCGGTATTATAAAACTGTGACGTACCAAATTTAAGTATGCTAGCGTTATTTATTGCGGTTTTAGGCGTATTAAACTGTTTTCCGCGAGAAGGGTTTAAATAAGGCCTATGGTCAATTATGGACCGATCTTCACGAAATTTAACAGTATGATTTGCAGTCGTATAAAGCGAATTCGTGCAAAATTTTATGTCATTCCGTCCATTATTCCACCATTTATGTTAGGTTTTGTATCAAAATTATCAATTTTTTTTGGGTAGTGGTTCCACATTTTGATTCATAATTCTGATCTTACTAAACCGATGCTGCTGGATTTCAATCCCAAACTGCTTAGGATAACTACAAGCAATTTGAGACCAAGTTTGTTCTTTTCTTTTGCGTTTTTCGAAAGTGAGCGTGTTTTCAACAGACGGACAGACAGGCGGACATGGCTAAATCGACTTAGAATTACTCAAGGAGCCAGAATATACATATATACTTTATGGGGTCTTAGATGTATTATAAAAAACTTTCACACGGAATGACAAACTTAGTATACCCTCATTCACCACAGTGGTGGTGAAGGGTATAACAATTAAGTGTCCTAATTACCGTGCTGTCCGGATTAGCAGGTGTCCGAAATATCGGAAATACACTGTATTAAGAAAAAATGGGTTTTTCAATTTACATTTTAAAAGTTTACACAGTCAGGGAAAAGAAATGTGTTTTTGGTAAAACAATAGTTTGTTTGTGTAAAGAAGAATTATGTCTTCCTTGTGGAAGTTTGAAAAATCTGTAAATTTCAAAGGTGCTCATTTGTTAATGTAGAAATTAAATAATTTTTATTGCTAAAAAAATCCCATCACTATTTACATTATTGTGAATGATCAGCTGTAGCCTGAATAGTTTATTAAATTTGATTATTATAACGCACATAATATAATTTGTCAGGACTTTATTTTAAATAATATAATGGGAGGAGGGGATTTGGTAATTTTATTGAAATGCAATTAAGAACTATAAACATGCTAATATCAAATACATACGTTTATATCTAAAACAATTTATAAAATAGAATTTGAAAAAATCATGGCATCCGCACACTATGAAAAACCAAGAGAAGGTTTGGAAAGCCGAACAAGCCAAAACACAAGAAGAAAACAAACTTAACGATTTGCGCAAAGAAATTGAAGAGGAAAGAAATCGCGAGGAACTTAAACGTATCGGCAGAGAGAGTGGCGTTCTGGGAAGCAACAACCAAGGGGATAAGAAACTAGACTGGATGTACAAGAGTAAGTTGATGAAAAATACTAGAGTTTGCTTCTATAATAAACATTTTTTTCGCAGGCTCTACTGAGTTAATAAATCGGGAAGAATATTTATTAGGCCGCAAAGTTGATAAGTCGTTTGAGACTCTCCAGACGGAGGAACGACAAAAAGAACAACAAAATCTAGTGGGAATTAAGCACTCACTAAACCATGTAGAGCACGAGTGTGTACCATTTTCAATACGTGCCTATAAGAACTTGGAAAATAATGAACAAGTCGATTTACAACGTAAAGTAATGGAAGATCCTTTAATGCTCATTAAACAGCGAGAAATGGAATCTAGAAGAAAAATTTTGGAGAATCCAGTAAAATTGAAGGAGCTACACCGTATATTAAAAACAGATGAAAGGCTACGAAAAATATCAAAAAAGAGTAAAAAACTCAAAAAGAGTAAAAAATCAAAAAGGAAGCATAAAAAAAGAAAAACTTCTGGCAGCAGTTGTGATAGTAATTCTGACACAGATTTAGATAGCAAATTGGCAAAGAAACTAAAAGGCGGTCTTTTAATTAAAGATGAAGCTTCAAGCATGGGCTTAAATTTGACTAAGCTGCTAGATTCAAAATTTGAAAAGATTTCACAGGAGCTAGACAAAGCAGCTGGAAAAAACAGAAATTTTAAGAAAAATAAATCAAAGAGTGATCACATGGAAACAAATTCAAGTTCGGATGAGGAACACAATTATAGATGTAAGCGATCAAATTCTTTGTCGCAAAATAGAAAAATTTTCCAAAAAGATCGAAACGACAGATGCAGTTTAGTTCCAAATGATAGAGAAATAAGATTTAACAAATACGGACATAGACAATCTACATCTCTCAGACAACTTCCGGAAAGAAGGCAAGAACGTAGTTTTAGATCTCGATCAAGGGAACGAAAAGAAAAAACATTGGATTCCAACAATCGCAGAAGATCAAGATCTCTTTCTACAAAAAAGAAACCTAAAAATCGTTCAAGGTCTCGTTCTAGAGATACAAAGAAAAGAAATAGAAATGATTCAAAATCACCAAAAAATCATTCGCGAATTACAAAAAGAGTTAATGTCAGATCACCTTCCAAATCCAGAGATCATAAAAGGTCGTACACATCCAATTCAGAAACGTCATTACAAGCACAACAAAACCCAGATGAACATAGTACCTCTACCTCCAAACGGTCCAGTAAACTGTCATATGAGGAAAAACAAGCTAAACTAAAAGAAATGATGTCAAATGCTGCATGGCGTGAAGAAGAGCGGTCAGAGGTAGTACGTAAACATCGTGAAGCCAGGGCCAAAGAAGAAAAATGTCATACAGCAAACGAATTTGATAAAGGTTTCCTCAACAAGGAAGTTAAAAAAGCTATGGCCAATCAAACTTCTGTAGGTTCACGACTTCGCGCCAATTTAAATAACATACAAAGAACTTCTGCAGCAATGAATACAAATTTTGCTCGAAAATAAACTTACATATGGTATTGAGCCAATTGAAACCTACTTGTTCATTAAGAACATTATCGAGATTATGTAGAGTCTAAAAGCGTTTCATTAAACCAAAACCATACCAGGCTAAGGGTTTAACCTTTGTTTAATCATGTATATATTAATTAAAAAAATTCCTATGAACCCAATATTAAATATTTGTCTATAAAAATAATTTCCTGTCGATCAAGGGATAAACTAAGCTGCACGCTCTTAGGTACAATAAAATATTTGTATTTTCCAGCAGCATTCCTCGAACAAATGGCTCCAATTTTAGATGCATTTATCTTTATACCCCTCAATTTATAAAAATTACACAGTACAACACATGATTTCGGGACTCAATTCTGATAATTGTTTATGAAAGTAGACCCAAAAGAAGAGCTTCTGCATCATTAGTTTGGTCAACGTACATCAAATAATAATTTAAAAATTAATTTGAAGTGAGTAAGTATCGCATAGGGGAATTTGTCACGTTTAAGGCTCTTTTCTTTGTCATAACTCGAGAACCACTAGCGGTCAGAGGTAGTACGTAAACATCGTGAAGCCAGGGCCAAAGAAGAAAAATGTCATACAGCAAACGAATTTGATAAAGGTTTCCTCAACAAGGAAGTTAAAAAAGCTATGGCCAATCAAACTTCTGTAGGTTCACGACTTCGCGCCAATTTAAATAACATACAAAGAACTTCTGCAGCAATGAATACAAATTTTGCTCGAAAATAAACTTACATATGGTATTGAGCCAATTGAAACCTACTTGTTCATTAAGAACATTATCGAGATTATGTAGAGTCTAAAAGCGTTTCATTAAACCAAAACCATACCAGGCTAAGGGTTTAACCTTTGTTTAATCATGTATATATTAATTAAAAAAATTCCTATGAACCCAATATTAAATATTTGTCTATAAAAATAATTTCCTGTCGATCAAGGGATAAACTAAGCTGCACGCTCTTAGGTACAATAAAATATTTGTATTTTCCAGCAGCATTCCTCGAACAAATGGCTCCAATTTTAGATGCATTTATCTTTATACCCCTCAATTTATAAAAATTACACAGTCAACACATGATTTCGGGACTCAATTCTGATAATTGTTTATGAAAGTAGACCCAAAAGAAGAGCTTCTGCATCATTAGTTTGGTCAACGTACATCAAATAATAATTTAAAAATTAATTTGAAGTGAGTAAGTATCGCATAGGGGAATTTGTCACGTTTAAGGCTCTTTTCTTTGTCATAACTCGAGAACCACTAGTCCGAATAAGCTGAAACAAATTTAAACAAATTAGGAACTACAATTCCTTTAATCTGTTCAAACGTTTCGCTACAAAAGCATTAGTTTCGCAGTTATAAATAAAAGTATGAAGAAAAAAAATATTTTTTGCCCAAAAAATTTAAATTTTTTATTTTTAATTCATAAAAAATCCTTTGGAAAAATCATTGATGACTTTTTTATTGATTCTTTATTTTGCATGAAAATAAACATTCCGATTCATGTTACAGCTATTCTTACACAGATTCCGTAATTTTAATTGTTTCTTGAGCTCGGGAGTTCTTGCTTTCCAATCTCTACATTGATATTGATTTCCTGTGTATCGTGAATCCCAATTACAAAGGAAGCAGAAGTATTTTGGAAAACCGCCTTTTAATACAATGCCTTGTATTATGCTGACAACCTTTAGATCGCAACAAATCTTCCATTTGTGTACATTGTAGTTGATTTTCTCCAAAATTTCGCTCAATGTTTCATACGTTTCCTTCATAGTTGTGCTGAATCCTAATGGAATGGATGGTTTTTTGTTCGTTTTGTGCAATAGCACAGCCTTTAAACTTGAAACTGAACCATCGATGAATAAACGCCAGTCGCCAGCGATATAATCCATTCACAAATTTTTCACTACATCTGGGATATCATGGGAGTAGGTAAACGTATTTGCTTCGCCAACGGAATAAAATTTCTGGAAATCAGCTTGGCGTTGTCGGTATGATGATTCGCTGACATTTTGCTGTGTCAGTTTTCAGCTTTTCAAAAGCCACAAATAAATCGGAAGAAATAAATCGGAAAATGACAACAATTGCAAATTGTGAGAGTAGCCACAATGTTACCCATTTCGATTTGTGTTAGCGGTTGTGGTCCATTATTTTCAATATCGGGTGTTTAATCAGCAGCATTCAAATTGGTCGGATTGGTGAAAACGGTTTCGGCTTGCAGGGACACAGTATCCAGACTTGGAGGTTTAGGTGTATCGGCAGTGGTTCATATTTTGTTAAAAAGCAGCGCGTTTAACAGGAAGTGTGGCAGTAAAAGCAGCAATGTATACCTTTGTTTTCAATTGTTTTCTGTTTAATCCATGACGAGAATTTATAATACAAATTACTGGCTTCATAAAAGAAAACTGTCCACCTTTTCCATGTATCCACATTAAAAGGGTATTATAACAATTTTTGCACACTGTGTTCGGCGTAAAATTTACACCACTAAAATCTGCTTCATCAAAATAATGACAATACGCTGTTTTGAATTCCTCAGTAATCAATTTTTTTCAATCCAGTTGGTCTCTTTTTGGGACGATATGACCACAAACGTAACAAAAATTATCCAATTGTGGGCACTTGTTATTTTCCATATATTAATTGTTTTGTTGTTATTCACTTTTAAAAACCGGAGAAAATTCACTTGTACTTCTCGCGTTCGTCGACTCTTGTTAAAGGACAAAAATCGATCCCCTATAAATACTAAAAATATTTCAATATTTTACTGGCAGGTACTTATGAAATATGTTTTCGAAACGTTCCAAAACATGAGCGCTCATAAATGTGGGTGGAATTTCTGTAAAAAAATCATGCAGGTAACGGAAAAATCCAAATTAAAAACGTGCACTTTCCTTTTCCCCTTTTAATTGTCCACTCACATTTATTAATGCTTATTACTTTGCTACCGCAATCATAAAAATCAAATAACCTTTTTTTTATTCCTGAAAGTAATAGGACTTGACACTTTTTTACCGTTTTGGATTTTTTATGAATTAAAAATAAAAAATTTCAATTTTTGGGCAAAAAATATTTTTTTTCTTCATACATTTATTTATAACTGCGAAACTGTTGCTTACGTAGCGAAACGTTGTATGAACAGATTCAAAGAATTGTAATTCTTAATTTTTTAAATTTGTTATTCGGACTAGTGGTTCTCGAGATAAGACAAATAAAAGAGCCTAAAACGTGACAAATTCCCCTATACGATACTTACTAACTTCAAATTAATTTTAAAATTATTATTTGATGTACCTTGACCAAACTAATGATGCAGAAGTTCTTCTTTTTTGGGTCTACTTTCATAAACAATTATCAGAATTGAGACCCGAATCAATCACCTGAAAAATGTTGTACTGTGTTATTTACCGAATTTAAATATGACAAAATAGATCTCAATGTATTCTTTGGTGAAGTTCCATGAGACTAAAGTAGCGAATCATCAGCGTAAAGAATACCAGTTGAACAACCAAATTGATGTGGAAAATCATAGATGAAAATGTACAAATAAGGAGCCAAAATAGAACCCTGCCGTACACCGCAACAAATATTACCAAACATAGAATTTTCTTTTTGCAATTGGACGCAAAACTTTCCATTTTTTAAAAAATTTTGAACAAATTTAATGTGAGGTTTGAAGCAATTATTAATAGTTTTAAATATTATAACCAGGGACTGAAAATAACAGTTATTTTGAAATTTTAAAACAAAAAAAAGCATATAGAAATACATGCTGGCAAACTGATTAAAGTATACCATATTGATCCTTATGAACTTTTCTATGAAAAATATTATATTTTTAAAGTTTTGATTTTTGTTTTTTCGATCAAAAATTACACTTATTTTTTGATTTATATTTTTTTGGACAAAAGTAACCGGTTTTTTTTTGATTTTTATTTTTTTGAACAAAAATAACAGTTATTTTTTTATTTAATTTTTTTTTATAAAAAATAACAGTTATTTTATGATTTTTATTTTTTTGAACAAAAATAACAGTTATTTTATGATTTTAATTTTTTCGAGCAAAAATAAAAGTTATTTAAAGAAATGAACGTGTTATAATTATTGAGTTGTCTTTAAATATTTATTTAAATGTATGAACGTCATTGGGTTATTATGCACATTAAAATAAATATTTAAAGTGAACTAAATAATTATAACACGTACATTTCTTTAAAGAATAACTTTTATTTTTTGTCCGAAAATATAAAAATCATAAAATAACTGTTATTTTTGATCGAAAAAATAAAAAAAAGGAACTGTTATTATTGTTTAAAAAACTAAAAATCCTAAAATAACGGTTATTTTTGATCGAAAAAATAAAAAAATATCTGTTATTTTTGTTCAAAAAAAATAAAAATCAAAAAATAACTGTTACTTTTGTCCAAAAAAATAAAAATCGAAAAATAACTGTTATCATCTGACTTGTATGAAAAAAGGAATAACAGTTACGGTCCCTGATTATAACATTGTGGTAAACATGGCCAGAACTCTTTTCATTATCAGGGTTGTTAACTGCTATAATCAGGTTTTTTTTTCTCAAATTATTCACTACATTATTTTGAAATTTTAGTAAAGCATGACTAGTAGTGAAATTTTTTAAACCCAGACTGATAATTTGGAATATATGAAGTATCTAAATTTATATCCATCTTAACTTGAATGACGCCAATCAAATTTTGAATTAAAAATCTAAAACAAAATGACAATATTTTAATTGCATACATATTTATTGAACAACTAAATAACGTATATACATCTAAAATTAAGTTCATGCCTACATGAACTTCTGTATGCACTATATTTATGTATGGTGGCTATTAATGGCAGGTAAATATTATTTGCCAATGAAACTTGTGCTTATTAATTTAACTTATTTTAATTTAAATTTAGAGTTTGGTCCTATTCATAAATGCATCACTGCTGTGCATCATAAATAAAACATTGCATTTTATTTTTATAGGAGAAGGCACTCCTCTACTATGTAATTAACACTTGTTTGTGCGGCGTTTGCTTAAGCAAAATATTTTAAGACATTTAAATATTCATTTGCAGTGCAGTGATACATTCAAGAACATGTCCTTTGTTTTTGTTTAAGCATTGCTCAAGGCTGCTACTCCTGGCAATGTTTTGCCTTCTAATAATTCCAAAGAAGCACCGCCACCAGTAGAAACATGGGATACCAATGACTCAGTATTCCATTTTGCGCAGCATGACGCAGTATCACCACCTCCAATGATGGATACACAACCACTTTTAGTGGCAGAAACAACGCCGTCCATAATGGCTTTTGTGCCATTTGAAAAGTTAGCAAATTCAAAGACACCGGGAGGACCATTCCAAACAATAAGTTTAGCACGAGAAATTGGAACTGCAAAAGCTTCTCTAGTTTTTGGACCTACATCCAATCCCATATGACCATCAGGAATTCCACTTTCAATGGTAGCTTCACTTACAGTGGCGTCTTCAGCAAATTTGTCACCACACACAAAGTCTACGGGTAAATGAAGTTGAACATTGTTCTTTTTGGCTTTTTCAACCAAGTTTTGCACAATTTTAGATCCTTCTTCATCAAACAAGGAGGATCCAATCTTCATATTGTTCAAAACCTTTAAGAATGTAAAAGCCATACCACCACCAATGATCATTTCGTTGACCTTGTCTAAAAGATTTTCAATCAACTGAATCTTATCGGCTACTTTAGCACCACCCAAAATAGCCAAGAAAGGATTTGGTGGGTTATCCAAAGCCTGTGAGAAATATTTGAGCTCCTTATTAAGCAACAAACCGGCAGCTCGCTTTTCAAAACCTTCGCCCATCATGGAGCTATGGGCACGATGGGCAGTGCCGAAAGCATCATTGACATATACATCACCTAACTTGGCTAAGCTTTCACGGAAAGATTTAACTTTAGCAGGTTCTGCCTTAACCTTTGCACCGGTGGCATCTACACCTTTGCCCTCTTCTTCTACATAAAAACGCAAGTTTTCTAACAAGATAACACTACCATCAGCAGGGTTTTTACATTTTTCTTCTACTTCAGCGCCTACACAATCGTTAAGGAATGTAACGTCTTTGCCCAAAAGTTTCTTTAGTTCCTCTGCAACTGGGGCCAAGGTATACTTGGCATTTTTATTGCCATCGGGGCGGCCTAAGTGAGACATCAATACAACGCTTTTTGCATTTTTGGAGAAAGCGTATTTCACACTGTCCAATGCAGCCACAATACGTTGGTTACTAGTAATTTTACCATCCTTGATTGGTACATTGAAATCAACTCTATTTAAAAGAAATTTAATTATATACATATGTACATCAAAATCTATTATGTATTCAATAAATACGATGACTATTTAAATTACCTCATTAATACCCGTTTACCAGCTAAATCCAACTTTTCAATGCTTAATTTGTTTAAAGCCATTCTAATAAAACTAGCGCTTACAAGTTTCAGGATACGAATTGAAGCTCCTCCGTTCGAATGGAGAATAAATAATTTTCTGAGCAAATCTACTTTTGAATGTCACGGGAAGGTCAGTTAAATCAGTTTAAACCAGGGATGTTAAAGTTGTACAATTGTACTTTTTTGGTACATTTTGACCTAAAGTCCCGTTTTACAGTGTGGCAAGTAAAAGAGAGACAGACGAAGTTTGTTGGTAATGGGGCGACGCTGTGTGTGTGACACACTTTACTTTTTTCCTCTCGCCTATAAACTTCATCACTTGCCACATTGTAAAAGGGGACAAAGTACCGTGGTTCAACCGTGACTCATTTGGTACAATTTAAAAATTTGTCATTTGCCATTTGTGACACACTTTACTTTTTTCAAGTCTCGCCTACAAACCTAGTCTGTCTGCATTTTACTTGCCTCATTGTAAAAGGGGACTTATGGTACCCACAGACGAGGCAACATTAGTCATAACCTGTGTTACTACTTTTGTTTCCTTTTTACCACAGACGAAGACACTAAAAGCAAAACATCCGTATTGTGTTTTTTCTTTGAATATAGAAGTAGTACTTAATTTAAGAAATACATGCGTAAGAAATTTTTCATATCCTGCATTTTTTTTTTTTTTTTTGTTTTATTTATATAACTTTCACATTTACCGTCTCATAATTCTGTAAAATTTTTAACTTTTTTCCTTTTATGTTTTTTTGTGTAAAATTTAATTATTATGTACTTTTTTTGTTGTTTTATTAAATTAACAAAAAATGGTACCGTGAAGGTCCAAAAAGTAAATTTTTTTGGAAGATGGTACAAAATTTAAAACCACAATTAACATCCCTGATTTCTGCTTCAGGCACCAATCATTAGGTAAATTCAGAACTACAACAATGCGCCAATAGAAAAACAGCACGCATTTCGTTTGTGTTAAACATGATAAAGATGTCAAAAACAGCCGAATTTGCTTGAACATAAAATTGTATAGATGTCAAAAACAATTGCACGAAAAACAATACAACTCTGAAGAAATCAGCAGGTGTTTTGCATAGACCAGTGCGAATTCACTTGAAGGTGGGATCAAGCATATTTTGAATATGCTTTTTTGATCGAGTTGCTAAAGTTTGTATATAAACTGCAGTTTTTTATGTAAACCAACCTAGGTTTTAAAAGCTTTTTACTAGCAATATTTTTGACATTCGGGCTTAAAAAGCACTGCTGACGAGCACTGAAACGTCAAAATATACGTTTGTTTATGTTTTGTGCCAAAGTAACCAAAACATTTTCAGAGAAAATTGTTTGCCTTGGTCAGCTACAACAAAACAAAATACATGTGGCTTTTTGTAGTTGCAGAGTTGCACCATGATGAAATAAACAGGTGGCATTACTACCCCAGATGACGATTTTTTGCTCTTGTATTGTTTGTCTAGTCTTATGTCAAAGTTTTGCTTATGTTTACAAAAAGTCCACGTTTTGTGCTGTGATTATAGTATTGTATTAAAGTTTTTGATTATTTAAATTAAAATTAAATAACATAGTAACCATAGTGAAATTAAAATTGGCTAAAAATTAATTTATTTCATTGCGTTCGGCGGCAAAATTTGATTTTAGTTTAATATAATTTTTGACGTATACGGAGACTTATTTTTCATTTTTGTTGTAATGTTGTATTTGTTGCCGTAGTGCTGCCACCTACTTATTCCACCATGAGTTGCACTTAACCAGAGAATGACAAAAGTATCATTTTAAGTACTCTTTTAGTATTAGTGACAAAACATGTATGGGCATGTATGGGTAAAGATCAAAATCATACACAGACATACCATTACCCATAACAAGTTGAAGTTAAATATGTATAGGTATACGCTGGCAATGTGTATTTGTATATTCATTCTTCTTTTAGAAAGTACATGCATATATAAATAAAACTTGTATTGGCTATCTGCAATACCCATAAGAATAAATAAGTATGTGTATTTACGTATGTATAACGTAAGTATACACAGAGTATGTATACCGTCGCAGAGATGGCAAATACAATTTTAAAAAATTTTGGAATTAGGCAGAAATTCAATTTTGGGCTCTTATACAACTTTAATTACCCGTATTAAAATGAAATGTTTGAATTATAATTCGTTACAGAACGGCGTCTAAATTTATTGAGTGGCGGTTACACTCTTTCTTATTAGCACAACATACAAATCAATACTTACATACATAAAAAACAATATCTTCCGTCTCGTGTCATCTCTCCATGCTACGTGCGTGTGACAGCGACAAGTGCACAAGTGCAAAAAAATTATTTATTTTTGCATGTATAAAACCTTTACGCATCCGCATAATTTTTTACACTTGTCGCTGTCACACGCACATAGCATAGAGAGGTGACACGAGACGGAAGATATTGTTTTTTTGTATGTAAGTATTGATTTGTATGTTGTGCTAATAAGAAAGAGTGTAACCGCCACTCAATACATTTACACGCCGTTCTGTAACGATTTATAATTCAAACGTTTCATTTTAGGTTTATTTTCGCACAGTTTTTGCAGAAACCAAAGTAGTTCTCGGTTCAAAAATAGCGTACTGTCGCCTCAAAAATTTTCATTTGTGCCGTAAGAGTTAACCCATCTTTAATTTTTTTTTCTTTTATTTCGAAGATAACAGTTTAGGATATAAAAATTAAACGTTTTATATATACTAGCGTTTTCCTAATGGTCAAAATTCGACCATAAATTTTTATGTAAATATGAAGAAAACATAGTACATCTAAGTATATATAAATTTACATGTTTTAAGCATTTATTTGTTCCGTCTTAGTTGATCGATTTGGCGATGGACCAACCTCCGGTTCATATTTTATCTTCCACGTGAGTTAATCTATTTTGTAAGTTCAATATAAAAAATATCAATAGAAAAACAAAAAAGTATCAAAAAGTCTTCTCTTATAGATTCTAATCCGTTCAGGACATTGCATGTTTATAATTTAATTTTTATGTATGTAGACATACATTGGCATTGCTGATGTTACCAAAAAAATTTATTTTATGTATCAAAAAAAATATGTACATAGTTCCATACCTGGCTAGTGATCAAAGCACATTTTTGCTAAAACATTTCATACAAAAATTATTTTTTCATATTTACGCAGTAGTGCCAAAAATACTGAAAGTACCCATGTATATTTTCTTACACATATATATTTTATATGTATGGCAGATAACCAAAACGCATTCATGGGTATTGAATAATATCTGCATAACATTCATGTATTTAAGTTTACTGAATGTGGTTGCGTGAAATATTGCCGTGCATAAGTATAAGTAATACCCATATTTTTTGCAACGCACAACCATAGCTGTTGTTATTATTTGTGTTATAAGTATGGATATACACAATAAAGTAAAGCGTGGGTAAATACCTCTGTATATTATTCTTATGGGTACTTGTTGTCATTCTCTGCACTTAACTTCTTTAATTCGCACTGGCACTGTTAATGTAGACAGCGTTACCGTTGGTTATGTTCAAAAAGTACCAAAAAAGGGATATCTTTATATAGACTCTGGAACTGTGATCGGCAAAATCAGGGCGCCGCGTTTTCTCTTCTCTATTTTATTCTCCTTTGTTACGTACGTGTGCACACACATTGTAGAGAATTAAACAACATTAACAACAACATAAGTGAAATGCATACAACGCATACAATCGCAAATTATAATAGTATAGGTTGCCGATACTTTTTTGAAAAATAGGACCCCGACGGGTGTTGATGACGGTTTTAGGCTAAACATCTCTCCAAAACTCGGGCCACGAGGGGGCAATTTCTGCCTCACCGAAGCTGCTTAAAGACTTTTATGAAATTTAAAACAAAGATAGAACCCTACTTATATGGACAGATTATCAATAAATTTTTTTAAAAATAGGACCAGGAGGGGGAATTTCTGCCCCTGCGGAACTACCTCGCAGATTTTAATGAAACTTTGAACAGAGATAGTTTCCTACTTATATGGACACATTATCTATAGATTTAAAAAAATAGGACCACGAAGGGAGGTGGGGGGATATTTCTGCACCTCCGGAACTACTTCACAGATTTAATGACTCTTAAAATAGTTTATACATATATGGACACATTATCTATACATTAAAAAAAACCTAGGACCACGAGGGGAGGGGGGGGGGATATTTCTGCACCTCCGGAACTACTTCACAGATTTAATGAGTTAAAATAGTTTATACATATATGGACACATTATCTATACATTAAAAAAAAAGCTAGGACCACGAGGGGAGGTGGGGGGATATTTCTGCACCTCTGGAACTACCTCACAGATTTTAATGAAACTTAAGCCTAATTAAAATATCTAAATTTGGATTAAAACCCATTAACAGTTCAATAAAATAACCACAATACTAATTATTGTTAACAGCTAAGGCACGAGCTATGCTTACATTTGTCCTTCAAGTTGTGCTGAAAAAGGTCAACAAGAAAAAAGAAAGACAAAAGCAGGAAAAACAAAAATGTACTTTGGATTTCAAGAAGAATTCTTGACAAGAAGTACGAAAAAACAGAAGTTTGGAAGAACATGTAAATCAATTAATAATAAAATAATAGATAATTATTCATTCAAAAGCAAATTTCGATCTACCAAGGTGAAATACCATTTGGTTTAAAGATTGATGTTTGACTATTGACGTCATCCGACTTCAATAGCCGAGTGAGTAAAGACGGCAAACCCACTGAAGAGATTGTGAGGTTGCAATCCAAACTTGTCTGGGCAATCTGTCCGTGAAAGTCTGGGTTCAAATCTCAGCGCAGTCAAGAATGAAAAATTATCAATAAAATTTTAATTAATTTCATGTTGGAAAATTACTTTCTTCATACAAATAATTTAATGAAAATTAAATTCAATGAACTTAAGCCCAATTAATATAGCTTTCCCACAACAATAAATTTCAGTGTTTTTTATCATAAATTGGGATTATTAGCACATCATTAATAAATGAATTAATTAATAAATATTTCATTCCCGAAATAACCACAGAACTAATTATTGAAACTTAAAATAGTTTATATTTATATGAACACATAATCTATACATTAAAAAAAAAATGGGACCACGAGGGGAGGTGGGGGATATTTCTGGGTCTCCGAAACTATCTAGCAGATTCGAATGAAATTTTAAAGATAGATAAATTCCTACTAATACGGAGACATTAGCTATAAATTTTTTTTTTTTTTAATGAGATTGCGAGAAGTGGGAACGTAGTACCATACGTCGGGTATATAAAAAAAAAAATATTGTTTCTATCTAAGTCGGTTATAGGCTTTGAAACTATCCAACCGATGTACCCTAAACTGGCTTCATTAGAAAGGCAATAACTCGAAGAAAAAAATTTTATTGAATTCTGTAAATTGAATTTTTTTAATATTTTTTAATTTTTAATGTACATAAGTATATAAAATACAAAAAATGTTTCTTTGTCCTTTACAGACTCTTAAACCATCCAACCGATGCACATAGGGGCTTTTTGCCAATCTAGCCGGACATTAGGCGAAAAATTAAATTTAAGAAATGTAAAAAATGTAAGTACGCAGCTCGACAGATTCTGCATCGTATAGTGAATTTTCAAGTCATTTGCTTGAGACTTGTGGTTTTGGGACACTGTTAAAGTCAAGAAAGTTGAGTAAATTGGATGCGTGTTTATTGACTTTTTACGGTTTTGGGAGGTTTACAATATATTTTTTTGTGGGTAAACGAATAAAGATTTTACATTGATTTTTTTTTCTCTGAAAGACTATATTAACAGCTACTTATAAAAATTTTTATGGTAAAAAAATTCGTTCGAAATTAAAAAACGATTTTTTTGTTCACTTTTTTGTAAAAAAAAAAAAAAATTTAAAGGTTTTTGAAGGTGCAACCCTTAGAGTCAATAAAAATGTTAAACATCACTTTAAAATTTGAGATCTCTACTTTTAAATTCAAGAAAAAAACCTTGCGCGTTGTTGCGCCATTTTTTTTAATGATTTTTTGAAAATTTCACCTTTTTTCTGTTTTTGCTCATCTTGCATAGGTACATATGATATAAACCCTTTCGTCAGTCATAAAATGTTTTGGTTGTACGTAGATATTTTTTATTTAAATTATTACATCTAAGAGTAATATTACCTGTGTAAAAAAAGGAATGTGCGAACAGTACGTAACGGTTTTTCACCACCTGTGCGGCAGCTAAATGACGTTATTTTATGGAGCAAAATAAATGTACCTGTTTTGCATAACTTTTAAAATTATTAACCACAAAAATAATATTTAAAAAATCAAATCTGGGGTCCAGGTACTTAGTTTTTTTTACTATATATTGTGGTTATTGCATAAAATTGTTATCAGAATCATTTTGAAGCTTCGAGAGTAAAATGGAAAAAGTGTATACGAAATTAGAGTTATTTCAAATAGTACAAGAATGTAATGCTAAACTCGTTGAAGAGAAATTACAATTTTTAGTTAGAAAATTGTGCGAAATTTCAAAATGTCAGGGAGATAGTGATATATCAGTAGTAAATCAATGCTTAAAGAAATTCAAATATTTTTTTAAAATATTTTGGCATTCAGCACAAAGAAAAAAGGATAGATTTGTAAGCATGCATTCCAAATGGCTGGAAGGAACAGTGACAATACCTATATTTGGGAGTTCGCCTTCAAATCGACTGCAAAAGCCGTTCGTTGAATTGAACGAAAGAAGTAAGAGAAGAAAAACTGAAATCTTGCGAACTCAATGCGATGCTGATTTATTGATGCATGCTGCCCAAACACAACTACAAACGTGTGGAAAAAGAGATGCCTCTGGTCTGCTTAAAGAAATTGTGTCTTCTCCGACAAGAGCTACAAAGTTAAAAAAAAGCATACAAAGCTGCACAAGAGGAAAAAGTAAAGCAGCTAACCCCTCTAAAGGCTCTTTCAATATTTGTAGAAGCTGAACTTTCTCGAAAACAATATGAAATAATCCGAAGTGCTGATAAGAAGGTTTATCCTTGCTACAATATTCTGCAGAGAGAAAAAAGTGAATGCTATCCTACAAAAGAATCATTTGAAGTAACGGAAACATGTGCTCAAATAAATCTTCAGGATTTGCTTAATCATACTGCAAGTAGATTACTTACATATTTAAAAGATGTTTTATGTGGTTTACAAATAGAAGAATGCAACTCCTTCGAGCTAATAAGCAAATGGGGCTGCGATGGCTCACACCAGGCACAATTTAAGCAAAAGATGGAAAATTATGCCTCTGATTCTCATATTTTTCAGAGCAGTTTCGTACCGCTTCGACTAATATATGGTGCAAAAAAGGAGCAAATATAATGGCAAAATCCAACTCCTTCATCGCCGCGATATTGTAGACCTATTCGCATTAGATTTGTTAAAGAAACTGTAGATGTAATCCAAGAAGAAATCAACTATGTACAAGATGCTGTTAGTACATTACAAAACGCTAATTTTTTAATGGAAGGAAAGTTATATTCCATAAAACATACAATGGTATTTACAATGATAGATGCAAAAGTATGTAATGCCGCAACACAAATTACGTCCACCATGAAGTGCTATATTTGTGGGGCTACTTCAAAAGAATTTAACAATTTGAACATCAAAAGAGATGAAGACGTAGATGCACTTTCTTTCGGATTATCTACTTTGCATGCCAGAATTCGACTTTTTGAGAGCATATTACACCTGTCGTATAAACTCACAGTGAAAAAGTGGCAATTAAGATCGGATGAGGACAAAACTATTGTAAAAGAGAGGAAAAAAACTATCCAAGAAAAATTTAGAAGTGAATTAGGGCTAATAGTGGATGTACCGAAGACTGGCTTTGGAAACAGCAACGATGGCAACACCAGCAGAAGATTTTTTTCCAATCCTGAATTAGCTGCAGAAATAACTGGAATTGCATTGGATTTCATCTACCGAATCAAAGTTATTATTGAAGTAATTACAAGTGGTCACAAAATCTATTTGCACGAGTTTGCCGATTATTGCTTAGACACTGCAAAACTTTACGTTACTCTATATCCCTGGCATCCTATGACACCTACAATGCACAAGATTTTAATACATGGTACAACTGTAATGAGCGAGGCATTGTTGCCTATCGGGCTATTATCAGAAGAAGCGTCTGAGGCACGAAATAAGCATTTTCGGCTTTACAGGCAGAATTTTGCTAGAAAGTTTTCGAGGGTTCAGTGTAACAAAGATATTATAAATAGACTTTTGCTCAGTTCTGACCCACTGATTACTAGCATAAGACCAACTCCAAAAAAAAAGTCATTACCCTTTACGAAAGAAGCAATTTTTTTTATGCTTCCACCTGTACTTGGCTCTGAAGAGAATTCCGATTCGGAAGAGGATTTTGAAGAAAATGCCGAAGAAGAACCATGGCACTCATCATCATCTTAGTGCAAAAGAGAAGTTATTGTAAATAAATAAGTTATTATTTTAAATAAAATTAGTTGTCACTATTATAAATTAGTTATAATTACGAATAAATAAATTCTTTTCATATAAATTAAATACTATGAAATACATAAAAGTCACATAAAATCTTAAAAATGAATATTTTTTGGAAATTAGCAAAAAAAAATTTTTTTTTGACAGGGTCGTTCCGGGGGGTGGGTTAGGAGGGATACCTCCCCCTGCCCATAAAAGTTCAAAAATTTAATTTTTATAGAATTAAGGCGTTAGTAACCTTTTTCTTTTAATATTTACATTTTTTTTAAAATATTATTTTATGTAACCGCCCACAAAAAGGGCGGGGCGAAAAGTGAAATTTTACGATCTCATGGTTCCAATTTTAGGGTTTTTAATTTTTGCCGATGTTAAAAGTTGTATTTGCCAAACAAAAATATAGGAAAACTTTAAAAAAATTGAATTTTTCAGAGGTAGGACTAGTTTTTCTATGGGGAACTTTTTCCCCCTTGGTCCGATTTTAAGTATTTTTGATCTTTACCTGCCTATGACAATAACACATATTTCTGCCAAGTTTCATCAATCTAGGGTCACTCAATAACTTTTAAGAAGCAATATAAGCTAGAAAAAAAAGTAATCGATGTGCTGCAAAGAGTTTCCATTAGAAAGGTTATTTTGTGAAGATGGTGAGGTAGGCGGCAATATCTGCATCTCCGAAACAATCCTAGATATACACATAAGCTATGCATTTTTTAAAAAAATGGTACTATTAGAAGAGAGAACGTAGTAGCACACTCTGGGTAAGAAAAAAATGGGATACCTTTTTTAAAATCAGAAAACGTACACCAAATTATGTTTTCCACGTATTTTGTTCAAAATGTTTTACAATTTGACCCGCTACTTCGTTAGCGCCGCTTTTTCTTATGTCGACATATTTTTACGCCAAAGTTTATGTTTCTAGGTTTAAGCCCGCTACTTTGTAAAGGGACGATTTGTACCTCTAAACGTTTATATTTCGAAAATTTTTATTTGTATTTTTTAGATACGTTACGAATGTGATATTTTTTTATTTCAATGTTTATTGGTTTAAAGATAGATGGCGTGGCAAAAAAGTTTTAAAATACAGGCTTACTCCCCAAAAGGGTCTAATTTCAAAAAAGTACCAGACACCTAACCGCTTATTATTTTAATGACATCAGGTTAGGGAATTTCCCGTTTTAACCTTTTTTACCCTCTAACCATAAAAATTTCCAAAACTCCCATCATAGGGAATGGATTTCGGGAGAGGACAACCTCCCGGGCAAATTTCAGCATTTAAGTTCAGGCGCTTAGGTCGTGCGATGATGAATCAGGCAGTAACTTTAAAATTTTATATTATATATGTAGATGAAGAAAAATGTTTTGAAAAAAATAACAGAATTAGGTACGATTTTCGAATTTCGAAACGCATCAAATTTGTATTTGTAATTTTTAGATAAGTTACGAATGTGATATATTTTTTATTTTAATGTTTATTGGTTTAAAAGATAGATGGCATAGCAAAAAAGTTTTAAAATACAGGTTTTACCCGTTTACTCCTTATTACAAAAAAGTGCTAGACACCTGTCCGCTTATTTTTAATGAACAATAATAGGTATTCAATTTTTTTGTATCCCTTTTAGTTTAGCAGATATGAGGTTAGCGAATTTCCGTTTTTACCGCCTTTTTTCTATTGAACAAAAATAAGTATTAAATTTTTTTGTATCTCCTTTAGCTTAGCAGATATGAGGTCAGCGTGATCGATTTGTCAAATGTCAACTTTTTAGCTTCAGGCGTTTAGGCTGTGCGATGAAAATAAATAGATGAAGAAAAAATATCTTGGAAAAAGTAAAAAAATTACGTACGATTTTTACCCCTTAAACGTTCGAATTCAGAAAAAGTACAAAATTTTCACTTGGCATTTTTTAGAAAAGTTACGAATTTTATATAATTTTTATTTCTATGTGCATTGATTTAAACGGTAGATGGGGGACAAAAAAGAACCAAAATTCAGGTTTAACACTTTTACTCCCTAAAAGAGCCGAATTTCGAAATAGTACCAGACGCCTGTTCTCTTTTTTATTTAATGAACAACAATAAAAGCACAAAATAAAGTACAAAAAAGTACCAAAAATTGGCTCTTACAGATGCTCATTCAACGCTTTGCTTGTTTAATTTTATGTTTGTAGCTCCAATACTAACAAAAATTCAATAAGTACCTGTTGGCAAACAATACAGTACGAAAAAGTACCAAAAAATTACTCTTACAGATTCTCATTCACTTGGGAACTTGCATGTTTAATTTTATGTTTATAGGTCCAATTTTAACGGAAATTCAAAGAGTAACAGGTAAAGAACAAAAAGTGCCAAAAAAAACCCTTCTTACAGATTCTCATTCACTCCGGACATTGCATTTTTAATTTTATGTTTGTAGATCCAATATTAACGAAAATAAAAAAGGTACCAGTTAAAAAACGAAAAAGTATCAAGAAGATCCCTCTTATAGGTTCTTGTCCACTCAGGTTATATAATGTTGAATTTTATGATTTTAGGTCCAATACTAACGGAACTTCAAATAGTACCAGTTAAAGACCAAAAGGTACCCAGAAGCCCCTCTTACAGATTTTGATTTACTCAGGAGCATGCATGTTTAATTTTATGTTCATAGGTCCAATATTAACGAAAATAAAAAAAGTACCAGTTAAATAACGAAAAAGTACCAAAAAGATCCCTCTAACGAATTCTCATTCACTCAGCCCCTTGCATGTTTTATTTTATGTTAATATGTCTAATTTTAACGAAAATTAAAAAAGTACCAGTTAGAGAATGAAAAAGTACCAAAAAGATCCCTCTAACAAATTCTTATTCACTCAGGACATTGCATGTTGAAGTTTATTGTCAGTTATGGAACCAAAAACCTAAAGTAAGAAATAAAATTTCCCGTATTTCCCCTTTTTGGTACTTTTTTCTCCCCATTGAAGCATAAAAAATTTCAATATTGTAGTAGGAGCCCATAATTTAATACGTATATGTCAATGAATAAAAAAAAAATGTTTTGTAAAAAAGTACCAAAAGTAGTAACGGTTTTTACCCCCTAATATATACACCAATATGTTTTATTTTTGGCGACGAATATTCGCGGCCAAAAATTCGTCGTTCGTCCCAGTTGTGTTCCTAGCATAAAAGCATGTGGCAGTTGCAAGCGAATAATTAGCATGTACACATGTGTACATAAATTATTCGCAAGATATACATAAGCTAGCCACGCAAGTTACATCCTTCCCACAAAAACTATCATTACCGTCCATAAAATGTAGGGTGACAACAAAATATTAAATTACATTTCCATTCCCACATTTTATGGAGTGCAACGTAAGCAGTTTTGCGAACGTTGCATAGCTAAAAAATATTTTAAAATAAAGTTTAAGTGAGTCTTAAGATTGTTTTAAATAAATAAAGTTATCCCTCTGAAGAGCGGACAACTAGAAAAAACTAAATTGTTTTAATACATTTCTCGCATGACAAGAAATAAGATTTCATATAAGCTTGTTTAGTCTGGGTTCACAATATTAAAGTTTTCTTTCAGAAAGTCAGAGTTAATTGGTGAGAGTGGGGAGAAGAATAGCATGTACTCTTGCCCTCTCGCCAATAAGCTTAGACTGTCTGAAAGCAAACTTTTAAAGAGTGAACATAGACCTGCAATCGGCAAAATCAGGGCGCCGCACAGAGGGATTTGTTCATTCAATGTTTGGCAAAAAATATAAGGAGTGCTCGTAGAATATTGAAATTTTGCACAGAGCCTTTGGTTAGCTCAATTAAGAAAAATATAAAGTCAGCAAAATTGGCCACGCCCTCTACCCACCGCCGATAGAACCCAAAATTTATTTTTAGCCCAAAGTTTTTGAAATTTGGCACAGAGCCTTTGGTTAGCTTAATTAAGAAAAATATAAAGTTTCATCAAAATTGGCCACGCCCTCTACCCACCGCCCATAGAACCCAAAATTTAATTTTAGACCAAAGTTTTTAAAATGAACTTGACAATCTTCGGAGTCTTTCGCTGGCCTTCCTAGTTTAGTTGAACAACAAGGCTCGCTATTAAGTGATACTTCAAGTACAGCTTAAAACACAATAGGAAAAAACATTTACACATATAAAATTTTATAACTCTTTAAACGTGCTTTTTAGCCAATCTTCATTTAAAAAAAAAAAATGGGATTTTAGTTTATGCGATTCTTGCCACCGTTTTTTGAAATGACCAAGAAACCTCTTCTGAATTGCTCTTTTCACTATACCGATTTCATCCTGAAGCATTGCATTTTTGATGTAATGAAATCGGTTATTAATTCCAAACTCGCATTGCAATTAATGAGTTCGTAACTCAGTTCACTATATAACAAAAAATAAACTCATTTTATTGATTTAAAAGTAAGTCATATCTTTTTGTAATTTTTTAAAATTAAAAATTTCATGAATTTGGAGACAAATTTTATGATTTTATAAAAGATTATTAATTATTTAAACTTTTTTTTTAATTGATAGTATGGAGTCTTACCTTTCATTTTATTATAGCGGGAGCACCTAGCACGATCGAGCAACCTTTTTTTTTCTTCCAAGGAAGTTTGGAATCACGGCACATTATAGAACAAATTTTATTCTATCATATCTTTTAAACCATATGAGCGTACTTTATAATATATTTTTTTATATATGCAGAAAAGCCAAAAAACGTTTTTTTGGGATACATTTTATGGATTTTTCATACTAAATCAATTTTCTACAAAACTGCATCATTACATTTTTAAATTTTATGTGTCGAAAAAATTACTTATTGCCCAAAAAATCCCACTGTGCGCCGCGTTTTCTGTTGTTATCTTTTGTTGCGAACGTGTGCACACACATTGCAGAGAATTAAACAACATTAACAACAACCCTGCTAGCAATTTCGATTAAAAAAATAATCTAAATAGTTTCCCCATTTAGCAAAAATCAATCGCTTTTGCTATTCAATTCTTATTGATGTAGTTACATCGTTCGGGAAGAAGTGTCCCACTATGGTAATATTTACTTTAAGAATCCACCTAGTGTCTATATTATATGACGAATTGGAGCGCTTTGGAAGTTTAATATCAATAAAATTTAGAAGTATCGCTGTTGGCTCCAAAAAGCACTCTTTTGAAGTTACATTTTTTCTTATTGTTCCTTATAATAAACAGTGGGCCATTTTACTGTTTATCTTTGTTTGATTTTGTAAGGGAAATCTAAGTAAAATATAAAATAAATGAGCTTAAAGTTAAACAAATATTAAAAAATCTATTGGGGTATTCACAAGGTGTGCTATCATGGTTAATTGTCATAATGTTCTTACATTTTACAATGGTTTAAAAATATTGTTGTTGGTTTGTAAACAAAAAGTGTCTTAAATAAATAGAACGTTGCTTGCTATGTTTATTGTGCTGTCGTAATTAATAGCGCATTAAATTATGAGGGGTTGCTCACAACAGTCGTATTTTTTCGTGTTATTATTTTAAGACATATGACTTTATGACACCTTGTGAATCCCCCATATGTTACATTTAATCAAAATAGCTGTTAATGTCTTAAAGTTAAATACATATGGGGGATTCACAAGGTGTCATAAAGTCATATGTCTTAAAATAATAACATGAAAAAATACGATTGTTGTAAGCAACCCCTCATAATTTAATGTGCTATTTTGAATTTAAATCAGCTAATTAAAAAAAATTTAAAAATTTTCCACAATGCCAAAAATAAGTGAAAAAACTAAAATAATAGCCAGTTTGTGTGAAAAATACATTTTAGATGTTGTGATGGCAAACTCAAGTATTTTCCATTTTTCGGTTTTGTTGCAAATTACAAATAAATATTTGGGGGATTCACAAGGTGTCATAAAGTCATATGTCTTAAAATAATAACATGAAAAATACGACTGTTGTGAGCAACCCCTCATAATTTAATGTGCTATTAATTACGACAGTACAATAAACCTTGCTATGTAAACCATTCTATTTATTTACGACACTTTTTGTTTACAAACCAACAACAATATTTTTAAACCATTGTAAAATGTTAGAACATTATGACAATAAACCAAAATAGCACACCTTGTGAATACCCCAATTATTTCGTTTGGTTACCAAACAGCAGAGTCCTAAGCCGATCTAATTCGACGCCGCAAGTAATTTGTCGCAAAAATTGCTTGCCGAAGGTTAAATACAGATGTTACCCGGATAAAACTATACCATCAACGGCAACGGCTACAAAAAATAACGCGGCACGGCTCAGCCGCTCAGCGCTGGACTTTTCTGATTAATTACGACAGCACAATAAACATAGCAAGCAACGTTCTATTTATTTCCGACACTTTTTGTTTACAAACCAACAAAAATATTTTTAAACCATTGTAAAATGTTAGAACATTATGACAATAAACCATGATAGCACACCTTGTGAATACCCCAATAATGTGGACAAATTTTGTTAAAGAAAATTACACAAAATCACAAATTTGTTCAAACACTAACTTTGTAAACTTTCATCATATTATAACTAGTATATCTTTTTATTGCTTTACAAAACTTATTTTACAAATTGTCTTCACTCAACGTTATTGTTGATCTTCACTAGAAAAATTTAATAAAAACACTAATTTTCGCACTAAAATTTTTAAGGCATTAAATCAAGGACCGGAAAACGTTTTTTTTTATGTTTTTAAAAAAATATTTATCATTGGTGTTCAAAAAATATTTTAAACTGTACAATAACCAAAAATATATAAAAATATTTTGTTTGATATTGTTTCTTTAAGTTCAAAATAATAAAGTTCTCAAAAAAGAAGTTTTTAGAAAAATATTTTTTTTTTGTACTTTTGTACAAA
The DNA here is from genome assembly GCA_943735925.1 of Pollenia amentaria. NCBI lineage: Eukaryota > Metazoa > Arthropoda > Insecta > Diptera > Polleniidae > Pollenia > Pollenia amentaria. The sequence goes on from OX031007.1 coordinate 125,712,950, forward strand.
AAATTACGAACCGAAAATTTAATTTTTTCTTTTTTAAAATTTAAGAATCATGCGTACCAAATAATTTTTTTTTCATCAGTTTAAAAAAATAAAAGCAAACACAAAAAAAAGATATTTATTTTTTCAGTACAATATTATTTTGTACATGAAAAAAAAGAACCGAAAACCTAAAATCTAATTTTTTTAATTGACAAAATTTAAACTCATACGTACAAAATTATAGTACAAAATATAGAGCTAATTAGTAATAAATAGTTATAACATGATAAAGATTATCCTAGAACTAAATAGTAATATTATCAATTAGCATGATGTTGAGTTTGAGCAACAATAAATTTTCAACATGCTCAGAACTTAAATTCGTTCTATTTTTGGTCATAATAATTGGCAAAGCACTGAAGGCTGTCTCGACAGATACCTGTGTTGCGGGTACAGCTAATGCAACAGCAGCTAGTTTTGATAATTAGGAATCTCTAAAGATTTTTTGCAATTGCAATTTTAAACACAATTTTATATTATAATTTTAATTTAAATTCACAATTTTAACTTCAAATTGAGTTTTTATTGTTAGTTTCTAAAAACAAAAAAAAAATATTTTTCTCAAAAACGTTTTTTTAAGAACTTTATTATTTTGAACATTGAAGAACAAATAAAACAAAATAATTTTTATTTTTTTGTACAGTTGAAAACATGTTTTAAATACCAATGATAAATATTATCAAGGCGAATTCATTCCAGGTAATCTCGGTAGTACAACAAGTACAACTCGTACAAAAACCACAAGCAATTGGTTTTTGTAAAATCATTGTACAATGTCAAAAACCGAAACAAATCAAAACAGAAACAAAGATAATAAACAAAATTTTGACATTCAACAATTATAAAACTAAAGAAAAAAAGTTATCAGCAGGGCTTTTAGGATCACCTGTAATCAATTCGCCTTGAATATTATTAAAAAAAAAAAAAAAAAAAAAATAAAAAAACATTTTTGTGTATTTTTCAAATTTTTGTTTCTTTTAATGTACAAAACACATATTGTACTTTAAAAATAAATATCTTTTTTGTGTTTCCTATTTTTTTTTAACTGATAGAAACAACATTGATTTTGTACGCATGAGTTTTGAATTTTTCAAAAAAAATAATATAGCATTAATGCTAATTACAGTTGCTCTATATAAATAAATTGAATCTTATAAAATATGTACATTTTCTTCTATGTGGTAATTTATTAAATAGCTTAACACCCTTATAAAAAAGAGATCTTTGCGTGAGTGTTGTCGTGACTTTTTGGATTCGAAAATCCTCTGCATTCCTTAGTCCATATGGTTGTACTTCTCCAACATACTTAATTTGATCGCACAGATATTGTGGGGCATCACCTTGTTTCATTTTTTTAATAAAAATTAAAGTGTTTAATTTCAGCCGCTGACTTATATTCATCCATTTAAGTTCTCCAAGCATTTTGTTAATGTGTGCATATCGGTTGCGTTTAAGTATAACCCTCATTGCTTTGTTTTGCAGTTTTTGCATTCTTTCTACCTGACTATCATTACAGCATGTATATATTATCGTCGATCCATATTCAAAATGTGGTTTAATTATAGTATTATAGATATTTATTGCAGTTATATATATATATATGTTCCTTTAACTCCCACTGGAGCATAAGGCGCCATTGCAGTTGTTTTAGATGTTTTATTTCTTATTCTTTTAAAAAATCCAATTTTTTTTGCCGATTTTTGTACGTGTATAGTCTATATGTTCTTTAAATTTTAACTTTTATCTATTATAAATCCCAGATATTTATTATGTTCAACTTTTTCTATTATTTTATCATTAATTTTAAGTATTGCTTCAGTACTCATATTTATTTCAATTATTTTCGTTTAGTTTCAATTTATTCATTTTTAACCAAGTATTGATTTTATTGATGTCATGGTACATATTTTCTCTACAACTTTCATCATCGTCTGCTTCCGTGTATATTAACGTTTCATCCGCATACAGCACCATTTCACTTCTGTATAATACCTTTGTCATATCGTTTATATATATAATAAATAAAAGGGCTCCCAAAATTGAACCTTGTGGTACCCCGAAATCATTTTCAACTTCATTTACAACATTGTTAACTTTTGTTATTTGCTTTCTATTTTTCAAATATGACTCAAACCAATTTAACTCCGTACCTTGTATTCCATACATATAGTTTTTTTTACCATTATTTGTGTCTATTGTTTCAAAGGCTCGTTTAAAATCTAGGAATATTACAATCACTTTTTTAGGTTTTTCTATATTTTTCCATTTACTTATTACATAATTTACAGTCGTTTCACATGAGTATTTTTTACGAATCCCGATTGATATTTTGACAATAAACAATTATTTTCAATATTTTTTCTAATTGTTCTTTCACAACATTTTCCAAAATTTTTTCACATGTTTTCAGTGTATTTGTTGGCCGGTATTCTTCGCATTTATTTGTTTTTAGTACTTTTTCAATTGGCGTTATCGTCAGGGTTACCGCTAGGAATTTTTGAAAAGTCGTACAAAAGGTCGTTTCATAAAAATAAAGTCGCACAAAAAAGTCGTTTGAGAAAATAAAAGTCGAACATCTTTTTTTTAACGTTATTTTAATAATGAAAATCATAACAAAACAAAAAAAATTAAACAAAACAGTCAGTTTCACTTTTTTATTTTCAGAAGCCTCTTTTGCATAAGAGTTTTCATGATATCGCTTAAAAGTTTCGCAACCTGGGCAAACTGTAAATTTTTACACTCTCGCAAATGAACTGTCAAAATTTGTATGAGAATTCAATAACACAAACTTCGCAAATTTGCCTAACAATTGCGCTTATCAATTGTGCATTTATACAAACAGATTTTTTTATGATTACCGTCGTTTTCAACGAAAAATTCAACATTTGAAACAACAAATTCTTGGACTAATCTGAGCAATTAAGTCTTTTGGCTTTATCTAGTTATTTTTAAGCACGCATTTAATTTTTAGACACAAATTTCAAGTTTCTTATATATATATGGGGGATTTCATGTCAAGTGACCCAACTTTTGAAATCGATGTCTTCCGATTTGGATGAATATTTTAAAAAAAATACTGTTTCCAAAAAAAATAAAAAATAAGTTTTATATTTAAAAAAAAAAATTTAAAATATTTAAAAAAATACCAAAAAAATTTTTTCGATAGCTTGAAGTAATAGCTATTTTATTTGTTTGGGACAAATGTTGCTAACACCAATAGATAATAAGTTACATGGATGAGAAAGAACACCGGTTTGGCCAAAATGTCAAATTTTGACCCCCTCTAACTCAAAAACTTTTTGACTGATCTTGTTGAAAATTTGTGTCTAAGCTACTATCCAATAAGACTAACCTTGGTGCCAAATCGGAAGACATCGATTTCAAAAGTTGGGTCACTTGACATGAAATCCCCCATATATATTTTTTAATTTTATTATTTAATTTTTTTTTGGATTGGCGTTTCTTAAATATTGACATTAATTGTTAAAAGTTACACAATAGTTAAAAAGGCGATTCTTGAAATAAGTCTCGCAAGTTTGTCCATGAAATCCCCTATTATTATTCGGTTTTTTTCCATGTCTCTGAAGATGATTGTTTTGGTTCACTAAAAGCTGTTTACAAACACTGCAAAAAGGCCGCTTTGACTCCCAGTCTCTTGAATAACGTTATCCGTCTCAGTCTCCGTGGTTTTATCTGCCTCTGAACGCGTATTTCTAGCTCCAATTTATTTTTCGTTTTCAAATTTCCTTTTCTTTTTAACAAAAAATCCTTTTTAAAGAATTTTATTTTGTAAGTTAAAGCAAAATATTCTCATGTTCGTACATGCCTGTCCATGTTTTACGAAAACTTCATCTTTCATTGACTCGGTGGCTAAAAATTATTTTGTAAAATAAACACTGCAATTTTTTTAAAAGCCTTTTTGCTAAAACGTTATTTTGAAACTTTTACTGAAAATTTGCGAAGAATTTGTTAAACACGTGAAAAGTTTTTTAACGATTTACTACAAGTTAAATGCTTTACAAAAAAGGGTAAAAAGTCGCAAAATTAAATAAGTCGCAAAAGTCGGTGATAAAAAAAAGTCTCACAAAAAGTCGCAGACCGCTTAAAAAGGGTCAAATTGCGACTTTAGTCGGGCAAACGGTAACGCTGGTTATCGTAGTTATATTCCAGTTTTCAGGAAATACACCTGTCTCTAGCGATTTATTAATAATTTTTAATATTGTTTCTCGTGTTACGTTCCAGTTATCAAGAATTATTTTATTGGATATTTTATCACAGTCTGTTTTATTTTTGATTTGAATAATTATATTCTTAAGTTCTAAAATGTTTATTGCACGGAATTTAAATATATGCTTTATCACAGTTATTTGGTTTTCATATTGCACATTCTCGATTGAGTCTCGTATTAACTTAATACTATCTACAAAATAATTATTGAATTGACTAGCGATTTCTTTATTATCTTTATATTCTACTTGGTTAAATATCACAGTTTTTATCTCGTTATGTTTTTTTAATTACTAGATCTTTTATCTCTCTCCACATTTGTTTTTGATCGCCTGCATTGTTAATTTTGTTATTAATGTATTTATTTTTTTCGTTTTCGATTTTTACTTTGTATAAATTTCTTATTATTTTGTAATTGGTCCATGCCTGATTCGTATTTATCAATTTTGCTGTTTGATATTTTATTATTTTATAATTTTTCATTAAACGTAATTCATTATTAAACCACCGATTTACATGGTTTTTTTCTTGTATAATTCTCTTACTTGTAAATATTTGTATAGTCTCGTTGAAATAATTATCAAATAAAATTACATTTTCATTAATGTTTTTATTTTCATTATTGTTTCTTGTTGTTTCATGTTTCTTTGTTGTATTTAAAATTGTCCAATTCTTTATTGTCTATGTATGTTGGTATGATCATTTTTTTCACTCTTAATTAAAATGTTTATCATTTCATGATCTGTTATTTTATTTGTAGTACTGTTGTTTACCGATATATTATATTTATTTGTTTTAACAAAGTCAATTATGGTAGTGGAACTTTTTGCTACTCTTGTATATTCACTAATTAATTGCCTGAGAGCATTATCATGCAGTATGCATTCCATTTGATTTTTATATGTCGAATTTTTAGACCAGTCAATATTAAAATATCACAGTTGTAATCAGATTTCTTCTAAGATTTCCTCAAAAAATTTTACAAAACTCCGACTCTCCATAACTAGGTGATCTGTATATTGCTCCAATTATCATTTGGTTATCTTGACATGTGGCTTTACTAAAATCCAGAATTTAACACCGTCTATCTTTTCAATAATTTTAGCTTTTTAAAATAAATAACGACTCCTCCAGTTCTATTAGATGCAGATAGCGACACAATATGATCAAATCCTTGTAATATAATTTCAATTTATTCTACGTCTTTTGTAATATGTGTTTCCGAAAGTATAAATAAGTCCGGGTCTTCTGTTGATGCAATAACTTCCACTTGATTATAATTATTTATAAGTCCTTGCACATTTGTGTATAGAGCACGTTTATTCTTTGATTGTTAAACCGATAAGACAATTCTTCTCATTTTTAAGTTTAATTTTTTTTGATATACGGGACATTCTCTACTATTTGTAAAATGATTTTCATCTAAATCCATATTAAGTTTACTGTTCATTTTCACGCAATTAATACATTTCTATATCATTTCCATTCTCTTATTTTGTGTTGTCCATGACATCTTAAGCATACTTCTTGATTTTTACACTCTTTTGCGATATGATTATATCCTCTACATTTTAGGCATTGCGTCACATCTGTTCCATTGAACACTCTACATCTTTCCCATCCAATATTTAGTTTTCTTGCTTCTATCATTTTTGTATATGTTTCGTTATCGACTGCCATTTTTACATTATAAATTATTTTATTATTTCTTTTAATTTCGTTTTTTTTCTATTATTTTGAGTTCTGCTTTAGAAATACTTGGGTTCTGCTTTTTTATTTTCTCAATAATTTCTTCCTCTTCATGTTTAAAAGTAATATCCGTTATTTTAACTCTTAGTTCAATTGTGTTGGGCACCTTAATTTCATATCCTTCAGTTAATTCCTTTTCTATTGCATTTTTTATTTCCTCTCTTTCTTCACTATTTTCACTTTGAATAACAACCGTTCCATTTCTTCTATTTTCGGCACCTGTAATTTTTAAATTAACTGGGTCAACTTTTTCATTTAGTGCTTCCCGTGTTTTTTCTACCCCTTGTTTTTCTTTCGGTTTTACAATTAAGGGCACCTGTTTGTTCACATCTGGTAGCGCTTTTTTTTACCGACTCTGCACATGACATTTTTGTTTTTTTTTGTTGGTTTCTTTAATTACCTTCTTTATTTCGTTAAGGGCATAATAAACCACACAAATAGCTTGGTAAACATGTCAAAATTTTACGTTGTACAAATATTTTGTGTTGTAAATTAGGGTGTTTGCTGTTTGTACAAACATTTGAAGCAATGTTTGCAGAAATATTAAAAATGTTTAATATTTGGCAGACATGTTGGATATTTGTCAAACTTTTTGTGGTGTTTAGTGCTAAAAGTTATCATTTCAGCGAAAACTTTGCAGAGTAAAGACGTAGAAGAAGAAGAAAAAAAATAATTTTCAGCCGTAAATTACAATTTGTTTTAGCAGAATAATTTCCCTTAAAACAGCTCGTTGTTTAGAGCACTGTTTGCTCTAAATCCTTTTCTATCTTTTATATTTTTTCTCTTTGTTGTTTTTTTTAAATCATTAAAATTAAAATATAGTTTTTTAACTTCTTCAACATTTTTTTCACATGATTTTTGAACAATATCCATTTTTTTCAACCTTCCTTCGTACCGTTTTTCTATCGCATCCAACAATTGCTTGATTTCATTTTCGATTTGTTTTAGTGATGATGAAAAATCATGTTTATAGTTTACTAAATTTTGTTTATTTTTATGTACATCTTCTTGTATATCATATCAACATTGTTCTTTAAAAAAAGGATAATTATCAAATTATTATTTTTAATTTCATTTGCTCTAAAAAAAATATGCATGAGAAATTATTAAAACTTTAACCAATCTAAACGAAGAATAAGTTTGGGCTGTTTTGTGCACTCATTTATACATCTTTCGTGAACTAGAAAGCTTTTCGGTAACATTTGGATTCCGCGGAGTCCTAATTTTAAGTACAGTACTATAACTATGTAATTTTTCAAATATTAAAAATTTCACTCTATTTTACATAATTTTACACGCACGTAGCACCGATCACATGGCAACTTAAATACAAACTGTGCTCTTTTACGCATTTGTAATATTCACTATTAAACAGAAAATCGTTGCGATGAAGTCAATATAGTATGGGAGTTGTGCTATTGTTGTAATTAGCTGCGTTCGAGAACACAAAAGTTTTTACTATTTTTTACTGAACTTTACTGCATTTTACTAAATTGCGTTCGCGTACACAAACTACAGTAAATGAGAACACAAATTGAGAGCGTAAAGTGACAGTTCTTGACTGAGTACTTACAAATTTTTACTGCAGAAATTTTTGCAGTAAAATTTAGTAAATCAAAAAAACATATGTTACAAAAGGTAAACAAGCAAAAGAAACAAACAAAAACGATACAAATTGTGAAGAAATTGTTTTAAAAAAAGAAAGTTTAAATAAAAATTAAACAATAACAAAAAGTTAATAAATATTAGTTAATTAAACTTCTTTGTGGTGCATTTATATGGCTAAATTCCAACTTTAAAACTTTTGTTGTTGTTTTACTTTTTAGAGTTGTTAAAAGTATTTGTATTTGGGTACTTAGTACTTCACTTATTTCTTAAGTAATCAATAGCGAAAAATGTATTCATGTATTTTCGAACAAATTTAGCCGGACAGAAAACAGTAAAATCAAATAAAATAAAAAAATAAATAAAAATGTGAAAGAGAAATGAAATAAATTGTTTTTATTTTCTTAAAATTTCGTGTTATAAAAAGTATTTAATCGGGTACCGATAAGAAAACGAGTTAAGTAGTCAAAAGTGTAAACTTTTTTCAACACTTTAATTATTTGCCATCAGCTGTTGCCTTTATTTTACGAAATTTTACAAATTTTGCGTTCGCGTACTTTTTTGGACAACAGCTTTTTGAGAGAGCAAAATTTTAAGTTTACTCATTTACTGCATTTTACTGTAAAAGTACTCAAACGCACCTATTATATAACTGTTACAATTATCTGAACAACTCATTAAAGTGACGAAAAAGTATAATTTAAGAACTCATAATTCGATTCTAATGTATTTTGTTGTTGTTAAATTCCGAAAAATCTACTGTTTAACTACCAAATGTAACGAAGTAGTTAAAATCGAAGTCGAAAAACACTCTACCAATTGCTTGGAGAGAACATATGTAAAATGTATACAACGCATCCCAGCGGTAAACATTTGAAGGTCTTAAATGATAAGGCCTTCTGTAAGACCTTCCTAGCCCTTTTTTTAGATCCAGTACTCATGCTCGCGTGCCTTCTCAGGAAGGTCTTATGGAAGGCCTACTTACTCCCTTCTACATTCATGAGTTTTTTTTTTCATTATGTGTTTGTATATATGTATAAATTTTGTGCGCCTACTACGTTTGTAGCAAAGTGTATTATTGCATTATGGTTTGTAGCAACAAAACTGATAAACCGTTACCAAAAAAAAAAAAACATTCAAAGACAGCAACAATATAAATAAAAAAGTGAAAAGAAAAAAAGAAGAACATAAATTTATATTAGTTTTTCTAAAATTGTTTGACGAAGCGGCGCTTACATTTTTTTCGTGGTAATAATTAAATTTTTATTAAATAATAATAAAATGAATAAAAGATCGCTAAGACGTTTAGCAAAATTAGAAAAAGAAAATATTTTAATAAAAATTGATAAACAAAGTGATATTAATGAACTAACCCAAAAAGCTAATAAAAAAATAAATGAAATAGAATTTAAAAGTAAAAATTAATTTAACATAACAATATTTTTTGATATGTATTATATAGATTAATATGTAAATTTTTTTTAATAAAAATGAAGAAATAAAATGATTTATATTTTTTTGTTAAACTTATTTCTTTCATTTAATACAATGCTTTGCATTTCTGAAAGCAAGCATTAAATTAAATGACGTAGGTATTAAATAATTTTTGCAAAAAAGGCCTTCGGTCAGGCCTACTATGGAAGGCCTCTAATCAAGTCTTCTGAAGGAGGCCTACAATCAGACCTGCTGAAGAAGGCCTCTAGTCAGGCCTGCTGAAGAAGGGAACGCAGAAGGCCTTGTCTGGCTAGGACATCGCGTGTAAAAAATGTATGAGTATGGAATGGGTTAGTAAGGCCTTGTGTCTGCCAAATAAGGCCTTCCAGAAGGCCTGCTTACTACTTCTTCTTACCGTTGGGATACAATCGCAAAATGTAATAGTATAGGTTGTCGATCTTATACATAGACTAAAGCCTCTAGTACACCCCTCCAAGCAATTGGTAGAGTGTTTTTCGACTGTCTACGAATTTTACCTACTTCGTCACATTTGGTAGTTAAACAGTAGATTTTTCGGAATTTAACAACAATAAAATACGTTAGAATCGCATTATGAGTTCCTAAATTATAATTTTTCGTCACTTTAAAGGGTTGTTCAGATAATTGTAACAGTTATATAATTACAACAATAGCTCAACTGAACAATTCCCATACTATATTGACTTCGTTGCAACGATTTGCTGTTTAATAGTGAAACAAAACGAAAATGCGTAAAAGAGCACAGTTTGTATATAAGTTGTCATGTGATCAGTGCTACGTGTGTGGGAAATAATATAAATTTATAAAATTATGTAAAATAAAGTGAAATTTTTACTATATGAAAAATGAAATAGTTAAAGACCTGTACTTAAAATTAGGACTCCGCGGAATCCAAATGTTACCGAAAAGCGTTCTAATTCATGAAAGTTGTATAAATGAGTGCACAAAACAGCCCAAACTTATTCATCGGTTAGATTGGTTAAAGTTTTAATAATTTCTCATGCATATTTTTTTAGAGGAAATGAAAATGAAATTAAAAATAATAATTTGATAATTATCTTTTTTTAAAGGATATTAGTGATTTTTTAAACTGTCTGTTTATTTAATGACTTTAAAAATTTTAGTGTGAAAATTAGTGTTTTTGTTAAATTTTTCTAGTGAAGATCAACAATAACGTTGAGTGAAGAAAATTTGTAAAATAAGTTTTGTAAAGCAATAAAAAGATATGCTAGTTATAATATGATGAAAGGTTACAAAGTTAGTGTTTGAACAAATTTGTGATTTTGTGTAGTTTTCTTTAACAAAATTTGTCCACATTAGGTTTTTAACTTTAAAACATTAACAGCTATTTTGATTAAATATAACGTAGATTTTTTAATATTTGTTTAACTTTAAGCTCATTTATTTTATATTTTACTTAGATTTCCCTTACAAAATCAAACAAAGATAAACAGTAAAATGACCCACTTTTTATTATAAAGAACAATAAGAAAAAATGTAACTTCAAAAGAGTGCTTTTTGGAGCCAACAGCGATACTACTAAATTTAATTGATATTACACTTCCAAAGCGCTCTAGTTCGTCATATAATATAGACACTAAGTGGATTCTTAAAGTAAATATTACCATAGTGGGACACTTCTTCCCGAACGATGTAACTGCATCAATAAGAATTGAATACCAAAGCGATAGATTTTTGCTAAATGGGGAAACTATTTAGATTATTTTTCGATCGAAATTGTTTGCAGGGACGGCATGTAAAAAGCCACATGCGCATGTGGTTCTGACGTAATTTTGACGTCATCACACAACACGCAATGCTTATTGTGGCTTTGCATTGACGTCAAAATTACGTCAGAACCACATGCGCATGTGGCTTTTTACATGCCGTGTACTAGAGGCTTAACATTTAGTATATTATATTGCCTTTACACATGCAAGCAATCTTTGTGCTATTACTAACAATCAAATACGAAACTTTTTCGAGTCATATTTTAGCCACCTGCGACTCATCTGAAAGGATCTTTTCAATTCAAAGTTTAATTATAACTCATTTTCAAGACAGTTTGTACTACTACTTTAACATTACTTTTTTGTATAAAATCACTCACAAATCAAATTCAGTTTTATATTATTTTTATTCCTTACAGCACGAGCTTACTGACATAAATAAGCATAAATTTACAAAACATACTTGCTTCAAAATCTGTAAGAAAAATTGTCCCGTTATGAACAGAAACAACGAAAAAAATTATATTTTTTCCACGCTAGACTGCGCTCAATATGACTTAAAACAGTTACATTTCGATCTTCTGCATGATTATTTAGATTGCGCACATGCCGTACAATTTGTTTTTAAAGCAAGTCACTTTCTAAGCATTTTTGGGAATCATTTTCGAGTCTTGTTTTATGCGCAGAACTCATTAATCAGTTTTTGATCATCGTAGGTAGTTTTGTTGTGTTTACCAATAAACAATCATCCTTATTACGGTTGTCTTTGTCGTAAACGACTAAGTCGGTTTTTGTATTAGATTTAAGAACACAGGTTTTGTGTTACTTTAATCTATTACAAAAGACGACACAGTCGTTGACGACCACGGAATTTTCTGATTGGAAGCCCTAGTATGAGCATAGTATACCTACAAAGACACGCTTCACCTCCCCTTTACGGATGAATGTTCATAATAAGTCTATTCTTATGTACTACAAATTACATTATTTCTTAAATCTATACTTTTTTTATTTTATATGGGCTTTTATACGAGTATCTACAATCTAATTTGTGCCCTGCTACATTTTTTAATTAAAACTTAGTCTCTTACTCTAAAATCTACTTCCAGTGTTGACCTATCATAATTTAATTATTGCTTAAGTTTAGACCTATCTATCATGGAGCGCGCTCTCTTATGTGCTATTTCTAATCTAAATCTAATTTATTTAGCATAATTTTCTATATTATATAAAGGTGCTTTCTCCTGAATACTACTTAACTGTTGAAACCCATTTGGAAGTCTACCAAAAACTAAGGCCCTAATCATATAAAACGCAGCGCAACGCCAAAAAATAACATTGAAAGCACAAACAATGTCATAAATATTTTGTAATTTTGAAAGCACAAACAATGTCATAATATTTTGTAATTTTGTTGTTGCTTCCTACAGAAATTCACATTGCGTTTTAAAATTTCAAACGCTCCATTGCTTGTGTCGTCGAAAATTTTTAAACGGTACATGAATTTCTGTTGAAAGCAACAACAAAATTACAAAATATCTATGACATTGTTTGTGCTTTCAATGTTATTCTTTGGCGTTGCGCTGCGTTTTACATGATTAGGGCCTAACTCATAAGGACAATAGTCATGAACTGAAGATGGCGTAGTGTTAAAACAGCACGTGAAATACTTAAGCCATTCATCCCAGTTGGTTTTGTCAACGGATGTGTATGATCCTACATATTCGTTGAAAGTTCTGTGACTTCTTTCTAAAGTTCCTATCGCCTGATGATGATAAGAAATTGATGTAATCTTCAAAAGGTAACACAGTTCAGAAAGTATTGAGTTTTTGTACTCTGCACCAATGTCCGAAACGAACATCTTCATTGGACCATAAGTCAGGATAAAATGTTCAAATATGGCTTTCGCTATTGATTTCGCGCTTTTATCTTGTATAGGTACCGTTACAAGATATTTTGTCATATCACATATTATTGTGATGGCATATTCATTTACGAAGTATGATTTTGGTAGTGGACGTAAAGGATCCACCATTACAGTATCAAATGGTTTTGGTGGTGTATTTGTCAATGTTAATTGTATATTTGTATGCTTTTTTATTTTAGCTGTGTGGCATTTTTGGCTCAATTTAATGTATTTTGTAATATGTCGAGACATATTTTTCCAATAATGGTATATTTTTATTTAATTAAGAGTTCTTGAAACACTGGAATGTCAGCCCTCTACGGGGGTCATCGTAGTATCATTTCATTATCTCTGTTTTTGATTTGGCATTTGTTACGTGGATCACCTCATTAAGTAGCGCTACTTTAAATAATTTATTGTCCATTTCCTTAAAGTCGTTAATAGAGATAAATTCAAAAAATTGCTCACTAAGTGCCACTTGTATTTTATGAATATTTAAATTACCGGCCATTTCTTCGAGGCTAGGGAAAAATTGTCCTAAGTCAAATTAAAGATTAGTAAACAATTTATTTGCTACGTTTAATATAAACTTTTTTTGGGGGTAATATTTAGCTTACTGAATTTTCTGACGTCAGAATTTATAATTGGTACAAATATATTGGGCTTCTCATTTTCACTATTTAAATGACGTTTGTTGATTGTATTTCGATATTTTTCAAGTGCCTTATTTATCATTGATCGAGTTGTTACTTTAAACACATTGTTGTTTTTATTGTTTATTTTTTTTCAAATCATTTATTGTGATGCGCGACAAAGCGTCATAATTATCTTTTCCATTAAGAAATTCTACAGTGAAATCGTAATCTTCTAAGTCTAATCTCATTCTAGTTAGCTTTGAGCTCAGATTTTTCATGGAAAATAGGTAAGACAGAGGTCTGTGATCAGTGCGGAATAGGAAATATTTTCAATAAATATAAACTGCGTGATTTTCCACTGTATCGCAGTTAACTCTTGTTCAATTGTAGATTTGTTGCTGTCGACCTATGTTAATATTTTGAAGCATATTCCATATTCTTGAATTAGTACAGATCCACAAGTATGCTTGCTTGCTTCTGTTGTTTTACAAAATTCTTTTGTAAAATCGGGATATTGAAGTAATGTCGGACTCCATAATGCTTTCTTTAGATATTTAAATGCTGAATCACAATCTTCAGTCCATTTAAACTGCACGCCTTTTTTTGGACAATATTGTGAGATGTCTAGAATACTCTGAAAAATGTCATGAATCTGTGGTAGTAATTGCAATATGATACAAATTTTCTTGCACTATCTGAATCTTTCGGTTGTATTTGTTTTTGATAACTGCATATTTACTATCGTCTGGGAGTATTCCTTTATCAATACATTTATGTCCGAAGTATGTTACATCCCTCATGAAAAATAAACATTCAAACACATTTGTTAAATTATAAAGCATATGTTTTTCCGAACATCCTAAAACAACTAAGTAATCCATGTAAAGAAATGCTTGGTCTGGTCGCAAACCAGTAAAAGCGAGAGTCATCATTCTGTGGATAGCATTGGGCGCTATTTTTAAACCATAGGGCAATCTATTAAATCTATAAGATCCATTTGGTATTGAAAATGAGGTTAGATCTCTTGAGTTTTTTTATTTTGGTGAAAACCGGACATTAGATCCAGACATGAAAAATACTTGACTCTGCCGAGTTGGTCTAAAATGTCATCTATTCTAGGTAATGGAAATTTGTCTGCTATTAATTTCTTATTTAGTTGTCAATAATCGACTACGAGTTTTCATCTTTTTGTCTCAGAACCATCAAAACTTGATGGTTCAACTATTTCATCTTGTGTTAGTTTTTTCACCTGCCTATCTATCTCCTCTTTGTGTGTATGTGGTATAGGTACGGTGGCACGTGGTATGTACAGTGTACACCGGTTGTGAATCCTTTTCTCTCAACTTTTGTTCATAGAAATTATTAATTGTGATAGTTTCTAATTCTAAACAGAAAATATCGCTATATGATGCAGAAAGCTCTGTTAATTCATTTTTAATTTGTATTTTTGGTTGGAAAGATTTTTTTTTTTTTTTGCTTTTGACTAGATTTCCCATACAAAATAAAATCTAATTTTTCACTAGATTTTGACGATATCTTCTCAAAATATAGTAGAACTTAGTGATGGAACAGAACGGTAAGCTCCTTACCAACCAATGGAGGCTTGTGATCTCACTGGTTTGTAAGGAGAACACCGGGAAGGACTTCCGGTTTGCCGTGGATTGGGAGTCCATGAAATTCTTAGAGGAGGTTGGGGGGGTTGTTGAGCTCAGTTTGGGTTGTGTCAGGTTCCGGTATCCGAAACATGACAGGACCAAAGAAGCTGCTAGTGGCGCAAATAAACCTGCACCATTGTGAAGCAGCTTCATTCGAACTAGCAACTTTCCTCACAAACACTCGGACGGATGTAGCCCTTATCCAAGAGCCTTGGATAAATAAGAATAGGGTTTCCGGGTTAAAGGTTACGGGATACACTCTGTTTGTCCCGTCCACAAAGGACAAGGTAAGAACGTGTATACTAGCCAGGAATGAATTGAATGCACATCATAGCCAATGGGGGAACGCTGATATTAACAAAAGCGGTGAGTGAATGTTTGATTTTATAACTACTAACAATCTTATTATCTGTAATATGGGTAACAAACACTTCAACGTTCAGAAATAAGGATAGGCAGGCAGTTATAGATCTGACATTAGTGAACTGCGACTAGCAACCTATTGTGAATTAGAGGGTGGCAATGGACTATACTTTTTCAGACCATAGCCGTATAAACTTTACACTGAATTTTGACCTGTCTAGGGTAAATCCGTTTAGGAACCCGAGGAGGATGAATTGGGACTTCTTTCATGACAGAGTCCGATCGGGGTTGGCGCAATATACGCTGTGCGACTTGCTGTCAACTGACTTACACTTTCCTGGGTGTACGGAAGCCGGAGGTATGAGCGATGATCAATGGGACGGAATGTCTGTGATATCGAGTCATAAGTCTGCCTGCGTCGAGGAGAAGCTTGAGTGGGCGATCAATACTTTCGACCCATATAAATCACCGGGTCCGGACGGTATTTTTCTGACCATGCTTTGCAATATCCCGGACTACGCATTATTTCTGCTGGTGAATATATTTAGGAAATGCCTCAGTAGGAGGTAGTTGCCTAGGGGGTGGAGAGAGGTCAGGGTTTGCATATGTATTGTGCGTTCAGCCAAATATATAACCTTGGTGATTTTTATCGCGACTGGTTGGAATGTAGTTAGATTTGCAAGATATGATCCAAACCAACTTTTATGCGAAGGCTTTACATAAAGAAATGGCAATAAGAAAACGTAAGCTTCTTGAACACGACGCCTTCATCACAGCATTATATTTAGAGCCTCGCTTTAATTTTAAAGGAACGCCACTGCTTAACAACGACCAAAAACAAATTGCAATGGAAGGTGGACATTTTTAATCTCCATATAATTTTTAATATTTTTTTCGATCACTTATTAAAGATATATGAAATTATTAATCGTATATCGCATTTGAAATCTTCGCAATACGAAAACTAACACATTTCACCGTTAGAAACTAACGTATTGGAGTATTGGAAATAAATTTCTCAACACAGTTTAAAATTAATTCAGCTTGCCGAAGTGGTACTTGCTGTACCTGCAACACACGTTTCTGTATAACAGGCAGTTAGTGCACTTGCTACAGTCTTGACAAATTAAAAATGTAAGCTCTCAAAAAAGTATCTTTCTAATATCTTAATAACAAAATTAAACTTTGATTTGCTCGGCTGGTCAGCCCTTAAAATATGAAAAAGGGAATAATAACAGTTTATTTTTAACTTTTAAATTTGTGTTTATGAACTATTTTATTTATTATTTATTTTGTTTTTAATTAATATAACTTTTTTTTATTCC
Organism: Pollenia amentaria; assembly: GCA_943735925.1. NCBI lineage: Eukaryota > Metazoa > Arthropoda > Insecta > Diptera > Polleniidae > Pollenia > Pollenia amentaria. Next base: position 125,729,657 of record OX031007.1, read on the forward strand.
TTGTGAACTATTTTCGTTTATTTTTATTTATTCCGTATAACTGTTAATGAATTATTTTAATAGCTTGAAATAAATTAGGTTGAAACAATTGTTGTCGTTTTTATTTGATAATGGATAATATTCCAAATTTTAACCGTACACGAATCGAATCTTTCTATCGTACATGTACTTTTTTTGCCGTACACAAAGTTAAAGTATAGCTATAATCGAACCTGTCGGTCGCTCATGTGCTTTTTTTGCCGTACACGAACTTAATGTATAGCTACATTCGAACCTACAAACGAACCTAAAGGCGACTTGCCTACCGTACATGTACTTTTTTTTTACACGTACACGACCTTAATGTATCGAAACCGTACATGTACTTTTTTGATGTACACGTACACGATCTTAGCTACAATCGTACATGTGTGGTTAAAGTGTGTTTCGATCAGTGAAATTTCGTGAAAGATACATATTAGTTTCCAAAAAGATACACTTTTTCCCAAAAAGATACATTTTGAAAAAAATTTTAAAATCCATTTTTAACGTTTAACATTTATTAACATAACCTTTTTAATTCATATTGCAAACAAAATATCATATAAATTCACTTTTTTATTTATTTAAGTCAAACATATTAGCTATGAAATTTTTAAATTTGCTAATCAAACTTTAAAAATAATTATATGTAACTATCTTTGGATTTTATCAAAACAAATTCATTTTTGTAAAAAATAATATACGAGTTAAGGGCGTTAATACTAAGTTCACATAAATTTTTCTTCTACAATTCCATCTTAACACACATACACATCCAAATACATGTTATTTCCCAGCTAGCATTTTCGATCGTAGAAGAATCTTTCGCGATCGGAGCAGGCGATTAAATTAATCGTCTGCGATATCGTACTCCGATCGTGCAAGTTCAGTACAACTGAAGAAACTGTGTCCTTACGGCGACTCTTCAATATGAGTCGTCTACGATGCGCCTAAAATAATCGTGTAAGATTCTTTCATTCCTACTTTAAACGAGCCTTGAATAAATCGCCGTAATGTGTCTTCTACGATGTGCCAAAGACAATCGTGTAAGATTCTATTAGTGAGATATAAAATAAAAAGCATTTTTTAAGTTTTATATTTTTAATAATAAATTCAAAAAAATTCATGTTGAGATCAAACATTTGTAAAAATTAAATTAATTTTATTATCATAAATTAAATTTCGTCACCCTTTTTGGTTCGGTTACCCTTCCGAAGTCGGTCAGCAGCATGTACAAAGTGTTGCTGTAAAACTTTGTTCATCCCTGCATCGTCAGCTTTGGGGAATTTCAAATGACAGCCCTCTTTGAAAAGAAAAAGAAAAAAAATTAGAATGCTGTAAGAGCATGCCATAAAAAGCACTTACTTGTTATAATTTGTTTTATGCAATATTGTTGAATGCTGGGCTTACTGTTTGCTCCCCGACAGCTTAACTTTGCAGCCACATCATCGCTCAGTACTTTTTTATGGCATTCCTGACTAATAAGTTGGAGCAGTCGCCACCAACTTTACCAATAATGTATTTCTGTAAAGAAAGATATAGATAAAGATAGAAATATATAGATAGACAGTTAGATGGATAAACAGATAGATAGATAAAGATATAGATTCAGTTATTGAAATAGATAGATACATGTATATGTATGAACAAATAGACATACCAACTTGACAACAAGATCCTTTTTGCTCACATCGAGTACATGAGAAATACCCCGTATGCCCTCTCGTGCCCAGCACATATGCCCTAGCTGGTGCATCCATTACGAAGCATCTAAGCCTAACAGAATATGATTTTGTTTTAAATTCAAATCCGTCATTAACTAGCTCACTTAATTCTGTCACAAATTCATTTAAAAACTCATTAGCACTTTTCGGCTTAGAGCATCCCTCGTAAACTCCAGTTAAGAAGACCTCACAATAATTTGGTACACTACCCAGAATTGGCCACACTTGAAGATTTGAACTTTTGCACAATGGCAAACCATCAATATTAAAATCGATGTATGTATATAATATCTTCCTGATGATTATTTTTAAGAAAAAAAAAATCCGTTAATGCGTCCTTAAGGGCATAGTGAATGTATGCTCCGTCTCCCATTGGTTTGGCTACTACCTCTTTTGGCGTACCTTTTAACGTCCTTACGTCTTTCGGAACTTTCATTTCAGTTTCTCTGAGAATTACGAATAATTCGTTTACTGCAGTTGTAGTTAATCCATGTTTTACCGCCCAAAGTCTAATTTTTTCTTTAACACTACTATTATTCGGCCAATTCACTTCTTCCATATATTCCACTGCAAAATTGTCACTGTTGGGATCTTCAAAAATTTCTCTGGGATCTATTAAATTTTCTTCCATATATTCAACTGGGACAGCATTACAATTAGATAACGTTTCACTGACTTTAACTATTTTTTTTGGACGATCTGCATTCTATTTCATTGTAAGCAGATTCCATCTTTTTTTTGCTTCTCGCTTGCTTCTCAATCGTATTGCTTTAGTCGATAGCATTATAAATATATTTTAATTATTAAGTTATTATTAAGTTTTTGTATATTAATATAAAATTCACTGTAGTTTACACTTTTATTTACAAGAAAACACTTTAATTAAAAAACACTTTTTTCTTACTCTTCACGTCTGCTATTATCAAAAACTTATTTTAAATGAGTAAATAACTTATTTTTGCCAAAATTTTAAAAAACATAACGGGTAAATTCGCCTAAATATCGTCAGAATGCGTATAAGACGATTTTAAAGAAACATAAACAACAAAAAAATTATTTACAAGAGTAATATGTGATTACGGTAAAATAAAAATCGTTCAATGATCGTCAGAATACTTAACCAACGATTGTGGAATAACATAAAAAAAACAGCAATCCAACAATCAACATAATGATCGCAAAAACATAATTTACAAGAGTAATATACGATTACGGTGAAATAACAATCGTTCAAAGGTCGCCAAAATTTGTAAACGGCGAAAAACTCGTTTAACAATCGTCAAAATGAATCGCAAAAGCATCATTTGGACGAGTAAAATGTATTTTTGCTCCAACAATCGTCTGCACGATTAAAATAAGAGTCGTGAAATGATCGCGCTCGTCAAATAATCTTCCAAATGCTAGCTGGGTTTTGTATAGCTTCGTACAGACGGTGGTCAGATCATACAAAATTGTAAGCAGGCGTTGCCAATAGAAAAATTTTCCTGACAATGATGCCGCACAGTAGCAAGACATTTTTAGTAAATTGTAATGCAATTTTACCAATATTGTAAGATCTGACCACCGTCTGTACGAAGCCTATTTAGTTGTCACTGTTTTTTTTTCGTATTCATAACGAAATGATCACTTTAAAGAACTTTGTCAGACACGGAAAGTTTAATATTTTATTTCTGTACAATTTACGTACAGATTCAAAAGATACTAAAAATATTAGGATTATACATGATACATGAAGTCATCAAAAGATAAGAAAAATGTATCTTTCGTATCCTAACGGCATCACTGGTTTCGATCTTACAATACGAGAACTATACATGTCCGTGTACTTAACCAAATATTAAAACAAAACACAATCGTTGTTGTTTTCGGCATCGTAGAAACATAATTATAATGTAAATGTAAATTATAATTATGTTTCTGAACAGTACATTGTGTGTATGATGTGTGTATTTTCTGAACCCTGCTAAAAATATAAAGTCCATAATACAGTTATGACAAATGGGACGTACTTACCTTTTATTCCACGGAATACTAATTCTTTGTTTATTATTTATTGTTAGAAAAAAATAAATTAATGTTGTTTTTTAAACCAACTAGAACTGTAAATATTCTTATTTTTTTTTTCATTATCTTGATTTCTCAACTGAAATTGATAGCAAAACAATACTGCCAATCTTTAAGATAAAACGGCAGGGTTAAAAACATACGTAGTATTAGGCATGAGGCTAATCAATTTCATATCCTGTAATGGGGATATTTCTTGATAATATCACATTAGAAGGAACATAAAATTTAACTTAGCCACTAAAGACAATTTTTGTGTGGGATAGGAAGTTAAATGGTGAGACATTATTGTAATCTCAGTATTAAGTTTCGATAATTATAGACAAACCGTTTTATTTTTTTTTTTTTTTTCTCATTATTTAATATTCATATATTAAATATGAACTAACAATAATTAATCAAATCTTATACTAATACTTTATTTTTGTCCTGCCAATGCTAGACGAAAATTTTTCTCTTCACGGTTTCTGTTCACATATGTAGATGTCTAGCGCTCTTCTTGTCTGATGAGTCCTGCTGTATCTCTTCTCCTTAATCTAGAGTGGCCGCTGTAATTTAAAATATTTCGAGCTAGTGGATTTGGGTGCGACTCAAGTCTTTTTAAATATTTTACTGCATACTTCGTAATAATAGTTTTTACTAACGGCACATTGAGATCCTTGTGAATATTTGAGTTTTTAACATACTAGGGAGCGGCTGTGATTATTCGAAGAAGTTTATTTTGTCGCCTTTGAATTTTTTCGATATTAAAAGCCGAGGCAGTGCCCCATAACTGAATACCGTAGCACCAAATTGGTTTGAAGATAGAGTTGTAAAGTAGAAGTTTACAATCGAGACTAAGAACAGAGTTTCTTCCTATAAGCCAATTAAGTTGAATTGCTTTTAGTTTCATTTGTGTTAGTTTTGCTTCTATATGGCATTTCCATGTTAAACGCCGATCTAGATGAATTCCGAGATATTTTACATGCGATTGTTGGGGTACTAATTGATTATTGATTTTAATAGGGGGACATGACTCCCGACGCAAGGTGAATGTTATATGTACGCATTTTTGCTCATTAACCTTTATCCTCCATTGCTTTAAACACTTTTCCAGTTCAAATATATGATCCTGCAAGTAGCGAGAAGCTTCATGACAGTTTTCGTGCACGCTTAAAAAAGCTGTATCATCAGCAAATGTTGAAGTTAGGGTGTGGTTGTTTGTTGGCATGCCTGAGGTATATATTAGGTATAACAGTGGGCCCATGATGCTTCCCTGAGGGACTCCAGCGTCAATTGGCTGAGGAGAACTTATAAAAGCACCTTCTTTAATAATAAACTTTCGACCGACTAAGTAGCTTTCTAACAGCTTGTGTGTGTTTACTGGTAAATTTAGCTTCAATTTATGTAATAAGCCTTCATGCCAGACTTTATCAAAAGCTTGAGAAACATCGATGAAGAGGGCGGAACAATATTTTTTTTCTTCATAGGTTTTTCTTATGGCGTTTACGATACGATGGGTTTGTTCAATTGTGCTATGTTCTCTTCTAAAGCCGAATTGATGGTTTGGAATACATCTATTTACATTTAAAATTGGGGTTAATTTTGACACTAACAGCTTCTCAAACAGCTTTGATATATTAGACAATAAGCTTATAGGTCTATATGACTCAACTTTTGTAGGATCCTTTCCTGATTTAGGTATCATGGTAACTAATGATACTTTCCATTCCTGAGGGTAGTATTCAAGGCGTAAAATAGCATTAAAAATAAACAGAATAATTTTCTTTGCTATGCTGGGTAGCTCCAAAAGCATTTTGTTACTGATGTTATCAAAACCAGGGGCTTTCTTCGGGCTTAAATCATGAATAGCCTTTTCGATTTCTCTTATCTCAAATCTTAGTGGAACAGCTGCTCTAACAGCAACAGGTGGTAACTCGACCGCCATATCGACAGATGTGTGAGCGGTAAATACGGTTTTCAAATGATTAACAAAAAGATTTCCTTTTTCTATATCATTTCTTGCCCAACTTCCGTTTAAGTTTCTTAATGGTGGTTTAGTGATAACTGGTCTTTTAAGATTTCTAGCTGCACGCCATAATGCAGTAACTTTCTTAGCCTTTTTGTGCACTCTTTTAATAAAGTCTTAAGTTGGGGGGATCTGTGCAATTGCCACTCTCTACGAACTCTCCTTTTTTCAGTCAATAGACGCTCGACATCTGTAGAATATATGATTTTGTTTTTGGTTTTTTTGAGTGTTATGCTGGAATGTTGAACAGCTAGTTTGAGATAACTGTCAAAATTAACAATAGCGAGATCCACGCTCTCCGGTGTGCTAAGCGGAATATTTTCTGTGCAATGGGCACTAAGATATTTTTTATATTTTAACCAATTTATTTGAGATGGTGATTTCGATAAGTACCCAGACGGCGATACGATTCTATTTGGAATCATTATAGTAACAATTGTAGGTGTGTGGTCGGAAGATAATTCTAAGGAAGCCTCAACATAAATCGTTTCTGCGGGGATGTTTTTAACCACTCCAAAATCTATGACATCTGGAACTTTTTGCTGATCAGTAGGCCAATATGTTTGTTCACCGCTCGCGACCACATTTAGATCCATTTTACGAATTGTGTTAAACAAAACTCGACCCTTAGGCGTAATAGGTTGTGACCCCCAGAAAGTATGTTTAGCGTTATAATCGCCAGCAGCCAGGAAGCAGAGTCCTAATGATTTGAAATATTTATTATATTGGCTTTCTGATATTGAAAATCTAGGTGGTGAATATATCGATGAAATAACTAGGTTTCGATTTAATTCCTCAGCGCAAATGCTCGTTGCTTGGAGATAATCTTCATAATGATCGCACATTAAGTAGTGTTTTACTCGGTTTTTATCAAAATGGCAGATCCTCCACAAGCTCTACCTCGAGGGTCATTGGTATCATATAAAATATAACCATTGATTTTAAACGTATTTCTCGAGGTCAGATGAGTTTCAGAAACCATCATAACATCGATTTGTTTATTTTTAAGGAAGTATTCTAGTTCATTTTTATGTTGGCGGATGCCATTTGCGTTCCAAAAGCAAATTTTTAGACAGTTCATGGCTTATTTAGTACAGCTTGCAATAACATCGATTAGATTCTTAACATTTCTTGCATCATGTTACCCATTGTGTTGGTAAAATTGTTAACGGTTTGCACTAATGTTTCCATGGTTTTTTCTAGCCGAGTTAAATTAGAAATGGGAATTTCGTCATTATTTGGTAAATCACCTTGCAATGGCATATGATTAGATTTTAAGACATTAGCGTACGAGGTTCTGTTATTATTTGGCTGCGGTATTTGAACGCCGTTAGTGTTTTCTTGATAAGTTGCCTGCGTTTGAGGGGGATTAAGTTTCTGTCCAACAGAACGCTTGACAATCGAATATACCGGACATCCTCTATAGTTGGCAGTGTGATTACCACCACAGTTGCTACATTTTTTTACATTAGGGTCATTTTTTGACTTATCACACTGGACGGTACCATGTAGTTCTCCACATACGACACAAACAGGGGGTAAATAGCAGTATGCCCTAGTATGACCAAATTCTTGGCAGTTTAAACACTGAACGGGCCCATTTCTTTTGTGCGGCTCTTCTATCGTTATTTTCCTGTACAGGATGTATTTTAAACTGTAAATGGGATGCGTTTCATTTTTTTTAGCTTAACGTCGCCGGGCTCTAACTCCACTCGAAATAGCGGTTGGGGATTTTTTTTCCCTATTTTTAATATTTGTAACATTTTTAATTTTGAAACCCTTTTCTTCTAAAAATGTTTTTATTTCGTCTGGGTCCACGCATGAGTCAATGCCCTTTGTGCAACCTGCAGACCTTTGCTGCTTTTCAGCTGGTAAGTATAGAAGCTTTTTTTAAGTGCTTCAAACTTATTAATTAATTTACGAAAATCATTCTCATTATTAATCTGTATTTTTGTTTCGTTAATATTACCACGCTTGATTGCAGCTACGTAAAACGAATTTTCACCTATCACCGATATTAAACTTTTTATAAGCTCACTTGAGTTTTGCTCTCTAAGATATATCGGGGGTGGCTTCGACGATTTTATGACGTTGGGTGTTTCAGAAGAATTATCCTCCAGAATTGCAAAACGATTTTACGAGTTTATTCTATCAAAAGATGGAACTTTCGAGGCAGAAGCAACAGCTGAAGAGGCAAGGCTGCGACCACGTTTAAGCACTGTTATATACCTATCCATACCAACTTGCACTTGTGTTTTTTGACAACTTTTTTCTTGTTTGTTTACCATTGCGTCTATGTTTGGGATTATGGTATCAGTGGTAACGCTTGTATTGTTTTCTGTTGTTGTGTTTATTTCCACATTGCTTTCACTAGCATGAATATAATTTACTTTTGTTGTTGTTTCATTGTTATTACTCATATAGAGTTGTTTTTGTTTTTTCAACGTTTTTTTATTTTTTTATTTTTTGTTGACTGTGCTCTTTTTATTATGTATAATGTTGTTACACCGAGATAATAAAAGAAAAAAGAATAAATATTTTTTTGCACAGATTATTTGCAAGTATGTATGTGCGTACATACATACATATGTAGGTATATTTTTTTACTTGTATTTTTTTTTTCTTAATTTTTTTATAGTTATTCTATTGTTCACTTTTATATTGAGCGTCCAAATTCGCTTGTTAAACTGATATTATTAACTAATTTATGTTAAAAAAAAAGAACCGTATGCGGAGTTAAAAGAAACACGTCTTTTCTCATCGAGCACGACCGACTGAGAAACCGTTTTATAAAAATAATAAAATATTTATTTTTCAACAATATTAAAAAATATTAAAACAATATCAACTTACAATTATTTTTCAAATGAAAATTTTTTGACAACATTTTCTGAAACTTATTTTTCTGATTGCTTTGTTTTCAACACCCCTTCTCAATCAGATAATCCAATGACATTTCTAAAGTTTTGAAAACGCGATATATCTGTCGATATAACTCTTCACTTGTTCCAATATGCTCAATCTTGATTTAATTACTAACCACACTGTCACGAACGAAATGATGGGTTATATCAGTATGTCTTGCACGTTTACTTTCTAAATTTGTTGCCATTCCAATACAACCACGATTGTCTTCATACATTATAACTGGTTTATCTTCCGGCATGATATTTAGATCATGAAGTATTCCTTTTAACCATACAGCTTCCGTAGTAGCTAAACTCAGAGCCATATATTCAGCTTCACTAGAAGATTTTGTAACAGTTTGTTTTTTTTTTTGCTGCACCATGAAACAGTACATCCAAATACTTTAAAAACATATCCACTCAAAGATTTCCGATCAATTGCATCTGATGCCCAATCAGCATCAACAAAACCAATAATTGGTTCATTATTTGTGACTCCAAAATGTAACGTCAACAACGATGTTCCTTTTGAATATCGCACAATTCGTTTTAAATGCTGCCAATGAATTTCACTTGGATTTTTCTGAAACCTTCCCATATAGCCAACAGGATAACAAATATCAGGTCTAGAACATAACATTATGTACATTAAACTACCAACTAATTCTCTATAAGGTTGGCTGCATTCTGATTTAAGGTTTTGAGTTAGTTGCAATCCCATTTCCATTGGACTTTTAACTGTATTGCATTCAACCATTCCAAACTTTGATAATATTTTTTCAATACCTGCAGTTTGCGAAATTAAAATTTATCTTCCCTTATGTTGGATCTTCATACCAAGGAAGCATTTTAGAACTCCAGAATCAGTCATCTCAAAACGTTTTGATAAATCTCGCTTTAACTTTTCAATACTTGCTACCAGCAATAAGTAAATCATCAACATACATTATAATAATAAGATCGTCAGTACGGGTTTCATTTAGTTTTGTACAAATGCACTAATCATGCCTGGATCTTATAAATCCCAGAGAAAGAAGAAAATGATCAAATTTCATATTCCAACACCTTGGAGCTTGATTTAAACCATACAAGGACTTATTTAATTTGCAAGCCATTCTATCATTTGCTTCAACTCCCTCTGGTATTTTCATGAAGACGTCTTCTTTTAGATCACCATGTAGAAGAAGCCGTCTTTACATCTAATTGATGAAAAATACATATATTTACGATGCAACCAACAGCTAAAACTACACGTATTGTTGTCAATTTAGCTACAGATGCGAAGGTTGCAAAGAAATCCATACCCTTCTTTTGTTGAAACCCTTTGCAACCAGTCGACCTTTATATTTTGTTGGATTGCCATTTTCATCTAATTTAATACAAAAAACCCATTTCGAATTTAAAAGTTTATTATTTTAAGGAGCTTCTACAATTTTCCAGACTTGATTTTTTTCATTGACTTGAGCTCCTCAGAAACTGCTTGCATCCATTTATCAGCATCTTCAACAAGTTTTATATCACTATATGTTTCTGGAATTGTTTTGTTTGTAACAGAAACTTTAAACCCAGTTATATAATTTAATAATTTTCTAGGCGCGTATCTTTACGATTACTACGACGGACTGGAACAGCTGCATCAGATAGAGTTTCATCAACTTCAGTTAAATCTTCAGCATCATTATTAACTATAACTCTGTTATCAGTATTTAATTCATTACAGTTTATTATTCCCTGATGTCAGTTCTAGCTACTGCAACTTCATTTTCATCATATCTTGTTTCATTTATAGACAGCACCATCACATTAATTAAATTAATTAAATAAACAGCAGTCAAAGCAGCTTCAGACTACATCGCTTTCGTAGCATTAGACTGAATTAACATTGTTCTTATCTTTTCTGTTATTGTGCGGGTAAACCTCTCTGCAACTCCATTTTGTTGAGGAGTGTAAGCCACTGTCGGTTCTTCTTGAATAACTTTGCTTTTGTTGTTTAGATAAGTATTATGTACCTTGATCAATTGTGAGCTTTGAAATAAAGTTTCCACTTAACATGCTTGTAACAAGTGCTTCATATTCTTGTAAAGACTTGAAAACGTCAGACTTTTTTTTAATTAGGTATATCATAGCAAAATGTGAAAAAACGTCTATGAAGCTTACGAAATATTTATAACCGTTCCAAGCAATTGGATCAAATGGTCCACAAACATCAGAATGTATTCGTTCGAACCCCTTTTAGCTGTTACACGATTATAATAAAAAGGTTCTCTACACTGCTTACCTTCAACACACACGTCACAAAAACCAAGCGAATTTGATTTCAGACAAAGTCCACAAATAAAATTAGCCTTTTCTATCTTTCGAAGTCCATTTTCACCAATATGTCCAAGTCGACGATGCCATAAGACAACATTGTTTACAGTATTTAATAATGCAGATGAGCTCTTTACATTAACGGTTAGTTCATATAAATTTCCACATAAATTGGCTGTAGCAATTACTTCTTTGTTCTTTAAAATAACCGCTTTATCATGCAAAAACTTTACTACTATATTAGCATTAGTAAGTTTTCTAACTGACAGAAAATTATCACGTCAATCCGGAACATAAAGTACTTCTTTAATCTCAAGTGGAATACCTTTGTTACTTACTCCGTTTATATCGCCATATTGTTTTGCTATAATAAATTCCTTATTGTTGGCTACATTTATTTCAACTGGATTTTTCGTCTCCTTCATATATTTAAAACATAATTTTTGATTTGACATATGATCACTTGCTCCAGAATCTAACTTAAAAATAATATCTTTGTTGTTATCACTACACTTCTGTTTAATTTTTCTGTTAACCATGAAGCAAACACTTTTATTTTTAACCATTCTTACTTCAGAATTTTTACAATCACGGGCAAGATGGCCAAATTTGTTGCATTTAAATCATTTACCATTGAACTTCTTGAACTTAGTGGACTTCTTGCCAACAAAAGCAGTTTTCTGTTCAATATCTTCTTCATTCGGGTCAGATATTTTTGCTTCCTCTGACATTAGCCTCTCTTTAACTAAATTAACGTTAGCTTACCCTCGTCAACATTTTGCAGCGCAGTTACCAATGGATCAAATTTTTCTGGGAGGGTTAAAAAAAATTGTGCTAATAAATCAGCTTCTTCAATGATAGCGCCGCGCCAGTCATCTTCAATTGTCGTATCAAATTTTCAAATGCCATTATGTGGGCAATTACATTATCACCTTCGTTCATACGCATTCTGGATAATTTTTTCGCAATAAAAGTTGATTCACCAACGACTTCTTTGCAAACACAGATTGCAAGCTATTCCACATATTTCATTCAGACCTGCATCTAAGGGTGGATTGCCGTTTAGAACTTCCAATAAGCCCAAAGGGTCTAAATGTAATTTTACGTGAAACTGCCAATCATCGAAACCAGAGCCATTAAACTGTAGAATACCATGAGATTCTTTTGAGTCACTCATAACCTATTGTAATCTCAGTATTAATGTGCTGTTTTCACAACACAAGTGATTGAACGTGTAGTAAAGTTTATATGAAAAGCACTCGGTTTTTTGAGTGTTTTCCATATAAATTTAACTACACGTTTAAACACTTGTGTTGTGAAAACAGCACATAAGTTTCGATAATAATAGACAAACCGGTTTTTAAAAATAATAAAATATTTATTATTAAACAATATTAAAACAATATCAATTTATGTACAATTATTTTTCAACTGAAAATTTTTGACAAAATTTTCTGAAACTTTTATTTCTGATTGCTTTGTTTTCAACAGACATAGAAAAAAAACATAATGCCATGGTACAAGTACACAAGGAAGACTCGTTGGCCCAGATGTTTGTCAGCTGTTTACCCCAGTTAGAACCTAAAAGTCAAAAGTTGCTTATGTTTTTTTTACATACTCAGTTGAACTAAAAAAATTGTGAAAAACATTTGATTTTTGAAAAATTTTAATTAAATTAACAATTATTGTACCGGCCTATGCCATGGGTAATAAGTTTGAGTTTGCGTATACACACACACGCGCGGTGTGGGGTGAGTGTGGTGTGTTATAATTATTTACCGTTTGATAACTGATAACAAATGTAAACAATTATAAATATTATTTAATCAAGTGCATAATTAAAAATTATTCATATATCGATCAACAGTCAATGTTCATACAGCTATGTATTCCGTTGAAATTGAAAATTTATTAGATGACAATGGTACGTCCTCGTCGTATAGTTACAACTATTCCACAAAATCAAACCGAAGAAATTCAGCAGAACAAACATGCGATTAACAATGACAGACGAATCCAGTCAAGATTCGGTGTCTTCAGTGGAAGAAATTCCAAATGCTCAAGCGATTCCGATTGCGGTACCGGACACGCAAGATATTTTTCGGGAACTGGGGATGGCCATGAATTCCGAACATCCCAAGAAAATAGAACCCGAAATTGGGTTGCAACCAGTAGTTCTGGAAGTGGAAGTAATAGATCAGAAGACTGTGACAATGAGTCCATTGGAACTGTACGAGCTATTGTGGGAAACTCGATTCCTTCAAACAATATTACCTACGCTAAAAGACGTCGTACGAGTGTGTATCAAGAAGAGGAATCTTGCGTGGAAGAAGGTAATTTATTTGATTATCACCGCAACCATTTCCATCTTGAAGAAGCTGAAGATCCTCAGAATAAACTTAAACAGTTGTTCATTCGAGGTTTTCAAAAAAAACCTAATAAACGGAGGATACTCCATGAAGACCACTACCACGTCATCCAAAATCGCGGATATAATAACTACACCTGTATATATGCCATCATTGGCATCCTCAAATCCAACTCCGCAATTGGTAGAAGATACCCTCGACACGTTACTCCCAGTTGGGAATTTACAATCGCTCACTGGTGTAATCTCGCAGTATATCTGCAGAAGGAAGGGAGAAGCTTTATGTACTTGGACATCGCCCGGAGAAACTGGATACCAAGTAATTTAAAAAAAAAAAATAACTTATAATTTTAATTTTTTTTAATATTTAAGGTGGTGAAGCTGGATGTATATAACTTCTCCAAAATCTCAAATGTGTCGAAGAAAAATTGGTGGAAAGAGACAGAGATTCGATCAACTTTCCTAATCGATACGACTGTCGATCCGAAGGCAATCTTACTGCAGAAATTAATATCGGAAGCAGCCAAACAAAAATAACCAGAATTGCAGAACTCCTATTATTATTTTAAGTTATAATGACATCTTTCCTAAAAATGAAGCATTTAGGTCTCGAATGTTTAAATTTAATTGGAGACCTGCTAATTTCCTAAAAAATATCAATTAAAACCACATCCTTTATCTATTTACCATTTATTTAATAAGTATATTTTAAATAAATAAAAATTTTATAACATATAATATAATATTTTAAGTAAAACAAATTCTTCATCTATTATATCTGCTAAAGTTTGCTTGATATTACCATTCCTTGCATCTGTATTTCCAAATAATGTTCTTCCATCTGTATATCCAGGTGTTCCAGATTCTACGAAAGTAACTTCTCTTGGCCAAGAAATTGGTGTATGTTTTGTAAAAGCCGACGAAATACTATAAGAAATAGTACAAACATACATAAGAAATAGTTCTGCTAATGCGGGGTTGAAGCTGGATTAAAAATTATGCCAACCAAAAACGACTCTCAGAACAATTAGTCTAGTCTAAATTGGCTCATTAATAAATGAATTAATTAATAATTCTGGGAATATTCAACAAAATTTGCTTAACTCAGTGAAGATAAATATGATGCGACAGCACCATCTGTTGAAATTCTAACACACCAAATATCCCGAGTAAGTAAAGATTATAGCGACACAAACTGAAAACCTTATTTTTAAATATATGTAAAAGCAAGTTCTAAAACCAGAGTACCATAATTGAATGCTAAAAATCACAGTGAAGCCTAACTACTTTTATCTTCTGTTAAAGTATAAAATAAAAAAATAAAAATTTTAAATCAACTAATCCACATAGTATTTTATCGTAGTTTATTGTCTGTTTAAGAAAAAAACCTTTAGTGTTATTATTTTTTATATATTGGGTGCTTTTTTATGCTCATTATTTAGTACTAACACCCTGTAAACAATAATTAATTAGAAATTAATATTGCTAGTGGAATACAGTAAATAAAAGACCTCTTTAACAATCGTTCAACTCTATTACGAAAATTCACGTTCTGTGAGGAATGTGTCTCGTGCACTTCGCTCAACTTATGATCAACATAATCGGCCTACGGAGCCATTCGCAACACCATCACCCATTTTTAAACCCAGAATTCATTATTGGATAACGATTCGCCACCAAGATCGTGTGATATCACATCGTTAGACTTTTTCCTGTGGGGATACGTAAAGTCTAAAGTTTATGCGGACAAACCCGCTTCGATTCAGGCCTTGGAGGAAAACATCACGCGTGTCATTCGCCAGTTACCAGTCGAAATGCTCGAACGAGTCATCGAAAATTGGACTCAACGGATGGATCATCTGCGACGTAGTGACGGCCAACATTTGATAGACATAATCTTAAAAAAATAAATGCCAAAGAATGATCTTTTCTGTATTTTTTTCCTTAAAAAAGTAGGGAACCTCGAAATGGATCACGCAATATAGGTTTCTTTTATTATTGCTTACCACCAGTAAGAATTATTAAAGTAATTTTTCTATGATTTATCTTAAATATACTGATAC
Organism: Pollenia amentaria; assembly: GCA_943735925.1. Classification (NCBI taxonomy): domain Eukaryota; kingdom Metazoa; phylum Arthropoda; class Insecta; order Diptera; family Polleniidae; genus Pollenia; species Pollenia amentaria. Next base: position 125,745,121 of record OX031007.1, read on the forward strand.
TAGTTAATAGGTTGTAAGAAGACTAAAAAAACATAAAAAAACAGGGAAAAACCTTTATGTTTCTCTAATAAATCTAAATCTTCGTTAAATTGTTTATTTTCGTTTTTGTAACGGCTAATGTCAATGCATGCATTTACAAATAAGTAAATAGTTAAACGGCTTAATAGAAAAATTTACTAAAAAGACTTCAAAATAAATAAATAGGAATATGACCAAGATATCAATAAACCTGTGGATTTATAGTTAAGTAAATAAAAATAGGAATAAATCGCTCATTTCGTGCAAGACCGTCACAACTCAAAATTTGGCATTTTCGAGTTAGTAATGCAGAAATGTTCTTCTCTTAAATCTCTACAAATTGATCTAAGAACGGCGAGAATTATCGAAAAAATAACGGTAAAACAGATGCTTGTGACGCTATGACCTCTCGTAACAAACTTGACCAATTAACATCAACAAGGTCACATTTCAGTTTGTGTTTGGCATTCCTCTTGTACATGTGGGTTTCTTTGTAGCAAAAAAGAAACATTTGATTTTATAACTGTATTTTAGTGAAAGAGAAGGTAAAAAATAATAGGTTGGAATCTTAAAAAGGCTCTCCTGTAAAGTTTCAAATTTTGAGTTGTGACGGTCTTGCACGAAATGAGCGAAATAACTAAATATATAAAAATTGAAATCTAAATACATAGAAAAATAAAAGCATACACCAATAAATAAATATATTAATAAATTAAAATATAAACGAATAGAAATATAAATAAATAAAACTATAAGTAAATAACTATATAAAACATATAAACAGATAATTAGAGAATTAAATAAATATACAAAGGAAATATATACATACATATGAATATATATACATATATCAAGATATATACATATGTAAATATATAGTAAATGCAGAAACAATTAAAAGTCCAAAGATTTAGAGAATATGTAAAACTTTATTAATCAAATCGATTTCCAAATTACTAAAACATATTCGTATAAAAACTTATGTTTATAGTTATATTTAAACACTATTTCTCGTTATTATTGTTCATGATTCAAGTTGTTATTTTTGTTGTTTAAGTTATCTATTAATTGTCTAAGAATTTAGTCATAAACTGTGTATAATTTCATTCACTTGACACTTTAGTTTTTTTTTATGTTAGTAGATTTGATGTCTACTTTTGAAACAGGTTGGGTAGTAATGAGATAAATGGTATGTGATGATATAGTTCTAGCGTTATGGGACATTCTTAATCGATTAGTAGACAATATTAGGGTGTCATGGTTGACTGAAACACGTCAATAGGGGAGGGAAACCTAAATGGAGAGTATCATCTTCTTTCTGGTTTAATGAATCTCTTGAGAGATAGATCGATAAAAAAACAAAAAAAATTTGTTTCCACCAAGTAATTTTTAAAGAAATTAAATTAAAGCACTAAAGACTAACGGAAAAACAAAGAACCTACATATCCGGCGAGCTAATGCCGCAGCCAAACACCAGCGTGCCCAAATCCGTTCCTACGAGGAGTCGTTACAAATTCTACAGTAAACATCATTTAAAAGAACATAATTATAATTTGCTTCTTATTTATGATTTAACTAAGTTACATTAAATTTATCTTCCATATACTTTTTTAAAATCTTTAGAGATTTGACTGAGAAAATTTTTTTTCTGTTCAAAACTAGTAGGGCGAAAAAAGAATGATTCAATCAGTTTTCGTAACATTCAGCTCTTGTTTAAGTAAGTGCAGTAAACATTGTCCACCATCAATCACAATAATTCCAATAAAAAAAAATTTTGACAGTTGAGGGAGATTTTTTTTTAGCAAACACGAAATTTTTCAATTTCTCCAGTAAACAAGAAAATTTAACATTTTTTTATACTTTATTTTTATTAAAAATTAAAACAACTTGTGGTAAAATGTTATAAACATTTCAAGGTTTTTGCAAAACATGAAGTTTTTAGCGATAACTTAGAGAATCGAGCGAAATAAAAGTGCTAAAACGTGTACGAAAAATTTTATACATAAAAAACCTCCCTAGGGGGTGCTCCGCTAGTGAAATTATTCAAAAACACAGCTATAAAAATGTGTTTGAATAACTTGTTTTTTGAATTTACAAGACTTGTTTAACACAAAATTTGTATAAATATATTGAAAAACAAATTTTCACAAATATACAAACGCTTTAAATGCGTTCAATAAAACTCTTAATTTTATTATGCTTGCTAGCATTGTTAACAATTCAACAGCAACACCAAACAGTGCTAGCAGAACGTATTTCCTTAGTACCCAGCCAACAACAAATGAATTATCATGCTCCTTGTGATCGTAGTCGTAAAGTTTTCACCGGCGAATTCGGAGAAATAAGCGATGGCCCAGCCGGCTTCAACTACACTCAAGATTCGCACTGCGAATGGTTAATAAAAGCTCGTAATGACAGTCAGTTTATTACCCTAACATTTCATAGTATGGGTACCGAGTGTTCCTATGATTACATATACGTCTACGATGGAGATTCCTTCAATTCAACACTAATGGGCAGTTTTAGTGGACGTACCCAACCCCAAAGATTGGTAGCACACAGTGGCAGTGTAAGTATTTGTTTAAGCTTAGAAGTTTTATGCCTGATTTGACTTTTGTTTGATTTTGTCTTTGAAACTTTCTAGATGCTGATACTCATGTACAGTGATACAAATTATGTTTTAGATGGATTTCGTGCATCTTATTACATATCGAATTGTTTAAACAATTGCCATAATCATGGCAAATGTGTTGGTCATCAGTGTGTGTGTCATGGTGAATGGATTGGTCCTGATTGTGAGGATGAAGCCTGTCCAAATAAATGCGGGGAATCTCAAGGTAGAGGAAAATGTCTTAAAGGAGTTTGTCATTGTGAAAAGGTAAGGCTCAGTTCTATAATGTAGTTGAAAGAATTTCCATGGGTTAAATTCTTGAATTTTATTTCGGTATATCCATGTGTTAAAGACAACATGATTTGAAAAAATTAGGTTCTGATGTATAAAACAACATTAAAAAAATTAGTTTTTTTTTATTGGGCACTTTCTACCCAGCTCTAAAAAGATTGTATAATATTTTGTTATATCGCGACCTTAGGACAACAAGGTTCTATCTGACCTTTTTTCCAAACATGAGTTATATATCACATCGCTGTACATCGACTACGGTCTTTCGATTGGCTTCCTCATTTTTTGCATATCTCTTACAGCTAGGTTCTACTACACGTTTTTAGGTTGAGATTCAGTTAACAAGGTTTTAACTGGCTGATAGAACCTTGCTAACTTAGAAAGCCTTTATGTTTAAACTTTAATTGCAAATAGAACCACATTACTCAGATTTAAAATTTTATATTTCACAAAACTGTCTTGAAACTCTTTCAAAAACGATTACCTTTCTAGTGGTATTTTCAGCAGAGGTCAAAATTGTTCGTTCTTTCAAAGACTTACATATGTAAGTATCTAATTACTCAAGAATTACTTTAAGAAAATCTACTTTGAGTTTAAAAAATAGATTCAATCAACTTATCAACTCTCAATTGTTTAATAGTTTTACCACGATTTTAATTGCGAAAAGAACCATCCAAATAAAAATAAACCTACAAACGTAGCAGGCTTGTAAGGGAGAAATGTAAAAGTTTCGCTTTCCATCTCGCTCAATGAAGATATAAATTTTATATTTCGGATACCACACTAAAATTGATTTATTCAACGCATATAAAAACCGACGAGGGTCATGATCAGCTTTACAATTTTTTACTGAATTTTTTGTCACAGTTATTTTCTAAGAGAATGCTGTGGCCCTTTAAATGTTATATATTTTTTTTTTATAAAATTTGTTAAGTTTTCGTTCAAGTAACTTCCTTTGTCTTACTCCGTAACGTATAAATGTGCGCTTAATTTTTAAATGGAAACGTTAGTGCTTTGCGAAATATGGTATGGTGGTCAGATTCGTTATTGAAAATTGTATAAGTTTGGAACAAGCAGTCATCAAGGAAATGTAAGTTATTTGGTAGCCAATGAAAACTATGTGGTAGAGCATGAACCAATTGTTGCATTAACCTCTGAAAGAACGCAAAAGCAGGACATAAACCAAAAATGTTGGAACCGAACCGTGAGACAATGAAAACAGCAGTCAGGGGAAGTTATATATAGTTATATAGGGTGCCCCGGTAGGCTAGTTGGTAGCAAGCTAGTCCGTCTATCAGCGCCAGACATATTACATCAAGGCCAGGAATCGAGGCATAACGAAAATGTGCAACACGTGGCTTAAGTAACTGTGCTTATACTTTTAAATCGTATTTGTCAAACCATATTGAACTTAAGGAAACTTTTATTAGGTGTTGAGAAATTGTCATTTGCTAAAGCAAAGGGCGAAACTAATCCCACAAACTGATCGTAAGCAATCAATGTTTGCTATTTTGTTTTCTTTAATGCATTTGAGAGGCTTTTTGTTAATTTTTGACATTTGCTTAAGCTTGTTATTCTGGTTAATCTTTTGAATCCCATTATTGTTGTGCCAAAAAATTCGTCTTATTAAAAAGAAAAATTATTTTTTTTAAAAAAAAGTTTTGACGAATACAAAATAAAATCATAAAATATGTATATTAAAAAAATTGGCACTCTTATTGCATTATCCTTATGCTTATTACTTTTTTAACTTTTGGAACTTGAACTTTCCAAATAACACATGGTTCTATCTACAAAAATTATTCTATTTGATAGTTAGAACCATGTTGCCACAATTCCATGTGCCTCATTGTTGAGCAACAGAGTTATATCGGGTTTTTGAGACATGGATATAGCATAGATATTTTTAAAATTATAATAATATTTTAGGAATAAATTGAAATTATTCAATAACTTTTTTTAAGTTAATTGGAAACGGGCTAGTAAAGCAAATAACAATATTCAACCTTAATTTTCTCAAAAGTAGTGTTGGTGCGAATAGAACCTTGTTGTCCTTAAGTCGCTATATTTTTAATATATTTAAATCAGCGGATCAAGTTTTTGTAAGCAATAAGCTTAAAATTAGGATAAATAAATCAATCTTAGTATGTACAAAAGGTTTGCAAGGATAAATAAAAAGCAATTTCAACATACTCATTTGTTTTTAACCACAATGAGTTGTGCACCCAATTATAACGAAACAAATGAGAGAATAACCAAAGAAAAAACAAACAAAAACGCATTTAATTCAGCCAATCGAAGTTAAATGAGTTGAGTATTCAAGTATATTTTGAATATAAAATTATTTGAACTAGTGTTTGCCTAATGGTCAAAATTAGATTATGTAGGAATTTTTATGTAAATATAAAGAAAACATAGTACATTTAAGTAAATATGAATTTACATATCATCGGCTGATAATTTAATTGTCGTATGTGGATTCCGAAAGTTTCGAGTAAATTGAGTTTGAAGTTTGAACTCTTATAAAATCCACATACGACATTTAAATAATAAAATAATTTTTTGGTCGTTTTATATGGAAATTTGTCGTATGTGGCAGTTACATACGACATTTAATTTGAAAATTGCTTCAGCAAATACCACATACGACAAACTCAACACTCCATATCTCGAAACCTTTATGAGGTATCGAAAAACTGATTACGCCAAATGAAAAATCAAGTCGGAAAACATAAGGAATCGATCTTAACTCAAAACCGCAAAACCGACGATATATCGATCATTTATTTTTCCATCTTACTGTATTTATTTGGCGAGGGACCAATCTCCATTTCATATATTACCTTCCTCGTAAGTCTGTGAATGTTTAATTTAGTTTTGTAAGTTCAGTATAAAAATTATCAGAAAGTACCTATTAAAAAAACAAAAAAGAATCAAAAAGTCTCATCTTATAGACCGTTATCCACTCAGAACATTGCAGGTTTCATTTTATATTCCTACGTCTAATATTGATGAAAATTGATGAAAATGCGTGATGTAGAACGAAAAAGTACTTCCCATACATATTATTAATCAATTAGGACCAATCATGCTTAAATTTATCTTTATAGGTCCAATATTTACAAAAATTCAAAAAGTACCAGATAAAGAACAAAAAAGTACCAACATTTTTCATCTTATAAGTTCTCATTCACACAGGGCCAGCGGTGCCGTTTTTGGTTTTTTCTAACCAAAATTGGTATTATTTTTATTATGGTTATTTTTTTTCTAAAATATAAAATACGTATGAATATATTTATCTTAATACACTTGCAATTTACGTTTTTTAAATTTTTAACGTTTTTATTTATGTACATGGGGAATTATCGCGTATTACAATTCGATGGAAATTATTTACGACCTCGAATAATGTGTACTTTGAAGGGTATTAATTTAATCGGGCTTTTGCTGTAATCGGTTAATCGGTCGATTAATGATCCGAGGTTTTGGTTTAATCGGTTAATAATCGGTTAATTCTATTATTGATCGGTTAACCGATTAATAAAGTGTTTTTATATATTAAGTAACTTCAATAAGTAAAAATGCATAACTTATTTATTAGTTGGGGTTTCTTACACGCGGTTCAGACGGTGATTTTTTCCATGTTTTTTAAGACATGATTTTTGGTGTTTGTTGGCGAACGGTGTAGAGAAGCAATCGGGGTAGAGAAAAAAACACGTTCTCTGTTCTGTGTATCTTTTTTTATATTTTTCTTTGCACACATTCGTATTTTTGTTATGTTGCTTCATTTTATTTTTTATTTCAATGTGGCAACATCTCTTTACAATACAAAACATGGAGCGCATTAAAATTGTTTGTTTTTATAAATAACCAAGTAAAGAAGAATTACCGATAATGGGGAAAAAAATCAACCCTAAAATCATGGGGGAAAAATCTTCGGAAAAATTTTTTATAAAAACAAACAATTTTAATGCGCTCCATGTTTTGTATGGTAAAGAGATGTTGCCACATTGAAATAAAAAATAAATTGAAGCAACATAACAAAAATGCGAATGGGTGCAAAGAAAAATATAAAAAGAGACACAAAGATCAGAAAACGTGTTTTTTTCTCTACCCCGCTTGCTTCACTACACCGTTAGCCGAGAAACACCAAAAATCATTTCTTAAAAAACACGGAAAAAATCACCATCTGAACCACGTGTTAGTAAAAAAAACAAAAACAACAATTATTGAACTAAAACGAGCAAACAAAAAAATTCATAAATATGTAATATTTCTTAATTAATACATAATGAGATCATTTTATTAGTAATTGTGAGATTATTAATTATTTCAATAGTTTAAGTAGATCTAATAAAATAATCTTCTAGATAAATAATTTGGTTAAAAATTTCTAAGATTTAGGCGATTCTTTTTTTAGTTTTGATAAAACTTGACTGGGAAAATTTTCTTTCATATATCGTATATGCTAGGAACACAACTGGGACGAACGACGAATTTCGTCCAACACGACGAATTTTTCAGTTAAAAGTAAATTCGTCGTACGAAGCACAATAACGACGAATAACAAGCAGCTTTTATAATTGAGAGAGTTTATTGCTGTTTGTGCAAAGAGAGAGAGAAATAGTGTGACCATATTAAAAAAAAATAATGCTTACAAATTAAAACATAATCAAAAACACAACTAAAAACTATTTTTATAGCAAAATACTTTTTATATATATTTTAAATGTTATACAATAAAAAAAAACAATTATTAAAGTAAAAAGTAACTTTATTTTCTAAAATACTTCTAAACTAAAACCAAATATGGTCACCTAGTACTAATTTGTTCGTCGTTCGCCGGCGTATGAAATAGAAATAAGTCTATTGCAAAAACGCCGCGTATGACGAATTTCGCCGGACGCTATTATTGTGTGTATTTTCATATACACCAATATGTTTTATTTTTGACGACGAATATTCGCGGCTAAAAATTCGTCGTTCGTCCCAGTTGTATTCCTATCAATATGTTGGAAGAAATCGAAGGCAACCCATAACACAAAATATCTAATTTCTCACTCATTTTTCTGGATTTCTCTAAACATATAAAATCTTCCATTATGCCAATAGAGTCCTGTTTGAATTTTTTGAAATATTTAGCACTTCTAATTGTTTCGGTTAATTCTGTTAAAAGATTGATATGAGAGGAAAAAAAGCAACAACAAAATTATAAAATATTGTTGACTTTGTTTTTGTTTTCCATATAATTTTTGGCGTTGCGTTGCATTTTACACAATTAGGGCCTTAATTTCTTTGTATATTTTGCTTATTCAATAAAGGGTGGATTACGGTTTGCGACACAACTGAAATTTAAATTTGTATTAGGTACGGCAACATTCTTAAGTTGCCAAAAAGTTTTTGCTAATGCTATTTTGTCAGTTTGGCAGTTAAAAATAAATATAACAAATTGAAAAAAAAAACAAAAAAGTTATTCGAAGAGAATAAAAAGTTAAATAAAATAAAATTAAGATATATGATTAGTTGTGGACCTATTTTGCGTAGAGCAAGAGGCATCTATCAGAAATTTTTTTTAGTTTTGCCTTAAAATGTACCCCCATTTGTTGCCACTCATCAGGTATATGTATATGTGGTCCAAATTGTTCAATTTTTGTGCGATACGCTTTTGTGTAGCTTCGAACACCACAGCAATCTGACTATTATTTTCCATTTTATGAATTAAAAGTTCAAACTATTTTCGAGTTGTTAATTTTACTATTTAAAAACTACAATTAAAGAAAAACAGCGCTGAATTCCAAAACTCGTTACTTCAATTTTTTTTTTTTAAATTATGATACCAATGATTTCTGACCAGTGCTGCCACAACCAAAATTTTTAAAAAAGTTACCAAATGAGAAGAATGTGTGTGGTGTTTTGGCGAAATTGGAAACTGTTGGCGGTATGCGGAATGCTTTTTTTTAAATATTTTTTAATTTACATATCTTTAAAATATTATAAAATTGGGTATAACTTGTTTCTCTTGTTTGTAAATTGTATTTTATATTTATACTAGCGGACCCCGATGCACTTCGTTGCAACCAACCAAAAAAAGAAATTAAATATTCTAGATTTTTTTTATGAAATGAATGCATTGTATTTAAAAATTATTAATGTTAATCCAAAACATTTGGATATACAATATTTTTCGTTTGCCCATTTGAAGCGAGCACAAACAAACAGTTTGGAGTTCCAACTCTTGAGCAGGCTTGGTTTCGCGTATTCATTTATTTATTTGTTGTAAAAGAATGAAGAAATAGTGTTTTCCAAAATTCAATTATATTCCATTTTTTTCCATAATTTCATCGTATTGGATCATCCATTATTGAAATGGGATATAAAAAAGCAACGTACGCAGTAACAACAATGTCCACATTACGAATGAATTCGATATTGAGTACACGCTAAATGGATGATGCAATAAGATGAAATTATGGGAAAAAATCACTTTTCACTATGTTTTCTGGAATCCGAACACATTTTTTGCACTGAACACACTTAAAATCACCTTTTAAATTTTCAATACTTACCAATATTTATGAAACTCAAAAAAAAAAATCACTTGTAATAAAATTCCAATTGGAAAGCAGCGAATGTATGACCGGCTGTATCAGAATCCAAGAGTGAAAGAAAGTGATTTGCAAACATGTGCATTTCAACAGGTTCATCTGTTTGACATTTGTATGCTGTCAATCAAATGAATGTGTGTATGTATGAGTTTGTGTATTAGGTTGGATAGATTTTTTTCGTTAGGTCGAACCGAAATTTAAACTTTTTTTTTCAAATGTTGAATTTTTTCAGGAAAAAAATCATAACTGGAGAATGGCTAGACCGATTTTGGATTTTGGTTCTCGAGTTATGGAGTGACAATCAAAATGTACACTTCTTTTTATATATATAGATTTGTTATTGTTACTTTTTCAAAATTGTTCTATTTGAAATATTTTGTGATATGGCGAATATAAACAAATTCATAGTTCAGACCGTACATTCAATGGGCAAAAAGTATATGACTGACAGTCAAAGGTTTTTTTATAAAATGAAAATATTGCCAAATCATTATCTTAAATTAACGCAATTTTCTTACATAAATTTCGATAAATTCACAGAATACAATTCCGTTCGGAACCGAAGAAAACATGTTTGTATATTGATAGAAAGTATATTTTTATAGTTTTTTGGCCTTTAAGATACAGAAAATTCCCATTCCGTTCATGAAAATAAAAATGGTTTCATTCCACAAAGTTTTTTCGTAATTTTCTGAAGCACAAAAATACGGAATGCATTCCGTTTCCGAACGGAATTGTACTCTGAGACATGGCCGATAGATTATAAGTATATCAATTTATTTTTCAAAAATCTTTGTGTAATGTAAATTTAGAACATTTTACTTATATTCAAGTTTTTAGAAACACTAAAACTACTTTTGTGTACTTTTTCAGTCATGTTCTGATATAGATTCCGCATGATATGAAATTTCTACTTTAAGAATTAATTGAAAGTTTTCATCAATTTCAGAACATGGCCGTTTCTTATATAAAAATCACATCCGGTAGCTGGTTTGGAAGCGATTTTTTGTTTTCGATAAATTATAAAAACTTCCGTTCATTTGAAACAAATAACGAGAAAATCGTAGTGCAAAGTACACTTTATTCTAAAGCTGGGATCACACGATTGCCGAAAATGCGCCAATTTTACACAATTTTGATTGTGCTTTATTGACGCACAATAATGAAATTGTCCCCATCAAGGCGAATTCAACTGCATGTGGTGTCGGAACTACAACAATCCAAAAGCAACAGAAACAACAGTGTTTTTTGCATTGCATTGTTAGTGTTTCCTGTCCAAAATGTCAACCATTCCTAATAAAACACTAACAAATCAAAACAAAGTAGCTCGAACTTTCAGAATCAGATGGCGTTTCGACACCACCTGTAGTTGAATTCGCGATTGCCATCGATTTTAAAACTGCTCGAAACTGATAAATTTTTATCGTTTTCAAATCGAGCGATTTTCATCACATACCTAAACTTTCATTCAAAAGAAATAATGCTCCGTTTTATTTAAATTTTATTAAATATCTTGAATAAAAATATTTATCCTGAACAGCTATTGCACTAATTAAAAAAATATTATATAATTATAATGAAAAATAAATAAATATGTATATATTTATTCCTACTAAAAGAAACACATAAAAGTAAATTTATTAAAAAAAGGCAAATATTGACGCGTATTGTGTTGTTTAATTGCCGCACAAGAACCCAATAAATATTTGTTATTTTTATTGACGCGCGGTTGCAAATCAAGTAGTCACACGATTGCCGCACCAGTGTTGCATTTTATTGGTAAAAGTAAGCACAATATTGTCCTCAATTGGTACATGAGCCATTTGATTGTGCAGTCACACAATTGGGGTATTTAAAAGTGAGAAAATTGGTGCATTGCGGCAATCGTGTGATCCCAGCTTAATTCGTAAATAATTTCCTTCGAATCGTAATATGCGATAAATAAAAACGTAAAAAATTAAAAAAAAAAAATCCAATTCATAAGTATTTTATATTTTAAAAAAAAGTAACAAAAATTAAAAAAATATTCACATCTCCACATTGAGAAAAAAATTTAAATAACCAAAAACGGCAGCCTTTCTTCTGACAGATAACACCAGTGTTGCCAGATTTTTTAAAAAATACCTGTACATACTAAAGCTTAGATGATATTAATCCTAGATTTATAAAATTAATTCTACCCTGGATAATTCGCTCTTTTACACCCAGATACGAGTAAAAACATTTTTCAATATGGTCCCCTCCAATAAAACTATTTTTAACGAGAATTGTTAAACAAATTATGATTCATTTAACCATAATTTTATTACCGGAAACCATATTGAAGTTAAAATAGTTCTCCACAAGAAGCCACAACCATATTATAAAGAAGGCATGTTCCGATTAAGTGTGAAATAAGATACCCGTCAAATGGAATTTTGTAAAGTTTTAAATCAAATAAATAAACCAAATGTATGTGTCCGTTGGAATTAAAAAAACAGTCATATTAAGAGAGTAATTCACATTCATGGGCGTTCTGCTTACTGAAAAAATTTTCAGTAACCAGTACTGAAGATTACTGAAATAATGCAGTAATTCGTTAATTTTTAGTTATTGTTGAAATAAATGCAAAAAAATATTTTTAGCCACTCGTTCAATAAATCACTTTCAAGTTGTTCACAAAAACTGCTTGTCAACACTTGTTTGAATTACCAACTGTGCCACACGCTGCACTCAATTTGATAGTCAATTTCATTTTAAAAATGCCCCCGACAAAGAAACAACTCAAAATTGTATCATGGCTCAAAGTATTTTGTAAAAAAAAGCACAAGATTTTTACATTTAAACAACTGTTTATTTTTAAAAGATTATTTTAAAAGATCTGTTTAATTGTTTGTACATATAAAATTATATGATCTCCACACATGTTTTATTTTTTTATCGCTGTAAAGGTTTTATCAATTAGTATGAATTTTTACGTTTGTTATGTTTTTTTGTTAATAAAATATTAAAATACTTGTAATTAATAATGTTTATTTACTCAAGTACCAATTTTTTCTAAAATTATCGAAAAAAATCCATTAATATATAAAATTTCTGGATTTTGAATTATTCGATTAATCGATAATTTTAAAATTTTATTCGTTTAATCGAATAAGTAAAAAATGCCAAATATCCATTAATCATTTAATCGAACAAAAAAAAAAATGCCGACACCCTATTACACACCTATTATGTCCAATGTACTCAAATAAAAATATTCAAAAATTATTTGAATGTGTTCTGTAAACTATAAAGGACCGTTGCAATGTTTTTTATTTAATTCAATTCATTTTCAGTAAACAAATTTTTATTCAACTGATTCACTCTTATTTTTGTATATGGCGTAATCTTTCCTTGTCTCTTTGAGTGTTTGAATATTTGAATAAATAGCTGTGTTCATTAACTAAAAATTGCCACGTATTTGTAACAATTGTTACTGGAAAGTGTTCATTAACCCAACAAATTTGCAAGTTGAGAGCGTGAAAAGAGAGAAAAAAATTAAGAGACAAAAAATTCTTTGCAAATTTTGACTGGTAAAATTTTTACTTGTAAGAACTTTTAAAACGGCTGTTTCATGTTTTTTTTTACAAAACAAACTTTTCCAAAAGAAGTTTTAAATAAGAATATTTCGCAAAATTTATAAGTTAACGTCCGTAACGTTGAAGTTTTATATACCTATATACATACATAGGTTATACATAGATTGTCAAATTAAATATTTTGTTTTCCCTTTTAAATACTTTTATTGTTAACTAGGGTTTTTTATCTTTTATTATTGATGAAAACCCGAATTCTTCCTTCACCTACTAAATAAAAAAATCCAATTCATAATTCATTTTATTTAACATAAACAAATATAAATTAATAAAATCACATTATTTTTACCGTAATGTATAAAATTTTCCCAAGTCTCAGAATAATTAATGGGTACTCAAATATTCCTGTATATTCATCATTACTTTAACTTGCAAATTTTGGCTGTCAAAGTGTTCATTAACTTCTTAGTATTTTTGAGAGCATATTCTTTAAATTCCTACTTACTCCCTCTTTGCAAGTTTCTGCTAGTAAAGTAAATGAACACACCTACTGTTGTGAACAGTGCTGCCACGATTAAAAAATTTTTAAAACCAAAATTAATATTAAAAATATGAGCTATATAAAAAAAAAAAAAAAAAAAAACGATTTTTCCAACTTAAAGAAGATATTTATACTAAATTACTTCTATTCATTGGGGGATACATTCCACTTCTTTAAGAGCAATTCCATATGAAAACGATCAAAATTGGCAAATTTTTGGACGACCCCTCTCCGATTTTAAAATAAATAGTCTCAATCGATTGCCCAGCAAAAAATAATGTACCTACATATTTTTTTTTTTTTTTATAGTGACTGGTTTAGTGGTGGTGTACACCACTGTCATGTGAAAAATTGAGGAATTCTTCATAAGGGACCTCATTGAAAGTTGTTTTAAAAAAAAACTACTAAAGCGATCGCAACGAGTGATAGCTCGTTGGAAAGGTATTGAATCAGGCTTTAATTGAAAAATAAAATTTTCCTAATTTTTCTTAGAAATTTACCTTTAAATTTTCCCAAGAAAATTTAATTTTCCGATTTTCCACAGAAGCTCCTGAATTTTCCGGCTAATTTTTTTTTTTTGGATTCCTCATAATTTTTGCTTTAAGAATCAGCAATAAAAAAATGGGCCCCGACTCCTTGTTTGGACAGGAGAAGAGCATTTAAGAGACCACCTTGTTAAAAATACATTTTAAAAATTATTTTACAGTTAAAAATACATTTATGAAGAAAAAATCAATTTTTTTTTAAGAGCCCCAAGTTGAGTGTGTAGTGAATATGGTCTGCCTGCCTTCACAAGATCGGCCATAAATCCATGGATAATAGCAGCAGTGGCATGTAATGGCACACCAAACCCGACTGAGGCTACAGGTCATAAAATGTTTTGTAAATTTTTTAAATTACCAGGTAATAAATATTTCGCCTAAAATGACACGTGCAGAAACAAGTCATAAAACACGGATTTTCCATAAATATGGCGAAATATTTATTACCTGGTAATTTAAAAAATTTGCAAAACATTTTATGACCTGTGGTCGGCTTATTGGCAGTAACCAATTACGTCCCTTTTAAAAAACATTTTATGACCAGTAGTTCACGCAAATTTTCCTATTAAAGAAAAGCAAATATCGCTTATTTTTTTACCTATTTTTTACCAAAAAATAAATATAAATACTTCACACACTCTGAGTCAAATTTCAGTTGAATACTAAACGTGAAAGTGTTAAAGTGTTTTTTTTTTTTGTAAAGTAAAGAGTGAAGCTGTAAAGACAATTTAAAGTAAAATGAATAAATTTTGCTGCAATCCGTTTAACAAGAGTGGACATCGTTCGAAAAAGATAAAAGTATTAAAATTAACTGGTGTTTCGAAGCGATACATGAATGAATTAAATATACAATACGGTGAAGAAGCAGAATTAATTTGCCCCAAGTGTAAAATCGATTTGTCTCAACAAGCAAATGCATTGAAACAAATGCAGCCACAATCCGAGAGTGAAATGACAAGTGAACAAAATGTTTCATCTGATAGTGAGGCAGACATTCCGATGGTCAATATGTCTTTGAGTCCTTTGAATGAGGCTATTACCACTTTAGGTGAAACGCCTATTAGAAAAAGAAAGTTGCGAAGTGAAACATACAGGAAAGTGAAAAAAGGCAAGGTTATGAGTGCAATCGCGACAATATTTGATGAAGGCTCTGATAACGAATGCAGTCAAGCAGATGACGTTGATGACGGCAAACAAATGATTGAGCAGTTGAAAAGAAAATTCAATTTAGCGACCACTTTTCCGGAGAAATATCTCATTTTATCTGTGCTGCCTCAATCATGGTCTATACGCAAGATTTCTGAACAGTTTCAAACATCTGTTTACATCGCGAGAAGAAGCAAATAATTAGTTCGACAGAAGGGCATATTGGCGACTCCCACCAAGAAATTTGGCTCAAGGACCCTCAGAGAAGCAACGGTGAAATTGATTCAAGATTTTTACTGCAATGATGACAACAGCCGCGTCTGCCCAGGTACACGTGACTATGTTATCACACGTAAAGATGGAGAAAAAGTACACAAGCAGTGCAGATTATTATTATGTAATCTATCCGAAGCATACCATCAGTTCAATGAGAAATACCCAGCAGAAAAAGTGGGATTTTCTAAGTTTGCCATCCTACGACCAAAAGAATGCGTGCTGGCATTAGACAGGCACGGAACGCATTCAGTCTGCGTTTGCATGTTTCATCAAAACATCAAATTAATTTTCTTTCCATGCAAGAAATTGAAAGTATTTCACGGTGAAATTGAAACATATAGGGACCTCCTGTCGAAGTCGTTGTGCGCATACCCCACGGAAAATTGTCATCTGTCCAAATGCGACAATTGTCCGAAGATTGACGAGCTAGAGCAATATTTGGCGGAAAAGTTTGAACAGCTGTTAATTCAGGAGGTGCATTTCAAACAGTGGATAATTAGCAGCGGCAGATGTTCCCTTGAGACCGTGGTAAAGCAGATTCCGGAATTCATCGAGGAATTCGGATTCAAGTTAAATGAACTGAAGGCGCACCATTTCATATCCGAGATGCAATCGAAATTTCTAAAGGAAAGTAAGTAGAAATTAGCCCAAAATGAATTCATTGTGATAAGCGACTTTGGCGAGAATTACACTTTTCTCGTTCAGGATGAAATACAGGCTTATCACTGGGCAAACGACCAGTGCACGGTGCATCTTTTTTGCATTTATTTCAAAAACGAAGATAACGAACTACAGACCGTAAGCCTTGTTGTTGTCGCGGAGAGTTTAGCTCATAATTATGTGTCCGTTTATTTATTTCAAATGAAACTGTTTGAATTCTTAAGATCAAAATTCGATGCAATCGACAAAGTAACGTTTTTCTCAGACGGCGCGGCTTCTCAGTACAAGAATAAAAAAAATTCTTACAATCTTTGCATAATTGAAGAAGAACAAAACTGCAAGGTCGAGTGGCACTTTTTCGCGACGTCCCACGGTAAGGGCCCATGCGATGCGTTAGGGGGAACCCTAAAAAGCATGGCGACTAAGGCAAGTTTGCAAAGGCCATATACTGACCAGATCTTAAATGTACAACATTTGTTTTCGTGGATTCAAAGCAAGGAAATTGCCATTAACACAGTTTTATGCACTCAAAAAGAACACGATGCCATGGAGCGACGAATTCAAAACAGATATAATAATGTCAAAACTATAACTGGAACGCAAAAATTTCATTGCTTCATACCAAATATTTCTGATATGTCAATTAATGTAAAGCGGTACTCTTCGTCTGCCGACGTGCTAAATTTAAAGTTACTTTAATTTTATAATGATGCCAAGACAATTGAAATTTTTAATAAATATTGTAATTAAGTATAAGCAGCAAAATAAGAAAGATTTTTTCTTCATAAATGTATTTTTAACTGTAAAATAATTTTTAAAATGTATTTTTAACAAGGTGGTCTCTTAAATGCTCTTCTCCTGTCCAAACAAGGAGTCGGGGCCCATTTTTTTATTGCTGATTCTTAAAGCAAAAATTATGAGGAATTCAAAAAAAAAAAAATTAGCCGGAAAATTTAGGAGCTTCTGTGGAAAATCGGAAAATTTAATTTTCTTGGGAAAATTTAAAGGTAAATTTCTAAGAAAAATTAGAAAAATATTTTTAGCCACTCGTTCAATAAATCACTTTCAAGTTGTTCACAAAAACTGCTTGTCAACACTTGTTTGAATTACCAACTGTGCCACACGCTGCACTCAATTTGATAGTCAATTTCATTTTAAAAATGCCCCCGACAAAGAAACAACTCAAAATTGTATCATGGCTCAAAGTATTTTGTAAAAAAAAGCACAAGATTTTTACATTTAAACAACTGTTTATTTTTAAAAGATTATTTTAAAAGATCTGTTTAATTGTTTGTACATATAAAATTATATGATCTCCACACATGTTTTATTTTTTTATCGCTGTAAAGGTTTTATCAATTAGTATGAATTTTTACGTTTGTTATGTTTTTTTGTTAATAAAATATTAAAATACTTGTAATTAATAATGTTTATTTACTCAAGTACCAATTTTTTCTAAAATTATCGAAAAAAATCCATTAATATATAAAATTTCTGGATTTTGAATTATTCGATTAATCGATAATTTTAAAATTTTATTCGTTTAATCGAATAAGTAAAAAATGCCAAATATCCATTAATCATTTAATCGAACAAAAAAAAAAATGCCGACACCCTATTACACACCTATTATGTCCAATGTACTCAAATAAAAATATTCAAAAATTATTTGAATGTGTTCTGTAAACTATAAAGGACCGTTGCAATGTTTTTTATTTAATTCAATTCATTTTCAGTAAACAAATTTTTATTCAACTGATTCACTCTTATTTTTGTATATGGCGTAATCTTTCCTTGTCTCTTTGAGTGTTTGAATATTTGAATAAATAGCTGTGTTCATTAACTAAAAATTGCCACGTATTTGTAACAATTGTTACTGGAAAGTGTTCATTAACCCAACAAATTTGCAAGTTGAGAGCGTGAAAAGAGAGAAAAAAATTAAGAGACAAAAAATTCTTTGCAAATTTTGACTGGTAAAATTTTTACTTGTAAGAACTTTTAAAACGGCTGTTTCATGTTTTTTTTTACAAAACAAACTTTTCCAAAAGAAGTTTTAAATAAGAATATTTCGCAAAATTTATAAGTTAACGTCCGTAACGTTGAAGTTTTATATACCTATATACATACATAGGTTATACATA
This sequence comes from Pollenia amentaria, assembly GCA_943735925.1. Lineage (NCBI taxonomy): Eukaryota > Metazoa > Arthropoda > Insecta > Diptera > Polleniidae > Pollenia > Pollenia amentaria. Next base: position 125,763,509 of record OX031007.1, read on the forward strand.
GATTGTCAAATTAAATATTTTGTTTTCCCTTTTAAATACTTTTATTGTTAACTAGGGTTTTTTATCTTTTATTATTGATGAAAACCCGAATTCTTCCTTCACCTACTAAATAAAAAAATCCAATTCATAATTCATTTTATTTAACATAAACAAATATAAATTAATAAAATCACATTATTTTTACCGTAATGTATAAAATTTTCCCAAGTCTCAGAATAATTAATGGGTACTCAAATATTCCTGTATATTCATCATTACTTTAACTTGCAAATTTTGGCTGTCAAAGTGTTCATTAACTTCTTAGTATTTTTGAGAGCATATTCTTTAAATTCCTACTTACTCCCTCTTTGCAAGTTTCTGCTAGTAAAGTAAATGAACACACCTACTGTTGTGAACAGTGCTGCCACGATTAAAAAATTTTTAAAACCAAAATTAATATTAAAAATATGAGCTATATAAAAAAAAAAAAAAAAAAAAACGATTTTTCCAACTTAAAGAAGATATTTATACTAAATTACTTCTATTCATTGGGGGATACATTCCACTTCTTTAAGAGCAATTCCATATGAAAACGATCAAAATTGGCAAATTTTTGGACGACCCCTCTCCGATTTTAAAATAAATAGTCTCAATCGATTGCCCAGCAAAAAATAATGTACCTACATATTTTTTTTTTTTTTTATAGTGACTGGTTTAGTGGTGGTGTACACCACTGTCATGTGAAAAATTGAGGAATTCTTCATAAGGGACCTCATTGAAAGTTGTTTTAAAAAAAAACTACTAAAGCGATCGCAACGAGTGATAGCTCGTTGGAAAGGTATTGAATCAGGCTTTAATTGAAAAATAAAATTTTCCTAATTTTTCTTAGAAATTTACCTTTAAATTTTCCCAAGAAAATTTAATTTTCCGATTTTCCACAGAAGCTCCTGAATTTTCCGGCTAATTTTTTTTTTTTGGATTCCTCATAATTTTTGCTTTAAGAATCAGCAATAAAAAAATGGGCCCCGACTCCTTGTTTGGACAGGAGAAGAGCATTTAAGAGACCACCTTGTTAAAAATACATTTTAAAAATTATTTTACAGTTAAAAATACATTTATGAAGAAAAAATCAATTTTTTTTTAAGAGCCCCAAGTTGAGTGTGTAGTGAATATGGTCTGCCTGCCTTCACAAGATCGGCCATAAATCCATGGATAATAGCAGCAGTGGCATGTAATGGCACACCAAACCCGACTGAGGCTACAGGTCATAAAATGTTTTGTAAATTTTTTAAATTACCAGGTAATAAATATTTCGCCTAAAATGACACGTGCAGAAACAAGTCATAAAACACGGATTTTCCATAAATATGGCGAAATATTTATTACCTGGTAATTTAAAAAATTTGCAAAACATTTTATGACCTGTGGTCGGCTTATTGGCAGTAACCAATTACGTCCCTTTTAAAAAACATTTTATGACCAGTAGTTCACGCAAATTTTCCTATTAAAGAAAAGCAAATATCGCTTATTTTTTTACCTATTTTTTACCAAAAAATAAATATAAATACTTCACACACTCTGAGTCAAATTTCAGTTGAATACTAAACGTGAAAGTGTTAAAGTGTTTTTTTTTTTTGTAAAGTAAAGAGTGAAGCTGTAAAGACAATTTAAAGTAAAATGAATAAATTTTGCTGCAATCCGTTTAACAAGAGTGGACATCGTTCGAAAAAGATAAAAGTATTAAAATTAACTGGTGTTTCGAAGCGATACATGAATGAATTAAATATACAATACGGTGAAGAAGCAGAATTAATTTGCCCCAAGTGTAAAATCGATTTGTCTCAACAAGCAAATGCATTGAAACAAATGCAGCCACAATCCGAGAGTGAAATGACAAGTGAACAAAATGTTTCATCTGATAGTGAGGCAGACATTCCGATGGTCAATATGTCTTTGAGTCCTTTGAATGAGGCTATTACCACTTTAGGTGAAACGCCTATTAGAAAAAGAAAGTTGCGAAGTGAAACATACAGGAAAGTGAAAAAAGGCAAGGTTATGAGTGCAATCGCGACAATATTTGATGAAGGCTCTGATAACGAATGCAGTCAAGCAGATGACGTTGATGACGGCAAACAAATGATTGAGCAGTTGAAAAGAAAATTCAATTTAGCGACCACTTTTCCGGAGAAATATCTCATTTTATCTGTGCTGCCTCAATCATGGTCTATACGCAAGATTTCTGAACAGTTTCAAACATCTGTTTACATCGCGAGAAGAAGCAAATAATTAGTTCGACAGAAGGGCATATTGGCGACTCCCACCAAGAAATTTGGCTCAAGGACCCTCAGAGAAGCAACGGTGAAATTGATTCAAGATTTTTACTGCAATGATGACAACAGCCGCGTCTGCCCAGGTACACGTGACTATGTTATCACACGTAAAGATGGAGAAAAAGTACACAAGCAGTGCAGATTATTATTATGTAATCTATCCGAAGCATACCATCAGTTCAATGAGAAATACCCAGCAGAAAAAGTGGGATTTTCTAAGTTTGCCATCCTACGACCAAAAGAATGCGTGCTGGCATTAGACAGGCACGGAACGCATTCAGTCTGCGTTTGCATGTTTCATCAAAACATCAAATTAATTTTCTTTCCATGCAAGAAATTGAAAGTATTTCACGGTGAAATTGAAACATATAGGGACCTCCTGTCGAAGTCGTTGTGCGCATACCCCACGGAAAATTGTCATCTGTCCAAATGCGACAATTGTCCGAAGATTGACGAGCTAGAGCAATATTTGGCGGAAAAGTTTGAACAGCTGTTAATTCAGGAGGTGCATTTCAAACAGTGGATAATTAGCAGCGGCAGATGTTCCCTTGAGACCGTGGTAAAGCAGATTCCGGAATTCATCGAGGAATTCGGATTCAAGTTAAATGAACTGAAGGCGCACCATTTCATATCCGAGATGCAATCGAAATTTCTAAAGGAAAGTAAGTAGAAATTAGCCCAAAATGAATTCATTGTGATAAGCGACTTTGGCGAGAATTACACTTTTCTCGTTCAGGATGAAATACAGGCTTATCACTGGGCAAACGACCAGTGCACGGTGCATCTTTTTTGCATTTATTTCAAAAACGAAGATAACGAACTACAGACCGTAAGCCTTGTTGTTGTCGCGGAGAGTTTAGCTCATAATTATGTGTCCGTTTATTTATTTCAAATGAAACTGTTTGAATTCTTAAGATCAAAATTCGATGCAATCGACAAAGTAACGTTTTTCTCAGACGGCGCGGCTTCTCAGTACAAGAATAAAAAAAATTCTTACAATCTTTGCATAATTGAAGAAGAACAAAACTGCAAGGTCGAGTGGCACTTTTTCGCGACGTCCCACGGTAAGGGCCCATGCGATGCGTTAGGGGGAACCCTAAAAAGCATGGCGACTAAGGCAAGTTTGCAAAGGCCATATACTGACCAGATCTTAAATGTACAACATTTGTTTTCGTGGATTCAAAGCAAGGAAATTGCCATTAACACAGTTTTATGCACTCAAAAAGAACACGATGCCATGGAGCGACGAATTCAAAACAGATATAATAATGTCAAAACTATAACTGGAACGCAAAAATTTCATTGCTTCATACCAAATATTTCTGATATGTCAATTAATGTAAAGCGGTACTCTTCGTCTGCCGACGTGCTAAATTTAAAGTTACTTTAATTTTATAATGATGCCAAGACAATTGAAATTTTTAATAAATATTGTAATTAAGTATAAGCAGCAAAATAAGAAAGATTTTTTCTTCATAAATGTATTTTTAACTGTAAAATAATTTTTAAAATGTATTTTTAACAAGGTGGTCTCTTAAATGCTCTTCTCCTGTCCAAACAAGGAGTCGGGGCCCATTTTTTTATTGCTGATTCTTAAAGCAAAAATTATGAGGAATTCAAAAAAAAAAAATTAGCCGGAAAATTTAGGAGCTTCTGTGGAAAATCGGAAAATTTAATTTTCTTGGGAAAATTTAAAGGTAAATTTCTAAGAAAAATTAGGAAAATTTTATTTTTCAATTAGAGATTGATTCAATACCTTTCCAACGAGCTATCACTCGTTGCGATCACTTTAGTAGTTTTTTTTTAAAACAACTTTCAATGAGGTCCCTTATGAAGAATTCTTCAATTTTTCACATGACAGTGGTGTATACCACCACTAAACCAGTCACTATAAAAAAAAAAAAAAATATGTAGGTACATTATTTTTTGCTGGGCAATCGATTGAGACTATTTATTTTAAAATCGGAGAGGGGTCGTCCAAAAGGTGATCGCTTTCATATGGAATTGCTCTTAAATGGATTTTAGGGTCTCCGTCATTTATCCGTTGTGTTAAATATAGGATGTAGGGAGATCGAACGGCTATTTTTCGACCGGTTTAAACGGTTATTTTAGTTCTGCTCAAGCCGGTTATTATAAAATGACCATTTTTCGAATATCGAATAATCCGGTTATTTTGGTATAATTAACCGGTTGTTTTGATAATGTGTAATTTTTCCTTACTCTTGTTTGTAAATGTACCCGTAATTTAAGTATTTTTCTGATTAAATTTAATCTTATATGATGAATGTCAAAACAAAATGTTACAAAAGTCAAAAAGCATTATGAACAATGTAAATACAAATAGCTTATAAAAGCGTGTGTTCTTGTAAAAAAGACCAAAAACAATTAAAAAAACTTCAAAAAAGTGTTCAGCTAAAAAGCAAATAGTAATTTGGGCGAGAGTATTCTAAATATTAAATATATAAATTATATAGATGCTATCTCTGGATATATTTCGAACGGGATTAAAAACACAATTAGGTGCCTGAAGTGCCTTAAAATAATAAGTTGCAAAGTTTCTTCCACGTCACGACTTATTCAAGGGGTGTCATAGAATCCAAGTCGGTTTAGCTAATTGGCTAATTGTTGGGTTTTCAAGCCAATATTGGTTTAATTTGGTGTCATAAAAACAAGTCGGTGTTGTTATTTTCGAATACAAATAAAACCGATATTCGATTTAGCTGTTTTATGATTTGGCTCATGTGTTTACAGCTTTAATGTAATTTTGTTTGATATTTTCAAAATATGATTTTTGCGCTAAAATCTTGTTAAAACGTGTGTTTTTTTAATAAAAGGAAAATTATAGAAAAGAAAATAAGAGTAGTAACACACTAAACATATGAAATAAATGCCATCGTTGTATTATTTGCATTTGTTGTTTACATTTGTGCAATTTTATTGTTTTGTAAGAAACAGCAAATTTATTAAAAATACAAAGAAAATTTTTGTTTATAAATAAATAAATGTTGTAGCAGATTTTCTGTATGCAGAAAAAGTGAGAATACTTTTGCGAGTTTGCAGCAACCCGCTACCGGAGACATCAAAAAAATACTATTTACCAATTTTATTTACTTCTATATATGCAAAAAAACTATCTGTTGAAGAATTAAAATAAAAAATTTAACTTTAATCAACTATATTTATATCCAATTAATAAAAAATAAAAAAAAAAAAAAATTAACCTCCGATTAATCACCTTTTATTATTCCACATAATTGCCATTAATGTACTCCAAATAAAACTTAACTTCGTTCGGAGTAGTTCTAAAGAGACGACAAATAATACTTTACTGAAATACGCAGCCAAAAATTAATCATTGCGTGAAATATTATTCAGTTGTATACGGAGGACAGAATGCCCGTTAAGGCTCTTAAACTCTAAGTAGTTCTAGCATATCTTCATGCTTAAAACTACAACATTTCGGCGGAATCAACGATATGGAAAAAATCATTAGTTTTATTTATTAAAACACCAAGAACTAATAAACAAAATTGAAGAAATCAAACAATGTCATGAAAAGTTTTTAATTGTGATCGCCGAATTGAAAAATATTTCATACAAAAAGCATGTTCATATTATTATTCGATTCTATAATGCTGAAACAAAATCATTTGAAATATATAATCCTGGCTAAGAGGTTTTGTTTGCAACTTTTTAAAAATATGGTTGAAGTCCACTGATTCATATAGACATGCTTAACCACCAACAAATTAAAACTCATTTAATATAAATTTGGGAGAATATCTTAAATAAATTTATTAAATTCCAATAATTTTTATTTGCTTTTGCAAAACGTTTGTCTAGAGCAAACATCATTTAACAGTTTCTAGTAAATAAATAGAAATTGTTAAAAATAAAGCTAAAGTTTGATCAATTTACTGGTCACGCTTTTTTGGATTTTATCGTCAAATATTCGTTAGGTCTGAACATACCTTATGTCATATCTATGTATTTTGTTTGTTCCTGACCTCTGTGAATTGTTTTGTCTTTATTCAAATTAACGTTTTATTACCAAAACTTATTTGATTTTGGTGTTTTTATGTATTCGAAATAAAACCGGTTAACCGGTTTCTTTTAAAATAGCAACTATTCGGAATATTCGAAAGCCGGTTTTTGAAAAAAGTCGAATAATCGATCTCCCTATTAGGATTATATTTGCGACTTTAATTTTTCAAGTAAATTCAAATTAGACGCCGTAGTTTTTTTTTAAGTAATAAAAAAACAATTGTTTTTAATTTTGGGATACTTAGTTGGAATCATGGTGGAATAAGTAGGTGGCAGCACTACGGCAACAAATACAACATTACAACAAAAATTAGAAATAAGTCTCCGTATACGTCAAAAATTATATTAAACTAAAATCAAATTTTGCCGCCGAACGCAATAAAATAAATTAATTTTTAGCCAATTTTTATTTTAGTTACTATCTTATTTAATTTTAATTTAAATAATCAAAAACTTTAATACAATACAATAATCACAGCACAAAACGTGGACTTTTCGTAAACATAAACCAAACTTTGACACGAGACTAGACAAACAATACAAGACCAAAAAATCGTCATCTGGCGTACTAATGCCACCTGTTTATTTCATCATGGTTGGAATAGTAATCTTTCGTTTTTGGTAAAAAAAACTTTATCAGTACACTGAAAAAATGCTGAAACAATTTTGTAAAAATGGAAAAATCCTAACTTTATATTTCAAATGGCACAAGAAGTACTATATGCTTTTATGCAAATCAAAATCGTTCTGGTTTGGAACTTCAATATGTAAAATTCGTCCGTGCCGATTGACGATAGAATGTTTTGTATGGACCAGCGTTGCCATATTTTTTTTTTTGAAAATAACTCCATCTTAAGAAAAAAAAACTGATTTTAACTTAAATAACTGCACATAAAAATTGCAAAAAAAATATTATATACATAATTTTTTTTTTAACATACATACGTGTAATACAGAAAAAAATACAATATTAAATTATTATCGAATATCGTTACTTTGTATGCTAGATGAAAGAGATTGGAATTAAGAGATTTGCTATATGTCAAGTGAGCATACATGAAAAATTGGTGCAATAAAAATTTTACAATTTAAACTCAAATGCAACTTTAAAAAAGAAACAACAAAAATTGCAAAATGTAAACAGGGAGGGAAAATAACTAAACTTTCAAAAGTAAAAGCCAAACGGCTTGGCAAACATGTCAAAATTGTACGTTTGTACAATCCTTTTGCGTTGATAATTGGGGTATTTGACAAACGATTAAAACATGTTTGTAGACAAATCGAAATGCAACATAGAGGAAAAATCCTTGCACCCGGTCGAAGTCCCAACCATGCTATACATCGCGTGATCCTTAAACCAAACCTATCCAATTAATTGTTTTACACATATTGGGATTTTATTTCATTTCAGAAATTGGGGTCTTGTTTAATATGAAGAAAGACCTTAAAAATTTCGGCATTATTTAATTTTTGTTTGAGGTGTTATTTAATTTAATTAGGGGTTTATTTCGTTTTCAAAACTGGGCTTTTAATTAATGTTTTTTTTTTTTTTTTTGGGAGTTAATTCCTGGGGGGTTATTTCATGCCGCCACGTAGCATAATTAAAAAAGAAGGTTCAACAGCCGCATTGACTGAAAAAATCTTTTCGTGAATTCAGGAGGAACTCTAATGGTATGGGGGCTGCATATCAGAGAAATAGGGGTTGGAAAATACTATTTATCGAAGGCATTACGAACAAGGATGTATTTTTTAAAAATTTTGAGAGATATTTTGAAGCAATCTACATATATTGCAAGAACTTTTAAATTGTATCAGTACAACGACACTAAACATAAAGCCCACGTTGCTCATGAGTGGTCGCTTTATAATTGCCCAAAAGTCATTAATAAATTTGGAAAAAACCGAATATTAGTTAAGTGTGCATTATTTGAGTTTTTTATTTTTGTTTTTATTAATATTGTTTGTTCAATATTCAGAATTCTGAAATAAGTTTTTTTCTGATCTCTTAATATATCTTATGAATAAAAAATAACTAAAATAAAAAGGTCATTGGCAACATTGCCTTGAGTTGTAAACAACGTGTTACACCCAATTTTCACGATGATTTAAAAGACATGTCTTTTTTGTATTTCTTTTTTAAAGAAACTTCCAAAAACTTGTTAAATTTTCACCATGTTTCTTTTCTTTGCAGTCAGAGCTGATTTTTTCTTAGTTTCTTATTCGTAACAATATTTAAAATTTCGTTATTCCACATAATTTTGATATATTTTGAATTTTTTTTAATTAAAATTTTTTATATTTCTATATTTTAATAAGCACATGTCATTTTGAAATAAGAATAAAACAGAAATTAAAAAACACAAATAAGTGCAAAGAGGAATGTCAAAAAAGAAACACAGAAATACGATTCATGTCTTTTTTTCTACCCTGCTTACTTCTCTACCCCGCTCACTATCAAACAAAAAAAGACATGATTTTAAAATAGGGGAAAAAATCATCGTGAAAATTGGGTGTTATTTTGCTCGTGGGTGATTTTTTGAAAATTAACTTTTTTCTATAATTTTTTATTTTATAATTAGTATTGTGATTATTTTATTGAACTGTTAATGGTTTTTAATCCAAATTTAGATATTTTTAATTAGGCTTAAGTTCATTGAATTTAATTTTCATTAAATTATTTTTATGAAGACAGGAATTTTACAACATGAAATTAATTAAAATTTTTTTATTGATAATTTCTCATTCTTGATTGCGCTGAGATTTGAACCCAGGCGTTCACGGACAGGTTGCCCAGACTAGTTTCGATTGTAACCACACAATCTCGTCGGTGGGGTTTTCCGTTTTACTCACACGGCTATTGAGGCCGGGCGACGTCAATAGTCAAACATCAACCCTTAAACCAAATGGTATTTCACTTTGGTAGATCGAAATTTGCTTTTTGAATGAATGATTATCTATTTTAATTGATTTACATGTTCTTCCTAGCTTCTGTTTTTTCGTACTTTTTGTCAAGAATTCTTCTTGAAGTCCAAAGTACATTTTTTATTTTTTTTTTTTTTTTTTAATGTTTTTGTCTTTCTTTTTTCTTGTTGACCTTTTTCAGCACAACTTGAAGGACAAATGTAAACATAGCTCGTGCCTTAGCTGTTAACAATAATTAGTATTGTGATTATTTTATTGAACTGTTAATGGTTTTTAATCCAAATTTAGATATTTTTAATTAGGCTTAAGTTCATTGAATTTAATTTTCATTAAATTATTTTTATGAAGACAGGAATTTTACAACATGAAATTAATTAAAATTTTTTTATTGATAATTTCTCATTCTTGATTGCGCTGAGATTTGAACCCAGGCGTTCACGGACAGGTTGCCCAGACTAGTTTCGATTGTAACCACACAATCTCGTCGGTGGGGTTTGCCGTTTTACTCACACGGCTATTGAGGCCGGGCGACGTCAATAGTCAAACATCAACCCTTAAACCAAATGGTATTTCACTTTGGTAGATCGAAATTTGCTTTTTGAATGAATGATTATCTATTTTAATTGATTTACATGTTCTTCCTAGCTTCTGTTTTTTCGTACTTTTTGTCAAGAATTCTTCTTGAAGTCCAAAGTACATTTTTTATTTTTTTTTTTAATGTTTTTGTCTTTCTTTTTTCTTGTTGACCTTTTTCAGCACAACTTGAAGGACAAATGTAAACATAGCTCGTGCCTTAGCTGTTAACAATAATTAGTATTGTGATTATTTTATTGAACTGTTAATGGTTTTTAATCCAAATTTAGATATTTTTAATTAGGCTTAAGTTCATTGAATTTAATTTTCATTAAATTATTTTTATGAAGACAGGAATTTTACAACATGAAATTAATTAAAATTTTTTTATTGATAATTTCTCATTCTTGATTGCGCTGAGATTTGAACCCAGGCATTCACTGACAGGTTGCCCAGACTAGTTTCGATTGTAACCACACAATCTCGTCGGTGGGGTTTGCCGTTTTACTCACACGGCTATTGAGGCCGGGCGACGTCAATAGTCAAACATCAACCCTTAAACCAAATGGTATTTCACTTTGGTAGATCGAAATTTGCTTTTTGAATGAATGATTATCTATTTTAATTGATTTGCATGTTCTTCCTAGCTTCTGTTTTTTCGTACTTTTTGTCAAGAATTCTTCTTGAAGTCCAAAGTACATTTTTTATTTTTTTTTTTTAATGTTTTTGTCTTTCTTTTTTCTTGTTGACCTTTTTCAGCACAACTTGAAGGACAAATGTAAACATAGCTCGTGCCTTAGCTGTTAACACTAATTAGTATTGTGATTATTTTATTGAACTGTTAATGGTTTTTAATCCAAATTTAGATATTTTTAATTAGGCTTAAGTTCATTGAATTTAATTTTCATTAAATTATTTTTATGAAGACAGGAATTTTACAACATGAAATTAATTAAAATTTTTTTATTGATAATTTCTCATTCTTGATTGCGCTGAGATTTGAACCCAGGCGTTCACGGACAGGTTGCCCAGACTAGTTTCGATTGTAACCACACAATCTCGTCGGTGGGGTTTGCCGTTTTACTCACACGGCTATTGAGGCCGGGCGACGTCAATAGTCAAACATCAACCCTTAAACCAAATGGTATTTCACTTTGGTAGATCGAAATTTGCTTTTTGAATGAATGATTATCTATTTTAATTGATTTGCATGTTCTTCCTAGCTTCTGTTTTTTCGTACTTTTTGTCAAGAATTCTTCTTGAAGTCCAAAGTACATTTTTTATTTTTTTTTTTTAATGTTTTTGTCTTTCTTTTTTCTTGTTGACCTTTTTCAGCACAACTTGAAGGACAAATGTAAACATAGCTCGTTCCTTAGCTGTTAACAATAATTAGTATTGTGATTATTTTATTGAACTGTTAATGGTTTTTAATCCAAATTTAGATATTTTTAATTAGGCTTAAGTTCATTGAATTTAATTTTCATTAAATTATTTTTATGAAGACAGGAATTTTACAACATGAAATTAATTAAAATTTTTTTATTGATAATTTCTCATTCTTGATTGCGCTGAGATTTGAACCCAGGCGTTCACGGACAGGTTGCCCAGACTAGTTTCGATTGTAACCAAACAATCTCGTCGGTGGGGTTTGCCGTTTTACTCACACGGCTATTGAGGCCGGGCGACGTCAATAGTCAAACATCAACCCTTAAACCAAATGGTATTTCACTTTGGTAGATCGAAATTTGCTTTTTGAATGAATGATTATCTATTTTAATTGATTTACATGTTCTTCCTAGCTTCTGTTTTTTCGTACTTTTTGTCAAGAATTCTTCTTGAAGTCCAAAGTACATTTTTTATTTTTTTTTTTTTAATGTTTTTGTCTTTCTTTTTTCTTGTTGACCTTTTTCAGCACAACTTGAAGGACAAATGTAAACATAGCTCGTGCCTTAGCTGTTAACAATAATTAGTATTGTGATTATTTTATTGAACTGTTAATGGTTTTTAATCCAAATTTAGATATTTTTAATTAGGCTTAAGTTCATTGAATTTAATTTTCATTAAATTATTTTTATGAAGACAGGAATTTTACAACATGAAATTAATTAAAAAAAAAAAAAAAAAAATGTACTTTGGACTTCAAGAAGAATTCTTGACAAAAAGTACGAAAAAACAGAAGCTAGGAAGAACATGTAAATCAATTAAAATAGATAATCATTCATTCAAAAAGCAAATTTCGATCTACCAAAGTGAAATACCATTTGGTTTAAGGGTTGATGTTTGACTATTGACGTCGCCCGGCCTCAATAGCCGTGTGAGTAAAACGGCAAACCCCACCGACGAGATTGTGTGGTTACAATCGAAACTAGTCTGGGCAACCTGTCCGTGAACGCCTGGGTTCAAATCTCAGCGCAATCAAGAATGAGAAATTATCAATAAAAAAATTTTAATTAATTTCATGTTGTAAAATTCCTGTCTTCATAAAAATAATTTAATGAAAATTAAATTCAATGAACTTAAGCCTAATTAAAAATATCTAAATTTGGATTTTTTATTTCATTTTTGACTATGGTTGGTCAGAAGCGAGATTACTTTGGGAATAATCCCAAATTTAAAATGAAACGTTGATCCTGGACCAAGTAACAGGTTTCATTTGCTAGCAGATGAAGAAGAAGAGACTAGAATTGTCAAGGAGAAATCCCACCAATAGTGGTAGACTCGTGTCATAGTTTTTCAAAAGTTTGGGAAATACTTGGTGAGAGTACTTGTTCAAGAGAATGTCAATAGGAACAAAGGTCATATGCAACACAATGATTCTTTACGAAGATGCATTAAAAAAGTTGAATGAACTGAAATACAGTTTTTACACACACGAAGTTAAAGACGTAAAGTACTTTAAGTTGGTAATATTTGGTTAAGTTGGTAATATTTGGCTTGCCAAGAACGGAAGCAGATTTATTAAAAGAGGAATTTGCTAAAACGCATAATATAAGACCAGTAAGTGTGAAAGAAATTGTAACCAAAATGACTACAGCTGATGACGCTATATATTTGGTTGAGTGTAATAAACAAGAAGTTTTAAAAAGTGAGGTTATGAAAATAAGACATGTCTGTAATATTGCTGTCTATTGGAGAAGACCACTTAAAGGAAGTAAAGGACCTACGCAATGAACGAAGTGCTCTATGTACGGACATGGAGCTAAAAACTGTAATAGAGTCAGTGACTGCGTAGTCTGTGCGGGTAATTACAACCAGACAGAGTGTGCTCTGGCCAAAAACACTCAAGGAGGTAGGGTTGTTTATGAATGCTACAACTGTAGCAAAAAGAACTTAAGAAACGCGAATCATAGATCTGACGGCCTTAAATGCCCTTGCCGAAAGGATTATTTGGAAATGCGCCTACGGATAACTTCCAGGTCTAGACCTAATTTCAATAAACCTAGAGGTAATTATGTGTATGATGAGGCTGAGTTCCCAGAACTGTCAAGTCAGCAACAACAGACAGATTCACGTTGGGCCACCTTCCAAAGGAAAAGTTTGTACTGCGAGGTTTCGCAGAACAGACCCCGCGTCAATAACAGTGATGAAGACATATCTTACGAGAGATTGTTGGAGATCTTCTTTAGCGCTGTGGATGCCTTAGAAAAGTGTCGAAATAAATTTGACAAATTAAGAGTGCTTGGCATGATGCTCAAGCATGCTATATAAAATCATGGGTAGTCAAAATGTTCACGTTATGCACTGGAATGCTCAAGGCATAACAACTGAGTCAGCAGCTTCACAGCTCGAAAAAGTACTTCACGAGAAAAACATCGATATTCTTCTTCTTAACGGGACGTTCCTAAAACCGTGCCATAAATTTAAATTTGGAGGCTACAAAATATACAGAGAAGACCGTCAATCACATGGAGGGGGAGTGCTTATAGCGGTTAAAAATAGTATAGTTCATAAATTATTACCTAAGATTAAAACAAAGACCACAGAAAATATCTCTGTGAAAGTTATAATAAGTGGACGTCCCGTAAGTTTTATTTCTGCTTATAACCCTGTTTACACTTCTAATTTCAGAACGGACTTAGACCTACTTACCAATTCTTTAAGTGACTATTTTGTTTTTGGTGATTTTAATGCACAACACGTGAGTTGGAACTGTACTACAGACAACACAGCTGGTAAAGAACTTTACAGGCATCATCTTAGTTCAAATTGATTACTACAGTCAACAAAAAAAAAAAACTTGTACACTTACCAACTCAAAATAAAAAGAAACAAAGTAATAAAAATATACATAGAAAATAAGAATTATTAAACACAAATTAATGCTTGAGATCCATATTATAAACGTACATCAAAATTGTTTTTGTAATGTTAATTATAAAGAGAAAAATAACAACAACAGAAATATGTCCATATTCTTTGCACAAGAAGTTCCGTTACAAATTTTTTCTCAAGAATTGATTCGATCGAGTTTGAAGTTACTCAATGTATGTGTTTTTAACTAATTGGCGAAAAAACAAATTTCAAAAGATTTAAAAGAATTAATTATAAACTTATGGAAGGAAAATAATTCAATACGTGAAATCGGGAAAATAGTAAAAAAAACCACATAGTACCGTACATTATGTTATAAAAACCTTCAAAGAAATAATTCTCTAGAAAGACCTAGCGGAAGTGGTCGCCCTAAAAAAACAAATACTCTACAGATTGAGCGAAAAATATGCTATTTTGTGAAGAAGGATCCAAAAGTTTCTGCTGTAAATATTGCTAAATAACTTAAAAACTTTAAAATAGCTGATGTGACTCCACAGACGGTAAGAAATTTTCTCCATTCGAAATTTTATATGGATACGCAGGTCGTAAGAAACCTCTCCTTTCCAAAGTAAATATCCAAAAACGCCTAATGTATGCAAATGAGTTTATGGGCAAAGACAATGCTTTTTAGGAAACAGTAATTTTTACCGACGAATCGTAATTCAATATATTTGGCAGTGACGGTCGAAAATTTGTATGGAGAAAGGAAGGAGAAGCTTTAAATCCACGTAATATAACCCATACTGTTAAACACGGTGGTGGAAATGTAATGGTGTGGGGGGGCTATGAGTGCAAATGGAGTGGCAAACCTCGTTTTTGTTGAAGGAAATATGAATAAAACGGATCATTTAAATATTTTAAAAAACAATTTGCCTCAATCTGCCCAAAAAATGGGGTTGGGTGATAGCTTTGCATTCTGCAAGATAACGATCCAAAGCACTCAGCCCTTGTAGTAAAGGAATGGCTGCTTTATAATACAAAGAAAGTATTACCTCATCCTCCACAAAGCCCAGACTTAAACCCTATAGAGCATTTGTGGTCATATATGAAAACTAAATTAAAGGATTACCGGATTTCTACCAAAGAAACCCTAAAAATCGCCTTAAAAGATTTATTAAGTTCTATTCCTGGAGAAGTCACAAAAAATCTAGTCCATTCGATGCCGAAAAGACTCTTAGCCGTCAAAGAAGCTAAAGGTCAATCAATACACAAAATACTAAAATATATAATATTTCTTTATTTATTGTTATAATTTAAGTTTTGTTCCTGCTGTACAAGTTTTTTTTTTGTCTAAGAATATGGACATATTTTTGTTGTTGTTATTTTTCTCTTTATAATTAACATTACAAAAACAATTTTGTGTACGTTTATAATATGGATCTCAAGCATTAATTTGTGTTTAATAATTCTTATTTTCTTTGTTTATTTTTATCAATTTGTTTTTCTTTATTTTAAGTTGGTAAGTGTACAAGTTTTTTTTTGTTGACTGTATATATACCATACGGATACAAACACTAGATTCGGTCAAAACATAATTTCGGTCCAACCTTCCACAGTAGATATTTTACTTTCTAACTCCAATATTTTATTTTCGCGCTTAGAGTCACACCCGAATATTTTACAGTCTGATCATGTTACAATTTCTTGCTACATTTATGGACCACCTCTTAATCACTTTTTTACAGTCCCCTTGTATAATCGGGCAGATTGGCCAGCAATTAAAAATTGGGTCGAGAATGAAATTAAGTCTCATAACATTGGTCAAATGGAACAAAACAGTATTAACCTAGATTCTTCTTTAAACAAACTAATTAGTATAGTTAAAGAGGCTTTTCACAAGATTCCAGTTGGCAAAAAAATCCCTGGCAGAGGGAGATTTCAATCACATATAAAAGGCTAATTACTCAGAGGAACAAGTATAATCGTAAACTTCAAAGATGTAGAGACCCAAATTATAGAACCCATTTAATTAGCATCTTAAAACAGTTAAATCGCCTAATTGATTTCCATTTGAATAGGGGCAGAAATGAAGCGTGGTCTAAATTTATTTCGAAACTACCTTCCGGCTCCAAGAAATTTTGGAAACTAACAAAAGCTCTTAAAGGTAAGAACTCAGCAATCTCGGATCTATATATAAATGATAAAGTTTCGAGAACCGGTGAAGAAAAAGCTAACGCCATTGCGGAAGTGTTCATTAGTAATCATAATATTACGAACAGTAATACATCATCTTTATATAATGTAGCTTCAAATTATGTGCACAAACTTAACAATGTAGTTCTCACTGACAGTAACAATATTGAACACACAGATTCAGCTGAAGTGAAATCATTTGTTTTTTCTTTAAAAAATAACAAAGCCCCAGGTTAAGATGGTATTAATAGCATCATTCTAAAAAATATGCCCGATTACTTCTTTGAAACATTAAGCAAACTATTTAATTACTGCTTGAGAAATGGTCACTTCCCCTTGGCATTTAAAAAGGCTAAGGTAATACCTATTTTTAAAACCGGAAAGGATCCAAAGTTGGCTTCCAGCTATAGGCCAATTAGCATATTGAGCTTATTGGATAAAGTCCTTGAAAAAATAATCCACAAAAGAATCGTTGAATTCTCAGAACAGAATGATATCATTAATCAACAGCAGTTTGGATTCCGAAGAGAGCACTCTACTGTACATCAACTAAAGCGTGTAGTTAATATTATTGGAAATAATAAAAGAAATCGTAGAAGCACAGGTATCATATTTCTAGACATAGAAAAAGCTTTTGACACAATATGGCAAAATGGCCTATTGTTTAAACTTAACGCCTTTAGTTTTCCGTTGTTTTTACAAAAAATTATTCAAAGTTTTTTAGACAAATGTTAATTTGTAGCTTTCGTTGATAATATTTTGTCCAATGAAAAATGTTTATAGATGTATCTGATCACAATAGAGTTAGTAGAAATTTCTTTATTTTAAATATTGGAATAAAATTTCAAGTGTTGCCAAGTTATTTTCGTTAACTTTGTACATCTTATCGCAATTAAAAAGTTTGAGCATTGCGGGTGTTGGATTAAAGTTCTGACACGTATTTTTCAATGAATTCTTCACCCTTAAACTGCTTTTTTTTTTAGTTTTTTGTACCCCCTAAATTTGCCCCTAAATGAAATAAAACCCCCTAAATATAGGGGGAAACCCCCTCACCAGGACACTGGGGGGTTTATTTACTTTACTAGCAGAAACTTGCAACGAGAGAGTAAATTTAAAATTTACAAAATTATTCTCCCAATTACTCAAAGAAATGAAAAAGTAAGCTGTATTCAGCTGTAAGAAACAAGATTTTTTCTTAATAAATTCATTTGTTTTGAACTATTTGCGCAAGAATATTGTTCCTTAATTTTAGAAATATAATTTTTTTTTATTGAAAAACTTTTAATCTAAAAATTATGAAAATTATTTTTGTTTTGTAAACAAAAACAGGCAACAGGTGGTTGAGTAATTCTTGCTAGTAAAAATGTTACTATAAAAAATTTTCAACAAATTTTTTGTTTCTCAAATTTTAATGCTCTTTTTCCACTTTCTCGTTGCAAGTTTTTCGAGTACGTGTGCCACAAAAATGAGATATTTTCTAAGCTAAATTTCGGCTGCTGAACACGAATATGGCATTAATTTTTTTTCTCAAGAAACATTTTCGAGATAAAATCGTGTTTTTCTATAGTTGTTTTAGCTATTTCAAAAAATATCGAGAACTGTTCATCTGAATTGTATAAGATCTAAACATTTGCATAGACATGCATCTTCTCTTTCTACCCATAGCTACATATACTGTGTCGATCGGATAAAAATTTGAGATTTTAAAATAATATTTAAATATGTAAATATCCACTGGATAACTTTTGGAATCTTATAAATTTTCTCTTCGGTACTAAATAAGCCAATAAGTCATGGACTCCAAACGTATTTTGTAAAATTAACTCAATTTGGTAAGGGCATGGATGAGTATTTCATTCGGTAAGCCAGTTGTATAGAGGGATCTAATGGATCATATGACTGATTGCTGTTTCTGCATGGCCAAAGTGAAAGGCGGATAAAATGGCTATGTTAATTATCCACATATAAAATCAATTGCTTATCATTCACAAAGCGAAAACCTCCAGCATTAAAAGTAACATCAGATAATAAAGAAGAAAATTGAAATCTGAGTTTAAATTCTACAGGGGGCTCAAATATTAAACTATGAGTCGAAACGCACCTAAAAATTTATGTCGCGACTTAAACTTGAGTGGATTTTCGGACACAGAGACAGGCCTTTATTTACTATCGCAATTCCATTCAGAAAGTAGTAAGTGGAATTTTAGGAAACAACAGAAGCCCTAACGACTGTCAACTAATTCCAAATATGATGGAAGACTAGTATGCCATTTTTGTTTATCAAATAAATTAATATTATTTGAAGTCTTAATGGGTTTCTTGTAATTACAGGAGCACACATGACATAAAAATTCCATTTCGTTTAATAGTGTAACAGTTTCATAGGGCAAATGTGGTATTCTTTCAGCGATTTCCTTCACATTTTCTATGAAAAATGAATTTAAATACTCTACAATGCCTTGGCTTTCAGAAATTATTTCTCCGTTTACCTCAATTTCTTTTACTTGGGAGTTTTCTTTTTTTAACACGTGATTTTTGAATGCTCTCTGCTGTTTGTTGTTGATACATATATGTTGCTTTATTCTTTTTTAACTCAATTCTGTAATTATTTCTTATTAGCCTGTAGTTTCTCCAATGGAACTCATTATTATACCACACAGCCAAATTCTACAAATGTATGTATGTATTTTATTTTGTTACATCATCTTATAGTTATTATTAAACCATAAACTATCATTGTTTGCAACTCCAGCATTCTTATCGACCACCATTCAGTTAATTGAGTTCATTATTTCAAACGCTGAGATTTCCGCAAATCCGTTCAAAGATACATCTGACGACTGGTTTTTTAATTAACGAAAAAATTTTACATTCTTGTGAAATTGTTTCCAGCGACTCACGGTCACTTATTTTTATTGATATTTTTATTATATTCATTTATGTCAATCAAAACATCTTCGAAATTGGTTAATGCATAGTCAACGATAGACATTGTATTACTTGATATACCGTTGAAAACGCCACAAGCTGATTGAAATAATTATTATTTTCTCTTATCTTCTTCTGTGAGAATTATTACCCATCCAGTCGATACCAAAAATGAATGGCTCTTAAAAAAAATCATGTTCAAGTTTGTATATTCGGAGATCTATAAACTGCCAGGAAGTATTTTGTGTGGTCGTGTGTAATTTCTATTTTCAACCACCAGATCCTTTCTCCAATGCTTTGCAATCTATTATTATATTTTTTGATTTATTATTAACATAACAAAACACCACCACACCCATGTGTAGAGATACTATCACAACGAAAAACATTAAAATTCCTCAGCGCGATTTCACTATTATCGATGTCATTGGTTAAGTGTGTCTCTGACAAACATATACAGGCCTGTTCTGAAAATCACTTTACTTCAAATCACGTGAATTGAAATCACAAGTGCCTTTTTAAAATCGCACGTTTGATACTCTGGTGTTCCGTTTTTGTGTTTTTTGGTGCGATTTTCAATATCCGAAAGCTCTCAGTGTGCTTCTAATTTAAGAATCCTCTTACAAAACTGGATTGCTAATACACAACCCATTCTGACTTAATTCCAGTTTTCCTTTTCAGAACAAAAGAATCTGCATTTCTACAGTCAGGGTTTGTGTCAATGTCGATTAATTTCGACCTTTCTTCAGCCTTTTCACAGTTTATACAATTATTAATTATATTCGTGCAATTCTTGTAAGTGTGTCCGACTTCACTGCATTTAGCACATATTTGTTCATTTTTACAATGTCTCGACGTATGATTAAATCCACAGCGTTTAAAACACATTAGTACGTTACAACTTTCATTCTAGCTCTGTTCCACATGCTTAACGAAACAGTCCGAACTTGCACAAAGTTACCTAAAAGCGTTCCAGATTACAATTTTTGTGCAATTAAGAGAGTAATTGAGAGAGTAATATTTTTCATTTCCTGTACAAATTTGCACGAACTTTTTTTTGGGTAAGTTCAGACAAGAATAAACAATCAGCTATTTTTGCTTACATATGAAACTGCTAAATTTAGGTGGGGTGCTTTAAAACCATGGGAGATAAGGCCATGATGGCTTTATTGCTCAATTGAATGGGAGATAAAGCCATAATGGCCTTATTGTCCAATCACTGAGAGATAATGGCATATTTAAAATTTTGCGAAATGAGAGATATAGCCATATTTTTTTTCGCAAATGAGAGATAAAACCATATTTTCTCAGACTATTGTTATGCATGGTGTAAACATTCTGTAAAACGGAAAATCCTTAGTTATCATTGAAAAAATAACAACTTGTTTCCGAGAAAAGACATTTTTTTATTCTTGTGACGCACGCAGTAAAACTTTATTCAGCGAAGCCACCTGCCGTGTCCTACTGGAGGAAAAAACCCCTAAGCGCGGCCGCAGGCCGCCACGCAGAAAAACTTTAGTATGCGAAGCCAGATTTCAATACTTGACTTTAGTGTTTCCGGAAGTGAAAACTATTAATCAATGTAAAATGCAAAAGATCTTCAAAACTGAAATGAGAGATAAAGCCATTTTCTAATATCGCTAATGTGAGATAAGGCCATGATGGCTTTATCTCCCATTCAAATGAACAAAAAAAAAATAAAAGACTTTATCTCCCTTTTGAATGAGAGATAAAGTCATCATGGCCTTATCTCCCAAGGTTTTAAAGCACCCCACCTAAATTTATCCGAAAATTTACAAGCAAAAGAAAAAGTTTAGTTTTTATAAAAAAAATTATATTAGAAAGCAAAATGTAAAGTTTTAATTAAAAAATTAAGGTGGTAAATATATTATTGCATACATAATTTCCTTAATATGTATAAAAAATGACAATGATGCAAATGTTTTGGTTTTATAATAGGTGCGTTTGAGTACTTTTACAGTAAAATGCAGTAAATGAGTAAACTTAAAAATTTGCTCCCACAAAAAGCTGTTGTCCAAAAAAGTACGCGAACGCAAAATTTGTAAAAATTCGTAAAATAAAGGCAACAGCTGATGGCAAATAATTTAAGTGTTGAAAAATGTCTACAATTTTGACTACTTTACTCGTTTTCTTAGCGGTACTCGATTAAATCCTTTTTATAACATGAACATATTTGGAAAATAAAAAAAATTATTTATTTAGGCCCTAATCATGTACAACGCAGCGCAACGCCACAGAACTAACGCAACGCCAAAGAATAACATTGAAAGCACAAACAATGTCATAAATATTTTGTAATTTTGTTGTTGCTTTCTACAGAAATTCACATTGCGTCTTAAAATTTCAAACGCTCCATTGCTTGTGTCGTTGAAAATTTTAAAACGGTACATGAATTTCTGTTGCAAGCAACAACAAAATTACAAAATATTTATGACATTGTTTGTGCTTTCAATGTTATTGTTTGGCGTTGCGCTGCGTTGTACATGATTAGGGCCTAAATCTTTCATATTTGTTTGTTTTTTATTTTATTTAATTTTGCTAATTTGTGTCCGACTTTATCTATAGTACATGAATACTTTTTTTTACTATTGACTACTTTAAAAACAAGTGCTGTTCTAAGTACCCGAGTACTTGACACTTTTACAACACCAAAAAATTAACATAACAAAAAAGTGGTATGTAGCCATGTAAATGCTTCACAAACAAGTTTAATTAATTAAAATTTATTTACTTTTTGTTTTTATTTTATTTTTATTTCTACTTTTCTTTTTTTAAACCATTTTTTCACAATTTGTATGCTTTTTGTTTGTTTACCTTTTGAAACATATGGTTTTTTGTTTTACTAAATTTTACTGCAAAAATGTCTGCAGTAAAAATTTGTAAGCACTCAGTAAAGAACTGTCTCTTTACGCTCTCAATTTGTGTTCTCATTTACTGCAATTTGTGTACTCGAACGCAATTTCGTAAAATGCAGTAAAGTTCAGTAAAAAATAGTAAAAACTTTTGTGTTCTCGAACGCAGCTAATGTTATGACTTTTGACACCAGTCATGCAAATTGTGGCACAATTGTGCCATTTTTGGCACTTTTAAATGTTTGACGGCCCTGTGGAAATCTATTTTGGCCCTTTAAGGTCCAAATTCCACTAACTACTTTAAATTGTTCAATACTTTTTTCAATGATTTTTTCTAGTTTTTCAGGACTAAGTGCTTGTTCAGACCCAAATAAACCGCACAAACGGTTATATCTATGATAGGATGGAAAAAACGAAAATCAAAATGTTAAATATTCACAAAAACATCCTATTGTCGTTGTCAAACCGCTATTACAAAAATAGTTTGGCCCTATCAAAGGTATTTTGGCCCTTTTAAATCGTTAATTTGGCCCAAAACAAAAAAACTGAAAATGCATGGCTGATTTGCACCACTCAATATTTATCTTTTTTTTATTCCTAATTTGGTTGACTTCGTCCCTGTTTGTTTCAATTATTGCGTTATAGATCCTCAAATTTTTTAAGATCTAAAAACTTTTACACATACCAACTGAATAAACCTAATACTGTTCCGTTTTTCACCAACTGCTCACTCGTTTGGCAGCTCGCACTTCGTAGTCATTTCCCATCTTTTATTTTATTTTATTAGTTAAAATATTATGATCTCTTTCGATTTCACAGCTGATAGCAACTATACCTTCACTTCTCTTTGTTATTTTTTTCACCTACCCCAATAAAAAATGGAGCTTCCAACGAAGCAGGGTTGTAAGGGAGAAACGTAAAAGTTTCGCTTACCAAATCGCTTACGGAAGACATGAATTTTATATGGCGAGTTCCCACTTTGAAGCAATACATTTTTAACACAGAAAGTTCTTAATTCAGCTGATCGTTACATTAAATTGGTTAATGTAATGATCAGCTTTGCACACTGAATTTTTTGTTATTGTTATTCTTTTATATGCTCCCTTACCAACCTGCTTTGTAGTAAGGGAATGTGGCTCTTCAAATTTTATATATATATATTTTTTTTAATTTATTAAGAATTCGTTCGCTTACCTTACTGCATCTCTGTATTTCTTATTGCGTAGCGGATTAATGTGTGCTTACTTTTGAAAATGTACAATTAGTGCTTCGCAAAATAGGAAAATTTTGTATTGGGCCATGTTAAGAGCTGATGGTTTGATTTATATTCCCTTCACCAAAGGTAAAAGGGTATATATAAGTTTGTCATTTGGTTTGAAACTTTCATAATATTGATCGTAGACCCCATAAAGAATATATTTTCTGGATCATTGTGAGAAGAGAAGTACAAATCCGGTTGACCGTCTGTACGTCTGTCTGTTGAATAAATGACTGAGATATGAGCAAAAACCCACGACTGTCTCTAATTTTACCCATAAATTCTTTTGCTGTTATTTTTTTTTCTGTATATCTGGAGTACAGCAAGAGCCAAAGTTTCCAAATTAGTTGTAAGCATCTTGGTTATCAATACACAACCTCCCAAAAAAAATGGGCGGTATTAGAGAAGTGGGCGTGGTACAAAATAGTTTTTTTTTTAGATCTAAAAAACGGTAAGAGAAATATTGTCCAAATTTGGTACACAAAGCTGGGTTTATAATACACAACCTCTTTAAAAATATTGGCAGGATTGGAGAAGTGGGCGTGGCACCTTCCGTCCAAAGACATAGATTTCTGTATATCGGGAGTACGAAAAGAGCCAAAGTGTTCAAATTAGTTACAAACATCTCGGTTATTAATAGTCAACATCCCAGAAAATGTGGGTGGGTTTGGAGAAGTGGGCGTAACACAAAATAGATTTATTTATATCTAAAGAACGGTATTAATATAACTTTGTATCTAAGTGTATATAAGATTCGAATTTGTTTTATATATACATATGTACATATCGATGGCTTAATATAAAAAAGGCTTAACTCAATGGCTTAAATATATGTTTTCTTTATTCTAGTAGACAAATGCGAAATGCATTTTGCTTTAACATTTTAGGGAGATATAGCATTACATTTGTTGCATCTTTTTTATTAAAAACAGCATTTAAACTTTTTTAAACAAATAAAATATCGAGATAAGATTTTTTTATATATATTAAGCCATCGATAAACTCTAGATTAAAAAATGCTATTTGCTGATTAGTATATTCGCTACTACAAATAAAGTTTCAATTAAAACGTTCATCTTTTAGGGTTACAGCGGTAGACTGTGTGATTTACATGAAAATCCTCCAGGTGGAAATTGGCGCTGGATGGCTACTGATGCTGAAGGTATGACGGCCCGTGCTGCCCACACTGCTGTGTATGTTGAAGCAGAAGATTCACTATATGTATTTGGTGGTTATGATCTTAACAATGTAATTAGTACTTTGCAGGTATGTTTTACCGTGAAACTATTTATAACCATTCGAAACAAAATTTTCGTCTTATTTTTAATAATTGCTGTAGATATACCGCTTTCAAACAAGTCAATGGGTAGACGAATGGGGCATAGCATTACAAAGTCGACGCCATTATTATCATCAACCAAAAATAGATCACACTCTTTTGAAAGCCGTCTTACAGCATAAAAACGAAGAGGAAGCTAAATTGTGGGGACTTAAAAATGACGTTTCTTTTTTCCGTAGTATTCTCTATACTTTAGCTGAATCAAATCTGCATCAACGTCGTACGCGTAGTTCACAGTTGTTAACAACAGTTAACGTTAACTCAACCGATAAAGAATTGTCGGAATATTTAGAGGATATTTTAGAAGAAGTTACTGATAATAAACCACATGGCCGTTACGGTCATGCTGCAGCTGTAGTTCCGGGTGGATTTATTATTTTTGGGGGTAAACAGTCAAATGGAAGTTTCTTTAATGATTTATGGTTTTATAATCGCACTGAAAATGGGGGAAAATGGAAACAGATGGCTTTGAAATCGAAACTAAAACCAAGCCCTGTGGCCAGACATACACTCACCTATGCAGGAGACTATTTATATCTGTTTGGAGGCAGTTTGCAAACAGGAGAATTTTCATCAGAGTAAGTATTTTTATAAGTAAATCAATTACCAAAAACAATTTATTTTAAATTAATTTCTAGTATATATCGCATTCGATGGCCTTTTATCAGGCCTGATAGTGATGTTAATATTGAAGCTACATGGGAATTGGTGCATCCTAGGGGTGGAAAAAAATTAGATGTACGATTAGCAGCTCATACAACCGTCTACTATAAGGCTACAAACTCTTTAATAGTTTTTGGTGGTATAATGACAAGCTTGGCACGTTTTTCTAAACTTTCTGATCGCATATTTGCATTTCAATTGGATAAATTGCACTGGACGGAAATTTTATATCCGCGCACTGCACTACGAGATACAAATATACCGAGAGAAAGAGCATTCCACACAGCAACTGTAAGTGGCAATTACATGATTGTTTTCGGAGGCTACACACATCGCCATAACAAGGATGAAATATGTTATGACAATCAAATGTATTGGTACCATTTATCCTGTCACATATGGATAAACCAAGAAGTTTCTGCAGAAGACAACATTTATCCAAAAAAACAGGGTGTTTTTGCCCATGCTGCTGCCTTGCGTAAAAATAATACTCTTCTTATAGTCGGCGGTTATCACGGCAATGTTAATGCAGATCTGTTTGCCTACGAATTGCCTCAAGTGCTAAGAGCAAATGGTATTTTCGGATATAATCCCGAAATGGCTTGTCGTTATCATAATTCACATACTGCTTGTTTATCGAATCCCGAATGTGGTTGGTGTTCAGCTGATAGCAGTTGTTATGGACGTACTATTGGTGCAAATTGCACCAGTAATTTACAAACCTCGCGATGTCCGGGTATATGCCCTTCTTTGGGAGACTGCCATTCCTGCCTTGTGCACGGTACTCAGTGGCTAAAAGTATCAGAGGGAAATGACAACTATCTTTCGGTGGCCAGCAAGCTGGGCTTGAATGAATGCACCTGGTGCGTGCAGAATGCAAAATGTCATCATCGGGACGATAATTATGGCATATGTGGAGAAGATACGCCTTCGCATAGTCCCGGTTGGTGGGGTGAACAAGGCACTGAAATTCGCCAGCCCTCACAGTGTACCCAAAATGATCGCAGACCAGGTTTAACCTACATAAAGTATCATTATCCCGTGAATTTGACAATGCCGGATTTTGTAGCGATTGTAAATGCCACAATGGTAGATTTTTCATCACCCACTCCTACAACTCAATACGAACAGAAATTGGAAGGTGAAATGCTGGCAAGGTTGTTGGGTTTTGTGCGACCCCAAAAGCAATGGGAGGAAGAACCAACAGAAATACAAATATGTACAAGTTACTCAAATGCCGTCTTAAAAGCTGGACTTGGACGAGATTTGAATACGCTAAAGGAATTGACTAAACAATCCTCGAATCAATCCTATTGCAGTAATGTAGAAATACCCAGCACTGAACAGCCGTTTCTGATTGATTTTCAAGCACGTCGCAGAATTGGTTTAAATAACATTTACAACACCTATCAAAAAACAAAAATGGAATTGCAGCATATCTTCCACGGCAACTTGAATGCATTTACCTTTGAATACTTAGAACCCTACTTCTCTGGTGAGAATTGTAGTCAATATACCAACTGTTTACAGTGCCTAACTGATAATGCCTGCGCCTGGTGTTCGCTGAAAGGCCAGTGTATGCCAAAAACTGTTAATGAAACCGAAGCTTGTAGTTTGTATGGACTAGAATTTGATGAAAATAAAACAATATTGTGGGAATATTTAATCAATCAGCCGAGTCATTGTGCAAATTGCTCGAATTATGTTTCGTGTGAGAAATGTGTTGAATCAAATTTGTGTGAATGGTGGGCGGAAGAGGCACGTTGCGCTCGTTTAGGCAAATCAGAGAATAGCGTACGTTCCTTACAACAGTGTCCGGTTCAATGCAGGCTACGAACGAACTGTCATGACTGTTTAAATGAAAGAGGTCGCTGTGTTTGGTGTGAGGCAAGCTCAGCTTGCTTCAGCTTTGCTGTTTATACCAGTGAATATCAATTTGGCATGTGTAGAGAATGGTTAGACCAGTCAGTAAATTTACATCAGTCTGAGGAAACAAATAGCTTACAGCATTCAAGACCTTCTGCTCTGATACCCATACACCAACAAACGCCATCAAAACAACAATGTAAGTCTTGTGCCCAATATCAAAATTGCACAACTTGTTTACGTACATTAAGCTGCGGTTGGTGTTTCGACCGAGACAATCCCATCGAAGGAAAGTGTATGCAGGGTGATTTTAGTCGTCCTTTTGGTAATTGTTCTTTGGCTTTGAACAGCACCTCAGCCCATGATGCCGAATGGGCCTATGCCCAGTGTCCAGATGTCGATGAATGTGGTTTAGGTCTCCACGATTGTCACAAAGAGGCCAAATGTACAAATACCCATGGGTCCTTTAATTGCCATTGTCGACGTGGTTTTGTTGGGGATGGCCGTTTGACATGTTTGCGTACTTGTTTCGAGGCGTGCGTTCATGGTTATTGTTCGGGAGCTCCGGATTATGTTTGTCGTTGTGAATTGGGTTGGACGGGAGCAGATTGTTCAATAAACTGTGGTTGCCATAACCACTCTACCTGTAACGAACGAGTGGGCAAATGTGACTCTTGTCAGGCCTGGACGGAGGGAGAGCGCTGTGAACGTTGTAGACAAGGAAGTTATGGCAATGCTACATCGGCAGCTGGATGTACGCCTTGTGAGTGCAATGGTCATGGTAATCAAGATTTAGGAATATGCAATGTCAATAACGGTGAATGCTTTTGTAAGGATAATACGGTTGGTGTTAAATGTGACCGCTGTTCTCCTGGTTTTTATGGAGATCCGAAAGATGGTGGCCAATGTTATTACCGCTGTGAATCGCGTGGTATGTTGCGCGACATAGGACGTAGTGGTATTGGATCGTATAAGGCCTATAAATCTCCTTGGGGTGCAAAATTGGAAGTAAAAGAATGTTTGTGGATATTGGAACCGAAAACGTTGCACGCTGAAAAGTCTTTACTTCAAGTCGAATTTGAATGGAGTTCATTAGCCATGGATTGCGATGATAATGCTGTTTACATATATGATAGCTTACCTGACTTGACTGGAGTTTCCCAGCAAAATCAACTTATATCGGTAGTGTGTAATCCTTACACTTCGTCGCACATTATAGAAGCTAGATCAAGCCATGTAACGGTGTACTATAAACAAGGAGGTGGCCTTAGAAAACATTTTGGCTTTAATGCTTTATATACCGTGAAAAATTGTGTAGCCAATACTTGTTTACATCCCCACATTTGCGATGATCAACAGAGGTGTGTGTGTTCAGCTGGTTATGTAGGGGCTAAGTGTGAAATTGAAATTTGCCCCCGCAATTGCAATGCCAAACGTATGCAAGGCTATTGCGATACTGACTATGGCAGATGCATTTGTAATCTAGGTTGGGGTGGCAAAGATTGTGGCGCTTCCATTAAATTAAATCAAATAACTGTTACAGAACTATTTAACACCATGCTGCTTTCAGAGTCATATGAACACTTGCGTAAAACCATACCACGTTTTGGTCATACTGTGTGTGCTGATCGCCGAGGTTCCCTATGGATGTTTGGTGGTTATTCTCCTTCTCATGGTCCCCTTAATGACTTTCGTCAGTTTGACACGAAAAATGGAACTTGGATGCAGGTGACGGTAGAATCTACACCAGAAGATAAAATGCCTTTGGGTCGCTACTTTCATGCGGCCGAAATTTATGTTAAAAAACAAACTATATTTATATATGGTGGCATTACGACCATCGGGTTGTCTTCTGCGCCCAAACCTGAAATATTGGCTGATTTCTGGCAATTTTCTATACAAAATCAAAGATGGTCCGAATTTGATTTGACAGCACATCGCGTCAAACCTCCGGCGTTAGCTGGGCATACTCTGACATACACGCGTAATAATGAAAGAGAATCTTTGATTTTAATTGGTGGCATGACTCTGAATAAATCCCGGCAGCTGGAGTTGTGGGAATTCAATTTAGAGTCTTTTAGGTGGGAGCAGTTATTGGCTTTGGGTGTTCGAATGCCTGTATTATACGGTCATACTACAGTGTACCACAGTGAAAAACATATAATGTACGTGTTTGGCGGTTACTCCACGGAGCCACAGAATAAACTCTACGCCTTGCACTTACAAAAGATGACATGGACCGAATTGCCAACCTTTAGAGATCTTAATAGACCGGATTCCTTACTTCCCAGAGCCAGATACTTCCATTCTGCAGTGACCACAGATCAATACATGATAATATATGGGGGACGCAATTTCCCCTACAATGCCAGTGACGTTCTCATTGCTTACGTGTACAACTGCAATCAGTGGATAAGACTGACAGAGGATGTTCAAATTGTGGGAAGTTTGCAGACCTCCACTTATGCCGAGGACATTTCTTTGGATCATGACAACAATGCGATCTATGTTATTGGAGGTTGGGATGGTAGCGCTGCTCAAAGTCATGTCACAAAAATTATGCTGCCCTACGACATCTGCCAATTGTGGAGTGCCGGCAAATATTTGTGTCGCCACTATATGGGCTGCAGTTTTTGCACGGTATCAGCAAATTTGGTTACAACGTCTTTCTGTTTCTCTCACGGCTACAGTAGTATTTGCAACAATGGGAATGGTACTTTAGTATACAATCATGGTGCAGCTTGTGACGATGCATGGATGGCTAGACGCAATTGTTCCAGTTTTTCTACTTGCACTGCCTGTTTAGCTTCATGGCCTTCTCATGTGGAAACGACCCCAGTCTGTCAATGGTGTGATGAATGCGGCATTAAAGGAAGATGTGTTCCAGCGGGCGTCGACTGCGAGAGGCGCAGTACTTGGTGTACCAAAGAAGTCAGCGTAGGACTTTTAAATTTGTGTCCTCAACCTCAGTGCCATACTTTGCACTGTGAGGCCTGCATACTAAATGAAAACTGTGAATGGGCTCAAAATGAATTGGGTACTATAGAATGTATTACGAAAGAGTTGGTAGAACAAAATCAATACAGGATTATTGGGCAGTGTCCGCAACCTTGTCATCACTATTATAACTGTTCAAACTGTTTAACCAACATAGATAACGAACAGCCGAAGGACTGTAAATGGTCCACTATGCTGAATACGTGTCTCTCACCACAAACTCAGCCGTTATTATGTGCCGGTGGGGTATGTGGTTTAGTGTTGGAAACAAATGAAACCGACCATTGTCCTGAACCCTGCAACGTGTATACACAATGTTCTACTTGTTTGGAACACGCCCATTGTGGATGGTGTGCTAGGGAGGGTTTGAATGGTGATGGCATCTGTACTGAAGGTTCATTGGAAAATAAACAAGAACATCCGTCAGGTTCAACGTGTGATCTCATATATTCTTCTCTGCGCAATGATTCTCAATTAACACCGGCTGATGTAGTAACCTGGAATTATGTAAAATGTCCCATAGAAAATGAATGTACAAATGGCCATCATCATTGTCATTCCATTTCTGAAAGATGTATAGATACGATAAATGGCTATCGATGTGAGTGTGGTGAGGGTTACAAGTCAGAGAATGATACTTGCATACCAGTGTGTATTCTGGGTTGTGTGCGTGGAAATTGTATTTCACCCAATAAATGCGAATGTGATTTCGGTTATGTTGGAGCCAACTGCAGCATACAATGTCTTTGTAATGGACACTCGAACTGTAGGGGTCCCAATCGTCTTGATGATTGTATTAAATGTCACAACAATACAATGGGAGATCAATGTGAAAAATGTCAACCTTTGTTTGTGGGCGATCCTCGCGAGGGCAGAGCTTGTGTGCCATGTAATGAATATTGTAATGGACACACGGACTCCTGTATAGCTCAGGACTCAGATCCTGGTTTTTTTAATATGACAAGGTCAGAGTTGGAACTTAATCTTCCTGAAGGTCCTTTAGCAAATGCCACCTGCTTACGTTGTGCAAACAATACCGCCGGCGAACGTTGTGATACTTGCATTGTGGGTTATTTTCGTGGCTCCGATGATCATCATAAGGAATGCAGACCCTGTCAGTGTCACGGTCATGGTAATATATGTGATCCCGTTACAGGTGAAAAATGTAATTGTGGCAACAATACGGAAAGTGATGCTACCTGTACGGCTGGTGGTGGTAAAAATTCTGCTCATCTTTGTTGGAGTGTTCAGTGTTCAAAATGCCGCGATTCTTATGCTGGTAATCCAATTGATGGTCATCAGTGTTATAAGCAAATTACAGTGGAATCACGCATGTGTTTCGATGCTAAACCCATAGGTAAGGAAAATTTTTATTTATTTTGGTATAATGAACAATGCGCGGTATCATATAATATATGTATAAAATTATTTTGTCAGTTATATATAAATGAATGTTAGCTAAAGGAAAAAAAAATATTTTATTTATCCAAACACACAATTGCTGGTAAAATACTCGCAAAACGAATAAAATCATTTAACTTCTCTGAAAGGTTTCTTCAAACAATGTATTTGTTCAAATAAAAAAATACCAACACATAACAACTCTAATATCCAAAAGCCCTTATATCAGCCTCATTGTTGTAATTATCGTACACGACTGCGTGATTTTTTGTAATATATTAAAGTACCACACAACCTGTCTTCTTTAATCTACTAAAAATAACGGCGCAGTCGTTAACGACAACCGTAATAAGGCTTAATACATAATTTTCTTGCTAAATACGTATGTATATAAAATTTGGAAGTAGTATATATATTACACACGACTGAGTCCCAAATTACACATTTGAAAAAAAATTACACATGATTTTTTTTTAATCTAGTTTAAAATAAAAAGCATAACAATTTAATTGGATATATAATTTAAATACTTTAACATCTACTTTTTGGGTAGAGATTAGCGGTTAAATTAACTTTAATCTCCGTATTTACTTTTTGAGTTGTATTTTTTTTTTAACTTCTTTTTTGCTAGTTTAAGCGGTTAATGGTCAACATACACATGTTTAACATAAACAGATTTTGCAAAAATATAAACAAAAAATAATTCTTAAAAAATTATATATTGCTAAGACCCCTTTCAAACTCGGCAAGTTACTTGCGCAACTCTTGGTTTGTAGATGTCAGCCGTAAGATCGGGTTAAGGAAAATATAGTTTAGTGCAGACTTTGTTATACTCGGCAAGTAACTTGCGCAACTACCTTGCCGAGTTTGAAAGGCGTTTAATCATTATATTTGTTAATTTTTAAATTGATTATTTTAATTTCGTTGGTGTCGAAAAGAGTGATTGTGCGCCTGATTTGCTCCTTAGAAGAAATGAGGTATAAAGAAGGAATCTTTACAGTTTTTAAAGTTATATATTAAAATTGTGCAAGTTTGTAGCAATGGCAAAAATCAGATAAATTGGGAATGTATTTCTTTTAGGAATTTTATTTAATACAGTAAAAAAACACAGAACATTTTCATTCAAAAATTGGGATTATTAGCACATCATTAATAAATGAATTAATTAATAAAATATTTCATTCCCGAAAATAATTTTTGATAATAAATTTTCATGTGCCCGGCAAATAAAAAACTGAAATGGCAAGCTGCTTTATTTAAGCAACTTGTTTTTTTAATTTTGTTTTTTTTTTCTTTCTATCCTCTTACAACTATAATTCGTGTTGGAAAAAACCCAGCCAATTGTAGGGGAATGTAAGAAAGAAAAAATTGACGGTTTATTGTTGTGACTTTGTTGAAGCTTTGATATTGTTACATTTAAGACCTGAGTGTTTTAAAATTCTTATTCACTTTATGGTCTTACTTGTATAATATTTTTAGCTTTTCTAAATTATTTGGAAAAAGTTTCCTGACGAGCTGGCCTAAGCAACCAGCGAAATGCGCCTAGAAACTAGCTTTCCCACAACAATAAATTTCAGTATTTTCATTCAAAAATTGGGATTATTAGCACATCATTAATAAATGAATTAATTAATAAAATATTTCATTCCCGAAAATAATTTTTGATACAGAACATTTAGTCAAGAGAGCAAAGCTCTAACAAAACAGTACTGTTCCGAATAATACAGAACGAATGATCACCATATGTATTAATTATGTACATATTATAGTATTACACGTAAATACTTTTAATTAATTTATGTAAAAAAATAGCAAAAAAGCCTCTCTATAAAGTAATTAAAAAACTGGGAAAGTTAAAAATGAGAAGTCTTCTCACCACTCTCACTAATAAACTCAAAAATTGCTCCAATAAAAATTGCAGGTCTGGACAGGGAATTACAGAAAGTTTTGCCAACATTTTTACACTTTTTACAATATGTAAAAGTGTATAATAAATAATAGTATTCCCACAAACAACTTTGATAATAATATAAAAAGCATTTAAAAAAATTTAAGTAAATTTCAAAAAATCGTATTTTAATTTCTGGAAATCACAACCAGTCGTACGTAGTACAACATATATGTATATGTAGTTACATTATGGCTTTAACTTTTTAAAATTTTTTTTACAAATATCAAAATAACCTTAGCATAATCGAACAGACCACGGAAATTATTTAAAAAAATGGTATTACTTTTTCGCGGTTGTCAAAAAAGTTCACCCACAAAAAGCGGTAAAATTTGGAAATTTTTTATTTTTTTTTATCGAAAAACGCTAATATTTTTTTTAATCAATATGTATATCAATCTGGCTCGAATCTGCATTGCTATAAGGAGAAAAACTCCGCTGCTTTGCTTAAACAAAAAAATAAAAAAAAATTTCAACAACCACACAGACAATTATTTGTGCACAAACAATTGTCTATGTGGTTGTTGTCAAAATGAAAAACTGTGAAAAATTCAGTAAAGTAATCAATCTTCAGAAAAAAATATTCCTTGTAATATAATTAATAATTCCTCATAACATTATAGTACTGGAAAATGCTTTTTTCACATTTTCAGCTGCATTTTACATCGAAAGATCATGAAATATATGAAAAATGTAGCAAAAAGTAAAGAACACATGAATTAATCAATGGATAATAATTTTTCATACTTTTTCGAATTTTCGAGGTTAATTCAGCTGGAAAATATAAAAAAGCAGTTTTCAGTATTAGGATTTTCTAAAGAATTCTGATTTATATTATAATGATTATTTTTTTTTTTTTTTTTTTTTGAAGATTACTTTACTAAATTGCCCTCTGTTTGGCCGAAAATAGTGAAAAAAAAGATTTAAAAAACTGAAAATTTTTCAACATTTTAGCAATTTTGAGGCACTGGATACAGTTTTTACTGGTTAGTTTGTTACAAACATTTTTTTCTCCTTTTTTATCTGCAATTGTGCCGAAGACAGGAAAACAAAATTTGAATTGGCTTCCAAGAAAAATTGCATGTT
Source organism: Pollenia amentaria (assembly GCA_943735925.1). NCBI lineage: Eukaryota > Metazoa > Arthropoda > Insecta > Diptera > Polleniidae > Pollenia > Pollenia amentaria. Next base: position 125,798,160 of record OX031007.1, read on the forward strand.
CTTCGAGAAAGTCAAGTTTTAGTCAAAATATCCATAAGGCCTTAAAGTCCGAACGGCAGCTAAAATAGGGTTTTGTTAGTTTCGGTAAGTACTTCGAGAAATTCCACACGAGAATGAGATTGCCTTTTATGTGCTGCATAGTGAAATAAAACGTTAATTTGTTATCAGGTGTAATTTCATTTCAATCGGGTAATTTTGCTTCATCTCTGTGTAATTTTACATTTTGCTTCTGGTAACATTGAACTTAAGGGAGTTAGAAGAAGAAACCACGGAGAGTTAGTGCTATCTGTATTATATTAGCGTACCGAGCGGTATCCAAAAGCGCGGCATTAGTGTTTTCAGGTCTACTAACAATAGACCTATTAATCTTGGAAAGAGAGGAAATATATATCCAAACCAAACGTAGAAGCTGGGGCAACACTAATTCACTGGAGCGAACCGTTATAGCCACAGAGATAGGAAAATAACACCAGGGATCAAATAATGGACAAATGGTAGGAACGATGACATCAAGACAAGAACAGCAGATGGACATATAGTCTAATCCTAAATATAAGTTTTAATAGATAGGCAACATGGAACGTGGGCTATTTCTTAACCCAGGTGTTTACAAAAAAAAGTTAGGTTTAATAAATGCCTACACAGATTTAGAATAAAACAAGTAAGCAGTTGTGACTAATGCCGCGCACTGGAAGAAGATTCAATACATATACTTTTCGAAGGTGAAAAATAGTTTGAAATGACTTGCTAGGTTTAACCCTAACTCATGAGAATTTCCAAAACGTTATGCTTCGATCTGTATGGTAATCATGGTACAGTTGTACTTTTTATAGTACATAATTGACCTTGTTGGTGCCGTGGTACTACCGCGAGTTACTCGGTACAATTTAAAAATGCCAACGTTTCACTATATAGCAATATTAATTTTGTCTTTGTTCTCTTTAATTTTGAAGTCAACAAATTCGAGTTGCTTTAATTTTAAAATAACAGAAAATTTATTATCTTAAAATATCATTTAATCGATCTGTAACAAGTCTAATCTACGTATGTACCTTTATGAATCTCATATCTAATATTTTGCAATGTTATTTTTTTATTGTATACTGAATATTTATACACATTTCTGTTAAGTTTCTGTTTTTTATTGTATACTTCCGAATTTTTATACACGTTTTTGCAGAGTTCCAAATATTCACTCACTGTTCACTCGTGGGTAGGAATAAAAAATTTTATACACTGTTGTGTGCTGTTTTATTCGTGTTTGCTTTATTCGTTCTTAATCTACGTATGTACCTTTATGAATCTTATATCTATTAGTTTGCAATGTTATTTTTTTATTGTATACTGAATATTTATACACATTTCTGTTAAGTTTCTGTTTTTTATTGTATACTTCCGAATTTTTATACACGTTTTTGCAGAGTTCCAAATATTCACTCACTGTTCACTCGTGGGTAGGAATAAAAAATTTTATACGCTGTTGTGTGCTGTTTTATTCGTGTTTGCTTTATTCGTTCTTGTATAAAAGTATTTTCATTACTTTTCGTTTCTACAAAACACATGAGATACTTAAAGAGATTTTTTTTCTTACATTTGTACATGAGAGAATTGTTTTTTTTTTAACTTCTTTTGTTCATCTTGCATTCATATACATACTTCCAAATATTCACTTGCTATTCACATCATAATCTCTGTTGTGTTTTGTTTTATTCGTCTTTAAAAACACAAAAAATCTCTTGCTTTATTTGTTCTTATATTTGTATTGTTTTTTGTTTCCATGATACAAAGACACCAAAATAGCTCATTCAGCTTTTAAAAATGAAATGTCGAAACACAAGTAATCAAACATGTGTATAATGTGCTGATGTGACTTAATATTAAACAGTTAAATTTTGTAAATAATAAAAAAACATGCGCAATGCGTAATCTGTGTTTATATCATTCTTGTGTTGTTTCTACAAAAAACATGGTTAGGTTAGGTTAGGTTAGAGAGGCCGGTCGCAAAGACCCCGCATAGACCAAATAGGTCCCTAGCGTTACCACGTTGTACGATAACCCGCAAAAGAACGTTATAAATAAGAGAGGTCATTCCGATGTGATGGTACTCAGAGTTCCCCCACACTCTCTTGATGAAAGCCAATTCCAGGGATTTCCCCGAGATTTTGGAAGTAATGATCTCCCAGACAGTTCGCCCTGGAGCGCACGAGTGCCGGACAGTAGCAGAGTATATGCTCCACTGTCTCCTTTTCCCCTGGTACCCCACAGAATCTACAATTGTCACTATTCAGCCGCCCCGCCCTCTTGGCGTATACCGCAGTCCAACAGTGACCCGTTATAAAGCCTACCAGAAGTCTACAATCACTTCTCGATAGTGACAGAAGTATTTTCGTCGACTCCGGATCATAGGATCCCCACATTAAATAAAAAATTCTTAGCTATTCATTTTACGGAGTGAGAATAAAACAAAAAATTTTGCAAGCATTATTCATGACAATTTATCATGAATGTTGGAATTTTTTTTTGTTAAGTACCGTCATGGTCTAAAAAGTACATTTTGTTTTTATAGTTGGTACAAAATCCCAAATAATGGACAAATGGTAGGAACGATGACATCAAGACAAGAACAGCAGATGGACATATAGTCTAATCCTAAATATAAGTTTTAATAGATAGGCAACATGGAACGTGGGCTATTTCTTAACCCAGGTGTTTACAAAAAAAAGTTAGGTTTAATAAATGCCTACACAGATTTAGAATAAAACAAGTAAGCAGTTGTGACTAATGCCGCGCACTGGAAGAAGATTCAATACATATACTTTTCGAAGGTGAAAAATAGTTTGAAATGACTTGCTAGGTTTAACCCTAACTCATGAGAATTTCCAAAACGTTATGCTTCGATCTGTATGGTAATCATGGTACAGTTGTACTTTTTATAGTACATAATTGACCTTGTTGGTGCCGTGGTACTACCGCGAGTTACTCGGTACAATTTAAAAATGCCAACGTTTCACTATATAGCAATATTAATTTTGTCTTTGTTCTCTTTAATTTTGAAGTCAACAAATTCGAGTTGCTTTAATTTTAAAATAACAGAAAATTTATTATCTTAAAATATCATTTAATCGATCTGTAACAAGTCTAATCTACGTATGTACCTTTATGAATCTCATATCTAATATTTTGCAATGTTATTTTTTTATTGTATACTGAATATTTATACACATTTCTGTTAAGTTTCTGTTTTTTATTGTATACTTCCGAATTTTTATACACGTTTTTGCAGAGTTCCAAATATTCACTCACTGTTCACTCGTGGGTAGGAATAAAAAATTTTATACACTGTTGTGTGCTGTTTTATTCGTGTTTGCTTTATTCGTTCTTAATCTACGTATGTACCTTTATGAATCTTATATCTATTATTTTGCAATGTTATTTTTTTATTGTATACTGAATATTTATACACATTTCTGTTAAGTTTCTGTTTTTTATTGTATACTTCCGAATTTTTATACACGTTTTTGCAGAGTTCCAAATATTCACTCACTGTTCACTCGTGGGTAGGAATAAAAAATTTTATACGCTGTTGTGTGCTGTTTTATTCGTGTTTGCTTTATTCGTTCTTGTATAAAAGTATTTTCATTACTTTTCGTTTCTACAAAACACATGAGATACTTAAAGAGATTTTTTTTCTTACATTTGTACATGAGAGAATTGTTTTTTTTTTAACTTCTTTTGTTCATCTTGCATTCATATACATACTTCCAAATATTCACTTGCTATTCACATCATAATCTCTGTTGTGTTTTGTTTTATTCGTCTTTAAAAACACAAAAAATCTCTTGCTTTATTTGTTCTTATATTTGTATTGTTTTTTGTTTCCATGATACAAAGACACCAAAATAGCTCATTCAGCTTTTAAAAATGAAATGTCGAAACACAAGTAATCAAACATGTGTATAATGTGCTGATGTGACTTAATATTAAACAGTTAAATTTTGTAAATAATAAAAAAACATGCGCAATGCGTAATCTGTGTTTATATCATTCTTGTGTTGTTTCTACAAAAAACATGGTTAGGTTAGGTTAGGTTAGAGAGGCCGGTCGCAAAGACCCCGCATAGACCAAATAGGTCCCTAGCGTTACCACGTTGTACGATAACCCGCAAAAGAACGTTATAAATAAGAGAGGTCATTCCGATGTGATGGTACTCAGAGTTCCCCCACACTCTCTTGATGAAAGCCAATTCCAGGGATTTCCCCGAGATTTTGGAAGTAATGATCTCCCAGACAGTTCGCCCTGGAGCGCACGAGTGCCGGACAGTAGCAGAGTATATGCTCCACTGTCTCCTTTTCCCCTGGTACCCCACAGAATCTACAATTGTCACTATTCAGCCGCCCCGCCCTCTTGGCGTATACCGCAGTCCAACAGTGACCCGTTATAAAGCCTACCAGAAGTCTACAATCACTTCTCGATAGTGACAGAAGTATTTTCGTCGACTCCGGATCATAGGATCCCCACATTAAATAAAAAATTCTTAGCTATTCATTTTACGGAGTGAGAATAAAACAAAAAATTTTGCAAGCATTATTCATGACAATTTATCATGAATGTTGGAATTTTTTTTTGTTAAGTACCGTCATGGTCTAAAAAGTACATTTTGTTTTTATAGTTGGTACAAAATCCCAAATAATGGACAAATGGTAGGAACGATGACATCAAGACAAGAACAGCAGATGGACATATAGTCTAATCCTAAATATAAGTTTTAATAGATAGGCAACATGGAACGTGGGCTATTTCTTAACCCAGGTGTTTACAAAAAAAAGTTAGGTTTAATAAATGCCTACACAGATTTAGAATAAAACAAGTAAGCAGTTGTGACTAATGCCGCGCACTGGAAGAAGATTCAATACATATACTTTTCGAAGGTGAAAAATAGTTTGAAATGACTTGCTAGGTTTAACCCTAACTCATGAGAATTTCCAAAACGTTATGCTTCGATCTGTATGGTAATCATGGTACAGTTGTACTTTTTATAGTACATAATTGACCTTGTTGGTGCCGTGGTACTACCGCGAGTTACTCGGTACAATTTAAAAATGCCAACGTTTCACTATATAGCAATATTAATTTTGTCTTTGTTCTCTTTAATTTTGAAGTCAACAAATTCGAGTTGCTTTAATTTTAAAATAACAGAAAATTTATTATCTTAAAATATCATTTAATCGATCTGTAACAAGTCTAATCTACGTATGTACCTTTATGAATCTTATATCTAATATTTTGCAATGTTATTTTTTTATTGTATACTGAATATTTATACACATTTCTGTTAAGTTTCTGTTTTTTATTGTATACTTCCGAATTTTTATACACGTTTTTGCAGAGTTCCAAATATTCACTCACTGTTCACTCGTGGGTAGGAATAAAAAATTTTATACACTGTTGTGTGCTGTTTTATTCGTGTTTGCTTTATTCGTTCTTAATCTACGTATGTACCTTTATGAATCTTATATCTATTATTTTGCAATGTTATTTTTTTATTGTATACTGAATATTTATACACATTTCTGTTAAGTTTCTGTTTTTTATTGTATACTTCCGAATTTTTATACACGTTTTTGCAGAGTTCCAAATATTCACTCACTGTTCACTCGTGGGTAGGAATAAAAAATTTTATACGCTGTTGTGTGCTGTTTTATTCGTGTTTGCTTTATTCGTTCTTGTATAAAAGTATTTTCATTACTTTTCGTTTCTACAAAACCACATGAGATACTTAAAGAAATTTTTTTTCTTACATTTGTACATGAGAGAATTGTTTTTTTTAACTTCTTTTGTTCATCTTGCATTCATATACATACTTCCAAATATTCACTTGCTATTCACATCATAATCTCTGTTGTGTTTTGTTTTATTCGTCTTTAAAAACACAAAAAATCTCTTGCTTTATTTGTTCTTATATTTGTATTGTTTTTTGTTTCCATGATACAAAGACACCAAAATAGCTCATTCAGCTTTTAAAAATGAAATGTCGAAACACAAGTAATCAAACATGTGTATAATGTGCTGATGTGACTTAATATTAAACAGTTAAATTTTGTAAATAATAAAAAAACATGCGCAATGCGTAATCTGTGTTTATATCATTCTTGTGTTGTTTCTACAAAAAACATGGTTAGGTTAGGTTAGGTTAGAGAGGCCGGTCGCAAAGACCCCGCATAGACCAAATAGGTCCCTAGCGTTACCACGTTGTACGATAACCCGCAAAAGAACGTTATAAATAAGAGAGGTCATTCCGATGTGATGGTACTCAGAGTTCCCCCACACTCTCTTGATGAAAGCCAATTCCAGGGATTTCCCCGAGATTTTGGAAGTAATGATCTCCCAGACAGTTCGCCCTGGAGCGCACGAGTGCCGGACAGTAGCAGAGTATATGCTCCACTGTCTCCTTTTCCCCTGGTACCCCACAGAATCTACAATTGTCACTATTCAGCCGCCCCGCCCTCTTGGCGTATACCGCAGTCCAACAGTGACCCGTTATAAAGCCTACCAGAAGTCTACAATCACTTCTCGATAGTGACAGAAGTATTTTCGTCGACTCCGGATCATAGGATCCCCACATTAAATAAAAAATTCTTAGCTATTCATTTTACGGAGTGAGAATAAAACAAAAAATTTTGCAAGCATTATTCATGACAATTTATCATGAATGTTGGAATTTTTTTTTGTTAAGTACCGTCATGGTCTAAAAAGTACATTTTGTTTTTATAGTTGGTACAAAATCCAAAAAGCCATTTTCCTTCCCTGATCTGAAATGGCATGGAAATTATGTGAAAATTACATCAATGAAATATTGAAGTAAATGTCTACTAAGCATCTTTCCGAACCTCCTTACCTAGAGAAAGTAAGGAGGACGTAGGAACATTAAAAAAAAACACCCCGTCCTTATGAAATGCCGACGCTGCACCGGGGTTGAGTTGGGGGAGAAGTTTCATGGGGCCACCAGATGATAACTCAGCAGGGACCAAGAACTGATCCCTGCGGGGCTCCTGCTGTAATGTTTGTTGATACCGTTCCGTTATCTGTTTCGTACCACAGAGACCCAATCGATAATGTGCTTAAAAATTGGACCGATCGTGTAGGCTACTGCATGGCCAGCCAAGGCAGCCATTTGAATGAAATTATTTTCCATTATTAACCGGAAGGATTAATAAAAAAAGAAATTTGAGAAAATATTCAGTAGTTTTTTTATAGCATTTTCAAAAAAAAAAAAGTTATTTGGCGGACCCTTTATAAACAATAAACCATATATAATGTGTATGGAAATAAAAAAAAAAAATTTTGAGGAGCTTTAGCAATTGCATTTGGTGCGGAAACTTTTTTGGCCAAAATGGCCTAAAAAATTATTTTTATTATCAATACTAAATTGCCCATCGCGTGGTGGGATGAAGAAATTTTGTCCAAAAAAAGTTATTAAACTAATGTACTTACCTGCATAATATGCATTGCAAAACTGCATATACATATGTAATAAGGGGAACCCCTTTTATAAACTAAAGAAATGTTAAAACAATTTTGGATACTGTGTAGAAGGTAATAACTTTTTGAATTTTTTGCAAATATCAGTTCTCCCAAGGTAAAAACGTGTATGTAGGTCATGGAAAAATATTAAGAGTAAGAGCTGCATTTTTAGTTTTATGCTATCGTTAAAACAGTACACGCGCCAAAAGCCATGAAGTTTTTAATGAAAATGGTTTTTTATTACTACAATTATATAATATTTATTTGAAAATACTTTGCATATCATGTAATTTTGTCAAGAATATTCCTCAAAAGTTTACTTAACTGACTTTTTTGTTGGGTACATATTAAATCATTTAATAAAAAAAAAATTAAGACATCGATGTATCGTGTTTTTACCGATGTTTTTTAATATCGATGCTTATCGTGGAAACATCGATGGTTTTTAATATTGATGTTTTTCGGAACGATGTTGCATCCCTAAGTGTATCGAGGGCATGACAGAGGTACTAATTTTAATTACATATATTCTTAAAAGAAATAAACTTAATTCAAGCAAGGCATAAGGCTCAGATGAAGCAATTCTTTATAGTCTTCGTTTTGTTTCACATCTTCAAGCTGGCCTATAATAAACTTGCTCAAATCTTCACGTATTGGTTCCGAAATAATTTTTTCAACAATTTTATGGTTTAAGTCGGAAAACTTGGACTTGTAAATGAACTCCCACAATTGCTGAAGTGTGCCGAAGATTGTTATTTGTAGTGATGTGGTCTGCTCTATAATATTTAGGGCCTTACAAGCTGATCCAGGCCCAAGCAAACACTTACATCAATGGCTATAACACTTACATCAATGTCACAAATTTTAAAACTGATTTTCAGAACATGTTGCAAAGCATAGAACTACATCGTAAGAATCACAATAAATGATTTTTCAACACAGCAAAACAAAACGTTTGATTTTTATTTGTTTGTTGGGTATGAGTGGTAACCTGGCAAACAGCCTATAATCATATCATAAACTGGGTACAAGGCTGAAAACCGGTATAACTCAGGAACGGTAAGAGCAAATTTAAGAATTGTTGATAATTATTTAGAATTGATTGATCTTTCAAACTGCATTATTAGTTTTTTTCATTCTCAAAAAATTTTAAAAGTTATAAAGAGTTATTTACAAAATTTATGGAAAAATTACGAAAAATTGTAATGTAAAATTCATTAGTTTTACCGGTTTTCAGCTTTGTTCCCAGTTTATGATAAAAATTATTAGTTTTTGCGCACAAAAATAAAGCTTACACATTTTTATTTTAAATTATTTCCTTAAAATTGAAGAACATCGTGGTTTTTGACACAGTTATGAAGAAAACTCAAAAAAACCGATTTTTGGCAAAAAATTCTATTTGTGCGACCTCTAAACCTTTTCCGAAAAATCTGAAAAAAGTCTCATAAATACTTTTCCCTATAAGTTTTTGAATTATGCTTGAGCACCCATTATACTCCATATAATTAAAATTTACATTTTTTTCCGCATCCCTCAGTTAACATTCTATGTACATATTTATCGCTCATTGGCTGCAACGTCGTCATAACTCAAAAAAATTTGATATAAATTTTTTTTAATTTTTAAAAACACCTAATAACACAAAACAAAATATATCACTTTTCTAGAGAATTTAACAATACAAGAGCCGACGCAAAACTAAAATAATAATTTATTGCAAGTAATACGCAACAGGTTATGTAATTATGACGAAATGCTTCTTTAGCGATTCTGTGTAAAATCTTAAAAGCTCGCACATAAGACACAAGACATAAAACACCTGATTTACTATGCATTAGTGATATTAAGTTAAAAAAAAATTAATTTTCGACTTATGACGTTATTGCAGCAAGCGAGCGATATATTTATTCTTCAAGAACATGTTTTATTAATTACATAATATATATTAAGTTATCCATAGCTGAAAATTAATTTATTGTATATAACTGTTGTTATGTTTTATTTGACAGAGGAGTGTAAAGCGAAACCAGCAGCTCTTAAACCAGGGCAAACAGTGTTCTTTGTCATCCAGCCGCGTTTCATGAACGTTGACATACGAGTCATTATCGATGTTACCCAAGGCGAACTGGATGTTTATATGTCACCACAAGATGACTCGTTTATTGTAGAAACAAATGACACAACCGGATATCATGAAATATATTTGGACAATCGCTACAATTGGGGTCTAAAAATGAAACGATCTCACCCCTTAAATGTAGCCCAAGCAAAGTACGATAACTCAAGCACGTCTAGCAGTTTTTCAAAACTTGTAATGACTGATAAACGCAATAGTTACTATATGCCCCATTTACAAGATTGCAAGAGTCATGGTGGACACAGTTTCTCAGTAAAAGATCAACATGCCAAGGATTTAAGCACTCATGTTACCTTAAATCACTGCAATACATTGCTGAGATTATTTGGTTTAAAAAATCGCCTTGTATTAACGCTCCCACAACATGCGCACAATCTTAGCGCCACTAGATTCTTTATAGCCTTACGAGCTAGTTCGGGTCCTGATCCAAGTTATGGTTCTGTGGTATTTCGTCAGGATCAATTGCACATTGATTTGTTTGTTTTCTTTTCCGTATTCTTTTCTTGTTTTTTCCTATTCTTGGCTGTTTGTGTGGTAATTTGGAAAGTAAAACAAACCGCCGACATAAGACGTGCCAGACGTCAACATGTGGTAGAATTATTGCATTTAGCCAAGCGCCCTTTTGCCTATGTATTCCTAGCTTCCAATTCATTTGACACCGATAGTCCACATCCCACAACATCGTCTTCGAATCGAGTTGTACGTAGTGCTACAGGAGCCCGATCACGTCATCAGCACCACAATATCACACATTCACAATTGCCCGAGGTATTGTTAATTGCCATCGAGCCCACTTCGGATAATTTGGCAGCAGTGGGTACTGTTTTTGTAAGTTTGCCGGGACGTTATAAAGCACCGCTAAGTATGGCATTAGGTTCCACTTTAATATCGTACCCTCCACGTTTGTATCAAGTTAACAATAGACACTATACAAGACCGTCAAGAGGTAATTCAGCACCAACCGCAGGTGGTGGCGGTACAGCAGCAGTTGTAGGTGGTGGCCCAGCAGCAGCCGCGAGACAAGCTCGACAAGGTGCAATTGAGGATGCGGTGCCAGTGTACAATCTCGGCTAACAAGAAATCGTTGTGGTGCGAGTCATTTAAAACAAGGAATTAAACAAAAGACAAATACGAGTGAATACTTATGTATAAATAATGAACAAATTACAAGGAGTGAATGGTATATCGACGTATAACCAAGGCGTTATTTTTCCCTTTTTAGTAAATCTAGTAAAATGATATTTTTTAATTATTAGGTAAGTAATCAAACCCAATCTATCTTTCATTTTGTATATTTTTTATGACTATTTTTTTAATAGTTTTAAGCATATTTTTTAAGTACTGGGCAAGCAGTGTTAGATTTATTTCCTGATAAAAATTAAATTTTTAAAAAAACTCTATTATTTGTATGTATCTAAGTGTATAAGTTAACCTTCTTAATCTAACCTAAGTGTATAAGTTAAGTATTTTTAGAAGAGTAATTCACGTCACAATTTTTAGTCTTGCAAAAATACAAAAACGCAACATTTTGCACTAGTTGGCGTGAGAATACATTTTAGCTACAAGTATATGTATTAGAGATGAGCGATATTTCTGTACCTGTTACTGAAAAATCACGAATCACAGTTGTGACCAAATTTGTCAAGTAACAGGTACTTTCTAAGTCGTTCTTTTTGTATTTTGTTACATATACAAATTTATGATATTTCACTGTTTGTGTGGGTAATAGCGTTTTTTTGAATGAAATGGCGAATAATATTGCTGTTCCTTTCATTCTCTCTTCTATCTTATTAGTATTTTTTTAAGCCAAAGTTTATTTGTTCAAGTATGTTTGTATAAGTAAATAGATTTGAAAGCTCTTACAATTTGTTGTTGTTTCTTTGCAAAGTGCTTACAAAAGCTCTTGCGAAAGCTCGCGCATTGTACATATAGCTTGGGCGCAATTGCTATAAAAGAACAGAAAACTGATAAACCGTGATCACAATAACAGTTTAAAGGAGCAGTGATTTTTAAATCACGTTCACTAATCACGATGATATTTAAAAATCACGGGATCGCTCATCTCTAATATGTATGTATAACAACGCAAGATAACAGAAAATACATTATATTTTCATTTAAAAATCTTTGATTGTCTCCCAAATAATCTATTATTTTTTGAATTTCGCAATCTGTCCTTTTTATTATTTCTTAAATTTTGATTTGTTTTATTTTTCGCAGCATTCGTTTTGATAAAATTAAAATAAACCGTTTAATTTGCGGTTAATTATATTATATTATTAGTTGCTCTTTTTGGTACTTTTTTAGATAAACAAGCAAAATTTTTATCAGATTGACAAGCCCATGCAACTGACGTTGATAATACGTTTTGTCAGTGCGAAATTATATTCTAACAAAGTTCTTTTTATGTTTCAAAAAAAAAAAAAAAAAAAACCGCATTTTTGCAAGACTAAAATTGGTGACGTGAATTACTCTAGTATTTTCGGTCTTTTGAAGTGCTGTTATTGATTTAATCGTACAGGTTGTATATTAGATTGAGTATTGCAAAATATAATTTTTGAAACGAAAAATAATTGTTCAGTTCAATTTCAGAATTTGTATTTAAAAAATTTATATCCTGAAATATGCCAATATAAACCATTATTTTGTATTCTACAATCAACTCTATATCATTTGAGAAATATTGTTTTTCATTTCCAAAATTCACTGCACCGAAAACTGATTATGTACTTTTATTATCACAAAAAACATTTTGAACTCCAATTAATACGATGCAAAATATACTTTTAATAATGAGGCCCTATGCTCCTTATAGGATCGAAGGGAATATATATATAAAATATACTTTTGCACTTTTATTTTAGTTCTGTCTCTTTGACCTTTGTGTAAAGTTCGGAATAATGAAAGTTAACGCTAATTTCCCTCAGAATAGATTAAAAAGTAGGGGCATGTAGTAGAGTAAGCTGTTAATGAAAAATAAAATCATTGCCTCGACGGAGTTGATTTTTGCACAAAATTTTTTTACTATATACATCACTAAAGAACCTACTGCCTGTTCACCGATTTCGAAGGAAAATAAAAATAATATTTAATAATTTGTTTTTGTTTTAAATGTAAGTTAAAAGCAAACGAAGTTTTCGTTCGGAAATAGATGAACAAACAGACAGTTAATTGAAAATTTAAAACAAAGAAATTGGATTTGATTATGATTCATTTTTTATAAAACAAGACAGAAATAATTACCATATACTAAAGTATTAAAATTCCTACAAAATGTCTTCATATTTTATAGTTTTTATCATAATTTTTGGTGTCTAACCCCCGTATTCATAAACGATATTAAAATTTACAAACCTTCATTAAGGAACATTTTCATAGAAAATTTGTTAAACCTTTATTAAATTTATAAAATTTTTTATTATTTTATGTGTGATTATTTACGTATATATTTCGGCTAAAGGTATTTCTTATTAATAAATAAAAATGACACAACTTTTTATTTTATTTAATAACTTATTATCTCCGAAATTTCAGATAACTTCCTTAACTATTTTAAAGGAATGTAAAACTTAGCATTTTTCTATAATTTAAAATTTAAACATAAAGGTTAAATTTTAAGGGCCGATGTTAGGTTAGGTTAGGTTCCATGGGCAGCCATCGAGAGACAGCACACTTGGGTCCTTTAGCGGTCCCTTTGTGATACCCAGCGGCAATGCCCATCCTAAAGAGCAGCTACTCAGATGGCGTCACTGCAAGGTTGAGCCAATTCGTCTTCCTAATGAAGAGAAGAAGCAATCTTAGTTCTATTTTTGATAGATCCTCCACAGGAAAAAACCGGTTCTCCCAGGTATTTTTCCCTGATGCCCCGTAGCCCAGGGCATTGACAGAGAAAGTGAAGCACAGTTTCCTCTTCCTCCTCATCATGACAACTTCTACAGTAATCATTGAATCCCAGACCCATTCTTCTAGCATGAGTCCCAACAGGCCAGTGTCCAGTTATGACCGACACCACGGTCCTGATTTGGTTCCTATTGAACCTAAGTAGAGATTTGGTTCTCCGTTCATCATATCCAGGCCAAAGTGCCCTAGATATAAAGCAGGTGGACTCACGGGTCCATCCCTCTTGCGCAATTCTATAGTTCTCGCGCCGAATGAGTGACTTACAGTGAGCCATTGGAAAGCCAATGAATTGATCAATGAATGTTTCATCCATACGACCACCTTCCTTGGCCAGCTCATCTTCTATCTGGTTTCCCGGGCAGTTTGAGTGCCCTGGTATCCATATAAGCGTTAACTCTGAATGTTCAGCAATCTCATTCAAAGACATCCGACATTCCACAGTCAACCTAGATGTTGTGTAGACACCCGCAAAAGAGGCAATGGCAGCCTTGCTATCAGTAAATATACGTATATCTCCCGATACGCGATAATACCTTAGCCAGTTGGCTGCCCGCTTTATAGCCGAGATTTCCGCCTGCAGGACACTACATCCATCCGGCAGACGAAAGGAAACTTTAACGCCCAGTTCCTCTATGTAGAAACCTCCGCCAACTCTTTCCCCCTTCCTTGAACCATCAGTGTATACCCCCAGGGCTGGTTCATGGAAGGTGCCCATGACCGACAGCGCACCTTCGTGCGCTATATGTGTCGCATACCTCGCGCCAAAGAAAGGCTCCGGGGTGCAGTATTCCACTCCTTCAGGGACAATCGAGTATCCCATTATGCTGGAGTGTCCATAGTCACGGTTCGACCAGCCGTGTGCCGCGTTCAACCGTATCGCCGAACAAAGAGCCATATGTCTGTCCGTGATGTCCACCGGCAGCCAGTTTAGCATTGTAAACAGCGCCCTGGTGGGAGTGGAGCGCATTGATCCTGTGATCATCAATGCGACCAGTCTGTGAACCTTCTCAAGCATCGCACGGTACCTGCCCTTGTCCAGCGCAGTCCACCATACGACAACACCGTAATACAGAGTCGGCTTTACTACAGCTTCAAAGATCCAATTGACACACCTCGGGCCCATGCCCCAGTTCTTGCCGATTGCACCTCTGCACGCATATATAGTAACAATTGCCTTTTCCATCCTAGTCCGGATGTTCAGCCCCCACGACAGTTTACTGTCCAGGATTACGCCCAGATACTTGGCGCTGTAAGAGAACTTAAGTTCAGTCCCATTTAGCCTCGGAAGTCTAATGACCTCAGTCCTATACTTCCTCGTGAAGAGCACCAGTTCCGTCTTAGACGGATTAACACCCAAGCCGCATGATACGCTCCAGGTGCTAAGTACCCTTAATGCAGCCTCCATACACTGAGACATTATGTTCACATGCTTCCCCGTGATGGCCACTGCAACATCGTCAGCGTACGCCACAGTTTTAATCCTCATGTCGTCCATTTTCGTCAACATGGTGTTCATAGTCAAGTTCCACAATAGTGGGGATAGTACTCCTCCTTGGGGAGTACCCCTGTTTACCAGTCTCTGAACGCTGTTCTCACCTATCGTGGAACAGATGACCCTATTCCTGAGTAGATTATCCACAAATCTACATATGCCGTCATCAATCTCCAGACTCCTCATAGATTCAACAATAGAATCCGGGTTGACATTGTTAAAGGCCCCTTCAATGTCGAGAAAGGCCACCAGAGCACACTCCTTAAATTCGAGTGATCTCTCAATAGTTCCAACTAATGAGTGAAGAGCCGTCTCAACAGACCTACCCTTTGTGTAGGCATGTTGAGAGGTCGAGAGTAAACACTTGGGAATGGTCATCCTCAAGTGAATGTCGATAACTCTTTCAAGAGTCTTGAGAAGAAAGGATGCAAGACTAATCGGTCTGTAATCCTTCGCTTCGGTGTGAGAAGTCTTCCCTCCCTTGGGGATGAAGACCACTCTACACAAGGTCCAGCTCACAGGTACATACGAAAATCTAACGCATCCCCTGTATATAGCCATCAGCCAGGGTATAATCACAGTCGAATTCCTCTGCAAGTCCGCCGGAATTATGCCATCCATACCCGGAGATTTGTACGGGTCAAAGCTGTCGACAGCCCACTTAATCCTATCGTAGTCCATTGGAATGGACAAAGGACCGGGCATCGACTCACAAACCTGATCCCGCAAGCTCCCTTGGGAGTTTCCAGGAAAGTGAGTGTCAATTAACACCTCGAGTGTTGCCTGACTAGTCGTAGTCCAGCAACCATCCGATTTTCGGATATAGGTCGGGACAACAGGGCTCGAAGCCATTATCTTACGTAAACGGTTTGTCTCAGAGGATCCTTCCACGCCGCTACAGAAGTTCCTCCAAGCACTCCTTTTCGCCGATCTCACCAAGTTTCTGAATCTATTCAGTGAAGACTTGTACTCCGCCCAATTACCATGACGCTTAGCCATATTGAACAACCTACGACAGTCTCTTCTTGCCTGCGCAATATCAGGATCCCATCACGGTGGACGATCCCTGCCCCTATGCACCATTGGCTTGCACGCCAAGGAAGTCGCTAACTGCAGTGAGTCTGTAAGCAGACCCACTGCCGCATCGATCCCCCCTATATCATCAACCCGGGGAGGATCAGATAGAGACCGAACCAGAGAGGAGGAATGAATCCCCCAATTCGTTCGTTTCCTATTCAACATAGCACTCGATCCTACAGATCTAAGTACCAGACTAAATTCCACATATCTATGATCGGAAAGTGAACAATCATTGGAAACCATCCAGTTTTCGATCATGTCAATGTGGTCAATGCTAACCAGCGTGACATCAAGAACTTCACACCTTTTTGCTACAACAAACGTTGGCTCACGGCCCCTATTTACTATTCCTAAATTATAATTCATAATAAAGGAGAATAGTGACTCACCTCTTACATTCGTATTCGTGCTACCCCATATAGTGTGGTGCGCATTAGCATCGGCACAGATTATGATCGGTGTTCCAGTGCCTGCTGCCCTCGTTACTGCATCACGGATGAGCCGATTGGGTGGGTCCTGTCCGTGATCATGCGCCATATATCCCGAGACCATCCAGATTATACCGTCCCGTGTCTCGAGAGCAACGGTTGTGGTGTCTTCATCACTGTAATCAGAGAGAATGAAGATATTCAACGAATTTTTAGCTAAGACACAAGATCTTATGTTACCTGTACCTTTCGCAAACAATAGCTTATAGCTCCTTATGAATCCAGGGTTCTTGGACCATCACAAGCTCCTCCCCTCTTTCTACCACACGGAGGAGCAATGCAGCAGATGCTGCTTTAGAATGGCGGAGGTTAATTTGTAGGACCTTCACCATGATCCATACTGGCGACCACCGTGATGTTGACGTCCTCCTGGTCAGATTCCAGAAGCACGTCCTCATCAACCATATTACCCAAGCGACCAAAGAAGTCACCCAATCCGGAGACAGACTGGGTATCCTCTTTGTCGCTTAAGCTTACGGCATCGTCACCAGCCATGCCTTCTTCAGGCGGCTTGGCCTCACTGACCGGAGGAGCCGGATTGCCCTTGTTATCACTTCGGTAGACGCGGAGCAAGACCGTACTAAAACCATAGTAGATCTTGCCCTGTCTCTCCCTCAGTGGTTCCAAGGATTGCTGGTTAATCACCACAATCGCCGTCCTTGAGGACCCTTCAGCAGCCGAAACCTTCACAACTTTCCAGTCCTGTGTGGGCAGTTGAGGGTTGCAGCACTGAATGATCTTCAAGATCTCCTCAGGTTCCGATGGTTCGGCAGGGATGGTGGCAATCGATCTAGGCCTCCGTGGTATCTCACCAACTAACACCACATCGAGCCTAGCACCTTCCCAGACCTCTCCTAACAATTGGATGGCCCGCTTCAGAAGCAATGCTGAGCGCTCATCTGCACAAGCCATCAGTTTCACGTGACCCTGGAACCAACCAGCATCATCGCATTGAGGAGGTGGCCCTGGATTCTCCTTGAGGATCGTCCAGAACACTCCCATTAATTTTTGTTTAACCAGGTCCCACTTGGTATGGGAGATGGCGCCATTATCAACACCTCTGTCGATGATATCCCGCACAAGGTGACCTTTGGCCACCTCGCTGAAGGACTTATTCTTCGATTTCGGTGCAATTTTGGGATGTTTCGTCCCTGGTTGCTGTTTTACGGCTGCAGCTTCCTCCTCCGAACGTTGCCGTTTAGGCATCGTCACCTTCGCAGGGACTGAAGGAGTAGCACTTGGCAGCCCAGCTATATGGGCTCTTGCCCATGCCAGTGAAGCTTTTTGCTCACTGGTGAGCTCTTCAGCTTTTTTGGAGCCTAGAAGCTTAATGAAACGCAAGGCGGCACGCCTTGTGTTGGATGCCCTCTTTGTAGGGTTTTTGTGCCTTGGGGACTTTTTACGGTCGCCGCATTTGGCGTGAGGTGGTGCAACCTTGGGATTGGATGTTTTCATCGCCATCCCTCCTTGCACAACGGCTTTGGAGGTACTTGGATTGAAGTGCAGAGGTACCCCGCCGCAGTTTTTAGAGCAGCCGCCTTCTGGTCGAGCTGCCTTGCCACTTCCGATCAGCCTAGGCCGATCTTCTTTGGTTGCCGGGACTGTTACAGTCCCTGGCTTATTCGTATTGCCGTCCAACGTTGTCCTTGTTCTTGCCTGTACGTCATCAGTTTCCGGTATTTGTGTTTGTTGTTGTTTTTCGTCTTTTGATGTGTTCATTGTAATTTTGGTCCCACGAGTGTAGGGGAGTTGAAAGGTCCGCCACGTCATAGCCCCCATTAACGTGGTAAGGGCGTGGTCTATTTGCTGAGGTGCCCAGGTATCAGCAAAGCTCCGTGATAATACAGTCGGTAACCCCTGACTGCAAACCAGACCGATAGGCACGGGTCGCATGACACCTCGGTTTAGGGGTGGATAACCTTTCGTCGTCAAGGCTTTTAAGTTCAGAATCTCCATCCCAGGCGCCGCTTATGACGTTGCCTGTAATCGAGATACAAACCACAGCCTAGACTCAGCCACCACATCGCTGCAAGATCGTTATCCAAGGTGGTGGTCCGAGGGCCGATATTGATTTTGAATAAAACAAAAATTATTTAGGAAATTATTGTCATTTCTTTTTATTATGATAATATTGGTATGGTTCAATTATGTATGAAACAAAATATCAAAAGAAAGAAGTCCAACGGTGTCAAATCACATGAACTTGGCGGCCGATTGACATCGCCACCACCTGAGATAACACGGCCATTGAATTTGTCGCGCAAAAGAGCCATTGTTTCGTTAGCTGTGTGGCAAGTGGTACCGTCCTGTTGAAACCACATATCGTCCACATCCATGTCTTCCAATTCGGGCCAAAAAAAGTTCGTTATCATCTCACGATAATGAACACCATTCACAGTAACTGCCTGACCGGCCTCATTTTGGAAAAAATACGGCCCGATGATGCCGCCAGCCCATAAACCGCACCAAACAGTCACTCTTTGTGGGTCCATTTGTTTTTCGACAATTACTCTTTGATTATCATTCGCCCAAATGAGGCAATTCTGCTTATTGAAGAATCCACTGAGGTGAAAGTGTGCCTCATCACTGAAGATTATTTTCACGATATGAATTTTGATTTGAACGCCCATTTTCATAATAAGCCTGGATAACTTAAACGCGATTGTGCATCCATGGTTCAAATTGAGTTAGTCTGAAATTGAGAAATGTCAAATGAAATGCAGAAAAAAACTTGACGTTTAGGTGAGGTTCACATTCAACATCGGCCCTTAAAATTTAACCACCATTACATACATAAATTTAATGTACCATACTCGTTCATTATTGTATTAATCTCCTTGCAAATTTATGAATTTTAAGAAACAATTTCAATATTTTGTTTTGATTTAGCTGTTATGCAAAAAATAAGCATTGAAAATTAAATAGTTTGTTTAAAAAAACATTTAAATAGTATCGTCGAATCGACAGTTGTTACATATCGCCGATTACAGTGTGCAAGAAATTTACACTTTTTTTCGTGACAAGCTGTGCACCTAGTGTTTTAACATAATTCGGGTACGCTGAATCCAGTGTTTTTTAAGATTGATTATTGAAAAAACTGAAAAAACCGAAATTCCACAATAAAATTTCCTTTAAGAAAAGTAAAACTTCTTCCTAATATCCGCAGTCGTTTTAGAAACATAATTTGTTTTGGTTGTGGTCATCTATTTTATATAATTTTTGCTGAATTACAATTTTGTATGGTTACATGGTGTTTACATTTGCCAGTACTGGCAAGACAGTTGCAATACATGCAAACTTTTTCACTAATACATGTACACTTTTCCAACTATCTTGTCTACTGTCTTGCAAATTTTGCAGACAGTAAAATGGAAAGTGATTTGACATTTCCTGACAGTAATTTAAAGTTTTGTTCGCAAAAATATAAAAAAAAAATCAACAGTTAGAAGAAAATTAATAAATTATGCTTTGGTTTTTAATGTTTTACTTAAGGGTTATCTATTTTCACAAAAAATAGTTGCTAAATGCTATTTTTAATTTGTTAAGTTCATATAAAACACGTTTAGCTAGAACTTGCACCGCGACATTCACGTTAGAAATTTTTTAAAAGTGAACTGTCTTAACTAATGTCTGGACGCCTACGAAGACAGCAAGTAGTGTTTTTGCAACTAATATGTATTTTCTTACTGTCTTGCCAGTACTGGCAAATGTAAAATTTAGGTTAATGGCGAAATTAAAGTAACCCCCCGTCTATACCAAAGATAAATATTTCGACAAATATACATTAATTGTCAAAATTATGTTATCGTTAAAGTAGATATAACTTTTTTGTACATATTTATTGCTGGCAATATATGTTGCAATAATTGTAAGTAAATTTTCGTTGACAATTATTGCTAACATAAAACGCCAAATTGTTAAAAAAGAAAAAAAAAAAGGGGAGGCCATTGTGTAAAAAAGAGATTAAGCTTGTGATATGGTAGCAAATTCTAATTGAAGTAAAATAAATTAATAATTAAAAACAAACACTTATTTTTTGTAAAATAAAATTGCAAAAATTATTTTTGTAAATATAAATTGTCTCTTATTCGACATATACTTAAAAAAAAAAATGTCCGCTCATTATTGGTTTGACCTACCGACCATTTTTGAAAAAAAAAATTAGTTATGTGTGGGCCATATAGACTTAAAATACTTTCTTTCTGAAGCCACAACCTGTTTCACAAAATATTTTATGGCTTATGAGATATTCAGGGTTGTTATGAAAACCAAGTCAGAATTGACGTATATAAGAATTGAAATTCGATTTTGATTTCAACTGGTGTTACGATACCGTCTTGGTTTTGTCTTAATTCGATAATAAACAAAACCCATATTGGAATGAGCTATTTAGCTTTGCTTACATTTTCTACTGGCATTTTAAGCACAAATTGAACAATTTACTAACAATGGAGACATTTTAATAATAAAATATTCATTTTAAGAAGCATAATTTGTATTAAAAAGAATTAAAAAATAAAATGGTTGAGGCTGTGGTATCATATTTATTGTTGGAAGAAGAAAATTTTGAAAGTGTGAAACGCAAAATATTGCAAAAAAAAAACGATAACATTGGATTCTATAACACCTAATTTTTACATAATTCTGATTCGAAAATAATATCGATTTCTGTAAAACAAACTGAATTTTATTGTCGATTTCAATTCTATTTCTGACAGCAATCAGATTTCATAACAACCTTGATTAAGCATTTATTTTGTTCCATGTCAACTATTTTAAAGTTTTTCAAATATGGTTTTGCTCAACACGCCAATGTCTGGCGAATGCAGCAAATTTCTCACCAAAACGTACAAAATAAATTTCACTCTTGCTTTCATGATGAAATAAACAGGTGGCATTACTACGCCAGATGACGATTTTTTGCTCTTGTATTGTTTGTCTAGTCTTATGTCAAAGTTTTGTTTATGTTAACAAAAAGTCCACGTTTTGTTTTGTGATTATTGTATTGTATTAAAGTTTTTGATTATTTAAATTAAAATTAAATAAGATAGTTGAAATACAAATTGGCTAAAAATTAATTTATTTCATTGCGTAAGGCAGCAAAATTCGATTTTAGTTTAATATAATTTTTGACGTATACGGAGACTTCCCTACAAGAACAATGACGGTCATTTGATGCATCATCTGATGTTCATTGCTGATGGGTTTATACATCAAAAGTTTCTATCATTTTATTAGGGCAATATGAAAAAACTGATGTAAAAATTCGTGTACGTGTGATTTTGTTTCCCTCTCATACTTGTTAACTTCGTGAACTAGTAAATTATATATCTGAACTGCTCACTCCACAGTATTTTACTAATCAGTACTGATGTAAATATCGTAAGAGCTGATTAATCAGAGCTGATGTAAATATGTTCAGAGCTGATGTAAATATCGTCAGAGCTGATTAATCAGAGCTGATTTAAATATCGTCAGAGCTGATTAATCAGAGCTGATGTACATATCGTCAGAGCTGACTAATCAGAGCTGATGTACATATCGTCAGAGCTGACTAATCAGAGCTGATGTCAATATCGTCAGAGCTGACTAATCAGAGCTGATGTACATATCGTCATACCTGACTACATTACATTATTTTCAAAAAAAAAATCATAAATATTTTAAAAAGTTACTGTAAAATATATAATTATTTAAACAAAATTAATTATTTGTATTTTATATTTGTTTGCATAAATTTTTTGTTTCTGCCTTTGGTGGCTTTTGTCAACAGCCTTCCTCAACACCCTCTCAAACTCTATTGCAGTTTGCTTGGGGAAGACATCTGAAATTTAAAAAGTAAGATTAAACAAGTGCTTACATTATAATTAATTCAATGGTAGGGTAAAATGGTTACATACCTCTTAAAATATTGTTAAAGAGCGTCAAGTTCGCCAGCGCTTTCTTCCCCCACCGCCCTTCCCAATTGAACTCGTCCATCAATTCATCCGTCATTAAAGTACGGATCACTTCGGTGGCGTCTTCTGCCATTCCTTTTGTTTTAAATATAAACGTTTTCTGTAAGAAGAGTTAGCTTAAAATTAAATTTAACATATTTAATTTAAAATTTAAGTTGCTTACTGTTGTCATTACGAAGTCCGCCGATTGAAGTTTTTCCTCAATGGTATCGACATCCTTTAATGTTTTTAAGGGAAGCATTGAGGCGACTTCACTTATGGCATGGTCTACTGTTTCTCCCGTCATGCGGCATACTGAATTCTCAACCTTCCTTATGGATACATTACATTCCATAAGGATTTTATTTTGAGCCACAAACTCAGCTTTCGAAAAATGCTGTAAAAAGTTGAAAAAAAATTAAAAAAGGGAATGTGGAAATGCTATATATGTAAATGCACTTACATTTGTTTCACAACGCTCCAAGCTGCCAGCAATGTTCTCCTGGTTGGTTGCAAGTGTGGCCTGCCCTTTACTCAGGTATCCCTGATTGGCCAATACATTGATTTGCTTTAACATAATAAAATACGATTAGCACAAAAAATTAAAGAGATTGTATCAAAAATTCATAACATTATACTTACATTCTCTTCGACTTTTTTAAGACGGTCATTGAGGTCTTTCTGGCTTGCCAAAATGGCCTCCTGCCCTTTCAATATTTTTTGCAAAGTTGCAAGTATTTCTGAAATAAAATAAATAATGTTCGATTAAGTACGGCTTATTAATTTAGTTCATTTATTTATTTAGCCTTCACTTTTTTCTGGCTCCTTTGGAATTGCATAAGTTATTCGTGGTAATACACGTTGGTTAGCTTAAAATGGACACAAGGAATACAGGTTTACATTAACAATAAATAAACATTTTAAAATACATATTTTCCTTACCTTCTACACGCTGGGAGAGCTCAAATGCTTCTTCAAAAATGTTATCTGAAACATCCATGTGTAAAAATTTTTGTTATATATAGCAATAACGTTATTTGTTGTTTTTTAAAGATTCAAAATTTGTTTTTTGTTTTTTTATTTTATTATTTTAATTTTTACAAAAGTTTTTTATAATAGTTTTTTTATTTGTTTTTTTCTTTTTTTCACTTTTATTTTCAATTTTTTAAGTGTTTTTATATTGCTATTTTTACACAATTTTTTTTAAAAAACTAATAGTTTTTTGATTTGTTTTTTTTCCTGTTTTTAATTTCTTTGTTTGTTAGATTTATTTTTTGTTTTTATCTTTTAATATTTTTAATTGTTTTAGTTTGTTTTTTCCAATTTTTCCACTTTTCACTTTGAACACGATGTGTTTACATTAAAACTACCGCCAAGAATAAAAAATTGACAATTTTATTTCAGTACGCGCGGATTCACAATAATTAAAATTACATTTACATGTTAAACGGCTAAAAATGCAACCCTGCACTATGAAAGACACGATGCAGTTGTCTTTCTCATACTTATTAATTTTGCCGCCTGAATGAATCAGCGTTGCCATTGCGTTATATTTTATATTAACAATGTCTTGTTTCAAAAATCCCCACAATTCCATAATATATAAATTCAAAATATTTCTATGAAATTTATTTTAAAAAAAGTACAGAACAACTAATACGTTTGAAAAACTTACTATGATGATCAAACACGTATATAAAAATGATGCCGAAACAAAATTAAATATAAGAAAAAATCTTACAAAATATTTGTACGAAAACCCCCACTATGGTAACGCGCCGACAGCAACAATTTAATATAAAATTGCTGCAAGAGTGTTAGTATATAGGCTTTGTATGTATTTGTTTTAATCAGCAATTTCTTGTAGGGTTATTTCCCTTTTTTGTTGTAATGTTGTATTTGTTGCCGTAGCGCTGCCACCTACTTATTCCACCATGCTTGCTTTTCTTCATTGCCGTAAAAAAATTTAAACGAAAGCAAAACAAAAGCCAACAAAAAAATAAATTTCACTCTTGCTTTGCTTCCTTGCCGGAAGAAGAAAAAAAAGTTTAAGCAAAAGCAAAATAAAATGTCAACAACTCAATACACATCAGTAAGTATACGTATGCACCATAAAAAGCTACTTTTAAAAAATCAATTAAGAAAAGTGGTATATGCGGAACAAAACAATTGTTTTCACTTTCATTAAAATACTTTTAACTTCTAAGTTAGTTCATGAACGTTCCCAAAAATGTATATTTTTCTTCAAAATATATGCCGAAATATAACATATGTGAAAATACAAACAAAAATCTATCGGGCATATTTTCAGAAAACTTCATTGTCGTTTTTTCTCCACTATGACCTTTTTGTCATTTGCGCAAAACCAATATTAATATTTTTACATAAAAAAGATCTCAAGCTTAAAAAATGTATATACATTTTTGGAAATATTATTATGTCCTCAAAATTGCGTTTTTACACTGCAACTTATTCCTTATTTTTTTCCAATTATAATAAATACGTTTTCCCATACTCTTATCATAAGCTGAGCAATAAAAAATATTGGTCTGTTATTCTACCGACGTTAATGCCAAATTGCTGAAATATTTATCTTTGGTGTAGACCTGATAAAAAACAAAAAATTTGTTATTTTTTCTTAAATTTTAGTAGCCCTAATTTGAAAAAAGAATCGTACATATGTGCATACGTACATATACAAATTTATTTTAACTATAAATGTGAAGAGGTCGAAAGACCACCGGGCGAACCTAATAATGATAAACCCCAAAAAATTTTTAAATCCATAACGTAAAATATATGTATATGTAGATATTATATATGTATGTATCACGTTTACGAAGTTAACATAAATATCGGTGATAATAATTTATATAAATAAAATATAAAGTTGTTTTATTTTTATTTTATAATTTGGAAGACTTAGCCGAAATATATATATGTATGTATATAATTACACATAACAACACAGGTCCACAATAGAGGAACAGTCAACATTCTTTATTCTATTTACATTTTGAATGTTTCCCAAGAAAATGTTTGTGGAGGGGTAAGTTTGTGTCACTTCGGTGTAGTACGAATACAAATAAAATCAATTTTTCGTTTACAGTTTTTCATTAACTGCTGGTTCACACTCTTCAAGTTTAAGTCGTCAAATCTTCAGCTTTTAGGAGAGAAGGGAAAAGAGAATGCAATTTATTTTCCTGTCTCTCCTAAAAACTCTAGACTTGACGGATAAGACTTGAAGAGTGTGAACCAGCACTAAGTATAATTATACATTTAAGTGCATATTCTAGGAAAAAAATATCGATTTTTAAACCACTTACAAAAACTATATAACTCGTCAATTCTATAAATATACATATAATTCATTCATTCAATATATGTAATAACACAAAATCATAAAAAGAAAATAAAACAAATAAATTATAACCAATACAATAATTGTACTCGAAAAACAAATTAGTATAAACCCATTACTAGATACATACATACATATTAAAAAAAATATAACAATAATATACTTACATATTAATATAAAAATAGAATGTTAACAAATCGAACAAAAACTGAACAAAAAATAAAAACTTTGTAAAATGTATATATTAATAAGAACTGACTAAAAAAAATATTTATAGTTGCTCAAAATGTGTATTTTTAAATGTATTATTTTCTCTATGTACGGCCAATTTCATCAAGTTCATTTAAAACTAACTATTACTTTAACTTCCAGTTAACAATATGTTTATACAGTTATAACTGATAGGAAGTTATAACTGAACTTGGTGAACTTGGACCTTAATTTTTGGTTCTTGTAATTAATTGCTAAAATAATTTGTTTTTTAGTTTATGTGCTTGAAACAATTATTTAATGTTATATATATGAAAAACATATCTGTCTAATTCTCAAATTGACGCTCTCTCTCTCTCTCATTATTTTGAAATAAAAATAAGAGTTTTGATATTAGTCCTACTTTAATTCCCTCCCTAAATTTTTCTTAATTTTCTAAGAATCTCACTTTTTTATATTATATTATATACATATAGTTTAATGTATTTTAGCTTTTAAACATTTTTGGTGTTATTTTTTAAAAATGTCGACTTTTGTTTCGTCCTTAAATTAAAATTTAAATAAAATTTATTTAAAAATTGGAATAAAATTTATTTAAATTTTCAAAATTTTTTATATATTAATAAAATATTTGCATAGTAATGGTTGTGTTTTGTTTATACAATTTTTTTTTTTAATATTTTTATTTTATTCAATTATTTAAATCATTTGTTTTTTATTTTTAATAATAATTTGATCATAATTTGTTTGAATATATAAAATAAGTACAATAAATATTAAATTAAGCAGAGTACATTGACTTAATTAAATGTATTATGGAATTAAAGAAACAAGCATTTTTAATAGTGAAATTGTATTAAAATATTAAAACAAATAAAAAATTGATAAATAAACTTTGTGACAGAATATTTAACTAGCTCTTGTTCAGCATGGTGTTTAAATATTAGGGTATTCATTTAATTGGGCTTTTACTTTAATTGGTTAATCGCTCGATTAATTAACCGAGGTTTTTGTTTAATCGGTTAATTTTAAATAAATTAAGTAATTTCAATAAATAAAAATACATAAATTATTTATTATTTGGAGTTTATTAGTAAAAAAAAAACAATAACATAACAAACATAACAATTCTTGAACTAAAACGAACAAAAAAAGCATAATTCATATATATGTAATATATATATTTTTTTATTAATACATATTATGTATTAATTAAAAAGTAAACTGTGAGATCATTTTATTAGTTATTTCAATAGTTTAAGGAGATCTTATAAAATAATCTTTTAGAAAAATAATTTGGTTTTTAATGTTTAGGATTTAAGCGATTCTTTTCCTTGGTTTTGATAAAACTTGACTTGGAAAAAATTCTTTTACTTATCGTTGATGATGGAAATAACAAATCGAAAGTTACCGATAATACAGAATGTCTAATTTCTGTCCTTTTCCTATATTTCTCTAAAAATATAAAATCTTCAATTATGTTATCAGAGTCCTGTTTAAATTTTTTTAAATTTTTAATACTTCTAATTGTTTCGCTTAATTATGTTAAAAGATTGATATGAGAAGATACATATGAGAAGACACAAATAACTAAACACACACATATAAAAAGTACGTGAAACAAAAAGTTCTTGACAGCAAACACTTATTTAAATCAAGATCACTGAACACCTTTGTTTGTATGAAAAATATTTTCTTAACACAGAGTTTCGTCTCAATGTGCTGGTTCACACGCTTCAAGTTTTAGGCGTCAAGTTTTGAGCTTTTAGGAGAAAAGAAAAAAAAGAATGACATTTTCCTCTCCTAAAAACTGACGAGCAAAACTGGAAGACTGCACAATACCAGCACAATAATTAAAAACACCAAAAAATATGTATAATACTACACAAAATTAAAAATTTTGTTACATCGGTTAATCGACTGAAATTAACCGGTTCAATCGTAAAACGAAAATAGACAATTTTAAATAAACCGAGACAGTTAATCGCGTATTAATTAACCGGTTACCTATTAATACCCTATTAAATATATATTATTATTGTTAAAATATATACATATACCCGCAAACTCACAGAGAACTATTTGTGACAAAGCGGCTAGCCCATTCAGCCATTGACAGACATAAAGTATCGTCATTAAATAAGGCATATAACTACATTCAATTTTTAAACAGATTTCCTTGTTTATTTTGATTTTTGTGTTTAAAGCTGCAGAGGTTAAATTAAAGAAACAAAGTTCAACACAAAAACAAAAAAAAACTACAATCACAAACTATTTTAGTTGTTTGCAGGGTTACCGTTGCGCATTATTAAAAAGTGGCACAAAGGGTGGTTTTATAAATGTAAAGTCGCACAAAATAGTCGTTTTAGAAAATAAAAGTCGAAAACCTATTTTAGTGATTATTATTTATAAATAACACATTAAAAATACCAAATAAAAGAATCAAGCTTAATAAAAAAAAAACGTAGCGTTGTTGGCATTTTCTGACTCAATTAAAACATAAGCTTCTTGCATTGCTGGCGCTTTAAACTCAATTTGCAAAAACATTATATGTATTTGTATTTATTTATGTATGAATTTTCTAAAAAAGTTTCTAATATTTTATCCATGTCAATGTTTCAAAACAATAAAAGAGGCAATGTTGCCAAACGAAGAATAATTTGTTTAGTGCTTTTAATGTTATGACGACAATGGCAGACTAGATCTTTTTTTGGTAAAAAAAAAAGTCGTAAAGTTTAAAAAGTCTCGGAAAATATTGCAAATCGTCAAAAAAGATCAAATTCAGCACTAAAAACTTTAATTTAGCTGAAAAATTTTCATTTTGGCACTTATTTTTAGCTTTTTTAAAAAATGTGTTAATTTTCTTTTGATTAATTTTAAAACTAATGGCCAATTTTCAGGATTGACATTAAAACACATTTATGTTTAAAATCGTTTTAAATACAAAATTCTCTTCTTCACTAAACACTTAAATGAAACTTAAGCCACCGATGTGGTACATTTAAATTCAACTTAAGTTTCCATTGGATTAACTTAGCAAGGTGGCCTCAATATCACAACAATACAAAAACAACAGACAAAGTAATAACAACCAGCTATTTTTTGAGACCACCTTGTAAATAACTACACTTTTTTTTATGATATTTTTTTGTATTTAGTAGTGCTACCATACTTTTATCTTAAATGAATAAGACTTTTCATATAAAACTCAAAAAATCAATCTGTAATTAAATACGATTTAAGTTTTTATGAAAATTAACATAATATAGATTTAAATACTATCCTGAAAATTGGGCATAAGAAGGAATAACGTTAGCGATTAAAACTTTTACCCATGTTAAAACAAGAACATCAATAATAATAATATCTTGATTTTAACTTATTTCGTTCGTATTTAATAAAATTTTCAGCAAAAAAGAAACAAGTAATATTTTCTGGTGATTTAGTTAATAATTCTTTCCGTAAAACCCATGCGACTTTTTCAAAAATGAAAAAAAAAATTCAAGAAATAACATGGCAACACTGTGTGGACTACAAGCGTCCATTTTTAAAATGAACTGCCAATTTCACGATATGGAAAGAACTTCTTTTTTCGCACAAATACATTTGAAACAAAAATAAAGTTTTTAAGAATTTGATTTTGTTTTTATGTAGTTGTGCGAAGGTTCTTTCGCATTTAGTCGAATAGGCAGTTAATTAAATTGTAAAATCATTTTTTAAAATCTAAAATAAATTAAAAAAAAAATTCTTTTTTGAAAAATTGGGACACAGCCGAGATTCGAACCGGCAGCTTGCTAGGCCTTGGGCAACCGCTGAGACAAATCGACTACGAACGCTGTTGCTAAAAAAACCAAAAAACAACAGCCACAAGGGATTTTATGAGAAAAATTAGAGGTAGTCGTGGTTTTTTGGTCATATCTCAGCCATTTGTGGACCGATCATGCTGAATTTAAATAGCAAGTAATGGTGAACTATATGTCACATAAATGTAAAACAACCTAGCCCCTATCATGTCTGTGGTCTTCGGAAAACATATCAAACGTAAGACGGATAGACGGACATCGTTAAATCAACTTCACTTCTCATAAGGACCCAGAATATATATTTTATACATAGGTTCTAAGTTAAGTATTATAGAAATTACAAACGGAATGACAAAATTATTTGTACTCTTTTCCACCTAGGGTGAAGGGTATAAAAACACAAATATACTGCGTGGTACAATAAAGTCGTGTGTAACTGAGAAATATTGATATAAAGCCCACATACAATAGATGTAGTTGATCTCATGTAGAAATGCCCTAACTCACATAATCGCAACTTTACACCTTTATTTAATTCACTAAAGTAGTGACCAACGACATCAACGATGATGAATATAAACAACGACGATCAAGCAGCACAGGTATACAGAAAGGCCGTAAAACCACCACCTTTTTGGAAACCCGACCCAAAGCTGTGGTTTTTACAGGTTGAGGCACAATTTGTACGCCCAGGAATTACTTCGGACGACACAAAGTACTACAGTACTACTATTGAAATGCGCATCTACAATAATATAAGCAACTCCTATGCTGCACAGAGGGTAATTTCAAGAGAAGGCGGCCAAAATTCCATAACTTTTGACTGGATCGGTGTTTTTTTAATGCGATTTTTTTTTGCTCGATAGGTGGGATCTTAGCCTTTAATTTGCGTGATAAAACGTAAAACTCGACTGATAGGAACAAAAGTTATGGGGAGTTAAAAATGCATTTCCTGATGTGCACAACAAAATTCTAATAAGATCTTCAGTAGTAGAACATCTGGGGGCTAATTCTGGCAGTCGTGTTGGAATACTTTTCGATTCGAAAGCAATTTTATTTCTAATTCTTTGAGTTATTTTATTCCTAATTCTTTGAGTTGAGTTAATTCATAATGTACTCATGTGATCGATGTTGCAGTTTTTGAATCGGAAAAGAATCTTCTTGCAGTGGTTCCATAATTTGGAGGGTGCACCGGTAGGCTAGCTGGTAGTGGGCTAGTCTATCAGCGCAGGGGTTGGGGGTTCGATTCCCGCCAGAGACTCTGGTCTCCTGCAGACAAGCGTATAGCTTCGCGGGATCAGCATAGGTAATATTAAAAAAAACAAAATTTGAATTTCCTTCTCCTTGTTTTGGCTAGTCAATTATAAGGCCTAGCTGAAATTTGTTTTTTTGTCTGCTTCATTTTTTCCACTTTTTTGTTTTTTCTCACTGTTTCGCCTAACGGACCAATTTTCAAATCATAACCCAATTTAAGAATATGCTCCATAAAGCGAATTCTGGGCATGAAGAAGGGACATTCCAAATTCGTATGCTTCATTGAAACTACCGTCTTGATGGGGGTTGGCTTAATTGACTTGATGTCTTTTGGCACATGGTGCAGCTTGATGAAAACTTTGCTTCGGTTAAAGCTTGTGCAACTTTTCCATTAATCATTGTAAGGAACTATTGAAAATTAATTTCAATGCATTGGTCTTCAAATTTATATATTGCCGGTTGAAGTTCTTTAACTTGATCTTTTATTTTTCGAACTTCTTCAGTTTCCTTTTTGTAAACAATACTCTGCAATGCTTTATTGGGGAGGGAATTACATTTTTTTCATACATCCATTTCTGTAGCTTTACGGCTCTTAGCCAATATAAGATTTTCTTAAACGTAATAAAACGAAAGATACCATCAATAAGTGAGCATCAGATATATTTTCTGAATGACATTGCTTGTATTGTTTCTGACCAGAGCTTCCCTCACATCCCCATTTAGAAATTAAAGTGATGCTGCAATTTTTAAGTTTTTTTATACAGTCAGCATCAAGTGTATTTAATAATCGTTCTGCAGTGTGTTTGATAAGATCCTGCAAGTTTACTTCTACTGAACTTGAAGTTACACTAATAGCCGTTTGTAAAGCTAAGCACTCTTTTTTGACAGAAACTAAATCTCGATATGCTGGAAAAATTCCACAATGTTTTTCATTGGTTTGCTTTTGCAATTCAGTTTCTTCAGTTGGTGTAGGCATACTGTTTAAAATCTTCTTTCGTCTGGGACTCGCTTCCAATATTTTTTTTTTTTAATTATTTAAATTTTAGTTTTTTTTTTATTTTGCGTTGGTTGAATTTGATGCAGAAATGAATCCTTTATGATACTATGAGAAATTTCTTCATTGATATTTGCAAGCTTAGGTTAGGTTTCATTTTCAGCCGTGGGTCCATTGATTAGTTCCCGTTGTGTTACCATGTCACACCGTCTCCCAACGGTCTTATGTTCCCTGGCTGCTTATATTCTCACTCAGCCACCCAATCGATTCAATAAAATAGTGGATCCTGTTTAAATCAATATTAGAGAGACACGTCTTGTCTCCAAGGGTTCTTTGACCAAACAGTTTAAGTCTCAGATCTCGGAAAGCCGGACAATGACACATAAGATGTTCCGTTGACTCTTCCTCCTCCTCGTTACCGCAACTTCTACATAGGTCATTGTAACGGAGCCCTAGCCTTTGGACGTGCCTTCCAATGGGTCAGTGGTCAGTTATAACCGTAATAAGGTTCCTGAGGTGATGTCTGGACAGCTGTAATGCCCGCCTAGTCCTTTTTTCATCGAGCCATCTCTTACCGGCAATAAGATGAAACTTGTGTGAAATAAGTTTCTTACTCCTTGGAAGCGAAACACCTATATCATATGTTGAATCGTTTTGATTCAAAATGGTGCCTGCATGCGCCACAGAATCCGCCATGCAGTTTCCATGTATGTTCCTGTATCCGGGGTCCCACTTAAGGGTAACCACTGAATGTTTCGCTATGTCCTCTAGAGACATCCGGCACTCTTGAACAATTCTCGATGTGATGAACACATTTTCCAGGGATCTTATGGCCGCCTTGCTATCGGTAATAATGTGAATATGCCTGCCATATATTTCTCCGTACCAAATGGGCCTCGCGGCTGTGTATATGGCCATTATTTCGGCCTGAATGACACTGCAGTGATTTGGCAGCCTTATGGGAATACTCCAGTTTTGATGTTCGGAGTACATACCAGAACCAACACCATACAGTGCCTTAGCACCGTATGAATCATAGTTAACCACGTTACCAAAATATTACCAGTTACCCAAAATGACTGTGGTGAAGCCAGGATCAAAGATTGGCTCAGGTGTGACATAATCAACGTCACTGTGCCAATTTATTTCAAACTGGATTTTAGCATGTCCGACATTGTAATCCTTCCATGCTCTAGTGGCCCTTTCCCTACGTTGCCACAATCAAGTAATTACTTGCAAGTAGTGTATACATATTTCTAACGAAAATCAGGAGAAATGTTAAAAAAAAACCCAAAAATTTTTTGAGTTACTACACAGCACAGTGCAAGTTAATTTTTAAAATGTCAACAACTAAACTACTAGCAAAACTTCAATTTTTCAATTGTTACAGAAGTGTTGCCAAGTAGTCAATATTTAACGTTTCCTATAGACACATTATTTGGTTATATATATTTTTATAAAAAGGTGATACTATTGTTAAAACTTCCCTTCAAAATTATCCTCTTTGCTATTTCAAAATATTCTTCATATACATGTTTTTTTATATATTATAAATACATACATAGAAAGTCAGCTAAAAACATAATTTTTATTTTACTAAGTACTAGTAAAAAGTACAAAAGGCATCCACGGTAACACTGTTCCTTTATTTCTCATTTTACTTTCTGCAGGTGCAAGTGGTTATGGAGTTTGGAGGATAAGCACCCTGGTCACTTGCAAGCTTGCGTCTTCGTGACCTTTCACTACAATTGTAAATTGGTTTTGCCGGTGGATCCACTTCATCGGTTTCTTGGACGATTATCGACTTCTTAAAATTAAATTGATTTGTTAACGATATTTGGTTTCACAAGTAAAACCTTTTCTCGTTTTTAGACTATTTCACGTAAATGAAAAAAATTTTATCTTATGAATTTTAATTTCTTGTTCGTTGCAAAATTTAAAGAATGGATTATTCTCGGTTTGAAAAACTGCAGTCGAAACCAAAAACTGTCAAACAAAAAACGAAAATGTATGCACAACTTTTCGCTTTTTGAGTTGGGGTTTGACAGCGACTGTTTAAATTTAATGAATCATAAGTAAAAGCAATAGCTTTTTTGGCCAATTTCACTTCTTTGAAACATAGAAACCCCTTTTTTAAATAAAAACGTAATCTTTTATAAGCATTACTTTGAAACATAAAAAACCCTGCTTTCACACTTTTTAAAAGAACAACAAATAAATTAACGGCAAGAAATTAACAGGTGACATATACTTAGCTAATTTTACAGTTTACAGTAGTTTTTTTTAATCATTAACCTTCTACTTGAATTTTTTTAAATTAAGATGCAATTTTCCGGTATTAAAACTATGTAGTTTATGTGCAGCTATTTACTAATGTTTAATATTTTTAATTTAAATTACTCAGAAATCTAGCGTGTTAGTGAATTTATGTCGCCTATTCGTTTTGCAGCATCCGTTCAGCAACAATAAATTCATAAAATGGCATAAAAGCAATTTTAAATTTTTTCCAAATTAACCTGAAGTGCAGATAATTTATGTGGCCGGAACTTATTTAATAGTCGCCGAAAATTATTTAATAGTTCACCACCTTTGAACCCAATATCTTACCTTGTGGCACAGAAATTTCTGTAGTTCGCAAGGTCGGAGCCGGTCGGTGTACAATTGGGTATAGAAATGTAAGTTAGCATCCGGACTACAAGCGAGCATAGAGTTAAGAAGATAAACTAATACACAAAACTTATTCTGTCAAAACAAAAAAGTTATGAGCATTTAAACTATAAAAATTTACTAAGAAATTCATAACTATAACCAAATACTGAGAAAGTCCATTTTGGACCACCCTGTTCTCAATGAAAAAGTTAAAGTAGGGCTAAAATTTTTTGGTTGAGGCTAACTAGCTAGTATTTACTTTCATATGAATAAAATAATTTTAAAATTGGAGAACATAAAAAATAATAACATGGCCGCCTTCTCAAAATATGAACTAGAGTGCGACGACCACTTTGGCGAAAGGTACAACATAAAAAATCAACATAAATTAGCCAATTCGTAAATATCATTAAAATAAACTTATGGAACACTTAATTGGGAATATTATTTATAAAATAAGGTATAAATCACCCTTGTGGGTCTCCCAGTTTGGCCACAGTGGGGTAAGCATCCCTCAGAGAACCACTGAAATACCCTACAACATAAAAAATCAACATAAATCAGCCAATTCGTAAATATCATTAAAATAAACTTATGGAACACTTAATTGGGAATATTATCTATAAAATAAGGTATAAATCACCCTTGTGGGTCTCCCAGTTTGGTCACAGTGGGGTAAGCATCCCTCAGAGAACCACTGAAATACCCTACAACATAAAAAATCAACATAAATCAGCCAATTCGTAAATATCATTAAAATAAACTTATGGAACACTATCTATTAAATAAGGTAATTTTTATTTCCATACCTTGCACATTTTGTTTTCACTACTACTGCTTGTTGTATTTCTTTTACATACATATATCGTTTTCACTTCTGTTGTTGATTTTTACATATATCGTTTTCACTTGTGTTCTTGATTTTTACATAAATCGATTTCTCTTGTGTTCTTGTTTATATAAAATTTGTTTGTATCATGTTGGCCACTAAATGCCGCCCACCTTGCAACTTTCGTCCGAGCTTGTCGGAAAACTAGTTAGAAACTTGTTGTGAAAAACTGTCAACAGTGCCAACGATCCAAAATAACACGACACGCCAAGAGTGGTTTAGAGACGTTGCAATACCGGATAAAAGATTCTAGCACATAAATATCGATTAAGTCGGTCCTTTACCGTTATCTAATAACTGTGCGTACTGTTTAACTAGCTAAGATAAGTATTCACGATGGATCGAATCTATTCGTGAGTAACGGACATCACAGACGAAACCGTGGCAAAAGCATTATTGAGTGGTTGGATAAGTCGATTTGGCGTGCCAAAATTCATAACAACTGACAAGGGTCGACAATTCGAGAGCACCCTATTTAATCGCCTTTCGAAAATGATATGCATTAGGCATATCCATACAACTCTATACCACTCTCCGTTCTAATGGCCTTATAGATTTAGGTGTGTCAATAGCCGAAATAGTGTACGGACAAGCAATCAGGCTACCAGGAGACTTCCTAATAGATGAACCTAACGTCCAGATTATCGAGAACGACTTATTGGCAAAGCTTCAACAACACTTTGAAAGTTTACGCCCAACTGCAACTACACAACATGGCAGAAAGGCGTTTTATATACCCAAGGACTTACGTTTTTGTAATTTCGTCTTCCTCAGAGATGATACAGTACACGCTCTTTTGAAAGCCCCGTACGGCGGTCCCTTTGAGGTCTTTGAAAGATATCCCAAAACACACAAAAAAAAAGTAGGAACGAAATCAAAAACAGTATCGGTAGATCGACTGAAGCCAGCCTACATCCCTATGGAAATTTCAGAATTGGATAAAAGTTGCTTAAGGCCTCGCAAGGTTCGATTTTTGAATCAACTTCCAAATTCTGGATACCACGATTCTGGAAGGGGGTGGTGTAGCATGCACGCCCACTCGTTGAAGATCTGGCAACTATGGCCTTGACACCTCATTTTGTATTTTAACAGCATTTTGAATTAAACGAACTATTTGAAGTCGCACAGTAGCGCCTTTTCCTAAAACCCGTGGCAAAAATACAAAATTTGATGACAAAATTTTGTGAAATGAGTGAATACATCGTATAAAGAGCTACTTACTGATCACAATTCAAAAACATTTTCCTTAATAAGATAAAAATTATAGGTGGTGGAGTTGCTCAAAGTCGACAATTTTTTAGAAAGCAAAAAAAAAAAGGTATTTCGAAGAAGAAAAAATGCATTTTAAAATTGAAGTGTCAGAAGTTTTGCCGTTTGATCACTACTTTTTTGGTATGTTTTTATAGGTGTGTTTATTTTTTATTAAAATAAGTAACAAAATGATCATCAGATACCCAACTCTTTTTGCAGTAGCCGGTTTTCAGATAACCTATATTTAAGTAATTTTTACAAATAAAATAGAGCAAATTAAAAAATGCCCAAAAATGGTCTCGCCCATATTTTCTTAGCATATTTGCTCCACAGTACTTTAAATAATTTAACTTAGGTTGGCCACAACAAGTTGCAGCTTTAATTGGGATAAAAATTTTGTAAATTTTAAATTTACTCTCTCATTGCAAGTTTCTGCTAGTAAAGTAAATGAACACACCTAAAGATGTGTTCAAAATGGGAAAATGCTCTCCAAATGTTTTTTCATTGCAATTTTTTATTTATTTAAATTTAAAAACACCTATTATAATAATAGGAAGTTAGTTTCAAAACCTTTTTTAATACTTAGTTAAATCTATATTGCAGCTGTATAATCTAGTTACTTTTTTTGTTGCTCAAATAAGGTAGTTTATACCAGAGTGCGAAATAAACTTTACACTAACGTAGTGTACTTGTCTTACAACACAAATTCTCAATCTTATTTTTGTGTTTGTGAATTTGTACACAAACAAAAAATTTTGTACCAGGGATGTCATACACAATTGTGTAAGCAAAACTCACATCTACGCTTACGCTCTTTTATTTTGCGAGCGTAAAATATAATTGTTTACTGCAAAACACTCTCATTCAGCGGGAAATATCGCACGGCCTGTTTTGAGGCCTCTAAACAGAAATAATATGTTTATTATTTATTATCTTTGCTTCTGTTTTTAACATTGTACAATGATTTTAAAAAAATTAAAAATATTGGAAAGAATTTAGATATTTTAATTAGGCTTAAGTTCATTGAATTTAATTTGCATTAAATTATTTTTATGAAGAAAGGAATTTTTACAACATGGAAGATTAATTAAAATTGTTATTGATAATTTTCATTCTTGACTGACCTGGGATTCGAGGTCGAAACATGTCAGGGTAACCAGCCGCCTGGGTTCGAATCACACGCCAGACAGCCTGGCTTCGAATCCCAGGTCAGTCAAGAATGAAAATTATCAATAACAATTTTAATTAATCTTCCATGTTGTAAAAATTCCTTTCTTCATAAAAATAATTTAATGCAAATTAAATTCAATGAACTTAAGCCTAATTAAAATATCTAAATTTGGATTAAAAACCATTAACAGTTCAATAAAATTAACCACAATACTAATTATTGTTAACAGCTAAGGCACGAGCTATGTTTACATTTGTCCTTCAAGTTGTGCTGAAAAAAGGTCAACTAGAAAAAAGAAAGACAAAAACAGGAAAAACAAAAAAAAAAAAAAAAAAAAAAAATGTACTTTGGACTTCAAGAAGAATTCTTGACAAAAGTACGAAAAAAAAACAGAAGTAAGGAAAAACATGTGAGATCAATTAAAAATGGATAATCATTCAAAAAAGCAAATTTCGATCTACCAAAGGTTAAAATACAATTTGGTTTAAGGATTGATGTTTGACTACTGACGTCAGCAGTCTTCGATGGCTGCGAGTGTAAGACGGCAAATCCCTTTGAGAAGACCTAGTGGTTGAGGTCGAAACATGTCAGGGTAACCAGCCGCCTGGGTTCGAATCACACGCCAGACAGCCTGGCTTCGAATCCCAGGTCAGTCAAGAATGAAAATTATCAATAACAATTTTAATTAATCTTCCATGTTGTAAAAATTCCTTTCTTCATAAAAATAATTTAATGCAAATTAAATTCAATGAACTTAAGCCTAATTAAAATATCTAAATTTGGATTAAAAACCATTAACAGTTCAATAAAATTAACCACAATACTAATTATTGTTAACAGCTAAGGCACGAGCTATGTTTACATTTGTCCTTCAAGTTGTGCTGAAAAAAGGTCAACTAGAAAAAAGAAAGACAAAAACAGGAAAAACAAAAAAAAAAAAAAAAAAAATGTACTTTGGACTTCAAGAAGAATTCTTGACAAAAGTACGAAAAAAAAAAAAAAAAAAAAAAAAAAAAACAGAAGTAAGGAAAAACATGTGAGATCAATTAAAAATGGATAATCATTCAAAAAAGCAAATTTCGATCTACCAAAGGTTAAAATACAATTTGGTTTAAGGATTGATGTTTGACTACTGACGTCAGCAGTCTTCGATGGCTGCGAGTGTAAGACGGCAAATCCCTTTGAGAAGACCTAGTGGTTGAGGTCGAAACATGTCAGGGTAACCAGCCGCCTGGGTTCGAATCACACGCCAGACAGCCTGGCTTCGAATCCCAGGTCAGTCAAGAATGAAAATTATCAATAACAATTTTAATTAATCTTCCATGTTGTAAAAATTCCTTTCTTCATAAAAATAATTTAATGCAAATTAAATTCAATGAACTTAAGCCTAATTAAAATATCTAAATTTGGATTAAAAACCATTAACAGTTCAATAAAATTAACCACAATACTAATTATTATTGGAAAGAATTGTATAAGGTTGTAAAAAGACTTCAAATATTGTCAAGTGCTCAATTTTTCCAAAAAAAAGCAAAGTTTCTGCGAAATGCTGGTTCCAAATTAAATTTATTTAAATAATAACTTATTGTGTCTGTCCATAACTCAAAATTGTTCGATAATTGTATTATTATTAATTGCTCTAAAGTCTTCATAGCAAAATATGTATGTTAATTAGGCCTAGTAATAGGCCTCGCAACCGCAGATTTCTCCCGCTGGGAATGTAAGAGACAAGAGTAAGCGCACCAACACAATCATAATTGACACCACTGTTTTGTACACAACTTTTGTGAGCTGATGAACACATACACTTAGATAATTCACCGAACTTATTTTAGAGTACGTGTTAAGTTCTTATGAGGTACTTATTCTGTATTATTTTAGTGAACACGTAGTGAACTTTTAGCTAACATGATGAAATTTTTGAAATAATAAATCAGAGTTCGAAAATAAACAGTAAAGTACAGCAAGTTAAAGTACCACACAGTTTTTTTTCATTTTTGTTTGTGAATTTTTATACAAACAAAATATGGTACACAACTATTGTGAGCTGACGAACAGAAACACTTAGATAACTTACTGAACTTATCGAAGAGTCCGTGTTAAGTTCTTTTGAGGCACTTATTCTGTATTTTTTAGTGAACACGTAGTGAACTTTTAGCTAAAATGACATTTTTTAGTGTTTGCATAGTTAACATTTATTGTACTTACTTTTTTTTAACGGAAATATTTAAAATAAATCCTCTGTATGTATGGAAAAGAAAATAAGAAATATAATATGGTTCGTTCATTTATTGAAAAAAACCCCAAAATATTTTTTGAAGTTGAGTTTTATAACAGGAGTGCAAAAGTATACTAACTAATGTTTTAGTAAAATATAGTATTTATATCAATGTTTATAACAGTCGCTCAAAAATAGAGTAAAAAAACAAGTGCGCTTGTATTTTGATGAAATTTCTTTAAATCCATTAAAGTAAATATTATTACGTTACTGAATTTTCAATAACGTTTTTGGTTTATTTCCTTTATAATAAACCTCTTGAGTTCTTTTATTGCAACTTTAATAAAATAAATAAAACATTTTACTTTATAGCTGTACTATAAACTGTTCACGCCACTTTATTTAGAACTTAGTCAATTATACCACTAATAATTGCGATGTACACACTTAAATAATCGTACTAATACTGAATCTCGATGCCAACCTTCGCGAGTATTTATACTCTGTTCGCTGACATCTAGATGTCTCTAGAGCATTCGACTCGTCGAAATGTCTGTAACATTTTCGACATTTCTGGGCGAATCGAGATTTTATTATCTTACAGCTAATATCATTATGCATTAACACTGTGGCTGAATTTAAATTGATTTATACATCAATAAACTAAAGCATACTTTATGGGTTAAAAATAATCTTAACACTATTAGTTATCTTGTAACGTAGAAATATAATTCATACTCACACGTACATAATTCATATTTCCACGCACATACTTATTTTATTTTATTATTAGTTTTAGTTCTTTTTTTTTATACTTTTAGTTATTATTTTTAGTTTAGTTTATTATTTTATATTATTATTTTATTGAGTCCCCATACTGTAACACCAACCTACTCACAAACACACATCGTATTACCAGTTCTTGTTATTACATACACACGAACACACATTGCTGCATTGACGGTGCATTGGTTTAGCCAGTGTTTGTTTGTTACACAGCTAGCGTAATAATTCTCATGCGGTTTATCGGTGTATTGACATAAGTAGCAAAGGTTTTGTCACAGTAGGGGCGATTTTTACAAGACAAGAAACCGCCCTACAAGTGTCGGAAGTTGGAAGTACAATTGACGAGCCGACTGATTTCACGAAGGTGAACTCGGTTGTATATTTTACTAAAGGTTAGGTATCAAATAAATTTCATCGCGGCTTCGGCTGGCGGTTCTCACAAGTGGCTTCGTGTCGCCTGTTCTCACAAGTGGCCTCGTGTCGCCTGTTCTCACAAGTGGCCTCGTGTCGCCTGTTCTCACAAGTGGCCTCGTGTCGCCTGTTCTCACAAGTGGCTTCGTGTCGCTTGTTCTAACAAGTGGCTTCGTTTCGCCTGTTCTCACAAGTGGCTTCGTGTCGCCTGTTCTCACAAGTGGCTTCGTGGCGCCTGTTGTCACAAGTGGCTTCGTGTCGCCTGTTCTCACAAGTAGCTTCGTGTCGCCTGTTCTCACAAGTGGCCTCGTGTCGCCTGTTCTCACAAGTGGCTTCGTGTCGCCTGTTCTCACAAGTGGTCTCGTGTCGCCTGTTCTCACAAGTGGCTTCGTGCCGCCTGTTCCCCTAGTAGTATTGTTATCGTAGAATAAGTTATAGCATAAAGTTTATGTAGTAGTTAGGCACTAGCTGTAAGAACCATTGTACGTATTATATATACCATTAATACGACGAACGTGTGGCCCGAAGTAGCAGCCGAGGGAAAAGCCGAGCCGAATACCAATCACGCCGAACCCGCCGAACAGCCTAGCCGAACGTTACCGCCGATCCGAATTTACCGAAGACGAATGCTGTACCTCGGGTGCCGATCAACACACGATCACTCAGGCCGAACACATCCCTATCAAAGTTGTCGTAGTTATCGTATTGCATGAATTGTAATTAAATTATTTAAGAGAAAACAATAAAGAAAATATTGAATTCAACCCCCGAAAGGGTAAATATATCGTCTTCTCACTTAAGGTTAGTGGATCCGTAAGTACACCCTGGACTCGTCTGAGTTACCTCAGCCGATGAATAAAACCACGTTACAATCTATAACAATAATTTGTACTAGAAAACTCTGTACAGTGGGTTTACATTAGAAATATGCGAAACTAATACTATAACATTTTAAACTAATAAAATTACTAATTAAATAAACTTATTCTTAACTAAAGTTACTTTCGTAACAATATTATAAGGGTAGACATTTTTATGCGTGGGTGTGTTGATCAGAGTTTTAGACGCATTTTGTTGTGTTTTTGGTATATTAAATTGTTGATGCGAATGGATGTATTCAAAATAGATAAACCAATTGCGATATTGTAATAGCAGGTAAACGCAAATATGCAGCAGAGAAAAGAACATTGTAAGTAAAGATCAGTTGTAAAGTGTCAAGAGCGTGCGTAGGTGTAAATATATATAATTGTTTGTGCACATTTGTAAGTGATTAATGAAGCATCGAAAATTGTTGTAGTGCTTTGCATTACCCCAGTTAAAAAAAACTGCTCTTATTTTATATGATTTGAATTTTTTAGCTTAATATCTGTTGTTGTTTTCTATATTCATACATAAATTTTAGGTACATCTTTTTTATTTACTATTGTTACGAAAGTAACTTTAGTTAAGAATAACTTTAGTTTATTAGTAATTTTATTAGTTTAAAATGTTATTGTATAAGTTTCGCATATTTTTAATGTAAACCCACTGTTCAGAATTTTGTAGTACAAATGTAATGTTATGATTGTTATAGATAAATGTATAACATAATAGTGTT
Organism: Pollenia amentaria; assembly: GCA_943735925.1. Taxonomy (NCBI): domain Eukaryota; kingdom Metazoa; phylum Arthropoda; class Insecta; order Diptera; family Polleniidae; genus Pollenia; species Pollenia amentaria. The sequence goes on from OX031007.1 coordinate 125,841,308, forward strand.
GAGATTATCTTTAACCCATAAAGTATGCTTTAGTTTATTGATGTATAAATCAATTCAAATTCAGCCACAGTGTTAATGCATAATGATATTCGCTGTAAGATAATAAAATCTCGATTCGCCCAGAAATTTCGAAAATGTTACAGACATTTCGACGAGTAGAATGCTCTAGAGACATCTAGATGTCAGCGAACAGAGTATAAATACTCGCGAAGGTTGGCATCGATAATCAGTATTAGTACGATTATTTAAGTGTGCACATCGCAATTATAAGTAGTAAAATTGACTAAGTTCTAAATAAAGTGGCGTGAATAGTTTATAGTACATCTAAAAAGTAAAGTGTTTAAAGTGTTTTATTTATTTTTTTAAAGTTGCAATAAAAGAACTCAAGAGGTTTATTATAAAGGAAATAAACCAAAAACGTTATTAAAAAAGGCAGTAACGTAACAATTGGTGTCAGAAGTGAAATTGCAAAAATAAAATAAATTTCTAAAAAAAAAATAAAAATAAAAAAAAAATAGACAGCAATGAAATTTGAAGAACTTAAACTGGATCAGCTCAAGAAAGAATTGAGCAAGATAGATCTACCAACTGCAGGAAATAAAGCAGAGCTGCAGAAGAGGTTAATAGATGAATTCGAACGACGCAATATTGACATTGGTAGCCACGAAATCGAGGATAAAGAAGAAATAGAGGTATGTACACGTGCAGTTGCTAGCAGTATGGATTTAAACACAATGTTTGCTGCTATGATGGCAAAAATGGAAAAAATGTCGGAGGAAAATTCTAGAAAAATGGATGAAAACTCTAGAGCTATTCTTGATGAAACTTCTAGAAAAATGGACGATAATTCCAGAAGCATGGTAATGATGATAAAAGAAAATTCTACCGATATTCTGGCTGGAATACAAGAAAATTCTAGAATTACAAATGAGAAACTTCTTCAAGAGATTTCCAGTGAAATAAATGAAAGAGTAAATGAAATGGAAATACAATTTAACCATAAGCTGTCTGATGTAAAAACTCAAGTCTCGGATGTGAAAACACAAGTCACGGATGTAATAACACAAGTCACGGTTTTTGATGAAAAACTACACCATCTGGAAGCAAGAGTTAATAACATTCAATGCCAGGAGGCAGCGGTGCGGGTTATACCAGAAGTTTCTAGTAGAATAAAGGCCCCTTGTTTTGATGGTAGTGTGCCATTTAATGTTTTTAAGTTCCAGTTTGATACAGTTGCTAACAGAAATGCATGTAACAGTGATGAAAAGACCATAGAGTTAATTCTTGCTTTAAAGGGGACTGCGGCTGAAGTTCTAGAAAGCGTTCCAACTAGTTGCAGAAACTATGATGACATTATGGTAGCACTGCAACGTAAGTATGGTGGTGAACACAGAAAAGAGATATACAAAATGGAGTTGCGAGGCAGAGTGCAAAAGGCAAACGAAATTTTACAGGATTTCGCACTCGAGATAGAGCGTTTGGTGCAGCTTACGTACCCTGGGGAAAATCATCCATTTTTGGATAATTTTAAAACGGAGGCATTTGTAAACGGTATTCGGGATGCGGAAATAAAAATTGCGGTATGTACATCACAAAAGCCTACATTTGCAGAGACTGTTTCATTTGCCCTAGCCCAGGAAACTGCTAGAATTATTTCAAGACTACAAGTAGGCAAAGTCCGAAGGCTCGAGACCGCCAATGATGAAAGGGATATTGTGCAGGATATAAAAGAGGCAGTTATGCAAGCTTTAAGCAAGAAGCAAAGTAAAACTAAAGTAAAATGCTTTAACTGCGGAAAAATTGGTCACATGCAGAGAAACTGTAAAGCACAAAAGAAACGTTCAAGATCTGCTTCACCGCCCAGAAATAACCAGCGGGCTAACCACCACTCATCGCAGGAGTCACCGTTAAACTAAAAAGAGATAGCACTGCGGGGCATGAGCTAGCTCCCACATCTAAGGGCCCCACAATCTCCATCTCAGTAATGCAACAGAATAACAGAAGTCTTACTGCTGGTGGCAATTTTTCACGTTCAAGGGCGAGTAACTGTCTTACATGTGCCTTGATTTCGTATCCAACATCAAGGGGAATTTCAACATTACGCCAAGTCATAATTTGTTGACCCATATCCAGTTGAATACCTTGTCCAATCATAAAATCTGAGCCAAGGATTACTTCATCTACAATATCAGCCACAATGAACACATGGTGGGCGCTTGTGTTGGCCATACCTAATTTAGCTTTTACTTTCCCATAGACAATGGCAGGCTCCCCAGTAGCTGTTCGCAGACTTACACCACATAGTGGTTCGATGGACTGTTGTATTAAATCAGGCCTAATTATTGAATGAGATGCCCCAGTGTCCACAGTCAGAACCCGTTTTTGACCGTTGATATAGCCACAAGCAGTAAGATTTCTGTTATTCTGTTGCATTACTGAGATTGTGGGGCCCTTAGATGTGGGAGCTAGCTCATGCCCCGCAGTGCTAGCTCTTTTTAGTTTAACGGTGACTCCTGCGATGAGTGGTGGTTAGCCCGCTGGTTGTTTCTGGGCGGTGAAGCAGATCTTGAACGTTTCTTTTGTGCTTTACAGTTTCTCTGCATGTGACCAATTTTTCCGCAGTTAAAGCATTTTACTTTAGTTTTACTTTGCTTCTTGCTTAAAGCTAGCATAACTGCCTCTTTTATATCCTGCACAATATCCCTTTCATCATTGGCGGTCACATCGAGCCTTCGCACTTTGCCTACTTGTGGTCTTGAAATAATTCTAGCAGTTTCCTGGGCTAGGGCAAATTAAACAGTCTCTGCAAATGTAGGCTTTTGTGATGTACATACCTCAATTTTTATTTCCGCATCCCGAATACCGTTTACAAATGCCTCCGTTTTAAAATTATCCAAAAATTTATGATTTTCCCCAGGGTACGTAAGCTGCACCAAACGCTCTATCTCGAGTGCGAAATCCTGTAAAGTTTCGTTTGCCTTTTGCACTCTGCCTTGCAACTTCATTTTGTATATCTCTTTTCTGTGTTCACCACCATACTTACGTTGCAGTGCTACCATAATGTCATCATAGTTTCTGCAACTAGTTGGAACGCTTTCTAGAACTTCAGCCGCAGTCCCCTTTAAAGCAAGAATTAACTCTATGGCCTTTTCATGACTGTTCCATGCATTTCTGTTAGCAACTGTATCAAACTGGAACTTAAAAACATTAAATGGCACACTACCATCAAAACAAGGGGCCTTTATTCTACTAGAAACTTCTGGTATAACCCGCACCCGAAAATGTTGCAGACATTTCGACGAGTAGAATGCTCTAGAGACATCTAGATGTCAGCGAACAGAGTGAAAATACTCGCGAAGGTTGGCATCGAGATTCAGTATTAGTACGATTATTTAAGTGTGTACATCGCAATTATTAGTGGTATAATTGACTAAGTTCTAAATAAAATGGCGTGAACAGTTTATAGTACAGCTATAAAGTAAAGTGTTTAAAGTGTTTTATTTATTTTATTAAAGTTGCAATAAAAGAACTCAAGAGGTTTATTATAAAGGAAATAAACCAAAAATTTTATTAAAAAAGGCAGTAACGTAACACTATTTTATGTGTGCACTTGCGTGGACATTATTAAGCAATAATTATAGCGCCCACCTCGTCAGATGTAAAAACCCAAATTAAAGAATTTTCGGTTCTCTTATTATGCATTTTTAGCGATCATTTGGCTGAAAAGAAAGTACCCATGATGCCGCGAAATAAAAACAATATTTTGCACAATAATTCTAATGTATAATTGGCTGTGCACATTTGTAAGTGGGAAATAAGCGTCGAAAATTGTTGTTTTGATATGCGTTACTTGATTTTTTTTAAGAAACATAAAAAAACATTTTTATGACGACAGGTAATACCTAAGATCACATTGTGAATTGGATTACTTAGCTGAAATTAATTTACCAACTAATTTTCATACAAAATCCGTTTCATAAACCCTTTATTAACCTGTTTTATTTTTTATAAATATGGCTGTAAGTATATGGGGGATTTCATGTGACTCAACTTTTGAAATCGATGTCTTCCGATTTGGATGAAATTTGCACTAAGGTGAGTCTTATTGGATAGTAGTTTAGACACAATATTTCAACAAGATCGGTCAAAAAGTTTCTGAGTTAGAGGGGGCCAAAATTTGACATTTTGGCAAAACAGGTGTTCTTTCTCATCCATATAACTTATTATCTATTGGTGTTAGCAAAATTTGTCCCAAACAAATTAGATAGCTATTTCTTCAATCTTTCGAAAAATTTTTTTTTTGTTTTTTTTAGTATTTTTAAATTGTTTTTTTTTTAAATTTAAATTTTTTTTTAAGCGGGTACTTTTTTTTTTGCTCAAAAGAAAGCTTAGGGGACTTCCTTTAAGATAGTTCTGGTCGTTTTTTGGGCCGCGAGTGGGTTATGTAAAAAAAAAATAATTTCTAAATCAAGACGAAGATTTTTTAATTTTTAGCATATGCACTATTTTGAATTTGTTCCTATTTGTGTGTTATTGTTTCTAAAATCTTAAAAATAAAACTTATGCTGAGAAACTAGACAAATTAACCTTTCCGACGGTATATAACATACATAACTAGCAGTTCATACCCTCGATACTGTAATACCCACAATATGTTAATCCCAGGAATAAAAAAACCTTTTTTCTATAGAGATGTTGACAAATTAAATGTTTCATTTATTTGTAATAATAATTAAATTAATATAAAATAATAAAAATAAAAAGAAAAGGATAAATAATCTAAAAAAATTTAATATTAATCACATTAGATCCTTTTATATCATAACTACATATTTTTACACTTGATTTATTGTAGCTAATGAAAAGTGTTTAAGTTTTGCAAAAACTCAAATACCCAATCTTACCTCCTCTTACCACAAATATAGTTGGCTCACTTTTGACAACGGATGGTATAAATTTTGGTATTTTTATACCGTATTTTTCCCTCTGTATCTATCTATCTTCTATCTATCTATCTATCTTCTTCTATCTTCTTCTATCTATCTATCTATATAAAAATGGATTATGTATGTTTGTTTGTATGTTTGTTTGTTTGTTTGTCGCTTTATAGACTCCGAAACTACTGAACCGATTTTCCTGAAATTTTTACAGTAACATCACGTGAGCCCTAAAAATAAAATAGGATACTTATTTTTTCGATAGGGGCAGGGGAATTGGTACCCCCCATAGGATGCCAATATTAATTATCGCACGATTTTCCTGAAATTTTTACAGTAACATCACGTGAGCCCTAAAAATAAAATAGGCTACTTATTTTTTCGATAGGGGCAGGGGAATTGGTACCCCCCATAGGATGCCAATATTAATTATCGCACGATTTTCCTGAAATTTTTACAGTAACATCACGTGAGCCCTAAAAATAAAATAGGCTACTTATTTTTTCGATAGGGGCAGGGGAATTGGTACCCCCCATAGGATGCCAATATTAATTATCGCACGATTTTCCTGAAATTTTTACAGTAACATCACGTGAGCCCTAAAAATAAAATAGGCTACTTATTTTTTCGATAGGGGCAGGGGAATTGGTACCCCCCATAGGATGCCAATATTAATTATCGCACGATTTTCCTGAAATTTTTACAGTAACATCACGTGAGCCCTAAAAATAAAATAGGCTAATTATTTTTTCGATAGGGGCAGGGGAATTGGTACCCCCCATTGGATGCCAATATTAATTATCGCACGATTTTCCTGAAATTTTTACAGTAACATCACGTGAGCCCTAAAAATAAAATAGGCTACTTATTTTTTCGATAGGGGCAGGGGAATTGGTACCCCCCATAGGATGCCAATATTAATTATCGCACGATTTTCCTGAAATTTTTACAGTAACATCACGTGAGCCCTAAAAATAAAATAGGCTACTTATTTTTTCGATAGGGGCAGGGGAATTGGTACCCCCCATAGGATGCCAATATTAATTATCGCACGATTTTCCTGAAATTTTTACAGTAACATCACGTGAGCCCTAAAAATAAAATAGGCTACTTATTTTTTCGATAGGGGCAGGGGAATTGGTACCCCCCATAGGATGCCAATATTAATTATCGCACGATTTTCCTGAAATTTTTACAGTAACATCACGTGAGCCCTAAAAATAAAATAGGCTACTTATTTTTTCGATAGGGGCAGGGGAATTGGTACCCCCCATAGGATGCCAATATTAATTATCGCACGATTTTCCTGAAATTTTTACAGTAACATCACGTGAGCCCTAAAAATAAAATAGGCTACTTATTTTTTCGATAGGGGCAGGGGAATTGGTACCCCCCATTGGATGCCAATATTAATTATCGCACGATTTTCCTGAAATTTTTACAGTAACATCACGTGAGCCCTAAAAATAAAATAGGCTACTTATTTTTTCGATAGGGGCAGGGGAATTGGTACCCCCCATAGGATGCCAATATTAATTATCGCACGATTTTCCTGAAATTTTTACAGTAACATCACGTGAGCCCTAAAAATAAAATAGGCTACTTATTTTTTCGATAGGGGCAGGGGAATTGGTACCCCCCATAGGATGCCAATATTAATTATCGCATATCTTAAGAGCCGCTGCACGCATTTTGCTGAACTTTTTGTAGTAGGATCTTCTGAGCCCCGGAATTGAAATAAAATAGCAGCGGGGGTATAGGAATACCCCATAGGACGCCAATGTTTAACATCGCATATCTTAAGAACTGTAATAGTGAGAATTTTCAAACTTTCTAAAAGTCACTCTTATGGTATACTACACTTTTGAAAATAAAAATAAAGCGGGTAGGCGCAGGGGGGGAAATACCTCCCATAGGATGCATACATTAAATATCGCTCAACTGAAGAACTATTAAAGGGAGAGTCTTCAAACGTGGTTAAAGCTACTATTATAGTAAACTATAAATTTCAATATAAAAATGTGCGGGGTCAGTGTAGCGAAGCGCACCGGGTTAAGCTAGTTTGTTTATAAAATTTGGTTAGAAATAAATATGCGGGTAAAAAAATGATTTAAATTAAAGAACAAAATAAAAGTGAAATACAATAATATATAAAAAGTAAAAAAAAAACTTAAACAAAACAACTGACATAGTTGGTAAGATAATTTATCATATTTAATTACAATTATTATTAAAGTATATAAATTAAAGAATAAAATATAAAAAGTGAAATACAAAATACAAAAATTAAAAAAAAACTTAAATAAAAACACTGACATGCAGGCACATTCTGAAAATCACTTTTTGTGAAAGTGAGTTGAAATCACAAGTAACTTTAAACCGACCATGTTCTTAAAAAGTGGGAGCCAATGATGAAAAATATGTAAGTATTATTGCAAAACCTTTTCAATTTTAAACAGCATTTTATAAAATTTAAAAAAGAACGTTATAAAAAATTTCTGGAAGTTGAATTATAACTTCCATTGAAATATGAGGGGAAAAAGAGTAGAAAGCTACAAAAAATTTTATATATATATATATATGTATTAGAGCGACTCACCAAAAAAAGTGTTCGATGTACCCTCCTAAAAATGAACTTTGGACTTTTTTAAGATGACATTTAAAATATTTCGTCTCCAGCTTTGACCTCTCGTGAGCTGGACCCTTTTGAAAAAGGATCTATTTTTGCATGTTTTGTTAATTTGAGAATCTGTTTCCTTACCAACATATACTATATGGGTATCATAAGAAAGTTTTTTTTTAAAGCGCGTCCAACTTGATTCGCTCTAATATATATATATATATATACTAGCTTAACCCGGTGCGCTTCGCTACACTGACCCCGCACATTTTTATATTGAAATTTATAGTTTACTATAATAGTAGCTTTAACCACGTTTGAAGACTCTCCCTTTAATAGTTCTTCAGTTGAGCGATATTTAATGTATGCATCCTATGGGAGGTATTTCCCCCCCTGCGCCTACCCGCTTTATTTTTATTTTCAAAAGTGTAGTATACCATAAGAGTGACTTTTAGAAAGTTTGAAAATTCTCACTATTACAGTTCTTAAGATATGCGATGTTAAACATTGGCGTCCTATGGGGTATTCCTATACCCCCGCTGCTATTTTATTTCAATTCCGGGGCTCAGAAGATCCTACTACAAAAAGTTCAGCAAAATGCGTGCAGCGGCTCTTAAGATATGCGATAATTAATATTGGCATCCTATGGGGGGTACCAATTCCCCTGCCCCTATCGAAAAAATAAGTAGCCTATTTTATTTTTAGGGCTCACGTGATGTTACTGTAAAAATTTCAGGAAAATCGTGCGATAATTAATATTGGCATCCTATGGGGGGTACCAATTCCCCTGCCCCTATCGAAAAAATAAGTAGCCTATTTTATTTTTAGGGCTCACGTGATGTTACTGTAAAAATTTCAGGAAAATCGTGCGATAATTAATATTGGCATCCAATGGGGGGTACCAATTCCCCTGCCCCTATCGAAAAAATAAGTAGCCTATTTTATTTTTAGGGCTCACGTGATGTTACTGTAAAAATTTCAGGAAAATCGTGCGATAATTAATATTGGCATCCTATGGGGGGTACCAATTCCCCTGCCCCTATCGAAAAAATAAGTAGCCTATTTTATTTTTAGGGCTCACGTGATGTTACTGTAAAAATTTCAGGAAAATCGTGCGATAATTAATATTGGCATCCTATGGGGGGTACCAATTCCCCTGCCCCTATCGAAAAAATAAGTAGCCTATTTTATTTTTAGGGCTCACGTGATGTTACTGTAAAAATTTCAGGAAAATCGTGCGATAATTAATATTGGCATCCTATGGGGGGTACCAATTCCCCTGCCCCTATCGAAAAAATAAGTAGCCTATTTTATTTTTAGGGCTCACGTGATGTTACTGTAAAAATTTCAGGAAAATCGTGCGATAATTAATATTGGCATCCTATGGGGGGTACCAATTCCCCTGCCCCTATCGAAAAAATAAGTAGCCTATTTTATTTTTAGGGCTCACGTGATGTTACTGTAAAAATTTCAGGAAAATCGGTTCAGTAGTTTCGGAGTCTATAAAGCGACAAACAAACAAACAAACATACAAACAAACATACATAATCCATTTTTATATAGATAGATAGAAGAAGAAGATAGATAGATAGATAGATAGATGTACCAGAGCTGTAATTTAACTCCAAGCATTTTAAGTGTTGCCAAACGTCGTTAAAAAATTCCTGTGTAAAATGAAATGGTACATTACTGCATTACATAAGAGTAGTCCAAAAATTACTCATTTGATCCATGTACTCCATTTATTTTTTTTTAGGGTGATAAACAATGAGTTACAGGCAGTTACTGACAGAGTATCCCTTCTGGAAACAGTTGTGGTCGAAATAAAAGGTATGCAGGAAGAAATTGTAACACTAAAAACAAAAATTAAACACCAAGAAAATAATACCGTGGCGTGCGAGCTACGAATCAACGAAATTCCTTACTAAGAAAATGAAAATCATATGAATATTTTTTGCTCCATTTATGACCCTATGTGACCCAACTATAAAACCCATCTACCGCCTTCAAAATCTAAATAATAATAAAACATATTCTATGGATGCGGTTATTATCATCAAAACGTGGTCGCCTGCGGCACATTGGTCCCAGCACGAACAGTAAGTTCTATATAAATGAATATCTCACTAAAACTAATTTTCAAATATTCCGACCTGTTGTTCGTACAAGTCATTTCCTAACTCTGAGGAACTGGATGATACTGAAAGCGGTGGACATAGGCACATTGCTCCAAAGTTCATTTTTAGGAGGGTACATCGAACACTTTTTTTGGTGAGTCGCTCTAATACATATATATATATATAAAAAATTTTTTGTAGCTTTCTACTCTTTTTCCCCTCATATTTCAATGGAAGTTATAATTCAACTTCCAGAAATTTTTTATAACGTTCTTTTTTAAATTTTATAAAATGCTGTTTAAAATTGAAAAGGTTTTGCAATAATACTTACATATTTTTCATCATTGGCTCCCACTTTTTAAGAACATGGTCGGTTTAAAGTTACTTGTGATTTCAACTCACTTTCACAAAAAGTGATTTTCAGAATGTGCCTGTATGTCAGTTTTTTTTTAATTTTTGTATTTTGTATTTCACTTTTTATATTTTATTCTTTAATTTATATACTTTAATAATAATTGTTATTAAATATGATAAATTATCTTACCAACTATGTCAGTTTTTTTGTTTAAGTTTTTTTTTTACTTTTTATATATTGTATTTCACTTTTATTTTGTTCTTTAATTTAAATAATTTTTTTACCCGCATATTTATTTCTAACCAAATTTTATAAACAAATGTACCAGAGCTGTAATTTAACTCCAAGCATTTTAAGTGTTACCAAACGTCGTTAAAAAATTCCTGTGTAAAATGAAATGGTACATTACTGCATTACATAAGAGTAGTCCAAAAATTACTCATTTGATCCATGTACTCCATTTATTTTTTTTAGGGTGATAAACAATGAGTTACAGGCAGTTACTGACAGAGTATCCCTTCTGGAAACAGTTGTGGTCGAAATAAAAGGTATGCAGGAAGAAATTGTAACACTAAAAACAAAAATTAAACACCAAGAAAATAATACCGTGGCGTGCGAGCTACGAATCAACGAAATTCCTTACTAAGAAAATGAAAATCATATGAATATTTTTTGCTCCATTTATGACCCAATGTGACCCAACTATAAAACCCATCTACCGCCTTCAAAATCTAAATAATAATAAAACATATTCTATGGATGCGGTTATTATCATCAAAACGTGGTCGCCTGCGGCACATTGGTCCCAGCACGAACAATAAGTTCTATATTAATGAATATCTCACTAAAACTAATTTTCAAATATTCCGAGCTGTTGTTCGTACAAGTCATTTCCTAACTCTGAGGAACTGGATGATACTGAAAGCGGTGGACATAGGCACATTGCTCAGTAAAAATATAGTAACTCTTATAATTTTTAAACTTATCTTGTCTTTTGTCCTGAGTTATTTAATACACGTGTCTTTATACTTAAAACTTTTTTTACGATCTACTCATTTTTAACTCAACTTTTTATGTACAACTCCTTTTTTCGCTGGAGTCCAACCATACTAAACTTGGTTGTTGACCTAAGTTTTCTATGCATTGTCCACATTTCAAATGTAAATGTTCAACTCTGGTAGTCATAATTCCAGAGACTGTATGTACAACACGCTTAGAGTCCTCGCCAGACAGCGTACTGGTCTTAATATCGATGAATTTCGACATTTATTTGTATCTTCAGGTGTTGATATCATTTGTGTTTCCGATAAATGGTTCCAATTGGATGTCCATTATTCGGTGTTTAACTTACAGGGCTTTAGACTCTTCCGTTCCGATAGAAAAATTCTTGTTGATGACTTTGAAACCAGAGCTAGAGGTGGTGGAGTTGCGATTTATGTTCAAAACGGAATTTCTTGTAAAGTAAAACATTCTACTAGAATTGGCAGTGTTATAAAAAGAAATTTCTATTAGGCAGTGTGTATAGACCTAGTAGTAATATGAACGTTAATCCCCTCATTTTAATTCTTGAGGATATTGCCATTCAATTTGATGATATTATTATTATTGGTGACTTTAATAATAACCTTTTAGTTGATAACCCGCTAATAGATCATTCATCACTTTCTTCATCTTTATCCGCTGAAAGACTCTACTCCAGTACACTTTCACATGACCTCTAATAGTTTGATTGATCAAGTATTCGTTAACGATATACCTAAAGTACTTCTTTATGATAAAATTTCAGCTTCAGTCTTTTCCAATCATGATATTCTCTTTCTGACTTAAAATCTGTCTATGACTGTTGTGAATAAATATATTTCACAATACGCTTTGCATAACATCGATCACACAGGGGATAAATCTTAATATAGATAACATTTCTTGGGACCAGATATATACAATTGATTATGTAAATGACCAACTTGCTCTGATCCAGAAGAATGTTCGATTATTGTACGACATGGGTGTCCCAATTAAAACTAAGCGGATCACAACCAATCAGCAACCTTGGTTTAGTAATGAAATAATGTTATTAATTGAAAAGCGTGACGCTGCTTACAGTCGATGGAAGAGATTCAAAACTGATGATCTGGAGGATATTTATAAAGCTATTCGTAGGGAGGTTACTAAACGCATTAAACTCGCGAAGTCTTCTTATTATCACAGAAAGTTTTCTTCAGCAATGGATAACAAATCCAAATGGAAGGAAATTCGTAAAATTGGAATAGGCCAGAAATTCAACAAAACATGTAATATCGATTCTGATGTTGACATTCTGAATGACCAATTTGTAAATGTTAATGTCCAATCGCCTGCTAGTAACATATATGATGATATTTGCTCTGTCTCGATACAAAACTCCTTTAGTTTTCGTTGCGTTAATCAGCTTGAAGTTTTGGAATGTTTGTTATCTGTAAAATCCAATGCGGTTGGTTCAGATGATTTAGTTCCTGCGTTTTTAAAATATATAACACCTAGACTACTACCCTGATATACTTCTTTATTCAATTCCGATCTCATGAAGTCTACTTTTCCTGATGCATGGAAAGTATCTAAAATAATTCCTATTCCTAAAGCCAACAGCGAATTCAGGCTGATTGCGATTCTTCCATTCTTATCCAAAGTCTTGGAAAACCTTATAGCAACACAAATCAATCAGTACTTTGAAAGTAATAATTTTCTGTCTGATAGGCAATCGGGTTTCATTTAAGATAGAAGCTGTACTACTGCCCTTTTTCTAGTTCTTCTAGACCATAGTAAAGCATTTGATAAGGTGGATCATGCAATTTTATTAACAAAGCTTCAAAAACTATTTTATTTTTCAAGTACAGCCTGTAATCTAATATGTTTGTATCTTATGAATATATATCAACGTGGTCATCTCAATAACAATGTTTAAAAATCACTGAATGTTAATAGAGGAGTGCCTCAAGCTTCTGTACTGGGACCTCTCTTATTCTGTATGTACATTAATGACCTGCCTGATGTTTTCACTGACAGCAAGGTCCATATGTATGCTGATAATGTGTACTACAGATGTCGCGATCCATCTTTAAACTGGGGTTGGTTTTTGTAGAAAACCATGCCGGTGCATAAACTTTGACAATATATGTTGCATGAGTGGTAAGATTTGCAGAGGAACACTCAACCGAAACATATAGGCGAAGAATTCTGTTTGCACGAGTCAGCCATCGGGCATTTTCACTTCAACTATTCTGTACAAATACTTTTGGTCTGTACTAATATCTTCAATAAAAAGCTGTGGTAAATTAGACGAAATTGGTTGAAACTGTGCTATTGGCCTTTTTCACAGTTTTCGAGTGCCTTGCCAATTGTCCCCGAAAATCGTGTAAACACTATAAATAGTGAATTAAACAAAATTGACAGCTGGGCTAATGTCAATGGGCTGTCCATCAATCCAACCAAATCTAAATGTATTTTGTTTTCGAAGTCTAATAGATCATTTGAAGTACCAGAAGTTAACATCCTAGGAAATAAAATAGTTTATGTTAAAACAGCTGTGAACCTAGGAGTTGTCTTTAATGTTCGACTAACCTGGTCAAACCATATTAATGTCTTTGTAGGTAGAGTGTTCATTTACACCACAAGTCTTTGCAATTCTTTACCGAATTATAAACAAAGCTTAGGCAATGCAAATGTCCTTAAAAAGGAGTTATATAAATTTTTTCAGAAATAGCTGCGTTCGAGAACACAAAAGTTTTTACTATTTTTTACTGAACTTTACTGCATTTTACTAAATTTCGTTCGCGTACACAAAATACAGTAAATGAGAACACAAATTGAGAGCGTAAAGTGACAGTTCTTGACTGAGTACTTACAAATTTTTACTGCAGAAATTTTTGCAGTAAAATGTAGTAAAACAAAAAAACATATGTTTCAAAGGTAAACAAACAAAAGTAACAAATAAAAAGCATACAAATTGTGAAAAAAATGCTTAATAAAAGAAAAGTTGAAATAAAACTAAATAAAAAGAAAGTGATGAAATATTAATTAATTAAACTTGTTTGTGAAGATTTTATATGGCTAAATACCAACTTTTAAAACTTTGTTTAGTTATGTTAATTTTTTGGAGTTGTAAAAGTGTCAAGTACTCGGGTACTTAGAACAGCCCTTGTTTTTAAAGTTATCAATAGTGAAAAAAGTATTCGTGTGCTATTGATCAACTTTAACCGTACACAAATTAGCAAATTCAAATAAAATAAGAAACAAACTAATATGAAAGATTACATAAAATAATTTATTTGTATTTTCGAAAAATATTCGTGTTATAAAAAGTATTTAATCGAGTACCGATAAGAAAACGAGTTAAGTAGTCAAAAGTGTAAACATTTTTCAACACTTCAATTATTTGCCATCAGCTGTTGCCTTTATTTTACGAATTTTTCGCGTACTTTTTTGGACAACAGCTTTTTGTGAGAGCAAATTTTTAAGTTTACTCATTTACTGCATTTTACTGTAAAAGTACTCAAACGCACCTAATGAAAAAGGGCAGCTTTCTAAGAAAATGATGAAACAGAACTGGGGCTGAACGTTGTTTTCCATACAGTTTGACATAAAATTATGCCAGAGAATGCGGTCGAGAAATAAAATCAATTTTATTTTGAAGACGTTTTTTCTCATGCTCTGTCATAGAGAGAATTATTCTCCCAACAATGCTACCATACTTTCGTTCAATTTCATACATTTTGTAAACAAAGAACAAAAGAAAACGAAAGAAATGAGAGAAAATTGCAGTTACGGTCGACGTTTTAATTATGGGCTTAAAAATTTTTGCCTGAAGTTGAAGACTCAATTCTGTTTCATCATAAAGAGACAAAAAATCTTCCGTCTTGTGACATATCTGTGTGTAATCTGTGCAGCTGATGTAAATTGAATTGGTACTTTTGGGGGTTAAATTAAAAATGGGAATTTAATGCTTTTGGGAATTAAAAAATTATAACGGGAGTTTTGATTTCGGGAATTTAAAATTTGGGAATTAAAAAAATTAGGGCCTTCGAATAAAAATGAGAATTTGTAATTTTAAGCAAATAATTACGCAAAAATTAAATACAAAAAATTAATAAACAATAATAAAAATATAATACATATACACAAAAAAGTATGGAAATAATTAAAAGCAAAATGTATTTTTAATTAAAAAACATTTTTACTTATTAAAAAAAAAGACTTTTTTATCATAAGAAACATATATAAACATTTTATAAAAAAATTATTAATCAAAATATGAAGTATCTACACATTAAAATTATTAAAACCGAAATTGGTGTATTATTTTTTCGGGGCTTAGAGGTAACGTCAAGGAAAAAACTCAATAGATTATGAAAGTAGACGTTCCATAGAATATAAAAGGCTTTCCGTGCAAAAAATCCAACAAACAGTTTTCCAGAAATCTGGTTTCATCCAAATTGGTCAGTTAAATCTGGGATTAATTTTTTTAATTACTGACCAATTTATATGTAAAAACAAAAACTACAAAAAATTAAGATAGACGAATACTTGTAAGATTTCACGGATTAAACAGAATGAGAACGTTTTCAATGTATTGGCGGCCTCTTCAGACCCACTAATTTAATCACGAAGACAAGTAAAATCTCAAAAGGATTTGGAAAAACATAATTATAGCTTCGATATGTGAAGTCTATTAGATAACGTTCCCAATGTTAATGACTGTTTTAAAGAGAACCAACTAATAAAAAAAAATATTTTAATTTAAAAAAAATATACTTAATAACTTAATATCTATAGCATTAATATATTTATATTAAAAATATTTCAAAAAATGTGTTTCTATGATATAAGTAAAAATTTTAATATTAGTTTAACATAAAATATAAGAGTGGTATTATTTTCTAGACATTTGGATTTAAACAATATGTAGTGCAAAGCGCACCAGGTTAAACTAGCTTTATAATATAAATTAACTTTGATTTAAGTATTAAAAGTATACAAAAAATTCGTATAAGCGATTCAAATAAAAAATGTATATAAAATAAACATATTAAATTTATACCGAAAAAAATTATCCTATTTTGACTCCAATTTTTAGAGCACCCTGTACTTCTAGCAGTATGTCGTAAACATTATTTTGAAGTTTAAAGTGTCCTCTTTCAATATTTTTTTTTAATTTATTAAAATATCTTAATTACATATTTCAAAAGTATTGATTTTTGCAACGCAAATGTCTAAAGGCGTCACTGTGCGTCGTCAATAGTTTGTGCTCTTGAATTGTAATCTTGATTTAGCTTTTGTTTGAAAAAAAAATAAAAAGAATTATTTTAGTTTTTAATAATAAAATATCAATTGCGTTTTATTACATACTCTAAAAATGTATTGAAATCAATTAAAAAGCTTAATTTCGAAAGAACGGAAAAGAGCCTTTCGCACGAGAAAAACGATATACGAGTAGAGGTAGTAAATACATAATGAACTAGCTATAATGATAAAGAGCAAGCTTTTTGTTAGGTGTTAAAAACAATTAAGGGCATTCCATAAAAAAGTTAAGTTTTTTTTGAACCCTTCCTACCTGAAATAAATAACAAATAGGGAAATATGAATGCTTTAAAATACATTTAAATTTGTTAGATAGTTTCGGATAGGCAGAAATTGCCCTCTATCTCCCCTCGTGATCATATTTTTAAAAATGCATAGCTTATGTTTCCATATAAATATGGATCTATCTTTGTTTTAAATTTCATTAAAATCGGTTTGATAGTGGGCACAAGCACCCTATTCCGGAAAGCAGCTTGAACGGGAGCTATTTGAAATAATGGACCAATTTTCAATACGCTTGGTCCTTGTGCGAACTAGAACCTATGTATCAAATTTCATCAAACTATCTTCAAAATTCCGACCTGTACTTTACGCACAAGGTTACATGGACAGCCAGCCAGCAGAACGGACATCGTTATATCGACTCAGAAAGTGATTATGAGTCGGTCGGTATACTTAAAGGTAGCTCTAAAGCACTGGTGTTCAAAAATGTTTTGCATATGTATTCTGAGAGAATTTTTTAAGTACAGTGACACGCAAAACTAAACGCACAATTTGTATTAATATTATATCACAAGATTTTTTTTTGGTTATATAAAATTTATAATAATGCAGTTCACACTGAATTAAGTGTATGTGATTAACTTCCGTTGTTTAGGGGTTTCTGTAGAGTTGGTGATTAGGGACTAATTAAGAAAATTATGATTATTTTCATAGCTATATGACTAGGTTACCGATGAGGAAAAAAAACTTTTTATTAGAAATAAAATTTTTTTTTTTTAATTTAAGGAATGGCTATCAGGGGAAGAAAATATTGAAATTAAATCAGATTTAATTTTAAAAAAAGCCATTTCATGTCAGTACTTTCATCTAAGCAAAAGGAAAAAAATACACAATTTCTTAATTTTTCCTTAATTGCCAACTCTACCGATGTTCCTAACTGCGCAGCGCAATAGTACTGCGGGACAAGGGCACAGATTATATTAAATTAACATTATAATTTAGCATATGAAGAAGTTTACTAAACAACTGTTTAATAAAAACTCCATCGATAAACGGTTTGCCCTGCCTGACAATATTTAAGGCGACTACGTCTGAAATGGCTTTTTTTAAAATAAAATCTGATTTATTTTCAATATTTTCTTCCCCTGATAGCCATTCCTTAAATTTTTCGAAAAAAATCTTTTTATTTCTAATAAAAAGGTTTTTTTTCTTCATCGGTATATCCAGTCATATTGCTATGAAAAGAATCATAATGCCTCTTAATAACATTTTCCCAATGTCCTTTAAATGTTTGATAACATAAAAGGCATTGGGCATTACCAAAGGCATTTTTAATCATAAAATAGTTTTGCATTTTAATATTTTTTAGCAACAAACTAGCGTAGCTTCCGCGCATGTGCATTCCTCGCTGTCTGACGAACAACTAAATTAATTTCATTATTATTTATTTTACACACTGTATTTGAACAAATATCAATGCATCTATCGTACATGTGCGCTTGTTGCTCTCACACGTACGACAAAAATAATGAGCGTAAAAAACAAGGGGGTGGGGCTTCTAAACAATTGTTTGCCTGAATGAGCATCACTGCTCTAAAGCCAATATTTCAAAGTGCTACACACATCAGCACAAATGCACTATTGTGGTGTGGGTATAACTACAAACAAGTATGTATATTTTTTTTTTATTATTATTCCTACACTAAATCCCGCGAAGCTTTTTGCTTGTCTGCAGGAGACCAGAGTCTCTGGCGGGAATCGAACCCGCAACCCCGGTAGTGATAGACTAGCTCACTACCAGCTAGCCTACCGGGGCACCAAAGAATTAAAATAAAAAATATTAATAAAATAAGCAATAGAATGCGCTGAAATATGTGTTCTTGAATTTTATTTTCCTACATGGTCATGTGTCATTTATGTATTTATTTCAACATTTTTTTATTGTTCCACTTTTCTTTGAAAGTGCCCACATTAAGCTCCAACAAAAAATGCAAAAAATAAACAAAAGCAACTTTGTCAATGTCGTTAATTTTTTCAAATCTTAAATCATACAAATCAGATTTAATAAATACTTATTGCTCAAAACTACAATATTCAAATTTTATTTTAATATTATTTTTTTAAAGGCTGCGAAGGAAAAAAATCATATCTTAAAAAACAAAAATAAACACTTCCTTTAAAGTTTCAGTATTTTTAAAGAACAGTTTAATGTATTATATAAAAAACAGCAAAAAATAAAGGTTTTTGACGTAGTCCAACTTTTAAATTTAATATTTTGCAAAATGAAAATTGTTTTCAATATATTGTGTGGTCTCTTTAAAATGGCATAAAAATCATCTTCGTATGTATGTAAAGTAGTTTACGAGATATTGAAAATATAAACTCAACACATTCGGCCAATTCGGCGAAATAATGACATTTTGACATAACTTTTGAAAAAAAATTTTTTTAATTTTTTACGTTTATATATGTTCCTTATGGGATGAAGGCAACCTTTTCACAAAATTTAATTGAAATCGAAAAGGGGTCGATTGAGTGAGAACACTCTTTGTTGATTTGACATGGAATTACCCATATTGATAAAATAATTGAATTTGATTATCAAGGCCCGGATTTTTATGCAAATGCATATTTGTTGTCGTCAGTCTGAGATCAACATAAACTAAATATCTTTGCGAATCATGGAATTTAAAGTAAAATGGCATCGATTTGTTTGTGCATATTTTTGCATATTTTGCTTTAAATGCATATTTTTGCATATATTGCTGACATTGCATATTTTTGTTGCATATTTTGAAAAGCAAAACTTGTTTTGTTTGTTTTATCCTGCGATACAACGTGTTGCAGAGGAGATAAGATGCAACTGCGATTATATTGATTTATTGATTTCTTATGGGTAAGAGAAGTATCCTGATTTATTTGTTCCTCCATAGCCTATAACAACCAGGTGGGAAACGTGGTTGAAAGCAGTTATTTATTATGCTGAACATTTTGAGCAATTCAAGGATGTGGTGGAAAAATTTAACGATGGTGATGCAGTTTTATTAAAAAAGCAAATTTATCAAATATAAAAAGCTCAAATAATGATCGTATCGTTAAATTATGGGTTTATCTCTGAGACTATTGTGAAATTAGCGAAATCTAATCCATTGAGAAAGCAAATTAAATTAATTGACTATGCCATAAATAAAATGTATGCAGTAGGGATAACTTTAGTAAACCAATTCGTATCAAGCTTGATAAAGTTTTTAAAAACAATAAAACAAACTGCTGGCATATTTCATTTACATTTTACGAAAACAGCGTACTGGAAAATAAATATTGCACAAAGGAACTATCAGCATTAAATCATGTACCGATCACTTCCGTCGCGTTTAACGGTAATTTTCAATGCTTAAAAGCTTTTTGAAGCCAAGCTAAGCTGCATTTACTTTACATGTGAAAATATTAAAATAAAATTATTTATTTATAAATTTTTTTATTTTTTCTTATTGTTTAATTCATTTTATATGTATACAGAAAAAATTATTAAATTTCTCCAATCACCAAATTTATTCCAAATTCATAATATCAAGAAAACGAGATGTTGATTTTGCACCTATTACCAAAATGATTTTATTGATTACTAAAAATTTTAAAATTTTGAAAAAATATTTTCAATAAATGATATTTTTAATTTTAATTAAAAAAGTGATCAAAAAACTTTGCCATTTCAAACAATGTGTTAATTTATTTCAATAAATATTGACATTTCCCAACAAAAATTCCACAAGTTAAAATTATTTTATTTTAAAAGAAAAAAGTCAATTAAGATTTTTTGTTATTTAATTAAAATTTTAATTGAAAATTTATTTCAAAACAACTAAAATTTTAATTAATTCAAAATTAAATTTTTAATTTTCTTTCAACTAAAAAATTAATTGATTCAATTATGACATTAATTAAATTTAAATACTTTTTAAACCATTTTTTTAATTGAA
Organism: Pollenia amentaria; assembly: GCA_943735925.1. NCBI lineage: Eukaryota > Metazoa > Arthropoda > Insecta > Diptera > Polleniidae > Pollenia > Pollenia amentaria. Next base: position 125,861,872 of record OX031007.1, read on the forward strand.
AAAACACTTTTTTCTCAAAACGTCTATCTAACAAGTGACTTAATTTATAGGATTATTTTGCTTGTGGAATTTCTCTATATTTTTGTGCTTCACTTTAATTTTACTTCTACTTTTGTGTTTATTGTAACGTACTTTCGTTTATAAGACTGAATTTTTACGTTTTTATCTTATTTTTGTTTTTCTTCTTGTTATTTAAATATTTTTTTTTAACATTAATAAAAGGTGTTAAAAAAAATTCAAGTGCATATTTTTCCAATTTTTAGCGCATATTTATCTATTTTTATTGCATGTTTTATGCGCATAAAACGTGATTTAAACTGCATAAAAATCCGGTCCCTGTTGATTATAAATAAAAGATAATGCCAAATTGTAAAAGACTATTTCTCTATATGTAAGTATGTGTACACAAAAACTATTAGTCAGCTGTTTTTGTTATGTAAACAAAATCTCGCTAATCTTTAAAAAGTACAATGTAAACGTACTAGATTTTAAGAAAGATTTCAAATAAAATCTACTAGATTTCTTTGTGTGTAAAATAACTAGAATTGTTAATTTACTTTTCAATCCGGAGGAGCGAATACTATTTGTTTAATTCAATAATAATACGTATGAATAATTTTTATTTTTTTTTGATAAACTTTCAAATCATGTTAAACTTATTTTTAACATTTTCATTTACCTGTTTTCACTTCGCTTGTTGCATAAAACCAAATGTGAATTTTTTATTAGGAAATCGAAATCAATTGAAGTTGAAATCATGGAGAATTTCAATCAATTTTTTTTAATGAGCGTAGTTTTTCCTGATTTTAAGAGTAGTATGAAATATATAAAAGCGCTTATTTTTATGAACTTTCAAAACATGTTTCAATATCACTCGGAATCGATTTCAAAGCATTACTGAAAAAGAACACAAAAGTAATCTTAGTATTTTTGGTAACCGGAATTTAAGTAAAAGGTTCTAAATTTAGATTATTTACAGCAGCATATTTTAATATTTGGAAATGCACATAGAAATTGTAAAGATTTTTCAAATATGCCCCAATTACGATTTACAACTCAACTCAGTTGAAATTAGGGTTGCCATTCGTACTGTTTTTATCAGTACATGTACTGTCTTATGTTTAAAGCACTGATTTATGCATTACAAGCAAATCAGTACGCAAATGTACTGATTTTTTCATTAATGTACTGTTTTTGTACTGTTATTATATATTAATTTTGTTTAGTATATAGTTTGTCATATTGACCAATTGTTTGCGATACAAATATTAATATAGATGTTCTATTAACATTAAAGATTTTTGCCGAGTCAGTACGAAAAAAGAAGACAGTAGAAGAAAAATGGAAAGTGTTTCTAAATGGTGGTGCCTTTACGAATTCGAGGAAATGTGTAATTTTATTTCTTCCATTCCACATTGAAACGCTTTTACAGAACGAGTCTTTAGTTTTCAAAGTGGAGAAAAGAGAGAAACCGGCTCCTTTTATAAAACCTAGAAAGTGAGAAGACAAACTTTGGTTATAGTTGTAATGAGTTTTACAATTTCTTGAAGACTGAATACAGGAAAGAAATCGTGGACAATGTTCAATAAGGCCATAAATATTTTTAACTTGTAACATTGTAAATATTTATGTCCATGCATATGTAAAGATATTATATATAAAAATAAATGGTATTAGATCGCCTGAAAAACGATTGTGCCTTTTGTAATAATTCCAATTATTAATAGTAATTAGTTGTAAATCACTTTTAAATAATTTCCTTAAATTATTTTGAAGATAAAAACATAGCAAGCTTCGTTATTTCAAGGGTTGAATTGTTTTTTAACATTGTTGTCCATAACTGTTGCTTGGTGCTAAAAAGGCCAATGTCAAATATGTAATTCATTTTTGAGAAAATTTAAATTTAAGTATTATATAGAAGAGTTCTAAGTGAAATTGGCTGGCAAAACCTCTTTGAAGCTGTTCTCTGTTAAATTAGACATTGGCTGTTTCCACAAAATAAAAGAGATTCAGCATGACCTTTTAATTGAAAAATTAAATTAATTATGCTGGTAGATATATCACTATAAAACCACTTTTATTTAATTTTTATTTAATTTTATGTTGACCTATATTCAAAAAAATAATAGAAGAAAGGAAATAAAATTTTAGTTCACATGTTGATCACGTTTTGTTTTTCGTCAAATATTTGCTAGGTGTGAACGTAGCTTAAGAAAAGACCTAATGCAACAATTAACTCAAACAGCAAAATATTAGCCTTGGCCCTTTTAGTACCAAGCTTTAGACATAATAAACTCAAATTTTGCGTTTAATAAAAATAATGTTGCTTTGAAAAATATTAAAAGAAGTAGGTAGTAAGAAATAAAGATTCAAATTTTTAACAACTTGTTGTGTTTTCGATTTTTTGGTTATTCACTTTGTATTCCCGCTAAAAATATATGCGGAATTGAATTATTATTTGAAACAGTTTAGTTTTATTAATTAAATTTGTCACTGTTAAAATTATTGGTTTAAAAAAGATTAAAGCTTTTAATGTTATTATTATGCAATTTTATATTAAAAAAGTAAATGTACTGTTTTTTATGCAATTGTACTGATTTTTTTCTCTTATGTACTGATTTCTCTGATTTCAAAACTGGCAACCCTAGTTGAAATTATAACAACTGTTAGCGATGAGTTGTTATCATTTAATATTTTTGTTAACCGCAATATAACGTGGATGTAAACCATTATACAAAACTGCAAAATCTCAACTGAACTAGAGTTGAGGGTTAAACCTCAATAGGTGGAATAAATTCTACTTTTTACAGCTTGTAGGTACCTAGGTATTTTTAATTTATAATAAAAAAACCTTTGACTGTCAGTGATATACTTCGTTCACGATGAAGAATGTACGTTCCGAAATCCGAATGGTTTACAACATATTTCAAAAAGAACAATTTTGAAACAGTTATAATATCAATTATAAATTTAAAATAAAATTTACAAACAAGAGAAAAAATTATACCCGCTTTTATAAAATTTTAGATACATACATATGTATATGTAAATAACTGCCTGTTTTTTGAAACGCAAGCGCAAAATTGACTCGTTTAACATTTAAAACAAAATTTCTTTTTGTCTTAAATTTTAAACAAAATTTCAAAATTTCTTTTTGTTTAAAAAGTTATTTAAACGATATGATCTGACCTAAGCAACCAGCGAAATGCGCATAGGAACAGCTTATCCTCCAACAATAAATTTCAGTATTTTTTTTTATCAATTATTAAAAAAAGGTAAATAAGCACAACAAACAAATCTTTTAATAAATAATTGTATTCCCAAAAACAACTTTGATAATAAAATTTTTGTTTTAAATGTTAAACCAAATTTTAAAATTTCTTTTTGTTTAAAATGTTATTTAAACGAGTCACTTTTGCGCTCGCGCTCTAAAAACAGTTAGAAAGAAAATATCCACTTTTACAAAAAAAGTCACCAAACATTAATTTCCGTCGCCAAAAGGATTGAAAAATTCCCACGTTCGACGAGAAATCGCCACATATGATACCCTTCCCACTGCAAATTAGAAAGAGGAATACAATTAAATTTTTCCTTATTTTATAATTGAAGTAAAAATTGCGTTTATTGTAAAGGCCATATTAAATAAAAAATTAACTTTATAAACTTTTAATAAACTGAATTTTTTATGGAAATTTTACAGGTTTTACTCATATAAGTCCCAATTTACATTATACGATTTTTGTGGTTGCGATTATTGCCGTTTCTTCTTTGAAGTCGGTCTAATGTTTACATTGTACGATTTTTGTCGTTACAACTTCTTGTGTATACATATATTTTTACACAGCGAATGAATGAACAAAACGAATCGAAGAGTACACTCGCTTGTGTACCCTTTTTAATTCCTCTCTCCCCTCTCGTATATAAGGTAAGAATTGCAACGACAAAAATCGTATAATGTAAATTGGGACTAAAACAAAACTATTTTTTCTGAATAAGGTTTCTAGTTATTTTTTTTGTAATATTACATATCTTGTGTTGTTTTCTTGATTTGTAACTATCAGTTTACTATAAAATGCAAATAACCTTTGTTTTACAATGGATCTTAGAACAAATTTTAATGTTTTTTTTCAATTAGCAAAAGGCATTGTAAATTTGGTTTTAAGTTAAGTTAAGTTAAGTTTATTTGAGACTTTAAAACAATCATACATAAGAAAAAAAAAGTATATAAGTCAAATTACAAAGAATACTTAAAACTAAAATGTTTTGTATTAATAAATATTATTGTTTTACAGTAACAAACTTATCAGGTTTTGTGAAAGATTACTAACAATGAGGTTTAAAGTGCTCGCTCCCGGCACAACATTTTGAAGAAGTAAACATTTATTGACTTAAAAACTAAACTTAAAGCTAAAAATAATAAAAGGAAAAGAAAAAAATAAATTATCCCCTGTGGGCACCTGTAATTTTTGAAACGTAAAATTTTGGTAATAAGTTATTTACACATAAAGTTTCATGTTCCACATAACCTAAGGGTGAGTAATAGTTGGTATTGATCCAATTGAATCCTACTTGATCATTTAAGACATTTTGAATTAAAACATTATCCAATTATGTAAAGAGTCAATAAAGCGTTTCATTAAATCAAAACCATACGAGGATAACGGTTTAACCTTAGCTAAATAAATTTGGTTATATTTTTTTGCATTTAATAATTTTTTCAAAAATGTTGGTTGGAAAATTTATTGGTCGTGGCAGTACTTACTTTATTTTTTTTACTTGTTTTAATACTACTTTGTACAACTCTTTACTGAACAATGTTTATACTCACACTCAACGTACGCTGTCAAATTATATTGTGAGAAAAATAACAACACGTGCGACTGTTAAAACCTCGCAAGTTGATTTAGCAAAAAAATTTGTTTAAAAATTACAAGTAGCAAGAAATTGCTAAATAAAACAAAATGAAAATGAAACAAACAAAACAGAAAAAGTGTGTTGAACCAGACAGCGATAGTGACTCTAGTTTTGCTGAGGAAGATGACAAGCAAGTCGAAACCATGGTAACAGATTCAGACTCTAATGATGATGAGGCGGAGAGCGCCGAAATGCCACCAGTCACAGACAGTTCTAATGACGATGATGAAGACGTGGGTAATGAAAAACCGACAACTAGTAAAAATGCTAGAAAAATTAAAGATATGCAAGAGCAATCTAGCGTCGACGAGGATGACGATGATGAAGATGATACAGAACCAGAAGTGAGAATGCCCATTATAAATCCCTTAAGTTTAATGCGTAATAAAGAGCAAAGAATGGCTCTGTTTCGTAAAATGAAAAAAGAGAAACATAAAAAGAAAATGCAAGAACGTAGAGCCAGACGCAAGGCTGGTGTACCAGTTAATCCCGGACATACTATTGAAAGCTTAAGAGAAAAAGATCAGACCACAGTTAATGATTTGGATGACTCTGATAATGAAGAATTACGTAAAGAGTTACAATTAGATGATTTTAGTTCTTATTTCGAAAAAGCCTATGAACCCAAGGTTCTCATTACTTTTGCCGATAACCCGGTCACAAAAACCCGTAAATTTGGTTTAGAACTAGGTCGCATATTCCCCAATGCCTTAGTGAAAATTCGCAACAAATCTTCTGTTAAGAAAATTTGTAAATCAGCCATACGTGAAGAATACACCGACGTTGTTATTATCAATGAGGATAGACGCAAACCTAATGGCTTATTGGTTATACATTTGCCAAATGGCCCTACTGCCCTGTTTAAAGTATCCAATGTAAAGTTAACATCAGATATGAAAAGAGATCATAAAGAAATTACCAAACATCGGCCCGAAGTTATACTCAATAATTTTACAACACGTTTAGGGTTGACTGTCGGTCGTATGTTGGGTGCGTTATTCCATCATGATCCTGAATTCAAGGGACGCCGAGCTGTTACTTTCCACAATCAACGTGATTATATATTCTTCCGTCATCATCGCTATGAATTTACAAAGGAAGGAAAACGTGTAAAATTGCGTGAGATGGGTCCTCGATTTACGTTGAAGTTACGCTCTCTGCAAGAAGGCACCTTTGATAGCAAAACAGGCGACTATTCTTGGATTATTACGAACAAACGTCATGCTTTGGAAGCTTCCAGGCGTCGTTTCCACTTGTAATTACGAATTAAAAAATAATCTACAATACCTAGGTACTTCTTTATTTTTTTTCTATTTAGTTTCAAAAATGTAATTGTTATCAAATAAAATCATAATTTAAATATATTTAATATTGATGTTTAATTTCTAGTTACTAGTGTTTACTTTATACTAAAAACATACATTGCTGAAAACTAAACATCTTCAAATTCTTTTCTTAAACTGATCATACAATAATTTTTGATCTGTAAATCAGAAGTTTACAATAAACTTTAATTGCAAACTTCTGATGTACATTTTATCAAAAATTTTTATAATCAGCTTAAGTTGTCGAAATTAATTGTCAATTGTCACATCAAGTAGATGACTACATCAATTCGACGTTAATTTGGTATTTTATAAGAATGTTGTGTCGACGTCGACTTGTTATCAAAAATCTGACAAAAGAAAATCCCATCTAATTGTTTTTCTATTATTTTCGTTCTTTTTCATTATAGCTCATTTTTAAACGCTATGCTATTTTCCTACATTTTGTTTTTAACCGATATAGCGATTTATTTGCGAGTTTGTTTTCGATATTACATTTTTATGCAAATTTTTGCCAAGTTTGCGTTATAAGCAATTTTTGACTGTAAGTTTTCCCATTATTTAGACTTCGCTATCATGCCGCTGTTAGAAAATTTTTATAGAATTTTCGCTAATTTAGCAATTTTTGCCATTCCTTATAGTTTAAGAGACTTAACCAATTTTATGGCTTGTTTAAAATATTAAACATTTTCGCTATTTTGGCAAACTTTTTTATGTTATTTTCCAACATTTTGTTTTTTTTAACCGATTCCAATAAATGTTAGGTTTTATTTCCAAATTTGAAATTTTTGCGAATTTTAGCCATGTTCGCGATAAAAACAATTTTTCCTGTAAGTTTTCTGGTTCTTTACAGCTTTAACGATTTTTAATAACTATTAGACTTTGCTATCAAGCCGGTGTTAACAAATTTTTGAGAATTTTCCTCTTATTTAGCAATTTTTTCGATTCCTTATATTTTAAGGACTTTAAAACAATTTTACGGCTTGGCTTGTTCGAAATATTAAACATTCGCTAATTTTTGGGTATTTAGCAAACTTCAGAATTTTTGAAATTTTCGCATAGCTTTGTTGTTCTTTCATCGCAAATTAAAAATGTGCGCTCATTTAGCAAACTTTTTCGAATTCTACTCGACGTCGACTTAAAAAAGCCTTAGAAAATATTAAGTGACTCAATAGTAATCGATTATTATTTAGTATTGTGGTTATTTTATTGAACTATTTATGGTTTTTAATCCAAATTTTTATATTTTAATAAGAGTTAAGTTTATCAAATTTAATTTTCATTAAATTATTTTTAATGAAGAGAGGAATTTACAACATGAATTATTGTCAATAACGACTAAGAAAATACAAATACAGTTCCGGTGCCGTCGTCTTTCATAAAAGGGGTGATTATCTACAACCTTTAAAAGCGAATTTGAAGAATGTTTGAAATAAACAGGTGTGTGACGAAAATCGATTTTGAAAACAAGACAATTTGAAACCGGAAATGTATGGGTCGATTGTGCATTGCAGCCGAACTTCAGTTTCTTTGTCAAATAGCAACGAAACTATGAACGTTTTCTTTCAGAAAGTCTGCGTTTATTGGTGAGAATGGAGAGAGGTTAGTATGTTCTCTTCCCCTCTCACCAATAAACTCAGTATTTCTGAAAGAAAACTTTCATAGTGCATACCCAGACTTAAGGCAACTTATTTCAGTTGACATTTTGACAAATCTACAACCGAAAAAGGTTTAACAATAACATAAGTTAATTTAATAAAAAAAAAAAATTAGTTCCGTATATTTATTTTTCCGATGACAAAGAAGGAGTGATCGTGGGGTGTGTTCGGCTACACTTAAGAGGCAATTGTAATCCGCTAGATTCACCGTTTTACTTACTTTTGTCTTTTAAAAGATGCTGTGTTATTTAGTACGGACTGTAAATATAAAGACAGCACAAATTCATCAGTCAACAGCAATATCCCCACTGTTAAACGTTTTTAATATGTATGTATGTTCTTGGATTCAATTTCATTTGTTGGACTAGTAAGTCAAATTGTTGTCCAGTGGTAATTTTATCCATTTATGGGATTCTGGAACTTGTGCGTTTACCTTGCGATCTGCCATAAAAGCATTTTCTGACAATCGCAAGACGCTTTACATTGGCGATTCTGGAGGCTTATTCTGAATTGCGATGCGAAAATCAATGCGATGCGCAAATGAAATGCGATGCGAAAGAAAATTGGTATTCTGTTAGACTTTCGCAATCGCATTCGCAATTTATTTCAAATCGTGGCAACGCTGCTCAAATAAACGTCAGTGTCAACAAACGTCAAATTAAAAATATATTAATTTGTATGTGTTTGGCTGTGAAAATGGTTTATAAAATTTATTTAGGACATTCTGTAAGAAAAAAAATAATAAAAATGGATTATATGGCACTGTGGTTCAAAACAGTGTTTAAAAATGCTTGACTATTTTTAATGTTTTTGTAATTGCTTAACTTAACTTAAGAAAAAGAACACAGTAAAAGCAAAAAGCAAAAGCAAACGCAGAAAAAGTGAGAGTAAATAATTTATTTATTCTCACCATGTTTATGTTCTCAGCTTAAAAAGCCAGCCAAGCAACCACTTGAAAAAAAAAATTGCTGTTGCTGTAAGTAATAAGTTTTTGTTTATTTTTTTTTTTGCTTTGGCTTAACTGTAAATTGATGTGCTTAAATTCAGCGAGTATTAACTTCTTTGCTGTTTTTGACTTCATTGCTGTTGCTTGCTGTTGCAGGCAATATATACATAATTACATAACACAAAATAAACAAATTATGAAGTTTAAAAAAACGTGTAGTTTCATTTATGTATGTATGTTCCTATTTATTAAAAAAAAAAATGCAAAATACCAAAAAAATTCGAAACAAATTCGTTCATAATATATTAAGTTCCAGCAACAGCAAAGAAGTTAACTTGCTGACTTTAAGCGCATCAAAAGCAAAAAAAAAAACAATCAAAAACTTAATACTTACAGCAACAGAAAATTTGTTTTCTTAAGTGGCTTCTTTGCTGACAGATTTAGCAGAGTACATGCACATAGCGAGTTTAAACAAATTATTTACTCTCTTTGTTTTGCTTTTGCTTTTTTGCTTTTGCTGACTCGTTATCAAAGAGTTAAGTAAACACTTAGACACACAGTTTTTTAATTTGCTGCAAAAAATGTAAACAAAGCAAAAATGTGCGACTGTTGCTATTTTAAAGCAAGCAATTTAAACACTGGTTCAAAAGAGAAAATTGCTTAGAAGCAAATCCGATATTCTAAGCTTGAGTGGAAAAAGGTAATTTATTTTGATGCTTGCGAAAAATAAAAGTTTACTTATGCAGAATATTTCTTTTTTCAGCTTTATAAAAAATTTTACATTAACTGCCTGGCCCACTATGTCGACAAGAACATTTCTTTCGAATATTTATATTGAAAACAAAAACAAATTTCAGTTTTTTATTATTGTTTTCAATATAAATATGCGAAAGAAATGTTCTTGTCGACATTGTGGGCCTGGCAGTAAATAAAGAAGCATTTGTATATGTCTTAAATAATATTAGCTCAGAATGCAATACTACGAAATCAAGTGCAATGGTGTTTTCAAATGGCCTCTTGCCAATTGGCTGTGTTTATTCATAAATTCTATCATTATTTCAAATTGACGCGGTTTGGTGGTCTTATTGCTTGCTTCCCTAAATTAAATAATAAATATATGATGAAGAAATAAATAAAATATTATCTTTCACTTACATATTTGTACTTTGCGAATGCTATTTTGTGTCGAATAAATTTTGCGAATTTGACATTTATTTTCGCAATGTAGAATACCGACTTGCCAACTTTTCGCATTTGAAATGCGATTTAAAAAAAAACTTTGCGAATATCGCAATACGGAATAGCAATTGTTCGCATTTTTGTATTTTCGCATCGCATTGATTTTCGCATCGCAACTCAGAATAAGCCTCCTGACTTGACATCGCATGAAAGGAGTTCTGTAAATCGCAGTAGCAAGAAGTTTGACGACTTCAAATTGTGGAAAACTATGTAGCTAAATGCTTCAGAACACCATAAAATAAATCTGGCGTTTTGCGATTTCAAATCGTTCGATTGTCAGAATATGGCGATTGTCAGTTTCTTACAAATATTCTAGTTGCCTTGAGCATACGTTTACAATTTGAAGTCACCAAACTTCTTGCTATTGCGACTTACAACTTTTATGCTATTTCAAGACAGAATCGCCAATGTAAAGCGTTTTGCGATTGTAACATAGGTACCTCAAGAAATATGTAAAGTTACCCACACACGGGGCAACATTTGTCGAAACATGGTAATGTTTTGTTAAATTCTTGTTACCGTTTTGGTTTCTGAAATATCAAAAATTTTTGATATTTTATGTTTCCAAACGCAATGTTTCATCGTGTGTGGCGATGTTGACTGGTTTTTTCTTTCTCATTTTGTTGGGAGCTTTTGCAACTCTCGGACAAAAAAATATTAAGAAAGAAATCGGAAAATGGCAACAATTGCAAATTGTGAGAGTTGGAAATAAAATTTTTCCAAATTTATGGGACATAAAATATGATAGGTATACAAAGAAAATAAATAAATTTTTTTTTTTGTGCTTTGAAGTTGTATATTCAAAATCACGCAATACTGATGTTTCGTTTTTAGTGTAATCTTCTGTGGTAAAAACTGAAACATAAATAGTAACACGTGTTTTCATAAATGTTGCATCGTCTGTGGGTACCAAAATAAAATTTCCCAAATTAAACAAAAAACGAACCATTTTTTAGCTTTTGTCGTTGCCTAAATATTTATTTTTTGGCAACTGAACTGCCATCTGTAATATATTTTTAGTAAATGGCAACTCAACTAAACTTGGGTTGCCATACATAATCGACGCATTCGTTTTCACTATCTTTAAAAATTGAGATTTTATTTTCTTATTTCCTATTTATGTTCTTTTAAATTTTATGTTATTAATTGAACTGTCCCAATAAGCACTAAAATTTTTGAAATTCAAGTGCTTTAAATATTGCTGGAATTCAGCTTTAATTTATGCCTAATTTTCAAGTCAAATTCCAGTTCATACAAAAATGTTTGAAACTCTTTTTTTTTAAACTTTTGTATTGCTTAAGCTATCAAAAAAAATATTTGGGAAAAAATATTTTTAAAATTTATTTCTGTGCGCTGATAGGGAGGAAAAGGATTTTAATAATTTCGAAAAAAATAAAATTATTAATTTCCTTGGACTTTAATCAAACGTAACGAGGTCTTCAACAAAACAAATACAAATATACATGCATACATACTATGTATAAACAATGTATGTAATATTTATGTGGTATTACGGAAAAATTTTAAAGGTAACTCGAATGGTACCGTTTGCGTTATTGTCTTCGATACCGTATTATATTACTCTAGCACTAAAAAAAATGTACCACCGTATATCACTTTTAAATTGCGTCCCAATGATATCACATTTATATGCAGATGATTTATAGTATAATGTGAATAAACCACAAACTATTAAGGAAGATCAATAATTTCATACACCATTATTTTTTTTCTTTCTTCAATATTCAATTTTTTTTAATTTGATTTCCATTGGAATTGTAGGCTTGATTTATATTGGTTTTATAGGTCTGATTTATACTTGATTTAAATACTTGAATTCAAGTTTAATTATTATGTGTTTGAGGCTGTAATTCAACGATTGAATTACACTGTATTTACATTGTTATGTTCGACTGGATTTCCAGTACCCATTTTGCTGGAGTATGCTATTGAATTACAGTGTAATTCAAGCATAATTCAAGGCTTGAAAATGGAAAACAGGACTGGAGTTACACTTGATTTATACTTGGATTCAAGCAAAATTGCTTATTGGGGTATTTAAAACAAAATCTTAAGGTATTAATTCAAAAATGGATTTTAAACCCGCTTCAAATTAATCGTTTTTAATTATATACCTACATACCTGTTTTACCTAAAATATGTATATGTATTCATTTCTTAAATGCAATCAAATTCTAAACTATATTAAACATTTTCTGAAATAATTGTAATTTCTAAATTTATTGAAGTTATGCAAAAAAAAAGCTCAAGTTAGAAACTATAATTTTCGTAATGTTGAATTAAAAATTATTTAGGACTTAATCATGTAAAACGCAACGCCAAAGAATTACATTGAAAGCACAAACAATGTCATAAATATTTTGTAATTTTGTTGTTGCTTTCTACAGAAATTCACGTACCGCTTTAAAATTTTCAACGCAACAAGCTATGCAGCGTTTGAAATTTTAAAACGCAATGTGAATTTCTGTAGAAAGCAACAGCAAAATTACAAAATAATTATGACATTGTTTATTCTTTCAACATAATTTCTTTGGCTTTGCGTTGCGTTTTACATGATTAGGGCCTTAATTGCCTCATTTCCTTTAGAGCAAACGCTTTCAATTAGAAGCAGTTGTACTAGACTCAAGTTGATATCAAACGAAAAAATTGAGTTAAATTCAATTCAAAACTCAAAATGAATTCTTTTGACTTTATTACCCAACGTCGAAGAATTGTACTTTGAGGATTTTAAAATAGTAATTAGAAAATTTTAAAATACAAATGAAAGTAGTGTAATTTACAACTTAAATTGGAGTTCCTTTCAAAATCGTTCAGTATTATAAGTATATTTCCAATATGCGTATAAACTATTTGTAAAGTCTTTTTTCCATCAGTTCTGCAATGGCTGATTTAAGTTCATTTATGGTTTTCAATTTCTTAAATAAATTTTCCACTGAAATATTAACATTTTCCAACTGTTGGCCATTATATTCAAATTGCTTTTTAGCAGCTTTCAATCGCTTATGGATCTGCTCTATAGTTAATAGTTCGCAATTTGGCAAATCTTCGTCTGAGCTTAAAACCACAGATAACAGTGCTGCGTTTTCATCATCAAAATTAAATTTGTTTTGTATCGAACCATCTCCAATAGGACCAGTAACCACGATTTGATTATTTTTGTAGACATTCTCCGCAACAAAATCTGTACCAAACAAAGAAGTACTTAAGGATATTAACATTTCAGTTGCCGATTCATTTGATGGAAAAACTAAAGCTTCCTGCTGCACCGCATGAAAACCATTTTCGTTTCTTTTGAAATCCGGATGAAGGTCTAGTAAAATTAACATATGCGACTCATCTTCATTCAATTCATATTCAAAAATATTAGGTAATACCTGTTGTAAAAACCGGTAGCTTAACACTTCCGGGCTATAATCAATGTATTTGTAACCATTTTCGGAGTCACTATGAAAATTAATCCAAGTCTTATAGTTGTTAATAAATATCAAACGTTTATAATTAAGGGCATACGTTATTTGTGCCCAATCCAAATCAATGGAATCTGGTAGTACAATATCAGTATTTTTGCATTTCATGTTCTTGGTATTTGCTCTGTTTAAGCTATCGTCATCATCAGTTTCCATGGTAGAAACATTTTGTGATGCTAAGTTTTCGGATGTTTCAATATCCATTTTTTAAAAATGTTGGAAGAACAAACTCAATATAGAATAAAATAAATTGGCAAGGCGAATTCGCCTTGATAAATTGGTTATTAGATTTGTAACAGGGATGCATTTTGCATAATAAATCAATCAGGGCTGTCAGACTGTCTTCGACCTTTTTCGTCAAATTCAATGTCAAAATCGCCAAAGTCTATTTTTTAGTTTTTGACATTATTAAAAATATTTTTTATAAATCTTAAAAACATTTATATCATTTATAACTCGTAACCACGCTTCAAGAAGTTCATATTGCAATCTACTTCGAAGACGAGTTTTAGCGGGGTTCATTATTGAAAATACTTATTCGACACAAGCACTATTTGGAATTACCACCAAGTTTTTTTTTTTAAATGGAACGTACCTTCTGTATTCTTATAAATATAAAATTTTGGCCACAACAGATTTAAATTAGATGGCCTCTTTCCAATTAACAAACGATAATTTTTGCATAGTGTTTCATAATCATCCAAAGGTACGTTAGGGTTCATAAAATCTTTGAAATATCTTAAACAACGAATTTTGCTTGTGATATTAAATTAAGACATTTAATAATATTCAACATTTTTTTTCGAATTTATTCTATGAGTTAAATTTCAGTTATGTATTTTATAAAGCTTTTTGTAAAAAATAAAAAATGTTGAATATAATAAAGTTGCTTATGAAAAAGAAATAATTGACATTTTATAATGTAAAAATTTTTATAAGCTTTAAGTATATTCAGTGTTAAGGAATTCTATTAATTCCTTCAAGACCATTTTTAAATATGAGAAACAATTTCCTCGAAGATTTTCAATAAATTTATCAGCCAATATATACTCCATGCCTCAACTTGAACTGCTAGAATAAAAAATATATAAAACTTTTTTGTACTTCTTAACAAATTTCTAAACAAATTCAAGGCTCATTAAAAATAGCTAACAAAATCGGCAACTATTTTATAAATCGCCAAATCGAAAATTACGTCGCCAAACAAGTTTGAAAATAGCCACGTCTGGCGAAAAATCGCTAGAACTGAGAGCACTGAAATCCATGTAGTCAATAGCATGGCCCAGCTAGTAGGTCTGCGCAAAACTACAACAATAGAAAAAACAACACGCATTTTGTTTGTGTAAATTATGTTAAATATGTCAAAACCCAATGCATTATTTCTTTGAGTAAAAAATGGACAAGATGTCAAAAACAATTGCTACAAAAACCATTGCACGATAAAAACACAAGTCTACAAAAAATCTGCAGGCGTTTCGAGTAACCATGGCGCGAGTCTGTACACGGTCAAGCGCTTCTCATCAAGCGCTATGGTAGTATTAGTGAAAATGTGGTATGTGTAACATCGACGATACTGGATGGAAAATCCAAAAATTTTGATATGACTGCACACGTACACGAGTGACTTCGCCGGCATGACAAGCATTTTGGCCGTGTACATACCCCTTAACGAAACAACTAATAAAGGACTATCCCAAGTCGAATTCAACAAGGTAAGTGCAACTCGTCAGCCGTTCATCAGCTGTGTCCACAGCGAATTTTCCAAACGTCAACATTATACTTTTGTCCAAGGCGAAACGACCCGAAGCATTCAGCACATGAAGTGAAAATTAGGTGGTGTATAATTGGCGCAAGGTGATCAAAACACCTGCATAAAGTCCCGATCTCAATTTCATTGAACATTCATGGGAATAAGTTTGACGCAGGATGCAGGACGGGCTGAGTACATCAAAAAATTCTTGAAAAGTGCAATAAGATTATTTTTATTTATTTTATTTATTTATTTAATCAATGCCAAGCCGTCTACATGCTGTTGGGAATCAAAAAGGTTGCAGAACAAAATACTTTCTTTATGTTTTTTTAAGTATTATTATTATTGAATTTTTATGTAATGCCCAACTTTCAATGTGAGACAGAAAAGTGACTTTTTCCAAGTTTTACCTTCATGTGCATTTTATAACGCAACTTAGAATAATTTTTTTTTGATCTTTTTAAATAAAAGTTTTTGTGATAATATAGACAAAATTGAGATGTATTTACTTTTATCGAAACAGAGATATAGCGTGCAACAATATTTTCATGCGTCTGCCCGACTTTAAATGTGAGCCACTGTAGATAAAATGCAAGCAGCAAAAAAAAAAAAAAAAAAAAAACCAAGAGCTGTCCTTGACATGTTGTGAATTCACCTTGTTTTTTACTTTGACTGCAAATCTCTGTTAATCTTATAGAATGCAAAACGTTTTTAATTTCAATTAAAATTTAACTTTTATAATTTTTTTTTTCGATAATTTCAAAATATTCTATTTTTAAAACTAAAATTTTTATAAGGGTAATTATTTGTGTACAAGATATTGCCTATGTGGTTGTTGGTATGTTGCCCTTTTGCTTTTTCGCAAGGATGCAACGTGTTAAAAACATTTTTTTCGTTAGCAAACATAAGGCCAGATTCACAATGGCAGCAACATTTTCACTTGGTGTTCACAAAAATGCAAAATTTTTTTACACAAGCACACACACTTTCAATTATGAAACGTTGCAAATTTTTTCCAGAACAATACCTATAACGTATTTATTATTATTTTTCAAGACATATTGTTAAAATTTTCGTTCAACACTGAATTAAAATTATTAAAAACGTCATTTAAAACTTTAGTTTTTGTTCAACAAAGTAAAGAAAAATATGTATGTAGGTGTATGAAATAGTTTGGCAAAAATAAGAATTGTTGCTATCATTGTGAACGAAGCTTAATAATTTCGTTTTTAAAATATAAAATTTAATAAATGCATTCAACAGCATTTTCACAATAACTTTTTAAATTATGAACGTTTTAATAAAAAATTAAAATCAAAATAAATGAATTGAAAAAAGGATCCGAAAAACACCGAGTCATAGATTCTTATACTACTGAAAATTAAAGTAATTAAAATAGCTAAAATAATTTAGAAATCAATTTTAAAATAAATTAAAATAACAAATTGACATTGGCTACTACATCATGGGACATTGGGGATTGCCAGCAACACCTGATGCTGCAGGATCCATCATTGGCAAATCACCAGTAGTTTCGGCTAAAATTTCTTCTGGTGGTTGCCCATATTCTTGTAATTTACGCATATCATCTAATACTAATTTGAATTTTTCACGTTTTTCTTTAGCAGAATCATTAGAATTTTCGCTCTCCAAATGTCCTTCAATAATTTTATACAATTCTAATTGTTTCTCGAAGCGTTCTTTGTCTTCGGCCGAGATTTTATCACCATTTTCTTCCAAATATTTGGGATATTTTTCCAAAAGTTCTTTAATGCTGGGCAAAAGGATTTCAGCCGATAATAGCGATTGCATCATGCCTTCCATGAATGGAAGGAACATGTTACCATCATCGCTGCCAGCCTGTAAAGGTAAAACAAAAAAAAAAAAAAATAATTGTGATATATGAACATTTATTGTACTTTAGAAAACAACAAAAAAAACTAAATAAAATTTGAGATCAATTTACACCATTGATTCATGCTGGATAAATGCGACTAAAGTTTTGTGATATTAAGTTATTTTCGGAAGGTCATTTATCCTACTAATATTATAAATGTGAACGTTTGTTTGTTTGGATATTTGTTAGTTTGTGGCTCAACCCCGCGAAACCCGCTTAATGGATATCATATGCCTCAGATTCAAATATGGGGTACTTTTTAAGATAAATTTGGTATGCAGATTGCAAATTGGTACATTTAATACTTTTTCACTTTTTGGGATATTTGGTATTCAGATTATCAGGGGTGTTCTGGAAATCGAAAACTCAAGAATTTTTAAGTTGTTTTTAATACACTCTTAATCCAATTTTTTAAAGTTTTCTTATAGAATTCTGTTAAATAGAGAAATATTTGTATTGTATTGTATTTGTATTTTTTTTACTATAAAAATCTAATTAAAAAAAATACTTTTAAATTCTTGCGTTTTCGATTTCCAGAACACCTCTGTATATATAGTCCAGTTGCCGGAATATACATATTTCGAAGCCCCTTATTTTTGATATGGACAGTTGAATGTCGGTTGCCTAAGAGTATCGAGTGATTAAAACTTATATTTTATACTAGCCGTGGCTGCGGCTTACTATAAAAGTAAAAATAAAATCGGTTGAATATAGTCGAAGAGGCAGAAATGGATTTTCTGTCTTCTATTGGTTTAAGGTTTGCAAAAATTATTAAGCTTGTGTTTTTTTGTATGTAGATCGATCTACATAGGTTTAAATATTCATGCATGTACTTGTAAAGATTTACTTTCATCAGTCTGAAAAATTAAAATATTTAAGGAAAACTATTGACCACCCTAAAAATAAAACGTCATACAATTTTCAAGGCTGTGAGGAACACATACATCGTTATGAAGAAGCTTGTGGGAAAACATTATGCTGATCTTGAAGCAAGCTTGTAACAGTTTGTTTCTTGAAGCAACGATTTAGCGATTTAATTGTATAATTATAAATTATAGTTGAAGAGTAATTGTGAAATTTAACCAGCCGGTACAAATTAAAACTAAGTTTGTTTTTTGTAATGATGGAAACCAAGTCATTGAAATAAATAAAGTGTTATTTCCAATAACCTGTTTGTTATTTTTTTCTTCAAATTCAAAACCGCTTAGAAAAGTTAATAGGTATGTAGTTCGAAAAAGTTAATAACAACTGAGACATTTTGGTTAACATTTTCGCGATTCTACCGTACTTACATTCTCTAAACTTAATCCGCCAAACATTTGAGTGACATCGGTTTCGGAAACAGGGGTGTTCAAATTATCAGTACCCTCCTGAAGGCCCTTTAAGGCTTGCGCTATACTATCCGAGTATTTGGCAACTTCTTCATCACTGGCTGTATTTTCACCCTGCAATGTCATGGCAGCAGCTTCGGCCATTTTTTTAAAACCAGCTAAAATTTGATCAGGATCTTGAGGTAAAGGAGCCACATCACCACTGGGTGCATCAGGGCCACCGAATAATGTGTTCATACGTTCGGCTAATAATTTAGCCTGTTCTCTGCAAAATACATATGTATGTACATGCATACATATATGTGCATTAGATGAATTATTGTACTTATATCTATATACTTATATTACAACTTACAAAAAGAACTCTTCCGAATCGCCGGCTGCTTCACCACCTTCTCCTGTTACACCTGCTGAGGCAGCTACAGTTGCATCATTATTTGAGCATTTATCATTTTTTCCAAAGTCTTGTAGAGCACCTTTAAAAAGTGTTTATTTAGTTTTAGTTACATAATTTATATATTATATTGAAAAAAAAAAACGGCAATCTCTCCGTATCTCAACACACAATTAAAGAAAATACATATTTAAACTCGGTATTTCGTGATCGTTGGACTTGATCCAAAGTGGTGTGATACTTGTAAGCTTTTACTTGGTTTGTAAATACATACTGTCTAACAGCTCGTTGAGTTCATTGTCATTGGGTTTTTGTTGCTCAGCCATTGCACGTGATTTCTATTTGCACTATTTTTTGTGTAGTTTTTGGTTTATAAAAATGCTATAACAGATTCCCCTTCTATTAATATTTATTTTTCCGTTTATTTTCTTGGTTAAATTTTCTTCTAACACTAAAGGGGAAATCTAAAATGTGGCAGTGCGTAATTAATATCATGCACCCGACCCGGGTGTTGGTTATTCATTAAGAGTTGCCGATGGTTGAATAAAAATTATTTCCGATCATTTATAATGAAAAGGCCCTTACATTTTTCTTAAAAGGTAGTTTAATATACGTAAATAAGTAAGTAATTTAACCAAACTAATAGAAATTCTACTAAATAAATTGTTAGTTTAATTCGTTTAGTTTATTTTTTTGGATTCCTAAAAATGTTATTATATATGTACTAAAAATTAATGGAAGATGGCAACTTAGTACATAATAATCATATGGTGCTACAAGGGTTGTCAGGTATTGCGGTTTATAGCAAAACGTGACGTTTTTTAAACATATTTGGTGATAACGTTTTCGGTTTGCGATAATGAAATTATATTTGTTTAACAATTATTTTTTGCAAAAAAGTGATTTTACTTCTATAGATTATTAGAACATGTTTTCACAACTTACCGATAGCTAAAGGTAGGGTTTTGTCGGCCGTATAAAAAGTGTTCCATTATTACAACGTTACTTTAACTTATCAGGTAGGATGAACCCTTAGGTTACAGTAAACTTGTAATACTGGAACAATTTTTATACGGCCGACAAAATCCTATCTTTACCTTTCGGCAAGATGTGAAAATGAGCCTGAATCTACATGTGTTATTTTCAATTTATTTTGAAAAATTAATTTTATAAACTGAATCCTTTTTGATTCTTGATTAAATTTTAAGAAATTTGAAAATATTATCCAATTGGAATAAAATGTTTTAAAAAATGGAGGGCTCACAATTGAAGGCAACCACGCCAGAAAAAAGACCATTCGAAGATATTTTGATGTTGAATAAATGAACTGCTATTAATTTCTTCGAAAATGGGGCAATGGATTTGGGTTTTACCTTTACCTAAGGAACAAAACACTTTTTGACTTAGTCCGTTACAGAACTGTGGGCAGATTCTGGCAGTCGTGTTCGAATATATATTCGATTTGAAAGCAATTTTATTTCTAATTCTCTCAGTCGATACTGAACGAATCGAAATAATTTTTTCAGTGTTCTGAAAACTCAAATTAATGCATTACCACGTTGATAAAATAATTTCGATTCGTTCAGTATCGACTGAAAGAATTAGAAATAAAATTGCTTTGAATCGAAAAAGTATTCGATCACGACTGCCAGAATAAGGCACCTGAATATAGTTAAACTTTGCGGAGTATTTCACACCAGTTTTGAAACTTCATATATATCATGACTTGGCTGTGAGCCCTCTTAACATTCTTTTATATCGAAAAATATAGGAAAATACGTCTATAAAAACCTGAGCTACTTTGAAATTATATTCAACTAATTTTAAATAAGATTTTCAATTTTTAGGAATAAGTAAACTCTTTTTTAATCTAATCTAGTATTATAATCTAGTATTCCAAGTTCTTAGGCCGTATGGTTAATATTGCGAAACTTAACTTTAGAGTTTTCATACCGCACTACAAATGAAATACAATTGCCTATTCGAGGTCTGATTATTTAAGGCCGGTATTCACTATCCTATTTAGTCGCACGATATGTCAAAAAAATCGTGTGTGCTCATAATGTATGACAGTGTGGCTTAAAAATGAATCGAGTGACAGATTTTTTTGACAAGTCTATCCGACTTGTAAATATTTTTGAAAATTTTCATAAAATGATAGATTTTATGCGATCAGAGTTGCATTTTCTTGTAAAGTAGATGAGTCATTTGAGCTTGCATCTTTTTTGTAGGATAGTGTGGCATTGACAGCAGATTTGGCAGACATTTTTTATGTCGGATAGAATTCCTTCAGATTTTCGTGTGAATGAATCGTACGATTATGTAGGATAGTGAATACCGGCCTTTAAGGATTACGAGTGGACCTAGATCAAATTTTAAAAGTCTACGAACACTTCTTTTATTTTTGTCCCATCGTTATATGAGAACAAAGCACTGTGCGTCGCCGAACGCAAATTTCCATCTCTAAAGGAGATAAAAATATCTCCACGTTTGGCGAGAAATCGCCATATCTAACAGCCCTGATTGTGAATACATATGTTTTGTTTTCCTTGTAGTTCACAGTAAACACAGAACACCCTGAAGCGGCGCCCGGATTCTTTTTAATCGTCATCACCAAAAAGTTTATCGAAAATCGCCTGAAGTCGTCAAAAAAATACATATAAAACTGCGCTTAACACCCAGGCTGCAACTGACATCAAATGGTTAACATTAACACTAACATCATGTTAGTGTTAGGTATAGCCTCCTCATGTTAGTGTTTTGTTTGTGTTTTAACAGCGTTGTTAAGCAATCTGTCTTGAAAGCTATTTTATAACATAACTTGACGTTTAAGTTTGACAGACAGCTTTTTTTTTTTGTTGCTTTTTATTAACTTTTTTATACAACTTGTCAAAAATACGCGCGTGGCTGATAAGTAATTAAAATTAAAGCGCAACGGTAGCAAAAAAAATATAACAAGCACGTTAATATTTAATATTGTTATTTTTAGCGATGTATACTATGGGGGGATTCACAAGGTGTGCTATCAAGTCATATCGTCATAATGTCCTAAATAATATTTTACAATTGTTTAAAAAAAAAATATTGTTGTGTTTCAAACAACATAAAAAAATATTTTTTTTTTAAACAATTGTAAAATATTATTTAGGACATTATGACGATATGACTTGATAGCACACCTTGTGAATCCCCCCTATGTTTAAGCGCTAAACTTTTTCTTCGCTATGAATATAACACACAACCTGTCTTAAGCTTGTTTTTAAACTTATGTTGTAAGATATTTACGTGTTCTCCACCTAAAACACATTGGCAATTTGACGAAGTTATTCTGCCGGCGTTATTGCTTGTGTTAAGACATCACAAATTGCACGTGTGGCCATAGGGTAAAGGTACCCGTAGAGCACATGTTGTTTACATCTGACTTGTCAACTTTTCAAGTCATATGTAATTGTGAATGTGTGTCAAAATTGCTGTTTTACAGAAGGTTTATAATATTTGGTCACAAACATGGCCCAATTAGCAGGTCTGCGCAAAACTACAACAATGCAACAATAGAAAAAACAACACGCATTTTGTTTGTGTAAATTATGTTAAAGATGTCAAAACCCAATGTATTTGTTTGTGTAAAAAATGGACAAGATGTCAAAAACAATTGCTACAAAAACAATTGCACGATAAAAACACAACTCTACAAATAATCAGCAGGCGTTTCGAGCAGACCTACTAATTGGGCCATGGTCACAAACAAAGCGAATTCATGTATTCGGTAGTGTCGATACTACTACAAGTAACAACATCAAAAACACAACAATGTATTTTTTTGTTGCTTTCGTTGATCGATATGTCAAAAACACAAGCAACTTTTGACATTTCTCGCTCTAAGTAAGAAAAAAAGTAGCACAGCTGTGCTTTCAACGCCACCTGAAAAATTAATTCGCCGGTTTTTTTAGTTTTTAGTTTTCGGTTTCAAAATAACGTGCTGCCTCCACACAATTTTTTATTTTCGGTGTAAAAAAGTTCGGCCATCTTAACATTTTTTTCAAGGCGAATTCATTTATCAAGTGGCGTTGAAAGCACAGCTGTGCTACTTTTTTTTCTTACTTAGAGAGAGAAATGTCAAAGTTGCCTGTGTTTTTGACATATCAATCAACGAAAGCAACAAATAAAATACATTGGTGTGTTTTTGGCGTAGTTACTTGTTGTAGTATCGACACCACCGTATACAGGAATTCGCCTTGATTTTTTTCTTTAAATTTTAATGGTACCCACAGACGATGCAACATTTGTCAAAACACGTGTTACTATTTATGTTTCAGTTTTTACCACAGACGATGACACTAAAAACGAAACATCAGTAGTGCGTGTTTTTTAAATAGATTTCTACAAAACACAAAAAAAAATTTATTTATTTTCTTTGTATACCTATCATATTTTATGTCCCATAATTTTGGAAAAATTTTATATTCAATTACATATAATTGTTTTCAACTCTCACAATTTGCAATTGTTGCCATTTTCCGATTTATTTCTTCATATTTCTTCTCCGAGTTGTAAAAGCACCTCACTCAAAAACTGCTCTCAACAAAATGAGAAAAAAAAAACAGTCAACATCGCCAAACACGATGAAACACTGTGTTTGGAAACATAAAATATCAAAAATGTTTGATATTTAAGAAACCAAAAAGCATAGTATACAACTAGTATGCCGACTCTTTGACAGGTACATAACTCAACTGTCAGTGGTACATATTTTATGTTTGTATTAGTAAGATTTTTTTCAAATGTATTGGTGTATAAAACTATTTCCACCACTAAAAATAGTTGCATAAAATCGTATAGAATGTGGCAACAATTATTTTTCTAAAATAAAATTTTCTTAGTTCAATAAATGCTGGCTGCATTTATAAACTTTTAAAACCCATGTTTGCTAAATTTTTATTCTGCAATATCGGATAATATATAAATAATGAATGATTTCAAATATTATTTTTATACCACAAAATGCTAAATTAAAAATTTAGTGTCAAAAAAATTTATTTAAAAATTTTTAGTTTGTGAAAAATAAAAACATTTTGCAAAAGCAAATTAGCAAAATGTTTTGAAAAAAATTATTAATTATGTGTTTAAGTCATAAAATTAAACATGAAGTGTTATATTGTGAAAAATTTTAAATTGAAAAATTTCAAATTTTGTTTTGGTTTTGTTGTTCTTATGTGTGTTGAATTCACACAGAACCTATATGTGTGATGAGAGTTATAGAAAAAAGAGAACGTTCTCACCAGTCGGCATACTAGTTCTATACTATGCCAAAAGGGTAACAAGAATTTCAACCAGAAACATACCCACACACGTAGCAACATTTATCAAAACATTACCATGTTTCGACAAATGTTGCCTCGTGTGTGGGTAACTTAAGAGACCAATTTAGGATATTATAATGAAGTGTTTTTTATTTATATATCGCTCATTTCGTGCAAGACCGTCACAACTCAAAATTTGGCATTTTCGAGTTAGTAATGCAGAAATGTTCTCCTCTTAAATCTCTACAAATTGATCTAAGAACGGAGAGAATTATCGAAAAAATAACGGTAATACAGATGCTTTTGACGCTATGACCTCTTGTAACAAACTTGAGCAATTAACATCAACAAGGTCACATTTCAGTTTTTTGTTGGCATTCCTCTTGTACATGTGGTTTTCTTTGTAGCAAAAAAGAAACATTTGATTTTATAACTGTATATAAAATAAATAATAAAATAAATAATAATAGGTTGGAATCTTAAAAAGGCTCTCCTGTAAAGTTTCAAATTTTGAGTTGTGACGGTCTTGCACGAAATGAGCGATATGTACATAATTTCTATTCAGTGGTGAAATGATTATACATATATCGGTATTGTAAAATATTAACTTAAGCCGGCTAATGAATAAATGAATGTTAGAAGTAAATAGAGCACGCTCTAATTGAAATTTTGTCAGATGACTGTTCCTGACTTTTACAGATGTAATGTTTTAAAGGTAACACACGACACGACGTGCAGGCAGTTTACTTTTAAAAATGACAAACGTGAATGTTACAGAACAAGTTCCAGCTAAAGGTGTTATATATGAACTAGCCGAATTGAAACATAGCATAAAACAACAGCAAATGTCAAATCACCGTACAGTTTCACTGTCTACAAAATTTGCAGGACAAATGAAAAGACAGTTGGAAAAGTGTGCATGTATTCGTGAAAAAGTTTTCATGTATTGCTTCTGTCTTGCATGTACTGGAAAATGTAAGCACAGCCTTAGGCGGACGTTGCTGTACCGTATATGTACTGTATCAATCAGCTGTTCGTTTTTTGGTATATGGAAAGCAATAGAAAAGCTTACCGAAATGTAATGTAACGTAGTTGTAACGTTTCATTCTGTATAAAATAGAATTTCATACCGTTGTTACGCCGCAGCGGCGGTGCATTGTTGACGGAATCATTGGCCGGCTTAAGTTAATATTATACAATACCGATATATGTATAATAATTTCACCATTGAATGGAAATAATGTACATATATAAATAAAAACGCATCATTATAATATCCTAAATTGGTATATTCGAATTTAAAGAAAAAAACTGTTTAGATGGCTGAACTTTTTTACGGCGCAAATAAAAATTTTTGTGGCGGCAGCACGTAATTTTAAAACCAAGAACTACTTTGGGTTATTCCATAACTACAGAGAAAAAACATAGACAATGTCAGAAGCAAATTACATGTACGTTTGTGACCAAATGTTATTAACCTTCTGTAAAACAGCAATTTTGACAGACATTCACAATTACATATGACTTGAAAAATTGACAAGTCAGATGTAAAAAACATGTCGTCTTTACACCTTTACAATACAACATACATATCTCCATTTATATAAATATACATATGCTTAGCTGTACAAAATAAACAAATACATACATGCACGTACAATTGAAATGAGAAATATATAAAAGGCTTTAAATAATTACAAAACATTGTTTTGTCTATGCACATTTACAAAATAATACATGCAAGTGTGCATGTATGTATATGCTAACAAATATGTATTATTTGTTTATTGTAAATCTATAATATAAATATCAGATATTAAATTATTAATGATTTTTTACATACACTTAATACTGTTTTAATACCATTTTAATCACTTGGTACTTTTTCTGCACAGCGGTCACTATTTAAACCTTTTGATTTCCCATCACTGTCTGTGTTGTTTTATGTGTACTATAGCTTTTTTGTTTATTTATTTGAAAAACTTGACACGATTTTAGATGTTCTATAAGTGCACCAACGTGCTAGCAGTAAGTTACGGGTACAGCAACGTTCGCCTAACTCAGCCTTTATATGTATTTTTATATGACGACTTCAGGCGCTTTTCGATATACTTTTTGTTGATGGCGATGGAAAATAGCTTGGCAACCCTGGGCACCGCTAAATGAGGTTCTGTGTTTACTGTGAATAACAAGGAAAACAAAATTCACAATCAGGGCTGTTAGTTATGGCGCAAGGCGAATTCAAGTACAGGTGGTGTCGAAACGCCATCTGATTTTGACAGTTTGAGCCACTTTGTCTTGATTTGTTAGGAATGGTTGACATTTTGGACCGTAAACACTAACAATGCATTGCAAAAAACCCTATGTTGTTTTTGTTGTGGTGGGATTGTTGTAGTTCCGACACCACCTGTAGTTGTTTTCACTTTGGATATGGCGATTTCTCGCCAAACGTGGTGATATTGTTATCCCATTTAACGCCATGTCAGATAAAACTTTTGCTTCGCGTTGCGCAAGGCGAATTCATTTATCAGGTGGCGTTGAAAGCACAGCTGTGCTACTTTTTTTCTTACTTAGAGAGAGAAATGTCAAAAGTTGCTTGTGTTTTTGACATATCGATCAACGAAAGCAACAAAAAAATACACTGCTGTGTTTTTGGTGATGTTACTTGTTGTAGTATCGACACCACCGTATACATGAATTCGCCTTGGTGTTGCGTTACCGATTCGCTTTTACATCTAGGATAAAATATACATACCTATACGAAACATGTCACATAAAGTACTCTCAAAGCGAAGCGAAGCTTAAAGTTAGCTAACTCTCATCTTTTTGCGCGCCTAGTATAATTTTCTTTTATTTTATTTTTTTGCCAAATTCAATTCCAAAAAACCGTCCAATTAAATGTTTAACTTTTATTTTTATAACAAATAATGAAATGCACAAATTACCAACTGCTTTTATAAGTAAACAAACAATGCGTGAGTGTTGTCAAAGTTTTCATTGTGTCATACACGTTTTGATTTGCGTTTTTCTGCCAAAGGTAGAAACGTCACGCAAAGGGACAAAGTTGTATCTTACACGGCCTTTAGCGATGGAAATTTCTGTTTGGCGAAGCACAGTGCTTTGTCCCCATATAACGAATCAATCTAAAATATCTTAGTTAAAAAAAATCGTACCAATCACTCGCCTACCTGCCATATATTCCAAAAATATAATTTTTAATATTGGGTTAATGGGGTTTAGATCAAACTCATTAAATTCCGTATTTGTTATACGCACTAAGCCTCTAATATTTCTGTTAATTTTAATTGTGAGTGCAGAAAGGACTCCTGATCCTGCCATATATCCTTAATTGTAAAAATTCCTTAATTTTATCAAAAAATTATCTGACTGTAATAAAACTTGGTATATTTATTTGTATTTACTAATGCCCGTAATTTCTATTAACAGATATCTGGTCGTATTCGTACCTAACAGTTATCTTTAGTTATACAGTAACACTTTTTTGTCAATTTCAACGTTAAATTGGCCCACGTGAATTAACTATCGAAAATCGATGGTTTAAAATACACTACACTTTACCCCGTAGGTAAGAAATAGGTTTTAAAATACGTCACACAATAGATATCTATACACAGCTAGATATCTATTTGTAGAAATTACGGGCATAAGTACATTTTTGAGTTGAATAAGCTTTGTCCGTCTGTCAGTCTTTCCGTCTCCATATATTTGTCCGTCCGTCTGTCCATATACATTTTTTAATCAAAGTACAGGTCGCAATTTTAATCATGTTCCAATGATATTTGGTGCACAGTACTCTTTGGGGCCAAGGACAAACCCTTTCAGATTTGGCTATAATTGGTTCATGATTTTTCCTCCTGGATTTGGACCTTAACGTATATAACTGACTAATAACACTGTGCATGAAATTTACACTTTTTTTTCGTGACAAGCTGGTCACCTGGCGTTTTAACATAATTCGGGTACGCTGAATCCAGTGGTGCCCGCGGTTTTTTAAGATTGGCTCTGGTTTTCGA
The DNA here is from genome assembly GCA_943735925.1 of Pollenia amentaria. NCBI lineage: Eukaryota > Metazoa > Arthropoda > Insecta > Diptera > Polleniidae > Pollenia > Pollenia amentaria. The sequence goes on from OX031007.1 coordinate 125,890,148, forward strand.
GATATACCGTTATTTCCAAAATGGAGGAGGTTGCACAACATATGCTCGCGTAACTCAAAAACCCTTTAGCAAATTGAAAAAACTTAAAAAAGCGAAATTCCACTGAATTCAGCGTACCCGAATTATGTTAAAATGCCATGTGCCCGGCTTGTCTGTTTTTTCAAATAGCATAGTGTAATTAATCGCATTTAAATAAATTTCAACAGAAACAAATTTTATATAAAAGCAAATGTATTTCCCAATTTTAATGGTGGTCCTTTAGGAATGCGAAAAAATTGTTAAACAAATTTTTAAAAATAAAAATTGTATGCGTTTTTCCGTGAAGTACTAAATTGTAATATATGAAAACATATATCAAGGCCATTATTGGGCAATATTAATAAGCATCTTATCGTCAAAAAGTGGTGGCTTTTTCTTTTAATAAAAATAAATAAAACCAAATAATACTCAAATAAAAAATATATGAGTTAAATAAATGTGAAAAATGGGTTATTTTTTATTTTATTTTCAATTTTATTTACAAAATAACTGAGGTTATAAAAAATGTATTTAGTTCTTAAACATTTTAATTATAAATCATACGAAAACCAATTTTCGAGGAACAACGAGGATCTTAACTCGTCCTCCTCAATTATTTTATCTTCCAAATCAAATTTTTCTTTCTGTATATATTTCTCAATATCGTCTGAAACAAATTTATATTTATTCTCTATGTTCCTGTTTGAATTTTTATGCAAAAGAATTTTTTTTCTTAATAATAAACTAATTTATTTCTAGAAAAAGAAATATTTGTAATTCAAAAATTTTGTTTTGTATATAAACTTAAAAAATTATTGAGATAGATGTATCTCAAAAAGAGGTGTGCATATAACGTATTACCGCATCCTGCTTAAAATGACATAATTTTAGCTCACTCTATTTAATTTTTGGTGCACTAGTTGACTTCCATATAATACCTTCTCAGTATTTCTTTAATCGAATTTACGATTTTTGTGTTTTTTCTTTTAGCTTGTAACCTTACTTTAACATTATAACTTTATAATTAGTATTGTGTAAATTTATTGAACTGTTTGTGGTTTTAATTTAAATTTAATTAGGATAAAGTTCATTAACTTTAATTTTCATTAAATTTTTTTTTTCGAAGAAAGTAATTTTCAACACAAAATTAATAATTTTATTCTTGACTGACAGGGGAATTGAACCACGTTCACGGACAGGTTGATTTGACATGTTTTAATAGTAACCACACTATCTCTTCAGAAATCTTTGCCGTTTAACACTCACCTCCGTTGAAGGCGACTGGCAGTCAATAGCCAAACATCAATCTTTAAACCAAATTGGTAGATCGAAATTTGTTTTGAATGCTTATCTATTTTAATTGATTTACATGTTACTCCTTATTTTTGCTTTTCATACTTTTTGTCAAAAATTTTTCTTGAAGTCCAAAGTACATTTTTCTGATTTCATGTTTTTGTGTTTCTTTTGCTCGGGGACCTTTTTCTGCACAACTTGAAGGACAAATGTAAACATAACAATAATTAATATTGTGGTAAATTTATTGATCTGTTTATGGTTTTAATCCAAAATATTTTAGGGGATAGTACTCTCTCAGGAGAATTGCTTTGCAGATCGATTGGATAGTACGAAGGACATAGGGAAGGTAGTGTGAATATGGTTACTGAGCCTAGGATTTACAAGTCTTTGACTTGTGTACCAATGATTTCTGACCAATTGAAAAATTCTAATATTTCTGTTGCCACAAGTCATAACAGCCTAAGTCTGTTTTTCAGAATTTTCAGTACAGCAGTTTAAAGTTTGGAATCTTCACTGAAAATTAGGAGACGCATTTTTTTGGGAAACTTTGCTACAGATTACAAGAAAATTAATTTCTTTACTTAGTTGTTAATAAAAAATAGTTGTTTATTCTCGTAGTCAAAAGATATTACCGAAAAAGACACTTAGGCTCTTATGAATTGTTCAGCGAAAGAAAATCAAAAAGTTAAGTTGAGTTAGGCTATTATTCCAGATAAAAAAACATTTTAAGTGCGCCTAAATTGACATAAATTGTTATTCTATGTCAACATTTTTCAGATTCGATCTTTCATGTTGAGTTAGCTTGTTATTCCTATATAATCATTCATAAAGTTTGAAGACTTAGGTTACATTTTTACTTTGAATTCGTTCAATGTTCCATTTATGCCCGGAGAATAAAAATGTAATTTATGCCCGGAGAATAAAAATGTAATATAAATATAAATACCAATACATAAAAAAATTCAATATTTTATTAAAGAACTCCAGTTTACTGAATTTTTAAAGTTTTTTAAAGTTAATAATACTTTTATTTAAATATTTTCTTCGCTGTCATACTCTGTCAAATCAAGATGGTTATTTGGGTGTTCCATACTTGTTGACAAATTGTCTAAAAATGAATGAAATTGTGGGTTTATAAAATGTTTCAGGTCCGTAATATCTCTTTTTTCGCGGGAAATGCATGGTAAATCCGCCATTATTTGTTTTTCATTAAGCCGGCTAACACCTCTTTTGCCCACCTTTAAGATTTTAAAGGAGTCATTTTTATCTATAGACGTTTTGTATTGTATTCCATTATAACTTTTTGAATAACACAAGCAACGAACTTTGTTCCATACACATTTTTCGCAATCTTCATTAACACGTTTCCAAGAAAATTTTGACTTTTTTCATTTCTACCACGGCGAGCCATAGCTCCGTGCCACATAAAGCATTTGCAATATTGGTCCTAAAGACGTTCAGCCACCATCTTAGACAATTCCACCAATTTTGGTGCTCTGTCAATCATTTTTGACAGCAATTGTAAAAATTTACCACTTTTAAATCAATCACCACTTAAAATGTACAATGACCTAACTCAACTCAATGACTCACTTTTGAAAATTTTTCAATGTTCATACTTTTGATATGAATCAGGTCATATCAAAAATCTCATGTCAAGTTAAGTTGTTAATTAGGATTAACAACTAACTTGACATGAGATTTTCAAAAGCTTTTTTTTAGTTTGGAGAAAGAACTTAACTTATTTCATGTTTATCAAAAAAACAAGTTTTAGTTCGGAATAAGAACTTAACTCAAGTTAGGAAAATAAAATGTTTTCTTTATTTTTTGGATTAACGACTTAAGTTGATTTAGGCAAAAATGAAAAAATAATGTTTATATTTGTTGTAATCCTAAATTGACTTAGTCGGTTATGCCAAAACAGTGATTTAAAAAAATGACTTAAGTTATTAGGTTTTTTAGGGTTAAAACTATATTGTCCTCACATTATGGCAATTTCAATCATTCACTAGATTTTGAAACTACAACAGTTCTAAATACAGAAACAACCTACAAACGACGCTTTTATAAAAAGAATAGTTCAGATTCCCAAAAATTAGTAGCATGATCTCTGAATGAAAGATTCGAGGGTTTAGAGAATAATGAAATCTATTGTATATCTACAATTCTCTACCTTCGATACACAGCTAGAAAATTTCAAAGACAATAGATCGAAAAAACGTTTTATTGAGCTACTCAACATGACTCTACATTCCGAAAGTGTTGAGGACACGGTCACCACACCACATCTAGTAAAAGTTCTGATAAGTCTACAAGAACTAACCTTTGGAGCGTTAGTGTAAATCTTAAAAGAAAATTTGAAGAAGAATGATCGATCCTCTGTCCATCCTACGCTGTGGTTCATCTAAGTAAGAAGTGATATATATACCTTAGGTCTACTTATTTTTCTAGAGACGAAGATCCGTTAGTTTACTGGCGCTATTAAATATTATAATCAAAATTTAAGACCATGGCGAAGAAATACTTAAGTTGTCAAATGAGTTCATTCACATCTGAGAGACGATTTTTTACTGCAGGTCTGCTTCAACAGGAGTTGAGAAATTATCTCCACAAAAGTTGAGAATACTTTGTTTTTTTCAACAAAAAACTTGTTAATTTTAATTTGGAATATTAATAATCTCTTACACTGTTTTTTTGTTTAAAAAATAAATTCGTTTTACTATCAGTTTAAATTTACTACGATCCCCAAGTGGCCAAAATTCTACCACTTGACATTTACAGTTAACATAAATCCTTTGTGCACGTATGGAATATGCAATTCTTATTTAAAAGGGCTACCTTAATTTAAGAAAATAACAAATGGCTTCTCATATATCCTTTTTTCGTTACTAAAAAAGCAAAAAAACTTTTTAAAATAGCAATAAAGTTAAAAACTTGTGTATTATTTTAAAGGCTACAAAAGGTAAAATAAAGTTTAAGTTGCCTGTTTTTAAAAATAAAATAAAAAAAAACAACAATAAAAAAAATATAAATTTCTGAACGAAAATGTTCATTTTATTGTCTAAAGTATAAAAATCAGTGTTACCAGCAGCAAAATACAAAACTACACTTGAGATGAGGCAAAATTACCCAATTTATATCAAATAACGTTTAATTATAAAAAAAATTACACAAAAAAGAACAAATTAAAAAGTACATAGCCGGTCAATTCTGAACATTTGATACCCTACACCACAGTATTTACAGACAAATTTTTAAGCCGATTTGCAATGGACCTTTTAAGACAAAATTATGTTATGAGGTTAAGACTGATAATATAAGAATTCATAACGCCGAATGTTATCTAAGTAACTACATATATTTAAGATTTTTTCGTCTTAAAGTGATTTAAGGGAGGGGGCTTATACGTGACCTACGTTCAATGCTTTACCTACCAGCAAATATTAACATAATAAGATGGTAAGTGGGCACAAACGCTCTATTAGGAAAACAGTTCGCATGGAGGCTTTGTGAAATTATAGACCGATTCTCAAAATTTTCAGAAAACGTATGAAGCAAATTTCATTAATCTTAAAAATTGCGACCTGTACTTTGCACAGAAGGTCTACATCGACAGACAACCAGGCAGCAGGAGGTATAACTCAGATATTGATTCTAAGTCGATCGGTATACTACAACTAATATTTATATGTGTTCACACATCAGCACAAATTCATAATACTCCCTAGCGGGGAAAAAATAAGCAGTACGGATGCCATCTAGAAGTCCTATGTACTTCTTCTTTTTTATGAACATGGACTGCTCGCTCTATTCCATACTCGTTTCTTTTTACACTCGCGGGATAGACCTTCCGCTCTCACTTCTTTCGCCAAAGATTCTGAAAGGCATTGAAATTAATACCTCTTAAACTTTAAAAAATAAGTTCTACTTCCATATATCTAGGGGTGTTCAAAATATTCATTGCCGTTCCTTTGTATACATTATTTAGTAAATAAAATTCCAGCAATGGTTTCAGTTGACCTACTGTTTCTCAAATCAGTTTAACGAATGTTACAGGCGCTAAATATATTTTAAGCATTTTAAATGTTAAAACAAACACAAAATTTATTACTTTTGGTAATATTGGAAACATATCTTCCTCCAGCTGTTTCTTTAATAAACACCTTCTGTTCCCAATAAACTTCGGGTTCTAGCTCACTATGAGGATCATATTTATCAAAATCTAATTGTCTCTATGGCGCCAATCACTCAATCTTTTCCTTGATAAGCTATGGAAATCTTTTTTTTTTTTTATATAAACAGTGACTTTGGTTGAATATACTGTAAAATTCAACAAGATCAACAATATCTTAAATGGTACACATTTGATCACTAAAATAAAATCCTTATATTATTTGTTTTGAAATGAAAGAATTTCAAACTATACCTGTTCTACACCTCAAAGGAATTACCCAAGCTCTACCCACGAGATTAAAAGTTACACCAATTTCGGGTAATTACCCACAAAGTGGCAACACTGATAAAAATACCTTTAAAACGATATATGGGCATTTCCTGGGGCCACGAACGTACGTTCGTTTGCTTTTGATGTACAAATAATATAGAAAACTAACATTTTTTTTGCGTTTCGATAGAATTTTGGTAGTTATATGTTTAGTGCATAAGATGGATTTCATCGAGTTTAAGTTTTCATAATGATAGTTATAAATATGTGGACACGAACGTACGCAAAATAGAAGTCAACTTTGGCTGACAGTAGTAAAATGTAAAAATCTGCGAAATGGAACGGAATATTCAAAAGTGATCAATTTATTATAAAAGTGTATTAATGTAGGTCTCTTTCCAGTGTTTACACAATAAAATATCTTTGTTGGTGGTACAGGTCGCGAACTTACGATTTTTCCATATGTTTTAACCGTTAATTAACCGTTAATCGAACTTTTTTTGTTCTCCTTACACTTTTCTCTTCTAAATTAATTGTAATAGAGAGATTTTGAAGAAAGAGTGCGAACATAACATATTTTTTGCATGTAAAATAACACTGTGCTAGAAATTGACACTTTTTTTTTGAGACAAGCTGGGCATTTGGCGTTTTAACATAATTCGGATACGCTGAATCCAGTGATGCTAACCGTTTATTTAGGTTAGCTCTGGTTTTCGGGATAAACCGTTATTTCGAAAATGGAGGAAGTTGCACAACATATGTTCGTGTAACTCGAAAACTATTTAGTTTATTGAAAAAACCGTAATTCCACAAAAGGATGCCCCTAGATCGGTCAAATGTTTGACCAACCCCACTTTATTTTTCATCTCCATCATTTATTTCTAACATCCATTCATTACGGGGGCTCCCATACATAATGTTCAATATAAACTAGAAATATATTGAAGAAAAAGTGCCATAATTGCCCAGGAGCCGCCCCTAATGGGATATAATGTATGACCGACCTCAATTAGTTTTTTGTCCTTAATAGTTTCTCGAGACATACTTACCCTTTATTTCCACTTCTTAGGGGGGCTCCCATACAAGTATTGCGTTTTATGAAATGCTTAAATTAATAACAATTTTTCGTCTTTTGTGAATAAAATCAAAAGTTTATTGTTTATGGCTTGTTTTGTTTGCAAGTTCGCTTTTTATATGTCTGGAAAAAAATTAGAAGCATAGCTGCACTTTCCCATTTTTTATGAATTTTTAAAAAACAAAAATTTCAAAATGTTGCTAAAAAATAATTTTTTTTGCCAAAAAAAAAAAAAAAAATTTTGTTTCTAACACGAATGCGCATATTTTATTGTGGAATTTCGGTTTTTTTAATTTGTTCAATAAACTAAATCGTTTTTAAGTTACACGAACATATGTTGTGCAACTTCCTCCATTTTCGAAATAACGGTATAGCTCGAAAACCAGAGCTAACCTACAAAACTGTTAGCACCACTGGATTCAGCGTACCCGAATTATGTTAAAACGCCCGACTTGTCTGTTTTTTCAATTAGCACAGTGTAATGAAATATAAAAATGTCTTTAGAAGAAGCTTAAAAAGAAAATATAAAATTTTCCTGTTTCCAGCCCAATTTCCTCAAGTAAAACAGCTGAGATATGCTATGAAACCATTCTATTATATAAACATAGAATGGTTATAATTAAAAACAATAAGACACGATGATTATCAACATTTTACTTTTCCATCCTGTTTGACCATTCGGAGGAAATGCCCATATGTTTCATTAAAATCGGTGCACCGGATACTTAAAAATCAACTACAAAAAATGTTCCCATTATTTATATATGTATAAGATAAGATTTCGTTGTTTTTAAAATCTTATTAAAATCAATTTTAAATATTAAAAATTTCTTACACTGTTATTTTGTATAATAAAGAACTTACTCTACTTGAGTTTTGTTAATTTTACCTCTAACTTAAATTTAATGTTCGTATCGGTATCGGCGTTAATTCCTTTTGAGTAACGGTATCGTATCGGCTAAAAGACGTATCGTTACATCCCTATTTTTTACTGCATGAGAATCTCAGCCCTAGTCATTTCAAATATCTTATATAAGATGTTAAAAGTTTTTAATATTCACACAAACATTCTCTTTATTTTATTTCATATGTTTGTGTTACCGATTGTGTGGTTTATTTGGCTTTTAAGCAGCTAAAGTTTGTTTCTGCAAAACAATAATTTATCATATTAGGTTATCGAAGAAAAAAAGTTAATAAAAATCATTATATCGAAAATTTTCGTTAAAATCCGAAATAAGATAATATCTCTTAACTGCTTACGGACTACTATTTTACTACTTAGAGTGCTATATTCAGCAATGCCGAATCTTTGATACCCTCCACCGACAGAAGTGGGCTCTTTATTGTAAATACATATACATATATTATTAACTAAGCATCACAAAAACGAACGTCCGCATTGAAATTGGTTGCGGTTTAGACCTATATTAAATTATTAACCGACAGTAAGAAAGTTTTATGCGTTTCTTGTTAGAACTTTGAACTGGCTTGAGTAAAATATCATGATTCGTTACAGTTTTAGCCGAACTAAAATGTTTTTTAAAAGGGTAATTTGTATTGGACCTGGTAATTATGCACCAATCATCCCAAAATTCTGAAGACTGATTTCTGGTATTACAAAAATAAATTAGAATAAATTTCAATACAGCAGTGTAATTAGTCTTAGCGTTAACAGTAAATTTCACAAAATTGCATGATCTTTTTTCTGGCCATATGAATCTGTGTTGAAAGAAATTTTACCGCAATATTAATATCTGTTATGGTTTTAGGCGAATTTACTTATTTTCCCAAAGTGGGCTTTATTTGGTTTTAGGTGCAATAAACTGTTTTCCGCGAGTAAGGTTTATATGGGACCTATGGTCAATTATGGACCGATCTTCACAAAATCTAGCAGTATGATTTGTAGTTGTATAAGGCAAAATTTTATATCATTCCGTGCATTATTCCACCATTTATGTTAGTTTTTGTATCAAAATTATCAATTTTTTTAGGGTGGTAGTTCTACATTTTGATTCATAGTTCTAATCCTAATAAACCGATGTTGCTGGCTTTCAATCCCAAGCTGCTTAGGATAACTACAAGCAATTTGAGACCAAGTTTGTTCTTTTCTTTTGCGTTTTTCGAAAGTGAGCGTGTTTTCAACAGACGGACAGACAGACGGACATGACTAAATCGACTTGGAATTACTCAAGAAGCCAGAATATATACTTTATGGGGTCTTAGATGTATAATAAAAAACTTTCACACGGAATGACAAACTTAGTATACCCTCATTCACCACTAGTGGTGGTGGAGGGTATAAAAGTGTAAAATTTAATTTGATTTTTTTTTAAGAATTTTATATATCATTTACTGCCTGTTTTTCAAACTAAAATAAAAATTTTCGTTTATAAGTTTATATTGAAAACAACAACAAATTTGAGGTTTGAATTGTTATTTCAATAAATTTCCCAGCGAAAATTTTTATTTTAATTTGAAAAACAGACAATATATATGCTTTAATATGGAAGAAGATGAGCTTTTTTCTAGGTGCAGAAGAAAAACCACAAAAACATTCCAATGTTCGCACATTAAGATACATTTTCAGATATATATATATATGTATTTAAATTAAGCTATCCAGCTAGGCAAAACGAAATCGCTAACCTTAGATACAAAAGTATATAAAACCAAAATAGTCGGTTTCTGAACACAGCAGGTCAAAATCTAGCAGAAATTGTTGGAAGACTAAAATCGAAACCCTAAGAAAATTAAATTAGTTTCATACGGTTACGAAAAAAAAACATTAAGACATAAATCTCTCAATAAGGACATGCAGGAGAGTTTGTTAGAAATGAACACGAAACTAATGTGTCAAGGTTACAGTAAGACGATTAATGAACAATTATCACCCAAAATATTTACGATCATTTGCACATACTAAAGTGCAAAACGACGAAATAAAAACAAAAATGCTTCATATGAAGACTGATAAAACTTCTGCGAAACCAAATCGCACACATTGAGAAGCAGAGATGTTAAAAACACTCTTTTAACAAGGACATGCACCTCGCTGAGCAAAATAAATAGAAAAACACAATAAACGATACAAAATGCGACCATAGCGACCAAAAATTGTAAAACCACACGAAAAACCATACAAAAAAATGTTGGAAGAGAAATTGTTGACTCGAAATTGTAAACGAGAGTGAGAGAGTGTCAGATAGAAAGAAATTTCGAGTTTAACAGAAAGAGGGAGTGTTATTAAAATATAGCGAAGGTCATTGAAACCCTGTGGAGTTTTTTACGCCACCAAAGCAAAATTTTGTTTTGCTTAATTGAAAAGGAGATAGTGTAAAAAAATACCTGAAAACAACCATCGCCACCACTAAATCCACAAAGACGACGTTCTGTGTGGATTTTGGGTGTTTGCGGCAACGGTTGCCAGATTTAACGATTTATCGTTATATTACCTTTTTTTTGAATTAATAAATTTATTATAAATAATTTTCAGAGTTGATTTAACAATATCTTTTAAAGTAACTGCATATTCAAATAGCACTTTTTTGTTGCAAAATCAATCAAAAATTTAGCACATGAGCTACGAATAAAGCCTATTGCAAGAGATGAATATCCGTGGATTATTGCACCAATTCGCTATGCAAAAACTGAAATGGGAAATGACACTAATAAAAATGTAAATATTGTTCTATACTTAAAAAATTAAATTTAAATAAGATTAAAATTAAAATAAAGCATATCACTCAAAGTTTTTTGAGTCGGTCCATAGGTTTCATATAAAGCTGATTCCCGAAAATTACTTAATTTGAAAAGAGAGTTGGATAAAAATCGGTAACAGGTTAAATTTAATACAATTACTTCTTATACAAACCTTACAACACCAGACATTAATTTGTCAGTAGCTCTTTAACTTCCCATCAACGTTACCATATATTTTTAAAAAAAATCTTGTTATCTCAGAAAAAAAACTTGTTTTTGCAAGAAAAAACTTTTTTTTTTCAAAAGTGCCAAATTTTTAAAGAAAATACCAAAAATTTATTAGGAATTTTTTTCGTTATCCATCCTTTCAATAAAATATGGTCATCCCATGCCTTTACGTAGTTCCCAAGTTTCCTTTTCTTAGGTTTCGTTGAACAACTTGGAGTCTCCGGTTGATTTGTTTCTTCCTCTGTAGTGGTTTCTTTTCTCGGGACTAAAACAATATAAAAAATTTTATTTAAAAATAGGTATAAATATTTTATTTATATTCTTACCATTTTTCGTTAAATATTTGTCCATGTTTTTTTAATGTAATCCGCACTACAAAGTTAACTACAAACTGTCAATATATAAAAACGACCTTGTTGTACTTACAGGGAGTATATACAATTAAACACTGTTGCACTAATAAAGGAGTGCGAAAATATAAAATCGTTAAATTGTCTAAAAACATCATTTAATACTTGAAAAACTTGAAACAACTTTAAATAAATTAAAATCTTTTTGGCATCTCAAAAAACTTGCAAAAAAAGGGAAATCTTGACAAATGGCAACGCTGCTCCCCATACATATATTTATACTTATTTATTATTGAAATTTCTGCAAGGGCCATTACAGAGTCATTCTATCACTAGCAAATCGTTTTATTTCAGCACATCTACGTCCGGTTGGTACAATATGTTTCTCGAGTTGCCGGTTGACGGTTGGCTGAATACTGTCAATTGACATCCTAATCTGTTTTGAAAATCTTTGTTGTGTTTGTCCGCATTGTCTTTGGCTTCGGACGGTACTATTTAGTCCTACACTAGTGGCCATTGTCTGGATCATACGTATTTCGTATGTGGGCGATTAGGAAAATGCCATCCGCGTAATCCAGATCTACTAATATGCTCTATCTCATTCCTTTGTTCGAGTGCGTTGTCCTTGCGATAATATTGTCGATGTTGTTAATAGCACGCAACCTTTTTTAGCATTCTCCTTCGCACTCACTACAGCGCCGAGTTGGTATTCGTGCAAGACACGACAGTTAGCATCGGTGTATAGACTTTGTATTAGACGCATTATTTTCCCGGGTAAGCTTTGACATCTAAATGCATCCCATACTGTCTCGTGTGCAAGGGTATCGAAAGCCTTCTCAATGTCCAGAAATGCGTGTTAAGGGTCAATCATAATATGCATTAGGCCGGTTAAGTCAACTTAAGCAACTGTGCGAATACATAAAAAACATATGTGGCCAACTATAGTGTGCTTAATGAAACTTTTCGTTAAGTTTCGTCAAATGTCATTTGCTTAAGCAAAGTGCCAATCTCAACGCACATTCTGTACGGAATCAGCTGTTTGTGCATTATAAAAAAAAATTATATAAATTGAAATGAATAAAGAAAAACAATAATATAGAAAAAGAGGAATTTTACAAATTTTAATTTTGTATCCATTTTTTATTAATAAATATGTTTAACAATCACCAATTTTTTTCTTTTTATAACGCTACTGACAAATAAATAAAACATACAATACACAAATACAGGGCTGTAATTTTTGGTAATTTTACATTTGAAGTAATCGCAAGAAAACAAAATATTGCTCAAATATGCAACATGGATCTTAAGTTTATGTAAGTACATTAAGGCCACCTTTAAGTCTCTTTTAATTTTTTTGTGAATTTGACAGACTTTTCGTTAATTTTTAACAGATTGCTCTACAATTATTCTGAGATTGTTGTCCGCCTAATAAAAATGACCTTTACACGAATTAGTCTTATGTACCCCACACTTTGACAGTGAACATACGCTTTTTAAATGACCTAACAAAGATCATAGGCCTTGCTGAGTAATATTGTAAATTTTAGACTTTCGATAACACCTTCAAAGCCCACAGATATCATTAAATAACAAGTTCTTGAAGCTTATAGACAAAAATATTTTAAAAACGAGTCTGAAAACCGGAGGATGATTGTTTTTTAAATACATATAGCGAATGTTCAACAATACTGTATTAACTAAAAATTTAAACATTTTCCGTAGAAGCAAAACAATTTTTAATTTAACATTAAAATTTACAAAATTTCGGTAATATCGTTTCATTATTTACTATAAGTCCCTAATAAAGCCCACTTTCGTAAAACACTTTAACGCTCCTAAAACCTTAAAGAATAATGAATGATTTGTGTTGAGATTTGGTTTAATTCAGTTTTGTGATTTAGTTCAACATAAAAAGCAATTAAACATAAAGTGCCGCATTCATAAAAACTAAATGGAATTTTAAATCTAAATATTTTAAGAGAAATTAAGTTTTTAAATTTAAATTTTTTATTATGACTACGGCAGAGGATATAAAAAAAACAAGTGGTAATTTATATATCGTCACTTTAAATTTAAACGGACGTAACTAGACAATGATTTTTTTTACAGGAGAAGCAAAAAAAAAAGTATTCTTGGCGTTTAAGTTTCTTTAATAAAGTCGCAATAATTGATCGCAGAGATATGAAACTTTGTGTACTTTGTTGGGTGTATATCAATTTCAAAAACACGATTTAAAATCCAAAAATTTTAATCAAAAGCTTGGAACATTTTGTTTCTATTTTTTCTGTAAAAACATCTTTAAAATTAATATTTCAAAATTTTCAATTTGTATAATTATTAAGAAAGTTATAAACAAAAAACTAAAAAAAAGAGTCATTTAAAGGGGTTAAAACATATGCCAAGAATGCCCTTTTGAAGTGTACTAAAAAATATCACAAAATTGGATAAATGAAAATTTTTTTCTAACCATTCGATTTGGCGTAGAATGTCCCATATAAATTATGTACATATTACAGTATTTCTGTATTTAAGACATAGTATTACACAACAGACATTTATTCTTTCTATTAAATTAATTTGAGTTAATGTTGCAACGTGTTGTGGGTCTGATTGAGTCATGATTGTGAATTTTTACGCGGATTTGAAAAGACGAATATCTAAGAACTTAATATTTATAAAACCCTACAGTACCCATGTTCTGTAACTTTGGTGAGAACTTCTCGCATCGAAAACATGTGAAACAAAATATTTCACCGTTTCTCGAAGAGTGAGAAAAAATAGACTCATGTTGAAAACTATCAAAAGAGATTACGTCGTTTCGTTCTAAATGCCATAATATTCCACTCGAAACCGATATGAAATTTGCCTAAAATTTAAAAATTTTCAAAAAGGAAGGCGAAAATATAACCGTCGCACAGTGGCGCCCGTAGAGCAAGCGAGGTTGCAAAAATCAAAATTTTCATGAGTGCCGACGAAGTTTTGAATAAACCCATGTTATAGGAAACTTTTCAACGATTTCAAATATGCCACTCTTAATAATATCACATTTTTAGTTTAGAAGATATAACCGTTCAAAGTTGACCGACTTTCGGTTTTCAAAAAAACACACAATTTTTAGTCAATTTGTTGCGATTTCAGGTGTAATATCACGAAAAATAGGTAACGAATCGCCTTATTTTTTGTTTGTATTGATTGATGTATTTATTAAATGTATAATGATAAAAAAAAATTAACTGTTTGCTTTGTGTTTCTCCTGGTAAATCACTATTTAAAAACTATCCGTTTTTTCACTATTTTTCAACTTTGACGGAAAATAAAAAAAAACTATATTTTTCTATATTTGCCATATTTGCAAAACCTGTTCTTTGATTATTTCTTTACATAATTCAAAAGGTTTTATCTGCCCGTACGTGCCCGTTTGGCTTCTAGAGGTAAAAAAGTTTAAAAAGACATGGTTGCAGAAATTGTATGGCGTCCATCCCTTATATGTTTTGACTGACAGTAGTTTGATCTAATAGTAATTATATTAGCAGGTACGTACCTCACATAAACAATACTTTGGCGTACAAATGGTCAGGAACAATATTGACTTATGGTCCCTACAGGTAGGCACAAATCTTATTTGGACACGTGCATAATATCAAAATTGCATTATTCAGCATAAATCCATATGTATGCAGGGAACAGGTAAATTTTTAGGCATGGTAGCATAAGCCTATATATTGCAAAATAAGCATAATGCCTGGATTAGTCTACGCCTGAAAGTTGGCGCAACAATTACTGAAACCATTTAACAATTTAAGTACTGAAAACATGGCGTTGTACAATTTAAAATTATTTGAACTGTTTAGAAAGTCAACCACACCAAAGTTTTTCACGGAAGTGAAAATTCTTCCTGAGAAGTTGACATTGATCAGCAAATGAGGCTGCGATGGATCATCCGGACAAAGCGTTTATAAGCAAAGGATATCTCCCGATGACGCTACAATATCGGACGGAAATATGTTTATGGCATCTGTTGTTCCTTTGCGGCTAAAATCGGATGATTCCCTACACTGGAAAAATCCACGTCCGTCATCAGTGCATTATTGCCGACCAATAATGTTTCAGTTTGCAAGGGAATCGGCAGAACTCATAAGGACTACGGTGAAGGACATTAAAGAACAAATAAGCAAGATTAAGCCTACAAAGCTGCAAATTGGAGAAGGAAAATATATTGAATGCAATTACGAGTTCCACCTGACCATGGTTGACGGAAAAGTCGTAAACGAACTGACAGGAACAACCTCAACAATGTCATGCCCGATTTGCAAAAAGAGTCAGAAGAACTTTTTTCAATTCAATTCAATTTATTTCATATATAATATGTTACATCTCAATTTTATATAATTAGTTGTAAAGAGTTTAAGATTAGTATCTTTTTCTGCTTAATTATAATATATTTCAATTAGTTATCATAGACAGAATTATATTGGAGGTAAAAATTTAGCAAAAACCTATCTAAACCCCTTTTTTCGTATTATTTTTATATTTTTTTTATCGATTTTATATTATTATTTGTCAGAAGAACTTTGGTAATTTAAACGATTCTACAAATGAGGAGAATTACGAATATGGAATGTCACCATTGCACGCAAGGATAAGGTGTATGGAATTCTTGCTAAAACTGGCATATACCCTACCACAAGAGGAGGAAAACTTCGATGAAAATACATCAATAAAGGATAAGAAAGATCAGAAAGAAGCAAATACAGGATGGTTTTTTTGAAACAAGTTGGACTAAAAGTAGACTGTCCCAAGCACGGATACGGTAACTCTAACGATGGAAACACTTCTAGGAGATTTTTTGAAAATGATGAGGCAGTAACTAGAATCATTGGAATTGACAATCAAATCGTGAAAAGATTGGGAACGATCTTGGATGTTTTAAACTGCAAAGAAAATGTCAATTCTACAAAATATGGAGAATATGCGTCGAAAACTGCATCTCTTTTAGCAGAAATGTATCCACAGAAGAAGTTGACCCCGACCGTCCATAAAATATTGGCGCATGGCAAAGATATAATTGAGTACCAGCCTTTGCCAATTGGAGAGCTTTCTGAAGAAGCACAGGAGTCTCTTAACAAATTTTATAAAAAATATAGATTGCAGAACACATTCAAAGCATCAAGGGTAAGGCAAAATAAGGACCTCTTCAACATGTTGGCAGCATCTTCCGATCCACTTATTTCTTCCCTGCGGCATGTGAAGTCACGAATAGAGTTACAAAATAATTATAGTTTAGAAATTGTTACACCCAATTTTCACGATGATTTTTTCCCCTATTTTAAAATCATGTCTTTTTTTGTTTGATAGTGAGCGGGGTAGAGAAGTAAGCAGGGTAGAAAAAAAGACATGAATCGTATTTCTGTGTTTCTTTTTTGACATTCCTCTTTGCACTTATTTGTGTTTTTTAATTTCTGTTTTATTCTTATTTCAAAATGACATGTGCTTACTAAAATATAGAAATATAAAAAATTTTAATTAAAAAAAATTCAAAATATATCAAAATTATGTGGAATAACGAAATTTTAAATATTGTTACGAATAAGAAACTAAGAAAAAATCAGCTCTGACTGCAAAGAAAAGAAACATGGTGAAAATTTAACAAGTTTTTGGAAGTTTCTTTAAAAAAGAAATACAAAAAAGACATGTCTTTTAAATCATCGTGAAAATTGGGTGTTAGTCTTTTAGATATACCTTCTCTTACGAATTGTGATGAATATTTTACAGAAAATTGAAAAAATAAATTTAAAAAAATAAATATTTTTTTTTTTAATTTGTTGGGTAATAATTTAAAACATAAAACCCTTAAGAAAAAAAAAATAAAAACAATCTAAAAATGTAAAAATAATTTTTTTTAGTTACCATAAAATTGATTTTTCTACTAATTTTAACTTTGATAACCCATAAGTAGGCCCCTACAAAGCGTAGCACCCTTTCCAAACGCTCATTTCATAGGCTGAACAGTTATCTATCATATGCTGTTTAAACTGTTCAATTATCTTATTCGGTTCAAAAGATATGATTTTTGCAACGAAAAAACTCAAATGGCGCCACTGTGCGTCGGCTATACCAAAAAGTAAAGTGCAACTTTAATGTTTGTTGATTACAAAATTGGTTTGAAAACATTCTTATATTTTTCAAAAATTTTAAAAGCAAAATAATTAAACAATGAAAAAATCTGCCAAGAACAAAATACTTATCTCTTCCGTTTTAATATTCATTGCATTTGCATTTTAAATTTATTTTTTAGTGTTACAATTTTTTCTCACCCCGTTCTTATGCGAGAGTTTATTTGACAGTTCAAAGCGGGAACTTTCTCACAAAATTTTACGGACACACTTTTTGGGTTTATTGGCGAGAAATTTTCTTATGTGACAGTTATTACTCGCCAAAAATGTTACAGAAGCACTTAAGTGAGAAAAACAGCTGTTTGTTTTAATTTATGGCATTTTTGTTTCATTTCTCACATTTCAATCGAAAAGTTTCTCGCCGCGGGAGTTACAGAAAAAAAATTTTCAAAAATATTTGCAGCTTTTGTTAAACTTTGCGTAATTTTTAAAGTATTGTCAAATTGGATAAATTAATTAAAAAGCAGAACTTAAAATAAAATTACACACAGATTGCACATGGGCTACACATGTAAGTAGAAATTACACACAGTATGTGTAATTACACACGGATTGGCAACACT
Organism: Pollenia amentaria; assembly: GCA_943735925.1. NCBI lineage: Eukaryota > Metazoa > Arthropoda > Insecta > Diptera > Polleniidae > Pollenia > Pollenia amentaria. Next base: position 125,907,997 of record OX031007.1, read on the forward strand.
ACTTAATACATAAATTAAAGCTAAAACAAGCGTTACTTAGTCGGTCGAAAATGTATCATTAAAGAAGAGTTTTTTTAACTCTCCTCAGCCAAATAACTCAGGTACCCCAAAAGGAAGCATCTTGGCCCCTCTATTATACTAAATATAGGGTTATTCATCGTGAGGTTTGATTAATAATGTAACACATATGTAAATTTGAAAGTGAACATAACATTTGTAATATCGGTTAAAAGAACAATTTATGGCACTTACTGTTTGAAAATTATATCATTTAAATGTTGGTCAAGACTACGTCTGAGGTGGTCCAGTCGGAAGGTCCAATTTTGGGCGACTCGTTAGAGCATAGCGACTGGTATCTCGCGAATAACTCAAGTCATGTTGGCTTCCAAAGCGTCAATCGTAGCTGGCTTATTGCTGAAGACCTCAGACTTTAAATATCCCCAGAGAAAATAGTCCAAAGATGTGATATCGCACGATCTATGTGGCCAATTCACCGTAGCAAAAAGTGAAATTAAGCGCTCAAAAAAAAGATTTCTCACTAAGGTGTTTGTTTTAGGCACTGTATGGCTCGTCTTGTTGAAGCCAGAGCTCACCGAGGCTATGCGCTTGAATTTCATGTATCACATAGTCCGTTAACATGGCGCGATAACGATTACCATTGACGGGAACATTCTGATTATCCTCATGTTTAAATAAATATGGACCAATGATTCTACCAGCTCATAAACCACATCCATCCGTTGTTTTTAATCGATGTAATGGTAGCTCTTGGTACTCTTCGGGTTATTCACCAGCTCAAATACGCCAATTTTGTTTATTAACGTATCCATTGAGCCAGAAATGTGCTTCATCACTGAACAAAATTTCACGATAAGAAAGACAAATTCACTGTTTGTTGTTGTGGCTTTGTTGAAGCTTTGATATTATTACAAGTAAGACCTGAGTGTTTAAAATTTTTATTCACTTTATGGTCTTACTTGTATAATATTTTAAGCTTTTCTAAAGTATTTGAAAAAAGTTTCCTGACGAGCTGCCCTAAGCAACCAGCGAAATGCGCATAGAAATTAGCTTTCCCACAACAATAAATTTCAGTGTTTTAATCATAAATAAAGATTGGGATATTAGCACATCATTAATTAATTAACACCGGACTTTTATTTCTCACAGAACACCGATTTTCGTTATATAGCTGAACAATTTGGAGACGCTGTTGTGGTGTTCGTCTTTCCATGATGACATGCCAAATGATACTGAACAAAAGTGAAAGAGCTGTTTGATATGAGTCACACGTGATCTGTAAACAAAGCAGATTGAAAATCAAACCTCACGATGAATCACCCTTTATATACGAACTTAGTTTTAAAATACGTTTAAAAATATAACAGAAATCGCTAGAAAGATAAACTTGGTCCAGTGTAAAAGGAATACAAGCAAAATAAGAAAAAAACTTGCATTTATAAAAATAACGTATGCGGAATAAATAATGGATTGACTCATTAGCAGTAAAATCATATTTTAATCAAGTATTAAAAACATCAAAGTTAATATACATTTGCTAAAAAACACAACAGAATTTTTTTTTTACAACCATAAATCTAGCCACATCGATGGACTTTTTTCATATTTTAAGTCACCCTACGCACATCCTTCTGAATCTCCTTTGTGTGTATTTTCTATAGCATTCATTTACTTTGATAGGTTAGGATAGGTTTCTTTTTTCCTATCCGTTTTTATAGATATTCCTTGGATGTATAAGGTCTGTTCGCTCCATTCTATACTCATATCTTTTTTACACACGTTGTAGGGTAGGCCTTCTGCTCACGTTTCTTTCGCCAGAGATTCTGTAAGGCATTCAAATTAACCCTCTATAGCCTAAGAGTGCCTTTATAACGAGATCTGAATTTTTTGGCTTTTGCTTTGGCATAAAACAAATCGTACTCCTTCTCTTCTCCCTTCTCATAGAAGCGAATGTGTCTTTTATATTTAATACGGAAGAGCAGATGCCTTCTATGAGGCATTCTTTAGCATTAAGATCAGAATGGCAATGGAATAAGCAACAAGTTGGAGTGCTATATTCGGCTGTGCCGAATCTTTGATACCCTCCACCGACAGGAGTGGGCTCTATATGATAAATACATATATATTATTAACTAAGCTTCACAAAAACGAACGTCAGCATTAAAATTGGTTGCGGTTTAGACCTGAATTAAATTATTAACCGACAATAAGAAAATGTTATTCGTTTCTTGTAAGAACTTTGAACTGGCTTGAGAAAAATATCATTATTCGTAATAGTTTTAACCGGACTAAAATGATTTTTAGGACCGTTATTTGTATTGGACATATGGTAAATTATGGACAAATCATCCCAAAATTCTGAAGACTGATTTCTGGTATTACAAAAAATAAATTAGAATAAATTTCAATACAGCAGTGTAATTAGTTTTAGCGTTAACAGTAAATTTCACAAATTTGCATGATAGTTTTTCTTGCCATATGAATTTAAGTAAAAAATTTCACCGCAATATCTATAAATCCCAAAGTGGGCTTTATTTGGTTTTAGTCGCAATAAACTATTTTCCTAGAGTAGGGTTTATATGGGGCCTATGGTAAATAATGGACAAATCTTCACGAAATTTGGCAGTGTGATTTCTCGTCCTATAAAACTGTGACGCACCGAACTTCAATTTGATATCATTATTTATTACGGTTTTAGGCGTACTAAACGGTTTTCCGGGAGTAGGGTTTATATGGGGCCTAGAGTAAATTATGGACCACTCTTCACGAAATTTGGCAGTGTGATTTCTCGTCCTATAAAACTGTGACGTACCGAATTTCAATTTGATAGCATTATTTATTACGGTTTTAGGCGTACTAAACGGTTTTCCGGGAGTAGGGTAAATTGTGGAACGATCTTCAAAAAATCATACAGTGTGATTTCTGGTCCTATGAAACTGTGACGTACCAAATTTAAGTATGCTAGCGTTATTAATTGCGGTTTTAGGCGTACTAAACTGTTTTCCGCGAGAAGGGTTTATATGGGGCCTAGTGTAAATTATGGACCGATCTTTAAAAAATTCTACAGTGATTTCTGATTCTATAAAACTGTGACGTACCAAATTTTAATATGATAGCGTTATTTTTTACGGTTTTTGGCGCAATAAACTGTTTTCCGGGAGTAGGGTTTATATGGGACCTAGTGCAAATTATAGACCGATCTTCAAAAAATTTTACAGTGTGATTTGACGTATTATAAAACTGTGACGTACCAAATTTAAGTATGCTAGCGTTATTTATTGCGGTTTTAGGCGTACTAAACTGTTTTCCGCGAGAAGGGTTTATATGGGGCCTATGGTAAATTATAGACCGATCTTCACGAAATTTAACAGTATAATTTGCAGTCGTATAAAGCGAATTCGTTCAAAATTTTATGTCATTCCGTGCATTATTCCACCATTTATGTTAGTTTTTGTATCAAAATTATCAATTTTTTTTCGGTAGTGGTTCCACATTTTGATTCATAGTTCTGATCCTACTAAACCGATGTTGCTGGATTTCAATCCCAAACTGCCTAGGATAACTACAAGCAATTTGAGACCAAGTTTGTTATTTTCTTTTGCGGTTTTCGAAATTGAGCGTGTTTTCAACAGACGGACAGATGGACAGACAGACGGACATGGCTAGATCGACTTAGAATTACTCAAGGACCCAGAATATATATACTTTATGGGGTCTTAGATGTATAATAAAAAAGTTTCACACGGAATGACAAACTTAGTATACCCTCATTCACCACAGTGGTGGTGGAGGGTATAAAAACGTCTAAGCAGGCCAGTGTTGCCACTTTGTGGGTAATTACCCGAATTTGGTGCAATTTTTACACTCGCGGGTAGAGTGTGGGTAATTTCTTTGAGGTGTATATCAGGTGTAATTTGAAATTCTTTTAGATCAAATAATATAAGGATTTGATTTTAGTGACCAAATTTATACCATTTAAGATATTGTTGATTTATAAAATTTACAGTAACCAAAGTCACTGTTTATTTAAAAAAAAAGGTTTCCATAGTTTATAAAGCAAAATATTGGTAGTGATTGGCGCCAGATGGACAGTTAGATTTCTATAAATATGAGCTTCATAGTGATTTAGAACCCGAAGTTTAGTGGAAAAAGAATATGAATTTTGTGTTTGCTTTAACATTTAAAAGGCTTTAGTTGAGAAATATTTATCGCCCTTAACATTTGCTAAACTGATTTGAGAAACAGACTTTCATCTGAAACCATTATACGAATTTTATTTACTAAATAAAGTATACAAAGAAATAGCAATGAACATTTTTAAACTTTCCTAGATGTATGCAAGTAGAACTTATTATTTTAAGTTTTTATTTAATTTATTCGATGTTTTTGATGTTTTTTATACCCTCCAACACCACTGTGGTGAAGGAGGGTATACTAAGTTTGTCATTCCGTGTGAAACTTTTTTATTATACATCTAAGACCCCATAAAGTATATATATTCTGGGTCCTTGAGTAGTTCTAAGTCGATTTAGCCATGTCCATCTGTCTGTCCGTCTGTTGAAAACACGCTCAATTTCGAAAACCGCAAAAGAAAAGAACAAACTTGGTCTCAAATTGCTTGTAGTTATCCTAAGCAGTTTGGGATTGAAATCCAGCAACATCGGTTTAGTAGGATCAGAACTATTAATCAAAATGTGGAACCACTACCCAAAAAAAATTGATAATTTTGATACAAAAACTAACGTAAATGGTGGAATAATGCACGGAATGTCATAAAATTTTGAACAAATTCGGTTTATACGACTGCAAATCATACTGTTAAATTTCGTGAAGATCGGTCTATAATTTACACTAGGCCCCATATAAACCCTTCTCGCGGAAAACAGTTTAGTACGCCTAAAACCGCAATAAATAACGCTAGCTTACTTAAATTTTGTACGTCACAGTTTCATAGGACCACAAATCACACTGTAAAATTTTTTGAAGATCGGTCCATAATTTACACTAGGCCCCATATAAACCCTACTCCCGGAAAACAGTTTATTGCGCCAAAACCCGTAATAAATAACGCTATCATACTAAAATTTGGTTCGTCACTGTTTTATAGAATCAGAAATCACACTGTAGAATTTTTTAAAGATAAGTCCATAATTTACACTAGGCCCCATATAAACCCTTCTCGCGGAAAATAGTTTAGTACGCCTAAAACCGCAATTAATAACGCTAGCATACTTAAATTTGGTACGTCACAGTTTCATAGCACCACAAATCAAACTGTAAAACTTTTTGGAGATCGGTCCATAATTTACACTAGGGCCCATATAAACCCTACTCTCGGAAAATAGTTTATTGCGCCTAAAACCAAATAAAAATTTATAGATATTGCGGTGAAATTTTTTACTTAAATTCATATGGCAAGAAAAACTATCATGCAAATTGTGAAATTTACTGTTAACGCTAAAACTAATAACACTGCTGTATTGAAATTTATTCTAATTTATTTTTTGTAATACCAGAAATCAGTCTTCAGAATTTTGGGATGATTTGTCCATAATTTACCATAGGTCCAATACAAATAACGCTCCTAAAAATCATTTTAGTCCGGCTAAAACTGTTACGAATAATGATATTTTTCTCAAGCCAGTTCAAAGTTCTTACAAGAAACGAATAACATTTTCTTATTGTCGGTTAATAATTTAATTCAGGTCTAAACCGCAACCAATTTTAATGCTGACGTTCGTTTTTGTGAAGCTTAGTTAATAATATATATGTATTTATCATATAGAGCCCACTCCTGTCGGTGGAGGGTATCAAAGATTCGGCACAGCCGAATATAGCACTCTAACTTGTTTTTTGTTAATTTTTTTTGAATTACTATACGAATCTTAATAATATGACTATTAATAATATTATAGGAATAAATAAGTTGTTATGAGTTTGTGCTGATACATGAAACACATATAAATATTTGTTGTAATATACCGATCGACTTAGAATCTGAATCTGAGTCGTCAGTCCTGCTGGCTGATTGTCTGTCCATGATGGCCTTCTGCGCAAAGTACATGTTGCAATTTTTAAGATAATTTAATGAAATTTGATTCATACGTTTTTTGAACATTTTGAGAATCGATCCGTTCTATAATTTCACATAGCCCCCATACGAACGGTTTTCTTAAGAGACCATAAACCATCTGATTATGTTGGTATTTGGACAAAATAAGGCCCAAATATATTTTATTTCAACTTAATTTATCTTACGAAATTAATTTTGGAATCAGTCCATATTTGGCCATCTCTCCCATACAAATACCACTTTCGAAAATAGCTTGCAATAGAATCGCAATAAAATTTGAATGTATTGATAAAAAAAATAGCTAATATGTGGTAGGTAGGTCATATATAAACCCCCTCCCTTAAATCACTTGAAAACGAAAAAATCTCAAATAGATGTAGTTACCTACAATTCTATGTTATTAGCCTTGAACTCATACCATAATTTTATAATAATAGGTCCAAAATTGCATATGGGACCTAACAAGGGAACACTCTTACAAATTTGTCTGTAAATAAAGTGATGTAGGGTTTAAAATGTTCGGAATGGACCGACTATCTACTTTCTAATTTGTTCTTTTTTGCAAAAGTTTTTTTAATTAAATGTTAATTTGATATCAGGTGTAATCTTATTCAAATTGCGTAATTTTGCGGCATGTCATGTGTAGTCTTGAATTTTGCTGGTGGTAACACTGAAGCAGGCCTTCAATAAAGCCTGAAGTAAGAAGGTCTTCTAAGTTTTCCCATTGGAATTATTTTTAAATTCGCCTAATTCTGCCTTCAACATAACTCCAGTTTGGTTACATTGTATCAAATATTTTTCACTGGATCATAGTTTTATATTAAACGGAAAACCGTTTCGAAAGCTTTTATTACCATATAAATAAAAGTTTTTTTTTTATTTGGATTTGGAAAAATCGCAGAAAAACGTCAAAAATAAAAAAAAAATTTTTATTTGTATTTTTAGATACGTTACAAATGTGATATTTTTTTATTTCAATGTTTATTGGCTTAATAGATAGATGGCGTGGCAAAAAAGTTTTAAAATACAGGTTTACTCCCCAAAAGGGTCTAATTTCAAAAAAGTACCAGACACCTAACCGCTTATTATTTTAATGAACATCAGGTTAGGGAATTTTACCTAAAACCATAAAAATGTCCAAAACTCCCATCATAGATAATCGATTTCGCGAGAGACCAACCTCCCGGGCAAATTTCAGCATTTTAGTTCAGGCGTTTAGGTCGTGCGATGATGAATCAGGCAGTAACTTTACAGTTTTATATTATATAGGTAGATGAAGAAAAATGTTTTGAAAAAAATAACAGAATTAGGTACGATTTTCACCCCTTAAACGTTCGAATTTCGAAACGCATCAAATTTGTATTTGTATTTTTTAGATAAGTTACGAATGCGATATATTTTTTATTTTAATGTTTATTGGTTTAAAAGATAGATGGCATAGCAAAAAAGTTTTAAAATACAGGTTTTACCCGTTTACTCCTTATTTCAAAACAGTGCTAGACACCTGTCCGCTTATTTTTAATGAACAATAATAGGTATTCAATTTTTTTGTATCCCTTTTAGTTTAGCAGATATGAGGTTAGCGAATTTCCGTTTTTACCGCCTTTTTTTCTATTGAACAACAATAAGTATTAAATTTTTTTGTATCTCCTTTAGCTTAGCAGATATGAGGTCAGCGTGATCGATTTGGCGAGAGGCCTGCCTCAGGTCCAAATGTCAACTTTTTAGCTCAGGCGTTTAGGCTGTGCGATGAAAATAAATAGATGAAGAAAAAATAGCTCGGAAAAAATAACAAAATTACGTACGATTTTTACCCCTTAAACGTTCGAACTCAGAAAAAGTACAAACTTTTGGCATTTTTTAAATAAATTACGAATTTTATATTATTTTTATTTCTATGTGCATTGATTTAAACGGTAGATGGGGGACAAACAAGAACCAAAATTCAGGTTTTACACTTTTACTCCCTAAAAGAGCCGAATTTCGAAATAGTACCAGACACCTGTTCTCGTTTTTATTTAATGAGCAACAAAAAAAGCACAAAATAAAGTACAAAAAAGTACCAAAAATTGCCTCTTACAGATGCCCCTTCAACGCTTTGCTTGTTTAATTTTATGTTTGTAGCTGCAATACTAACAAAAATTCAATAAGTACTTGTTGGCAAACAATACAGTACGAAAAAGTACCAAAAAACCACTCTTACAGATTCTCATTCACTTGGGAACTTGCATGTTTAATTTTTTGTTTATAGGTGCAATTTTAACGGAAATTCAAAAAGTAACAGGTAAAGAACAAAAAGTACCAAAAAGCCCCTCTTATAGATTCTCATTCACTCAGGGCATTGCATTTTTAATTTTATGTTTGTAGATCCAATATTAACGAAAATAAAAAAGGTACCAGTTAAAAAACGAAAAAGTACCAAGATGATCCCTCTTATAGGTTCAGGACATTTAATGTTGAATTTTATGATTTTAGGCTCAATACTAACGGAACTTCAAATAGTACCAGTTAAAGACCAAAAGGTACCAAGAAACCCTCTTACAGATTTTGATTTACTCAGGAGCATGCATGTTTAATTTTATGTTTATAGGTCCAATATTAACGAAAATTAAAAAAAGTACCAGTTAAATAACGAAAAAGTACCAAAAATATCCCTCTAACGAATTCTCATTCACTCAGGACCTTGCATGTTTTATTTTATGTTAATAGGTCTAATTTTAACGAAAATTAAAAAAGTACCAGTTAAAGAATGAAAAAGTACCAAGAAGATCCCTCTAACAAATTGTTATTCATTCAAGACTTTGCATGTTTAGTTTTATGTTTCTAGGTCTAATAGTAACGGAAATTAAAAAAGTACCAGTTGAAGATCAAAAAATACCAAAATGTACCCTCAGAGGTTCTTACCCACTCAGGATATTGCATGTTGAAGTTTATGTTTCTAGGTCCAATATTAACGATAATTAAAAAAATTGTCAGTTGTGGAACCAAAAACCTAAAGTAAGAAATAAAATTTCCCGTATTTCCCCTTTTTTGTAGTTTTTTCTCCGACATTGAAGCATGAAACATTTCAATATTGTAGTGGGAGCCCATAATTTAATACGTTTATGTCAATAAATAAAAAAAAATGTTTTATAAAAAAAGTACCAAAAATAGTTACGCCTTTTACCCCTTAAACGTCCGAATTTCGAAAAAGTACCAAATTCGTATTTGGATTTTTTAGATAAGTTTCAAGTGTGATATAACCCTTATTTCTATGTTTATGGGTTTAAAAGATAGATGGGGTGACAAAAAAGTACCAAAATGCAGGTTTTACCCGTTTACTCCGTTAAAGGGCTGAATTTCGAAAAAGTACCAGACACCTGTCCGCTTATTTTTCTAAAGAATAACGATAAGCATTAAATTTTTTTGTATCTCTTTTAGTTTTAGAGATATAAGGTTACCGAATTTACCTGTTATTGCCCTTTTTACCCCCTAAACATTCGAATTACCGAAAATCCCGTCTTAGTGGATCGATTTGGGGAGAGACCAACCCCTGGACCAAATTTCAAGTTTTTAGCTTCAGGCGTTTAGGCTGTGCGATGATGAATCAGTCAGTGAGTCAGTCAGTCAGTATCGTTACAATTTTATATATATAGATAATATTTTATACTTCCAAGCGTGAGTGTCTTTTTCGTATGTTTTGTAAATTAATGAATTTGCTGAGTGAGCGAAAGAGACAAATAGAGTTTCGTCAACTGTTTTATTCTGGTAAATTAACACATCATAGTAAGTTTTAGTTTAATATATTTTGTTGTTGCAGTGTTGTAAATGTTAGTACTTTAACTAAATTAATAAGAATAACAAGGTGTACAACGGACTTAACTTTCAAGGGTGAAAACAGCTATTACATTTTGTTTTATTTTTGCACTGACAGTTGAAAATTAGTCAATATTTCATTCCGCATACGTTAATAATCAAATTTAAAAAATAAGGTCCTTAAAAAGTTTTATATAAAAAGAATTTCCATAGAAATTCGGTTTTATGTGTATGTTTAAAGCCAAAAATTATTTTTGTGCATACGGTCTCTAATATTTAAAGTCCAAGTTATATTTTATAAACATAAGCTTCGATGCTTTCTTGCTCTTAAGAGTAGTGCGTTAAGAATAGTTAATTCAATTTTCTTAAATTACGTTATAAAGTTTTTCAATAAGTAGTATTTTTGGGGTGAATTATGTAAGAGCAAGGTGCCTCTATTTAATCGATGGTCACTGTACCTAAATATGCATACACATAAGCCGAAAGGTTTAGGATATTTTTTTGTAAATATTGTAAAATAATGTTAAATAGCTTTTGCTCTGTGTTCATCATTCCGAATTATAAACCCGTTTAAATAAACTGGCTAAAACAAATATTTACTTATTAGAGTTAATACAACGCAATAATAAACGTATTATGAACCATTTGTGACTTTCACGATCCTGGCACGAGCGTGTAATAAAAACCGCAATAACTAGCATTCGCGCTTTACAATGACTTAACAATGGGCGCGATAATTATGAACAAACGACGCGAAAAATTAACGTTGTAAAGTGTTGATCCATGTATGATAACCCAGTCATAAAACTTAGGCAATTTTAGTATGTTGCTGACGAATGAAGTAGATGTAAAACAAAAAAGCAGGCAGATTTTACAAAATTTCTAAAATTTTAATTTATAAAAACAATAGAGAACATTTTCTACGAAATATTTTAAAGGAAATATAATAAATATGCTAAGCACAAAGAATGAAAAAAAAGAAACAAATTATTAAGGGAAAAAATTCAGATATTATGAAGCGATCAGTGACCGTGAAATCACAACATTTTACATGAACGAAGCAATTTGAAAGAAAATTAACGTTCAAACAAAAAAGTTTTATTTTCCTGGGACAGACATAAAAAGGAAGTAAAATTTATGATGTTATGACTTTAAGAAATAAACGAAATGACTTTATGACGGTGTGAAAGGCAAAAAACGGAAAAAAGTAAATAATAAAATGAACAAAAAACCTTTATTCAGAGAATTTGTAGCAACAACAACATTAACAAGCAGGTATTTCGCTGAAATCTATACAATTGAGACTGAGATAGGTCGTTATTTTTAACATGCCAAAAAAAGAGTGGAAGTGAGCGCGAGAGAGTCATAGAAAGCAATAAATGCTAAAAATTATTTCATGAACTAAATTTTTGATATATTTTAAATATTTTTAGAGCAAGGCCCAAAAGCGAGCATGATCATAAAACTTAACTACAGACAAACAAAAATACAGTTGGGCACGTGACGTGAACTTACCATGTCATACTTGAATCACTCGTGATTGTAATTGCTTTAAATATTAAGGTCCTACTCATGTATAACGCAACGCCAAAGAATTACATTGAAAGCACAAACAATGTCATAAATATTTTGTAATTTTGTTGTTGCTTTCTACAGAAATTCATGTACCGTTTAAAAAATTTCAACGTCTCAAGCTATGCAGCGTTTGAAATTTTAAAACGCAATGTGAATTTCTGTAGGAAGCAACAACAAAATTACAAAATATTTATGACATTGTTTGTGCTTTCAATGTTATTCTTTGGCGTGCGTTGCGCTTTATGTGATTAGGGCCTAAGTACAAGTTGGAGTACACGAAATTGCAATATAAAATTTGATTGTGTGATTTTAAAATTTTAATCACGCACGATTTCTCATGCATTCGCGACAGCTTTAAAGACTTTATTGAACAAGGCGAATACAAGTTGGTCTAAATTTGAAAACGTATTCAACGCTGTAAAATACTTTAATGTTGTGTCAAAATAATACAATACTGTGGTAAGTAATTCAAACTAACATTTTATTTGGTTTGAAATTGTGTGTTTTGAATTGTAATAATTTAAAAACGTTTTAAATTTCATAATTCTAAGTAAAAATTATAGAATTTATAAAAGATTCCCCAGAATCATCAGAGCGGTATACCATTTTGACACATAGTTAGTTATCAGCTGTTGCTTACGTAGCAAGCCAAGGTCATCTTGTTTGAGTTCGTCTTCTTATTGAATACATACAAATTTTCACATATTTTTATAGGATTGTCTACTTCTTTCAATAAAATATTTTTTGGGGGAGCTTGATTGAGAGACTAAATAAGTAGTTCGTAAGTAAGCGTGCGAGCAAACATTTTTTTAGTGAGCGTGAGTGTTCATGAGTTAAACGCCACTCACGCGCACAGCTCTAGACGAAAAAACAGACTAACAAATAAAAAGGACAATGTTTAAATTCATTGTTTGCTATTTCGTTCAATTTCGAATTCGTTGATTATTTTACATTTATCCAAAAAAAATGAATTGTCAAAGTCGCTCGCGCTTTTAAGTTGGACTCATAAAACATCATTGTGTCATATGTATTTCTAAATATATTAACCTATTATTGATATTTTCATCGTAATTGGGATAACTTTTGGCTTGTACGTTTATAAACTAAAATTGACATGACTTTCCTAGTTGTCACACATTTAATTTAGGGTCAACTTTTTACATCCATACATAAAGTATGTACATCCATACATATGTATGTATGAGTAAAAAGAGTTAAAATCACCTTGACTAAAAACATGTTACAAGTAACTATTAGAAATTCTCATTTCGAATTCTTAAAAATCGCTTGACATTTTCCAAATAATGACAAGGAAAATGTCAAATTTGGTTGAAGACTTTTAGTGTCATATTGTCACATTGAGGTCAACCTTGACTATTAAACGTTAATTGGAAATAATTTGTGTTCTGTATAAATGGCGGGCGGTATTTTAAGAATTTTAATGTGGGCAAATCTAAATATTTTTAATGTTTCCTCTTAAAAAAAAATAAACTTATAACTCATATTTTGCTATATTTTCTTTCCTTTTATAAGTATAATTTTGTTCGCTACACACAGAAACAATTATTAGTAGTTTTTTATCAGTTTAACAAATTGTTTAAAAATAATTTCAGTTTAATTAATGCGATAATTGAATCAATTATTTTTTTAGTTGAAAGAAAATTAAAAATTTAATTTTCATTTAATTAACATTTTAGTCGTTTTGAAATAAATTTTTAATTAAAATATTAATTTAATAACAAAAAATCTTAATTGACTTTTTTCGTTAAAAATAAAATTATTTACACTTGTATACAGAAAGAATTAAAAAATTTTCTCTAATCACCAAATTTATACCAAATTCATAATATCGAAAAAAAAGTTGTTGATTTTGCACCTATTACAAAAATGATTATATTGATTACTAAAAATTTTAATATTTTGAAAAAAATTTTTCAATAAATAATATTTCAATTTTAATACGTTTTTTGGCCTTAATGGCTTTGTATTACAATATGAATTAATAAATAAATAAATAAATTAAAAAAATTATCAAAAAACTTAGTCATTTCAAACAATGCGTTCATTTATTTAATTACATATTGACAATTCCCAACAACAATTCTACAAGTATTAATTATTTTATTAATATTAAAAATCAATTAATATTTTTTGATAATTTAAATTAAAAATTTATTTCAAAATAAATTAAAAGTTAATTAAATCCAAATTATATTTTTAATTAATTAACTAAAAAAATAATTGTTTCAATTATCACATTAATTAAATTTAAATACTTTTTAAATCATTTTTTTAATTGATAAACAACTTTTTTCTGCGTAGAATTGTTGTTGGGAATTGTTAAAGCCTGATCTATATTTAATGAAATCAATTAACACATTGTTTAAAACGGCAGAGTTTTTGATCATTTTTTTAATTAATATTAAAAACATCATTTATTGAAAAAAAAAACTATATAAAAAATTTTAAATTTTTACAATTTTAAGTAATCAATATAATCATTTTGGTAATAGGTTCAAAATCAAAAAATTGTTTGCTAGATTCTATGAATTTTATATGAATTTGGTGATTAAAGAAAAATTGTATTTTTTTTTGTGTAGAGAATTAAAAAAAGGTACAAAGTTACCCACTAACAAATTCATAAATACCCGAATTTATTTTTATTTGTTTGGGAATTTTTTAACGTCCTATAAATGTAAAATGAAAATTGTAATTGAAAAATCTACAATCGCATTTAATAAAATCTTTGACGATTTGAATGTAAACTCTAAAAAAATTATGGTAATTTTTTAAATAATTATAACAGTTTTACAAGTTTTTAATTTACAGAAGTATTTTTCAAGTTTCAGTTATTCTGGTAGCGTTGCCATTGCTAATCACTAAAATCCACATAATTGATGTAAACAGTTCTACACTTTTGACTACTTAACTCGTTTTATTATCGGTACTCGGTAAAATACTTTTTATAACACGAACAGTTTAGGAAAATACAAACAAATTATTTTGTGTAATATTTCATATATGTTTTTTTATTATACCCTTCACCGCCACTAGTGGTGAATGAGGGTATACTAAGTTTGTCATTCCGTGTGAAACTTTTTTATTATACATCTAAGACCCCATAAAGTATATATTTTGGCTCCTTGAGTAATTCTAAGTCGATTTAGCCATGTCCGTCTGTTGAAAACACGCTCACTTTCGTAAAACGCAAAAGAAAAGAACATACTTGGTCTCAAATTGCTTGTAGTTATCAGTACTAGGCAGTTTGGGAACCACAAATCAGTCTTCAGAATTTTGGGATGATTGGTCCATAATTTTCCATAGGTTTGATACAAATTACCCTCCTAAAAATAATTTTAGTTTGGCAAAAACTGTTACGAATCATGATATTTTACTCAAGCTAGTTCAATGTTCTAACAAGAAACGCATAAAACTTTTTTATTGTCGGTCAATAATTTAAGAAAGGTCTAAACCGCAACCAATTTTAATGCTGACGTTCGTTTTTTGTGAAGCTTAGATAATAAAATATATGTATTTATCATATAGAGCCCACTCCTGTCGTAGAGGGTATAACAGATTCGGCACAGCGGAATATAGCACTCTAACTTGTTTTATTTGATTTTGCTAATTTGTGTCTGGGTTAATTTACTCAAAAGATTATGAATATATTTTTTTTCTATTGATTACTTAAAAAATAAGTGCAGTTCTAAGCACCCAAGTACTTTACACATTTAAAACTCTAAAAAGTTAACATAACGAAAAAAGTTTCAAAATGCTTCAGAAACAAGTTTAATTAATTAATATTTATTCACTTCTTGCTTTTTGAAACAAATGTTTTTATTTTTTGTTTTACTAAATTTTACTGCAAAAATTTCTGCAGTAAAAATGTGTAAACACTCAGTCAAGAACTGTTACTTTACGCTCTCAATTTGTGTTCTCATTACGTGTATTTTGTGTAAGCGAATGCAATTTAGTAAAATGCAGCAG
Source organism: Pollenia amentaria (assembly GCA_943735925.1). Lineage (NCBI taxonomy): Eukaryota > Metazoa > Arthropoda > Insecta > Diptera > Polleniidae > Pollenia > Pollenia amentaria. Next base: position 125,923,445 of record OX031007.1, read on the forward strand.
TAAAGTTCAGTAAAAAACTGGAAAGCACCTATTATTTATCTAGTTAAAGATATTTTCTAATTTATCACATATTTTCTTAATTAAAATCTTATCAAATATTTTTTTTATTTTAATTATCAAGAATTTGGTTATTTACTTTCATTTCATATTATAAAAGAACCAGCGTTAATAAATTTAATTTGATTTTGTAAAAAGGCTTTGAAAAGAGTTGTGTTTAGTTACATAAATAAAGAAAATTGTTAAAAATAAAAATTAAATGGTTTCGTGTATTATTTCACAATATTACTCTTGGCATTTTGATTAGTTCAGTATGATCCTCTCCTGTTTATACCCTCCACAACTACATAGTTGTGAAGACGGTATACTAAGTTTGTCATTCCCTATGAAACTTTTTTAATATTCAACTAAGACCCCATAAATTATATATATTCTGGGTCCTTGAGTAGTTCTAAGTCGCTTTAGTCATGTCCGTTCGTTTCTCCGTATGTACGCTTGTTGAAAACAAGCTCACTTTCGAACAACTCAAAAGAAAACAAGTAAGAAAGTATAGTCGGTCAAGCACTACCGTATGATACCACAGCATTTACAAACAAATTTTCGAGAGTGTACCCTATTTGGAACCTAAGTGCAATCATGAAACCGTTAAATCAAAATTATGTTATGAGCTTAGGATTCATACATATAAGAGTTCTTTGTGTTGAGTATTATTTAGATAAATACATCCAGGGTAAAACGATATTTTTTAACATGTTTAAAACAAAAAAGTCTAACTGTCTGTTTAATAATGTCGAACGTGAAGTGGGGTAAACACTATCGAACTCTAGTGAGAGTAAAAAATTTCATCAGTCAACAGTTGACTTAAGTCCCAACTATAATATGCATAAGCTACTGTCAAAAATTTACAAACGCATTGAAAAAAAACAAAAAGAAAATCAAACAAGTAAGAAACTATAGTCGGTCAAGCCCGACCATATGGTACCCTACACCAAAGTATATAAACAGACATTTTCGAGAGTGTACCCAATTATGACCCAAATGCTCCCGCCAGAACAAAATTTTGTTATGAGTGTTTGGTGTAATGGTGTTTTCTTTTCCACAAGAATCGGACATTTTATTTAAAAAAATACAATTTGTTGTGCGTTTCTTAAAAATTTTTTGCTCTCTAGAGGGTAACATGTTTTTTTTTTTCAAAAAATTCACCCTTATTAATGGCATAATGGATTGCACTTTCCTCCCCGTATAAATCTACAGCGTTGATAGTGCCCTGTTATATTAGTGACTGCAGTTTATAAATGGGGCTCCTATTATAACGCGACGATTGCCTTAAAGAGCAACAAGGCTACTCAAAAATTTCATACATACGGAAAAGTTTGCAAAACTAGCCAAAAAGCCATAAAATTGATTAAAAGTCCCTAAAATTATAATGAATGGCGAAAATTCGGTAACAATTGCTAAATTAGCGGAAATTCGCAAAAATGATAGCAAAGTCTAATATTTATTAAAAATCATTAAAGCTGTAAAAAATCAAAAAAACTTACAGGAAAAAATCGCTTCTATCGCTAAAACAGCTGAAATTCATACAGGGTGACTGATGAATTTTGCTACATTAAGAAACTATAATTTTTTGTGTAATGAATGGAATTTATTCAATCCTTTTTCATTTGAAAGCCAATTGAATTGCAGAAAATAGCTTAATTAGCCTTAAAGATAATTGAATTTAAATGCCCGGCCTTAGGCCAGGCGCCCTCGGGGGCCAACGGAAGGTTGAGTTTCTTGAAATGAGCCTGTAAGGAAATTTTCTGCATAATTCAGCCATAACCAGCTGAGCTATGTGTGCAATTGCACCATTTTGTTGAAACCACACAGAGCTGAAAGGAATTCTCTTTCGGTGTAGTTCCGAATAGAAAAATTATCAAGTAACGGTCTACAGTAACCGTAAAGCTGTTTCCGTTTTGTTCAAAGAAGTATGGCCCGACAATACAGCCTGAAGAAACTGCACACCACACTGTGACGCGAATTGGATACAATTTCCTTTCATGCATTATTTCTGGGTTCGAACCACTCGCGACAATTTTGTTTATTTACGTTGCCGTTCAGATAAAGTTTTTTTGGTAGCGGCTTACATCAGCCACTTTGTATAAGTTTTGACAGCATTTCACGTGAAATGTTGAACAGAGTACCATCTTTAACGAAAATTAGCGACCATACTATCAAAAAAGATTCTTGTTCGATAGTGTGCACACTGTTTTAACGTTCGCAAAAAGAACTTTATATGAAAACAGACAGTTTTTAAAATAACTATGTTCCATATAAAATTCTATACTTATGTTTACGTTCGAAATTGTTAAATAGGCTATTTACTAATCAAATCTTTATATAAATCGACAAAGTAAAACAGTTAAGAATACTTTCCTCCTCTGTGTGTCAACCTATTTAAATAAACAAATACACCATTTGAAAGGCATTTACTTACAGAAGAGCACAATATATAGTTTATTAAAATCTAAGGGGGTTAAACGGGTAAAATCGCTTACCTTATATCTCCTAAACATAATAGCTCCAAAAGAAAAAGAGATACAAAAACAAAAAAACATTAACTTTATAGTTGCTCATTGAAGAAATAAGCGCATCGAAAAGATGTGAAACAAAATATTCCATCGTTTCTCGAAAAGTGAGAAATAAGTTTGTCTGTTATCCATGTCGAAAACTATCAAAAGATATTACGTCGTTACGTAATAAATGTCATAATATTCCACTCGAAGCCGATGTGAACTTGCAGATGTGGAGAACGCCAGTAACACATATCGTTGACGGCCGTAAAATTATTAAAATTTAAAAATACACGTTGGCCAAAAATACACGTTGGCCAAATAATGTAGAGTGCGACTTTAATTTTTGTTGTTTAAAAAATAGCTTTGAAAACATTCGTATATTTTTCGAAAATGTCAAAAGCAAAATAATTAAACAATGAAAAAATCAGTCAAAAACAAAATACTTATCTCTTCCATGTTATTATTCATTGCATTTCGCATATTTAATATATTTTTTAGTTGTAATATTTTTTTCACCCCGTTTTCATGCGTGAGTTTATTTGACAGTTCAAAGCGGGAACTTTCTCACAAAAATTTTACAGACACACTTCTTCTGTAAATTGGCGATTAATTTCCTTACGTGACAGCTATTACTCGCAAAAAATGTTACAGACCCAGTTAAGTGAGAAAAACAGTGGTTTGTTTCAAATTATGGCATTTTTGTTTCATTTCTCGCGTTTCAATTGAAAAGTTTCTCGAAGCGACAGTTACAAAACATGGGCAGAATATGGTATTTTTTTGAAATTCGGCCTTTTTCGGGAGTAAATTGTTATAACCTGTATTTCGAAACTTCTTTTTCATTCCATCTATATTTTAAACCAACAAACATAGACATAAAGATTATAATACATTTTTAACTTATTCAAATATAAATGTGGTACTTTTTCGAAATTCGAACGTTTAAGGGGTGAAAATCGTACCTATTTTTGTTACTTTTTTTTACAAAACATTTTTCTCCATGTATTGAAATGTTCATACGTATTAAATTATGCGATTCCACTACAATATTGAAACTTTTGAACCTTAAAGGGGGGTAAAAAGTATTAAAAAGGGGAAATACGGGATGTGGTAATTTCTGAATTTTCTATAATATTGAACTTAGAAACCAAAAATTCTAGGTGCAGTGTCCTGAGTTAATGAGACCACATAAGATGAAAAGTTTTGGTACTTTTTTGTTCTCCAATTGGTACTTTTTAAATTTTCGTTAATATTGCACCTAGAATCATAAAGTTAAACATGCATGGTTCTAAGTGAATAAGAATCTGTAAGGGACAGCTTTTTGGTACTTTTCGTTCTGCAAGTGGTACTTTTTAATTTGCTTTAATAGTGGACCTACAAACATAAAAACATGCAATATACTGTGTAAGTGAGAATCTATAAGAGGGAATTTTTTTGTTACTTTTTAGTTTACGTTAGTATTGGACTTAGAAAATTTTTTTTTTTTTTTATTATTCCTACACTAAATCCCGCGAAGCTTTTTGCTTGTCTGCAGGAGACCAGAGTCTCTGGCGGGAATCGAACCCGCAACCCCGGTACTGATAGACTAGCTCACTACCAGCTAGCCTACCGGGGCACCCATAACATGCAAACATGCAAGGTCCTAAGTGAATGAGAGTCTGTAAGAGGGATCTTTTTGGAACTCTTTCGTTTTTTAACTGGTACATTTTGAATATTTATATTTATGAACCTAGAAACATAAAATTCAACATGCAGACAGAGTTCAGAGTGATTAAGAAATTATAAAAGCAGACTTTTCGGATTTTTTTTTTCAATTAGTACTTTCTAATGTTTTTTATTTATTTGAACTTACAAAACTAAATTGAACATTCACGCACTTGAGTGGAGGATAACATATGGACTAGAGGTTGGTCCTTCGTCAAATCGGTTTACTAATACGAAAAAAGTTTGAAACATGTAAATTCTAATATAGTTACTATATCGTTACCTAAAACGCAAAAGGGATTAACTAACCAAAAATTAAAAATCGACTTTTTCATTGATTCTGATGTATAGCATCAACACAAATGTCCACAACAAATTTTGCAATCTTTCGTCCAAAATTAGAGATTTTATTAGCAAAAACAAAAAGCCCTATCTACAAAATAGAATATGATAAAAACTAATAGACATAACTAACAGTTTGCATTATATGCAACATTGTTACTTGTCAAAGCCACTGGTAGGTTTTACAAGAAAAATAGAAGAAAAATTAATTATAAACAGTTTACGGCAATTTATCAATTTACCATTTTAAACAGTTTTTTGCTGCTCCTGTAAAATTTTCAAAATGTTAGATAGGGCCTTTTGCGTTTTAGATAACGATATGTATGTTTTCTGCACATTTACATAAATAATTATGGTCGAATTTCGACCACTGGCCAAACACTACACTCAAAAAAAAGTTTACTAAATTCAAGTAAATTTAACTTAACTTAAAGAAATTCGGGAATGATTTGGCTCCAAGGAAAATATAACTTCAATTAAGTATGAGATTTTCCTAAAAATTAGTTATTAAATTTTTCATTTATAAACTAAAAACGAGTGAACCTTTACTAGAAACCCGTAACATTAGACTTTTTACTGATCAGTTATTCGTACACATAAGTGAACTCGCTACTACAATTAAGTATTTCTTCCTTAAAATAAGCAAATTTATTTTGAATATTAAGTTATTTTCTCATAGCTTCGAGTATGTATTGGACTAATTTTTAAGAATAAAACTTAGAAATTGGATGTTTTGCAAAAAGTTTTTACTTTTTTCAAGTTTATTTTTACACATTTACAGTAAAAAAGGATAATCATTTACAAAAATTTTAACTCCTATTTTTTACCGAAAATAAAAGTTTTATAACTCGATCCTTTAAAACAAATAATATACTTTAAATCAGCTACTAATTTGCTTAAAACAACTCCTTAATAACATCCGTTTCCATCAAATTGTTTTCGCAAGCATTTGCAGGTGGGTGAATGTTTAAATTTATTTCTTCATTTTCGCGTTTTCTCTTCGCTTGTGCTCGTAGTTCAAAGACAAACACAGAACAACAGACAGACAATATTTTTTTAAATTTCATTCAATTCACGATGGGCGTCCTCGTCTTTTTTGAATTTTATTCCATTGAAGGGATATATGCCGATATTTGTTTGTTGTCAAATTTCGTGGAATTTAAATATTTTTCCTCAGCTTGAAAATACTCAGCAGGATATTTTCTTGTCTAATTTTTTGTAGTTGTAATATTTCAATTATGTGCGATATTAGACAGTTTTGAGAAAACATTTGTTTTGCTAATGTTGCACTTATGACTTTTTATTTTGACATATTTTCCATTTCGCTGTGTTTATTTTTACGCGCCACAAATTTAAATGAGACACAATGAACTGTCGCGCATGCGTGTTTATTGAGGATGATAATGAAGATGATGACAGGACTTTATAATAATGACATTTATTGTATAAGTGTTTTGTTGTTTTTATGGGTTCTAATTTTTGGAAATTTAATATCGTTGTTATTTTGCCGATTTCGTTTTTCGAAATTTTGATCTAAAATAATAAAAAAAAAACACGTGACACAGTGTTTTTTTGTTAAGACAGAGAAAAAAATGTTAGAAGAACCAGTTTGTGTTGATACTATTCATATGTACATGAGTACATATGAATGTGAGTACATGTATGTACATATGTATGTCAATAGCTGTGTTCGTTTACCCCAAAAATTTGTACAAAATTGTACTGGATTTTACTGAATTGCGTTCGTTTACACATAAATTTGCAAAAGAGAGCATCTACTGAGAGAGTAAATTGACAGTTGTCAGACTAAGTGCCTGCAAATTTTTACTGAACAATTTTTTGCCAGTAAAATCCAGTAGAACACAAAAACATATGATTCAATCAGGGATGCAAAATGAGAATTTTCAAATTGTAGCAACATGTTAAAAAAATAGTACTTTTTGGACTTTTTATTTATATATCTTATATATAAATTCGGCAAAGGCAAAAAAGTTAAGAACACTTTTCTCGTCTGTTGGTCAACCGATTTAAGCAAGAAATACACCATTTGAAAGGTATTTACTTACAGAAGTGCACAATATATATTTTATTAAAATCTGTTGGGTTAACAAGTATACAAACGAGTAAAGTCGGTAGCCCCACTTCTCGAAAACTAAAATAGATAAAAAATTTTACATTTAAAGTACCGGACAGGTGTCTGGTACTTTTTCGTAATTTGACCCCTTTTTGTAATTCGACTACTTTTTCGTTCTACAACTGGTTTTTTTTATAATTTTTGTTAATATAAGACCTAGGAACAGAATATTAAACATACAATGTCGAAGTGGATGAAAATCTATAAGAGGGAACTTTTTGGCACTTTTTTGTTCTTCAACTGGTACCTTTTTAATTTTTAATAATACTGAACATAGAAACATAAAATTCAACATGCAGAGTCTAGACTGATTGAGAAACTATAAGAGGATTTCTATTGGTATTTTTTTTGCCTTTTTCTGATTTTTATTTTATATTATTGAACTTACAAAATTAAATTAAACATTCAAGGGCTTGAGTGGAAGATATAATATGTACCGGAGGCTGGTCCCTCGCCAAATCGATCCACTATAATATATATGTATATTTCATAAATAGATATGGTCGAATTTCGACCACTGGGCAAAAACTAGTTTTTAATAAAAGCTGATAGTAGCATTCCATCGTATTCTCCATATTATATTTTGGTATTCCCGTTTATCCAATGAAAATAATAAGGGATTTCATGATATCGCTTAAAATTGCTATTTGTGTAAATGGGCAAGCTTGCGAGACTCGTTTCATGAAGACTCTTTTTCATTTTTGTGTAATTTTAATTAATTACTGTCAGTTTGTAAAAAACGTCAATACAAAAATAATTAATAAAAATAAAATAGAAAAAATAAAAATTTAAATTTGTGGTTAATATGTGGCATTTGTTTTTAAAAATGCATAAAGAAAGCCAAAAGGCTAATTTGCTCAAAATATTGCAAGAACTTATTGTTGTGTTTTATTAACACTTGAATTTTACATTCAAAACGACAGTAAGCATTAAAATTGTTGGTATAAATGCAGAATTGGGCAGCGCAAGTTTACGAGTCAAAATTGTTGGGCAAATTTGTGAAGTTTGTGTAAATGAATTTTCATAAAATTTTTGACAGTTTATTTGCGAGGACGTCAAAATGCACAGTTTCACAAATTGCGAGACTTTTAAGGGACAACATGAAAGCCTTTAATGTTTCATTCAATTTGTACCCATGAAACTTTCGTAACTACACTACAAGAATTGAATAACCAAAACTAAAAAAAAAAAAATTACTAACACAATTGCAACAATTTTACATTGAATTAATAAGTTAGAGAGAAAGAGACATAATGAGTTAGAGAAAGAGGCAAAATCACATGTACACAAGGTTTAGGTCAGTTTTTTCATTTTGCTCTTAATAAACTAATAGAAACTATAGCCAATATAAAGGTGAGCACTACTGGTCATCTAACTAGTAAAATGACCGGTAGTCTTCTTTTGAGGTAATTTATCAAAGTTCAAAAGTGTAATCAAAAAATACAAATTTCTTTGAAACAAAAATTCAAATAGATCTTATTGGATTTTTAGTAGCTTTTGTTTGCTTGCTTAAAATAGATATTTGTATGCGTTTTAGGAGGTTGGCTATTTTCATTTCAGTCATTTTCTTGCATTTTTATATTCTATTATTCCCACCTTCTGCAAAATCTTACATAAAAAATCTAAGCAAGTAAAAAAGTATCGTCGGTCAAGCATAACCATATGATACCCTCCAGCACAGTATTTACAGACACATTTTAAGGCGTGTGCCCAATTTCAGATCAATGAGCAATCATGGATCCACCAAGACAAAATTGTTTTAGGAGGTTAAGACCACCTGTAGTGTGACCGTGCTTTCAACACTTTCGAAATGTAGAGACATGTTAAGAAGATTAATAAGACTTTTTTTCGATATGATTAAAGTCTATTGTCTTTGAAATATTCAAGCATCGTATCGTGGATCAAGAAATGTAGATAAACAAAAAGTTTCATTATTATCTAAAGCCTCAAATCTTTTAATTTTTTGTAATTTTTTGACTTTTATCCATCTCTGATGATTTATGAGCTATATGACACAAATAAATTATTATACCCTCCACCACCACTAGTGGTGAATGAGGGTATACTAAGTTTGTCATTCCGTGTGAAACTTTTTTATTATACATCTAAGACCCCATAAAGTATATATTCTGGCTTCTTCAGTAATTCCAAGTCGATTTAGTCATGTCCGTCTGTTGAAAACACGCTTACTTTCGAAAAACGCAAGAGAAAAGAACAAACTTGGTCTCAAATTGCTTGTAGTTATCCTAAGCAGCTTGGGATTGAAATCCAGCAGCATCGGTTCAGTAGCATCAGAACTATGAATCAAAATGTGATAATTTTGATACAAAAACTAACATAAATCTCCACTTTATACGACGAATCCGCTTTATACGACTGCAAATCATACTGTTAAATTTTGTGAAGATCGGTCCATAATGAAAATAGGCCCCATATAAACTGTACTCCCTGACAACCGTTTAGTACGCCTAAAACCGTAATAAATAATGCTATCATAATGAAATTTGGTACGTCACAGTTTTATAGGACGAGAAATTTGGTGAAGATCGGTCCATAATTTACCCTAGGCCCATAACAGATATATATATTGCGGTAAAATTTCATCCAGCTGAGATTCATATGGCCAGAAAAAATATCATGCAATTTTGTGAAATTCACTGTTAACGCTTAAACTAATTACACTGCTGTATTGAAATTTATTCTAATTTATTTTTTGTAATATGAATGGTCTATAATTTCCATGGGTCCAATATAAATTCCCTTCCTGAAAATATTTTATTTCGGTTGAATCTAATACGAATTGTGATATTTTACACAAGCTAGTTAAAATTTCTAAAAAGAAAAGCATTAAACTTTCCGATTGTCGGTCAATAATTTAGTATAGGACTAAACCGCAACCAATTTTAATGCTGGCGTTAATTAATAATGCTTAGATATCATATAGAGCCCATTCCTGAAATATTCGAACTGTCGGTGGAGGGTATCAAAGATTCGACACGGCCGAATAAAACACTCTATCTTGTTTTTTCTTAAAGTGATTTTAGGGAGGGGTTTCTATAGGACCTACCATCCAGAACATAGAATCTATTATAAAACTTCTTGTCGTCAAATTATATTTTTAATACCAATATATATAATGAAGTTATGGCATTAAAAATTACTTCTGAGTGCGGTATTTGTAAGGGAGCTTTGGTGAAATTATTGGCCGATTCTCTCCATTTTCAATAGGCTTGCTCCTAGGCGCGCCAGTTTCAAATTTGCAAAATTCTTGACATTCGCTAAAAATATTCTTCATTTAAAAAAGGATTCTTGACAATTAAAACTTCCTAAAATAAACCTAAAATAAAATAATAATACATTTATAAAAATACACAATTGTTTAAATCAGTTACAAGCCAATGAACTCACTATGTGTACCAAACATTTCCGTACGCTTTTCTTTTGAGTCTGCTTTTTAACGTTTTTAATTATATTGTATAGTTCAAAAATTTGACAAACGGGGCACCCGGTGGGTAAACCGAATTTTCATCAATAATATGTTTTTGCAATCGAAATTAAAATTAATTGATTGTAGAAAACTCAGCAAAATTGGGGATTTAGGTACGTTGAACCATAATATTAAATATTAAATTTTAATTATTTTAAAAATAAGAACTAACCTATAAAAACGGTTTACCCCACTGAATTCAGCGTACTCGAACTAAATTTACTCGCCGGGTTCCCCGCTTGTTACAAAAACCATTTCCGTTGATACGTGTTTCTTTTTCAAATCAGCATCCAAGTGTTGTCAAAATATGAGATAAAATCCAAAGTTTTTTCGAGCTCGAGGCCAATTGTTTGTAAAAAATATTTATTATTTATTCACTAATCTTCTCCAATATTTCGATAACCATCGGATATCATTATCAAGAAATAAATTACAAACAATTGGCCTCGAGCTCGAAAAAACCTTTTATTTTTGAATAAAAAAAAGGTCGAAGGAATAATATTTAATTTAATATTAGATAAAATATTTATTTGCTTATTACACAGCTTTGTTTGAGGAAATTTTTTAGCAAATTTAAAATTAAATAACTTATTTTTTGGTTGGGCTTAAAAAATCCTGACAAAACATATTTTTTCTTGATTCTTGACAAGCACTGATAATTATTGTAAATCAAGAAAAATTAAGACCGTCTGGCAAGCCTACTTGGTCCTGACGTATTTACCAGCACTTTGCGCACAAGGTTTATATTTACAGCCAGCCAGACGGAAGGGCATGGTAAATTGATTCTGAGTCGATCGGTTTACCAAAAGATTGAAATTAAAAAAGACCGGGAAATTGTGAGCCTTAGTCGATTAAAAAGTGTTTTCAAAACATAAAAAATGGTTAAAGAGTTATAATTTTCTTTGCGAGTTTTGGATTTAACTGAACACAAATACAAAAACTTCACCACCATAATATGTTGGGTTAACCACATTCAGCAGAACTGTGGTTTAGAGTTTAAAATGCAAATTTTTCTAAACAAGTTTGCATATGCTACAAAAGAAAGGGTCAAAAACTTAGAAAATTTCTTGAATTTTTTTTTTGTGGCCAACCAATGGATTATTGTTTTTGTGGGAAAAATTATTTTTTGTTCGTGTTGAATTTCATTTAAATTGAAGAAGAAGAAAACAATACAACTAAAATGGTTTTTACCAAAAGCAATATATTGAAATAACGCCCCTCCTTACTGATCCATTAGACGATGCATATGAGCAGCAGTGAAGTTGTTGTAATTGCCACGTTAGTAGCAAATAAATGAGATCAAACAAAGAAGGGTTAATCACATTCGTTGCGCTGCGGTTTTAGTAGAATTGTATATTGAGTTTTTACCTGCTGGTGCTGTTTAAAACTCCACCTCTGTACCGTTTTCCTTCTGCGTTTTTAATATCGTTCTCTGCTGGTGGGAATACAAGTGAGTTTGACATAGTCACAAGTTACGCCTCAACCCGTTTACAAATGTTGATCAATAAACAGTTGTTGATCACTTGAGATACTTAATGCGATTATCCTTTGGTAATAGATTTAATCATGTCAGCTCAAGCAGCTTTCAGTGACAAATGTATGCAAAATATTTGGAAAAAAGTCAAAAATTTAGACATGCATTTTTTCTTCGTCTTTTTTTTTAAACAGGGATTTTACAATATTTTCCAGTTTTAAATTACATTTTCTTGTATTTAAGCCCAAACAGTTGCTAAAGGGTTTTGGTTATTTTTTGCATGGGGAGATAAGCCCATAATGTTTTGTTGGTATTTGAAGAGTGTTAAGTCAAAAAGTCAAAACCTAAATGCAGATTATCAAACATCTTTAAAGGATGTCAATGGAATGTAAATGTATTGATTAAAAATTTCTTAAGGAATTACCGTCTAGCATATAGTCTCTTTATAAATTCGTAAACATATGTATGTATTAGGGTGTTCAATTAATCGGCTTTTTTTTTGTTTGATTAAACGATTAATCAATATTTGGCATTTTTGACTTATTCGATTAATCTAATAAAATTTTAAAATTAATCGATTAATCGAATAATTCAAAATCCAGAAATTTTATAAATTAATGGATTTTTTTCGATAATTTTAGAAAAAAATTGGTACTTGAGTAAATAAAAATTATTAATTACAAGTATTTTAATATTTTATTAACAAAAAAACAAAACAAACGTAACAATTCATACTAATTGATAAAACCTTTACAACGATAAAAAAAATAAAACATGTATAATTTTATATGTACACACAATTAAACAGATCTTTTATCACAATCTTTTAAAAATAAAATGTTGTTAAAATGTTTTGCTTTACTTGGAAGCCACACGATCAAGTTTTGTCTTTCTTTTTAATTTGCTATACTCTCCCAATTTTTTTACTTACCCACTCACACTTTTAAAATTGACCACGAAATTGCTCTCAATTTTACCTTTCCATTTGTTAAATTTAACAACTAACCACAAACTAACTTTCGCGCTTTCTTTATAAAAAATATATTTCTTAATAAATAATGTGCTTTATTAAAAAAAATTGGGTTCTAAAAAATTCTTGTGCTTTTTTTACAAGATACTTTGAGTCATGCTACTATTTTGAGTTGTTTTTTCGTTGGTGGCATTTTTAAAATGAAATTCACTATAAAATTGAGTGCAGCCTGTGACACAGCTGTCAATTGAAACAAGTTTTGAGAAGCAGTTTTGTGAACAATTTGAAAGTTATTTATTGATCGTGTGGCTTCAGGGTTAAAAATATTTTTTTTGCATTTGTTTCAATAATAACACAGTACAACATTTTTCAGTTAATTGATTGCCAACTCAATTCTGTGAACTGTATGTGAAATTAGACCCAAAAAGAAGAATTTCTGCATCATTCGTTTTGTCTTCTTACCTGCGATTTGAAGTTAGTATCGATTTGAAGTTAGTACTATCGTATAGGGGAATTTATCACGTTTTAGGCCCTGTTGTTTGACATAGCTCGACAACCACTAGCCCAATTTAGTTGAAATAAATTTTAAAAAATTAAGAATTACAATTCCCTTAATCTGTTCATATATTGTTTTCCTATACAAGTAACACTTTCGAAGTTAAAAATGAATATATGAAGGGAAAAAATTATTTTTTGCCTAAAAATTAAAATTTTTTTTTTTAAAAATACATAAAAAATCCAAAATGGAAAAAAGTTTCAAGTCTAGTTATTTTTTCGCAAAGTCACATAACCTATGAGCAAAATGAGACAAAGATCATAAAAATCGATGCACGCGTTTCGCTTTTATTCGCAATTGAGTAAATGTATGAATTTCAAAAATTTGCTCGAGATATGCACAACATTATTTGGAGAAAACATTGACACCTTTTTCATGATTCTGAGAATTAAAAAAAAAAGGAATAAACAAAAGGTTATTTGATTTTTATGATTGCGGTAATAAATGTACGTGGACAATTAAACGGAAAGTGGACCTTTTAATTATTTGGGGTTTTCCGGTGGCTACCTATATGATTTTTTTACAGAAATTGCACCCACATTTAAGGGTGGTCATTATTTGGAAAGTTTTGCACAGTTTGAAACGTACAAGTGCTGAATCAGGTATATAGCCAGCCGCCCTTAAAATATGCGCCCATTTATAAGTACCTGGCAGTAAAATATTCAAAAATACGTAGTATTTATAGGTGTGCATTGATCGATTTTTGGCATTCAGCCAGTGCCGACGAACGCGAACAGTAAAAGTGATTTATCTCCAGTTTTTTAAAAGTGAATAACAACAAAACATAAAATATATCAATATGGAAAACAACAAGTGCCCATATTTGGATGAATATTGTTACGTTTGTGGTCATATCGTCCGAAAAATACAGAAAAAAGATCGAAAAAATTTGTTTACTGAGCAATTCAAAACCGCGTATTGTAATTATTTCGATGAAGCAGATTTAAGTGGTGCAAATTTTACGCCGAACACAGTGTGCAACAGTTGTTATACTACCCTTCTAAAACGGATTCACGGAAAAAGTAGAAAGTTATCTTTTATGAAGCCAGTAATTTGGGTGGAAGACACAACTGGACATGATGAATCCAGGTGCTATGCATGCATAAATTTTCGTCCTGGATTAAACAGACAACAATTGAAAACAAAAGTATACACTGCTGCATTTACTGCCACACTTCCAGTGCAACGCCCTGCTGATACCGATGCACCTAAACCTCCGAGTGCGGATACTGTGTCCCTGCTAGCCGAAACCGTTTTCACCAATCCGACCGATTTGGATGATGCTGATTGGATACCCGATATTGAAAATAGTGCACCACAACCGCTACCACAAATCGAAATGGATTACATTGTGGCCAAGCTGGGACTATCACAACACGACTCCGAATGGCTGACATCATTTTTGAAGAGAAGAAAACTCACACAGCAAAATGTCAGCGCAACATCATACCGACAACGCCAAGCTGACTCAGACCATGAATATGAACAACCTACGAAGAAAACAAGATCATCAGAACCACAAGCGTCAACTTCTACAAGGATGGATATTGCCAATAATTGAAAAAATGTTCTAAATTTTGTTTTTATGCATATTATAATTGCGTATTAATTGCATATTATTTTATTTTCATTAAGTTTTTATAAATAAAGTTTTTTTTGCATGATAATTTTTTAATTTATATTTTTATTTTTATTTTAAGGGTGGTGGCTATAACTGATTTTTGAAATTCATACCTTTACTCAATTGCGAATAAAAGCGAAACGCGTGCATCGATTTTTATGATCTTTGTCTCATTTTGCTCATAGGTTATGTGACTTTGCGAAAAAATAACTAGACTTGAAACTTTTTTCCATTTTGGATTTTTTATGTATTTTAAAAAAAAAAAAATTAAATTTTTAGGCAAAAAATAATTTTTTCCCTTCATACATTCATTTTTAACTTCGAAAGTGTTACTTGTATAGGAAAACAATATATGAACAGATTAAGGGAATTGTAATTCTTAATTTTTTAAAATTTATTTCAACTAAATTGGGCTAGTGGTTGTCGAGCTATGTCAAACAACAGGGCCTAAAACGTGATAAATTCCCCTATACGATAGTACTAACTTCAAATCGATACTAACTTCAAATCGCAGGTAAGAAGACAAAGCGAATGATGCAGAAATTCTTCTTTTTGGGTCTAATTTCACATACAGTTCACAGAATTGAGTTGGCAAATCATGTGTTGTACTGTGTAAGTAAAAATTAAGAGATTTCTGAATTATTTCAGTAATCAGTAAAAATTAGTACGCCCATGTATGTGAATTACTCACTTAACATGACTGTTTTTTTTTGAACGGACTCATACAGTTGGTTTATTTATTTGACTTAAAACTTTTAAATTCTTCGATTAATCCTTTAATCGAAATCAGCAATTTTAAATTAATCGTCTAAAATTGTTCGATTAATCGAACAAGAATTAATCGCCTGAACACCCTAGTATGTATGTACGTCTAACATAAAAAAATACTTAAATTCTATTATCTTTGAATGATTTAAACAAATTTTTAATTATTATTTTTTCAGCATTTTGTGAAGAAGACTTGGGGAATTAAGAAGGAATAACTTAAAATCAAACAAAAATAATTACACTCGAAATCTTGCGAAAAGTTATGAAAAATTATTGTAAAAAAAGATGTAGAATGGAATACAATGAAATAGAAACATCTTGTAAAGATGTTGATTAAGATTGCTCTTTGTTTAATAAAATTTTAAGTTCTTGGTCATCCTCGTTTATTTGGTCATCCTCGTTCATTCCATAAATTACTATATACCGTTATAAATAATTTTAAAGCATTACCCGTCAGGTATTTTGTCTCGTCTAATACTACATTCAATATGAATTATTCTGTTGTATTTACTCAACGACATTTTATTTCTAATTTTATTTTACGTTTTGCCGTAGGTAAAACTTTGTCATTCCATTTGTAATTTCTACAGTATTAATCATAGACCCTATAAAGTATATTTATTCTGGCTCCTTATGAGAAGAAAAGTTGAATTCTGGTTGTCCGTCTGTCTGTTGAAATCACGACTACCTCTAATTTTTCCCATAAATCCCATGTTGTTGTTTTTTTATTCCTTTTTTCTGTATAACTGGAGAACGGCAAGAGCCAGGGCTTTCAAAATTGGTACATACACCAACACTCTGAAACAAATGGGCGGGATTGGAGAAGGGGGTGTGGCACTTACCATACAAAGACATTATACATTTCTGTATATCTGGAGAAAGAAACGAGCCAAAGTTCCCAAATAAGATACAAACATTTCGCTTATCAATATACAGCATCCCATAAAATATGGGCGGGATTGGAAAAGTGGGCGTGGTAGCTCCCGTACAAAGACATTATTGAAAATACTCAAAAAATGGTAAAGAAAACATCAACAAGTTTGAATTTTTTTTTAAGAAATGGAAGAGTTATGACCAAAATTTGTTTAAACATACCCATTTTCGGGAACCATATATCTCTCCGAGTCCAAGTTTTATAATCTAAGTAAATGGTACATATCTTCCTAAAGACGTCGGTATATAAATCTGCCAAGTCGGCTAAAAACTAAACAATAATTAAAATTTTAGAGCTGTTATATGACCTATGGATACGTCTAATATATTAAAAGAAAAATTTTTTTTTATGAAAAATAACTGTTTTCGTTAACCGTAGATCTTTCCGAGTTCAAGTTTACTTACCAAGGGAAATGGTAAACTTCTTCCTAAAGACATCGGTATATAAATCTATCGAATCGGTTGAAAAATGGCCATAATACTGAAATCCTAATAAAGGGTGTTTTTTTAAGCCCGATAGAACTTGAAATTGTAAAAAATAACACAAAAAATTAAATTGTAATCAAAATTTTTTTTTTATTCGAAAGATCAATACGTGACATTAACATTTGAAAATGATTTCGGGCATATGGGCACCGCGGCTGTTCTTGACGAAGCGCATTCTGGACGTCCAATTTTGGGCCACTTTTTCGAGCACTGCTGGCCGTATGTCACGAATAACACGAACAATGCTGGCCTCCAAGGCGTCAATTGTTGCTGGTTTATCAGCATAAACCAGTGACTTCACGTAGCCCCACAGGAAATAATCGAGAGGTGTCAAATCGCACGACCTTGGAGGCCAATTGACAGGTCCATTTCTCGAAATAAACTTATCGCCAAATTTTGATTTCAATAAGTCGATGGTTGCGTTCGCCGTATGGCACGTAGCGCCATCCTGTTGAAACCACATCTCCTCCGGATCAATGTCATCCATATTTTCAAACAAAAAATCATTGATCATGGTGCGGTAACGATCTCCATTGACCGTAACGCGAGCTCCGGCCTCATTTTTGAAGAAATAAGGTCCGATGATGCCACCAGCGTGAAAACCGCACCAAACGGTGCATTTTTCTGGATGTAATGGAGTCTGTAGGGTCTCTTGTGGATTGGTCTCGCTCCATATGCGGCAATTTTGCTTATTAACAAACCCGTTAAGCCAAAAATGCGCCTCATCGCTGAACACAATTTTGCGATAAAACAACGTGTCAGTTGCCAACTGCTCTAGAGCCCAATCGGCGAAAGAACGACGCATATAATGGTCTCGTGGCTTCAATTCCTGCACCAGCTGGATCTTATACGGGTGTAGGCCGAGATCTTTGCGCAAAATTTTCCACGTAGTGGACGGAAAGAGCCCCAATTCCTGCGACCGACGACGAATCGATAAATTTGGATCTTCTTCCACACTTTCGTTTACAGCGGCGATATTCTCTTCAGTACGCACATTCCTTCGACGTGTTGGTGTTATTGCATCCTCTAGAGAGTATGTGGTACGAAATCTATCCACAGTTCGACGAATGGCTTGTTCAGATGGACGATTATGTACGCCATAAAAATGACGAAGTCGTCTATAAGTTGCGCGAATCGACGACTGATTTTCAAAGTAAATTTGGATAATTTCGTAGCGTTGTTCAAGCGTGAGTCTATTCATGATGATTTGTCAGAGTATACTGAAACGATAAAAAAAAATATTTCATCAAAATTTAATTTTTTGTGTTACTTTTTACAATTTAAAGGTTTATCTAGCTTAAAAAAACACCCTTTATTTACTAATATTCTGTGCGAAGCAGAAAATGGACATCACTTACAGGATATCTTTTTTCAAAGCTAGTTGAAAAAATTCCCCAGTAATATACGGCATTTTAAAAAGAAATATAAAAGTATTTAATTATTACAATTTTTATTTTATGAAATGGGATATTCATATGATTAAAAGTTATTAAAATTTGTGTACATTGGCTATGGGATAGAGATGTATGAAGTTTTTTAGTAACAGGATTTGGATGCGCTAGATCCCCTAGTTGTATGAGGTTAGGAACAAAAATGCATCAGCCAAAAAAAAGAGTGGGTAGGTCGAGGGGAAGGGGACGCTCATCGAACTCAAAGTGGTGAAAAAAGGAAAAAAAATTACAAAAAAAACCCTTAACTGCCACAGAGTCACTCCTAGAGGGGTTGCAGCTGTGCGACAACAATGGACAAATATTTACGTATCCTTTAAACTAATGTATATCCCACTTTAAAACATTAACAGTATTATGAATATTTTCTAGGCTAATTTCGCATTTAAACAATTTTAAAAAAATTGGGTCTTAGTTAGAAAAATTGAAATTAAAAAATAAAAATATATCGCACTTGTTCAACTCAAAATTTTTATTTCCTCACTGTTTGGAAAAAAATCGACACGTAATATTTATATATTACCAAGAACTAAAAAACTTTAAATTGTGGTCGACGAATAGACAGATATTTCATACAAAAAACATTTTCTTAACACTATTCATTTCTCTAATACTGAAACAAAATCATTTGAAATATATACAGCCTGGCTCAGAGGTTTTGTTTGTAAATTTTCAAAAATATGGTTGGAGTCTACTGATTCTTAAAGACATGCATAACCACCAACAAATTGAAACTTATTTAAAATAAAATTGGTAGAATATCGGAAATAATAAATTTATAAAATTCTTATAATTTTTTAAAACCAAAGTTTTTTAAAAATTCTAAGTCATAACTATGTATTTTGTTGGTTCCTTAACTTTGTGAATTGTTTTGTTTTTATTCAAAGTATTTAAAAAACTAATTTGAGTTTGTGTTTTTATTTATTCGAATTAAAACCGGTTAACCGGTTATTGTTGAAATGCTTAACCGAAACCCGGTTTCTTACAATATCACCTATTCGGTATATGTGCATTTCCTGGGGTCACGAACGTACGTTCGTTCGCTTTTGATGTACAAATAATATGGAAAACAAAACTTTTCCTAGCATTTTTTTGCTATTCGATAGCACTTTGGTAGCACTTTATTTAGTGCAGAACGTACGCAAAATAGAAGTCAACTTTGGCTGGCAGTAGTGAAATGTAAAAATCTGCGAAATGAAACGGAATATTCAAACGTGATTAATTTATTTTAAAAGCGTATTAATGTAGGTCCTCTATCAGTATTTACACAATAAAATATCTATATTAGTTTTTGTTTATTTTACTTAAGTACCGGTCGCGAGCGTACGGGTTTTTTTGCATGTAAAATAATTAAATATAAAAATGTCTTTAGAAGTAGCTTAAAATGAAAATATTAAATTTTCCAGTTTCCAGCCCAATTTCCTTAAGTAAAACAGCTGAGATATCCTAGACTTTTTTTTTATAATTATAAACAATAAAACACGAAGATTATCAACATTTTATTTTTCCAGCCTGGTTGACCATTCGGATGAAATGCCCATATTCGAAAACCGGGCTTGGAAAAAAATTCGAATAATCAATCTCTCTATTAGTAATACATAAAATAACGTAACATCTCATGTTTTACTATGCTCAAAACATTTGCAACCTGTACTACCTGACTTCAAAATTAAAAAAATTTTTAATTTTTTGTTAGTAATTAATAGCGTTACCTTTTCGTTTAATGACTTCTGCTCATCGCCTTGGCATGAACTGAATCAAATGGTCAATTAAAGTTATTGGGATGTTATTCCAGTGCTCTTTTAGGTTAAAATAAGGTTTATTTTAAAATTTTGTTTCTGATTTTACTTTTAACTATTTCCCAAAGGTTCTCTAGTGGATTAAGGGTCGGTGACTGGCTTATTCCCAAAGACCTCTGACTTTACATATCCCCAGAGAAAATAGTCAAAAGGTGTGATCTGGGTGGCCAATTATCCGTACAAAACGTGAAATTAAGTGCTCGCCAAAATGATTTCTCAACACGGTCATTGTTTCATGCACTGTATGGCTCGTAGCGCCGCCTTGCTGAAACTAGAGCTCACCAATACCATGTGCTTGAATTTTAGGAAGCACATAGTCCGCCAACATGGTGCGATAACGGTTACCATTGACGGTAACATTCTGATTTCCTCATTATTTAAGAAATATGGACCAATGATTACACCAGCCGATAAACCACTCCATATCATTATTTGAAGCGGATGTAATGGTAGCTCTTGGTACTCTTCGGACTGCTCATCAGCCTAAATGCGGCAATTTTGTTTACTAACGGATCCATTGAGCCAGAAATGTGCCTCATCACTAAACAAAATTTCACGATAAAACAACGGATTTTCATTGAGTTTTTCCAGTCTTTCCATGATGACTTGCCAAACGATACTGAACAAAAATGGTAAAGCAGTTTGATATGAGTCACGCGTGATCTGTAAAAAGCATATTGGAAATCAAACCTAACAATGAATCACCCTTTTGGTGCAATATTAAAAATTTGTTTGCGTGATTTTACGAATTTTGTGATTCAATTCAATATTTTTTTCTATGTATATACTCTTTAAAAAAAAATTCAGAGGGTCAAACGCCATTTTACAAGTACAAAAATTAATATAATTTACAATTGTATCTTAAAAATTCATGATGGATCTGAATATGTCCTAATATGAGCCAGCCACCAGAGAAACTGTCAAAATAATTTTTGTCCAAAAAAAAAAAAAAAAAAAAAAAAAAAAAAAAAAAAAAAAAACACTATTTATTTGAATTTTTTTAATACCAAAAAACATTCGTGTTCCTTTTTTAAATATAAATCCTTAACTAATTACAATTAAAGCATTTAGTTTTATTCCTGGAAAAACAGCGGCAATTCTTATTCTTTAATCTAAATGTTGAGGAAAGCCAACTGAGTGTGTGTTTGTGTTCTTTTTTTTATATAAAATACAACAAACTAATTTTCTTAATGATGCAATATGCTTTTTAAAAAAATTAAGAGGAATCAACATAAAACGTCTGCCATTTACATAAAACAAAGATGATGATGATTTCTAGAACATCATTATGATAATCATGAGACAAAATGCATGGATGGCATCAAAGTAGTTGGTGGCATGTTTTATGCCCAACTGACATGCAAATGAGCCCATCATCAAATGAGAGTGTTTTTTTTAAACATTTCTTTATACTTTACTATTACTTGCAACATATTGTGGAAAACTTAAATGTTTTGGGTTAATCAAATTAATACATGCAGAAGTAAATAAAAAAAAAATCCAAAAATTTTCACATAAATACTCGCATTTATGAACACTTAAAAATTATTTGATATTTAATTAATGACTCTTTAAACGAACTTATTCGTTTATCTTGTCAATTTAATCTTAATTACTCCAACTGGAACAATTCTCTAGATAAACGATAAGTATTAACTTTATGTGAAAGGTACAATCCATTATTTGATGCATTATAGCCAATTAAAGCTTGGCTATGAAAGTTTTGCTGTGTGATATTAATATTTAATAAATTGCTATTCTAAATTATAATTTTTGGCTAACTATTTACAGTCATATTGCCAGGGTATCACATACATTTTGAGGCTCATCTAAAATCAGCGGTCGATCTATTCGAAGGCATAGAACAACAAACACTTCCAGAATCCGCTTTGGGGCATTATGGTCTGCACCAGTAATCCATCTGAGTTTTAAATGGTACTGCAGTATGAATTCGTCTGAGTTTTATATGGTACTCCACCAAGTCACATCGAGTTTCTTAGGGTTCACCACCGGACAAACAGTTAAAAAACATTAGGTAAACAGTTATATGTAGGTCGTTAGCCAATGCGAAATGAAACACAAAACGCATGGAAGGCAGCCAATCAAATACGACCTTATTACCCTTAAAAGATAATGACAAAGACGTGCAAGAAACCTTCCCGCCGAAAGTAGTTTTACGAATGTAGAGAAACTTAAATAAGTATTTTCTTTGTGGTCTAGTTTAATAAAGTGTAAATCAATCAATTGTCTTTTGTAAGCCCTCCTTCCTCCGGGGGTGCACTATAGGACATTTTTCCATTTTTTTTGGCCAAAACTACTCGTAATTTGTAGCCAAACGACTGGGCCAAAATAAATGATTTTTTTGATTCGATCTTTTGAACTCTCCCTCCTTCTTAAGGCCCATAATTTTTTTTTGCCACACACTGTCACGGGCAAAAAGTTGGACACGCGTGCTCACGCGCTCTCACGGAAACCATTTTTATATTATCACACACGCTTGCTCATTCTTGAAAAAGAAATTGGTCACACGAGCTCACGTGCGAAAATTTCAAAACACTTCTATTATAACCATTACTTTTTTTGTTCCCATATTAAAGAAACTTTCGTTTTAAACAAAGTCTAATTGCAAAATTTGGTTTCATAGTTCTTAATTATTAATTAAATTAAAAACCAACATAAATTTAAAAAAAACATTATTCTCAATTTCTTTATCTTCTCTCTTAGAATATTGTTCGACTTCCTGTTGGCAGTTTTCGCCGCCTCTTACGCCATCCATAACTGAGATTTAAGCAAAATACTCACTACAGCTGTTATAAATGTTGCTTAAAATATTCGGAATAGCTGCTTCTATCAATATATGATACAAAATTGTCATAAATAGCTGCCCGTTTGTCAGCTTCGCTACGTTTTACTCGCCATTAATTAAATAACTCTGAATTTGGCACACTTAAGTTACCTAGAAAAATACGCTTTTTAACGAGATTTGCAAGTATTTGCGGCTATAGTTAGAAATTTATGGAAGATGTTTTATTGCCCTAGAGAAAAAATTAAGTTTTATAGCTAGAAACTTTTTTATTATACATCTAAGACCAAATAAAGTATATATATTCTGGCCCCTTGAGTAATTCCAAGTCGATTTAGCCATGTCCGTCTGTCTGTCCACTCACTTTCGAAAAACGCAAAAGAAAAGAACAAACTTCGTCTCAAATTGCTTGTAGTTGTCCTAAGCAGCTTGGGATTGAAATCCAGCAACATCGGTTCAGTAGGATCAGAACTATGAATCAAAATGTGGAACCATCAGCCTAAAAAATTGATAATTTTGGTACAAAAACTAACATAAATGGTGGAATAATGCACGGAATGATATAAAATTTTGCACAAATACGCTTTATACGACTGAAAATTATTAATTATCTGTTAATATATTATCCATATGGTAAATTATGGCTGCCAGTAGGGCTGTCAGATGTGGCGATTTTTCGCCAAACATGGCGAATTATAAACCTATTTGGCGATGAAATTTGTGTTTGGCGACATGGCGATTTTTTGGCGAAATTAAAAAATGTTATCGATTATTTTGGCGACAGAAACATTTTTATTTGGGGCTCAAGCATGATTTTAAGGTCAATTATTTTTAAGATTTTTCAGAATTTTCAAGAGGCTTAGAAGTCGCACAAGTCAAGTTTTTGAAAAAAAAACGGAGTTTCCGGTCTTTTTTTTTTTTAGTTTTCTTTATAACATTGTCAAAAACTACGATTTTCTTCAGTTTTGAGGAAACAATTTAAAAGTAAAATGTCCAAACTTTATTTTTTTGTCCAAAAACTATAAGTATAAACTATACGACCTCACCTAAAAAAAAAAAAAAACAGCTAGCATCACTGTATTCAGCGTACTTAAATTAGGTTAACCTGCCGGGTGCCGCGGTTGTCCGTTTTTTCAACTAGCACATCATTATTACTTCTATTTCAAAAATTAATTAATTATGCTATATTAAGTATATTGCATTTATTTTTCACTATATAAAATTTTTTGTTCCCACTTTAAAATATTAAAAATGCTAGTTACAGGGTTTTGCATTTCAGCTAACGATATATAAGTTAACTATTCCGTTTGTAATTTCTACAATATTGATCTAAGTCCCTATAAATAAAGTATATACAAATATATTCTGGGTCCTTAAGAAAAGCGAAGTTGATTTAACTGTCCGTCTGTTGAAGTGGGTTTTCCGAAGACCCCAATATATGATGGGGCTTGGTGGTTATATTTTTTTTGTCACATATGTTTCGTTAAATTTGGCTATTAACATTCAGCCAGATCAGTCAATAAATGCCTGATGTATGAGAAAAACGACTGCCTCTAATTTTAAAAATGAAATCCCTTGTTGCTGTTTTTTAGTGTGTGTATTTTTTTCATATTTTTACACATAACACATACACATGCATACATATGATCATGATATGCTGCTTAAGAAGAGATACGTGAATATTTGCCAAGCCACTGAACCGATCTTTATGAAGTTTTTTAAATTTTAAGTGGGCGTTGCACCTCCCATACAAAGACAATATAGATGTATATACATATATCTGTCAAACGGCAAGAGCTAAAATTTAAAAATCTGGTACAAGCATCTTAGTTGACAACATCCGACAAAATGTTGGCGGGATTGGAGAAGAGGGCGTGGCACAAAATATATTTATTTGTGTCTTAAGAATGGTTAGAGATAACATGTCTAAGTTTGGTACACATAGCTGGATAATTAATACAAAACCTTTCTAAAGATATGGCCGGGATTGGAGAATATTCAGGGAATATTAGAAATGCCTTTATCACGTAGATTGTAAATATTATTTTCCCTTTATATATATATATATGTTCCTTTAACTCCCACTGGAGCATAGGGCGCCCTTTGATATTAAGATATAAAATTTCAAGGAAGTTTCACTTTGTATTTAGCTAAAAATTAAATGGTGTAAATGTCTGAAAAACTTGTTTGCTCTAAACTGCTGAAAAAATAATTATTTTAAAGACTCAACTTTCCTTAAACTATAAAAAATAAAATGATCTAAAAATTTTTGTATATCATAGAAATAAATCGTTTAAATTTTAGATATATCAGAGGTTTTCAGGCCACCTAAATTAAAAATTTAATATCAACTACCTGTGCTACATATTTATATGTATGCTTTATCAAAAATCTAGCCACTTGCTTAAATATAACAATTTATTTCAATTACGTTATAACATTTTATTCGATGTATTTAGTTTCGAATAAAATTTTATACTGGTAATAAATTTATAACAAAAATCTTTAAAAAATTATTTTAGCATTTTTTAAAAATCATTTCTAGAATTTTTTGGCCATGTCTAATGCCAGATTTAGCTGTAAAAATTGTTTAGACCTGGCCACACTGATGTTGATGTATATTTTGAGTAGAGGAGTTTATTTGACTTTGTCTGTCTTGCTGTGTTATTCAAATAGGGGTTTCGAAGACCCATGATATGGTGGAAACTTGATTGTTATATGATTACATTAAAAAAACTACGACTGCCTTTAAGTTTTACCTATAAAACTTTACTGTTGAAGTCTCCTCCTAATTTATACACTCTCTTTCAGAAGCCATTCAGTCGGAACGGCCTTAAACCCCAATTTGATTACAAAAATTGGCTACAATTTTAAGCAAATAGTATTTTATTATTTAAAACAATGTTTTAATCTTATAACAAAATTAATTATATTTTTTTCTGGCTTCTTGCGAAACGAGTTATGGCTTTGTTCGCTTGTGTATGCGGAGAAGTGAAGGTGGAAGCACTAGGATTTGTTGTACAACAATGCAACAAAAACAGGCAAATTTGTTTGTTTAAAAAAACCCATTGTACCAAAAAGATGGATTTTCACCACACCAAAATAATATTGTTATTATCATAATTGCTTTTAATTTGTAATTTAAAACAGAAGTTGCTCTTTGCAACAACTAGAAAAGGACTTTTAGAACAAATTACTATTTTATTAAGATATATTTTAAAATTTGTTGGACAAGTTTTCCGACCAGAATGTAACATTTACAAATGATTGGTTTAAATTCAACTCACAAGTTGTTCTTCGCAAAACACACACTTTTATTATACAATACGTCCTTTTTTTAAGTTATATTTTAATTGTATTCCACTATTTTAAATATAATACTGAACATATTAATAAAATTTACTCCCAAATACGCCCTCCTTCTCGAATCTGGAATCAACGATGGCCATTTATTTATGCTTAATCTTCATATGCGGTACATAAAACGCACCCTCTTTGAATATCAAGACTCTCATCTACCGTGGGTATTCAAGGCTCGATGTGATCTAATAGAACTAAATGGTTCCTATTTATCAAGGAAAGCTGTAAAATATTGTTCATTGTGTAATAAAAAGGAGATCGAAGATATACAACATTTCATTGGAAGGTGTCCTATATTTAATAATATTCGGCAATATGGTTTCCAAAAAATATCAATTACAGAAAATGAGCAAATTAGAATTTTAAATGGTAAAGATAATTGGGAAAAACTACTGAAATATTTAATCAATGCTTTGGCTTATAGAAAAACCTTAATTATTGAATGCAACAATTAATTTTTACAAACACAAACACATATATGTTTATGCCTATAAACTCTCTTTTCCGGCTAACGACATAGTCAACGCCGTACATTCTTTTAAGTTTTATAATGTAATTTGAAAAAAAAAAAAAAAAACATTATCGAATAAAGAAGTCTTACTACTAATACTGAACAAATTTTTTCTCACAAATTATTTTTTTAAAGAAAATTAACACACGGCAATCAATATTTTGACATTTCCTAAGAATAAACAAATAATTTTGACATAATAAATATTTCACCATGGATTAAGCAAAAAATAATAGATTCCGTAATGCTGCCACCTTCTAGTAATTTCACCATGGAGAAGTGCTAGTTCCGTTGCTTTTTGATTATCCACACCGATATTCGTTAGACTGCCAATTAGCAGTTTATAGACAATAGCTTTAATGTCTCAAATGAACTACGCCATATGTTCTCAATCCAGAGGAGGAATATATACAGCTCTGTAGAAACACTCTGCAGGAGTTTGAGCAGGTTGGTTTTGGCACTGCTTTCTATATTTCTATATCTAGTTGCTTAGCTATTTCTTAAAATTCTTTAAACAGCTGCTGAAAAACAATAGATAAGCAGGCTGAACATTTTGTCCAAGTTATTTACTGGAAATTTTAACTGGTTATCATGCCTGTCAACTACGGTTTCCAATTTCCCGGACTTTTTTAATATCCGGGAATTTTTGTGAATGAAATTATAAAAAAGTATATAAGGTGTTATCAATTATTGACAATCAATGGTAACTTTATATAATAAAACTTAAATTAATCAGGAAGAACTACATCGACTGTATTGTTTGGAATATATTTCAGATCTTAGAATATGAATATTTTTGTAAAGGCTCGAAGATTTGTAGGATCTAGAAAGGGCGCAGTTTCCACGACAAATTATTATGCATTTAGAATTTGTTTTTGGAAAACGCATTATTGAAAGAAATACCTTCATTATTTGTGCTGATCGCTGGCACAAGGACATAATCCTGCTGTTTTGCGCACCAACTGTGACTATAATGGCCAAAACTGTATGATGTCGTACCTAAAATAGCTGTTACTTCTTATTTTGAACTGCATTCTCTTCTCTTTAACTCAACTCTCTGCTAAACACAGTAAGCGAAAGACTTCAAAGAGAAACAGTAAATGTATCTATGCGTAGATGGAAGTATATATTGTGAAAACATTTCGGTTTTTGGTGTCTACTACCAAATGGTTGCGATCAACGATCATGAAATCTGTTTGCAACTTGTTTTGTTGTTGCTTTTTGCGAAACACACAAATCTAGCAACTGTGTGTGTTTGATCATGCCAGTTTTCAATTGTCAAACGTTGACAAATTTGTCATAGTTGTGCATAGTTGGAGTAAACACTGTGCTAATATGAGTAAATTGTAGGTTTTAGGCACTGACTGCTGTGATAAGGACATTAACAAGAACCACAGTGTTTAGTTGGGTATTAATCAAGGTCGGTTATGGGTAAATCTGTTACTCGTAGATATTTCAAAGTTTTGTATGTAGAGTTAAATTTTAGCATTGATCTTGTTATCCAAAGTAAATATAAAGTTGATGTAAAAATATAAAACAATTGTTGGCGAAACAAATTGATTTATTTTTTTTTTTAAATATCTTATTTATTTACTATGATGTAGTATTTGTTTCTTTATTTAAAAAAAAGCCACATAATTATTTGGTAATTTAGCATGAAGTGTAACGTTATACTATAAATAAGATGTAATTTTTTTGTGGGAATTTCAAATAATCTTATCTTATTTTTTTTTTTGCAAATATAGAAGTGAATAAAAAAAAATAATAATTTCTGATGATTTTTATTTGTATTTGTAACAAAAATCTGAGAAGCTAAATCTCGTGGGAGCAGTCCATATTAAGTCTTAGTTCGGTTAACCGAATTAATTACTACTATCGGTTAACCGATTAATTACTACCCGATTAACTGATCAGTTAATTTAAAATTGTCTATTTTCGATTAACGATTAAACCGGTTAATTTCATTCGATTAACCGATTAACCGACATAACAAAATTTTGAATTTTTTGTAGCATTATAACATATTTTTTTTGTGTTTTTAATTATTTTTTTCGTCTCATATACAAAAGGTATGTTTTAGAAAATATTTTTTCATACAAACGGAGAAGGTGTTCAGTGACCTTAATTTAAAATAAGTGTTTGCTGCTAACAGCTTTTTGTTTCACGTACTTTTTATATGTATGTGTTTAGTTATTTGTATCTTCTTATATAAATCTTTACACAGGGTATCCACCAAAGATAATATCTGATATAATATCTGATATAAAATGTGAGAGATCACATTTCTTTATGTTAATCTTAATATCAAATAAGGGGAACACGTATCTTATAAGATTTCATAATCGACTTATTCTCGTACAGTAAACTTATATCGTTTTTATTATTTTTCAATCTTTTTTTTTTTTGGTTTTTTGATTTTTTAATTTAAAATTTCCCAATAAAAAATGGAGCTGTCAACGAAGCAGGTTTGTAAGGGAGAAACGTAAAAGTTTCGCTTACCATATCGCTTACGGAAGACATGAATTTTATATGGCGAGTTCCCACTTTGAAGCAATACATTTTTGACACAGAAAGCGCTTTCTTCAGCGCATATAAAAATTGTTGAATGTAACGATCAGCTTTGCACACTGAATTTTTTGTTACCGTTAGTATTTTATATGCTCCCTTACGAACCTGCTTCGTAGTAAGGGAATGTCGTGGCTCTTCAAATATTTTTTAAGTTATTAAGAATTCGTTTGCTTACCTTACTGCATCTCTGTATGTCTTATTGCGTAGCGCTTAAATGTGAGCTTACTTTTTGAAATGTACGATTAGTGCTTCGCAAAATAGGAAAATTTTTTATTGGGATTGCTTTTTAAACATTTTTCACAAGATTGGCATTATTTGCATTAATAAATTACATATTTTAATTATGATGGCTTATTATTGTTTTAAATGTGTGTATGTATGTGTATTTTTGACAGCTCATCTTATAAGATAGTTGTTATAAGATTTCTTATAACAACTGTCTCATAACATTTATTATAATATTCATACTAACACTATTTGAGAGTCCACATGTAAGATAATGCTCTCTGCGATTGAATTTGACGTTTGCTTATATAAAAATCTTATATCTTATCTCAGGTGAAGACCCTGTGTTAAACAGAATTAACCGAAACAATTCGAAGTGTTAAAAACTTGAAGAAATTAAAACAGAATGAACCGAAACAATTAGAAGTGTTAAGAATTTGAAAAAATTAAAACAATACACTAATGGCATAATGGAAGATTTTATATGGTAAGAGAAATCCAGGAAGAGGACTGAGAAATAAGAAATTCTGTATTATGGGCTGCTTTCGATTTCTCCAACATCTACGATCAATGAATGGGATATATGTAGGCTGTGTGAGGACCCAGAGCTTTTGGAGACAGTTGAGCACTTTCTGTGCCACTGTCCCAGGCTACAGAACAGCAGGCTGCGGTGGCTGGGTAGCAGATTCCTCCACGAATTGGGAGATATCTCGGGTTGCTGGCTCGAGAATCTGACGGGATTCGTAATGGGAGTGACCTGGCTGCGCGGCAGGAGGCTGGGGACTGGAAACATGTAGGGCAGTTTTCCTGTTTCGTAGGGCTGTTTTTGCTTGTTCTGTCCGATTTCTTATCTTCCATTCTTGTGCTTTTGGTCTCTGGGTGAGGGTGTGCAGTTTGCTTCACACCAGCCTTTCTAACCTAATTTAACCTACGATCAAAGAAAGAATTTTTCCAAGTCAAGTTTTATCAAAAGTAATGAAAAGAATCACTTAAATCGTAAACATTTAAACCAAACTATTTGTCTAAAAGATTATTTTACAAGATCTCTTAAAACTATTGAAATAACTAATAAAATGATTACACAGTCTATTTTTCTATTATTACACAGTCTATTTGTTTGCTCGTTTTAGTTCAAGAATGGTTATGTTTGTTATGTTATGGTTTTTTTTACTTATAAACTCCAAGTAATAAATAATTTATGCACTTAAATTTATTATAATTACTTAATTTATAAAAACAAAGCTTTATTAATTGGTTATTGGATCAATAACAAAATTAACCGATTATTAACCGATTAAATCAAAACCGATTAAAGCAAAAGTACGATTAAATGAATACCCTACTAAACACATAATGAATTTGTAAAGACAAGACATTATTTAGATGTTTGTATAAAAACACTACGGTAATAAGAATTAATCTTAGTTTTAGTTCAAAATATTTCTTGAATTCGTTTGTAAGAGAAATATAAATTTTTAGGAAGGTTGTTTCACATTTGGGTCCGTAACTCTCTTTCTACAAAACCAATTGTACTGGATTTCTATCCCTTCTGTTAAGTCTTTAAAAAAATGAACGGAATTTTATTGTGCGAGAGGTAAAACTAATCACCATAGACAAAGCAATTCAATAGTTTTAAGTAATTTTTAATATTTATTGCTACTAACATCTATTTTTGTTGAGTTATTTTTTGGATTTTAAAAAATAAAAGTGGAATAATTGAATTACTAGATAACCCGTACGAATATTTCGCACCGTTAGTTGTCATTTTTGTAACATAAAATGAAAATAATTAATAGTAATTAATAGTAATAGTAACTTCAATACATTTTATTAAAAGTATAGAAATATTAGAAATCATAATATATATCATACATATTTACATACATACATACATATGCTTAAATGCTTTTATAATACTTCCTTGAATACAATGTTAGAGGTAATGACATGATCATCGTTAACTTTTTGCCTGTACGAATCCTTAATACAAACAAAAATATCTTTAAACGTACGCAATTATATATAACTGACTTAGTAATAAACGGCATTATAGTAAATAGCGGTATTGCCAGAATGGATTTTAATACATACTATATTATGTAGAATTGCATTACTATTAAGCGACCCTGTATTACCACACTTGAACAAAAACATATAATCATAATGACAACAGTATTATCATGCAGTTCTATATAAAATATAATTTTTATCAATGAAAATATTAATTTTTCAATTTCTAATTATTTTCGCCATTAGTGTTAGAAATAAGCTTTAAAATGAGATATCATTCATTAAATTTGATGCGGTGGTATGGGAGATATTTGCAACCGACAAAAAAAAGTGCTTTAGAAATAATATATATGATTCTTCTTGGATACAAAATGTTCGCATTGAAATAAACTAATGTCTTTAGTGATAAAACTTAAAAAAAAATTAATTTTTTGGTTTAAAAACATAACTTAAAAAGAGCAAAATTGGAAAAAATCGTTAAAATATTTGCGAAATTTTAAATTTGGTTATTTAAGTAATTTTAATATCTTTTAATAAAAAAAGAAAGTGACATCATCTTTTTTTAAAAACGTAACGGCAATCTTGCAATATCTCGAAAACTGCTCTACTGTTCTTTATTTATCGAACAATTTTACATAAAGGTTAGGTGTCAGCTTCATTTGGTCACGACTTTGTTGAAAATTTTTGACACAGCGTTATAACAAAATTTTTTTTGACATTTTAACAATTTTAAAGCACTAGATACAATTTTTTGGATTACTTCGTTTTCCAAATTGTTTCCGAGACATAGTCGTGAAAAAATTTCATGTTCTTCGGAAAAATCAAGTTTAATAAAAATATACAGTAGCTCAATAAAGTCTACATACACGAATATAAAATTAATTTTAATGAAATTTAGCCATGTTAAAAATATGTTTCTATGGGGATTTTACAGCAAATTTTTAAAATCATTTTTTTTTCAGTATTTATTTATTGAATCTTCATATATTAAATATGAACTAACAATAATTAATCAAATCTTATCCTGATATTTACTTTATGTCCTGCCAGTGCCAGACAAAAAAGATTTAGTCATCACGGTTTCTGTTCACATGTGAAGGTGTTTATCGCTCATTTGATTGGGTGAGTGCTGCAGTGTCTCTTCTTCTTAAGCGAGTGTGGCCGCCATAATTTAAAGTATTTCGAGCTAATGGATTTGGGTGCAGTTCCAGCCTTTTTAAATATTTTACTGCATATTTCGTTATCATAGTTTTTACTAATGGCACATTGAGATCCTTGTGGATATTTGAGTTTTTGACATACCAGGGAGCGGCTGTGATTATTCGAAGAAGTTTATTTTGGCACCTTTGAATTTTTTCGATATTAGAAGCAGAGGCAGTGCCCCATAACTGAATACCGTAGCACCAAATTGGCTTTAAGATAGAGTTGTAAAGTAGAAGTTTGCAATCGAGACTAAGAACAGAATTTCTTCCAATCAGCCAATTAATTTAAATTGCTTTTAGTTTCATTTGAGTTAATTTTGCTTCTATGTGCCATTTCCACGTTAAACGCCGAACTAGATGTATACCGAGTATTTACACGCGAATGTTGGGGTATTATTTGATTATTGATTTTAATAGGGGGGCATGTTTCCCGACGCAATGTGAATGTAATATGTGCGCATTTTTGCTCATTGATCTTTATCCTGTTTTAACCACCTTTCCAGTTCAAATATATGATCCTGTAAGTAACAAGATGCTTCTTGACAGTTTGCGTGTACGCTTAGAAAAGCTGTATCGTCCGCAAATGTTGAGGTTTGTGTGTAGCTGTTTGTTGGCATGTCCGAAGTATAAATTTAGTATAATAGAGGGCCCAGGACGCTGCCTTGTGGGCCTCCAGCGTTAATTGGCTGAGGAGAACTTAAAAAATCGCCATCTTTAATAATAAATTGACGACCGACTAAGTAGCTTTCTAACATCTTGTGTATTTTTGCTGGTAAGTTTTGCTGCAATTTCAGTAATAATCCTTCATGCCAGACTTTATCAAAAGCTTGAGACACATCGATGAAGAGTGCTGAGAAATATTTTTTTCTTCAAAGGCTTTTCTTATGACATTTACTATTCGATGAGTTTGTTCAATTGCGCTGTGCTTTCTTCTAAATCCGGATTGTTGGTTTGGAATACATCTTTTTTCATTTAAAATCGGCATTAATTTTGACACTAGTAGTTTCTCAAATAGCTTTGAAATATTAGATAATAAGCTAATAGGCCTGTATGACTCAACTTTTGTGTGATCCTTCCCTGACTTTGGTATCATGGTTACTAAAGAAACCTCCATTTTTGAGGGTAGTATTGAAGGCGTTAAATAGCATTAGAAATAATAAGAATCATTTTCTTTGCTATACCATTTTATTACTGATCTTATCAATACCGGGTGCCTTCTTGGTGTTTTAATCACAAATAGCCTTTTCGATTTCTCTTAACTCGAATCTTAGCGCAATTCTGCTCTAACATTCACAGGCGGTAACTCGACTGCTATATCGTGAGATATATTATGGGTAAATACATTTTTCAGATGATTAACAAACAGATTTCCTTTTTCAATATCATTTCTTGCCCAACTTCCATTCAAGTTTATAATTGGTGGCTTAGACATAACTGGTCTATTGAGACTTCTAGCTGTACGCCATAACGTGTAGTCTGATTGTGGAGTCGCATCAAGTCCATTAAGATATTTTTCGAGGGAAACCGTTTTCTGAGACTGCAGTAACTTTCTTAGCCTTTTTGTGTACTCTTTTAATAAAGTTTTAAGTTGGGGGGATCTGTGCAATTGCCACTCTCTTCGAACTCTCCTTTTTTTCAGTCAACCGACGATCGACATCTGTAGAATATATTTTATTGCTTTTGGTTTGTTTGAGGGTTATGTTGGAATGTTGAATAGCTAGTTTAAGATAACTGTGAAAATTAACAATAGCGAGATCCACGTTCTCCGGTGTACTAAGCGGAATATTTTCTGTGCAATGGGCACTAAGATCTTTTTTATATTTTAAACAATTTATTTGTAAGGCTGATGTCGATAAGTAACCAGACGGAGATACGATTCTATTTGGATTCATTATAGTAACAATTGTAGGTGTGTGATCGGAAGATAATTCTAGGGACGCTTCCACATGAATCGTGTCTATGGGGATGTTATTAACCACGCCAAAATCTATGACATCTGGAACTTTTTGCTGATCAGTAGGCCAATATGTTGGTTGTCCGCTCGCGACCACATTTAGGTCCATTTTACAGATTGTTTTAAACAAAACACGACCCTTAGGTGTAATAAGTCGTGACCCCCAGAGAGTGTGCTTGGCGTTATAATCGCCAGCAGCCAGGAAGCAGGGTCCTAAGGATTTGAAGTATTTATTATATTGGCTTTCTGATATTGAAAATCTACGTGGGGAGTATAATGATGAAATTACTAGGTTTCGAGATAATTCCTCAACGCAAATGCTCGTTGCTTGGAGATAATCTTCACGATGTTCACACATTAAGTAGTGTTTTACTCGGTTTTTTATCAAAATAGCAGAACCTCCACAAGCTCAACCTCGAGGGTCCTTGGTTTCATATAATATATAACCATTGATTTTAAACGTGTTTCTTGAATGGTAAGAAAAAAAGGCCAACGGTCGTAAATTTTAGTTTTAAAAATGGAAATTTTCTTAATTTTGGTACACACAAAAAATTTACATGCAGCAAGAGCATAAATATCTCTAAAAAGTTGGAAAAACACATCTTAAGCAAAAGCATTTGATTTCTTTACTTATTTTTGCAACATAAAAATTATTGTTAGTAGTAAAACATATTTGTTTTTTTAATTTTCTTACAATGTCCCAAAATATGCAAAAAATGAAGAAAGTTCCTGCAAAGATTAGAAAGGTAATCATAATGTTAAGAAATAAAATGAAGTCGTTCGGAAAAATCTCAAAAACTCTTGAAATTCTTCGTTCCACAGTTCAAACTATTATAAGGCAATATTTATAATAATATTAATACCATTAAAAATAAACACCGAACAGTTATGCCAAACAAACATTCAGACCGTAAAAACGAAATATTGCATGTTTTAATGGTCTGAATGTTAAAACAAAAAACCTAAATCTTTTCAGATCACATCCGTATTTTAAGAAAAAAGACATTTATTGGCGAACTGAATATGGAAATAGGACTCGGGCTTGGGAAACTGCAAATAAATCACGAAATAGGCTTGGAAACATTTTATTTTAAGATTATTTTTAGCAAGCTTATCTACATATTTAGCTACGATGAAAATAAAAAAAGAGTTGCATTCCTACATATATTTATTAAATTATAATTATAAATTAATGCAATATTAATATATGATATCACGATGTATGTAGACTTTATTGGGCTACTGTATATGTATATGAGACCACAAAATTCCAACAGCAGTTAAACAAGCAAAACCCAAATAGAATTTTGTAAGTTTCGATAAGAACTTCGAGAAATTTCCCACGAGATGGATGACTTAAAAGATTATGCACATCTGTGCATTTTTACGCCCTCGCAAATGAACTGACAAAAATTGTATGGAAATTCATTAACACGAATTTCGTAAATTTGCCTAGCAATTTTCACTCGTTAACTTGATTGCTGCCTTTATACAAACATAATTCAAGTGTTTTTGCCAAAGCAAAAAGTTTAGAGTGTTGCAAGACTGCCGGTGGCGCTGATATGCTGGCTGTGTGCTCGGCTTATGCTCGCTGGATAGGTCTAATTCTTGCCGACCAGCTGACATGCAACCCGGGTACAATAAAAAATTATTCATACCAGCTATGAAAATAAATACAAAATGTATCAAGGCCCGAAGTAGCTAAAAAAAATTTTCAACATTTTTCACACATCTCCGGCTGATGTTGTGCCAGCATTTGAACTCCCTCTAGAGACTGAATCCTTCCTTGACATCCTGAGAGCGTTTGGATGTCCCAAAATCTAACCTGAAAAATACCTTCCTCTACTTACCTGCCTTTAAAAATTTCACCAATTCATAATGATTAAAACAAGGTACAGCGAAAAAATTAAAAAATTGTCTCTAATCACCAAATTCATAGAATCAAGCAAACAAGTTGTGGATTTTGCACCTATTACCAAAATGATTATATTGATTACTAAAAATTGTGAATATTTTTTTTCAATAAATGATATTTTCAATTGAAATAAAAAAATAATTAAAAATCTTCGCCGTTTCAAACAATGTGTTAATTGATTTTATTAAATATAGCTCAGGTTTTGACAATTCCCAACAACAATCCTACAAGTTTAAATTGTTTTATTTTAAAAGAAAAAAATCAATTAAGATTTTTTGATATTTAATATTTTAACTAAAAATTTATTTCAAAGCAATTGAAATGTTAATAAAATCAAAATCATATTTTTAATTTTCATTTACAAAAAAAATAAATGTTTCAATTATCACATTAATCAAATTGAAATACTTTTTAAAAAATATTTTTAATTGATAAAAAACTACAGATAAATTTTTCTGTGTAAAATTCATTTTAAAATTTTACAAAAATTCATATTGTTTTTATTAAAAAAGAAACTCAATTTAAGAAAATCGTAAAATTTTTAATTAAAAATAAAGCAAAATCACAATTTTGATGAATGTTTAAGGTTGTTACTAAAAAGAAGTTATTTACGAAGAATCGAAATAAAATCTTAAAAGAATTAATTACAAATAAATTGATATAAAAAATTTTTATACTTAAATCTGGCATTAGACATGGCCAAAAAACGCTAAAAACTATTTTAAAAAATGCTAACATTTTTTAAAGATATTTGTTACAAATTTATTACCAATATGAAGTTTTATTCGAGGCAAAATACATTTTAGTGACTTATTTTTTAACGAAATTAAATTAAATAGTTACATTTAAATACGAGGGTAGATTTTGGTACAGCATCTGATATATATAAATATGTAACACAGGTAGTTGAGATAAAATTTTAAATTTAGGGGGCCCGAAAACCCCTGACACACGCTAAATTCAAACAATTTATTTCTATGGCATACAAATTTTTTTAGGTCATTTTATTTTTTATAGTTTAAAAAAAGTTGAAGCTTTAGAATTATTATTTTTTCAGTAGTTAAGAGCAAAGATTTTTTTCACACATTTACACTATATAATTTTATTTTAATACAAAGTGAAAGTTCTTTGTACTTTTATATCGTAATATCAAAGGTCAACTAATATTTACAATCAACATGATACGGGTATGTCTAATATTCCCAGAATATTCTGTTTTTTTTTAATAAGACAGGAAAGACGTTTCTTAACTTAAGAGTTATCCCTTTTCATTATTTAAGGCACAATTATTTTAAGTCAAAATGTATTATAATGAATAAAAAAAAATTTAATAAAATCATAAGAACTATTCGTCTAAATTTGTAAAATAAATAATGCTCAAAACAGCTAAAAACATTTTATAAAAATGCTTAATAAATTGCCAAGAGCTAAATGAAAATTTTGCAGCTAAATAAAAAATTTTCATGCTAAATTTAGCTGCAAAAATGCCAAAATGGCCACTCAGCGTAAAATTCATATTAAAATATAAAAAAAAACTTTAACTTTACTTATAAAAATTTACCTTAAAAATACATTCAACGAATTAATAAAACCGCGTTCACGACCGAAGCGATCAGGCTGGGGGGTGGCCACAAACCAGATGATAAATTTCCACGAAATGAATTAACTCTAACTCAATATTAGAGTTTAGACCAAAACCAAACACAGAAAATAACAAATTGGTACTTTCCCTAAACCAAAAAAAAAAAATAAAATCAATAGAATCTGTACACCAATATAGAAACTATAATACATGAAGTACAAAACAAATTGCGACGCATATAAGCGTCCTCGGTTTATGGGAAAACCCACATGACGCATATATGCGTCGTGTGGTCGTCAACGCGTTAAAAAAAAAATATAAGCAAATTAAGTACAAAAACTTCTATAAAAGTTTAATTTTTCTTTCTCTTTAGAAAAAAACAAGTAATGGATATTCATATTCCTGCCTCCAAGATGAAGCTCGAAAGGTCTGCCGCCAGTCCGTTAATGTTTTCCTGTCCTAGTTTATGGTAGGTCTAAAATTTACCGTACACTATATAAATTTGTCCTGCGTTTTTACTAATATGTACCGAACCTTAGGTCTATTTTCTACACCTCTTCTTTACTTCTCGTTTTCCTCTTTTCTCCTCTACTGAAGGGATTCACAATGGACCTCATTGGTCTCCGAGTGGATGTGCGCCCTTGGGCGCATAACCCTTCTAAATCTAACCTTACCTACAATCGAAACTAGTCAGGGTAGTAACCTGTCCGGGAAAACCTGGGTTCAATTCCCAGCTCAGTCAAAAATGAAAAATTATCTATAAATTTTAATTCATTTCATGTTGTAAAATTACTTTCTTCATAAAAATAGTTTAATGAAAATTAAATTCAATGATCTTAAGCCTGATCAAAATATAGAAATTTGGATTAAAAATGTTGATTAATTTTTTCTTCTTTTTCTCAAAAAATGTTTTCTATGGAAATTTTTAATCACTTGGCCACTTGACCCTAACGCAAACAAGTACATAGGCTTAAGCTCAACCGTACCAACGCGTTGGTACGTTGCAACGGGCACTTTAGATTCCTAATGCCCTAAAGGACTTTAAGAAGCCCGGTAATTTTTCCTTTCTAAAAATCATGGTTAAAAATTTTAAAAACTATAAATATATATAATATATTTATATAATATATATATATTTACATATATACATATAAATATATTTAAACCTACATAGTTTTTGGAGAGGAAAAATTATATTGATTTTGTCCGGAGCTCGGTCTTATATATTTTGTCCAGATTCAAGGCAGATACCTGGGCACCCCAAGGCCTTGTGGTGCTTGCCGCTGGATGATCCCATGATCCCATTCGATTATCTAGAAACATTAGTTTTAAATTTCCTTTTTAAAAAGTTAAGTTTTCAAAAAGTTTCTTTGTACTTATAATTTCTTTTAAATGAACTGTCTTTTTCTTTTTGGGTTCTATTTAATTTCTTTCTTTTTGAAAACGTATTTGGCTTAAATTTCAATTAACAAGAGATTTTAATTTAAAGATTGTATTTATTTATTTTATATTAAAAGGCCGATGGTTGTCTTTTTCATTTGAGGCACAAGTTTTATTTTAAGTCGAAATTATTTTAAAATCTTAATACAGACTTCATATTGGCTTCGAACTAAGTTTTATTTTTCTTGATATTTAATTTCTCCACAATTTTGTACTTAACACTTCATGTTTAATAAAAAAAATTGTCTTTCATAAATTTTCTTTTTAAAATACTGCCCTATTTTTTCCTTTTTATGCCGGTGAATTTGTATGAAAACCCGAAACGAAAATATGTATTTAATTAAATATCTCAATTAGTAGGTCGCAAGTGGAAAAGTTTTATGTACCATTGGATGCTGCTTCAAAAACTCTTTTCGATGATAACAAATTTTATCTATGTCGTCTTGGAGAAAAGTACAAAAAAATTCGAAAAACTGAAAAAGATCTTTTTTAAAAATGTTCCAGCTCACGGATGGTCCACGCTAGAACCAAAATATTTTGGGAATCATTATAAAACATATCAACCTTTATTTTGAGAGGGGTAACAAAATCACTTTTTTTTTTGAGTCGCTCTACAGTACAGTATTCACCGGTGGGGTGACACATTTTTTTTGAGACATTTAAGCTTTGGTTTTTAAATTTAGTTCTAGGACTTGTCTTATTGAAATAATTCTACATTATATTGAAATAATACTCCATTGTAGTAACTAACACTAAACACGTTCATTGAGAGTATATGTATGTGTGACTTGTCAAATGGTGGCTGTTAGGTGTCAATTGACCCCCTTCAATGACAACCCCATGTCATATAAAGTGTTAGAACTAGAACCGGTCTCCACCACCAAAACCCTATCACGGGACTACTTAAGTGTCAGTTCGCTTCCCTCTAGGGAAATTTGTGCAAATGGCAATTTTAAATGGTTTCATGAAAACCCTTGATAGTTTTGGTTAAAAATATATTTTAAAAGCTTAAAATTTTTCTTAAAAAACATTTGAAATTTAAAAAAATTATTTATGAATACTTGTGTTTTATTTTAGTTTAAAACCTTTGCGTACGGCAATTTGTTTTTAAAAATGGTTTACAATTTATGAATAATCCAAATTTAGATATTTTTAATTAGGCTTAAGTTCATTGAATTTAATTTTCATTAAATTATTTTTATGAAGACAGGAATTTTACAACATGAAATTAATTAAAATTTTTTTTTTTTTATTGATAATTTTTCATTCTTGACTGCGCTGAGATTTGAACCCAGGCGTTCACGGACAGGTTGCCCAGACTAGTTTCGATTGTAACCACACAATCTCGTCGGTGGGGTTTGCCGTTTTACTCACTCGGCTATTGAGGCCGGGCGTGAACGCCTGGGTTCAAATCTCAGCGCAGTCAAGAATGAAAAATTATCAATAAAAAAAAAAAAAAATTTTAATTAATTTCATGTTGTAAAATTCCTGTCTTCATAAAAATAATTTAATGAAAATTAAATTCAATGAACTTAAGCCTAATTAAAAATATCTAAATTTGGATTAAAAAACCATTAACAGTTCAATAAAATAACCACAATACTAATTATTTATGAATAATATTTATAATCACGATTGCGAAAAGTTTGGAAAACTGGAAATTATAATTATTCAACCTCGTTTTATTTAGAAACTATAGAGATGCGTAGAACATATAAGATCTTAGTTTCGCCCGGTGGCCGAAATTCGACCACTTGACATGTGCTTTCGAGAGAACCAGTGCGTTATACAACAAACAAACAAAAAACGTACACATTTTATGAAAGCAACAAAATGCACTCTTTTCATCCATTTGTATGCGTGTGTGCTTGCAAGTACAAAAAAACGAAAACATTTTTGAACAACAACAAAAAGCATTGGCTTTTTCAACCACCGTTAATACATGTGCGTGTGCTAATCCTAAAAATTTAGAAAAAATCGGTGGACGATAAGATACTTAAAAATCAACTACAAAAAAATTGTTCCCGTATTTATATTTACATATTAGATAGGAATGTATATACAGGGTTATCAATTTAGTGGTTTCCGAATCACTGGCTATGAATATGGATTGTTTAACAACCGAAGAACTCGTAAAAATACTTAAAACTTACTAAAAAAGTGGTGGCTCAAACGTGGCCTTTCTTTTCGAGCATAACGGGGTGATTATGGTCGGCATAGTCGACCTATTGTGCAAGGAATTAGCAAGAATATAAAGAAATTTGAAGAAACTGAAAGCTTAACAGACGTGATCAGGCCTGAGCAACATCGCAATGTGCGCACTGTCGAAAATATAGCTTGTGTTGGTGAAGATCTGGAAAACCCGTTATTGGCTTCCAATTTCGGCGATTTGACGCCGGTAAACTTTTTTTGTTAGGCTTCGTCAAAGACCGTGTCTACGCAGAAAATTCCCTAACGTTGGAGCATTTGCAACGCAACATTCGTTAAGCTACCGTCGATATGCACCCCGAAATTTGCGAAAAATTAGACAAAAACCACCTCAAAAGGATCGACTGCTGCAATCTAGAGTAGGACAATTTTGTTTCTTAATCTACTCCCGCTAAGCTCTACGCTTGTCTGCAGGAGACCAGAGTCTGCAAGATTGATAGCCTAGCCCACTACCAACTAGCTTACCGGGACATTGTATTTCGTACGTAATGACAAGGTTCAAGCACTTTCACGAATTAAAAGTTTCATCGAAATCCTAGCTGAATGAATGTTTTATTTGACTTTACTTTTGAAACCGAAAAATGGATAACCCGTAAAAAGTTAGTAAATAATTAACTTCTGAAGTTGAATTGGCAGGCCTTATCTTAGAATAAAAATATGAATTTGCAAAATATTTTATAAAGACCTTTTTAAAAATGGCAGAGGGGAATGATTAATATATCAGTATGTATGAATTCGTAGACCTTCTAAAAGTTCTTTAAAAATTAAATACAAAAAATTCATTCGAATGACCAAAATCTTGACTTAATTAGTTCACAAATTTCATGACATTCAATGTTTTAATATTATTTCTGGCATATGGTCTCTGTGACAGAGCCTTATGAACGCCATTCTATCGGTCTAATTTTGCCCCGCTCTTTCAAGCAAACCCGGTCTTATTTCGTCATTAGTGCGTGGTGTGGTTTATCAGCATATATATTTCATGTACCTCAAGAAAAAGTTGCATATGCCATTCACGGTTTCGGATTTAAAGACAAGTGATGATGACGCCTTCGACATTTAATCCGTACCAAACAGTGATTTTTTTCGGCATGTACATAATGGAGTTTCAAGAGTCTCATGAGGACTGAGCTCTCTTCAAAATCGACAATTCTGCATGTTTACATACCCGTTAAGTCAAAAATGAGCCTTATCTCTGAAGATGAATTGACGATAAAAATATGGTTCAACTTACACTTGATTCTCAGCCTATTCACCAAACACGCGACGCAATCGATAGTCCGCTGGCTTTGATTATTGCACCAGTTGGATCTAATATGGATGAAGGCCAATTTATTTCCTCAAATTTTTCTAAGTAGTGAACGGATCCATAAATTCGGGTTCTCTGTCACACTCACGTCTACAGCAGCAATAGCTTCTTCTGTACGCACGGATCGGGCTCGATTTGGATGAATATTGTCCAAAAGAGTAAATGTGGTCATAGTATTGCGTATTAGCTGCTTTGATGGACGATTATGCACACCTCAAGCTTTCCGAATTGCAATAAAATTGGCGAACAGAGCGCGAATTTTTTAAATCAATTTCCATGATTCGTGAACGTTGTTCTGGTGTAAGTCTTTGCATGGTGATTTGCAAAATTATACTGAAAAAAGGCAAGCACACTTCATTTGTATGACAGAAAGTTCTACAGTTATCCCTATCGAAAGTTCTATATGTTAAAAAACACCCTTTAGTTGTCTGTATCCAAATCTCAGCCCAATTGTTTTTTCACTGTAGTAAAATAAAAATGCCTTTAATGCAGTGGTAAAATAACTAAGTCTGGGTTCATACTATGAAAGTTTATTTTCAGAAAGTCTGAGTTTATTGGTAAGAGGAAAGGGAAGAATAGCAAGTTCTATTCCCCTCTCTCTCTGAAAACTTTCATAGTGTGAACCCAGACAAAAAAAATATGCTCTTTACGCATTTATTGTCATATGGACGAAGTCTATTAAAAAATTTAGGGCATGGAGCGCATTATTTTATCTACACTCATGCCGAAATAGAGGTTTTCTGTTTAATGATGTTCAATTTTAATTTAAAACTCTGTATTATTATGAAAAATTAAATTGGTCTGATCGTTTCGGCCTACGCCCGAATATCACTGAAATTAAACCTGGCAAAAATGGTTTATTGTTAGTCAGAATCTTGCTCAGCTTCTAAAAATTATTTTTACTCTTAAATGTTCAAATTTCTTTACTGAAACTAAAATCTCAATATACGTAGATTTTTATTAAATAATGCAGATATACATCCGACAATTTCAAATGTAAAATCAATTCCCTCTCAGTGTACACACTCAATATGCAAACTTTTGCCCTAAATAATCGTAACAACAAATACTTTTAAATTTTTCTATTGACTAACTATTGTGTCGCAAACCTCTATTAACCTTTAATTTGATGCTTGCCTACTATAATCAGTCCATGAAAACAATTATTTAGTCTTTGACAAAAGGGATAAAGCAAAGAGAGCAAATTATATTACTTAGAAATGTGCAAGAGAAAGAGAAA
The DNA here is from genome assembly GCA_943735925.1 of Pollenia amentaria. NCBI lineage: Eukaryota > Metazoa > Arthropoda > Insecta > Diptera > Polleniidae > Pollenia > Pollenia amentaria. The sequence goes on from OX031007.1 coordinate 125,968,043, forward strand.
TAAAGAGAGAGAGAGAGAGACAAAGAGGTGGAGAATGAAAAGAAAAAAAGCTTAACATCCAACATGCCGTTAAAGGAATATTGCAAATGTCGATGCAAATATGTAATAAAATCAAGGACAAAACACAGTGATAATTGACACATAACAAAATTTGACAACTTACCTAATATCAGACACTCACTAAATCGTATACTCAAACACACAGAAATAGTGATGACAGCTTACGGAAGTAGTTGTTGTCTATAAGTCCATTTAAGAGTTTAAATCTGAAGATTGCCTGCTTTTGCAAATTGCTAAATTTTTCGAGGACACTTTTTACTTCCTGCTAGTTTTTTTATTGCTGCCCAACAAATTCCTGTTGGTTTTAAAGCAAAGCGGGAGATATTCAAGGTTTTTTGTAGCTTGATTTTTCATGTCTCAAATGTTGTTCGCTGTTGTATTTTTGGCGTTATACTGACCGAGCAGTAGAAAGAATACCAAAGTAAAATATTGTGGGTGATTTAAAGAAAAGAATTTCAGATAAAATAGCTGTCTTCAAAGCCACTTAAGGTTGTTCATGTGGAGATTAAAAAACATATTCTCAAAAATTCATATCCAAACAGTAGTGTTTTCTTTTTGGTTTGCTAACAAATATTTGGCAAATTAACTCTCAATTTAAAGAAGAAAAAATATCAGGGTCAAATTAAAACTTGTTCAAATCCTTTAACTTTTATTTCCTTTTCTATGATAAAATAAAATAAAGATAGAGAGAGAAAAAGAGATAGAGAGTAAGAATAAAGTGTTACATTTAATTAATCACTTCTCTTGGTTTTTGTGTATTGACCCTGTTTCTTTTGTAACTTTTTTGTTCCTTCTACCAATTTGATTACTTTGTTTTTGTTTATTCTCCTCTATACAATAAATTTTTTGTTTTATTGTTTATTCTCTTTTTGTTAAAAAGATCAAGAAAAAGCCAGTTGTTGCGTGAAATTTCATAATTAATCAAATTCACTCGCTCTGCTTTCGAATTCAAGGGGCATTTTCATAAAGAAATGGTGTTATTCTTTATCTAATATCAGCGTGAAAAAGGATACGCTTTGAAGTTATGACTGACTGATCGTATCAGAGGTTGGATAAGATTAATTGAATAGGAAGTTATCATTAACAATGTGGTTGAAATGAAATGATCATTTTGTTATTTAAAAATTTAAATAAAAGGAGAAAATTTGGAAAATGTATACAAGAAGCATTAAAATAAAGTTGCCACATGCAAGGAAGATAAAATCAAAAACACAGTTCCAGTTGTTAGATCTTCTACATTTTAAGACAGTGGTATACTAATTATATCTAAAGCTTGCGGATTCGAGATTGATATTAAATCGATATCTACTATTAATTACTACCCGATTAACTGATCGGTTAATTTAAAATTGCATATTTTAGATTAACGATTAAACCGGTTAATTTCAGTCGATTAACCGATTTACCGAAGTAACAAAATTTATGATACAAAACAAGTAAAAAATTTGTTTTTAAAAGTTTATTAATAACGATATGTTTATATTATATTAAAAAAAAACTCAACAAAAAGGTAAAATAAAATATAAGATCAGTTCAATATAAATTAAAATAAATTAATCTTTTTAAATAACGTTTTGGCTATAAAAATAATTTTATTTATTTTTAATGTTTTTTTATTTGAAACAATTTATTTGACTACATCATACTAAATTGTTTGACCAATTTTTCGACAAAAAAAAGAAAACCATGCAATTGTTAACAAAATTTTGGGAGAAGGAATATGCTTCACTAATTTTAAAATTAAGTTATGGATTTTAGTCGAACTGTTTGGGTTTTAATCTAAAGATACATATACATATAAATATTGTGGTTTAAGTTGATTACAGCTAATTTTTTTACTTAAATTATTTTTTATTTAGAAAGGAATTTTAAAGCTTATAGCAATGGAAAGACAAAAATAATTTCGGCTGTACATACATACGTACATATGTACCTTCAGTCGTAAATGCGCTAATGCCACAATTTTTGAAAATTAAGTTTTTGATGCAGTTCAATAGAGTAAACAAAAATACATCGTTTGCAGAAAAAAATACAAATATTTTTTTCTAGTTCTTGTTTTGCAACGATATATAAAAGTTCTAAGTTCAAAAATGATAAAGAAAAACGCTAGGACCCATTAAAATGTGAAAATTTAAAAAAAAAAATTTGTAAATATTTGTTAATAGTTCACATTGAAATAAATAAAATAATTTTATAGTATATTTTATTTTTGCAAATTGACATACTAAAATGTACATTAAAAGTATAAATTATATAATAGAAAATGTGATAGGTCACAAAAAGCTTTGTAAAACATAAATGTATTATTTTTAGTTGGTTTGTACGCCAATAAAGAGTCGGCAATGAAGCAAAACTGGATTTACAGACTTAAAATATATTCAGAACTAAAGGCCTTAGAAAGTTTTTTCTGTCTCCTATAAAATTTATACATTGTACTACATCCTTTTTGACTGAAGGTAATGATATATACTAGGGAGATCGAATGGTTATTATTCGACCGGTTTTAACCGGTTATTTTGGCTTTGCCCGTGTCGATTATTTTAAAATGCCCATTTTTCGAATATCGAATAAACCGGTTATTTTGGTATAATAAACCGGTTATTTTAATAATGTGTAATTATTATACATTTTGAATCATTCGAATCAAATCGACATAGCGATTTGTCAAAAATGGATTTTCCAGCCGGATGGTGTCGAATTCTCGTTCTAAAGGTTTTTTTTTCGTATAAACGTTATGCAAATGAAAAGTTTTGACATACAAAAAACGCTTGCCACTCTTATTTAGGTAGCTCAGTTAAGTAGTTCAGCATCTCTTCATGCTGAAAACTACAACATTCCGGCGGAATCAACAATATGGCAAAAATTTCTACCAGTTTTATTTATTAAAACACCAAGAACTAAAAAACAAAATTGAATAAATCAAACAATGTCATGGAAGGTCTTAAATTGTAGTCGACGAATTGACAAATATTTCACACAAAAAGCATGTTCATTTTACTATTCGTTTCTATAATGCTGAAACAAAATAATTTAAAATAGATAATCCTGGGTAAGAGGTTTTGTTTGCAACTTTTTAAAAATATGGGTGATTTATATAGGCATCCTTAACCACCAACAAATTAAAACTCATTCAAAATAAATTTGAGAGAATATTTAAAATAATAACTTTATTAAATACCTATAATTTATTTGCTTTTGTAAAACGTTTGTCTAGATCAAATATCATTCAACAGTTTCTAAATTAAATTATACAAATATCTTTTTACAAATAAAGTTTAGTAATTCAATAAAAAATTGTTGAAAACTTAGCTAAAGTTTGACGAATTTACTGGTCCCACTTTTCTTGGATTTTATCGTAAAATATTTGTTAGGTCTAAGTCATATCTACATATGTATTTTGTTGGTTCCTTACCTTTGAAAATTGTTTTGTTTTTATTCAAATTAATGGTGTATTACAAAAAATTATTTGATTGTGTTTTATGTATTCGAATCAAAACCGGTTAACCGGTTATTTAAAAAATGCTTAACCGAAAACCGGGTTTTTTAAAATATCAACTATTCGTAATATTCGAAAACCGGTTATTGAAAAAAGTCGAATAGTCGATCTCCCTAATATATACTTATATAGGTACATTATATTAAAAAAAAATTACGGACTCACCATTGTTTCACTCATTTTTATATATTTTTGTATATCAAAGAACTTTTCTTATTAATGCACTTGAAATTTGACAGTTATATACTTCCTCGTTGGTGAACATTTACTAGACCAATACATATGTTTTGCTTATTTCGATATTACACGAATTTCCGAATTTACAAAATTTTTGGAAATTTCCTCAAGTTTTTTTTTTTGTTTTTTATTGAATCTCTAATCAAATTTTCAACAAGTATCCAAGTATTTATCCTAATAGTTATTTATTATATATTTCCAATGAAACATCTAGTTTACTGTATTTAAATACATATTATTCTACATTCAATACCACCAAGTGCCATCTATGTACATATATCCGAAAAATAAACGTTTGACTTGAAAATACGAGCGGTTGAATTATAAATAAGCCTTAGTTTATGCAATATTTTTATTTGTGTTATGATAATTATTTATTATATACATTTGAATATAACCGTTTTTCGTATCATATTTTCATCATAGTAGTGCTAAAAATTTAAAAAAATTAAAAGAGGACTCTAATGACATAATGGAAGATTTTATATGTTTAGAAAAATCCAGGTAGAGGACAGAGAAATTAGATATTCTGTATTTTGAATTGCTTTTGATTTCTTCAACATTAACGATATATGAAAGAATTTTTTCAAAGTCAAGTTACATCAAAACAAAATAATATAAACGCTTAAATCCTAATTATTTAATCCAAATTATTTGTATAAAAAATTATTTTATAAGATCTTCTTGAAATATTGAAATAACTAATAATATTATCTTATAGTTTATATATGTTTTACATTTTTATGAATTATTCTTTTGTTTGCTCGTTTGAGTTTATGTTATTGGTTTTTTTATACTAAAAAACTCCAAATAATAAATAATTTATGCATTTTTATATATTGAAATTACTTAATTTATAAAAAAACTTTGTTAATCGGTTAACCGATCAATAACAAAATTAACCGATTAAACCAAAACCTCGGTTAATTAATCGAGCGATTAACCGATTAAAACAACAGCCTGATTAAATGAATACCCTAATATCTACTTCAAAGATGTGACATTGCAATTTATATACAAACGATTGTTTATATTTACCACTATAATTCGTTGCTTGGGGTAAGATCTGACAAGCGTATGACAGTTAAACTTCGAGAAATTAAACATCCATTATTTTCGGTAAATTAACAACATCCATTAAATCACTTTAACCTTAGGATTACCGCCTTGGTCAGGCCAGACCAAATTTGTGTTTTGCCTGCAATATTTTTCAAATATAGCAAAAAAAAAAAAAAAAACGTAAACAATGACGTGAATTCTATAAATTATATGTATGAGCTGAATTTGATCGATTGGAGTTGATTACTGGAGTAAAATTCCATTTTTTATGTAAAAGTCTATGAAATTACCCTCTTGGCCTGGCCAGATCAAATTTGTTTTTTGCTTACAATATCTTTCAAATCGGACATAATATCAAAAAAAAAAAAAAAAAAAAAAAAAAAAAAAAAACAGAAACGTGAAATCGACGATAAAATTATCACTTTCGAGCGGTTTTAAACAAAGGAAAATGTATTGACATTTTTTATTTTATATTTTTTAACAAATATAATCTGATAATTATTTCTTTTTAAATTTTTATTATATTAACCATTTTTTAAAATATTTATACTTTGACGTTTTTATATTTTTACCGATATTTGTTGTTAATATTTCTTAATATAATCGAATGAATCAAGTTTGTATCAAATTAAAACATTACCGCCCATTATGCGCTAAGTTCAATGTTTAGTTTGGTTTGGCATTTTAACATGATTAGACTGACGCCTGAACAGCGCTTAAAAATTGTGCAAATTTATTTTGAAAATCATGGTTCTGTTCGAAAGGCGTATCGCGCATTACGTCCCTTTTACGGTCAAAATTTTTGTTTGAATAGATACGGCAATAAACAAAATTGCCGTATTTAAAGTGATGATAATCCTTAAGTGCATGTTGAGACATCGTTACATCCAGAAAAACTGACTGCTTCTTGTGCTTTCTAGGCTGGTGGAATCATTGGTTTGTGCTTCTTTAAAAACGATTCGGACCCGTGAATTGGCCTCCAAGATCGTGCGATTTAACGCCGCTAGACTATTTTCTGTGGGGATATGTTAGGACCTAGTCTACGATGATTGACTACTTGGAAGACAACATTCGCCGCGTTGTTGCTGATATACGGTCACCTAGTCTACGACGATTGATCACTTTGAGGAGAATATTCGCCGCGTTGTTGGCAATAAACAGCACCAAGTGTTGAAAAAAGTCATCAAAAATTGGAACTCCAGATTAGACTACGTCCGAGCCAGACGTGGCGGTCATATGCCACAAGTCATATTAAAATTATAATGCCAGAAGATTATCTTTCGAATAAAGTGCAGGTTCTAAATTATCAAACAACGTATAGAGTAAATTGTTAGTCATGAGTTTAACGATTTGCCGATATTTTTAAGAACTGAAAATAGTATTTAAAATTTTAAAAGATATTTAAAAAATTTTTTATTGCAACAAGTGGAAGAATTTGTAACACGATGAAATCTACTCTGTAAAATAATCAATATTTTTTTTCTTTATTTATTAATTAATTTTATTACTAAATAATTGTACGTATTACTCTGCAATGTTATAATGCTAATTTTTTTGCAATTACGTTGTTAATTACTAACTCAAGAATTATTATTATTTTTTTTTGACAACTTTCTTCAACAATGCCTTTTAGGCGCTAAAGCTCAAAATTGTTATATTGTTATGAGTTATGAGAAAATAAAATATAATAATAATATTAAATGTTAATTCAAATTTTGATATTTTAATCATTGAATTTAATTTTCATTAAATAATTTTTATGAAGAAAGGAATTTTACAACATAAAATGGCTTAAATATTATATTTAAATCTATTTTTTTAAGCTTTAGATCTCAATATATATTTTAAAAAATATTTTAATTGTTTTAGTAAAAAAGTGACCGAAAGCTAAAAAAAAAATTTATAAAATGATAATATTTAATAGAAAAAGGTCGAAGAAATAAGAATTTAATTAATAAAAATCGCTTTAAGAACAAAAAATCTTATATAGATGTTGATATTTAGATATTATTCAGCGCAAAGAACTGTTATATGAATCTTAAGTCCCCTTTCAGACAGGCAAAGTTTACTTTGACAAAGTCTGTTGAATTCTCTTTTAAACTTTGTTTGGTGCTCAGACACACAAAGTATAATTTGACAAATTTTTGTTTTCTCTTGTTTGAATATAATATACAAGCAGCGTTGCCAGAATGATGATTTTATCGTATTTTGGATTATTTTTTTTAACAAAATATTATTAAAGATTTTTATTTCAAATGATGATTTTTTATTTTTAGAAATTCTGATTTTTACTTTAATTTTGCTTATAGAAAATACACGATTATTTAAACAGTCAATTTTTAAAACAATGAAGTTTTGCATCAGCTTGATGTGTGTTGTTGCTGCACACTTTTGTACCCAGTATCTAGAATACACAAAATTGCATCATTATTTCAGAACATAAAAATATTAAAAAAGGCATATTATAACCTATTTCCAATGTGCGAAAGAATTCCTTCTTTCGAACAACTACATTTAAAACAAAAACAAATTCTAAAAACTTTGTTTTTGTTTTAAATGTATTTGTAAAGGTACGTTCAGACTGATGAAATATTTGAAAGCAAACATCAAATATTTCATTAACGTAGTCTGAACACAAAATATTTTTGAGTATCAAATAAAATAACAGCTGATTTTGAGCAAATAAAAGTATTTGCCGGCAAACAAATATTTGTCCAATGTAAAAATAGTGTGAACACAAAAAATCAAATATTTTAGTAATTTTTGAGAAAACATTTATTTGATATTACAAAAAAATTGCAAGAGCAAACAACGACAAATAATTTTAGCCATGTTCCGGATAGAAGCAATTTTTCCTGTAAGTTTTCGGATTCTTTACAATTTTAAAGATTTTTTATAATTATTAGACTTTGCTATCGTGCCGATATTAGCAAATTTTTGCGAATTACCGCTAATTTAGCAATTTTTATAGAATTTTTGCCATTCCTTATAATTTTAGGCACTTTTAATAAATTTTATGGCTTGTTTGAAATATCTAAATTTTTCGCGAATTTTCGCTATTTTTGCAAAAAATTTTTTTCTCGACATTTGGCTTTTTAACTGATTTAGCAACTTCAAATATATTTAAGGGTTTGTTTCCAAGTTTGCAATTATTCGCAAATTTTAGCCATGTTCCAGTTACCCATTGTCTTGCAGTTTTTTTATCTTTAACATTCTCCTGTTCTAACACTATAAAAGATGCTGCTCCACAGAATAAAAAAAATAAATTAGCTTTTGCGCTCATTTTTAGTATTTGTGAAATATATTAATATTTTTGAACACTTTCATTAAATAATTATTTGATGCAAATATTTATTTTAGTCTGAACGCATGGCAAACATGATTTAATTTATTTTATTTGAAACTATTCAACAACAAACTATTCAACAACTGTTTCAACAAACAAAAATTGTCAAATATTTGAGCTTAGTTTGAACATTAAACAAAATATTTTTTTGTTTCACACAGTTTGAAGCAAATATCAGAACAAATATTTTCGTTAAATGTTAGTCTGAACGTACCTTAAGAAGTAAATAATTCTTTCGTACATCGGAAATAGGCAGTTAGAATATTGATAAAAAAAATATTTGTGAAAAGAAAAAATGTATTTTTATAAAGTTTCATATACTGACGAATTATATTTTTATGTATTTCAATTTAAATAATAAGAAGTATGTTTTTATAAAAAATTAATAATTCTTACTATTTTGCCCTTGTTTTAAAAAATTTTAATTAAGAAAAAAAAGTTTAAGATTTTCTCTTCAAAATATGATATCTTTCGCCATATGACAATTTTCATTCCAAAGATTCTGGTTACGCTGTATATAAATATAAAGTTGCAGCCAACTTCAGGTTTAATCTACGAAAGAAAAACAAAACGAATTTGTAAGTACAGCAAAGTATGTACTCCCCCGCTATGCTCTTTTCCCTTCTCTTCTATAAACTCAAGACTTTGCAAAGTAAACTTTGCTTGTCTGAAAGGGGTCTAACTTCATAATACAACTTTGTTCTGCAGGGTCCATGATTAGCCATGGGTTTCAAACGGGTTACAAACTCAAAATGTGTCTTTATATACAGTGGTGTAGGGTATCGGGCTTGAAACAACATACTCTGTTACTTGTTTCAATATGTCCCTGTGTGTCGACGATCTTCGCTAATTCCTAAAGTAATATAAAATTGCATAATACTAACCCAGTTGGCTATGCCGTGCACAATAATAATTCCTGCACGACAAGTTAGGGAAAACTAATGCAAATCGTCGATGGCATTTTCAAATCAAGTGTCGCGTAAATCGTGCACGACACAAAGAAAGACAACGTCGCTCAGCCTGTCGTTGATGACCACATGCACGACATTGTCGTTCAAATTGACTTCTTCGTCAACGACTGCGTATAAGACAATGTCGATAAAGATACAGGAGTTACAGCTTACATGATGATGTCGCCCATTAATCTAACAAAATAAATAAAAATATACAAGAGCACATATGTACATATTTTTAAAATCATACTTTAGTCTTTGACTTCTCAAACTTGACTGACTGATTTTCTTCACTTTGCTTTGGGTTTTTTACAGCCTGGACCCCGATGTTGACCGTTATCGTTCGCTTGCATTTTCAACGACAAACAGCTGTTTTGCGGCCCACTAACAATTTTCAGCACGACAAGTAGATCGAAAACGCACTTACTTTTCATACAAGTTTTGCGGCCCACTAAGAAAAATTATGCGACCACAGATGTCATAATCAGACACATGTGTTGTAGTTGCCGACAGAGGCATTTTGTTAAAATATTTAACATAATTTTTCTTATGGCCAATTTCACCAATTCTTTTTAAATTTCAATTCATATTTAAATATAGTTTTTCATATGTATAATTTTATTTTTGTTTGACATGAAAAACGAATTTTAAACATCAATTGATATTTAAACAAGTTAGAGTGCTATATTTGGCTGTGCCGAATCTTTGATACCGACTACCCACAGGAGTTGGGTCTATATGATAAATACATTTATATTATCAACAAAGCTTCACAAAAACGACCGTCAGCATTAAAATGCGGTTTAGACCAGTATTCAATTATTGACCGACAATAAGACATTTTTATGCGTTTATTGTTAGACCTTTGAAATGGCTTGAGTAAAATATCATGATTCGTAACAGTTTTAGTCGAACTGAAATGATTTTTAGGAGGGTAATTTGTATTGGACCTATGGTAAATTATGGACCAATCATCCCAAAATTCTGAAGACTGAATACTGGTATTACAAAAAATAAATTAGAATAAATTTCAATACAGCAGTGTAATTGGTTTTAGCGTTAACAGTGAATTTCACAAAATTGCATGATATTTTTTCTGGCCATATGAATCTAAGTTGGAAGAAATTTTACGGTCTTAGGCGAATTTTTATGGTTTAAGGCGAATTTAATAATTTTCACGGAATTTGGCAGTGCGATTTTTCGTCCTATAAAACTGACGTACCGAATTTCATTCTGATAGCATTATTATTACGGTTTTAGGCGTAGTAAACTGTTTTCCAGGAGTAGGGTTTATATGGGGCCTAGTGTAAATTATGAACCGATCTTCGCTTGGGTCAAGTTATTAACAATATTCTCCAGTATTTAATTTTTTATTTTTATTTAGAAAATCCCGAGCACCACCGCGACCATACAGCTAGTAAATTTATAGATGTAGGTTTCAAAATATTTTTCATAAAATTATATTCTATATTTTTTGTTTATTGTTTTTTTTTATTTTTTTATTCTGCTTTGTTTGTTTTTTTTTTTTTTTCAGTATTTATTTATTGAATCTTCATATATTTAATATGAACTAACAATAATTAATCAAATCTTATCCTAATATTTGCTTTATGTCCTGCCAGTGCCGGACAAAAAGATTTAGTCATCACGGTTTCTGTTCACATATGTAGGTGTTTAGCGCTCATCTGATTGGGTGAGTGCTGCAGTGTCTCTTCTCCTTAAGCGAGTGTGGCCGCCATAATTTAAAATATTTCGAGCTAATGGATTTGGGTGCAGTTCCAGCCTTTTTAAATATTTTACTGCATATTTCGTTATCATAGTTTTTACCAATGGCACATTGAGATCCTTGTGGATATTTGAGTTTTTGACATACCAGGGAGCGGCTGTGATTATTCGAAGAAGTTTATTTTGGCACCTTTGAATTTTTTCGATATTAGAAGCAGAGGCAGTGCCCCATAACTGAATACCGTAGCACCAAATTGGCTTTAAGATAGAGTTGTAAAGTAGAAGTTTGCAATCGAGACTAAGAACAGAATTTCTTCCAATGAGCCAATTAATTTCAATTGCTTTTAGTTTCATTTGAGTTAATTTTGCTTCTATGTGCCATTTCCACGTTAAACGCCGATCTAGATGTATACCGAGGTATTTTACATGCGAGTGTTGGGGTATTATTTGATTATTGATTTTAATAGGGGGGCATGTTTCCCGACGCAATGTGAATGTTATATGTGCGCATTTTTGCTCATTAATCTTTATCCTCCATTGTTTTAACCACCTTTCCAGTTCAAATATGTGATCCTGTAAGTAACGAGATGCTTCTTGACAGTTTTCATGTACGCTTAGGAAAGCTGTGTCATCCGCAAATGTTGAGGTATGTGTGTCGCTGTTTGTTGGCATGTCCGAAGTATAAATTAAGTACAATAGAGGGCCCAGGATGCTGCCTTGTGGGACTCCAGCGTTAACTAGCTGAGGAGAACTTAAAAAATCGCCTTCTTTAATAATAAATTGACGACCGACTAAGTAGCTTCCTAACAGCTTGTGTATGTTTGCTGGCAAGTTTTGCTGCAATTTCAGTAGTAAACCTTCATGCCAGACTTTATTAAAAGCTTGAGACACATCGATTAAGAGTGCTGAGCAATATTTTTTTTCTTCAAAGGCTTTTCTTATTACATTTACTATTCGATGAGTTTGTTCAATTGTGCTATGCTTTCTTCTAAACCCAAATTGATGATTAGGAATACATCTATTTTCATTTAAAATCGGCGTTAATTTTGCCACTAGTAGTTTCTCAAATAGCTTTGAAATATTAGATAATAAGCTAATAGGCCTGTATGACTCAACTTTTGTGTGATCCTTTCCTGGCTTTGTTTGTAGCACAGAGTTCTATTTTTATAGCTTAATTTATATGTTTTATCGATTTTTATTTCCAAACTATCGTTTTATTTGTGGAATTGCTGATGTGGCAATACAGTAATTTGACAATAAAAAAAAAAATAAAGTTAGAAACGTAAAACCTGTCGACAGACAAGTCGATAGTTAGGGGGCCTCTTAAGAGAACGATATTGAGTGACTTGTTGTCGCTCGCTTAAGTTGCCGGTCGACCTCGAGGATCAGGCTGTTAATTATATCGTTATTTTAAAATTTTTTTTGTTTTTTTTAGGAGCAAATTATTTTTGTTTATTAAGAAGACAATGTCGCTCATATTGTCGTGTTTAGTTGTTAATTGAGGACACCTTAGAAGACAATGTCGGTCATGTTGGCGTGGATAGGTTTTGAAAAAAGAAAACTTGACAATGCCGGTCATGACGTCGCTTATAAACTTCTCTAGAAGACAGTGCACTAGACAATGTCGAGTATTTTGTCGTCCACGACATTTTCCTTAAAACTGTCTTCCAGAAATCCTAAGTGATAGGTGACATGTCGTGCATAAATCGCTGACGAAAATGTCGTCGACGGCAGTTTTGCCAACTGGGTACTTATGTTCAACAAATAATAATAATAATTTCAATGTATAGTTCCGTTACATATACATAAGTATATACATACAAACATGTCCAATCTAAAACCTGCAGACAAATTGACGTTTAAGTTGACTTTGTAAAACAGAGTGAATAAACGTTTCATAAACTCAATAAAAGACGACTTAAAGTCTAACCCAACTTAAAACAATCATCATTTATCTTAACAGATGTATGAAGAAATTGTTGTTGGATGGTTGCGTTGCTTGGCACACATTGTGCTTAACAAAGAAAAAAAAACAACAAAATAAAATAAATTACTCTCGCGTTAAGAGTCTCAACTAAATGTTAAATGTATTGATTTTATTTTTATTTTTTTTAAATAAATTCGTCCTTAAAACAAATCAGATGTTGTTTTAACACCCACCTTACAAGTTTAACACACCACGAATATTCAGCTCAAAAAAGTCATTAGAGGAAGACTCCTCTTTGGATGGCTGGTATGTTTTTTATTATCTGTGTGGATAAACGAATGTATGACGTATGAGTGCAAATGTGTGGACTGAATATAACCGACGGCGGTAAGATCAGAAAATATAACAAATTGTTCATTAAACAGAAGGCATGTTTAATGTTTTCAGAAAAATTAAAACAAAAATCAAGTTCATCAAACGACTTTGGAAAGGAACAGGATTATAAAGGAATTTAATCGTTTGTTTCTCATAGTGTAGTGACAGAAGAAGGCTGGTAAGGTGTATTTTCAAAACTGCTTTATATAGAAAATCTGGACGAAAAATAGTAGGAGTAGCTAGAATTATTCTAGAACCTAATCCTAAGTCGTTTTAAGCAGAGTAAGAATGCGACTGCAATTCACTCTAAAGCTAATCGCTATTGTTTTTTTCCGTTCCATAATCAATATTATTATTGTCCAAGACCCAAGTAAGTAAATGAAAGGATTCCCAAATCCTTTTTCGGCTTAAACCCCCACATTGATGGGAAGAAGTTCTGGAACAAAATCATTAATTTTATTCGAGTTCATTTTCCTTTTTTGCTGTTATTATTCGTTTTGGAAGGTTGGAATTTAAAATGTAGTTTACTTAGAGCTCTCACACCAGGAACTACAGCAGATTTCCAAATATATATATAAGAATCGCTACCAAAATATTTTTCAATATTCGATTTATAAAAAACAAATCTGGAAAAGCGAACTTATTTAGTCATTTGCACTTTTAAATTCCCTAATTCGACTCTATTACATCAACGATATTTTGGCGCACTTCAAACAGAAAGCTTAAAATATTGAATCAGCGAGTTTTGCTACAGAAAATTTCAAGAGATAGTTTTGAAAATGTCTGGTAAGTGGACCGAACCAGTTTTGTTACCAAACGCAATTTTATATCACATAAAAACAAAGGAAAGAACATGTTTCGATACAATCTATATATTTATTCTCATGATTTTGACAGATCTTTAGCACGATCTGTCAAAATCATTTGTAACCTCAACTTTTTAATTTTTAACACGAACGAGTTCTGCAACTCACCTACTAAACTCTTATATGAAAAAAACCGCTTTAAAGAAACTATTTCAAAAGCACAAAAAAAAAAAACTGATACAAGAAATATTTTGCCATTAACCAATAATAAAAATATGTGCAAAAAATATATTTTATAAGGCATTTTTTTACACGTAAATACTGTATTTGCTTAGGCAAAATATCCAACCAAGTGCGTAAATACCTGCTTGGAACACAACTGGGATGAACGACGAATTTTTGGCCGCGAATATTCGTCGCCACAAATAAAAGACGTGTGTGTAATGCACACAATCAGGGCGCCAGCGAAAATTGTTTTTTTTTTATTGTATAACACATAAAATAAGTATACAAAGTATTTTGCTATAAAAATAGTTTTTAGTTGTAGTCACACTATTTCTCTCTCTTTCCACAAACAGTAATCAACTTTCTCAATTATAAAAGCTGCCAGCCATTCGTCGTTATTGTGCTTCATACGACGAATTTACTCAGCGAATTTTTACGGAAAAATTCGTCGTGTTGGGCGAAGTTCGTCGTTCGTCCCAGTTGTGTTCCTAGCATTATGGCTAATAAGTCAGTGAGTGTTTAAACGCTGCACAGTGGCGCCCGTAGAGCAAACGAGGTTGCAAAAATCAAAATTTTCATGAGCGCCGACGAAGTTTTGAATAAACCCAAGTTATAGGAAACTTTTCAACGATTTCAAATATGCCACTCTTAATAATATCACATTTTTAGTTTAGAAGATATAATCGTTCAAAGTTGACCGACTTTCGGTTTTCAAAAAAACACACAATTTTTAGTCAATTTGTTGCGATTTCAGGTGTAATATCACGAAAAATAGGTAACGAATCGCCTTATTTTTTGTTTGTATTGATTGATGTATTTATTAAATGTATAATGATAAAAAAAAAATTAACTGTTTGCTTTGTGTTTCTCCTGGTAAATCACTATTTAAAAACTATCCGTTTTTTCACTATTTTTCAACTTTGACGGAAAATAAAAAAAATCTATATTTTTCTATATTTGCCATATTTGCAAAACCTGTTCTTTGATTATTTCTTTACATAATTCAAAAGGTTTTATCTGCCCGTACGTGCCCGTTTGGCTTCTCGAGGTAAAAAAGGTTAAAAAGACATGGTTGCAGAAATTGTATGGCGTCCATCCCTTATATGTTTTGACTGACAGTAGTTTGATCTAATAGTTTGAAAAAAACTACTCATTGAAATTAGCAGGTACGTACCTCACTTAAACAATACTTTGGCGTACAAATGGTCGAGAACAATATTGGCTTATGGTCCCTACAGGTAGACACAAATCTTATTTGGACACGTGCATAATATCAAAATTGCATTATTCAGCCTAAATCCATATGTATGCAGGGAACAGGTAAATTTTTAGGCATGGTAGCATAAGCCTATATATTGCAAAATAAGCATAATGCCTGGATTAGTCTACGCCTGAAAGTTGGCGCAACAATTACTGAAACCATTAAACAATTTAAGTACTGAAAACATGGCGTTGAACAATTTAAAATTATTTGAACTGTTTAGAAAGTCAACCACACCAAAGTTTTTCACGGAAGCTGCTTTAGAAGAACTATTGAGAGAAGCGAAATTATAAAAAATAATTTTTATCTGATATATGCAAATATTAAGGCAAAATGGGTGAAATCTAATCGAACCATTCAGAACTTCAACTCCAAATACGAGGACTGGCTTAATGAAGACACCATCCTGGATATATTGGCAGTAGATAAACCCACCACATCAACCAGAAGAGCAAAAGGAAGGCCAAAAAAAAGTATTGAGGAGTGTTCAATTTTCACAAGAAAGAGGAAACTTGCCGATGCCACCAATGACTTGACCACGCAGCATTTATCGGACGCGCTGTCTATTAAATATACAAAGGATAGTGAAAGAGTTAGGTCGCAGATAACCAAATCTGTTGCTGATGCAAGCCCACTGCGACTAAAAAGTATTAAGGAAAGCATTCCCACGCCCAGAAACGCACACATTAAAAAGTATGGTTTCGAAGAAGCCTTGGCCTTGTTTTGGACTTAGAACTTTCCAAAGAGAAATATGAGAAACTATGGGCATCTTTAACGCGACACGGCGCTGACGTTTTACCCGGATACATGCATATTACGCAAGCCAAAATAAATTCACGACCACTGCATACGGAGTTTACGGAAGTCTCTGCGAAAGCCAATCTGCAGGATCTCAATGGGGAAAATGAGGTGATTGCAGAACACATTCAAAGCAAAGGGTAAGGCAAAATGAGGACCTCTTCAACATGTTGGCAGCATCTTCAGATCCACTTATTTCTTCCCTGCGGCATGTGAAGTCACGAATAGAGTTACAAAATAATTATAGTTTAGAAATGGTTAGTCTTTTAGATATACCTTCTCTTACGAATTGTGATGAATATTTTACAGAAAATTGAAAAAATAAATTTTAAAAAAAAAATTATTTTTTTTTTAATTTGTTAGGTAATAATTTAAAACATAAAACCCTAAAGAAAAAAAATAAAAACAATCTAAAAATGTAAAAATAATTTTTTTTAGTTACCATAAAATTGATTTTTCTACTAATTTTTCTACTAATAAACCAATAAGTAGGCCCCTACAAAGCGTAGCACCCTTTTCAAACGCTCATTACATAGGCTGAACAGTTATCTATCATATGCTATTTAAACTGTTCAATTATCTTATTCGGTTCAAAAGATATGATTTTTGCAACGAAAAAACTCAAATGGCGCCACTGTGCGCTGGTTTAGTTGAACTAAACTTAAATTCATATGTAGTTTAAACTTAGCAGCTGTAAATCAGTGTCCCATGTATTATATGTTATTTAAAAAGTAACATGTGGCAGCACGATCCATGTTGTCAAATTCATATGGTCTGCATTGGGAGTTTAAACGCCCAATTTTATTCGTTTAAAGATGGTTTATGTGTTTACTGAATTATAGATATGTTGGTTTAAACACATTTTAAACCAAAAAGAGAGTTTAACTTGCTCTGATTTATTAGCCCTTAGTGTGTACATTTGAATGCCGGTTTAAAACGACAAGTTTTTGTTTTCTTATGGTATAAACTTTAATATCAAATAAACTTTTTTTAAAGAGTAACGGCCGTATTCATAAAAAAATAAATTGGATATGAAATCTATTTTAAGGAAAATTTGTATGAAAGATTGTTATTAAAATACGTTTGAAATCTATTTTGTTTTTTATGAATACGGCAGTAAAACTTTTATAAGAAATATATTTATTATAAAAAAATAATTGCTATAAGAAAAATGTTCGTGGCATGTTTTTATTTTCTTATATCCATTACCTACTGTAGCATACAAAAGAAAACGGGCCATGCCAGATAAATTCGGATTACACGGGGGAGGGACAAAATAAAGTCTTAGGGGCCACAATGTCCATCAGTGCTGCGGTAATGCAACATTTTATTGCGGATGCGTGATCAACAGTTGCAGTTGTGATGCTGATGCTTTTTTACTGCGAAACAGCTGTGCAAAGCTTGAATTTTAGAGCACGACCTAAATTTCAAAAGTTTCATAAGCGAACATAAAATAATAATAAAAATGTTATTAACAATAGCGATGACAAATTTTATTGAAAATATTGAAACAAAATGTGACCATTTTTCTTATAAATAACAAGAAAAAGCATCAAAAAAGAAAAGATATCTTTTATGTGAAAAGTTATTGCACCAGTTAATTTTGAGATAATTGCAAAAATTAGCTGCACATCTGGGGATCGCTGAATAAAAAATATTTTGACATATGAGGGTGATGCCAAGTTTCGTACAAGTGATGCTTTTACGAACACTAAACTTTACTAATGCGCAAGCGATGCGCAACAACTGCATTAACGAACGTGAATGCCCCCCCCCCCACCGCCCTCTATTCAGGAGTGACCTAAATATACCAAGGCTCCCCATTAACATTTGATGTAAAATCAAGAAAAATAGAAAAAAAAAGATTTTATTTACAAGAATAACCGAAATTTTTGAAAAACACCTGTTGAACTCAAAGTGCCTTATGCTAAAGCAGGGAAAAGATGTGGAAAAGGTTTTGCCTGGTATAATATGGGGAATCTGCATGGTTTATTAGAAAAATAAATTTATAAGCCTACCGCAATCGGATGTATTACAAAAACACTAATTTGTAAAATAGACATATAATAAACTCAGTAAATAAATTTAATAGAATGCACTCGTTTAAGCAACTGAAGCATAGCAAGTCGTTTTTCTACAAAGTTTATATTTTCGATTTTTAATGAAGTGAACAAAAAACCATCTGGAAGCGTGCGAACTTCCAAAACATTTGATATTGGGGAAATTTTTTACATAAAATATAAAAAGAAAACATATTTCAAAAACCCAGTGAATTTGAACTCCTCTTTTTGTAAAAAACACAAAAAAAAGATTACAACACGAAATCAGTAGAAATAAGATTAATTTGTTTTCCTGACTTGTCTTCTGGCACACATACCTTTTCTTCATTTTTCTTATTCTTGAGTTGTCCTGCCTGGTGAGCTAAACAGTCCAAAGTATGTTATTTTCACATCATCAGTAAACAACCTGTTGTTGGACCCATTATTTATTATTGTGTTTATTGTACGATTTTATTTTGTTAATCGCTGTATTCTCTTGCAACCACATTATAGTACTTTATTATGTTTTATCTTTTGTTTAATTGTTGTTTTTATTAATTTGTTATTCTTTTGCAACCTGACCACTCCGATACACAAAAACACAAACACACACACTAACCCATAAACAATAGTTATTAATAATTTTTCTTGTCAAATCAACAATGGGCCATCATCGTTTAATAACTTTATAATGATGTTTCTACACATACATAGAAGTATAAGAATGTACTTTCTAGACTGAAACATGAATATGACGAAGATGTGTTTGATGATCACACAAATATTCATTCGTTTATATTTCTTGTTGTTGTGGCAATTGTTAATGATGCTGATGATCTTATAAAGTAATATTTATTTGTTTGGAGTCCTCTCCAAATTTTTCATTAATTTAATTTATCAATAGGAAAAAGAGTTCAGTGCATTTTTAACGGCGGCGCTTCAGTTTGGCTACACACGATTTGCTTCATTTTCAATTTATGCGGATCTCTGCCGATTAAATTGCCATTATTCACCTGCTCTCTACACATACATACAAGTCAACATCCATCCATTCATGCGTTGAATATCATTTCAATACATTTAAATGGTTTATCTTATAACTTAAGAGAAAAAAATCGATTGATTATACATTTTAAAAGGATTAATTGTTTATTCCTTTAAGAAATATTTGTTAAAGTAAATCGGTAGCAAAATTGTTTACTAAGCACTTTAAATATTAATGAACTTTTTTGCTGATCAAAAACTAGAAAATACAAAAATTCGGAAAACTTTTTGAATCGATATAATGAGTTCTATCCATTTGGTGGTCGGCATTAAAACAGTTCAGCCTATTTTTCCAATAAAGATCGTTCTAATATGGAATGGAATAGAAGTGCAAAATGGCTAAACAGAAGAAAACCATTTAAAGGACTTAATTTGTTATTTCGCATTTACAACTGGGGAATTAATTCCCAATTTTTACTCTTATAAAAAAAATTAGCGTATGAGTAACAACAATTTTGAACGTTAATGTTCGTATAAAATTTTATAAGGAAATCATTTTTAAAACTCAGTGTTTTTTCTATGCCAACGTTAACGTTCGATATTGCTAAACAGGCAAAAGGTATCAAATATTTTTACAACCTGCAATACATGACAATCTATAATAGACGAATACATAAGACCCTACCATAATATGCATAAACAAGCTTAATCTACTGTCAAAAAATAACGAAAAGCTTGTCAAATGCATATAGAAAACCCAAATTAAAAAACATCTGATTCCTTACGGAAAGTGCGATCAGTTTCGCTCTTAGTTTAATCAAATAACAGTTTCATTTAGTTCAACATGTCTGAAATTCACAAAATATATTTGTTAAACAAAAATAAGGTTCCTGATAAAATTTTGACCAGGTAGAAAGCGCTGGGGTCAAGTTATATATTAGTAAAATATTTTTGAATTTAATTTCATTGTTATTTTTTTTCCAGAGAGAGCGGGGAGATTTCTCCCAACGGAGACGGTACCGCGACCAAACCAGGTCTATTGTACCCACCCCCCTTTAGTTGGCCAAAAGACCCTCTGCCTCCCTGAGAAACCCAACAAGGTCTTTTGCTGGTATTGCACCGATTCGGGACGCGCCCATCGTACCGCGCCCCAAGTGTCTCCCTCTGGCCCACGCCGGGCAGTCACACAGTAGGTGCCTTGTGGTTTCGTCCTCCTCACGGCACAGTCTACATTCCTGGTCCTCTGCCAGGCCCATCCGAAACAGGTGGTGCTTGACCGTATGGTGGCCCGTCAAATAAGCCACCAACAGTCGTAATTCTCGTCTGTCTCCAATGTACTCCCGGGAAATATAAATTCCTTCGCCTGACGCATTCCCGGTAGCGATACCCAGTATTTCCTGTGCTCGCTGAGAGCCCATTCCCCTAAAAGGGACTGGGTAGTCCCAAGCTTAACCCACAAAAGGGCTCGGGGCCCACCATTTGGGCATTTGCTCCAGCCCTAGCTGGTTCATCAGCCCCATCGTTACCCGGGACCCCTGAGTGTCCCGGCACCCAACATAGTGTCTGTTTCTTGAGTCCAGCTCCTGTAGCCTTCCCCGGCATTCCGCCACCAACTTCGAGGACAATTTCCAGGAAGAGAGTGCCTTAATGGCCGCTTGGCTATCAGTGAATATCGCAATGCTGTTTCCTATCATTCCCTTGTTGAGAATGTTGATACAGCACACATCAATGGCGTGGATCTCGGCCTGGAATACACTTGGTGATCTTCCCATGGCTATTGAGATTCGCGTGTTAGGTCCAAATTCCCCAGCACCCACCCCATGCTCCGATTTGGATCCATCAGTATACCAGCGTAGTCCCGTAGTTACCATCACAGGGATTTCCACTGTCCCAAGCTCCCCCATTTGGGAGGATCGTGCTAAACTTTCTGTTAAAGCCCAGTTCCGTGGTCTTAATGTCCGCCCTTGTGCAGGCCGATAGACCAGGAGTTAATTTCACCAGACCAGCGTGTCCGTTGATCCCATCTGACAGTCCGGATGTTTGTTGGATCCTAAGGAGACTCGATATTGCGACCTTCCTTATATGGATGTGTAATGGCAAGATGCCCAAAATAGTCTCAAGGGCCGCTGTTGGACATGTGCGCATCACCCCCGTCAGGGCTACACAGACCATTCTCTGTAGCCTTCCGCACTTTTGAATCGCCGACACCTGCTGAATCTTTGGCCACCATACCAGGGATCCATAGGTGATTATCGTTCTGATCATCATAAAATAAAGCCACTTAATCATGCTAGGGCCAAAGCCCCAGGTCTTCCCAAAGAAGCTCTTACAGGCCCAGAAGGCCCTAAGTGCAATCATTATTATTAATCTATATAAAATTTTATATTTTAATCAGGCTTAAGTTCATCATATTTAATTTTCATTAAATTATTTTAATGAAGAAAGGAACTTACAACATAAAATGAATTAAAATTTATTTATAATTTTTCATTCTTAACTGAAGCTGGGATTGAACCCACGGACAAGTTGGTTTGACATGTTTCGATAGTAACCGCACTAACTCTTCAGCAATCTTTGCCGTTTAAGGCTAGATTACACTATTATACTTTGTATTAATACATGTCAAAAACTCAAGTAATATGACAAAGTGTGATAGTGTGAATGCAATGTGTCACAAGTATTACGAAAAAAATTTGATATCCCATACGACTTCATCGTTTTTTGAAATTTTTCTAAACACTAACACTTTTCATTGGATCAGGGTTGCATTTTAACAAAAGCATGTTCATGTGTGATAGTGTGACTACAAACTGTAATGTTACATTAGATTTTTTGACAGTCACAACAAAACTCATTAAATTTCCATCTCACAAAGTATTATGGAATACGTAAGAAATGTGTGATAGTGTAAACTAGCCTTTAACACTCGCCATCATTGACGACGGCTGGCAGTCCATTGCCAAACATCAGTCTTTAAACCAAATTGAATTTTTCTTGGGGGATCGAAATTTGTTGTTGTGAATGATTATCTATTTTCAATTGACTTACATGTTTTTACCTTAACTTCTGTTTGTTTCATATTTTTTGTCAAGGATTCTTCTTTTTTTCTTTGGTTTTTTATGTTTTTCTTTTTTGGCTTTCTTTTTTCGTTGACCTTTTCAGCTCAGAAAAGTAGAATCAGTTTCTGAAAAAGAGAAAGCGAAATTTAAAGCTTATGCGAATTTAAAGCTGTCAAGAAAAGAACAATTTTAAAAAATCGGTAAAAGTCGTAAAGTTACAAGGGCATTCTTGCACAATAAGTCGGAAAAAGGTAAGCACCATTAATGACACCAGTAATAATAGAGTTCTTTCGCACACTTATAATAGCGCAATCTTGAGAGAAGCATCGAACTGTAATGACCCAGCCGCTTAAAGTAGGGCAACTGTTGGCGTTTAAGCGAGCTAATCTACTATTCAATGATTGATTAAAAATGCTCCGCACTTCTAAAAACTCAAATTACAGAAAAAACCTCTTCTCCAAGGAAATGGGCCACAATTTTGAAATATTGAAAAAAGTAAATACGGCTTTGAATTAAGCGCTTTTAATTCTTTATATTCCATATATTTTTATTTAAAACAATTTTTGGTGCAGACCAGTGTAAGTAAAAACGTTACCCGGCTGACTCAAAACTAAAGCGTACAGAAATTTTGGTCTTAAATATTTGCTTTTAATTGGTTTTAACAATTATGTAATTTTTATATAATATTAATTAAGGAAGTTTTAAATTATCAAGATTTCTTTTCAAAATCAAAAATTTTTTTTAGTGAATGTCCATAATTTTGCAAATTTGAATATGGCAAGCCTATGAAGAGTATAGTTATTTTCTAACTTGATAAACCTAGCAATAGTAATTTAGACCTCTGATTACTGTGGTAAAACAGTCTTAGGTCTCTGGCGGGATTCGAAGCCGCAACCTTCTCCCGGATAGACTAGCTCACTACCAACTAGTCTACCGGGGCTACCCTGAAATGATTAAAATTAAGCTTTTATTTGAATACAATGACGTTTATTAAAAGTTAACTTAGGATTATGCACGTAACATAAAATTTTTTTATTTTTCAGTTTAATCCTTGCCGCAAAAAATATTTTCTGTGGCTTGAATTGACATGAAACCAGTGCTGCCAATGAAGAATTTTAAAATTACACATGGCTATGTCCCAAATTACAAATTTGAAGCAATATTACACTTAGTAATCGATAAGGCTTGCAATTTATGTTGCTGCAATTTTTGAAAATTCTGCTTTGAAATTGCATTAGGAACCACCTTATGAAATTATAGTTTTGCAATTTTTTGTATTTTTATCTTGTCTTTTCTCTTCTCCTTTTTATATTTTGTATATATATATACAAATACAAATACCCCTACAGTCAACTTCAAGTTAAAAACTTTGCGAATAGCAAAACAAAACAGAATTGCAGAGTTCATGAAATTGAGTACCCCTCCCCAAACTTTTCCCCCTCTCACCATTAAACGCAAGAATTGCTGCAACAAAAATTGCAAGTCTGGACGATGACACACAAAATCTAAAATCTAAAAATTCGATAGAATGAATTCGACTTGCATAACCTTATTGATATTCCTTGTTTGCAATAAAAGGAATGAGTTTACAAAAAAAGCAAAGCTTACCGATTGTTGAAGTAAAAAATGAATGAATACACATATTTAATTCCGTACATAAGCAATAACGTCGGCAGAAGAACAGTTCAAAAATGTTTATGAATGAGTACAACCGTAACCATAGTTGTCAATTTAGCGCTAGATTTAGCGCTTTCTAACTGTTAAAAAGGAGCATATTTTCCATTAGCAATTTTTTAATAAGGAGCGCTAAGTTAGCGCTTTTCTGTTAACATTTTTGAAATTATAGATACCCAACATTTTTGAACTTTTATTTGCATACATTAAAATTAAGGCACATTCGGCCATGTTCTGGAAATCGATATCAATGAAGATTTTCAATTGATTTTTTGTAAAAATGAAAGTTGCTTCTCCTGATTTCAAAAGTTGTTCAGGTAGACACAGGGCACGTGCTTTGAAAATCACACCGTTTTTGTGTTTCTCAGTGTGCTTTCAGCAGTTGAAAATTTAAAACGGAACACCCCAATATCTCACGTGTGATTTTAAAAGGCACATGTCATTCGAAATCACGTGATTTAAATTAAAGTGATTTTCAGAACAGGCCTGATAATACTACAAAAACTTAAAAATTTTGCTATATCGGTTAACCGGTTGAAATTAACCGATTTAATCGTTAATATAAAATAGCCAATTTTAAATTAACCGATCAATTGATCGGATAGTAATTAGTCGGTGTACCGATTAACGGGTTTAATTGCACTAAGAACGGAGGCCCCACATAAACTTCTTTCCGAAATAGACTCTTTGTGCCATAAGCCATCTTATTATGTTCGTATTTTGATTAAATTTGCACCATAAATATTTTACTGCAAATAAAATTGTTTGGAATCGGTTGACATCGGACCATAGCTCCTATCCGTAAATTGCTTTAGTTATTCCTTTTAAACGTTAATATTAATATAAAATTTAGCCACCGTCCCTAAAATCCCTTGAAGACAAAAAATTTCATATATATGGTGTATCTAAATAGATAGTCCGCTTTATTACGACAGTCGTTGTCGTTATCGATTCCGAAGTCGTAGCCGCTTGAAATGTTTTTCGTCGACAATACGAAACAGATAGAAAGTTTGTCGTATTTATGTTGTTTACGTCAATAATCATACCAATTTCTAAAAATGACTGGCACAAATATCTCTTATATGAAATCTAAGCTAACAAGATAACTTTGTTCGGTGAGCCCATGATTGCCCACCGGTTCCAAATAGAGTGTTATCTTGAAAATTCGTCTGTAAATAATGTGGTGTATGGGTTTTTTTTACCGATTATAATCTTAGGCTTGTTTATTACAATGCAAATATTATTAAATTGTTCAATATTTTGTTTTTAATGCAATGCCAATTTCTAAAAAAGGAGTGGTTAATAACCCTGAAAATTACCACTTAATTGTGATTTGTTCGGCATTCTCCAAAGTTATGGAGAGTATCGTAAATCACCATCTTGTCAAATTTTTCGAGTCAAACTACCTACTAAGCGACCGCCAGTATAGCTTTCATAGAGATCGCTCTACTGGTCCTGTTATCGGATAAATGGTGCCGTTGCATTCACCATTTTGGCGTAAGTAAGGCAATTGCTTTGACAGAGGGTGACATGGTGCACTCTTGTCAAAGGTTGTTGCATTTGGTGTCGGTTATAATTGCTATGGGCTTATATCACGCTTTCTCAGAGATCATACGATATGAGTTCTTATAGATGGTGTTTCGTCAAACGAGTTCAGTATTCATTCAGGGGTGCCGTAAGACTCTGTTATTGCTCCTACTCAATTTTTTATTTTTCTAAATGACCTTTGTCAAACTTCCAACCTTATCTATTCTTTTGCAGATGACAGCAACCTTTGCTGATGTTGGTGCTATGAGGCAGAACATGAATGATACGCTTGACCAAGACCTAGACATAATCTCAGAATGGGGTCGTGCGAATAGGGTCGAGCTTAATGCCCGAAAGATCCAGTGTTGCGTGCTGACGCATAAACGCACGACGGATCAAGGTGCCTCATCCGTATATATTGGTGGTAAAGGGATGATAAAGTAAGTACAATTGTACTTTTTTCAGTACTATTAGCATTGGAAAAGTACTGAAGTACTCCAATGACATGTTTAGTTCAATTTTAAAATTGCAAACGCTTTTACATTGAGGCCTTTTGGTCTATAAAGAAAGAAATCTCCTTTATGTAAATAATGTGTCGAATTTTTTTTTTCTGACAAAATATTAACTACAGTCTAATGAATCTTGTTGCTATGGTCTTAAATTAAATTATAGTCTAAAAATTTTTTATATACATAAAACACATAAATTATTTATTTATTAAAGGAAATTTTTAAAATGTAAATTTTGACGAAAAAACGTAACTTTTTGAAAGAGAGGCGTAACTTTTGTTTTCTCACCTTCGGTGAAGGGTATAATTACACACAGATTATACATAAAACTAATTACACACAATATGTGTGTGCTTACACACACAGATTGGCAACACTGAATGAAACAAAAGACTAAAACAAACAATATTTTGGTTTTAACTTGCAATTATATTAACGACTTGCTAAAATTTTTGCAATACAAAGTGAGATAAATTTTATCATAATAATTTTTATAGAAATTTAGAAACTTGTTTGATTTATAATGAAAATCGAATAAAAATTTAATTAAGAAATAAATGCATTTTAAACTCAATTAAAGGGTAATTATTTAGTATTTTGCAATATTTTTACTCACACTACAATAGTGGAGAGCGTGTTATGCGTTTGTGCTGATGTTTGTTACACCTTAAAATATTGGTCGTAGACCCACCTTTTAGTATACCAATCGATTAAGAATCACTTTCTGCGTCGATCTAACTGTGTCCGTCCCGGTGACTCTCAGGCAGGCTGGCTTTCCATGTAAACCTTGTGCACAAAGTACATGCCGCAATTTTAGAGATCATTTGACGAAATTTAATACATAGATCCTAATTGTCACTGGGACCAATGGTGTCATTAGCTCCAAAATTGTACATTTCCCCCATACAAACTTCTTTCCGAAATAGAGTTTTTATATTCATAGTTAAACCATCTTATTATGTCGATATTTAGAATAAATTTGGTCCAACCTTATTTGATTGCAATCTAAATCATCATAAAAATAAAAATAAAATTTGGTATACAGACAATGAGCAACGTGTGTGTAAATTTTCATTTAAATCGGACTAAGGACTCAAGGTCCTGCCATATATCCTTTTTCTTAAAAACGCTATAAAACCTTATTATGTCGGATCATAATAAAATTTGGTACGAGAATTTATATTTGTTAGCTACATATTTATGCCAAATTTAGGAAGAATCGGATTACTGATGTGAAAAATACAAAAAACATAATTTATTGAAAAATGGCTTGAAACGATTAAGTATTACAGTACACTTTTTTCAACTTTTTTTTCTTAAAACAGCTTAAGATGACTGGAATATACATAATCAATTGAAATAAGTGAAGAAATAATTTTGTCCCGCTAGCTTGTACTAGTCGAGACACTGTGAGGCGTAAGGATATCATTTTGATAAATGATTTTAGGTGCACTGGAAGGTAAATTCTGTTTTAAAAAAGAGCGGGCAATGCAAATTGAAGATACAATTTTATGACTACAGGTATGTTCAGACCGAATATATTTGAAGAAAAAATCCAAAAAAAAGCGTGACCAGTAAATCGATCAATCTTAACCTTTATTTTAAGCAATTTATATTAATTTACTAAACTTTATTTGTGAGAAGACAATTGCATGATGTAATGTAGAATCTGATACAAAAAATATTTCGCTATCTGTATTGGGGTGTGGTAGTGATAAATCTAAAATAGCTAATTTCGATTAAAGTGGGAAAATTTAATTTTCATTCAAATTTTTTATTTTGGTAACTTTCCTCCAAAAGTTTTTGATGCCCATCTAAACAAGTTTTCAATTTATTGCTCTGACCAATTGAATTCTTGTTAAAGAGAGTGTCACAAATTTAATTTAAAATCAAAGTTAAAAAGGGGGCAAGAGATCATTTAAAGAAATTTAAAAATTTGTTATGTTGCCGTATCAACAATTTTATTAGTATTTTGTCACAAATCGAAAAACATTGCCAAATATAACATTTTTCCACATTTTTGAAAAGTCCCTACATTTTAATGATTTCAAAATATCTGCCCCTCTATTTTTAGAAGAAAATCCCTACGAATAGGGATTTTTCCCTACGTATAACATCAGTGGTTAAGGGTGTTCCCTTAACTGTCATTTATACAGTTAAGTATTGGCAACCATAAGAAAACATAATCCGACAACTGGCGGATTAAGGTAAAGCCTGTTGCTCTGTTCAACATTTCACGTGAAATGCCGTCAAAACTCATATGAAACTTGTGCGGAATTTCTATGAAATAAAGTTGATAGAGTCGTACTCTGTTTAATTTGTGAAAAAGTTGCGAAATGTTTCTGGCAACATTTACAACTGTGAAATAATAGGTGCGTTTGTTTACTTTTCCAGTAAAATCCAGTAGTTGAGGAAATTTTGGGCAATATGAAAATTTTACTCTCAAAAATGGCTCTTGCACAAAAAAGTAAACGAACGAAAAAATTGCAAAAACTTGCAGGTTAATTCAAACAGCTGATCGCTAAAAAGCTTAGTGTTGTAAAATATGTGTTGTTTAGACTACCCAGTACATAATGTTTTTGGTACTTGATGAAATGCATTGTAATGATTATAAATTCGTAGCAAATTTATTTATTAAATGAGCTTCTGTGCAAGTTTTAAGACTTGTTTATTTTGTTATTGTTTCTAGTTGAATTACATACGAAACAACATCAATATTTGATTTTTGAAATTTGGTACCCTCAATAATATGCAATAAGAAGTAATCATATATTCATTAGCTTTACATCTCTAAAATACTAATGTAAACAAAAACAAAAATAAGTAATATTGAACAATTAACACAAATTTTACCATGGATGCCAAAAAAAGAAAACTTAATATTAATAGGTACAAAGTGGTAAGTAAAATTGTTTAGGATGTAATAAATATTTTTGGTTTTTGTTGCACTTTTAATTCAGCTTTTGTTCTTTTAAATGTTTTATTACAAATTGTATGCTTTTTGTTTGCTTACTTTTGTTTGTTTACTTAAATGAAACATATGTTTTTGTTTTCTACTGGTTTTTACTGGTAAAAATTTGCAGACTCTTTGCTTACAACTGTCACTTTACTCTCTCAGTAGATGATCTCTTTTGCAAATTTTTGTGTAAGCGAACGCATTTCAGGAAAATCCAATAAAAACTTGCACAAATTTGTGCAAATTTTGGGGTAAACGAACGCACCTAATATAAGCTGCACTTATTTGACGTGGAATTTTAAGCAAATGGAAAAAAGTTTAAACTTAATGTTAAAATGAGAACTGAAAAACATAAATAATACAGCCGGTAACAGTTTTCCATCCATATTTACTTTAATTTTTACTCAATTATTTATTTAAAAAATTCTTTTTAGTAAAATACATTTGAGTTTTGTTTACATATGCAAAACAATGTCGCATATTTTGAAAAATTAAAAACGTCAAATTGCGAAAACTTTCGGGATAGGTAACATTGATACATGTCAAATTTTTCGAATGAAATAATAGATGTTGCTATACATTTTTCACAAATTGGAACAGAGTACTAGGCTTTAGGCGCCTAATCTGTGTTACCAGATATTTTGGGAGTCGTATACCCCGTATTTGAATATGTTCATTCTCTTCTTTAAATTTCCCGAGAAAGCAATTTTTCAAATTATATACATTAAAATAATCCAAAAAGATTCAAAACAATTAAGCTCATTGCTGAAAAACTGGACTTAGACGACACCATTTAAGTGGTATCACTTATTCACTGTACAAGCGAAGGCATTTCGTTGATTAGTTTTTGATTCATAAAAATATAACAACCAAAAAACTAAAAACTGTGTTTTCGATTTAATTTAAATCTGGCGTTAACTTTGGAACGCCCATTATTTAGTTCTATATACATAATAGGGTATTCATTCGGTTAACCGTTAATCGGTTAACCGATTATTTACTACCCGATTAACTGATCGGTTAATCTAAAATTGGCTATTTTCGATTAAACCGGTTAATTTCAAAATTTTTAATTTTTTGAAGTATTATAACATATTTTTTGTGTTTTTTATTAATTGTTTCGTCTCATATACAAAAGGTATTTGTTTAGAAAGTTTTATTTCATACAAACAAAGAAGGCGTTCAGTGAACTTCATTTTAAATACATAAGGGTTTGCTGTCAATAGCTTTCCCAACAGACCAAAACAGAACAAAATGTAAATGAGTTGTAGAATAAGCTTATCATAAGAGATTTCCTACAACATGACAACATATATAATTGCAAATGACTTATTCTCGTTATAGTTTTGTAAGTGATTTTGAGAATGATGTCCCTTTATTTGACACGAGCCTAAATTTTGTATTATTTTTTAAAGTTTTCAGTCTTTGTGTTTTGTTCGAAGAGTGAAGTGTTTTAAAGTGTTTTAAGCAGTGCACAATTTAAAAAAAGTTATAAAACATTACATAAGTAAAAACCTTTTTATAAATATGCCATATAAATTTAAACAGAGTATTCGTAAGGAATATAATCTTATTATAGATTAGAAAAGTATTTTTCTGTAAGCTTATTCTATAATTAGACTTCTTAGCTTACATTACATTATAGACAAGTATTATTATCGCAAGGGATTAGTTTTCATTATTAAACAATTTTTAATAAGCCTTTTATAAAAGTAATCACAACAATTTTCTAAGCTTAAGACTTATGTTAGTTAGTTTACTACAAGTTCTTTCGAATTCGATTTGGTTTGTTGGGGTTTGTTTCACGTACTATTTATATGTATTTGTTTTGTACATTTAAACCAAATTAAACTATTGAAATTACTTATAAAATTGTCTTTCATTTAATTGCATTTTTATTTATTGAAATTACTTAGTTAATAAAAAAACTTCATTAATCGGTTAACCGATCAATAACATAATTAACCGATTAAACCAAACCCCCGGTTAATTAATCGAGCGGTTAACCGATTAAAGCAAAAGCCCGATTAAATGAATACCCTAATACGTAAGTAAAAAAATTTGCATAAAAAAAGAAAATATCTAAGTTTATTGCTTCCTACTAGGAAGCACTTTAGTACTCCAAAGACACCTTAGGCTTTTCAAAATTAACTCTAATTCAAATGCAACGAAATTTGCTGTTACTTCCGGTGCAAAAGAAAAACATCAATTAATATTGTTTAATGTCACTTTTACAGCATAAATTACAAGTTATTAAGTAAATATAGGTATTAAGAATATGATTTACTAACTGGTCTCCCGACGAATGTATGTATGTCACCACTCATAAAACCACCATGACACGGCTAAAAGTACCAACGAAATAATTGAAATTTTTTTGTTAATACAACTCGGTTACACGAAAGATAAACAAACAACCAACCGCTAATAAAAACAAGAAAAAAAAAATAAATATATACCTACATAAATTTGTAAATACATTTTCCACTTAATAAATTTTACACGCCCTCTGTATCCCACAAGAGGAATCTAGATATAGTGTACGTGTAAGACAAAGATGGAATAGTTTTATGACCAATGATTGGTTAATGAATTTTACTGAACAACAGCAACTTCGGGTGGTTAAAACTGTCAGGTAGCGGCTAAAGAAGTATGGCCAACATCATCACACCATTGTTTCTAGTCTAGAGTCTAGAGCGTGTTTCATCTGTGTTGTGTGAGCTGTTGTTGTTTCATCTGACACATTTACTTCACAGAAAAGCAACGATCCTCTTTAGAGATCAACGAATACGTCAGTTAGGTTTACAACACGAAAGAAGCAACATCAATTTAACAAAAACCAAAAAATTTAAAAAAAAAAAAAATTATTTATAATCTAAAACAACAAAATTGTTAAAATAAATAACTAAAAAAGTGCAAATTATAAAAAAAAATTGTTGAAAAAAAAATTATTGAAAAAGATAAAATTAACTTAATTACAATTAAATTAAAAGTGCAAATTTATTATTTACTTTAAGTTTTGATATAAACAAACATGACTGTTACTGGTTTTGCCGCCGCTATGCACCCACCTTTCTTTAATGGATACCCCTCTATGCCAGGTAAATTTATGAGATCATTTAACTATTATCTCCTACTCCGCGCTGTAGGAGTTTCTCCTAAAAATCCTTAACTTTTTAATTAACGAAAAACTTTTCTTCTCTTCTCAATTTTTCCCAAGTTTATTTAAATATTTTTATTCTCTTTAAGACACAAAATTCAAAATTTAACTAAAAAGTCCTTGATTTTTCACTAGTTGAAAAATTTAATAGCTGACATTAAGTCACAGTTAGAAAGTCCTATTTAGTAGTTTAGTGACCTTGTCCCACTACGTATAATAATGTACTTCCTAGGAAGTCAATAAAAATTCCCATCAAATAAATAACAACAAAGATTCATCATTCGTTTGTAATGTTTTCGAAAAAAAAAAAAAAAACAATTTAAGCCATAAATCAAGTGGCACTCGCAAATAGCGTAGGAAGAAGATTCTTCAATTCAATATGTCATAAAACTCACACCCCGGCGGGAAGCACGCGAACGTGTTAAAGTTGTTTCTACCTGAATCACACAGCACGATTGCGAAATTTCTTGGGAAATGACACGCGCATATGAAATATATTTTAGAAATTTTTCTAATATCCAACTTTTTAAGCAGGGCATTAAAATATACTTGATTTTTTTCTATATTTCTATTAACAGATATGAATGCTGGCCAAGGACGTGTCAATCAATTGGGTGGAGTATTCATCAATGGCCGGCCTTTGCCTAACAATATTCGCTTAAAGATTGTTAATATGGCTGCAGCGGGTGTACGTCCTTGTGTCATTTCTCGCCAGTTGAGAGTCTCCCATGGTTGTGTTTCAAAGATATTAAATCGTTATCAGGAGACTGGTTCCATTCGTCCAGGAGTTATTGGTGGTTCCAAACCTCGAATAACTACACCCGAAATTGAAAATCGTATTGAGGAATACAAACGTGCCAATCCTGGTATTTTTTCCTCGGAAATTCGCGACAAACTGATTCGTGATGGCATTTGTGACCGTACAACAGCCCCTCCAATTTCGGCTATTTCGCGTTTAGTGCGAGGTCGTGAAGCTCCCTCGGATTCTGATGAACAACAGCCAAAGGGCTCCGGTTCAGATGCCACCAATTCTCACGAAGATATTTCGGACTGTGAAAGCGAGCCTGGTATTGCCTTGAAACGCAAACAACGCCGCAGTCGTACTACATTTTCGGCTATGCAGTTAGAGGAACTTGAAAAAGCTTTTGAGCGCACTCAATATCCCGATATCTATACCAGGGAAGAATTGGCACAGCGAACCAACCTCTCTGAGGCTCGTATCCAAGTATGGTTTAGTAATCGTCGTGCTCGTTTGCGCAAACAAAATACATCCGGTGGTGCTGGTCCAGTATCCAATCAAGTCATGGCTGGCATGAGTTCATCTTATGGCGCTGCCGTACCCAGTCATCATGTACCATATGCTGCCATGATACCCTCGGAGGCTTCAGTAGCTGCTGCTTATCAACAGCAAATGTATGACTTTTATGCCGGTCACTCAGCTTCAGCAGCTGTAGCTTCCACAGCCAATATGTCTCCAGCAGCCACAAATTCCAGTGGAAATTCTATAACTCCTCCTCATCATCAGCTTTATCATGGTATGGTGAACAATGGTGCTAATCAATACAACGTTCCCTCTGCCACACTTCCCAACATCAATGTTGGCTATTCTACTTCAGGCCAAACTCAAGCTAATTATCATCCTGAATCTGAATCTAATAACAACATTGTACGCAATGATAGTCCTAGTGAATCGATAAATTCTGCTTATGGTTCTTCAGCCTTGCAATTGCCGCCAACTCCCAACAGTTTATCAGCCGTTATGGGCAATGGCCCTCATTCGGTTAACGGAAATAGCCATGAAGATTTACAAGCTGCTCTTAAATCGGAAAGTTCCAGCAACAACAACCATCAACTCTATAACAATTGGAATACAAATCAAGGCACCACAAGACCATCAGCTCCCTTATCGCCAGAAGATTCCCTGAACTCATCAGGTCTCGAAGCCACCTCTCATACTACATCGAACGTTTCTCAATCTACAGCTGCTCATCATATGCATGCTGCACAATATCCCAGCTATCCCCACCCACATCATCACCATCATCATTCTCAATATGCTCATCAATATTCCACATCTTCGGCGGCCCAGCATTTACCTTTCAATCCTCACGCTGCCCCCGCTTCAACAGCCGCCGGTGCTGCTGCTTCGTCACATTTTATGCAGCAAAATTTTGCCGCCTTCAGCTCTCCTTCGAAAGTCAGCTATGCCGGAGTCTCACAGCATTTCTATCCTCATTGGTATTAAGTTGTGAGTGTTCTGTTTGAAGTGTAAGCTGGGCTTGCTCTTAAAATGGTTTTTGCCAAAGATTTAACCTGATCATTTCCTACAATAATTCGCTTTACTTTAAAATAATTTTCAAATTAATAGTTCATTTTAATTTTAATTGTAAATTATTTATTAAAAATTTTAAGAAATATGGAGGCTTAAATATAACTCTTTCCTTTTTGTATTCCTGTATGATTTTGTAAATATATTTAGTTTTACTTTTTTTTTAAGTTTATAAGAATTGCTCATTTATAATTAATAACTATTAATTATTAAGTTTAAAAAATAATTTTAATAGTATACAATATGTAATTAAAAATATTTGTAATTAATAAAAAAATTTAATAATTTCCATACTTTATTTTTAAATTTTGTATTATTTCTGATATTTTTGCTCTTGATAAATTATTTGTGGCCTTAGTGCTGGTTCACACTCTTTAAGTCTTAGCCGCCAAGCCTTGAGTTTTTAGGAGAGAAGGGAAAAGTAATGACATTGTCTTTTCTCTTCTCTCCTTAAAGCATATGACTTGACGACTAAAACTTCAAGAGTGTGAACCAGCACTTAATTGCACTGACTTGAACAATTTCTGAGCTTATCATTTCTTTTCTACGTTCCAAATTTTTTCAGTTATACATATATGGAAAATATATATTTTTAATGGGGCAACGAGCGTTCGATTGGGAGTCATTTATAGCATCTAGCGGTCATTCAGTTTATGAGGACGTCTTTTTAGGACTGTTTTTTTTTTATCTTGGAAAAATTTTCATTTTCCAAAATTTGTTTTTTATAAAGAAATTTATAAATTTTATAACACAAATAAAAAATAGGAATTAGATAACTTAAATTTTAAAAGAATAATTAAGATTTTTATGGATATGGGAGATAAAGATGGTTTTACACGATATGTATTTAGCAGTGTACTTGTCAAATTTCCCACTGCAAAATGCATACATCTCGTGTAAACGCAAGAAAAATTTGCTTCAGTAAATGTGAGATCGAATTAGCAGTGTAAAATGTTTCAATTAGAGCGTGTTCTATTTTGATCTGTAAACCATCTGACATCAGCTGTTTTGCAAGTCATTTATTTGTGGCGGCATACACACATTTGTTATTAATTTAGTTACACTTATTCCTTAAAAACAACATTTATAATTAACTGAAATACAATTAAAACTGAATAGATATATAGATCTGTATATAATTTTCAGTTATGAACAATTTTAGGTTATGCCAGATGAAACCAAAGACGAAGGTGTGAAAGCAAAAATATTTGTTAATTTTGACTAGGGATTGCTGTTCGGTTTTAACCGAAATCGAAACAGCGGTTTTTAATGCCTAAAAACCGAAAACGAAAACGAAAACCGACAAAAAACCTCGGTTTTCAGCTTTACTTTAAAAATATATTTATGCTTAAAGAAATTGAAATTATATATAACACTCGTAGTACGAGTTTCGTACTTCTTACAAAAAAAGATTATACATTACAGCCGGCAACAATGGAAATTATTTAAAAAATTCTTAAACTTAAGCACATAGAATGTGATGCGTCGGTTAAAAATAGAAGGTTATTTTGTCGAAATCTTGAAAAATCTTGTAGTTTAAGCATAGCTCCAAATGGTTTTATTTATAGACTAAAAAAATTTTTTTTTTTTTGAACAATTTTGTTTTAATAGTATGGAATTAAAAAAAAAATCACTCAAAATGTCAACATTTGATATAAAAAAAATGCATTGAAAACCAAAATATGCAAAAACACATCGATGCCATTTTAACGCAAATTTAATGATTCGACATCGTTCTTAGACCATCGACAAAAAACATGCATTTGCATGGAAATCGCAGCCATATTAATAACCAATACAATTTGGCAGTATATTCAACCTTTTTTTTATACTTATTTTATTATACAAATTTTATTAAAGAAATGTCTGAACTTAAATCTGAAGCTTGGAAACATTTCAAATTATCAGAGCACCAGTTAAACACAGCAAATGCAAGATTTGCACCGAAGCCGACCGGATTTAATCATTTTAAAGCCGAAACCGCTGTTTCATATTTATACGGTTTTTAGGAAACTATAATTTTGACAGACATGTGTAATTACTTGTGGATTTGACATCTGACAAACCCACTGCAAAATACATACAGTATCTTCGGGTACTGTGGAATTCGCGGGTAATGTGGAACCCCACTTTATTGCCCAAACTAAATGTTATATAGAAACTTTCCCTGTATGTTAACATAGCTTACAGAAAAATAGAATATGGGAATTTTTTCTTTTTCATAAATTATTTTTAATTATATTAACCATTATTTCGAATACGCTTCCATGAGTTGCATTGCGGCTATGACATTGTAAATGGTCGCACTGTTATTTTTTTGTCGGTCTGTAAGTGAAAACAGGTGTTTTTGTGCTCATATTCAAACCGTTATTTTGCTCTATTTTATATGTGTTTTTTTACAAGGTTTACAAATTGTTAACTTACTAACTTAATAATAATGGGTATGTGTGGCAATTTAAAAGGTTTTGTTTTAATATCTATAAGATTTGTTTAAAAAAATTTGCCAATCGCCTAATGTGGAATATCTGCAGGCGGGTATTTTGGAACCCTATTCCACCAAAAGCCATGAAGGCTGAGGAATAACTTTTAATGGATTTTTTTTAAACAACAAGTCATGTCATCTTATGTTGTTAATTAATTAAAATTAAAAAATTATATGCTAAATTGAATTTGTTTTTATAATACTATTTTGTTTCTGGTAATATGTAATAGTATTCCACATTAACCACCAGGGGGGTTGCACATTATTCTCCAATTTTTTAAATCCCTGTTTTTGAGGTACCCCAGATTTTTCATTAATAAATTTTTTAAGTATTAAGAAAATGAAATTTTTGTGATGAACTTAGTTAGACAATCGACTTAGAAACACATTCCAGCTAGTCCGATGAAGAGATTGCTTATACTTTTTTGAAGATTGCCAAAACAAAAATAGGGGTTCCACAATACCCGCAGTAACTCTATCGCGTAAAACCACCTTAAGAAAGCAGTGCATATTATATTTTAAAATTTTATAATAAACTAAGTCTGGGTTCACTCTATCAAAGTTTTATTTCATAAAGTCTGAGTTTATTGGTGAAACCTTCATAGTGTGAACCCAGACTAACTAATTTTTTAGGTTTGAAGTTCGTTTATTGTTCATTTATTCCACAAAATTCTGCATAAGATCGGTTCTTGAATTAATAACGGAATTAAATATGCTGTAGGTATTCTATTCTTAGAAAGATATGAAAGACAAATAAAAATTGTAGCTTTTGTACTGTTATTAAATTTCGTATTAAAGTGCAGCTTGTGGTTACTAAATTAAAATGCTCCTTCTGTTATGTATGAAAAATCGATAATGATAATTTAGCGCTACCGTCTTTCAGTCCCCAAACGTTACTTTTAAGCTTGAACATGAAAATTATTATTTACTTTGTAAGTAGTGATTCTTAATAATGTTTCACTACAACGATTGCCATAAAGTTTGAAAACTCCAGCTTTAATAGTGATTTTATTAAGCTAGTAGCTTTCATTCTTCTGTCGCTAAATTTTAAGTAACCAACAATCGTAATATTTGTTGACATATTTTCTTGGCTTGCAGTAACGATAGTATACACCTGCATTTTTTTATTTATTTCATTGATTATCATGAATTTCGAGTTAATAAGCTATTGTTGATCAAGTGCGATATGTATATCCAACATTTGTTTAATAGTCATCCATTTTTCGTGAATTTTTGCGATTCGGAAAATATTTCTTCCTTATGATTTTTGAATTTGGCGAAAAAGGTCAAAATAAATCTGAAAACCCTGGTTTAGGCATCTCCAAGGTACACACCATAGTTGGGGGTAGTGCACTAAATATTGATTTAAATCAGCATTGCACTATCACAAAATAAAACTGCAAAAAAAATTTACCAGTTTTATTGATGTTTGTAATTTTATTCACTAGCACTAAAAAAATTGAGTGATATTGCAAATTTTTTCACTATTACTAACGGTAAATAAATGCTCAAAATCTGTACTCAATTCAAATAGTGAAAAATTTGTACTTGCAATCAAACCAGCTGCATATAAACAGACTCTCACTAAAATTTAAAAAATGTAAATTTGTATGTGCATGGATTTTATTGTTGTGATGATATGCATAAGCAAAGGAAATTAACAACATAACATTTTGTGAATAACGGAATATCTCCTGTCTTTAATCAAGAAGAAACTATTTTTTTTTTTTGTAAATTTAGTGCAAAATTTAAAGTTGCACTCAAATGAGTGAATAACAAAAAAGTTTTAATAAGCTGATACATAATTGCTTTATCTTAAATCAAACTATTTTCTTGAGTGCAAAATTTTTTAACATCACTATCACTTATGTTTAGTGAGGCTGGTTATTTTCAATTCATCACTCAACATCAATAAAATGATTGCAATGATTTTGCACTATCACTTACTGTGAGTTGAATTTGCAAAATAAGTGCACTTACCCCCATCGATGGTACACACAAACACATATCTTCTTAAGATATATATTTTCAACTGAAGTACAAATAGAAAAGTATTTTTAATACATAACATTTCTGGCGGACTTATTGATCCGCCCTTACACTCACACTTTTTTACCAATACACTCATACTTTTAAAAATTGAAGCGAACTT
Source organism: Pollenia amentaria (assembly GCA_943735925.1). Lineage (NCBI taxonomy): Eukaryota > Metazoa > Arthropoda > Insecta > Diptera > Polleniidae > Pollenia > Pollenia amentaria. The sequence goes on from OX031007.1 coordinate 126,007,182, forward strand.
GCCTTTAAAATTCTCTTTCAAGTGAGTGTATCAATTTACGTTCAAGAAAACAGCTGATTACAAGTTTGATGAGAACATTTACGTGTGCCAAGATAGCGTCGAAGAAATAGCGTCGACTTTGGGAATTTTAAAACCGGGAAACCAAAATATCCAAATAATGGGTATTTGCAGTATATGAACAAAAAGTTAGCGTCGAATTTAGGAATTTAAAAAGAGGAAGTAAAAATATATTTATATCTTTAATAAAAATACAAAAAATATTTACCACAGGCTTTTGCACGGTATAAACTATATATTTTCTGAAAGTAGATAGTTTTCTGCACAAAATGTGCGACCGTGCCTGTGTTCCATGGCATAAATCAGTAAAGATTTTTATTGGCCATTTTGGATGAACCCAGATTTCTCGGAAACTGTCCGAACGATTTTTTGCACGCATCGCTCATTTTGTCCAGAAAACTATTTACTTTCAGAAAATATATAGTTTGTACCGTGCAAAAGCCTGTAGTAAATATTTTTTGTATTTTTATTAAAGATATAAATATATTTTTACTTCCTCTTTTTAAATTCCTAAATTCGACGCTAACTTTTTGTTCATATACTGCAAATACCTATTATTTGGATATTTTGGTTTCCCGGTTTTTAAATTCCCAAGTCGACGCTATTTCTTCGACGCTATCTTGGCACACGTAGAACATTTTTGGTTTGTCTTTATTAGTTGTTTTCTTGATGACATATTGAAAGTGCAGCCTACGTCACAGGTTTCAAATTTTGGAAATTTTGACAAACTTTGTATGTAAAAGACTATTAAGAACAACTTGATCGTGTGGCTGCAGTGTAACTTATTTTACTTATTGGTTTAAAATTATTTTTGCTCGTGGCAACGCTGATAGTTACACAACAGCTAGTGTTTTCATTTCGTTTTAATATTTCACCTGGCCCTCCCGATTTTAGTGTTTAAAACGATAGGGCCCATACAAAACAAACTATGCGAATAAAATTGAGCTGAAATATTCCCTATGTATGAGATTGGTTTGGTTTTAAAAATCTAACTACCATACAAATATGCTCCCGGAATTAGGATTTCGATACGATATCGCCCATACCATTTAACCTAGGGAACAATTGGCTGTTCAATAGTTTGGTAAACGGGTGTATAAGATACGTTACAGCTGAATTTATCGCTTTTATTGGTTTTTTTTTTAACTATTCCCATTTGAGAACAGCAAAATAATTTCTCTGTTTTAATACAAAAAAAGCATAAAATTTTCATTGCCACTGCCTCCCATGGCTACATCTAATGGCCTATTAGTCCTTGACACGCTTCCGTAAACTACGGGGGATGCATTTTTCCCAATTTTTGTTTTTACTAAAAATGTCTTCTTCTGGAACAACAACTCAATTTGACGAATGGCTTATTCAATTTTATAAATACCTTTAAGTAGCAGTATTTTGGAAACTTGGCATGAAATCTCAACAAACACTGCAGGATATTTGCAAAACGCACGTCTTCACTTATTAACGAAAATAGACAAAAATGTTTGTGTATTCAGTTTGGACAACACACTGAGTTTGCAACAAATTCCAACAAATTTGCTTAAGATAATTGAGGCAAGAGTAGTTAAAATTATTTGCTGCAAAATAGAGATGAAATGAAGTAAGAAGTAAATTAACAATTTTATTAATTTTCAGAAGTGGACGGGCTTGTTTTAAGATCTTTTAAATGTCTTACAATTTTATTAGATAATTTTCTAAATAATTTACTAACAGATCATTAATTGAAAGGATTTAATAATTGCCATAACAAATCAAATTAAAGCAATTACCCCAAGTAAGATGTGTGAATTTCGCTTAAAAAATCTTTTGTTTAACTTTGGAAAAAAGCAGGTTTCATATTCTGTGAATTGTTTTAGCTGAAAATTAGTCAGGCTTGATTTCGGGTGTGCTACTAGGAACTGTAAAAATTCAATCCATTTTACATCGCTTAAAGAAGTCAATATAAATCCGTGCTATATTTTATGAAATATGTTTTTTTTAGCTACTTTTATCGTTTTATTTATAAAAGTTTCGTATGTAATACGAATTTAAGGCCTAACCATAATATGCAAAAGATGCCTTAAGCTACTGTCAAAAAATAACGAAAAGCCCGTTAAATGCATCAAAAAAACCATATCAAAAACATCTGATTCCGTACGGAGTATGCGATCAGTTTCGCTCTTTGCTTAACCAAATAACAGTTTCGTAAAACTTTCATAATGTTCAATTAGACGTGAATTAAACATAATGCCATTAATGTATGGCGTAGCGATGACCTTGGAAACCAAAATTCAATTGGCTTGTATGGTCATGGTTATGTCGGTATGGTAAAGACCCAACCATAATATGCATGAAGTCACTTAAGTCAACTTAAGCAACTGTGCGAATACATATAAGCCATATGTGGCCAACTTACTGTACTTAATGAAACTTTTCGTTAAGTTTCGTCCAATTTCATTTGCTTAAGCAAAGTGCCAAACTGAACGCACATTCCGTACGGAATCAGCTGTTTGTGAATTATTAAAAAAATAAAACAAATTGAAATGAATAAAGAAAAAAGAAAAAGAGGAAGTTTACATATTTTAATTTTGTATCCATTATTAATTAATAAATATGCACAACAAAAACCAATTTTTTCTTTTTAAAACGTTGCATGCAAATTAAATAAAGCAAAAAATAAACAAATACAGGGCTGTAATTTTTGGTACTTTTTAATTTGAAGTGATCGCAAGAAAACAAAATATTGCACAAATATGCAACATGGATCTTAAGTTTATGTAAGTACATTATGGCCACATACAAGTCTTCTTTAATTTGCTTATGCATCTGACAGACTTTTCGTTAAGCTAACTTATGCATATTATGGTTGGGCCTTAAGTCACCTATAATCAAACACAGAGTTGCCCATAAGATTGGTTCAAACAGCTGTTTTGTATGGTTATGTTTATGTCACGCCTAATTTGAGTATTCATCTGTATAAGCTCATATTCAAGGCGAATTCATTTATACGGTGGTGTCGATACTACAGCAAGTAACAACATCAAAAACACAATAATGTATTTTTTTGTTGCTTTCGTTGATCGAATTGTCGAAAACACAAGCAACTTTTGACATTTCTCACTCTAAATAAGAAAAAAAGTAGTACAGCTGTGCTTTCAACGCCACCTGAAAAATGAATTCGCCTTGCTCATATTGAACAATCCAAGAGTGATGTATATTGTTATGGCTGTCAAAGGAACCTATCCCTTTATAAAACATACTTTGTCCTTGGGCTATTTTAAAAAGCAGATAATTGATTCTTTACCAAAAGCTGCGTTATATAAAAATTCTGCTGCTTTTAACTGTTTTTTTTTTTTTGGTTTACACTTTTCATTTAAATGCCTTCGTCGATTTTGTAACAACTAAAAATTTTTGATTTTTAGTTTCCCCTAAATTTATACGGTGAACTGAAATTTTAAAAATTATTTTAAATCAAGTCACAATCACAACACTCACAATATTCTGTACGTAAAATTAACTGAAATTGTAATATAAAATAAATTAATATTCAGTTAAAAACCGGTCTACTATTTTTCATTTATTTTAAACGAAAAGTTCATTTAATTTTTACTGTCAAAAATGAATTTTCAGTTATTTTATCTAATTCAGAAATTTTATATAATACAGGTCTTAGTCGAATTTCTAAAAAATACCAGACACCTGTCCGCTTACTTTTTCTAATGAGAGAGAGATCTATAAATATATAACTAAAAATTTATTTTTTGGTAGTTAAATTAGACAAAATAACTGAAAATTCATTTGTTTTTACGGAATTTATCGATTATTTTTTTGATAGTTAAATTATATAAAATAACCGAAAATTCATTTGTTTTTACGGAATTTGTTGTTAATTTTTTATGGAATTCGCGGTTGAATTTTTGACAGTAAAAATTAAAGGAACTTTTCGGTAAAATTAAATGCAAAATAAGTAGATTTTTAAGTAAATTGACAGTTGTTTTAAATTTAATTTTCATTTAAAACACGTTTACCTTATCAACTGACAATATTAAATGTAACCGAAATACGTAATAATGTGCACTTAGTTTTTTGAATGAATGTTAGAATCATTTAAAAATAAACTTCTTGGAATTTTAAATGTTTATTAATTTAAAAATGACTGAACGGAATACTTCTTGAATAACCTACAGTCAGTTACTGTGAGTAGTATTACAAATTTTTGCAAATCTTAGATTTTTTTACTTACTTAATTTTAGTTTTGCGAAAAAACAATTAAAATACAATTTTTCTTTAAAAAAACAACATTAACTTAGACAGGATGATCCTTTAAGACAGTTGTCTCCTTGTTTGCGGTACGGTCATTATTATTATAATCTACTTTGTGTGTTAAACTCAAAATAAAAATAAAAAAAATATTTTGTTTTAACTCAAAATTCAGTTCAGTGGATGTCTTAGAAGTTGAAGTTGCTTGTTCATGGATGGACGGACGTGCCTTTTACAGATCATCCCTGCACTTTGGCACCTCATTAGTTGAATTATTTATTTATTTTGTTAAGTCCTTTTAATACCCATTTTTTCAGTTCACACCTTATACAAATATTGACTTTGAAGTCAACTTACGAGTATTTGTGTCGTTTTGAAAGGAAATGCATTCTTTAAGTAGATGGGCGCCAGGTTTTACCTGCCATTTACTAGTTATTGCCAACATTTTCTTGCAGTTTTGTTTTGGCAAAATCTTTTAAATTGTGTTTTTATTCCAAAGAATTGCATTTTTGTGATTTTCAAGATAAAATTTTAGGTACATTTAAATTTAAGAAAAATCATAATGATTTTTTACAAATTATATCGACAGCGTAATTCGAAAACATGCTAAGCCGATTAAGCATGTTTTTTATTTTTTTACGTTTTTGCTAAAAATTTAGTTCTGTTAAATTTTAGTATTGATCCAATCAAAAGTTTTGCATAAAAAAAAATACATATTTAGCTTCTCCTGGAAAACTCACTTTTTCGACTTAGCATGTTTTGGAATTGAGCTGTCGATATTTAAATGTTGAAATAAGTAAAAAAAATTTTAAAGCAAATGGAGCATAATTTTATTTCAAAACTATGTAGATACCATAGTTGGGTAAAGTGCACTAAATAAAGATTTAAATCAGCATTGCACTATTTTTAAATAAAAATTATATTGTTTTGCTTATAATTTTTCTGTGGCATTGCAAACTTTTCACTATCACTAAACGCATGTTGAATGCATAAAACCTGCACACAATTTAAATTTTGTGAAACTGGAATTTGCAATCAAAAAAGCTGCCATTCAAACTTACTCGCACTAAAATTTAAAAAATATAATTTTGTAATATTAGTATTGTGGTTATTTTATTGAACTGTTAATGGTTTTTAATCCAAATTTAGATATTTTTAATTAGGCTTAAGTTCATTGAATTTAATTTTCATTAAATTATTTTTATGAAGACAGGAATTTTTACGACATGAAATTTATTAAAATTTTATTGATAATTTTTCATTCTTGACTGCGCTGAGATTTGAACCCAGGCTTTCGCGGTCAGGTTGCCCAGACTAGTTTCGATTGCAAACACACAATCTCGTCAGTGGGGTTTGCCGTTTTACTCACTCGGCTATTGAAGCCCGATGACGTCAATAGTCAAACATCAATCCTTAAACCAAATGGTATTTCACTTTGGTAGACCGAAATATGCTTTTTGAATGAATGATTATCTATTTTAATTGATTTACATGTTCTTCCTAACTTCTGTTTTTTTTTTTGGTATGGGAAACCTGACCGTGAAAGCCTGGGTTCAAATCTCAGCGCAGTCAAGAATGAAAAATGATCAATAAAATTTTAATAAATTTCATGTTGTAAAAATTCCAGTCTTTATAAAAATAATTTAATGAACTTAAGCCTAATTAAAAATATCTAAATTTAATTTTGTATGTACATGGTTTTTGATATTTGTGATGATATGCATAGGCAAACGAAATGAAAAAAAAATTAAATTTTGTCAATAACGGATTAATTTTTGGGTTTAATCATTACAAAACAATTTTTTTGTTTTTTAATTAAATAAACAAATAAGTGCACTACCACCGTTTATGGACTATATAATGTATTGAAATAACTTTTGGCCAATTTTTGACTTCGTATTATTTATTTTTAAGTTCAAACAATTTAAATATGTACTTTTTTTAATGATACTTAGTGCTGGTTCACACTCTTAAAATTTTAGCCATCAAGTCTTGAACTTTTAGTCGAGAAGGGGTAAAAAACGGGTAAAACCTTTTAATCTTTCAGAGGTAGTCGTAAAATTTAAAAAATATCATTATTAATTAATACATTTTGGGGACGAAAAAGAGCAAAAATATAATTTTAGTGCTTTTTTGGTAGCCCATTTATCTCCTGAGGTAATATAGATAGAAATAAAATTTATATTGTGTTTTCGTCTCCTTAAGATGCTCTCAATTACATTTTGGTACTCTTCGGAAATTCGAATATATTAATATTTTTGGCACTTTTTGTTATACAGATATTGCATACAAAAATAAAATTCAAAACAATGTAGATAAAATAATTATTTTATGTGACGCCATGTAAGACACATATTTTTTATATTTAGTGATGCAGTTGAGGATGCAGGAAAAGGAAAAATGAATAATCACTTCCACCCCCTAACCAAAAAAAACATTCCATTTTTATGGAGTGTATGGAAGAAATTTTTCAAAATAGGATGTTTTAGTTAATATTGGTCCCAGACCCATCTTTGAAATGTCTTTCGGAATCGATCGCACAAGTTCATCCGTCTGCCGACTGAAGGTAATGGGTGATTCAAGTAGAGATACTTTTTTCAACAGATCACGTGTGAGTCGTATCATGCTGTCATGTTATTTTTGTTTAGTATTGTTTGGCATTTCATAATGGAAAGACTTACGCCTGAACAACTTTTACAAATCGTTCAACTTTATTACGTTCTATGTGGAATGTGTTTCGTGCACTTTGCTTAACTTATGGTCAACATAATCGGCCTACTGAGCGTACTATTCGCAACACCATCACCCATTTTGAGACCCAGCATTCATTATTAAATAATAATCGACCGAATAGACCACGTCCAGCACGCTGCACAGTGGGAGAAATGGCCAATCTGGTGGCGCTTTAATTATATCTTTTTAATTACTGATCTGATCTATTAGAAATATTCAGTGAAATTATAGCCAAGGATATGCTCTTTCAAAAAAAATTTTTTTGGGACATGCCGCTTCAGTACAGTGTGCGCCATTAATGCTGTATCATTCATCATCGACAATTAATATATTAATAGTAGTATGTATGTTTATAATTTTGTATTACATTCGATTTTTAAACTTTGTTTAATAATTTTGTATTACATTCGATTTTTAAACATTGTTTAAAAAAAATTATATTTTTAAGGCATTATAAATTATATTTATTTATTTTTTTGGAATTATACCATGCACCAATACTAGTAGATTTTTTTTTTTTTGTAATTATTATTTCTTCTTTTTTAATTTAAAATGTGGATATTTTTTAACTTTTTTTATAGATTTATTGTGGTCTGTGCAAGAAATTGCTAATTTCGTGTTGAATTGTTAATGACTTAAAAAATAGCTAATTTTAAGTATAGTATTTTTTTAAATAAAGCAGTTGTGTTTTATTTTTGTAATTTAAGTTTTTAAAATTTTTTTTTTTATTTTTCTAATTAAAAAAAATTAAAGTAACAAATTCTTGATGTAAATTATGGAATATGTTTTAAATAATAAGATCCTACTTTATATTTGCTCATGTTCTAGAAGAAACTATTTGGAAAATTATTCTGAGTCAGAGCTTTCCGAAATGTGGGTGTCTGGTAACTCATAGTCATTTAAAAGAAGTTGCTTGACCTCATCATCTATTTAAATATGTTTTTTGAGTACCTTGAGGTACTTTTAGATTTAGATGTAATGAAAGGGTCTGAAGAAACCAACAATGCATGTATTAAGTCCTCCATAGTGTGTAGTCTTGATGTTTTTCGTGTGTGGTTATGCCTATAGCTACGGAAATCTTTATTTCTGGCCTCAAGTGCCTCTTCTGACATTATTCCTATTGGTAACGAAAAATTTTTTTAATGATATCTGCGCCATGCAATGTGTTTACTGTATACCCACACGCCAATGTGCGCAAAATTATTCCAAATCTTTTAATTAATTCCATTTGTACGCCAGTTACTGTAGAGGCCAAAATCGGTTGCTTAAAAATATTCTGGCAGTATTTCCCGTGCTTGTGTTCCCTGAGCCCGTCATTGGAATGTCCATCAGAATGCCCATTTGTTTTCTAAGTTATAGTTGAATTTTTGTTTTTGTTTCTTGAACAATTTCTTTATTTTTTCCACGAACTTGCCAGGTTTTTATTGGTAGTCTGTACGCGATATGAATTATACACTCAAAGCAGCGAATCCATGCATGGAGTGTTGATAATCCATACTCGTACAAATGTTCTTGTGGATGTCTTAACTGAATCATATTCAGATTGTTAAACAGTTTTGGAGTTGCCCCACAAATTCCGCAAGCCTGTGATGATGACTCCGCTATGGTGTTGAAAACTTTTCCGTCAATCATTTTCAAATGGAATTCATGTTGTATTTTCAAATGATTTAATGTTGTAGGTAAAATTTGAGCAATTTGCCTCTTAACATTTTCAACCTCATCTCGAACTAAGTCTGCTGACTCTTTTTCAAAAATTAGTTTAATAGGTCTGCAGAACCTAGTTGAAGAAGGTCGATTATTTTCCCATAGTATTGACGATTCATTTTTTATTAGCAAAGGTACAATACATACAGCAAATAAATGCTGATCAATAGTTCCAGTTTCGGGAACATTAAAGCATTGTCTGTAAGTAGAGTGACCACTGCTTCCATCCCAACCCCATTTATAAATGGCTTTTATGCAATCGTTGTTATTGCATTCAATTTCGAGGTCCTCAAATGCTGCTGGAAAACCCTGTAATATACGTCCAACAGTATGGTTAATGAGAGACTGTAAATTTACTTCTGCTGAACGTTCAGTTACGCGTATGTCGTTGGGGTAACACTCTTTTTTAGTTTTAGCTAAAACATCGTAGCTTGGATAAATGTTACAATTTCGCTCTTTGGCACCATATTGCATTAATTTATATGTATGTTTTAAGTAGTCTCCATCTATATATAGGGCCAAAGCTTCCTCAGGTGTATATGGAATAGGTGCTTTTGGCTCAGCATTTACAGTTTTAAGCATTTTTGAAGCTATTGTAGGTTCTAAGCTCAATTCCGAAACAACTTGTGAAGCATTCCTTTTTCCAGATTTGAAAAGACTAATGCGCGTTGCTAACATTAGCTCTTCTGTTGGCGTATTATCAACAATAGAAGAAACCTTTTTCATTTGAGTTTTAGTTGAGCACTCTGAAAAACTTTTATATTTACGATGACCAATGGCTGGTTCTGGAAAAATAAGATCTCCCCTTCAACCATTCTTTATTTCGATCTGCGAATTTTTTCATGATTCTATGACTAGTTGTCCACTTGTACCGCAGCTTATTAACAAAATTTCTTAATTGTTTACAAATTTGTTCACATTGCTCTTCGTTATATTTTGATGGATCAATAACATTAGAAAAAACATGATTTTCCACCGCCAACAACTTTTTTGCTAGTACTGTTTCAGAGTGCCAAATTAAAAAAAGGGTGCGTTTAGACCCTGACATTGCATCTAAAAAACGTAAAAAATCATAAAGTTGCAAAAAGTTGCAGCTAATTTTTCAAATGGACATAGAAAACAGAACATAGAAACAAATAAACCAAACATGGCAGCGAAATTCCTCGAATACTCCCAACTTTTATTCCACAAAAGTTTAAGTTACATATAATAAAACACTATTTTTCACAGCTCATTTGTTTACCACATTTAATAACAAAAACATATAAGTACAAATCACAAACATATTTTTTTATTTAATACATACCTAATAATTTCAATTTAAACACTAATTCAAAAAAATTTATATAAAATAATGATTTTGTTGTGTAAACAAAATTTAACTTTAAAAAAGCGCGAAAAGTATTAATGAACTTGCTAAAACATATGTCAAGTTTGAAAGCTCACAGGTGGGCGAATATCGAGAGCACAACAAAACAAAAAAAAAAAACCAAAAATCCGTTGGCTTCTTAGTTTACAAAAAAATAAAAAAAATTAGCAGAATTCTAAAATTTTAAATTTCCTTAAAGCGCCACTAGATTGGCCATTTCTCCCACTGTGCGCTGTGAAGAAAATATAGCGCCCGTAGCTGAGAGTGTACACGAATACTGTGGAGAGTCGATGCGGCGCCGTTCGCAGCAACTCGGACCGTTATCGTTCCATGATAACTGACTATTTGATGCCTGAAATTGAAGCTCATGATCTCGGCGACCTTTGGTTTCAGCAAGACGGCGCCACTTCCCACACATCGCATAAATCAATGGATTTATTGAGAGATCACTTCGGTGAGCACATTATTTAACGTTTTGGGCCACCAAGATCGCGTGATATCACACCGTTAAACTTTTTCCTGTGGGGATATGTAAAGTCTAAAGCTTATGCGGACAAACTCGCTTCGATGCAGGTCTTGGAGGAAAACAACACGCGTGTCATTCGCCAGTTACCAGTCGAAATGCTCGAACGAGTCATCGAAAATTGGACTCAGCGGATGGACCATCTGCGACGTAGCAACGGCCAACATTTAATAGACATAATCTTCAAAAAATAAATACCAAAGAATGTTCCTTCAAATAATAATAAACATTCCCCATTAAATTTGAATTTTCTTGGGTTTTTCTTTAAAAATGGATCACGCGTTATTTATAAATAAGAACCCCTTGCGAATATTTTTAACAAAAGCAACGAGACGCCAATTATAATTTAAATAAAAGATTGAAAATGGAGCCAACCCCTCCGCAAAGCAATCCAAAGTATCTGTAGAGTAACACTGGGTGGGAGGGAATACACCGGGCAGTAGACAACATCCAGGTCCATGGCACGAACTAACATTAGGAGAATAACATTCGAAGAATAGCATTAGGAAAAATGAACAAGTCATGGGAAGAAATATAAATATATTGTATTTATAGTAAGAAGTGGATGGAATGTTCTTGTGAAACCTTATGATCCCTAGATGAGTGAATAAAGAAAAAAGAATTTACAAAAATCCAAAAAAGTTGACAATTCTGTTTAAAAAAAACTCTACTATTGGATGAAAAAGAAAATTTTTTCTCCTTTATGCTCTTAGATTTGTTCAATAAAAGAAAATCATTGTTCATGTTTTCCTTGTTTAAAAATTTTAGTTCGTTATATTTAAGATAATTGGATAAAAATTCGAACATAAACTTAATTCAACTCAAAAGCCAACCCCAAAGAATTGCTTAAAATTTTACCTTACTCCTATCAAATTGTCTTCACACAATTAAGCATTTGCGATCATTAATATTCGGATGTAATTGGCAATCAACACTAATTCAGCACATGTTACGAACTCGTATGGTTATCGGTCCATATTAAACCATAGATTCAATATAAAAACCACTACCGATAAACACTTTTTCAAAAGATTCCATATAGAATCCACTCTCAGAAATCCTTCTGACTTAACTCGTGACGAACTCCTGTTTCTGGTAGCTAAAATCTCTTGTTTAGCTGGACATATTCAAATTTATACTCGTATCAATGAAATTCCTTACAAGATCAAAGATTTTTCTGAAGTTAGGCGTAACACCCGCATCAGTAACTTAAACCTCAAAATATTTATATTTTTCAACTTTAAACCATAAAACCAAGCCATGAAATAAGCGAAATCCACGGAAAAATTCACAACTAAACGGCGAATAAGTCTTTACCTATCGCAATACAAATCAACACACTTAATCCAAGGATCGATGAAAACCCATCAATATTGCCATACAAATAAGGTCAATTAGCGAAAGGATGTATAACGTCTATGAACATAAATCCTTTCGTATTCAAACCGGAGAGTGCAAGGATCAACAATGTAAAAACAAACACACATACTACAAAGTGAATAGAATTTGAAATGTTGACCAGACTTAAGAATTTCCATATTAATCCTTTTTTTCTGTTCTTCGCTTTATTCTTTATCCAACAGCCAGGAAGCAAATTTTGTGTAGCAACACACACATACACACACACAATTGTAACGAAAAGAGTCATAAATTTACTCTTTCACATTAATGCGTTTATGAGGCGATCATAAAACTATTTTGGTTGTGTGTGTGTTTATGATGGACTTGTATTTGCAGTCATTCTGTATTGTATCGACTTTTTTCGTCAAACAAATGAAACAAACCCCTTTGTCAAAGTGTTGTAAGTGCGTGTTCTAAATATAAACTAAGTCCAAATACACAGAGGAGAGCAAAGAAAAGAGTATGAAAAAGGCTTAAAAGAGTCAAATATTTGGAACAGGTAAGAGAACAATTTTTGTTCGGTTTACAAATGTTGATCAATAGAAGATTATTTGGGAATTTTTTTTCCTTGAGCTCTTAGCTACAATTCTGCACAACCCTAAATGTCTATTATTTCTTTATAAAGGAAATCATTTAAAATATGTGTATGTATATACTACTATATACTACTTTGCATTGTTAAGTCCTTAAGTCAAGGATAATAAAACAAATTACACATACATACATTTAAATGCTGATGTTAATGTGTGAAAGATACTTTATAAGTTATTTAAATATTTGTATGATTTTTATGTTATTTAAATATTTAAGCGATTAAGTGTTAATATTTAAGTCACCTGTGGTGTTTTATAAGTGAGAAATCTCGCAGTTTAAATGAGGAAAGCTGATATAACTTGTGATGTAGCTCTTAGAAGGCTCTTAATCGCTTTAGAAGGTTTTATTGTTTAGTATTTGTAATTAATAGCTGTTTGGACTTGGCGCTGCTTGGGGTAACTCAAAGTTTAAAATTTCGCTTTAATAATAAAACACTTGTGTGAAGTGAAACAGGGTTTACGACAAACACGACAATACAGAAGATCCAAACACAAATGAACACATTTCTGCGTATCATTATCGGCCAAAGGAACACTACCTCGAATGCATCTCTTGAGAACAAAATCAACGAAAGTCCAATTATAACTTAAATAAGGACAAGGGATTGGAATCAAACGGGCAGTACGCAACGTGGATGACCAAGAACAATATGACCCTAATGAAATTTGGATAATTATACAAATCATTGGAAGATATCAAATTGTATCTTATTAACAGACATAAATGGAATCATCCTGAAGAAGCCCTACACAGAAAAAATTCTCCAAAATGGTTCGCCAATTAAAGCATTAATCAAAAATATAATCTGTTATTATTAAAAATTTAATCAAGTGAATTTAACGGTTGATCAAGTGAATTAAACGTTTAATTGATCCTATTAATTTGTTTACTGGTGCAAATTTTATTAATTTTTTAATAAATATCACAAACTTTTGAATTTAAATCAACTTTTTTTTCTGTGTATTCTCCCTCAAAAAATAAAGGCAAACAAAAAATATTGCAAAAATAAAGGACGACAATTTTTATACCCTCCACCACCACTAGTGGTGAATGAGGGTATACTAAGTTTGTCATTCGGTGTGAAACTTTTTATCTATTATGGCTCCTTGAGCAATTTTAAGTCGATTTAGCCATGTCCGTCTGTCCGTCTGTTGAAAACACGCTCACTTTCGAAAAATACAAAAGAAAAGAACAAACTTGATCTCAAATTGCTTGTAGTTATCTTAAGCAGTTTGGAATGGAAATCCAGCAACATCGGTTCAGTAAGATCAGAACTATGAATCAAAATGTGGAACCACAACCCTAAAAAATTGATAATTTTGATACAAAAACTAACATAAATGGTAGAATAATACACGGAATGTTATACAATTTCGCTTTATACGACTGCAAATCATACTGTTAAATTTTTTGAAGATCGGTCCATAATTTCCACTTGGCCCCATATAAACCCTACTCTTTGAAAACAGTTAATTGTGCCTAAAACCAAATATAACCCACTTTGGGAAAATAATTAAATTCGCCTAAAACGATAACAGATAAAGATATTGCGGTAAAATTTCTTCCAACTCAGATTCATATGGCCAGAAAAAATATCATGCAATTTTGTTAAATTCACTGTTAACGCTAAAACTAATTACACTGCTGTATTGGAATTTCTAATCTAATTTATTTTTTGTAATACCATAAATCAGTCTTCAGAATTTTGGGATTATTGGTCCATAATTTACAATTGGTCCAATACAAATAACGCTCCTAAAAATTATTTTACTTCGGCTAACACTTTTACGAATCATGATATTTTACTCAAGCCAGTTCAAAGTTCTAACAAGAAATGCATAAAACTTTCTTATGTCGGTCAATAATTTAATTCAGGTCTAAGCGCAACCAATTTTAATGCTGACGTTCTTTTTTCTGAAGATTAGTTATAGGGATGGGCAATAAATATCGATATATCAAAATATCGATATTTAAAAAATTTTTAATCGATATATATCGCCGATATTAAAAATACCGATATATCGATATTTATCTACGTCTATCGAATTCGATATTTTTAAGATCATTTAATAATAAAATTACAATACTGTTGTTTTTAAGAATTGCATCATAAGTTTTTTTTTAACTAATATTAAGAAAATAAAGGCGTTTTTCCATTGTACATTTTCATAGATTACACAGGTCCGTTTGGTCTTGGTTTTTTAAGAGATGACAACAAAAAAATAAGCGCGGAAAAAATTTCTGGAAAGGGTTCCTAGAATTATGCAAAGAATCGACTCATGAAAGTTGGAATGTTAATTATAAAAAAAATATTTTGTTTTTTTTTTTTTATTTGAGCATGTTCTTATATATTAATAATAAAATATTGCACAGTTTACTTGTATAGTATGTGTTACAAGTTTTTTTTACCGGCAGTATATAATCCGGCATTATATAATCCTAATTGTTTTTTATAAAGAAACTGTGTTATTGATTGGAAAATTAAAATGATTTTTATTCTTATCGCTCTTAGATTTCGCTTAATAAATTTAATTATCTATACTAATTATCAAAGCTATTTTTGGGAATTCCCAATTTTTATTGCGAAGTAAGCACAAAAAGCAAAATCTTATTAATGAAAATTTATGTATTCCCAAAAAAACGTTAAAAATAAATTTTCAAGTGGACGTGCATAAAAAACTGAACTGGCGAATTGTTTTATTTTGTTTTTGTGTTTTCTTAGCCCACTGTAGTTGTACAATTAATGTTGAGAGAATTCTAACCAATTGTAGTGGGGAATGTAAGAAATGATAAACGCACTGTTTATTATTGGTAATTTGTTTAAGCGTCGATATCGTTGCAAATAAGACTTTTTGAGTGTCTGTAATTCTCATTCACTTTGTAGTTTTATTTACTTATAAATTTGGCTTTTCTAATTTTTTTTTGCGATAATGTTTGGTGATGATCTGGCTTAAGCAACCAGTGAAATGCGCATAGAAACTAGCTTATCCTCCAACAATAAATTTCAGTGTATTTATCAAGAATAAAAATTGGGAATTAAGCACAACAAACAAAATCTATATTAATAGTTGAAAAGTTTGTATGTTTTTATGTTTATAAGAGGTAATATCTGGAACTGCTGGTCCGGTTTTAGAAATTTGTTCAACCATATGAAGACTGGAACCTCCGAACGGACGTAGGCTATATCTGTACTTTGGGTAACCGCGTATGGCTTAAAATAAAATTTTTTAGGAGAGCGGAAAAAACCTTCTAGATCGAACTATGGGCTAGGTATTGGAATTTTTGAAATTGGCCATAACGAAAAAAATTGGAATTGGTCCATATTTTTTCAGAAATCTTAAGAACCATGTAAAGAGCGTTTAAAATTAAGCAATGTTATATCAACATCTCATAATCGAAAAAAATGGACATACGCGGTTACCCATGGCTCCACTTAAGTGCTTAGGATAAGGTCCAGGGGTGCTAAGCCTCCTCAGAAAAAATTAATTATCGTTTTAGAAGAGATCTATTAAATCAATAGTTTCCGTACTCAATAGAAAAACAAAGCTATTTTAACGTTGGTACGCTGTTCACCCTCCATTCAGCCTCCACTCTATCCGTCCACTGGACCCTCCCCTGATCAAATGCGAAAATTACTTTTGCTTTTGCTATGGTTTATCAGCTAAATAGCTGAACCGATTTTGATGGAATTGAAAATATTGGCTTTTTACGTTTTTAAACTAGAAAAAGGAGGGATACATAGGAAGAATTACTGCCTCTCCGAAAATATCTGACCAATTTTTATGAAATTTGAATAATAGATAGATTAGCGTAAATAATACACACATGGTTTATATTTTTTTCAAAACTAGGAATATGAAGGGACAGATGGGCATCAGAAACTATCCTACCGATTTTGATCAAATTTAAAGCACTTGTAGATCTATTTACATACAATATAAGCTTTATATTTTTTTAAAGCCTTGGATCAATAGAAGACAGAAAAGCAATTTCTGCCTATCCGACTTTATCCAACCGATTTTAAATTACAATTAAATCTGGGCGGGCAACGCCGCGGCCACGGCTAGTACATATCGCTCTTGATCAACAAGAGTGTATTAACTCCAAATTTTTTTTTTTTTTGTTTATTTTTGGAAAAAAAAATCGACACGTAATATTCATATCTAACCGCTGTTAAAATATCGTGCTATTTTCTCTACTTTTTGGTAATGAAAAGGTTGCTTTAAAAATTTTTTTTCATATGCCTTTAATGTTAAACTAATAATTGTTTTGCTTCAACAGAAAATTTTTTAATATTGAGTTAATACTAGGGTATTCACTTACCGAGGTTTTGGGTTAATCGGTTAATAATCGGTTAATTTTGTTTTTTTTTTTTTGATTAAGTAATTTCAATGTATAAAAATGCATAAATTATTTGTTATTATTAGTAAAAAAAAACCAAAAACATAACAAATATGTATTAACAATTCTTGAACTAAAATAAGCAAACAGAAGAATAATTAATAATACGAGTATGCAATACAAATTTTTTAATTAATACATATAATACATATAATGTATTTATCGTAGATGTTCGAGAAATCAAGAGCAACGTGTAATACAGAATATCTGATTTCTCAGTCCTCTTCCTGGATTTTCCTGTTTTAATTTTTAAAATTTTTTCAGACTTCGCATTTATCTTATAAAATAATCTTTTATACAAATAATTTGCCTTAAATGTTTACGATTTTAGCGTTTATTTTCTTTAGTTTTGATTAAATTTGACTTTGAAAATTTTTTTTTATTTATCGTAGATGTTCGAGAAATCAAGAGCAACCTGTAATACAGAATATCTGATTTCTCAGTCCTCTTCCTGGATTTTCCTGTTTTAATTTTTAAAATTTTTTCAGACTTCGCATTTAGGCGCGATTCAATTTTATATGACTAGAACTACAACTAATAAAAATGTAAGACTTTCTAATGATTGGCCTTTAATTTGCCATAGGTCCTATATAAAGCGTACTTTTGGAATACTCGAACACTTCAATACGTCTAAAACTGTAACTAATAAAAATATGTACTAAAGCATTAGTTTGTGACAGCGGTTGGAGTCGGAGCTAGAACTATTTTTTGACGACTTCACAGCCCTGATTATAACATTTTGTATTAATTATGTAATTTGGTTTATTATTGCCATATTTGTACTTACAAAAAGTAGGTACCAATTATATTTCTGAATTTGAATTTTAACGGTTAAATTAATTTATTACTCGCTTAATTTGGTTAAACGTCAAAAATATCCCTTTGCTATATAAAAATTATTTTGTTTTTTTAACGTTAAGTGCGACAAGCATTTAAAATTTAACTTCACTTGTTTGTTAACCATCAACCAAAGCAGTGAGCAATCCCTCCAAACAATTCATTGTGGTTTGTTTATTGCCCTAATATTTGGAATACCAATCTATACAACCCCTCCCAGTCGTCAGCTGTTTTACCCTGGTACTACCCTGCCCACATAAACAAAAATTGGAAGGGTAGAATTTTCTAAAGACTACTGACTAGGGTATTCAGTTCATCGAGCTTTTGCTTTAATCGGTTAATCGCTCGATTAATTAACCGAGATTTTGGTTTAATCGGTTAATAATCGGTTAATTTTATAATTGCTCGGTTTACCGATTTATAAACCTTTTTTATAAATTAAGTCATTTCAATAAATAAAAATGCATAAATTATTTATTATTTAGAGTTTATTAGTAAAAACAACAATAACCTAACAAACATAACAATTCTTGAACTATAACGAGCAAACAAGAGAATAATCCATTAATATGTAATACATATTTTTGATATACATACATTAAAAAATAAGCTGTGAGATAATTTGATTAGTTATTTCAATAGTTTAAGGACCCCTTAAAAAATAATCTTTTAGAAAAATAATTTGGCTTAAATGTTAAGGATTGAAGCGATTTTTCTCTTTATTTTCTTACTTAACGTAGATGTTGGAGAAATCGAAAGCAACCCATAATACAGAATATTTAATTTCTCAGTCTTTTTCCTGGATTTCTCTAAACGTATAGAGTCTTGTTTTAATTTTTTTTTTAATTTTAATTCTTCTAATTGTTTCGGCTAATTATGTTAAAAGATTGATAGAACTCCTTCTTTGTTTGTATATGAGACGATACAAATAATAAAAAACTCGAAAAAAATATGTTAAAATTCTACAAAAAAATTAAAAATTTTGTTGCGTCAGTTAATCGGTTAATCGACTGAAATTAACCGGTTTAATCGTTAATAGAAAATAACCAATTTTAAATTAGCCGATCATTTAATCGGGTTGTAATTAATCGGTTAACCGATTAACGGTAAACCGAATGAATACGCTACTACTGCCATAGGTCAATCCACGTCAGTTTTTTGCAAAACTCCCCTTTGTTTTGTTCATCGGGTTTGCCGGTCTTTTTTTAGTTTTCTTCTTCGAGGACATAATTTAAAAGAAAAATGTCCAAGCTTTAGTTTTGTGAGTAAAAACAAGAAGTTTTTGCAATGCATTTGATTGTTTAGGTACCCTACATTACAATTTTTCGTAATTTTTCCATAAGTTTTATAAATAACGCTTTATAACTTTTAAAATTTAAATGAAAATTAAAACAAATAACAATGCAGTTTGAAAGATCAATTAATTCTTAAAACAGTGATGGTCAGGACCGGAAGCATTCTGGATAATCAATTTTCCCGGTTAATTGAGTAGTTTTTTAATACGTATTTTTTTATTAATAAAAACAAATAATATTGTTGTATGTACATATCCGTATTTTTGTAACAGAATTCTAACACACACATTGTTTTTAGAGTGTTGATTAATTATCTTAACTTTGCCGTCAATAGTTAAGACTTTTCTTTGTCTTTTTACCGCTGATAAGGATGCCATTGCAAAAAAAAAAAACACTAACAATCCGCACTTCACAAATTTCTAAATGAAACTAAATTACCCACGAATATATCTATGCTTCTGACCCATTGTATGCATCGTATGGGATTCCCCTTTTTGTTTTATTCACATTGTGCTTGATTGTTAAAAATAATTGAAAAAAAATTATGCTTGTAAACCTGGATAATAGAGATTATCACGGTCAATCGATGCAAAAATTTGAAATCGTGAAAAAATATTTTCTTTTCTCTTTTCCGGATAATTGATGTTGCCGGTTAATCGAAGCACGAATAATCGAGGCCTCACTGTAATTTAGAAACAATTTTTTTTATTAGTTTACATCACTCATACCCAACATACAAATAAAAATCAAACGTTTTGTTTTGCTTTGTTTAAAAATCATTTATTGGGGTTCTTACGATTTAGTTCTATGGCCTGCAGTAAGTTCTGATAATCAGTTTCAGACGTTGTGACATTGATGTAAGTGCCCAGCGAGAAAATAAGGAATTGATTATATAAATAACTAAGAAAATAATAAGGTGATTCACAAGGTGTGCTATCAAGTCATATCGGCATAATGTCCTAAATAATATTTTACAATTGTTTAAAACAAATATTGTTGTGTTTCAAACAATATAAAAATGTTAATGCTGTGCTCATTGATTCGTCATAACTGTACAGAAGTAATTGATTACCAAGTGTATTCCCATATTTGCGGAACAAGGAATGTATTGTTTCTGTTCGTAACAATTATTCGTGTTTTTTCCTCTCTTCGTCAACGTTATCCGTAATTAATTATTTTTTAATTCATTCGCTGTATACATTAAAATGATTTATTACAATCCTAGGTCATGTTCTGTGTTACGAGTAATGGGTTCTGGAATCAAATATTAAACAAGATATGTATAACATTCTCGATTCCTATTGATTACATTTTCCTGCTGGTGTTAGCCATTGATGTACGTGTTGATTAGCTTGTGGCTGGATCAGGTTTTAAGTCTCTTAATATTCAAAAGCAGAACACATCACTACAAATGAAAATTTTCATCGCACTTCAGCAAAGGTAAGAGTTCATTGACAAGTCCAAATTTTCCGACTGTATAAGCCACAAAATAATTGAAAAAATTATCCTGGAACCAATACGTGAAGATTTGAGTAATTTTATTAAAGGCCAGTTTCAAAAGGAGGGCCCATTTTCAATATGTTATTCATGGAAAAATATACGATAACAAAATTTTTTAAACTTTAGTTCGATCATGTAAAAATTTTTAATCGGTCTATAGAGAGCAGATTATATTTGCTTGAGAATCAGACAAAAGCTGAAATGTTATTTAGGCAATAGATTTACGTCTAAGAAGTTAAAAGGAAACATCTAGAAAATATGTATTATAAATGGGCATAAATTAACTGTTAATATTAAAAAATTATTGAAATGGTTTCTTTTTTTACATATTAGTATTAGGCTTTTGGCTAAAACCGAAAGCTGGTAAGTCAACTAAATTAGACTTAAATATGTATTAATAACAAGCTGTTAAAACAAGGCATTGCACGGGGCCAAACTATAATGGACTTTTAAGGGGCCTGTACACGGTCTAGCATTTCGCATGAAACGCTACGGTAGTATTAGTGAAATTGTGTTTGTATATGTGATACCAACGATCCCAGCGGTAAAACTCAGAAGACCTTCTTACTTCAGGCCTTATTAAAGGCCTGCTTTTTTGATTCAATTATCATTCTAATCTAATTGATAAAGAAGTCCTCATAAAGGGCCTCGGCTCTTTTGTATAAAATATAAGATACATATTCCACACTCGCTTCTATGAGAAGGGAGAAAAGAAGGAGTAGCATTTTTGTTTTGTTTTTTGTCAAAGCAAAAGTAAAAGAACTATTATTTTTTATCCAGGTGCCATTCTTATGTACCTGGCAAAGAAGCGCGAGCGGAAAGCCTTCCCCGCAATGAGAACGTGTGTAAAAACATATGAGTATGGAATGGAGCGAGCAGGCCTTGTACATCCAAAAGAAGGAGTACAGAGGCCCTACAGAAGGCATTCGTACTCCTTCTTTTTCCCACTTGGATGCTGCATGGAAAATAAAAAAATTTAGAAATGACGGCGAATATTACGTCCAGCACACACACATGAGTGGGTTTGCCTGCAAGGCAATCATGTTGACCGTGTACAGACCCCTTTATATATAATCATGAAATTATTTTTTATTTTGTAAAACTATTATGGCAAGAAAGCCCAAATATGAATTAAGATATTGTCAATAGTTTAATTCTCTCCTATATTGATTATATTTGATCCAACGTATTCCAGTCGCTTTATACGTTTTTATAAAACTTAACTTATTTATTTGTTAAAAAAAAAAATTCTTGTCTTTTGCTCTTTTTATCCCTTTTTTCCATTATGGAACTTTTTCTCTAAAGATTTTTATTACATCGTACTTGTTTAACAACCACTGTATTACCTCAATATTTAAACATTTTCTGTAGAAGCAAAGCAATTTTTAATTTTATATTAAAGTCATATGAAAAATAATTTTTAAAGCAACCTTTTCATTACCAAATAGTAGAAAAAATAGCAGAAAATACAGCGGTTAAATATGAATATTACGTGTCGATTTTTTCCAAAAAGGGAATTAATAAAAAATTTTGAGTTAATACACTATTGTTAAACAAGAGCGATATGTCGCTTCGTATTCGTATTAGGACTGCATTGCATTATTTTACACTTCACCACAGGTGGAAAAGGGTCGTTTTAATATAAGTTTGTAATTCCGTTTGAATTCTCTAAAATATTGATGTTACGCCCTATACAATATATATATTTTGAATACTTGTGAGTAGCAGAGTTGTTAAGTCGATGTCCGCCTGTCAGTTTGTCTGTCCGTGTGTATGTTGAAATGGGCTATCCGAATACCCCAGAAATGATGCGGACTAGATTTTTATATATTTATATAAAACATAGTTCGGCATAGGTTGCTATTAAAATTCAACCATTTCGGTCCATAATTGGTTGAGATACAAGAAAAACCCACGACTGCCTCTAATTTTAACCCAAAACCTTTAAATTAAGCGTTTTATCTTTTTAACCTAAATTTGGGCTAAAGTCTTCCCTGAGAAAAATATCGTTTCAAAATTAAGGATTCTAATCGTACCGTACTTTTTATATAACCGGAAATTTTTGTATTTCTGAGAGATTTTTAACGTTTTATGCAAATAATAATATGTACACATCAGAGCTGTAAAACGGCAATCAATTAGGACTAAAATCAAAAAGATTTCAATCAAACTGATTTTATTCTTTGATTTTAAAATAATTTCAATTTGCAATAATTGCAATCACATAATTACAATACTTTGTGATTGCAATCATTTTAAAATATTTTTTTTTTAGAAATCGTTAAAGCAATCAATTTAATTACAATCAATTCGATTGCAATCAAATTTAAATCATGTGATTTAAATTCCTCTGATCTCAACTATAGTGAAAGTATAATGAAATAATATGTTTACACTTGGAATCTAGTGGTTGCAAACAAAATTTGACATTAATAAAATTTCTCTATGACGTGCTAAATTCCCAATTTTTATATTGATAAATACACTAAAATTTATTGTTGAGGCAAAGCTAGTTTATATGCGCATTTCACTGGTTGCTTAGGCCAGATCGGCAGGAAACCTTTTTCCAAAGACTTTGACATTCTTGGCAATTTAAATAATC
Source organism: Pollenia amentaria (assembly GCA_943735925.1). NCBI lineage: Eukaryota > Metazoa > Arthropoda > Insecta > Diptera > Polleniidae > Pollenia > Pollenia amentaria. The sequence continues at coordinate 126,030,434 of OX031007.1, forward strand.
AGAGTGAGCATTATTTCTAGAATGCAACTCCTTGCATTTGAAGAAAAAGAAGATTTTGATTCCGATTTTAGTTTGATTGCAATTACATGATTTGCTTAAAATTAAAGTATTCCAATCAAATCGATTGGCAATAAAATGGCTTGCAATCAACAAATATATGAATTGATTTAAAATAATTGATTGCTTTCAAAAATGGAAAATTGCAAATTTTTCGATTTCTGATGCAATTTAAAAATTAGCAATCATTAACGAGAAACCATGAGATTGCAATCTTTTACAGTTCTGAAACATAAAAAAAGATTTATTTACTGCCAGGCCCACGATGTCGACAAGAACATATCTTTCGCTTATTTATATTGAAAACAATAATAAAAATTTTAAATTTGTTTTTGTTTTCAATATAAATATACGAAACAAACGTTCTGGTCAGCATTGTGGGCCAGGCAGTTAATATTGTTTCTAGATTTTTTGAAGCGGAGTTTGGTGTTGTATGTAGAGTGTTTGGCATGCGATATTCAAAAAAATTAACATTTTGTAAATCACAAAATTTTTTTTTTTTGAAAATTCCGGTAAGTTTTTCTTGGGTACAAATTCTGGACAAAATTTTCAATGAAATTTATTGATTTTAACTTTTTTTCTTGTTATAAGCACCACCGAAAAAAATTTAAAATTGTAAATAAAAATTTTTATTACAGATTTATTTTTGCGAGCGTAAATTAAACGATTAAAACTAAAAGTTTAGTATTATTCTATTAAACGAGGTTGATCAAGAAACACTTTAGATTTGAAAACAAGATCTCTACTCATTCAGTCATTAAAATAGAATCGAGAAATCAAGAACGTAATGCAACGCAAGTGGCTGCTGTGTTTACTACTGATTGTTCAAATGTGGACAATTGGCAGATGTAAGAGGTAAAGCAATTCTAAAATTAATTCAAAATAAAAAAATTAATAATAATAATAAATAAATATATTTGGGTTGTTCACGGAAGGCGGATTATCTGGTTATATGGTTATTTAGTTATATTAACAACAACAAAATACATTTATTTAATTTTTTTTTAAATATATTTTGTTGCAAAGTTTGTAAGAGTTTTTATTAAAAACTTTTTAATCTTGCAAATTTTTCGAATATAACTTTAAGTAATTTTTTTTTATAATTTTCATTTTCAGTTACTATTCTGTGCTTGCACCTGGTACACTCTTATCAAACCGCAACTACACTGTTTGTATAACCCTACATGAAGCTGATGGACCTGTTGTCATACGTGTGGGTCTCTTAAGAAAAACTTCTACATTTTTCACTTTTCAAGATGTGTCTCTCCAGCCATTTCAAACGAAATCTGTAGATTTTGTTTTGCCGAAATTGAGTACCGACGATAAATACGAATTGGTTGCAAAAGGAATTCAAGGTTTGAATTTTGAAAACTCTACTGAGCTTTTAGTTGCTGACCGGAGCAGTCTGAAGATCTACATCGAAACCAGCAAAGGCATTTTCAAACCGGGGGATTTAGTACAGTTTCGTGTGATTATTTTAAATGAACATTTAAAACCAGCAAAATTAATTGAACCCGTAGCAGTACAGATTTTAGTAAGATTAATATATGTATATATGATATATAAATAAATATATTTATTTATTTATTTTTTATTTTTCCAGGATGCCAACGATCACCGTGTTAAACAGTTCAAAAACATTAAACTTATTAAAGGTATATTCTCCGGAAATATTCAACTCTCTGAACAACCTAATTTGGGTTTTTGGAAAATCCTAGTTCTAGTTAGTGGAAAATATGATCTCAGAGAATTAAAACCATTTGAAGTGGAAAAATATGTTTTGCCCAAGTTTAGTGTTCACATAGACACTGTAGACGACTTTGTGTATGAGGATCTTATACTTCCCGTTACAGTCTATGGAAAATATGTATACGGCAAATACGTCGAAGGAAAAGTCGTAGCCAAAATAATGATATTGAAACATGTATTTGAAACGCAAACGCAAGATATTGATGAGTATAAGGCAAAATTTGAATTTAACGTAACCAAATATATACGATTCTCAATCGATCAGCCCGATTTTAATCTTGAAGTAACACTAGTCGAGAAATATTCAAATATTTCATTAAGTTCTAAGAAAAAAATAAACTATCATATGCAGAGATACAAAATTGTGGTACCAATCGAAGATATTGAATTTCGCCACAATCGTCCTTATTTAATTAAAGCCAAAGTCCGTTATTTAAATGATACTGAAGTTAGTGACAGCACCATGCCTATTTTTATGAAACATGCTGGCAAACAATATCAGTCCTTGCTAGATGATCATGGCGAGGCGAGTTTTACATTTGACTATGAAAAGGATAAAAGTAATACATTTATCTACCAAAAAACTTCCTTTTATTTGCCCAACATATTTTTTGCCGATCAACAAAATAATAATTCCATGTGCAATCTTGTTATAAAGACAGGAAAGTAAGTCGTCGTCAAGACTTGCAAGTTTTGTTGCAGCAATTTTTTAATATTCTGCTTTGAAATTGTAGTAGTGTCCAGATTATGAAATCATAGTTTTGCAATTTTTGTATCTTCATCTTGTCTTTCCTCTTCTCCTTTTTATATTTAATATATAAATACAAATACACCTACAGCCAACTTCAAGTTAAAAAGTGTGAGAATAAAAAAACAAAACAGAATTGCAGAGTAAATGAAACTGAGTACTCCCTCCCCTATCTCCTCACCCCTCTCACCAATAAATTCAATAACTGGTGCAACAAAAATTGCAAGTCTGGACGATGACAAGGTTTAAGTTATTTAAAATAAGATTTAATAAAAAAATGTGTTTTCAATTTTATTTTAGAATCCAATTGGGTAAAGTTGTGGAAGTAGAAGTGTCTTCAAAGTCATACATTCCTTATTTGGTTTATTTCTTAACGGGTCATAGCAACATTATCTACACGAAGTATATTCAACCGGAAACAGTTCAAAATTCTTACATCATACAAATTGTTCCAACTATTGAAATGGTACCTACAACTAGACTTTGCGTTCATTACATTGTCTGGGGCCAGATTAATTATTGTGAAATTAAAATTAGTTTTCCTGATGAATTTGAAAATAAGGTAAGTTCAAGTTTACACACGCAGAGAAAAGACCTTTTTTAATATGGCCATCTCCAGAAGAACTATTTTTAACGAAAATGTTTAAGCATATTATGGATAAATTTAACTACGTTATTGTCACTGACAACCATGTTATGGTTAAATTGAAAGCCACAACATGTTTTTTAACATGTTTTTTAAATATGACAATAATTTGCTAGCCACTAATAATTACACTGTGCTAGAAATTGACACTTTTTTGAGACAAGCTGGGCACCTGGCGTTTAAACTTGATTCGGGTACGCTGAATCCAGTGCTACTGGCCGTTTCTTTAGGTTAGCTCTGGTTATATACCGTTATTTCGAAAATGGAGGAGGTTGCACAACATATGTTCGCGTAACTCAAAAACGGTTCAGTTTATTGAACAAACTCAAAAATCGAAATTCAATAAAATTTTCTTTAATCAAGGTTAAACTTTTTTCTCATATGCGTAGTCGTATTAGAAACATAACTTTTTTTTGACACAAAAAAAAAACAATTTTTTAGCAGCATTTTGAAATTATTTGTTTTTTAAAAATGCATAAAAAAAGGGAAAGTGCAGCTATACTAAGTTGCAAATAAAACAAGCCATAAGTGATTAAAATCTGTTAACAACTTTTGATTCTATTCACAAAAGCCGAAAAATTTTAATTAATTTAAACATTTCATAAAACGCAATATTTGTATGGGAGCCCCCCTAAGAAGTGGAGATAAATGACAAGTATGTCTTGTGAAAATATTAAGGACAGAAAACTAATTGAGGTCGGTCATACATTTTATCCCACGAGGGGCGACTCCTGGGAATTTATGGCACTTTTCTTCAATAAATTTATAGTCTGTATTGAACATTATGTATGGGAGCACCCTTAAGGAATGGAGATAGCTGGTAGGTATGTTAGAAATAAATAATTATGATGTAAAATAAAGTGGGGTTGGTCATAGGTGCATCCTAGCACTGCAGGGACCAAATTAAAGAATTTCAACCATACAAATATGGCGGTTTAATAAAAAATCTAAAATTTGGCCCCTCAATAAACTAAACCGTTTTTGAGTTATGCGAATATATATTGTGCAACCTCTTCCATTTTCGAAATAACGTTATATCTCGAAAACAGGAGCTGTCCTTAAAAAAACGGTAAATACCACTCGATTCAGCGTGCCAGAATTAGGTTAAAACGCCAGGTCGGTCCCCCGCTTGGCTGTTTTTTCGACTAGCACAGTGTTATTAGACAAACTAATCAGGTAATCGTGCTATTTTCCTTAATCTTATCCAACTGATATTGCTGAATTTGAAGAGCAAAGTTCTTGAAACTGCGTTTGATAGAAATATAGAACAGTCTTCAGGAAACCCATTTGAATAACCACAAACGGCAAATGGGCATATTTAGACCTCTCCTATTCAGAAGGATCCAGAAAGTATAAATTTTATAGCGTCAAGATAAATATTGAAGAAATAACAACGGATAGTATAAGCCCAAACTGCCGGAATAAACCTCTTGAACTAAATATGTAACGATACGTCTATTTGCCGATACGATATTTAAAAAGAACTATCGGCGATATCGATAACGATACGAATATTGAAATTGAATTTATGTTAAATTTAACAAAACTCAAGTTTTATATTATAAAAAAATTACAGTGTTAATATTTATAATTGATATAGATAAGATCCATATTTATATGGAAACATAAGCTATGCATTTTTTAAAAAATAGGACCACGAGGGGAGATAGGGGGCAATTTCCGTCTCTCCGAAACTATGGAACAGATTTTAATGAAATTTAAAACATGGATAGATCCCTATTCATATAGCCATACACCCTCTTACATTTGTCTTTAAATACTGTGGTGTAGGGTATCATATGGCTTGACCGACTATACTTTCTTGCATGTTTGTTTATTATTAATGAAGAGTAATAAAACTGCATACTCTACTTTAGTTTTCGAAAAACTTACGTTCTTACATTAAGCTCAAAAGTTTATGCGTGTATTTAAACTTGAATCCTGTAGCTCGTTTCTGTATTTCTCGCATCGCAAATTTTCTCATATTAAGTGTGAAACAAAAAATTCCATCGTTTCTCGATTTGTGAGAAAAAAGTGTTTCTGTATTTAAATGCGAGAACAGACAACACAGATTCTGTTTTAACTGGAATACTTCCAGTCATTAAGTGTCAAATGCAAGCGAAACGTCAACGAAAGAAATATATATAATAAAAATAAGGCTGCCAGATTTAAAGATTTATCGACATTTTGACGATTTTTTTTGTTCCAAAATTGGCAAAGTGACAATTTGCTGATTTTTTTCTAGTGACGATTCAGTCTTTGAAATAAAACAATTTTAAATAGTTTTATATGTTTGTGTATTAGGCACCACAGAAAACCGATATCTTTAAAAACAAGGCAGATTAAAAAATGTATCGGCAAAAGCAAAATTTCGAACGGAAACTGTTTAATTTTTATTTGCTTGGATTATTTAATACATTTGTTTGTGTGATCAAAAGATTAAACTATTACCCCATTTTTCAGTCAATGCACTTTAGGAAATTTTTGCCTTTTACTTTGTCCAAAAGTGTTTATTTTATTTCAATATGATATTTTGTCACTCCTTTGTGTGATTTCTGCAGGGAAAAATAACAATCTGAAATTTTAAACTCTTATCGGATTAAGGAAAATAAAATAAATAATTTTATTTAAATAGACCTCAAGCTTATGTATGTATAAAATATGTATTTTACCCATGAACTTAATGTTTTTTTTTTTGATTATGTGTTTATATGATAAAAATTTGTGATTATATGATAAAAATCGAACCAAATTCGTCAAAAATAATTTTAAATTGTCCGAAAAGAATAGACGATTTTTTATTTTTTCTTATGATATTGACGTTTTTTTCAACAAATTATCTGGCAGCCCTGCATAAAACAAACACAATGAAAGGCCAAAAAAATTTAAATAACAAAATATAACAATTGTGTTTTATATACTTATTTTCATCATTTAAATTCTTTCTTTTAAAATAAAATAAAATAATACACATTCTTGTGTACATACATACATAATTTGGGCTCCATTTTTTTAAATTTTGTTTTCTCGCATCAATTTCAAATATGACTTATTTTTACAGTTCTTGTGAGAAACTTTTTGCAAAATATTGTTACAGAAACACTTGTTCTCACATCCTTCCAATAATTGCTGGAAAATTATTTAAATGACAGATAATTCTCGCAAAGTAAAAGTACAGAAACACTTATGTGAGAAAAACCATTTTTTGTTTCATATTGCACTGTTTTTGTCATAATTCACTTGTTTCATGCGGGAAATTTTACGATGCGAGAAATACAGAAACGGGCTACTGGATCCCACTATCGGGTCAAATAGTACAATCTGTGACGATTTTTATCGTGCCATATGGCCGCACATTTTAAAACATTGCACTATTTATTCTTGGGTGGTCCCATTATCGTCGCACGTTGTGACAATTTTTTTCGGTTCATACCGGCCAAAACTTAATTGCGATAATAATCGGCACATGAAGGTCACACTATGATGCTATTTGGGAATGGGCTAGCCCGATTTAAAATTCGGAAAAACAGTTGAATAAAAAAAAAACAGTACAATCAAGGAAAGAACAGTATATATTTTTTTGAAGAAAACGTATGTAACTATTTATTAAAATTTTTAAATATTTTAAACTTTTGATTCAATATGTAACAACAATAATATAAAGAGATACACTTGAAAAGTAAGGAAAAGTTTTAAATTTTATATACGAAAGGACACTATTTGCGTTTATAAAGCAAACGTCACAAAAGAAGCACATTGCCATATTTCATGTTCCTATCAGAGTATGCAGGTTTGGGATTTCCCCCAAATTTAGGGGGTTTTATTTAATTTAGGGGCAAATCTAGGGGGTACAAATTGTTAGGGGGAACATTTGGGGCACATAAATTTATATAAAATTATTACCTGACAGCACTGTTTCCAATGTATAATGTTTACATTTATTAATACCAATTTCACAAAGTTCAGCTATAATTAAATATGCATTACTAAAACTGCCAGTTAACAATAGGGTTTGCTTTATTGTTTTTGTATTGTATTGTAAAATATGTATTATGATATTATGACAATATGACTTGATAACAAACCATTTGAAACACCAAAATATGTATTACTTTAACAAGGGGGTTTATTAATATCTCTGTTTTTGTAGACTAAACCAAAAAAAAAGTACAAAAATCGTTACAAAGGGCGTGTGTGAAACGGTAGCAAAGTACTCATAAAAGTACAATTTTGACACTGTTGAGGTGAATACAATTTCACTAGCCCAGGGGGCTAGCATAAATTTTGGCATAAGCGTAGAAATTTTTTACAACCACATAATTATCAGACACAATCCCAGGTCATGTAGCTTAAAGTCGCCTCTTGAGTTTAAATCGCCGACTCTTTTTTTAGTCAAACTTTTCTTTTTAGCCGTCTTGCGTATTTATATAAGCATTTTTAAGATCAAAAATAGTTATGTTCATATTTAATTTTTTTTATAAATAACGTGTTTGTTATTATAATTTGTGCATGTTGACATCAGGGTCTAATATAAGTAAAATAGTTTTTTTTAAATAAATTTAAAATTTAGTAATAGATTACAGAACGCTCATTACATTTACAATACGAGCATTTTGTTATATTGCAAAAGAAATCTTATGTAAGTGTAATTGGAAGAAACCAATCACAATAACATGGAAATATATTCGATTGAGAGGGAATCTAAATTAAAAAAAAAAGGATAAATAAGATTCGTTTGATCATTAATCCCATAATCAGCTAATTAGGATTTGGGTTACCTAAAACGCGCAATTCGCGAAGGTTTAAAAAAAATATAATAAAAATGAGAAATTTCCTAAAAGTTAAAAAAGCATAAAATATCTGTTTATGGTTCCAACGTCAAAAATTAAAACAAAAATTTAAAAATTTTGAAAAAGGGAAATGTGCAACCTAGAAAAGTTCTTCAAAATTTGTTCACAGTTGCAACCTGCTAGCAAATCATATTAAAAGTAAGCGCGAATTCTGAAAATTGGTTTATAAATTATGGAGAAGCTCAAAAATAAAATTACCGGACAGACAAATTGTCCGTCTTATTTCCAACATATTTGTAAGCACAATCTGTTGACACGCCCTATTAAAATGCAAAAAAAATCGGTTAAGAAATGACGGAGTTATGCGGTAACAAACATTAAAAAAACTTCCTTTTTGAAGTCGGGTTAAAATATATTTATATTAACAACAAATACATATATTTAAAATAATTACAAATTGTAATAGATCATTTTTACATTTTGAATAACTAATTCTTATGTCAGGTGATCCACTACCGGCTACTTTTTGCAGAACCGCCGCGGCCAAAAATTTGCCGACTTAGAATTCTGTTAAGAAGTGTCAGAAACAATTGTTCTTTGCTTTATGTCAAAATCTTACGTTGTCAAAAATGTTATAATTTCACACAGCACAAACATGAAATTTTTCTACCACAGACAAATTTTATTTCACCATAGAACTTTGCTACCGTTTTACACACACCCAAAGTGTAAAAATAGTACATTTGCGTACTGTTTTGGGTGTTGCATAAAACAGTACAATTGAAAAAATCAGTACTTGTACTGCTAAAAAACAGTAAATAGCACCCCTATTTGGGCAAATTAAATTATATGTTTTGGTTTGCTTGCTTGTTGGCAATGTTGGAATGGATTACTCTCAAAAACAGAAACCTGCTGTGGCCATATATAAATTTTAAATAATATATTAATATATAATAATAAAAAGGCATTCAATTTTAATAAAAATTACTGCACATTGTATTTGGTTTTATAATTGAAGCAAAGCCGCGAATAACGTTGTAAAAGCCACTTTTTGCAGATTAGCGTTAACATTACTCTCTTACACTGTTTAAACGTCAATTCACCCAAATTTATGCAACTTAACGCCATCAAAATGCGATACAAAGAGTCAGCCAGTGGAAGAACGTTGTAAGTTACTAACAAAATGATACAAACGAACTGGTTTTTCTAGGTGGAATAATGTTCTAAAAGCCGCTTGCGTAGTGGAAAAACGTTTTAAATGACATCTCGATTGTGGATATGAAACGTTTTTCTACTAAAACAAAGAATATAAACTGTAATTAAGCATGTTATTTAAAATTCGATTTACTTGATATTTTGCATAAAAGGTTTATTGTCATTATTTATGATAATCTAAAAAAAATTAAAAAATTAATAATCCTGACTTCTAAAAACGTTTTTTTGCTCTCCTGAAAAATATTTATTTTGTAACTTACAACGTTATTCGCGGCTGTGCTTCAATTGTTGTTTTGTAAACAGATGTTTAAAAACCAGGGATGGCAACATCGTTACAACTGCAATGTTTTGGTAAAAGCGACTAATTTCCCTTCAAATGTACAATTGTACTATTTTATATTTAAATATATATGAATTATAGAAAAAACAAATGTATTTTTGCTCAAAATTAAGCACAAAAAACTAAAATTTTAGTAGCCAGTTGGTGCAAATCCAAAATTTCGTATTGCTATTCCTTGTATCGGCGCTGATTGTCGACTGTGATCGGCGCACCAATGACCGATAAAAATCGGTGCATACTTAACAATTTGATTGCTCTACATTGTGCAAAAGAGTGTTCACATTATCGGCGCAACAAGGTTAATTTTGATTGTCCGCAGTCAGAACAATTTCGTCACAGATTGTCGCATTTTACATTTTGTCGCACCATCGGCACATGAAATACGACAAAAAAGGTACTTTGCGCTGATAGTGGGATCTTAGCTTTAATCACCGACTGTAGTTTTTTTAAGACATTTCATTCTTATAACTCCAATATACATATATAATTTAGAGAACCGGCACAGCCGAATCACAAATTTCTAAAAAAAACTTTTGTAATTTTTTTTATTAGGTAACTCTATCTACACCGAATATAACAGTTCAACCCGGACAAGATGTAATACTTAACATTCATGCACAGCCGCAATCTCGTGTTGGTCTATTAGCTATAGATCTTAGTGCTCATTTATTAAACTCTAATTACAGCCTCGATAAAAGCACTATCATGAAAAATTTGCTTCACGACCAGACATACTCTCCCTTGTTCAGTGATAATATAAAACTTGAAAGTGGTCTGATATTATTTACGAATGCAGATGTGGTAAATATTATTCCCACAAGTGAGTTAAACAAAAAAAAATTATTTTTATTGTTCAGAATATTTAAAACTGGACATTTAGAATGTAATCTACATTTTCGCTAATATACATAATTATATTTTTTTTTTATTAGCATTTTCGGGGATTCTACGACAAATTATAACAGGTCGCAGCGCTAATTCTGAAAATATAGAAACACAAGTCCGAACAAAATTTCCGGAAACCTGGATTTTCAAGGAAATTGATATGTAAGCTAAAATTTTTTAACTCTGTCAAACTCAAAACTCATGTTTAAACTTTTCACTTAAATTTCAGACTTGATGAAAATACTAGCTTAAGTTTTACTATTCCCGATACAATTACAACTTGGCTGGTAACTGCTATCAGTAGTAATGAGAGAACCGGTTTTGGTATAACAGACGAATCGCTTAATATACTGGTATTCAGGCCCTTTTTCATTAGTACAAATTTACCTTATTCGATCAAGCGGGGAGAAACTGTAGCTATTTCCCTGACAATTTTCAATTATTATGAACAAAGTTTAAAGTGCCAAATCACTATGTCCAATACAGATGGGGAATTTCAATTCGTAGATGAAGAAAATAGTGTTGCAAATTTAACACAAGCCATACGATATGCTACTATTTTGGCCAACAGTGGTTCAGCGGTTACATTTTTAATTAAGCCCCTTAAATTGGGACAAATTAATATACGCCTAACAGCCATAAGTCCCATAGCCATTGATAGCATTCATAGAAAACTCAAAGTGGACTCTGAAGGCATTTTAATTAATGACAATCAGGAAGTGTACTTAAGTCTCAAAACAGGAACGTCTGAAAAGTCTGTATTTCTAGCTGCAATACCCAAAAATATAGTGCCCGAATCAGAGTTTCTACGACTGTCAATAGGGGGGGATATGTTAGTGCCATCTTTAGAGAATCTTAACCATCTGGTGCTCTTACCCACTGGTTGCGGTGAACAAAATATGATTAATTTTGCTCCAAACATTTTGGTTCTGGACTATTTAAAATCGATTGGTAAATGGCATGAATTTTCTGACTTAATTGTTAAAGCTTTAGAATTTATTGAAACTGGTTATCAAAAGGAGTTGACATATCGTCATCCAACGGGCGGTTATAGTGTTTTCGGACCCGGTGAAATAGAAAGCACTTGGTTAACTGCCTATGTTGTGCGATTTTTCATTAAGGCTATAAAATATGTGTCAGTGGAACCAGAAATAATAACGAGCGGGTTAGATTTCTTGGCCAACCAGCAGTTAAATAGCGGAGAATTTCCTAATACCGGGCATTTGTTTTATCCAGCTCATCAGAATCGTTATGGATTTACAGCGTTTGTTCTTATGTCATTTATGGAAAGTAGGGTAAGTACTTATGGTTATGGGTAAGTATTTATGAGTATAAAACTTTACTTTTTTTATACTTCCATATGAAAAAATTCCAGTTTATTAAAAGTGTAGCCCTATGTCTTATTTAAAGCTTAAATAAGTTTCCAAAACTGGGGTTAATCACATTTTTATGTTTAAGTTGATCAAGAAATATAAAATGTTCGTAGAGTTAAGTTTGGTAATCAGAATATTAAAGAATGTCCATGTTAAAATTGATACCCACATTTATGCAAATAGCTTGGCAACCCTTTGCGTTACAGTTATGTAACAAGTGTCGAAATGTTCTTTGGACCGTTAGAAATTAAACACGTGTTTATTTTAACTAAAAAGATTATTAATAAGAAAAATGTCGTCGTCTGAAACACAAGTACGTGAAAAAATTTTGTGCAAATTATTAGAAAACCCTTCAGCAGGTTATCGTAAAGTGGCTCGAGAAGTCGGAACATCAATTATTACGGTAAAAAGAGTAGCAAGTCGGTACAAAAAACGATTAAATATTCAAAGAAAGCAAGGAAGTGGAGGAAAAAAGGGTCCACGTGATGAAAAATTGGCAAAAACCGTGGTACAATGTTTTGTTCGAAACCCTGCTATTTCGGTAAGAGATACAGCCAAAAAAACCGGAACTTCAAAATCGTATGTCCAAAAAGTAAAAAAATATTATAGCTTAAAATCCTATAAAGTTCAAAAAGTACCAGACCGGTCGGAATGTAAACAAATAGTGGCCAAACGTAGGGCAAGAAAACTTTACACACAATATTTGACAAAATTTAATTGCTTATGGATGATGAGACGTACTGCAAAGCCGACTTCAACCAGTTGCCTGGGAAGGAGTTTTATACAGCATTTAAAAGAGGAGGAGTCAGTGCTAAATTCAGCCAAAAAAAAGTTGGTAAATTCCCGAAACAATATATGATTTGGCAGGCCATTTTTTCATGTGGTCTTAGGAGTAAAGAAGTTATCGTAAAAGGGACTGTAAACTCAAAAATTTACATCGAGAAATGTCTGGACGGACCATTAAAGGAATTTTTAAGACAACACAAAGAGCCAGTACTGTTTTGGCCAGACCTGGCGACAAGTCACTACTCCAGAAACACATTAGAATGGTACTTTTCAAACAATATAAATTTTGTTCCCAAAGAGGCTAATCCTCCTAACTGTCCAGAGCTTCGTCCGATTGAAAAATATTGGGCATTAATGAAAAGATCTTTAAAGGGCACAAAACAAAAATGCAATAACGAAAGAGATTTTCGAAATAAATGGCAAAGTTAAACATTTCTTTCAAAATCACATATAAGTTCACACTTTTTAGTTGAATTGCTTTTAAATTTATCATGAATTAATAAAAATATTTTTTTGTAAAAATCCAAATCCTAATTTTAATTTTATAGACCAAAATGTAAGTATCAGTTTTAACGTGGACAGTCCTTAGTTTCGGACTGAGTTAATACCCAGCGGGAAAAGAAGTAGTAAAGGCTTTTTTGCAGACATAAGCCGTCGGAGATGCTTCTCAATATCATTTCTAATTTACAGGACGTGTCATTTGAGCCCAAGGTTTGCTTTCTGGCATATATTTCCTTAAAGGCTATTAGAAGGCCTTCTTAAAATAAGTAAAGGCCCCACTATAATATGCATAAGCTTGCTTAAGCTTCTATCAAAAATTAATAGAAAGCCTCTCAAATGCATTTTAAAAAGCAAAATCTAAAAACATTTGATTGTGGGAAAGCAAGTTTCTATGCGCATTTCGCTGTTAGCTTAGTTCAGCTCGTCAGGAAACTTTTTAAAAAGACTTTAGAAAAGCTAAAAATATTATACAAATAAGACCATAAAGTGAATAAGAATTTTAAACACTCAGGTCTGTATAACTTGTAACAATGTCAAAGCTTCAACAAAGCAACAACAATAAACAGTGAGTTTATTTTTTCTTACAATTAGCTGGTTTTTTTCAAACTCGAATTGTACAACTACAAAAGTGGGTAAAAAGAAAAAAAACTAAATAAAAAAAAACAAATTTCTTAATAAAGCAACTTTCCAGTTCAGTTTTTATTTTTGATTAATGCTTTAATTGGTGAACAATTTGAGAGAATTTTTTGTTTGTATGATTAACATGTATTCGCATAGTTGCTTAAGTCAACTTAAGCATATTATGGTGGGGCCTTAAGAGTTAAGCTTTATAAACTTGTTGTTGCTAATAATGCATTATTATACAGGGCTATCCATTTAGTGGTTTCAAAATCAACGGTCTGATAATGACTGTTAGCAGTTAAATATCTGTCATCTGATGTGTCAATTATTTAGTAAAAAGTTTGCCATTTACGAATATGGATCGTTTAACAAACGAAGAGTTAAAAATTACTACAAAAGCGGAAGTACCAACATGGCCACTTTCCGAGTCTTACGGGATGATCATGATCGTCTTAGTCGACCTATTGTGCAAGGAATTGGAAAAATTATAAAGAAATTTAAAGAGACTGGAAGCTTTGATCAGGCCTGAAAATCATCGCAATGTGCCCACTGCCAAAAATATCGCTTATGTTAGTGAACAACTGGAAGAACCGTAACCATCAATTCAGAGCGCTATGGCCGCATGATAACCGACTTTTTGTGCCTGCAATTGAAGATGAGCTGGAGGATATGTGGTTTCAACAAGATGGTGCCACGAGCCACACAATACGTTATTTGGCCACTAGGATAATGCGACTTGACGCCCTTCGTCCCCTAACGTTGGATCATTTAAGAACCAACACTCGTCAAGCTGTCACCGAGATACAGCCCGAAATCTGCAAAAAGTGGTCAAAAGCTCCTCAAAAGGATCTTCTGCTGCATCCAATCTCTAGGCGGCCATTTAAATGACATTGTAAATATTTCGTACGGAATGACATGGTTTAATCACTATAATGAAGTAGAAGTTCGTTATAATAATAATGAAAAGTTCGTTATTTGAGTATTTTTTTTTTAAATTTTAAGAAGTAATGCCTGCACATTCCCACATATCAACTAAGGAGACGATTTTGGCTGACCTAATTTTTGAGTGTAAAAAATTTTATAAATGCCTTTTCAAAGATGGAAAAGGTGGAATGACTTATATATCGGTATGAATACACTTGTAGGCCTTCTTAAAGTTCTGAAAAGCAAGGGATGTTTTTTTTAGGGGCTTAGAACTTTTTTAAAAATAGAAAGTTTGGCTTTCTTAGCTCAAAAATTTTATGGCATTTAATGTTTAAAAATTATTTCTGGCATGTGGCCTCTGCTACTTCGCCTTATGAACGCCATCCTTTCGGTCCAATTTTGCCAATCTAATCTTTCGAGCATACCTGGTCTTATTTCGTCAATAGTGCGTCCAATGTTGTTGGTTTATCAGCATAGACCATATGTCTGTGGTTTTAATGGGCATTTTCTGATTTTGAGATATTGATGCCGTGTTGCTAAATTTTAAACGACCTTTACAAAAAAGTGCAATACCTTGATCGTTTGATCTAGAATGCTTTTTCGGCTCTCCTTAAAAATTTGATTTTAAGACATACGCGGTTGCCCATGAAACCACAGATATTCGATGTATCCCAAAAAAATTAGCATATGCCACCCACGGTAATTTTGACACCCATTTCGGATTGAAAGACAAATGAGCCGGTGACGCCTTCGCCATGCAAACTGTACCAAACAGTGATTTTTTCGACATGTAATGGAGTTTCAAGAGTCTTATGAAAATTGTGCGCTCTCCTAAAACGACAATTCTGCTTGTTTACATACCCGTTAAGTGAGAAATAGACTTTATCTCTGAAGATGATTTGACGATAAAAATATGGTTCAACTTCCAGTTGATTCTCAGCCCATGTACCAAACACACGACGCAATTGATGGTCCGCTGGCTTTAATTATTGTACCAATTGGATCTTATATGGATGGAGGCCAATTTCTTTCCTCAAAATTTTCTTAATAGTGGACGGGCAGAGACCGAGCTACTAAGAACGAAAAGAGTAAATGTGGTCAAGAATGGATCCATGGTATAGCGTATTAGCTGCTCAGATGTACGATTATGTGTACCGTAAACTTGACGAATTGCTCTTTAAGTTTTGCGAGCAGATCGTGAAATTTGGATATAAATTTCCACGATTTGTAAACGATGCGAGCAGAGCGTGAATTTTGGATATAAATTTCCACGATTTGTAAACGTTGTTAAGTTGCATGGGGATTTGCCAAATTATACTGAAAAAAAAGTTAAACACACTTCATTAGTATGACAGCTAGATTAACAGTTATCCCTGTCGGAAGTTCAATACGTTTAAAAAAACGCCATTTTGAAACTTGCCTTTTTTCCCGCTAGGTGATTTGGAGTAAAGGGAGGACTAATGTGGAATTTACATTTTAATATTAAAAAAAGTTATCCTAATGAATTCTAAAGTACAAACGATGGCTTAGTTATTAAATATACTCATCTATTTAAACAAATTTTTATTTTTAATTTTTAGAAATATAAGAAACAATACAACGACGTTATTCAAAGAGGTCTTGAATTTTTAACCAACAAGATTAATGATATAGATGACACATATGCTCTTTCCATAATGGCACTGGCATTTCAAATGGCTCAGAACGAAAAGGCTTCTTTGATAATTAATAAATTACTTACAATGCAACAGGAGGAAGATGGTCGGAAATGGTGGACATCAACGGAAAAAGGACATTCAAATGATGTAGAGATAACATCATATGTCTTAATGGCTCTATTGGAAATGACTGGAATGGAACACTTTTCAATATTTCGCTGGTTAATCGAACAACGCAATGGAAATGGTGGATTTAAAACGACACACGAAACTGTTGTTGGTCTACAGGCCATAATAAAATTTAGTGAAAAATATAATAATTTACATGACACTGTGATAAATGTCACCTTTTTAGCTAAAGATCAAGAAGGAATAGAAGTAGAAAGGGGAGTTTTTGAAATAACAGCAGAAAACGTTATGATAATGCAACAGCAAGAGGTGGGTGGTAATAATTTTTTTAACTAAAATTTTTTATGAACGTTAATTTAATTTAAATACTCGTACACATTTACAGCTACCACACACTACGCGCTCGATTCAATATGAAGCCACAGGCCAGGGAAATTCATTGTTGCAATTTTTTTATCACTATTATGTCACTGAGAGTAATGCAACTTCTATTACTTATGATGATATCGATATTACATACCGCAATTCTTTAGAAATTTTTAATGTTTCACGTCAGGAAAAAAGTTATGATTCAAAAAGAATACGTAAATTACAACGATCCTTAATGAAAGATGAAGAATCTTTCGTCATTAAGCCTGTGGCAAAAATGTCCTCCAATAATGAATTACTTATGGAAATATATTTTAAATATAATCCATCAGTTGAACTGACTATTCAGAAAACCAATATGGTTATTCTCGAAATACACTTGCCATCCGGTTTTGTTGGAAACTCTAGAACTACTGAGGAATTACTCGAAGAGGAATTAGTTACAAAAGTTGAGTTACAAAACTCAGATACAAAAATTATAATATATTTTGATCAGTTAAAGGCACAAGATGAACACCGTCTTCAGGTACATGCCGAGAGAGTACATGATGTGCGCATGCTGATGCCTTCCACGATGGAAATGTACGATTTCTATAATACAGATTTACGTAGTGTTGTTTTCTATGAAATAAAAATGTAATTAAAAAACAATTTGGCAATAAAATTAAAGTACATACTATAAGAATTGTTTGGTTTTAAGTTAATAATTTTTTAAGAGCAGCATGTTACATATAATTGCAAAACAACTACATATCGTTACCTGAAATGCAAAAACGCGTAACAACACTTTATATTTTTTTACAGGAGAAGCAAAAAACTTTACAATATCAATAACAACAAGGTGTACTTAGCGCTTGAAGTCGCCATTTTTGATCACAGTTTATGAAAATGTAGTTTAATAAAACGAACAAAAATCAATCAATAACTCCATTTTGATTTTTTTTTGTTATTACGCCCTTTTGCATGTTAGGTGACGCTATACTATTATTATTGGTTAACACAGTACGGTCGATTTTCTCTACAATGAATCGGCATGGGACCATAATATCACTTCATTATAAGAAAACTTCATCATGCAGAATTTATATTTGTTCCACTTTTATTTAAAACTAGCTAAAAAAACTAGATACCCGGCATGTGCGTTACTACGTTCCCCCTTCTCGAAGTCCCATATTTGAAAAAAATGTATAGCTTAAGTCTGTATATAAATAGGGATCTATCTTTGTTTTAAATTTCATTAAAATCGGTTAGATTGCTGCAGAGGGGCAGAAATTGCACCCTACCTCTCCTCGCACAGAATAAATAGAAAATCGATTTTAGTTAACAAATTCGTTCAGACAATTAAATTCTTTACTAATTTTGCCCCTGCAAAAGATTTAATCATATCAATTAACGGATTTGTACCTTCGAGTCTTGCTACACAATTTAAGTCAATTAAAAAATTAATTGTATATAATAAAAATGTTTAACTAAAATTTTTAATTGGGTTTAACAAAATAATTAACGTTAATATAAGCCAGTTTTCAGACAAATACATTATTTTGGTACAGTTAAAAAATTAATTGACTTGAAAATTTAAAATTAATTAAAAAAATAATTAACTGAATTAAAATTTTATTTAGTTTAAAATAAATTAAAATATACTAACTGCCAGGCCCACAATGTCGACAAGAACTTTTCTTTCGCACTTGTATATTGAAAACAATAATAAAAAACTAAAATTTGTTTTTGTTTTCAATAAAAATATACGACAGAAATGTTCTTGTCGACATTGTGGACCAGGCGGTAAATTTAAGCTCCAAAATTGTAAAAAAACACAAAATAATATATTTTATTGGAAATATTTTTTTATTAAAAAGTAAATAGTCAAATTCAATGGAAGAATTTTAAAAACTAAAATAATTTCATCAGTTACATATATATACCAAGAATGATAGAAATAAAGATTACGCATTGCACATATGATGACGTAGTAGTTCCCTTATAAAGGTTACCAAGGCTTTTTTATATGTAAAATTCATCATTTCTTGGAAAAAATGTATGTGTTACGTGAAAGTGGCCTACCCTACAATAAATTTACTCAGAGAGTTTTCAAAAAAATTTTATATTAATTGTCAAACAAACTAATAATTTTAATAAATATTTTATATTAAAAATATTATTAAAATAATAAATTAATATTAAAAACGTTAAAACTCGTGTGTTTAAAGTTGTATAGCAAAAGAATTAATATTTTAAAATTTTAAGAGAGTAAAAAAAGAGTGAAAATATGAAGTGTGTAGTGGGCAAATGCAAATAAAGTAACAGCAAAAAAACAAGTGAGAAATTGTGTAAAAAATAACGTTTAGCGTGTTTTTAATAATATGTTAATTTTTTTGACTATAGCTGTATAATTTTACAAATTTCCAAAAGATGCAGCCCAAACGAAGCTACGGGTTATAATTTGCAAGTTTTGAATAAAGAACAAATTTGTGCTATACATTTCACACAAAATTTTGGAAAAAACTTAAAATTTGAAATGGGTAAGTTAACTTAAATTAAATTTTTACAGTTCATTACTAGATTATTTTAAATAAGATTTAGCAATCGTCGTGCACCAAAAAATAGATAACCTAAAATATTCATAGGTTAACGACCTTAGTGAAGGTGGGTTAAGTATGCCATCAAGTGCATTAATGGAAACGTTGAGATCATGTGATGCTATTTTCTTGCAATTTAATAGGAAGCATTGTTGCCTTAAAGCAAAATATTTGCAAAATCATTTGTTAGAAGGAAATGAAATTGAAGTAAGTAAATACATGAAAAAAACTTTTTTTTAGATGTAGGAAGTATTTTCGAATGAGG
Organism: Pollenia amentaria; assembly: GCA_943735925.1. Classification (NCBI taxonomy): domain Eukaryota; kingdom Metazoa; phylum Arthropoda; class Insecta; order Diptera; family Polleniidae; genus Pollenia; species Pollenia amentaria. The sequence goes on from OX031007.1 coordinate 126,050,069, forward strand.
TTACTAAATGCATAGATTTCTTAAAATTCCAATAAGCTAAAGAGAGAACTACATAAAATTAGAAACTAAAGTTCTTGATATAAAAGTATTTTCCCTTTTTCGTCTGTTTTAATTTATGTAGTAAAGATAGAGCTAATGTACATTATGTATGTATATACTTATTTATGTAATAAATAAAACTATGAAAAAATAACTTTAAAAAAAAATTATTTTATTTTAAATAATTTAAATAGAAAAATTATAAATTAACCCACTGTTATGTTTACACATAAATATATCAGTTTGAGAGCTAAAAAATTTTAGCCAATGAGAGCACAGGTTGTGTGACGTCAGAGTTACTACATGCGCAGTAAAATAATTGTATGCCTACCTGATGTCGTAATCTTGATTTCTATCATTCTTGATATATACTATATGAATGGAACATGCAAACAACAATAACGCTGTAGCTTTAGAAAGAAAAGCTTTATTACGCAATAAGACAACAGCCGCGGACGATGCTTAGCAAACGAAATCACTTTGAACCAGTGTTGCCAGAAGTTTAAGAGGTCAAATCAGCCAAAGCCCATAATATTTCATCAGCAAATCTGCGTCTAGATTTTAATATCTCCAAAAAATCTGCAAGACACATTTAGTACATTTTTTTTGAAAACGATGTAACAATTAATTTCAAAATACATACATATATGTAGTTATTTTTTTAAATATGTAACTTTACCTGATTAAAAAAGTAGTTCTGGTAAATATAAGTGGTCCTCGAAGTAGTGAAGTATAAAGAAGGAAATATTTTGTGTTATTTTAACAGAGAAAAGCTTTCAAAATTTGTTCGATTTAAATTTCACTCGAATGCGATTTTCAGAGCATGGCTGATAATTTTTGGATATTTTTCATTAAAAATATCTTTCCAAATTTAACTGCACAGGCAGAGCAGGGATTAATTAATAATCACATATTTGTAATTTTAAACAACAAATTAAAAGTTAGTTGCTTGACAACTGATTTAAACTATCAAAAGTCTTATTGAGCATTTACAAGATATCAAATATTGCAATTATTAAAGATATTTATACCTAAGTACATAGGACTGGCGATATTAATCTTTTAAGACAATGCAAATTTTTAAGTAACATTTTGTGAATAAAATTACTATTAATAAATCAATATCCAAATATCATAGTTGAAAGTATTTATATTATTCCCTATATAGGGACATATGTCTTTCTTTTAAACTTTCTTTGCGCAGAATTGGTTTGCTGAATGTGATAACTGTTGTATATTTTTTTACAACGTTGTTTATATTTTTTTGTATAATGAGTGCAAAAACTTTCGTAAGTACCGAAAATATCCACTCTTAACAAACATGCATTTTTCTATTTATTTTGTTTAGTGTTTTCTTCAATGCAAGGTTGAAATTTTTCATTTTTCTATGCAAGAAGTGGAAATAGTACAATAATAAGTGACAAAATAAAGAAGTTTCCAATGAGCTAAAAATCTGAATTTTTAAGCCAGAAATCGTCAAATCTGCATTTTGACAATTTTTGGGTATAAAATCTGCAAAATGCAGATAAATCTGCACTTCTGGCATCACTGCTTTGAACAGGCCGTGTCAGATACAACTTTGTCGCTTTGCGTGACGTTTCTACCTTCGGCAGAAAAACGCAAAGCAAAACGTGCATGTCACAATGAAAACTTTGACAACACTCACGCATTGTTTGTTTACTTATAAAAGCGGTTGGTAAGACCCCTTTCAGACAAGCAAAGTTTACTTTGCAAAGTCTTGAGCTTATAGAAGAGAAGGGAAAAGAGTATAGCGGGGGAGTACATACTTTGCTGTACTCGCAAAGTCGTTTTGTTTTTCGTTCGTAGATTATACCTGAAGTTGGCTGCAACTTTATATTTTTATTCAGCGTTACCAGAATCTTTGGAATAAAAATTGTCATATGGCGAAAGAAATCATATTTTGAAGAGGAAAATCTTAAATTTTTTTTTCTTAATTTAAATTTTTTAAAACAAGGGCAAAATAGTAAGATTAATTTTTTATAAAAACATACTTCTTATTATTTAAATTGAAATACATAAAAACATAATTCGTCAGTATATGAAACTTTATAAAATTACATTTTTCTTTTCACAAATATTTTTTTTATCAATATTCTAAAGGTACGTTCAGACTGATGAAATATTTGAAAGCAAACATCAAATATTTCATTAACATAGTCTGAACACAAAATATTTTTGAGTATCAAATAAAATAACAGCAGATTTTGATCAAATAAAAGTATTTGCCGGCAAACAAATATTTGTCCAATGTGAACATAGTGTGAACACAAAAAATCAAATATTTTAGTAATTTTTGAGAAAACATTTATTTGATATTAAAAAAAAATTGTAAGAGCAAACAACGACAAATAATTTTAGCCATGTTCCGGATAGAAGCAATTTTTCCTGTAAGTTTTCGGATTCTTTACAATTTTAAAGATTTTTTATAATTATTAGACTTTGCTATCGTGCCGCTATTAGCAAATTTTTGCGATTTTCCGCTAATTTAACAATTTTTACCGAGTTTTTGCCATTCCTTAAAGTTTTAGGCACCTTTAATAAATTTTATGGCTTGTTTGAAATATCTAAATTTTTCGCTATTTTTGCAACATTTTTTTTTGTCTTTTTCTTGACATTTTGTTTTTTAACCGATTTAGCGACTTCAAATATATTTTGGGGTTTGTTTCCAACTTTGCAATTTTCGCAAATTTTAGCCATGTTCCCATTACCCTGTGGCTTCTATTTTTTTTCTTTTACATTCTCCTGTTCTAACACTATAAAAGATGCTGCTCCACAGAATGAAAAAAATAAATTAGCTTTTGCGCTCATTTTTACTATTTGTGAAATATCAGAACAAATATTTTCGTTAAATATTTCATTAGTCTTAACGTACCTTAAGAAGTAAATAATTCTTACGTACATCGGAAATAGGCAGTTAAGGTACGTTCAGACTAATGAAATATTTGACGAAAATATTTGTTTTGATATTTGCTTCAAACTGTGTGAAACAAAAAAATATTTTGTTTAATGTTCAAACTAAGCTCAAATATTTGACAATTTTTGTTTGATGAAACAGTTGGCAAACAGTGTTAAATAAAATAAATTAATTCATGTTTGCATTGCGTTCAGACTAAAAGAAATATTTGCATCAAATAATTATTTAACGAAAGTGTTCAAAAATAAAAATATATTTCTCAAATAGTAAAAATGAGCGCAAAAGCTAATTTTTTTATTTTATTCTGTGGATCAGCATCTTTTATAGTGTTAGAACAGGAGAATGTTAAAGATAAAAAAACTGGAAGACAATGGGTAACTGGAACATGGCTAAAATTTGCGAATAATTGCAAACTTGGAAACAATCCCTTAAATATATTTGAAGTCGCTAAATCAGTTAAAAAACAAAATGTAGAGAAAAAAAATTTTTGCAAAAATTGCGAAAATTCGCGAAAAATTTAAATATTTAAAACAAGCCATAAAATTTATTAAAAGTGTCTAAAACTATAAGGAATGGCAAAAATTCTATAAAAATTGCTAAATTAGCGGTAATTCGCAAAAATTTGCTAATAGCGGCACAATAGCAAAGTCTAATAATTATAAAAAATCTTTAAAATTGTAAAGAATCCGAAAACTTACTGTAAAAATTGCTTCTATCTGGAATATGGCCAAAATTATTTGTCGTTGTTTGCTCTTTCAATTTTTTTGTAATATCAAATAAATGTTTTCTCAAAAATTACTAAAATATTTGATTTTTTGTGTTCACACTATGTTCACATTGGACAAATATTTGTTTGCCGGCAAATACTTTTATTTGCTCAAAATCAGCTGTTATTTTATTTGATACTCAAAAATATTTTGTGTTCAGACTACGTTTATGAAATATTTGATGTTTGCTTTCAAATATTTCATCAGTCTGAACGTACCTTTACAAATACATTTAAAACAAAAACAAAGTTTTTAGAATTTGTTTTTGTTTTAAATGTAGTTGTTCGAAAGAAGGAATTCTTTCGCACATTGGAAATAGGTTATAATATGCCTTTTTTAATATTTTTATGTCCAGAAATAATGATGCAATTTTGTGTATTCTAGATACTGGGTACAAAAGTGTGCAGCACCAACACACATCAAGCTGATGCAAAACTTCATTGTTTTAAAAATTGACTGTTTAAGTAATCGTGTATTTTCTATAAGCAAAATTAAAGTAAAAATCAGAATTTCTAAAAATAAAAAATCATCATTTGAGAAAAAAATCTTTAATCATATTTTTGTTTGAAAAAATAAAAAAAAATATGATAAAATCATCATTCTGGCAACGCTGTTTATATATTATATTCAAACAAGAGAAAACAAAAATTTGTCAAATTAAACTTTGTGTGTCTGAGCACCAAACAAAGTTTAAAAGAGAATTCAACAGACTTTGTCAAAGTAAACTTTGCCTGTCTGAAAGGGGTCTAATTTGTACATTTAATTATTTGTTATAAAAATAAAAGTTAAAAATTTAATTGGACGGTTTTTTGGAATTGAATTTGGCAAAAAGAAAATTATACTAGCCAATTGTCAAAGCGCGCAAAAAGATGAGAGTTGGCTAACTTTTTGCTTCGCTCCGCTTTGAAAGTACTTTATGTGACATGTTTCGTATAAGTATGTATATTATATCTTAGATCTCAAAGCGAATCGGTAACGCAACGCGAAGCAAAAGTTTTATCAGACATGGCCTTAAATAATGTTTTTGTTTCTTTTTTCCTCTCTTGTTTTATTTAAACTGGTGATGCAAGCAAGAGTTTTTACACCCTCCACACCACTTGTGGTGAATGAGGGTATACTAAGCTTGTCATTCCGCGTGAAACTTTTGTATTATGCATCTAAGACCCCATAAAGTATATATATTCTGGCTGCTTGAGTAATACTAAGTCAATTTAGCCATGTCCGTCCGTCTGTCCGTCTGTTGAAAACACGCTCACTTTCGAAAAACGCAAAAGAAAAGAACAAACTTGGTCTCAAATTGCTTGTAGTTATCCCAAGCTGTTTGGGATTGAAATCCAGCAACATCGGTTCACTAGGATCAGAACTATGAATCAAAATGTGGAACCACCACAATAAAAATATTGATAATTTTGATACAAAAACTAACAAAAATGGTGGAATAATGCACGGAATGACATAACATTTTGTACGAATTTGCTTTATACGACTGCAAATCATACTGTTAAATTTCGTGAAGATCGGTCCATAATTGACCATAGGCCCTATATAAACCCTACTCCCGGAAAACATTTTAGTACGCCTAAAACCGTAATCAATATCGCTATAATACTAAACTTTGGTACGTCACAGTTGTATAGGACCGGAAATCACACTGTAAAATTTTTGGAAGATCGGTCCATAATTTACCCTAGGCCTAATATAAACCCTACTCCCGGAAAATAGATTAGTACGCCTAAAATCGTAATTAATAATGCTATCATAATAAAATTTGGTATATCACAATTTTAGAAGACTACAAATCGCAGTGTCAAATTTCGTGAAGATCGGTCCATAATTACCCCTGGACCCCATAAGAACCCTACTCCCGGAAAACAGCTTAGTACGCCTAAAACCGCAATTAATAACGCTAGCATACTAAAATTTGGTATATCACAGTTGTATAAGACTGGAAATCGCAGTGTCAAATTTCGTGATCGGTCCATAATTTAGCCTAGGCCTCATATACACCCTACTCTCGGAAAACAGTTTATTGCGCCTAAAACCAAATAAAGCCCACTTTGGGAAAATAATTAAATTCGCCTTCAACCATAACAATTCGCCTAAGACCGTAAAATTTCTTCCAACTTAGATTCATATGTCCAGAAAAAAATTTACCCTCCTAAAAATTTTTACAAACTTTCTTATTGTCGGTCAATAATTTAATTCAGGTCTAAACCGCAACCGATTTTAATGCTGACGTTCGTTTTAATGAAGATTAGTTAATAATATATATGTATTTATCATATAGAGCCCACTACTGTGGGTTGAAGTCTAACTTGTTTTTTAATCAAATTTAGTAAGTGCCAATAAGTATGCACATTTTAAGTTATTAAGTACTCATATAGTAGTACTCAACATAATATATTACATAGCACTTAAGCATAACATGATTACATACACACAAATATTTAAATTTATGAGTTTTGATTAAAAAAATTAATTGCAGCAAATAAAAAATTAATTGTAAATTAAAAAATTAATTGTAAATTAACGATTTCTGGAAAACATTTTTTCTGTGTCGTGGACTTGTTTTTAAAAAAGCATGGCTAATGTGTCTATAAAAGTAGGATATAATTAGGTTTTTAATTTCATAAAAATCTGTGAGATAGAAATTGCCCCCAAACTTCCCTCGTGGTCCTAGTTTTGAAAATATTTATAGCATTAAACCATTGTCACAAAATTGGCTTTCTAATGAAACCGGGTTGGGGCACATCAGTTGGATAGTTGCAATAGCGGACATAGGAAGAAACTTTTTTTGTATTTTATATATGGGGGATTTCATGTCAAGTGACCCAACTTTTTAAACCGATGTCTTCCGATTGGGGTAAAAAGTCATAAATTCCTGAGGTTGACATATTGTGGGTATTACTTTAACGGCGGTATGAAAGTTTAGTTAGGTATTTTACATACCGTCGGAAAGGTTAATTTATCTTGTTTCTCAGTATAAGTTTTATTTTTAAGGCATAAGCGACCAAAAAGCACATAAAGAAAAAAAGGCTCATGTTGAAAAAAAAAAAATTTTAAAAAAAATTTGTTTTTGCAAAAACAAGCCCAACATTTTTTTTTATTTTTGAAAGATTGGCAGTTTACACGAATAGTCTGTGTTTGTATTGTATACATGATTTGTTTTTGTAAAAAAAATTTGTAGGCGGTTTTTTTTCGTTAAAAACACAACAAAAAGGTATTAACTCAATATTTAAAAATTTTCAGTAAAAGCATAATAATTTTTAGTTTTACATTAAAGGTATAGGAAAACATCCGTTTCATAACCAAAAAGTAGAAAAATTGCGCGATATTCTAACAGCGTGTAGATATGAATATAACGTGTCGATTTTTTCCAAAAAGTGAAAAAATAAAAATTTTGTGTTAATACCCTCTTTGTGATTAAGTGGGAAATGGCGCTCTTTTGTGCTGAACCGACACAACGAAGCTTGTGGTGATTTACGAAGAATCTTACACAGTGAAATGTTCTCATCTTTATGTTTAGTTCAGTGTTGCCATGTAATTTTTTTCTTCCCTCCAAAAAAATTTAAGAACCCCCCAAATTTAACGTACATATTTAAAAAAAAACCCCTAAATGTAAAAGTAATCATTTCGTTTTAATTAGTTTACCTTTTGTTAGTAGAATTAAGAAACATGTTTAATAATCTAATATTTTTTCGATCATATTTCCCTGAAGATGACCGACAAAGTTGGTCGAAATATTGGAAGAAATAAATAATAATAAAAATTATAAATAAAACAACCGTTTTCTATTTTTATTGTATTTAATCCCAGCGGTTTAAAACCAGGAATCGCCACCAATGGCAGGTTAAATAGTGAGCACGTCATAACGCTGATATATTTTGACATTAGTACTATGACAAGTGTCTTCGTTTTTTGACCCCATGACACTTTTTATCATTGTGATGTCAGCATTAACATCAAACAGTCATTAAATTGAGTCATTGCAATTGACTTAAGTCAAATTGATAGAATATTATTATTTACTTACCCGCCACGCATGTTTGTTTCACTTTTGTTGTATACAGCCCTTTGTTTACAGAAGAACTCTCAATTATAAGACACCAGCAGCTTGTCCAATATGGTTTTCGTAATCCTTCTACTCTGAAAATTTTATCTATTTAACTTAATAATTTAAAAACTAGAATATGGGAATTTTTGTTTCTAATTTTTCGTTTAAAACATGAAAATTGTATGATGACGTAACTCATTGGATTAATGTCACTTTTTGCCTCATTGATGCCCAGTGTTTTCATATTTTTTTTTTTTCAAAAATCTTTTAATTTCTGAAGAAAAACCTTTTTTTTTGGCAAAAAAAACTTTTTACCAAATCATTAAAAATAATCACTTACACTGCATGTGTTTTGATTCTATTTATTAAAAAACATAATACATATAAAAATATACATACATATATGTATATGAACCACATTATATATAAATAAAAATTTAATTCATTCATTTGTTTTATATCACGTAATAAACTTTTATATTTTGAAATGAATTAAGCTGAGTGATGATTTCTTTTATTGACAAATTACAACTAAATTTCTGTAAACTACTTAAATTTCAGAAAACTTTTTTTTTTAGAAAAAAAACTTAAAACCTTTTTCGAATCTCAAAAAACTTGCAAAAAAGATAAATCTTACAATGTGACAACACTGTTGATGCCATTTGTAATAACACCGATGTCACAGTTCTGATGTTAGTGCACCATCAATTTTAAGACGCATTTTTCTATGAGTGTAGAGACTTCTTATGTGGCGTTCTAATCCGACCTACATCCCCGTTTCGGCTAGTTGGTACTGCCGCGGTAGGCTAGTTGGCAGTGAGCTAGTCCATCAGTGCGGGGGTTTTATTTGAGAAAAAATAATATGCAAAACATATTACAGACTCTACTTTATAACCTGTTCTTTTTGCCAATGAATCTACCGTAAAAATTTAATCCATTCGTGCGAACAATAATATAAATTATATTAACCTAATTTTTTATATATATTTAAGAGATGCTTTTTCATCATATTCAGTTAGAAATAAAATGTTATAATGTTCATTAATCTTTAAACATTTTGAACTTTCTATCTTACACTAGTTTCTTATATGATCATTTTATGTTCGATCGAATATGCCAGTGCAGTTGAAAATCAAAAGCAAAAGCAAATCATTTTTAAAATTAAATTGATCTGCCAATCATTTTTATCATCAACCAGCAGACAATCTTCAAAAGGTTTTAACCTCTCAAATTCACATCCATAAAATAATTACTTAATAATTAATCATTATATTCATAGTTAAAAAAAAAAAAATTTCAAGATTATGTTTTGAACAAGTTTATTATATTTATCATTACAATTTGAAGTTTTGTTATTAAAGATTTTTTTATTAAAAACTCCAACTAATTTTTTTTTCTTTTTTTGAAATATTGCTGATGTTTTAGTTTTATTTAGCTTAATTCTTTAACGCTACTGAAAATTATTTATTCGTTTTAAATAATAAAATATTATTTTAGTTTTAAAGTTTCACCAGTAAAAGGTTTTAATTCATTTTTGGGCGCTACTGTTTCCGTTTCTTTTATTTCCCCTTAATTGTGGCACAGATGGTGCTCAATGGGTTTTCCTTTGAATCAAAGCCATTTTGTAATTAAGTTTTATAATTACCCATAATTTTATACATAAAACTGAATTTAGCTTAAGAAAACGCTAATAAATTTATTATTGCTTTGAAGAATTTTAAAGTTAATTGCTTTGATTTTAATAGATATATATATTTATATATATTAGGGATGCCAATCCCGGTTTCAAAAAATTCCGGAATTTTCGGGATTTAATCAATCCTGAAGTCGTTAACTAGTTTTTTTTGTTTTACTTTTTTTTATAAAAAGAAATTTAAACTCTACACAGAAAAAATTACACATTTTCTCGAATCACCAAATTCATAGAATCAAGCAAACAATTTGTTGATTTTGCACCTGATGATATTGATTAGTAAAAATTGTAAACATTTAAAATTGTGAATTTTTTTTTTCAATAAATGATCAAAAAACTTTTCCATTTCAAACAATATGTTAATTGGTTAAATTAAATAAGATTTTGTGTTATTTAATTAATATTTTAATACAAATTTATCAAAACATCTTAAATGTTAATCAAATCAATATTATATTTTTAATTTTTTTTCAACGAAAAAAAATAATTGATTCATTTATCAAATTAATTAAATTGAAATACTTTTCAAACAATTTTTTTAGTTGATAAAACTACTGAAAACGTTTTCTGTGATTCAGGTTAAGGCTTATTAAAGTGTTTTCCGAGAGTAGGCATGGGACTTACGTAATAGATGGATCGATTTATCAAAATTAAGTACTGTAATGTTTACACTACATAATTCTTAGTGGTGGTGGGTTTAAATATATGTTTTTGTTAAAATAAGATTTTAATGGTTAACTAAAAAAATTGATTGTTAATGAATTTCAAATTCAAATTTCAATTATTCATCTTAATTCATTTAGTAAACATTTTAATAGAATCTTAGAAATAAATCTACTAATTTGCTTTATTCAATTACTATATTAATTATTTTTTTATTTAGTTCGGATCAACTGATGTAAGACTAAAGCCATGTACTTTTCTAATAATGTAGTTCTGCCTAATATATATATAACTGATACAAGTATACAGTTTGTATCTCATCACAAGACTTTAGGTATTTATATAGACACACAATTGGATTTTTCCTATCAGATAAATTTTATAATATCGAGAATATCTTTTACTCTAAAAAAAACTCTATTGTGTGGGTTTATACCTTCCAAAACATATAAGGAAAAGGGTGGCATTGTCTTTATGTCTTCCTTTGTTTCTTTACGGGCTGGAGGTTTTTTCGGGAATTTCCCTGCAAAATTTTACGAAACTTAAACTTTGTTTTATTCGTATAGTTAGATATATCTGTCGCCTAGGGTATAGAGAACACATTTCTGGTCATGTGCTAACTATATTAGGTTCTGACTTTCAGAGCTTTATTAATTTACGATTAATGCTTCAATTTTATAAAATTGTAAAGTATGGCAAACCTTCTTATCTTTTTGAAAAGTTTAATTTTGGTAGGTCGTCTAGAATCAACAGTATTATTTGTCCAAACCATTCTACCTTGTATATGGCAAGGTCTTTCCTAGTTAGAGTTGCGAGAATATGGAACAACTGCCTTCCAAATAATGAGAGGAATTTTACTAAATATATTAAGGAATTTAAGAAGTCTGTAAAGCAATATTTGTATAGTTTTGTATTTGCTGTTACTAACTCAACAAAGAACTACAAATTATATAAGCAATTTATAACATATGATGCTACTTAGCTTCAATAGTTGTGCAAAAAGGGGGGCAAATATAGAAATACTTTCTGTTTTAAGAAATTGTATAATATTTTTAAAAAATTAAATTATTTTATAAAATTTATAATGTATAGTCATAGTGAATTTCTAGATTAATTAGGCCTTATAGGCTTGTAATCAATTTGAATTTTTAATAAATAAATAAAAATAAAATATAGATTTTATGTTAATTATCTTTTAATTGAAACAATTAATACATTGTTGGAAATCGTACGTTGTTTTTTATTTATCATATTTAAATTAAAATAGACATAAGCTAAGAAAAAAATCACAATTTTAAATTTGTACAAACTCTAGTAATGAATATAATCATTATATTTAATTTTGTTATATTGAGGCTGGGTCTTCTCAGTTAAACTGGGTTTAGTTAATCTGAAAACAGATTTGAGCCGTTACCAAGTTAGTATACAAAATTTTGCTGGAACAGTTTAGTTTTACTTAAAATGTTGGTCTTTAATGAAATAATAAAAAAAAATAACATATTGCCGGGAAAATCGGAGTTTCAGAAGACGTAAACTTAGTTTGAAATTAACCCACATCTTAAAAGACAGGCCTAAATGAATTATAAAACTTTTGTCTGTAAACCTCTTTTAAAGACGTTTTTTAATAAATATCTATAAAAAGCATTTATCGTTTAACTTTCAAATACCCCGAATCCAGCAAAATCCCGAAAAATTCGGGGATCATGAAATTCTCGGGATTGGATTTTTTGAAATCCCAAATGCCGCGATTTACGAATCACTTCCATTTTTCATTAAATATTTATATTTATTAGGCCGTGATCGAAGTTGCACGATGATACCCACACTGGAAGTAATTTTGGCCGCCGACGCCTACAGCTCCGACCGCTGTGTCGGAGTGTAATCGATGTATGTGTAATCGTTACTTTTTCAAGTAATAGACTGCTGGATTCACTTTAAGAACTAAGACATAAGTTTAATTTTTTAATTAATTTATCAGAATCTACTCAGTATGATCATGGGTGAAAAATCGTGTCGTTCAGTGTTATAAAAACATTTTTAACTGCTAAATGATTGAGGCAAAAATCGAACGAAGTCAATTTTTTATATCGTCTTCTAAAGTGATGCGTATTTCAGTGAGAAAGTTCAAAGCAAATGGGACGAGGGATATATCGGCAAACCTGAAGTATCGCCAATATATTGGTATGGGTTACATCTCTAGTTCAGATGTTGCTTTGAATTTTCTCACTGAAATTCGGTATCTGCGATATTTGACTGTCGAAACAACGATATTTTTTTAAATTTTTTTGAACAAACAATTTATTTTCAACGCTTATTTTTATTGTAATTGCATTACAACTAAGAGAAATAACACATTAGAAAGCAGAGCATAAAATCAAAATAAATTAATCAAACTGTTTCTTTTAATTCTTAACCGCTTTTCTCTGTATTTTGTTGGTTCCTTGCCTTTGTGAATTGTGTTGTTTTTATTCAAATTAAAGTTGTATTACAAAAACTTTTTTGATTTTTCTGTCTTTATGTATTCGAACTAACCGGTTAACCGGTTATTTTAGAAATGCCCAACCGTTTTTTTTTTAAAAAACAACTATTCGGAATGTTCGAAACCCGGTTTTAAAAAAAGTCGAATAATCGATCTCCCTAGCGTAAATGGTACACGATCTGCTCTAAGTCCCCCATTTTTTGTTATATACCCAAGAGAAGGTGAGCAAAAATTTCCTTTAGATGAAAATAAACATTTTTTGGTCAGGAAATTGATTGATAATTGCAAATAAGCATTTATTTATGTATATGCATATAAAGAAATCTTTCAAGAAATGCAAACAGCTATTTTTCAAGCAAAAAGCTTGAAATACTTACATATCTTAACTTACTAGTTAAGAGTACATCCTAAATGTACTGACTCTTTTATCTCAATTATTCAAGGCTACAAAATAATAACTCTATTAAATATTTTGTCAAGCTGTGCTCTTAACGGCCAAATCAACAGGTCAACTGCAGGACATCAAACAGATAAAATCAAAACAAAACAGTAAAAAGGCAGCGTATGTTTAGAAACATTTTGGTTTGTACGCACATCACAGCCAAAATAAACAACAGCAGAAGCTGCAACAGCTACATGCAACAACTACTTCTTGTACACTTGGCACATTTACGCATTATGTTGATAAATTGTTTACGATTGCCATGTTAAATAATATATATATATTTTTTTTTTTGGCGACTTGACGAAAGGCATGAATAAGGAAGAATGCTTTCAAGGTCATTTAGATCATTAAAGAAAATTATGGCCTTTGTTCAAGAAAATATGTGCAAAAAAGACAACAAAATAAATAGAAGGCCACGCTAAACAAATGTCATATTAGCGAACACCACCCATTGAAAACAAAAAAAGGATATCTTTCTTGGTCTCTCTATCTATCTTTCTTTCTGTAAGAATTGTTTGTTATATTGAAATTAATATCATTCTAGCAATTGTCAATCTGTCAACACAATTGCTTATAATCGATTTTAAATGCCTCGTAGGTTCCAATAAAAATTCAAAAAAAAAATACATACTTTTTTTGTATTAGTACCAACTGTTTGGGTTTAACTTTGAGCTTCTATATGGCTTCGTAAAAGCAAATTATATTTATTACCAATATATTAAATATTTTTTGCTGTTTTAAAATTTGATATTAAAAATTTCATGCTTTTGTTCCCAGCTGGGATTAGGTTAACTTAAAGGTGGGTCTAAGCAAAGATAAATAAATGTATACCTTTCTTTTTCGCTCTTGACACTCTTACCACACAATCAGATTAGTAACTTACTGTTAATTGTTGTATTTCACTACACATTTTAAGACTCCATTTTTGATTAATTATTGTTGTTTTAATAATAAACAAGTTTTAATGCTATTTTTTCTTTCCTTTAAACAACAATAAAACCTTTTACAATTTGTTACTCAGCATGTTCCCCTTCTATCAAGACTCTTTTCGTTATTGGGTAGGGGAAAATGAGATATTTCATTGTAATTCACCAATTTAACTTTTTGTTATATGTGTATGTATTTTATCTACGATATGTACTTAAATTCATTACGTGAAATACCACAAACGAAGAAAATTTGCTAAATAAAAATGGCTCAACAAGTTAAGCAATGTCTAATCCTGTGTCCACACGATCAACTTTTTGTTGATAGTCTTTTAGATAAACTGTTTGTCAAAATTTACATAAATTGAAAGCTGTGACGTAGGCTGCACGCAATTTTTAAGCAAGTTACTTTCAAGATGTCATCAAGAAAACAATTGAAAGTTAAATTGAACGTAAAATTTCAAACAAATGGATAGTTAAAATTGAGAACAATCTCGTGGTCAATTTAAAAAGTGTGAGTGTGTAAGTAAAAAAAATGAGAGTGAGAGCAAATTGAAAGGAATTGAAAGACAAAAATGTATCGTGTAGCCACTAGCTGCTGTATTCATAACGAAAATTTGGCATGAAGTTTTTTTTTTTTTTTTTTTTTTTTTCAATATTTATTTATTGAATCTTCATATATTAAATATGAACTAATATTTGCTTTATGTCCTGCCAGTGCCAAACACAAAAGATTTAGTCATCACGGTTTCTGTTTACATATATAGGTGTTTATCGCTCATCTGATTGGGTGAGTGCTGCAGTGTCTCTTCTTCTTAAGCGAGTGTGGCCGCCATAATTTAAAATATTTCTAGCTAATGGATTTGGGTGCAGTTCCAGCCTTTTTAAATATTTTACTGCATATTTCGTTATCATAGTTTTTACTAATGGCACATTGAGATCCTTGTGGATATTTGAGTTTTTGACGTACCAGGGGGCGGCTGTGATTGTTCGAAGAAGTTTATTTTGGCGCCTTTGAATTTTTTCGATGTTAGAAGCCGAGGCAGTGCCCCATAACTGAATACCGTAGCACCAAATTGGCTTTAAGATAGAGTTGTAGAGTAGAAGTTTGCAATCGAGACTAAGAACAGAATTTCTTCCAATAAGCCAATTAATTTGGATTGCTTTTAGTTTCATTTGAGTTAATTTCGCTTCTATGTGCCATTTCCACGTTAAACGCCGATCTAGATGTATACCGAGGTATTTTACATGCGAGTATTGGGGTATTATTTGATTATTTATTTTAATAGGGGGGCATGTTTCCCGACGCAATGTGAATGTTATATGTGCGCATTTTTGCTCATTGATCTTTATCCTCCATTTTTTTAACCACCTTTCTAGTTCAAATATATGATCCTGTAGATAACGAGATGCTTCTTGACAGTTTGCGTGTACGCTTAGAAAAGCTGTGTCGTCCGCAAATGTTGAGGTATGGGTGTAGCTGTTTGTTGGCAAGTCCGAAGTATAAATTAAGTATAATAGAGGGCCCAGGATGCTGCCTTGTGGGACTCCAGCGCTAATTGGCTGTGGAGAACTTAAAAATTCGCCTTCTTTTATAATAAATTGACGACCGACTAAGTAGCTTTGTAACAGCTTGTGTATATTTGCTGGTAAGTTTTGCTGCAATTTCAGTAGTAAACCTTCATGCCAGACTTTATCAAAAGCTTGAGACACATCGATGAAGAGTGCTGAGCAATATTTTTTTTCTTCAAAGGCTTTTCTTATGACATTTACTATTCGATGAGTTTGTTCAATTGTGCTGTGTTTTTTTCTAAAACCGAATTGATGATTGGGAATACATCTGTTACCATTTAAAATCGGCGTTAATTTAGACACTAGAAGTTTCTCAAAAAGCTTTGATATATTAGACAATAAGCTTATAGGTCTATATGACTCAACTTTTGTGGGATCCTTTCCTGGTTTAGGTATCATGGTAACTAAGGATACTTTCCACTCTTGTGGGTAGTATTCAAGGCGTAAAATAGCATTAAAAATTAGTAGAATAATTTTCTTTGCTATGCTGGGTAGCTCCAAAAGCATTTTGTTACTGATCTTATCAAAACCAGGGGCTTTCTTGGGGTTTAAATCATGAATAGCCTTCTCGATTTCTCTTACTTCAAACCTTAGTGGAACAGCTGATCTAACAGCAACAGGTGGTAACTCGACCGCAGTATCGAAAGATGTATGAGGGGTAAATACGGTTTTCAAATGATTAACGAAAATATTTCCTTTTTCTATGTCATTTCGTGCCCAACGTCCATTTAAGTTTCTTAATGGTGGTTTAGTGATAACTGGTCTTTTAAGATTTCTAGCTGCACGCCATAATGAGTAATCAGATTGAGGAGTTGCATCAAGTTCCTTAAGATATTTTTCCAGAGAAGCCGTTTTTTGAGACTGCAGTAACTTTCTTAGCCTTTTTGTGCACTCTTTTAGTAAATTTTTAAGTTGAGGGGATCTGTGCAATTGCCACTCTCTTCGAACTCTCCTTTTTTCAGTCAAGAGACGCTCGACATCAGTAGAATATATTTTACTATTTTTGATATTTTTGCGGGCTATGCTAGAATGTTGAACAGCTAGTTTGAGATAATTGTCAAAATTTACAATAGAAAGATTCACATTCTCCGGTGTTCTAAGCGGAATATTTTCAGTGCAGTGGGTACTGAGATATTTTTTATATTTTAACCAATTTATTTGTGTGGCTGACGTCACTAAGTAACCAGACGGAGATACAATTCTATAAGGGTTTGATATGGTAAGAATTGTAGGTGTGTGATCAGAAGATAATTCTAAAGAAGCTTCAACGTGAATCGTTTCTGCGGGGATGTTTTTAACCACGCCAAAATCGATGACATCTGGAATTTTTTGCTGATCAGTAGGCCAATAAGTTGGTTGTCCACTCGCGACCACATTTAAATCCATTTTAGACATTGTATTATACAAAATACGACCCTTTGGTGTAATGAGCCGTGAACCCCAGAAGGTATGTTTAGCGTTGTAATCGCCAGCGGCTAGGAAACAGGGTCCTAATGATTTAAAATATTTATAATATTGGCTTTCTGATATTGAAAATCTAGGTGGAGAGTATAAAGATGAAAGTACAAAGTTTCGATTTAGCTCTTCAACACAAATATTCGTTGCTTGCAGATAATCTTCACGATGATCACACATTAAGTAGTGTTTGATTCGGGTTTTTATCAAAATAGCAGAACCTCCACAAGCTCTATCTCGAGGGTCCTTGGTATCATATAATATATAACCATTAATTTTAAACGTATTTCTTGAGGTCAAATGAGTTTCAGAAACCATCATTACATCAATTTGTTTACTTTTAAGAAAATATTCTAGTTCATTTTTATGTTGGCGAATGCCGTTTGCGTTCCAAAAACAAATTTTTAAACAATTCATGGCTTGTTAAGTACAGCTTGCAATAACATCGATTGCATTCTTAACATTTCCTGCATCATATTACCCATTGTATTCGTAAAGTTTGTTACTGTTTGTACTAGTGTTTCCATGGTTTTTTCTAGACGACTTAAATTAGAAACTGGGGTCTCATCATTATTTGGCAAATCACCTTGCATTGGCATATGGTTTGATTTAAGGACGTTAGCGTAGGATGTTCTGTTATTACTAGGCTGCGGTACCTGAATGTCATTAGTATTATTTTGATGTGTTTCCTGAATTTGAGGTGGATTAGGTTTCGGTCCAACCGAGCGCTTGACGATAGAGTATACAGGGCATCCTCTATAGTTGGCAGTGTGATTACCACCACAGTTGCTGCATTTTTTTACATTGGGGTCGTTTTTAGACTTATCGCAGAGAGCTGTACCATGCAATTCTCCACATACAACGCAAACAGGTGTTAAATGGCAGTATGCCTTAGTGTGACCAAATTCTTGGCAGTTTAAACATTGCACGGGACCGTTCCTTTTATGCGGCTCCTCTATCGTTATTTTCCTATACAGGATATATCTCAGACTGTAAATGGGATGAGTTTCGTTTTTTTTAAGCTTAACGTCGCCGGGTTCTAACTCCACTCGAAATAGTGGCTGGGGATTTTTTTCTCTATTTTTAATATTAACTACATTTTTAATTTTAAAGCCCTTCTCTTCTAAAAACGTTTTTATTTCCCCTGGGTCTACGCATGAATCAATGCCCTTTATCACTACCTGAAGACCTTTACTGCTTTTCAGTTGGTATGTATAAAAGTTTTTTTTTAGTGCTTCTAATTTAGTTATTACTTTACGAAAATCATCTTCACGATTAACTTGTATTTTAGTTTCATTTATACTACCACGTTTTATTGCAGCTACATAAAAAGAATTTTCACCTATTACCGAGATCAAATTCTTTATTAAATCACTTGAGTTTTGCTCTCTAAGATATATCGGGGGTGGCTTAGAAGATTTTGTAACGTTTTGTGCTTCCGAGGATTCCTCTTCCAAAATTGCAAACCGATTTTGAGAACTTATTCTATCAGCTGTACCCTCTTTTAAAACTTTTGGGACAGAAGCAACTGCAGAAGAAGTTGGGCTGCGACCCCGTTTTAGCACTGTTATGTACCTATCCATTCCAACTTGTACTTGAGGCTTTTGACCGCTTTTCACCTGTGATACTGAGTTTTCCATCATGCCTGATTTGGGGGTAATCTTTTCATCACTTGTTAAAATCGTTTCTGCCACTGAGGCACCGCTCGCAGGTTTTATATTTTTTATTGTATTCGAATCAACCGTATTATTAGACACCGAAGGTGATACAGAGTTTTCTATTGTGCCTGATTGAGGGTTAATATTTTTATCACTTATTAAAATTGTTTTTGCCGTTGAGGCAATGCTTGAAGGTTTTATATTTGTTAGTGTATCAACCGTATTATTAAAAACAGAAGGTGAGAGGGATCGCGTACGAGTAATAGGTTTAGCCGTTAGGTATTTGCTATCATCGATTCTTTTTTTTATTTCTGCATTTGTTTCGTTAACACTCACTGTGATATATGCATTTCTATCATTAAGCTTAATTGTTTTTGCACTGTTTGCACTCATAAGAGTTTTTTTTTTTTTTACTGTTAACAGTTGTGCTCTTCTTATTTGTTATTGTTTATCAACACCGAGAATAAAAAATGTGTATGTTTATGTATGTATGTACATACATGTATTTTTTTCTTTTCTTTTATTTACTTTTTTTTATACTTTATTTGTTCACGTTTTTATAAAAAAAAATAAACCGTATGCCAAGCTTAGAAAACACGTCTATCTTCAACGAGCGCGACAGACAGAAAGGCATGAAGTTAGCACACAGTTTATTCATAATACACTTACAAAACTCTGGCTAACGATTTGCTAAACTTTTATGAACGAGCTTCTAAACTTGCTTACTTGTGGAAATAAGAACCGCTTAATGTCAAACAATTTAGTTTGTTTTTTATACCCTCCACCACCACTAGTGGTGAATGAGGGTATACTAAGTTTGTCATTCCGTGTGAAACTTTTATAATATACATCTAAGACCCCATACAGTATATACATATATTCTGGCTCCTTGAGTTAATCTAAGTCGATTTAGCCATGTCCGTCTGTCCGTCTGTTGAAAACACGCTCACTTTCGAAAAACGTAAAATAACAAACTTGGTCTCAAATTACTTGTAGTTATCCTCAGCAGTTTGGGATTAAAATCCAGCAACATCGGCTCAGTAGGATCAGAACTATGAAACAAAATGTGGAACCACCACCCTAAAAAAATTAATAATTTTGATACAAAAACTAGCACAAATGGCGGAATAATGCACGGAATGATATACAATTTGCAAATCATACTGTTAAATTTCGGTCCATAATTGACCATAGGTCCAACCCTACTCCCGGAAAACATTTTAGTACGCCTAAAACCGTAATAAATAACGCTATCATACTTAAGATTGGTACGTCACAGTTTTATAGGATCAGCAATCACTCTGTTAAAGTTTTTGAAGATCGGTCCATAATTTACACTAGGCCCCATATATGTCCTACTCCCGGAAAAAAGTTTAGTAATTCTAAAACCGTAATTAATAATGCTATCATAATAAAACTCGGCACGTCACAGTTTTATAGGACGAAAATCACACTGCCAAATTTCGTGAAGATCGGTCCATAATTTACCCTAGACTCTACTCCCGGAAAACAGTTTATTGCGCCTTAAACCAAATAAAGCCGACTTTGGGAAATAATTATATTCGCCTTAAACCATAAAAATTCGCCTAAGACCGTAAAATTTCTTCCAACTTAGATTCATATGGCCAGAAAACATATAATGCAATTTTGTGAAATTCACTCTTAACGTAAATACACTGCTTTATTGAAATTTATTCTAATTTACTTTTGTTATACCAGAAATCAGTCTTCACAATTTTGGGAGGATTGTTCCATAATTTACCATAGGTCCAATACAAATTACCCTTCTAAAAATTATTTTAGTTCGGCTAAAACTGGTACGAATCATGATATTTTACTCAAGCCAGTTCAAACAAGAAACGCAAAAAACTTTCTTATTGTCGGTCAATTATTTAATATAGGTCTAAGCCGCAACCAATTTTAATCCGTTTTTGTGAAGCTTAGTTAATAATATGTATTTACAATATAGAGTCCACTTCTGTTGGTGGAGGGTATCAAAGAATCGGCACAGCCGAATATAGCACTCTAACTTGTTAATGCCGATTTTGTACGAAAAAAATTTGGATCTAAGATTGTATTTGCTATTTCCAAAAAAAAAACGGGTTTTTGCCAATTTGTTAACATTTTAACATTTTAATTAGAATCATTGTGTTCTTTATATATACGAAAAAAAATTTTCAATTGGCAACACTGCTTAGTTATTGTCATTTACTTTCATGAAATCGCTTTCTTGAAGTTTTTATTGAAAGCTAGCTGAAATAAATAATTTTGCACAAACTTGAAATCTATTTTCTTTTACATAATGACAGCAAACAAAAAAGGACATTTCAGGGGAAAACAGCGTAAATATTCATACTTTTGGTACTTTTTTTAAACAAATTTGTTTCAATATACTTTTAAGCACACTTAAACACAAATGCTCTTTAACATAAAGACTACAAACAAATAAAGTACATTTGAGGGAAAAACAAGGCAACAATTCGTGCTTTTGGTACTTTTGTATACAAGTATTTTTTTTAATAATTTTGCACAAACTTGAAACTTATTTTCTTTAGCATAAAGGCAGCAAAAAAATAAACTACATTTTAGGACAAAGCAGTGTAAAAATTCATACTCTTGGTACTATTTTTTAACACATTTTCTGCAAAATCGTTTTGCGCAAACTTTAAATCTAGTTCTTTAACATAAAGACAGCAAGCAAAAAAGTACATTCGAGAGCAAAACTGGATAAAAATTCGTACTTTTGGTACTTTTTATAAACCAGCTTTTATTTCTTTAAGTAATTTCGCGCAAACTCAAAACTTATGTCCTTAAATATAAAGACAGCGAACAAATAAATTATAGTTCAGGGCAGAACATCCGTACTTTTGGTACTTTTTTCATCACACATTTTTTCGAAATAACTACTCAAACTTCAAATTTATATTGTTTAACATGCTAAAAATTTGTACTTTTTTTGAGTAATGTGTACATATTTTTGCTTTCTTGCTATAATATGTTTACATATATCGCTCTTAATACACAAGAGGGTATTAACTCGAAATTTTTTATTTTCACTTAATCGAAAAAATCGATGCGTTATAGTTATCGACTTTTTGGTAATGAAACGGTTAGTTTTAAAATTATTTTTCACATGCCAATGTTGAATAAAAAATAGTTTTGCTTCTACTGACATTTTTTAAATTTTGAGTTAATACCCTCTTGTGTATTAAGAGCGATATACTAAATTACATGATAGTTTGACCCCTGGCAACGCCGTGTTATAACAGCTAGTATGAATATAAATATTAAAGTACGTTTGTATGTGTGATGCTTAGAAATGTACACAGACTGGTCGAATAACTGAATATTCATTTGTTTTTACGGAATTTGTGGTTAATTTTTTACGGAATTCGCGGTTGAATTTTCGACAGTAAAAATTAAATGAACTTTTCGTTAAAATTAAATGCAAAATAAGTAGATCAGTTTTAAGTTGACCTCCCAGTATTATAATTCGTTTTTGGTTTTGACGGAATTAATTATCGACCGATCTTTACGAAATTTAGTTGGTACTTGTATTATGAATCTTTGACCAGGGCTGTGGAGTCATCAGAAAAAGTACTAACTCCGACTACGACTCCAAACGATGAAATTTTTTAAATGCGAAACCGACTCTGACTCCAATTCCTACTCTAACCTTGATGCTAAATGTATATGAGACTGGTCCATATTTGACTTTAAACTCTTTTTTATATCCTTCACCACTAGTGGTGAATGAGGGTATTCTAAGTTTGTCAATCCGTGTGAAACTTTTTTATTATACATCTAAGACCCTATAAAGTATATAAATTCTGGCTTTTTGAGTAATTCTAAGTCAATTTAGCCATGTCCGTCTGTCTGGCCGGATGTTGAAAACGCGCTCACTTTCGAAAAACTCAAAAGAGAAGAACAATGTGGGTGTCAAATTGCTTCTAGTTATCCTAAGCAGTTTGGGATTAAAATCGAGCAAAATCCGATCAGTAGGATCAGAGTTATAAATATAAATAAAAAATTAACAATTTTGTTACAAAAACTAAAATAAAAGCTGGCATAATGCACCGCATGATAAAAGATTCTGCACAAACTCGTTCTATATGACTAGAAATATGCTATCATAATAATATTTGGTGCGTCATAGTTTTATAGGACTAGAAACCAACTGTCAAATTTCGTAAAGATCGGTCCATAATTTACCATAGGCCCCATAAAAAATTTTGGAGTCGGAGTCGCGAGTTTTTTGGGCACTACGACTCCGACTCCGGTACAAAAACTTAAACTTAACTCCGACTCTACAGCCCTGTCTATGACAGTCCAAAATTTACTGCAATAGCATTATTTGTTTATTATTTAGTAGGACTCAAGTGTTTTCTGATCGTGAGATTTATATAGGACCTATTGTAAATTATGGACCGATCTTTACAAAGTTCTCTATTATGATTTCTTATCATATACAACGAACTTGTGCATAACTCAAAGACAATCGTTGCAAAACGTAACAAATTTATGTTGGTTTTTGCGACAGAATCATAAATTTTTTTTAAGGATCCATAACTGAACCTATTGTGCTGGATTTTAATCTCAAACTGTTTGGGAGAACTGGAAACAATTTGAAATCGAAATTATTTTTTTCTATTATTTTGACAGACAGACAAATCTACTTAAATCTTAATGGTGTCTTAGATGAATATTAAAATAGATTCATACAAATTGGACATTTTTAAAGTTGGTAAACATTTAATTATTATTATTAGGGAGGGGAAATTGCAAAATACGTACTTAAGGCAACTTTAGAAATTTGGTATATAACTGAAAGGACAAAAAAACTATTCAAAATGTTTTTAGACTTAAAAGTTTAATATTTCTTCAACTGAATTAAATCGTATCGTTGAAATAAATATTTACCTCACCCAATATCATTTGATTGTTAAAAATATTTCTGATGCTATCAGTTATTTTCAATCTTTCAACTATTTTAAAGCCCCAACTTTGTTCTTTTTGTTTCTATTTGTTATTACTAGATGTCTTCACAACTTCATATTCCCATTAAAGTTTTATTTTCTTCAGTTGTTTTGGCGTTGCCGCTGCCGACATCTCGTAGAACGCCCGCTTAGCGTGACGTTTTCAATTGCTTATTATGGCGCTCAACAGTTACGCTTTTATGCCTCCGCATATTGGTAACTAAATAATGAAGTTTAATATATTTCGACTGCAGCAACAAAAAATAATAAAAATAAATTCAGTTGTACAGCAAAAAGTAATTAAACAAATAGCGGTGGCAAGATTGAAAACAATATATAATTTGTATAACAATTAAAATACGACTAGAGTACTCGTGTTAAAATGACATGAAAAAGGTGTATTAATGTATGTGTGTAAGTACATACACAAGTAAATTTTAACTCAAGTACAAGTGTTATTAGTCTTTTAAGAGAAATGGATGAAGGCAATTTGAATATAAATTACTTAAGTTAATAAATTAATAGAAATAACGTGCTTTACACATAGTAATTATAACAGTTTGTTGGGGCTCATAAAACAATACTAGGGGGTAATTGATATCAAAACGTTATTAAAGGGTACTTTACAATATCACACAAATCTTACGTATTTTGAGAAAAATACAACCCTGTCATGATGAGTTGTTATTATTTTTTTAAATTGTTCAAACAATAATTAAATCAGGGAAGCATTTTCGTCAAATTACGTAAGACTTGCGTGATAGTGTAAATAAGCCACACAAGGAAAAAACAAACCTGTAATGAGAAGTTGTTAATGTTTTTTTTTTAAATTTTTCAAGCAATTATTAGATCAGGGATATACTTCCGTCAAAATACGTAAGACTTGTGTGATAGCCTAAAGTACCCTTTATAAACTAAAAAGAAAGTACATTTTTAATTTGGTTTTGTGTTTATTTACAAATTAACATAATTCTGATTGTAACTGACAAATCTATATTAATTAAATCCCCCTTCTAGTAGCAAAAAAATAATCATTTAGATAACACGTTTAGATAAAATGGCGGAATTTGTAGTTTTAGGTTAGCAAGTTAACTAACGCATGCCAAAATATGTATTTTAAACTTTTAAATTAAAAAAACATTTGTTTGTCACATCCTTAATACCTCGGCTGTATGTAGGGGTATATCTGGGGTATATTTCATCAATTGGTGGTCATTCTTTGGGGATAGTGGTGCATTCAATACCATGTATTAGTTAGAAGCAAAATTGGCATATCTCTATTCTTAGAAAATTATGTATTACCAGAGGTCTTTTTCAGACACCACGGGAACCAGTACCCCTTGGACTTAGGTCCTAAACTCGTTATTGGTAAGACTTCTTCTGGAATCTCGGGAAGCTATCCAAAAGCATGGAAAGGGAGATGCTAAAAATCAAAGATAGTTTTCCACCCATTGTGTAGAAGTTCGGCCTGCTGGTGGATCTCCCTAGGTCATGTTGCTAATCAACAGAAGCTGTGGTAGAGGCTAAATAGCGTCAGCGCCCAAGCAAGGGCCGAGTTTATGATCCTGCCAACTCAAATTTAAACCTGTGTGTGTAGTGCAATGTCCCGCCCCAAAGGGCCATTCTGTCCATTCAGTGTAAGGAGCATCGTGGAGTAAGTCCGACACGTTAATCTTTATACATCTTCAAGCTTTAAGTCTACATCTTATATGTTTGTATATTGAGCTGTCTGATTTACGCCTTTTTCCAATACTTTAATTTGATCCGCATTTCGCTCTTAAAATTATATTTCAATGATCATCTCCAGTAAGCATCACATTGAGTCTACACAATTTTTTTAACTATCATCGAAAAGTGAGTTTATTTCTTTACAATAATCAAGATTTGGACGAAAGGTGTGCATACGCTTGCGGGGTAAACAATATCCAACCAATGCAAAATTAAGCAAAAATTTAATTTTCCTTTTTTTAAATTGAATAAATAATATTGAATTTCGGACTTGAACTTCAAATTGTTGCTTGTAATTTGTAACAATAAACAAGGCGAATTCAGCACAAGGTGGTAGCACATTTTGACAGTTCGAGCCAATTTGTTTTGGTTTTGTTAGAAGAAGTTGACATTTCGAGCCGTAAGCACCAACAATGCAATGCGAAATTCTCTGTTGTACCACCTCTAATTGACTTCACCTTGCAAAAACCGTAAGATACGAAAGTATACAAGTTTTCGAAGGGACACCAGAAGAAAATACAAATAATGTTGCACAGTTATGTCGCAATGTCTGAAACAGTTGTTAGTACATATGTAAGTATTTATATATTTGATTTATTCACTTCAAAAATATCAAAAGGATTGATTCGTCTCTGATTCTATCTAAAGGGGCTTTAATAGGGATGTGCGATTAAACGGCCAATAAACATTTTGATTAATCGAAATGCTGATTAATCCATGGTAGAATAAGTACAAGGTATGGTCATTAGAAAGTTTGTTCTCAATTTTAAAACCCTTGTAATGTCAAACAAGAGAAAATTACGAAAAAAATGAAAACGAGCGTCAAAAATATAATTAATTTTATTTTTTAAAAATTTGTTAATATAAAAATTTTGTAATACATACCGAATTTTAATCAAAAATTAATTTCAAATAGACAATACTCGTATATTGAATAATATATAATTTTATATAAAACGTGCAAAATATGTTGAAATTTCAATATTGCAATTGAGTAATGTTTCGTTGTTTGACATTACATGGGTAAATAATGACAACTCTCCCTAATGAACCTGAATGGTACTTATTATTAGGGATGAGATTTTCATGCACTAAAAAATCGAAAATATGCGCTTAAAATATGCATTAAAGAAATAAGAAATATGCACTAAAAACTAAGAAAATTTTCATAAAAAATCGTTTTTCAATTTAACTAAAAACAAAAATATAAAAAATCCAGTATATTGTTATGTAAATATCTTTAAAAAACTAAAGTAACTAATTTTGGTTTGTTTAAATA
Organism: Pollenia amentaria; assembly: GCA_943735925.1. NCBI lineage: Eukaryota > Metazoa > Arthropoda > Insecta > Diptera > Polleniidae > Pollenia > Pollenia amentaria. The sequence goes on from OX031007.1 coordinate 126,076,738, forward strand.
AATAAGTACTGTTTAATAAAAGTAAAATCTTGTCTTATACTTGAAGAATGCCAATGCATTTTGAAGAAATTTATTTTCAGATCCCTCTTTGATTCCAGATCAGATCAAAAATAATTGAAATTTATTTTAATTTTTAAATCTTTAATTTTTGTTTTTTTGCAAAACGTTTTGAGTTAATTTGAGTTGAGCATAAAGTGAGCTAAATCCCTCCTAATTACTTATTATTGTTATTGTTTCACCAATATATCCGTTATTGGAAAATACAAATGCTAATTGACTTTTGCTGTTACCTAAATTTTATATTTCTTTTACTTTTTTAATTTCACCATCATCGACATCAATAAGCTCTTCTAACATTCTTAAATAACTTGAAGTTTATTGAATAGAATTCTGAAGCACCTATCCAGGCCCCCATTTTGCTACTACTGGCTGCGGTGGAAGATAAATTAGGGAATACATTTAATTAAAAATTGCAATATTATCGAATTGGCCTCCAAATTTTCTTCAACGAGGTATAACCCATGTGCTAAGCGAGTAGCTTGTGACAGTTTTGGATAAAATATTATAAATCCATTGGAAGCCTTAACCATGTAAGTTGCTGCATCGGTTTAAAATAAAAAATATTGTATTTTAAGCAAAGCTCCACAAGAATTTATTTATTATTTAAAAATTTTCTTGGAAAGTTTATTTTTGTGTACTTAAAATTTTTTTTAAGAACTTTTTTATAACAAAGAAATTAAAAAAATCCCTCAAAACTGTAAAAATATGCAAAAATATGCGTTTAAAACCTAAATATGCAAAAATATACATTTTCACTAATATATGCAACAATATGCAAAAACAAATCAATGCAATTTTAACGTAAATTTAATGATTTGTAAAGATAATTGGTCGATATCGTGCTTAGACTTTCGATAAAAAACATGCATTTGCATGGAAATCGTATTCCTACTTATAATACTATGGATTAATCAAATTTTTTAATTATTGAATAAATTCCCAACAAAATGTTTTCCTATTTTGCGAAGCGATAATGGTACATTTCAAAAAGTAAGCACACATTTATGCGCTACGCAATAAGACATACACAGATGCAGTAAGGTAAGTGAACGAATTCTTCATAAATTAAATAAAATTTGAAGAGCCACGACGTTCCCTTACTACGAAGCTGGTTCGTAAGGGAGCTTATAAAATAGTAACGGTAACAAAAAATTCAGTATGAAAAGCTGATCGTTACGTTCACTAATTTTTATATGCTCTGAATAAAGCGCTTTCTGTGTCAAAAATGTATTGCTTCAAAGTGGGAACTCTCCACATAAAATTCATGTCTTCGTAAGCGATATGGTAAGCGAAACTTTTACGTTTCTCCCTTACAAACCTGCTTCGTTGGAAGCTCCATTTTTTATTGGGTTAAATTTTGATTAATCAAGTTGGAATAATTTTATTAAAAAATTCTTAAACTAAAAAAATTGTTATTCAAGTTTTTGATTAAACAAATAATTGAATTATTATAATTTTAATTAATCAATATTCTTGATCAATCACAACTTTGGTTAATCAATATTCTTGATTGATCACAACTTTGATTAATCAATTTTCTTGATTTATCGCAAATCTTTGCTCATATATTTCAATAGTGACATAACTCAAAAAATTAAATTGTTCGCTATGTTTTTCTTTATATTGTGTATAAAATTCATCTCTACTAGATAACCCGTGCGAATATTTCGCACCGTTAGTTGTCATTTTTGTAACATAAAATGAAAATAATTAATAGAAATTTTAGTAACTTCAATACATTTTGTTAAAAGTATAAAAATATTAGAAATCATAACATATATCATACATATTTACATACATATGTTTCAATGCTTTTATAATACTTCTTTGAATACAATGTTAGAGGTAATGACATGATCATCGTTAACTTTTTGCCCGTACGAATCCTTAATACAAACAAAAATATCTTTAAACGTACGCAATTATATATAACTGACTTAGTAATAAACGGCATTATAGTAAATAGCGGTATTGCCAGAATGGATTTTAATACATACTATATTATGTAGAACTGCATTACTATTAAGCGACCCTGTATTACCACACTTGAACAAAAACATATAATCATAATGACAACAGTATTATCATGCAGTTCTATATAAAATATAATTTTTATCAATGAAAATATTAATTTTTCAATTTCTAATTATTTTTCGTCATTAGTGTTAGAAATAAGCTTTACACTAAAAAAAAATTTTACATTAAAAAAAAATAGAAAAATCGACTAGAAATTTTGCTATTATTACTGAAAAATTAACAATTTTTTGCTGTCAAATTTGTTTACACTTAAAAAAACTTTAGAAATATTATCTAAAATCTTGCTATTACTACAGAAAAATCTATTTTTTTTACTGTAAAATTGGTTAATACTCCGAAATATTTTCACATACTTCTTGTTATATTTCTTTAACTCATTTCCTTTTATTGTTTGTAGCAAGCGTTCGGCTGTGTGATCAAGTAGAGATTGTAGTTGTACCTCTGCCGAAATTGGTGTGATTGTAATTGTGTCCTTTAATGGCAAACAGTCCATTTTAGCAGCTCTTATGTGATGATATGCTGGATACAGATTTGAGCCTTTTTCAATCGCACGCAATCTGAGCTGAATATATTGCTATTTTGCTAATTTCAAATCCAGAAATAATGCTAATGCCTCCTCTTACTTTTAAGAAGCCGTTTTGTTCTCAATGGACTAGCTTTAACAACTTTTTCAATTGTCAATTGTTTCTGTGATCGTAATTGATGTAGGAAAGTATCTTGAATATTTTCATATCCGATTTCTTCATTGATATCCTTAAGTTCCGCCTCTTAGATCTATCGCTACAGTTATCCATAGTGTTTTGATTTGTAGTTTCTGAAGCGATCTGTACAGAAAGTTCGTTCTCTAACCAGTTTGCAAAGCTCTTATAAAATCTATCTTTGCTGTAATCGACTTTCCTGTATCGCTATTTTAAATTTTTGATGAAAACAGATAATTTATTTTCTAAATCCAATTGTATTTCAGTGCTATATGAATTTAAGTTTCCTTTTTTTCGAATGTAATTTTTAACATCTTAAATATTCAAAACTGTGATATAAATTTAAGTTGTGTGCTTAATTTAATTATATGTTAAATGTTTTATGTAAGCTGTGTAACATTCAATGTATAATTTAATGTGAAAAACTACTTAGTAATTACAACCCTTGAAGATGTCAACAAATAATTGACGAAACGTTGGGAGAAACATGTAAAAAAGGTTTTTTATTAACATTAATACATTAGGCCCAATTAGCTTAACAAAAACTTATATATAATTCTCCGGCCAATTCTTTATAGCTGAAGCTCTCCATTTTTTATGAAAAACGTTGTTATTTCTCAGTCACTTGCTTTTAAACCTTTTCATACTTTTTTTCATACCAAATACAGGTCGAATAAAAAGGATTAAAAAACTTAAAATCCTTTTATTTATATGCTATAAAATACCTGACACATATTTAACAACGCATTGCATAGTTATGGGGTCATAGAATATTATTAGAGTCATAAAAACAGATAAATTAAAAAGACCACAAAAAATCATAAATTTTTTTTAAGGCAATAGCACATGTTTTCTGTAACTTCTGCAAACATTTTTGCGGAATAAAAAAAATTGTAAAATAAAAAATTTCAAACAAAAAAAATTTTTTTGGACTAATTTCATTAAAATTAAGAAAGTGTTAAACAGACGGGTCCAAACGGGTACAAGAGTATATACAGGGTTAAAGATTACACTTTCCCTCAGTGGTTTTACCTTATCAATCGCTTTTGATCCGCAAATGTTCTATTCTACTAAAGTTGAAATTTGACAAAAATAAAGTAGTTTAGAAAATATGTCGTAACATCTTAAATATAAATAACACAATAGTCGCTCATATTACTTTTTTAAAGATAACAAGACTACCAACCTAGCAAAAAAGCTAGCAGGTCATTATCGATAATAGTTTTTGAGTAATGATAATTTCTTTCGAATTATATATATAAAAAAAATCACTTTTTTCTGAATTTAAAAAAAAGTTGTGTTTAACAACATGGCACGACGACCATTACCAATATTTTGACCTAATTTTTTGGCTACGGTAGTTTTAATATGTTTACTATTAAACAAAATTAAAATTTTGTAAATCGGTGACAAACCAAAATTGGACTTTTGGCCAATGAAATAAAATTTTCAGCCACTGTGCGCCGTCTGTACGAAGCTTAAGTCAAGTCAATACCCTTCACCATAGTACAAAATATCGTACCAAAACCTTGATTTCGAAAGTACATTACAACATTTTCAACACTAAATCTGAAAAAAATCATTTTCAAATGAGAATTTTTATTTATAATTGAGAAAAGAAAAAATTTAAATGAGATTTTCCATTTCGGTTTTAGGAAAATCCATTTTGTAATCAGATTGTTCACATCAATTACAGAAAAGACACTTTAAAAATAATATTTTCTCTTTGAGCTTAAGAAAAGCAACGTTTATTGATTTCTCTGATCCTATTGGGAATAATAATAACTTCTTAAGTGTCTAGAAATAACTTTAAGTTTATATTTTTTTTATACCCTTCATCATCACCAGTTGTTATTGACGGTATTCTAAGTTTGTCATTCCATGTAAAACTCTTTTTTAAATTATGTCGATTAAGCCGTGTCCTTCTGTCTGTCCGTCTGTTAAAGACACGCTTACTTTTGAAAAATTAAAGAGAAAATAACAAAATTGCTGTCAACTTCTTTCAAGTTCCCCTAAGCAGCTTGGGATTGAAACGCAGCACAATCGGCTGAGTAGGAAAAGAGTTACAAGCCAAAATGTGGAACAACCTCCCTAAAAAATGTATTCATAATTTACCATAGGCTCCATATAAAGCCCTCTCTAACAAGTACTGATACTGATATTCAGGAGAGGAATTTATATTGGACCCTTACTTAATTATCGATTAATCATCCCAAAATTCTGTAGAGGTAAAAACATAAATTAGAATAAATTTCAACACAGCAGTGAAATTAGTTCTAGCGATTACAGTGAATTTCCGAAGGCTGCATAATATGGGATCTAAGCAGTGCTGCCACGACTAATAACATTTTTATTTATTTATTTTATTTATTTATTTATTTGTCTATGGAATTATAATCCTTACAGACTTCTTAATTAAATAAAAATTAATTTTAAAAAGTAACAAAAATTATGGATTTAAATAGATTAATATACTAGTTTTAATATCAGTGGAGCTATAAGAATAGTCAATAAATTTATAACCAAAATTTTTGAAAAAGTTACCAAACGTGAAAAATATAACCAAATTAGAAATGCCTTTTGTTAATTGAGAAAAACATTAAAAATTATCTTAAGTTACATTGCAAGACAAAGATTATTTACACTTAATAGGCAAATATTATTGACAAATTTAGTAACAAAATTCTTGTACATATTAAATATATAACGAGAAACTTAAATTAAAAGTTTTTATTTATTTAAGATCTTTTTCATTAAAATAATTTTATTTCATAAGAGTCAAACCCTTCAAATTTCCATACAAAATTCTGTATATTGAAAGTGCATAAATTGAATTTTCTTGAATAAGGCCTTTACAATAAACGAAATTTGTACTTCACATTTTTAAATAACAAAAAAGAAAAAATTAAATTTTTTGGCTTCTTAACTGTCAGTGAGCCGATGTCTGTAAAATGTGCCGATTTTTAAATCCTTTTGCCGATGGAAATTTGTGTTTGGCGATTGTTTTGTCGAAATGCATTTTTTGTAAATATTTTCTTATTTACATATCGTTACCTTAATATAAAAAGGCCCCAACTCATTATTTTTGGAAATCCGTTTTTTTATTGATTATTGTAGAATGGTTGCTAATACACATTCTATTAAAATTTCAAGCAAATTAGATTAAAAATAAAGAAGTTATAAGCAGAATACAAAAAGCCCTAACTCATACACACAATTTTTCTAAAGAAAAAAAAGGCCTAACTCATACACACAATTTTTCGAAAGAAATACATATTATGTATTTCAATCTGAATTCCTCGTTTAATTTTAATAAAGATGTTTTTTGACAATGGTTGTGTAGCTATATTATTTCAGCTTTTATTAAGTTTTTTCCTTCTCCTGTAAAAAGTGTTTTTGATGAGTTGGGGCCTTTTTATATTAAGGTAACGATATACTCTTATCACAACTATTAAAAAAATGGGAATCACTGTTTCTTTTGTTTGTAAATTGTATTTAAAATTTATAATTGTTATTATTACTGTTTCAAAATTGTTCTATTTGATATATTTTGTGAATCATTGTATAATATTATGAGAAATATAAGCAAATTCGTATTTCTGACAGTACATTCAATGGGCAAAAAAGTCATTGCAGGCGAATTCATTCCAGGTAATCTCGGTAGTACAACAAGTACAATTCGTACAAAAACCACAAGCAATTTGTTTTTGTAAAATCATTGTACAATGTCAAAACCCGAAACAAACCAAAACAGAAACAAAGATAATAAACAAAATTTTGACATCCAACAATTATAAAGCTAAAGAAAAAAAGTTATCAGCAGGGCTTTAAGGATCACCTGTAATGAATTCGCCTTGAGTCATATACTCAGTCATTTAGACAGTCAAAGATTTTTTTTTAAATTTAAAATATTGCCAAATCATTATCTAAAATATATTAAATAAATATATACCGACAGGTAATAAAAAGTAAAATTTTAAATTTCTTAAATTCACCCCATTTTCTTACAGTAAATTCCATAAATTCTAACATTATAGATTAATAGCTTAACCCAGTGCGCTTCGCTACCCTCATTAAAATAAAATATGCAATTCTTTAAATACAGATCTCCTGTTATTTGTACCAAGTTTATATATTCTTACTTTTACCATTTACCAGTTGCATAGAAATGAGGCAGTGGCTCTTTTACAGATATATATACCAAGCTTTTTTTCCAAAATTGTATTAGTAGCCGTTCTCTAGAAATCTAGTTTGATCCACGCCCACCTTTCCGGTCCCGCACGTTACTTACAGATGCTGTTTGTATATTGATAGCCATTCTAATTGTACCAAATTTAGACAATTTTACATATACCGTTCTTCAAATATACGGTAATCTATTTTGTGCCACGCACTTATCTTATCGCGCCCACTTTTGACTGATGTTGCGTATTGAGCACCAAGCTAATTGTTGCAACTTTGGAAACTTTAGCTATGAGCGTTCTCTAGCTGTAGAGAAATCTCTTTTGCATGAGAAATCTCTTTGAGCGTGGTTCACGCTCACTTATCCACTACCTCGTTTTTTTGACAGATGTTGCGTGTTAAAAACCCAGCTATGTGTACCAAATTTGGACAACTTTTATCTCACCGTTATCTAGATATAAATAAATATTTTTGATGCCACGCCCACTTCTCCAATCCCGCAAAGATTTTGTCAGATGTTGTGTATTTCTAACCAAAGTCCTTGTCGTTCTTCAGATATAAAGATATCTACAATCTCTTTGTATGCGAGGTGCCACTCCCACTATTCCAATTCCGCCCACACTTTGTCGGATGTTGTGTATTGACAACTTATATGTTTTTACCTAACTTCGAAACCTTCGCTCTAACCGTTGCCTAGATATACAGAAATCTATAATGTCTGCCTATGGAAGGTGTCATGCCCACTTCTCCAATACCATTTTTTCCATTTTTTAAAGAGTCTGTCTATTGATAACCCAGATATGTGTACCAAATTTCGGCAACTATTCCCTTGTCGTTCTCTACATAAAAATAAATATTTTTGATCTCACGCCCACTTCTCAAATCCCGCAAAGATTTTGTCGGATGTTGTGTATTACTAACCAGATTCTTGTACCAAATTTGGAATATTTAGGCCTTAATTTATATTTGCTTTGTATGGGAGGTTACACACCCACTCAACATTTAAAAAAAAATATATAGCCTATAGATCCTTCCAGACCGTCTGTACAAACAAACAAACATGCATAAATTTGTATATATATATATATAGATATAAATATATCAATTTGCTTTTCAAATATCTTTCAAATTCCTATGTGTATTTTAATGTATTAAAATGTACTACTGGAAATGATGTAAATTTAGAACATTTTACTTATATTCTAGTTGTTAGAAACAATAAAACTTCTTTTGTGTAATTTTTCAGTCATATTTTGAAATCGATTCTGCGTGATATTATTAATTTTCTGCTTAAAGTACCACTTATCTTTATTATTATAAAAATCAGGAAAAACTACGGTCATTAAAAAAATAATTAATTGAAAATCGATATCGATTAAAACTTAAGTTGATTTAAATTTCAGAACATTGATGTTTCTAATATAAAAATCACATTTGGGAATTTCGTTCTTAACAAAAACATCTGGCAGCTGTTTTGAAAGGGGTTTTTCGTTTTTGATAAGGTATAAAAACTTCCGTTCATTTAATAAATAATGAGAAAATCGTAGAGCAAAGTACACATTATTCGAAGTCGTAAATAATTTCCTTCGAATCGAAATACGCGATGTGAATAAAAACTTTAAAAATTTAAAAACGTAAAATGCAAGTGTATCAAGAAAAACATATTCATACGCATTTTATATTTTAGAAAAAAAGTAACCAAATTAAAAAAATATTCACATCTCCACATTGAGAAAAGAAATAACCAGTTTTTGATAGAAATAACCAAAAACGGCAGCCCTGGATCTAAGGTAAATATTAAAGGGCTGCGCAAAATATTCTTAATGTTCTGTGTTCTACTTCACACAACTATCAATCATATTATTTCACTGTAAACATAGATAGCAAACAAACATAACAACACATTACTCTCACCAAAACAAAACAAGCATAACTTGAAAAGTTTTTCTCTTCTGCTTTGTTAGTGCTTGTATTATCAAAACAAACAGAATATCAACACAAAAACAGACAATGAAATAAAGAACCGGTAAATTATAGTAAAAGCATCGAGTGCACGTAATTAGGAATTTAAAAAATTTAAAGTGATCTTAGCTTATAACAGAAATGGATGCATTAAATGTAAGCAAAATTGATTTTTTTGAATTATTTCCTAAATGTTTATTTTATTTTAGTCGACCTTTATTATTATATTAGGTATAACTAAATTATCAAGCTTGATGTCTTTTTTTATTTTTATATAAAACTTTAAACGTTTATTTAACCAATATTTCTAATTATTGTTAAATTTGTTAAAAATTGTTGAAAATTTATAAAATAAGGAAGAAAAAACCCTGAAGAAGGCCGAAATATTGGTTAAATAAACGTTTAAAGTTTTATATAAAAATAAAAAAAAGACTTTAAGCTTAATAATTTAGTTATATTATTTCCTAAATTTTAAGTAATATTTTAAAGGAACCTACAACCGAACCCATTGAAAACCACTCAAACGAAATTAAATCAAAAGTTTCTCCCTTTGCAATTTTCTCTTTGGTTTATGTTTACAATCAAAACATTCAAACATGCTTGGAATGTTCTTTTTCTGTTTTAATGTTCTACTTCATCTTTGTTCTAATTCAGCTTTATTTTAGTTCAGCATTGTTCTTGTGCAGTTTTGTTCTATTCTTCTATATTTTGATCGTAAAGCAAAACAATTGTTTTTGGAAGTATGTGTTTTGTAATGAGAGAGTAATATACACCTACTATCTGAATTTAATGAAATTGCTTGTAAGCAATATTTGTTATGCTTGTGCAGCTCTTTACTAAATATTGGATATCACTAAATTGCATGTTGCTTTTTCTGGCCATATGAAGCTCAGTTGAAACAATTTTTACCGCAATATCTATATCGGCTACGGTTTTAGGAGTATTTAGTTAATTTTCTAGAGTGGGATTTATGTGGGGCCTATGGTAAATTATGGACCGATCATCACGAAGTTTATTAGTATGATTTCTGTCTTATAAAACTGTAAAGTATTACATTTTATTACGATATCATTATTTATTACCGTTTTAGGTGTACTAAGCTGTTTTCCGAGAGTAGGCTTTATATGGGGCCTATTGTAAATTATACATCTAGTACTATAACTGTGACGTACCAAATTTTATTATTATAGCATTATTTTTTACGGCTTAAAGCGCAATTAACTTTTCCAGGAGTAGGGTTATATGGGGCCTAAAGTAACTTATGGACTGATTTTCACGAAATTTGACAGTATGATTTCTAGTTCTATGAAATTGTGAAGAATTAAGTTTTATTATGATATCATCACTTATTACAGTTTTAGGCGTAATAAAATATCTTCCGAGAGTATTCTTTATATGGTAATTTATGGACCGATCTTTACGAAATTTACCAGTGTAATTTCTAGTCTAATAAAACTGTCACATACCAAAATTGATAATGATGGCATTATTAATTACGGCCAAGGTAAATTATAGACCGATCTTCACGAAATTTAACCCTTTGATTTCCAGTCATATAGAACGAATTTGTTCAAAATTTTATAGATATTGGGAATTATTTCTTTTTCATAAGCAACTTTATTATATTCAACATTTTTCATTTTTCGAATTTATTCTATGAGTTAAATTTCAGTTATGTATTTTATAAAGCTTTTTGTAATAGCTCTATTCCTTAAATTTTTCAGAAATGACTTTATACACTACCAGACTATTAAATGTATTTTCCTGTTACATTTTACCTTAGCTTTCCGTTGGATAGCAATGAAGTATATTTATGTACAGAAAAATTTACAATTATTTGACACCAGCAGAATGTAATGCATTTTCTGGCCCGCTACGGCCTTCGTCAGCATTCTTTGTGTCACACTGGATAGTGATATTTTATAAATTGAATGTATTTAACTCAACTATTTTACCAAATATATATTGGGAATTATTTCTTTTTCATAAGCAACTTTATTATATTCAACATTTTTCATTTTTCGAATTTATTCTATGAGTTAAATTTCAGTTATGTATTTTATAAAACTTTTTGTAATAGCTCTATTCCTTAAATTTTTCAGAAATGACTTTATACACTACCAGACTATTAAATGTATTTTGTTGTATAAAGTCATTTCTGAAAAACATAATCCCACAGCTTAAAGTGTTGTTATTGTAACAAGATCAAGAGTTCACTTTTACACATCAAGATGCCATTAATAAGTGTCATTAACGAGACAAAATTCAACATGAATATCGATAACGTATACCGAACTTAAAACCACTTATTTTAATAATTTGTTTATAATTAAATAAAAATTTGTATCAATTTTTTATATCAGAAATTTTAGTATACAGGTAATTGACTTTGGACAAATACTTTATACTCTTGCAGTTGATTTTTAAACACTAAAATTGTGTAGGGTATCACCTAGTCGGGCTTGACCGACTAAACATTCTTACTGGTTTATTTATTTTTTTTTCTTGTTTTGTAAAGGGAGTATTGAACGACATTGTCCGACATTCTTGGCAACATTTTTGAAACGCGTAATGAAAATAGTTTACCGAGACTTTAAAATAAAACGATATAATACTTGCGTCCCTGTCGCAAACAACACGGGTCATAAAATTTACAACTGCTTGTGTTTTATAAAATTTATTTTCAAATATCAACTGTCGTCATACTTTATGTATGAAGTCTTTGAAATTTTTACGAGTATTTCATGTTTCACATGCATGTTCTTGTAAATGCTGTCCGCAAGACTTCATTCAAATATTACTGACTAGAAATATGAATATCAAGGATAATATGCAAAGACACCGCATTCCCTTGGAGTTTTTTTTTTTTTTTTTTTTGTAGTATATTGGTAAGAGAAATTTATGGTAATGGCAAAAATTTATGAATTGGTCAATTTTAACCTTAATATGGCAAGATTGTTTTAGTAACGTTAATCACAAGTATTCGTAAATTTTACAACTTTTTTTGAGTTACGACAAGGCTAAGCTTTTTATTAATAGATTTCTTAACTTTTTTTTAATTTAAAAGTTTTGGTGTTTCCCACAAAAAGCCTGATTGCAAGGCTTTATGGAACAGCGTTGCCATTTTTCTATAAGGCAAATGTTTTTGTTTAAGAATAGGATTTTTCTTTTCCCGCATTTTTTTAATAATGAAAATGCAAAACACTCCTTCTTTTCGATATAAAGCTGACCCTGATAATTTGAATAGATACCAATGTCAATTTTTTATTATTGAGATGTGTTTCTCACGGGCTATTTTTGATCAATAACACAGGCCTGCAAAATTTGGAAAACGTCTAAACACTAGCATATACTTTTCTAACGGTCTGTGCTGCAATGAATCCGAATCAGAAATTCTCCATCATATCAGGTTTTCGCGACATCTTCGCTTAAATATAAAAAACCAGTGTTTTCCCCATATTGGAGACGTTATAACTACGCGAATTCATCTTTATTTATAAAACCTAATCGGTAGCCTGAAAGTCCTATCAACGTCCTTTAAAGAATAAATGTTTACCCTTTGTCATATATTATTCCTTTTTCTGATATAAGGGTAGGTCCAATGTTAATTGTGAGTCACACCTTAACATAAAGTTTTTTGCCCGACTTGATTGACATTTCTTTGTTTCAGTGTTTGACAAATTCAACCTTGCAGAGGTACACCACTGAGCAGAGCATTAAGATTGTTAATACCTTTTACGAAAATGGGGGTTAAAATAAAAATACATTTCATGCTCTTAGTAATTTTTTGGTCAGTATAATTCACCAAATGTATCCACAATCGGGAGAATTGTGCGCAAATTTCAAACCGGGTCTGTAGGAAATTTGATAGCATTGCTGTTGTTCGCGATAGTGTGGCAAAAGAGTCGACCAAGCAGTTACCGCTAATGGTGTTCGCTATCACGAGATGATAACGGACTTCCTGCGGCCAGAAATGAGGATATAGAAATGGGCAATATGTGGTTCCAACAGGTTGGACACAGCCAACAAAACAATGGCTCTTTTGCGCGAGAAATTCCATGGCCGTGTTATCTCACGTCTTGGCGATGTTAGTTGGCCGCCACGATCATGTGATTTGACACCGTTGGACTTGTTTCTTTATGTACATATATATATATATATATATATATATATATATATATATATTCCCATTGATCCTGAAAGGAGCATAAGCCCTCAACAAAAGATCCCCATTGTGATTTATCTGATGTCATATTCTTAATTTCAGCCCAGCTTTTCCCGGCCATTTTTGCAAAAATCTGTTAACGAAGACTTGCATTGAGCCAATGTCTGCTGAAGTTGAATTTGCAATCGCTTCCAGCTGGGTGTTCATGTCTTTGCAATAACAGACAGATGTCATCGGCATAGTCAAAGTCCTCAAGTCGCGCTTGCAGACCCTACTGTATTCCACGACCATCTCTTGTAGCTCGTATTATAGCTAAATCTAAGACGGTATTAAAAAGCATTAGTGGCATTACGCATCCTTGCCTTACATCTTTATAATCGGGTATGTTCCTACTTAAGCAGTTTCCATGCAGGATCCGACAACTAGATTGCTCGTATTGTTCTTTAATAAGAGCTATCAGCTTACTGAGAAGTTGTTTGCATACAAGGGAAGACCAAATAACTTCATGTGGGAGTGTATCAAATGCCTTCTCAAAATCTATAAATATGAGGTAAAGTGGCGACCGCCATATAACCGACTGCTCTACAATTACCCGAAGGCTGTTAACATGGTCTATGCAAGATTTATGAGGAAGGAATCCAGCTTGTTCTTTTTATTATAATGTGCGCTATAACTTTGTAGGCCATACTGAAAACTGTTATATCCCTCCAGTTTTCCCGATCTGTTAGATCGCCCTTTTTGGGTATCTTTATGATGATACCTTCCTTAAGCTCTTTTTGCAACTTTTCGTTGGACCAAAATTTTCTTATTAGAGGCTTCTTTCTTCGGGAATATTTAAAAGAAAAAGACCACCCTTTATTTTTCGCTTTATTCATGTCATTTTCGCTATTGTTTTAAACCTTTTTGTGACTTTTTTATAATTTCGAATTAATTTTTCTATTTTTGTATTGTATTTTTTTTTAATTTTATATGTATTTTTTTTTAATTTTATATGTATTTTTTATACTTTTTTTAAGATTTTTTTAATTCAGTTTTATTATTTTTTTTCTTTTTGGGATTGATAAAAAAAATTAAATAAAAAAAGTCAGCGCAACTCAAACCTTTAGAAAGGTATACTCTGGTATATGGGTTAAAAATTTGTTGAAATTGAGTTGCTTAGCTCGGGTTATAATAGCTCACAAGTCATACGTAAATTAAAGTCAAATTTTTCGAGACATGGAATTCCATCTATTTTAATAACAGATAATAGTCCTCCATTTAATTCTCAAGAATTTAAAGAGTTTTGTAAAAATTGGGATATTGATCATAAAACATCAAGCCCATATTTGCCGAGGTCTAACGGATTAGCTGAAAGATCCATACAGACAATGAAAAAGATATTGATAAAATGTGAGGAAAGCAATTCCGATCCCTATTCAATATAGGTCAACGCCCAAGGGTAATTTACCCAGTCCGGCTCAATTGCTTATGTCACGGTCCTTAAGAACCAACATCCCTTCTATCACAGATAATTATAAACCAAAAGCTGTTAATGCGAATGAGTATATGGATAACTTAAACTCAAAAATAAAAAAATATTCAGATTATTATAACAAGACTGCGAAAAGGGTAGATCCAGTTAATGAGGGCGATATCGTATAATAGTATAAAATTTATAATATACATCTTTATCTATAGTATTACACTATTATTTGAATTAAATGTTTTGTATATTAAAAGGGAGATATTGCATATAGTGCTATAGTGCCATCACTGCCTATAGTGCTATAATGCCATCACTGCCTTCGTTAAGTTAAGAAAAAGAATAAAGAACAATTTCATTCTGATTTCTAAACTAAAACACACAACAATTTTGAAATTAAAAAAATCGTTTTAATTTCAATGCCAATTAATGGAAGTCTTGTACAGCTCTGGCCGCTACAATACGAGATATATTACATTTAAGAAATTTCTATTTTATATCTTTTTATTAAAAGTATTGAAATAACATGTTTGTAATCTAATATTTAAGTTATATTATTTTTAAAATTTTTTATAATAGATGATTTGCTTAAACAATTCTGGGGCCGTATGAAAAAACTAGACAACTCCATTTTTTGAAAACATGAGAAAAACCCACTTAAAGTTTTAAGCATATTTCTCAAATTATTTAATATGAATTTATGTTATTATGCATGCGCATTATACAAAACATAATTTTAAATCATATTAAAGATTTCTGGTTCCATTGAACGAATTTTTGGGCATTAAAACCGAAAATCAATGGCAGTTATCTTGTTTTTTTTCGAAAAATGGAGTTATCTTGTTTTTCGGAAAAACTTTTGCTTTCAACTTATTTTAATATTTTACGGAATAAAGACAAATTAATTAAAGATTTGTGGAAAAACATTTACTATTTGACTCAGCACGTTAACTTACCCATTTTTTTTTTTACAATATTTGTATGGTTGGAATTCTCAAATTTGGTCCCTGTAGCGCGCAGGATGCTCCTAGATGGTTCAAATGTATGACCAACCGCACTTTATTTTTCATCTCTATCATTTATTTCTAACATACCTAACATTTTCTCCAGACAAACTTGCTATTTATGTCCACTTCTTAGGGGGACTCCCATACAAATATTGCGTTTTGTGAAATTCTTAAATTAATTAAAATTTTTCGTCTTTTGTGCATAAAATTAAAAGTTGTTTGCTACTTAGTTGTTTATATGCCTGGAAAAAATTAAAGGCATAGCTGCTGCACTATCCCATTTTTTATGAATTTTTAAAAAACAAAAATTTCAAAATGTTGCTAAAAAATTATTTTTTTTTTCAACAAAAAAAAACAAAATAAATATATATATTTCTAAAACGACTGATCATATTAGAAAAAAGTTAACCTGTTGAAATTTTCAGAATTTTTTATGGTGTAGGTTTCTAATAACCAACAGCATCGTAAGTTGTGTAAATGTTTGTAAAATCTCTATTGCGAAAATGACTTTTTTATTATTAACTAGCTTAACCCGGTGCGCTTTGCTACCACCATCGAAATATTATTAATAATATTTTTTAAAAACAGATCTCGTGTATTGATAACAAAGCATCTCTTACTAAAGTTAAATTATTTTGCAGTAACCGTTCTACAGATATACAGAATGTATCTTCATATGGGAGGTTCAGCACCTTCTTTTCCCATTAAATCTTCTTTTTGAAAGATGTTGTGTAATATTATCTAAGCTATTTGTACAAAATTGGAATACTTTCACTGTTACAGTACTTCAAATATGTAGAAAACTTTATTGTCATTGTATGGGTGGTCCCACGTTCAGCGCACTTTTTGCCAAATGTTTTGTATAGATAACCAAGTTATTTTTTTCATACTCGAAAACTCTTCTTGTAACCGTTCTCCAGATATAAGGTTATTCATATGCCATTATATAGGTGGTGCCTACTTTAAAATTAAAAAAAATATTAGCACTAGGAAATTATTGTGAAAATTTCAGTAAAATCGGTTCAGTAGCTAGGGTCTATAGGGAAGAAACCAACATACGCTTTTTTTTATATTATTTATTGCTTCCCATGCACCAACCCCCTTTATTTTTATTTTGAAAAGTGTAGTTTACTATAAAAGGGGGGTCCTACAAAGTTCTAAGATTTTTATCTTCAGATATTCGGCATTAAATATTTTTATTCTATGGGGGTACTGCTCCTCCCTTGTCAACTGCGCCCATTTTTATTTTGAAATTTATAGTTTACCATAATAGTGGCTTTAACAACGTTTGAAGACTCTCGCAATTATAGTTCTTCAGTTACGCGATATTTAAAATATGTATCCTATAGGGGTTATTCTCCTCCTGCGCCTACCCCTTTATTTTTGTTTTCAAAGGTGTAGTTTATCATAAGAGTAACTCCTACCAAGTTTTTTCTCACTATAACAGTTCTTCAAATATGCGATATTAAGCATTGGCGTCCTTTGGGGGGTACCACTCCCCCTGAAGCTATATTACTGCAATCTCGGTGCTCAGAAGATCCTGCTACAAAAAATTCAAGAAAATGGGTGCAGCGGCTCCTAAGATATCCGATACTTAATATTGGTATCCAATGGGGGTACCACTTTCCCTGCGCCTATCGATAAAAAAAAGTAGCCTATTTTATTTTCGGCGCTCATGTGATGTTACTGTGACAATTTCAGGAAAATCGGTTAAGTCGTTTAGGAGCCTATTAGCCAACAAACAGACAAACATATTTCATTTATATATATACATATATGTATGTAGATGTAACCCTGTGTTAATAAAATCGTATGTTATTAAGGTAAATAAATTATTTAGCAAATTGCTGAATGCAACTGAATCAATACAGATAGTGATTCTAAATCGATCGTTATACTAAAATGATAGTATGGAACTCTTGCACCCAAAAAATTGTACGATAATCTTTAAGGGCCAAATAAACCACTGAAAACGGTTAGACAAACATATGAAAAAAGTGTAGAGCATGTTTGTGTGATTATGAAAAATTGTTGATATTCACACAAATATCTTGTTGTTTTTGTCAAACTGTTTGTTGCGTTTATTTGGCTAATTAAGCTAATAATATAAGAATTTTCAATTACTTCGGTTTATTAAAAATATATTTTTACATATTCTTAGGAAAATATACACGTGCAAATTTTATATAGAGAGTGCAATATCAAAATGTTGCCGAACGACAGCGTCTTAAAACAGACGCTTCGAATTCGGACGACTGCGATGATTTGATGCCATAACCATGACTAAGAGTATCGGGTGGTTTGGTCCATTTAACAAAATAGGTTTTGTATACGACAGCCTGTATTTTCGGCTTGGGTTTGCGATATCTACCACGAAACGGATGCAATAACCAATAAAACCTCTCCAAACGTGGACATTTTCTACGGGAAGGACTGGTAATTAATTCGAAGTTTTTGCTATTGTTATTTTTCTGGATTTCCAAGAGCGATCCATGTTTTTGCAAAGATACCTGATACTGTAAGGAAGATTTAAAAAGAGAACCAGATATGGTTTGTATATCCGGAGGTTTTTTAAGGTCGATACATTTCGGGTTTTCTCGTGCTGTTTGCGATGTAATTAATTTGTGCAAATTTGTCTGCCCATCACTGCCGGCATTTGGTATAGTTTTATGAATTTTAGTTTGCGTTTGAAATGTTTCTACTTCTTGTTCATTGGCTTGCCAACACGACTGCATTTTTAGGCAATACAATTTTGATGGTGTTTTGTCCTCGTTATCACTGAGTTCTTCAGGTTCTTCATGAATGGGAGCAATTTTTGTTATGCGATTTCGTTTACTTTTTAAATAACGGCATAATTTTTTAGAGTTCTTTTTCGATTCTTTTGTATCATTTTGCTCTTCAATAGCTCTAAATTCCTTTTGGAGAGTAGCAGATTCTGCTAAATTATTGTGATTTTCCCGACTGATTTCCTGATTAGGCATTTTAACCAAAATAAAATGATCATTTACTAAACAAATGTCCGAAATTGTCTTGGGATTCTCTAACATATTGTTTTGGAAAAACTCATTTACTTTACCATTTTGATAAATTTGATAGTCTTTATTTGCACTGTTTTCATATTCAGTCGCAATTAATTTTTCTATTTCATGACTTTGTGATTTGTCCTTTTTGTTTTCCGGTGTCACTTCCGTTTCTGTTGCAGCTACAGGTGTCTGTCTTAAGAAATGTGTGTGTTTTATTGTTTTATTTATCACGTGTTCCCCTTGACTTTCAACTTGGAAATCTATTGATTTTTGTCTATTCCGTTGTTGTTGGCTGTAAGCAAATGTCCTGGCTCTTTGTTGTTGTAATTGTCTATTTGGATTGTTGAATAAATGTTGTGATTGTTTTGCTGCTATTGACATAATTTTAGCCCCGGTTCTAGTTATCTGCAATAAAAAAATAATATAAATTTAAATATTTTATAAAATACATTAGTGAGGAGAGTTGCTTTAGTGAAGGCAAACTTTGTTGTTGTCAAGTAATAACCCAGCAAACACAGACATACTTTTTTAAAATTAAATGGTTGATTATATACATATTAATTACACTTTCCAATTATATATCGCACTTGATTAACAAGAGGGTATTAACTCAAAGTTTTGATTTTTTAATAAAAATCGAGGCGTAAAAATATCATGCTTTATTTTTTACTTTTTGCTAATGAAAATTCTTTTTCATATGTCTTAAATGTAAAATTACAAATTGTTTTGCTTCTACTGAAAATTAGTAAAAAAAATTTCTGGACAAAATATTGTTCGGAACGCATGGATGAATTCACTATAAATTCTGTTTCATCATTTATATTGAAAACAAAATCAAAATTTAGTGTTTTATTGTTGTTTAAATTTTAATTCCCAAGCGAAAATTTTTATTTTATTTTAAAAAACGTGCCGGACCGTTAGTTTTGAACATTTTTGCGTATTATTTAGAAAAAGTTTTGTTTACTCTTATTTTACCGAGCTTTACCCAAAAAGTACGGGATCACACCATTTTTTCCTTATTTGTTCCGATTTTATAAAAATTTTGTTTTTTTATTTTTGTTCTCCGGAAATTATAAGAATCAGTCATAATGATGAAACAGAATTGAGTCTTCAACTTCAGGCAAAAATTCTTAAGCCCATAATTAAAACGTCGACCGTAACTGCAAATTTTCTCTCATTTCTTTTGTTCTTTTTTTTACTTTGTTTACAAAATGTATGAAATTGAACGAAAGTATGGTAGCATTGTTGGGAGAATAAGTGTCTCTATATGAGAGCATGATAAAAAAACGTTTTCAAAATAAAATAGATTTTATTTCTCGACCGCATTCTATGGCATAATTTTATGTCAAACAGTATGGAAAACATCGTTCAGCCCCAGTTCTGTTTCATCATATAAGACCAATCATTCCTTAAGGCTAGTTTACACTATCTTACATTTCTTACGTATTCCATAATACTTTGTGATATAGAAATCTAATGAGTTTTGTTGTGACTGTCAAAAAATCTAATGTAACATTACAGTTTGTAGTCACACTATCACTCATGAACATGCTTTTGTTATAATGCAACCTTGATCCAAATAAAAGTATTAGGGCCGTTTTCACAAGTTAGCGATAATAAGCATTTTATTATTTCAACTTAACTTTAACCTGCCAGGTATGATGAACCTTCCTTTAACTTATCTCTCACTTTACGTTAAAGTGAAGTTGTAATACTGGAACTTCCTAATACCGGCGATAAAATGCTACCTTTAGCTATCGGTAAGTTATGAAAACGGGGGTTAGCGTTCAGAAACATTTCAAAAAACGATAAAGTCGTATGGGATGTCAAAATTTTTTTCGTAATACTTGTCATTTTCATAACACATTATACTCACACTTTTGCATATTACTTGAGTTTTTGACATGTTTTAATACAAAGTATAATAGTGTAAACTAGCCTTTAACAAATTAATTATATTTTTTTTTAAACATCATATAAATTATATTTGTAACCAATTTCACGTCAATTGCATTATTTTAGTTTTAGCCATCTTAGTCTGTAAAATGGAAAAAAATCCAGAAAATTTTTTTAATATAAACTAGGACTTTCCGATTAAAACTCATTAAAAATGTTTTTAAAATCGACTCATATTATTAGAGTACTTTGAGTACTTTATCAAATGAAAATTCATTTCTGAAAATTTTTTCTTTAAGAATACAAGATATTTTGTAATAAAAATAAAAATTTTTTTTTAAATGGAACACGAAGATCACAGAAAAAGTGAAAATGAAGATAGGCGAACAAGAAATTCGTATTATGTGCAAGTTAAAGGCATGGACCCGGACAGAAATGTGAAAAAATTGCGAAAAATATTTGGAGTTTCGCATACTATCCAAAAACAAACGGCACGACGTTTAAGTGTAACCGATCAGGAAAGGGAGGAGGTGGAACGAAAAAAAGCTCAACATTACAGGGAATTGAGGCAACAGCGGATATCCTCCTTAGGACCCAATCACCGATACGTCTTGGAAATTGTAGCCGATCTTATGGGCACCGATACCGAGGAGATTATAACGGGAGTTGTGGACGATCCAGTATTTATAGATTTATTATCAAGCATGTTTGAAAATGGAGGATCAAGAGCCTGCATGATTAGTTATGCTGATATGCAGGGTTATCCCCATGATTCTGGTCGGTATGTTGAGAGCTTAAAAAGGAAAACCGTAAAGCGTACTATAGTCAGAAAGAGTGATAATGTGGAACTATATGGCAAATGGGTGGTCGTATATCGCAATAATCATAAAAAGAATATTGATAATCGTACGGTATCCGAAGATTTGGCCATGTTTTGTTGGAATGCTGCCGAAAAAGATTTATGCTTAAAAGTGATTAAAGCTTTTGTTGATCGGATATTGACGAAAAGTCTAGAGGCCGTTTCAGAATTTGGTGTTGCCGAATTGGAGCAAAAACATAAATTTTTTCAAACTCTGAATATGTTTAATATATTTCTAAAATCATCCGAAGCTACAGCATCATCCAGAGCTAATTTTGAAGTCTCCCATGAACTCTTCAAAGGCTTTCTTTTGGTAAAGTTTCAAATAGAGAGTAGTTCAAAAGATGTACAACGTGTTCGTTTGGTAGAACGCTATTTTGGTCAATGGCTGCGTCAGATCCAAGGAATTTTGGTAGAGGGTCAACAAATTTTTAGAGATAGCGCAGATGTTGGTCCCCTGCAAATGTTGGTCAATTGGCGTAGAATGTTAGCACGCTATACGTCCATTAAAGAATTTGTTTCTTCTCAAGCGTTCAACAATCACAAGACTTGTTTAATTCTATCAAGATCCTCAAAACTTCTAAAGGTTTGAACATATTAAAAAAAAAAGAAAACTGATTTTTGACTTAAATGGAATGTAATTTACTTTTTGTTCAGAAATGGGCTGAGATTGATCATCAAGTCACATTAGTTTTAAATGAAGCCAAAGATAATGTGCGTTATATAACTTCATTGCAAAAGTTTTGGGATCCCATATACAGGTAATTTTTTTTTTATTAATATTTGGCTTAGCTCGTATCACAAATTTCCTCGGAAAAGGGTTCTAAAGCCGAAAACATTAGAAATAACTTGTAATATTTATTCATATCACTTTTAAGCTCAACAGCCAAGACACATTCATTAGTTATATGGGTATTTCCACAGCAAAGTCTACTTTTTGTCACGTTACGGCGCCAAGCTTTTTAAATTGTTTCTCAAGGAATCATTTTTACATTTACATTTTATTTAATTTTTTTGTATTTTGATGTAAAATCGCAATTTAGTGAAAGAGAGTAAATATTTGAACAACACGGGTCTAAAATACAAGATTAATTGCTTGGTGGCGTAACGTGACACTTCTGTGGAAGTGCCCATATGCAATAGAGAAAATAGTTTTAATTGTTAATTTTTTTAAATGGAGTTTTCAGAATCGGGTAGTATAAATATCTTCCATTAGAGGAGTAAGTGTTTGGTCTTATTTGACTTATAATTGCTCCGCCTCCAACACGAGAAAATAGGTTGAGCTGACGAGAGTTAAACTGATTTACCCAAATCAGTGTAGTATTTTCATTGTCCCCGTTTAGCATTCTCTATTGGTTCATACTTAGCCCTAGCTTTCCAAGATAATCACTTTTATTGTCATAGTCCTATATGGCAAATCATGACAAAGATTTTTAATATAAGTATATATGTATATATAAATCAAATACTAAATGATGCCATAAAAGAGTCACTCTCAATAAATCTCTTCCAATTAGAAAAAAAAAATATATATAATTTATTATACAAATGAAAAATAATAAATTAATCGAGCAATAGTAACGTAAACCTTTAGCCCATTGCACATTGGTACGAGTCCTGACTCAAGCTCCACAAAAGTCATAAACAAGGAAACCTTGTGCGACCAATGAAGGCAGAAACAATATATTTATCCGTTTTAGAGCTTTTTGTGAATTTTGGCATCGATTTGCTATTGCATATTTTACCCTTTACAGCATTTTTTTGCATACCTTAGTTAAAAGAGCATTTTTACAGCATTTTTTTAAGTTTATACCGAATATTTTGCACTTTTGAGGCATATTTTGATACATGTTAAATTTTTTTTAGATGCTTACAAGAGCTTTCGCAGCAATTAAATAATTTTTTTTTTTAAATTCTCGTTTTTCTGTTTTAAATATCCATCTGTATACTCAACGGGTTGCTTCAATTTCGCCATCTGCATTTAAATTTTAATCTAAAATTTTCCATTGTCGGTCTATAATTTCCTAATTAGATTCTTGTGTCCATAACCATCTTATTATTTTGGTATTTAGATTAAATTCGTCGCAAAAATATTTTTTGGCAAATTAAATTCTTTTGGAAGAACAAGGAGCTATTTCCTGACACAAAGCAAATTTTAAGCAACTTTTGCAAATGATTTAATAAAAAAAAATCAAAAACAATACTTTTCGATTGTAACAAGATAAGTGCCTAAAGAAATATTAAAAATGTACAAGCAAGCTTACAAATATACAAAAAGACAATTGTGGGTACGAAAAGCTAAATTTTTTTATATAGATTTTAAATGCGTGTAGTACTAATCAGTAAATGGATCATAAATTCTTTTGTCTTATTATGTTTTCAAGTTTTTGCTGCGTATACCAAGTTTGTTGTTCTCGTTATTTGCCTGTTGCCGTTGACCCTGTAGGAAATAAGTATGAACTCAACAACTTTGTTTTTGTGAGCCCATGACTGCCCATCTTTTTCAAATAGTGTAAAATATCATTCGTCTGTAAATACTATGGTGTTTGGGCTTTACCGATTATAATTTTAGGATTGTTTTATGTAAATGTTTGTTTATGTAAATGTTTTTAAATTGTTGAATATTTTGATTGCAAATGAGCAATTTTTGATTTTTTGGGGCATATTTTTAAAAAATTTTCAGAGCATATTTTCGAGTTTTCACAGCATATTTAATGCGCATAAAAATTGTTTTTAGAGCATATTTCAGGTTTGTCTGGTCATAAATGTTAGCGTTAAAAATTGAATTTCTGGGTTGCTAAGAGCCTGCTCTAACAGTACTGATAATTTTTTTGGTTTTATTTTCGATCTCTTGTTTTTTTGTAACGTGGCGAGAAAACATAGTGTATGTATAGCCAAGCGAGAAATTTTACATACTCGTATATTTTAGTTGTTAATAAACAATCACTTGTTGCTATGATATCGAGGATTATAAGCTATTTAGGTACAAATACTAAAATATTTAACCAATATATATTTATAACAAATAGAATCTGGGAATTATTTCTTGTCATAAGCTACTTTATTATATTCAACATTTTTTATTTTTCGAATTTATTCTATGAGCTATAAAGTCATTTCTAAAAACTTAAGGAATAGAACTATTACAAAAAGCTTTATATAATACATAAAGGGCTCTGGAGACTTTCAAATAAGCCCGTCAATCAGTGTATATGTGTTAGTGTCGTTTATTTGAGGCTTTTTCGGAGACGTACAAATAAACACGGCAATCAACAATTGTATTTTGTAAAAAACCAAAATATTTATATTTTTCATGACAACAAACACAAAGAAAATAATTTTTTTTTTGTCAATCACAACAGGAGACTATCAAATAATCAGCCATCAAATAAAAAAATCAAAACTTTTTGATTTTCATCAAGCATTGCCGACAACGTATGTGTACCCGAAAAAGAACGACTGCACGCACACAACTATGTGATTGATGTATTTATTTGATAGTCTCCCGGGCGTTTAACTGAAATTTAGCTCATGGAATAAATTCGAAAAATAAAAATTGTTGAATATAATATATATTTATTTTAATTTGATAAGATTAATACCAAAATAATGACTGTTTCTGAAATATTTACAGGTTTCCCAAAATTAGCGCAAGATTTAAATTCTTTGCCAGTTGTGCAGTAAAGTGTTGGCAACACAACACAACACTAAAAAACGACAGCTGACAGTTTAGGGTTAGTAAAAATGGACTGTTACACGATAGAACAACGTGTCTTTATTATTGAACTTTATTTCAAAAATATTAAAAGCTTCGGATGCAGTTTGAAAATTTCAAAATATGGATCATTTAGAGACGCCAAACACACTGGTAGTTCAAAAACAAGCCGTTGGAGTGTCATCGAAGCAGATGCCGTCTCCCAGATTTGTTCAATTAATCTCTTCACAGTTGACGAAGTTAAAATACTTCCGAACATAATTTAAAATTTTCAAACTGCAGCCGCCAAGCTGTCATTATTTTTGAAATATTGTTCTATAATGAAGACACGTTGTTCTTTCGTGTAATGCTCCATTTTTACTAACCCTAAACTGTCAGCTTTCAAATTTGTTTAGGGTTGCCAACACTTTACTGCACAAACGGCGGTAAATTCAAATCTTGCGTAAGTTTTGGGACACCCTTAACATAACCATATATCATTACCTCATCACAAACTTTTGTTCTTGCGAGTCTATGGTTTCGAAAATTGGGTACACTCTGAAAAGTTAGTCTCTAAATACTCGTTTAGAGTATAACATGATCGGGCTTGAGCACGCTATTTTAAAACGATGTACAGATTTTTTTTTGCCTTTGAGAAAAATTGGAGCACTATATTGTATAGCAACAAATCAATGCCCCCTTTTTTTTAGCAAAAAGTGAAATCCGTATAAAGAACTTTCGAGAAGAAAAAGTTAAAATCTTAAGCTTTAAGATCAAAATCATCCCTATGTATATTAATTACATAATCAACATTTTTTATTTTTCGAATTTATTCTATGAGTTAAATTTCAGTTACAAAAAGCTTTATAAAATACATAACTGAAATTTAACTCATAGAATAAATTCGAAAAATAAAAAATGTTGAATATAATAAAGTTGCTTACAAAAAGAAATAATTCCCAATATCTATTAATTACATAATTTTAATTTGAACTAAATATTTCATAAATACGAATAATAGAAAATTTAATTGAAATCGATTGGTGTGGCGGTAGTTATAAAGAAATTTGGTACAACCGATTTTATTGTTCTAACTTCTTTTTTAGATCAACGCCAGATGAAATTACAAGCAGTTTACCTGGCCTTATGGTAGCCATACGTAATGTATCCAAAACAGCCCACTACTTTAATACACCAACAAATGTGACGGGCCTATTTGTCAAAATATCGAATCAATTGACTTTAGTCAGTAAAAATTATTTAACTGACACTGGCCGTATAAGTCTTTGGAAGTTTGCTCCAGATGATGTTATAGCAAAAATCGAAAAATGTCGTCACATTATGGAAAGTTATAAGGAGCAATATTTTAACACTTGTCGTGACATGGCTGAATCGAATGAAAGCCCTTGGATCGTTTCATCGGTTTATATATTTACGTGTTTAGAAAAATTCCTGCAACGTTTGGAAAAGGTTTGCAAATACGTTTTTTTTTTATTTAATTGATAACATTTTCAATAACATTTTTATATATGTTAGATAAAAACAATTTTCAATGTAGAGATAACTTACGCGGTCTTAGATCGCATCAGAATTAGTGGCATGGAGAAATTTAATGCCGTTATCAAGGGCGCTAGAGCAACGATTAGTTCAAAAGCTTATGATCCTCTAAATTATCATGTTGACTTTTTCGATAAGGATTATGTGAATTTCATAAAGGAATGTGAGCAGGCCGAAGTTGGTATGCAACAGTTTGTTAAACAACAAATTGCCGATTGTCCAATAACCGAGTCGGTTATTTTGATTTTGAAACGTTTTGAGCGTTTGAATTTGGAATGTTTGTGTTTAGATCGTCGCTATTTAGAAGTGGCTGAAATGTTGGAAAGGGAAATGTTTTTGCTAAAAGACGTGTAAGTTTTTGTGATGAGAAATTTACTTAAGTTACATACATACATATGTAAATTTTTTAATTACACATTCATACATATTTCAGTTACAATGAAGAACGTGGCCACCCTTTTATACCTCGAAATATGCCACCTGTAGCAGGCCGAATAATGTGGATACGTTCCATTTTTCAGAAAATCGATGAACCCATGAAAGTATTGAAAGAACGTCCTTGTGTATTGGCCCATAAAAAAGCCCAAAGAACTGTTCGCTATTACAATTATATGAATAGCATTATATGCCATTACGAAATGACTTATCATAAGGCCTGGTTCGATTATTGTGAAGAAGTTCGTTGCCTACTTAATGTCCCCATACTTAATTGCAACAAGCAATCGGCTGAGTATGTGGTTAATTTGGATCCAGCGGTGAAACAAATGGTCAAAGAAACTGAATGGATGTGGAAATTGAAATTGGAAGTACCAAATGTGGCCGCTGTTGTAACGTACTGCAAGGAACGTATATTAAAACCAGCAGAAGCTCTAAAGTATGCTATGCAAAGTTTTGATAAGTTGCGCCAGAAAATAACACCAGTTTTCATTAACATTATGCGCTTTCGATTGCAAGAAATATCGTTGCTCTTGAAGCCGGCTTTATCAACAGTGACTTGGCTGTCGGAGAATTTAGAAGAATTTGTAGAAAGTGTAGAAATTGTAAGTGTTAGTTTTTAGTCTTAGAAGTTTTAAAAATTGGTTCTTGTGAATTAGAGGATTTTATGACTTTACAAAAGATTTATAATCAAGTTTTAACTGAATCTATTATAAACAGGAACAGCTCAATTATTTTCCCATTTTTACAACTGAATTTTAATAACAAAAATGGGAGAAGGGAAAAAACTCCCGGGGAATTTTTATTTATAATTGGACTAGAAATCTTTGCAAAAATATGCTTGAAGAATATTTCTGATATTTCATAAAAATCAATAAGGAAAAAGTTCAAGTTAACGGGAAGGAATCCTATATCTAGCCTTTAGTGCTGGTTCACACTCTTCAAGTCTTACAGCCATACCTAAATAAGAGCGGAAGGCTTATTTCGCCTTTACGCTGAAATACCATACCTAAATAAAACCGTCAACGTTGAGTCAAGAACAGTGTTAACTTTCCTGTTTAATAAAACCCACATAGTAGAAATAAAAAATGGATATAAAACCGCTAGATTCACGTAAAAACACCTAAATTATCATTATCAACAATAGCGGCCAACTTCACTATCAAACACGATATCAAAATCGGATTTTCCAATTGCAAAGCGGTGCCGCCTCGATATTTCGTTAATAACATACAAATTGTTAAGTCTTGAGAAATTTTGACAGCTAGAAAACGTTTTCCGCTCTTATTTAGGTATGGCTGTTAGCCGTCAAGTCTTGAGTTTTTAGGAGAGAGAGGAAAAGAAATGGCATTCTCTCTTCCCTTCTCTCCTAAAAGCTTAAAACTTGACGGTTTAAACTTGAACAGTATAGACAGACCAGCACTTACCACAAAAACAGCTTAAGCGAAGTCATTTAAAATTTTTCGTTTTTTTAATAAATAAATTTATTGGCAGCACTTGCATTATCTCCTAAAATGTCTTAGTCACATAAGGTACCGTTGCGATTTTATAGCAAAAACTATTTTAGCCTAAGCGCCAGTCTTCATACAAAATTTTTATGAAATTTAATTATTTATTCAAGAAAATTTATTTTAAAATTATTCGACACGAATTTTATCCTTCCATTTTAATAGAGGAGGTTCTTTTCAACACTTGATTATTCCGCTTTCGTCAGAAATGGTTTTTAATTTTTGGTTTGTTTGGTAACATTGAAATGAAAATTCTGCGGAAATAAAATTGGGAAAATCCCCTATAATTAGACCCGAAAAAAGTAATAAGAGGCATGATTTCGTCAAGAGTAGATTATTCCAATTAAAAATCATATCACCCATTTGAAATATACAGTTTTGGAACAAAATATGATAAATCCAGATTTTTTAAAGGCGAACCTCATGTCACTTTAATTCAAAATAAGATTTCTGATACCTAATTAGTTCCAGGAAGACAAGATTAATCCACAGTGATTTGAATCAAAACATGATTATTCCTGGATTATTCTAATAAGCCGCGTCAAAACTAGATTATTCCATTTTTGAAATTTCGGATCTATTCAAAATATATTATTGCTAAATTTCTTAATCCTGTACAAAGTAATGACTAATCTTGGCGTCTATAATAATGCAGCAAAAGTTCGGGTTAAATACATAAATGCATTTCTAAAAAACTATTTTCTCAAATTGTGCAAAAACACAAAAAGTGAAATAGTCAAGTTTTGAAAAGAACCTCCTCAATAATCACAAG
This sequence comes from Pollenia amentaria, assembly GCA_943735925.1. Lineage (NCBI taxonomy): Eukaryota > Metazoa > Arthropoda > Insecta > Diptera > Polleniidae > Pollenia > Pollenia amentaria. The sequence continues at coordinate 126,106,055 of OX031007.1, forward strand.
CGATTTTTGGATTCTAAAACATTCGCTTATGCTACATTTCATAACAATCTACAGTACTTTTAGCATAACATCATTATTGTTTTTAGTCTCAGTAGCGATATACTCCATTTTATCCTTATTTTATATCGCTATAAATAAATTTAATAGAAAGTACTTACGTTATAGTTGATTTAGCGATATAAGCACATTTGCCGTATATTTCGTCTATCAGTGGCTAGCAAAGGCAACAGTAACGCAAATTATTAGCGTTATAGTCTCTAATTTCTTCTTAGTTTTTGAAGCCACAAACCACATAAAGAATGAAATCGTTTAATTTGTGTCAGACACTCTCTTCTCGAAAAAAAAAAATGGTTTTGTCTTTGCTATCAGGGATGAACTATCTTATTATTATTTTAACAGTATGTAACTTTGTTGCAAAACCATAACACAGGGTCTCCACCTGAGATAAGCTATAAGATTTTTATATCAGCAAACGTCAAATTCAATCGCAGAGAGTATTATCTTACGTGTGGACTCTCAAATAGTGTTAGTATTAGTATTATAATAAATGTTATGAGACCGTTGTTATGAGAAATCTTATAACATCTATCTTATAACATGAGCTGTCAAAAATACACATACATACATATATATAAAATAATAATAAGAAGCTATCACTAAAATGTTTAATTTTTTTAGTGCAAATAGTGGAAATCTTGTGAAAATTGCTTAAATTAAAAAAAAATTATTATTGTGTACACTTTTTCAACATCAATTCCATAAGATTTTAGAGCAATTTTAATTAGTATGTTTTAACCTTTTCACAGTTAATTTGAAAGTACTTATTTCTTGTCTCTTTTGGTAACTACATATTTTATACAACTTTTAAGTATAAAAAAAGGTATTATTTTTTAGGTTATAATTGTCCAAATTATAAAGGATTGCTTTTGGGACATCGCGAACAAAAAGAAGTACTTTTTCTAGTAGAAAAATAAGTACTCTTTTCCTCAAGTTCTCATTATTTTTCTGCTTATTTTGTAAGCAGACCAAACACCAAAAATAAAGAAATAACTAAAAAAAAGAATAAAAAACGACACAAGTTTACTGTACGAAAATCAGTAAATTATGAAATCTTATAAGATACATGTTCCCCTTGTTTAAGAATTAGATTAACATGAAGAAATGTGCTCGTTCTTTCTGCCGACGTTCTCTCATATATTGTATTAGATATAAGCTCAGGTGAAGACCCCATGTAAAGGCTTGCCAAACATGTCAAAATTGTATGTTTGTACAAACGTTTTGTGTTGTTATATGTCGTGTTTGCTAATTTGAACAAGCGTTTTAAGCATATTTGTAGAGATATTAGCGGAGTTCAGTGTTAAGTGTAAATGGTCTTGCGAAAGTGCAAATGCAAAATATCATAGCTCTTTGGCAAAATCCAACAACAAAATAAACAGAGTTACCGTTAGATTTCATAAAAAAGCTACGGAATTTTGCATTTGCTCTTTCGCAAGACTATTTGCACCAAACATTGAATTCCGCTATTATAATTTTTTGTATCTGATAGACATATTTGGCTAACTTAATGTGGTGTCTAGTGCTTAATGAAATCATTTGCAGAGTGAAGAAGTAGAAGGAGCATTAAAATCGTGTTCTAATTCTTTAAGCAGAGACCATTATATAAATTGTAAAACATAATTTTTAATTAAAAAATAAACTGCTCGTTGCTAAAATCACTTTTTACTCCAAATTCGTTTTCTTAATTTAATATTTCTCCTACGTTTTGAACAAATGGCTAACAAAATCGCCATAGCATAATTGTCGCCTGCATTCATTGTAAACAAAACCAAAATAAAAAAACTAATGGTTGTACGAAATATGTTTGTGTTGTTTAGTTGCAAGCCATTTGTGTGGTTTTTTCCTTAAGCTAAAATAAATATATTTTTCTTAATTTCTACTATATTCACATAAATTGATTTTATTCGTATTCCGTGATATGCCTCATATTCCCATATCTGTGAATTGGGCTTATATTCACATTAATGATCTGGTCTACGATTTGTCTGCAACTAACGGATGTGCATATATTCAAATTCGCAGAGCAGAATTAAATGGACTGGATATTATTAATCGAATTTCATTAGTTTTAAATACACAATTATTTATTATATTAAAAAATTTTTTACGGGCAAATTGATTTTTCGCACGATTTGCATATTTTTGTAGGCCTTTAATATTCGTATTGCATTTTTTTATTTGTTGCATTTTATATTTTCTTTCGTGTTTTGATATGTTCAACAGCATTTTAAAATAAGGAACCACCATGCATATCGTTGGTCTCACAAAACGCACGATGTTGATTGTAAATTAAACAAAAAAGAAAAGAGAGTTATCATGTTTTTTTATTATGATAGAAGGATCTATGCCAATTATGTGTGAAACAAAATATCGGTCAAATGCTCGCCACGGCGTCGGTGGCATACCTCTATCTGATGGTCCATATTTTTAATGATTCTGAGCACTTAAATTGTTCTTGACTTATTGACGTACACTTTTTCTTTTAAATATCCCCAAAGAAAGAAGTTCAACGGTGTCAAATCACATAATCGTGGCGGCCGATTAACATTGCCACGACATGAGAAAACATGGGCATCGTTGGCTGTGTGACACCATCCTGTTGGTACCACATATCTTCCAGGTCGATATCCTCAATTTCTGGCCAAAAGAAGACCGTTGTCATCTCGCGATAGCGAACACCATTCACGGTGAGTGCTTGGCCGACCTCATTTTTGAAGAAGTACGGCCCGGCCCAATGACGCCGCCTGCCCATAAGCCGCACCAAACATTAACTCTGTGGATGCATCGAATTTTCAACAGCCACTCGTGGACTCTCATTTGCCCAAATGCGGTAATTCTGCTTGTAAGCAAATCCACTGGGGTCGATTATGCTGACCAAAAAAATCACTTAATGCACGAAATGCATTTTAATTTGAACGTCCATTTTCATAAAACTATTTTCAACAATCTAAACTCGCTGCTCAATTGTGCACCTCTCCATAGTCGAACAAAGAAATGCCAATTAAGTTGGTTAAATATCTTGATGTTAAGGCGAGACTCACAATTAACTTCGTGTATTATGGTTGTGCCACCATTAAGAAACTTTATGTATGAAAATGTAAAATTGCTTGTTATACCGTTATGTTTGATACTTTTGCATTTAATTTTTGTGGCGGGGTGTATTGGAGTGAAATGTATTGAAATAACTAAAAAATCAAGTTGGGACATTTCTACATTAGACCAACAATATAATTCTTTACTACATCTGCTTAGACTATTTAAATAACGATTTTCTATCGATCTTATGCAAATTGTCCTGCCAGAGATATACCTTATGATTATGCAAAACTTGTGAATAGTGCTATTACTTTTGAAAGGAATAACCAAAATTTTGATATTTCTTAATCTTTGATTACTTTTATATTTAGAAAATCGAAAATGTTTCCCGATTTTACAAAACTATTATCAATATTGATGCCATTCGTATTACCAAGGAAATGACTTCGTTAAATGACTTCCTCTACATGTATGTTCCACCTGAACCGGTCACATCAGAGAAATTCTACGAGTATTGCAATAATTTACGCATGGAAATTGAAAAGGAATTAGAAAAGAAATCAGTATGCATGGAACGGGCTGTTATCGATTTGTGTAATATGTTTGTTGAACTACTTGATTTCGGAGCCAATGACTCAAAGGGAAGACGTGTTTTCCAATTACCCGTTGATCAGATCAAGGATGATAATTGGCGTGCCGAAGGACAAATGCCAATAGATAAATGGGACTGGATACAATTTCAGAAAATTTATCGTACAATTTATTTGGTACCCGAAGATATACTCAAGACGTTGCAGTTCAAGAACTATGAAAATATACGCTATGAATTAAGTCATTTGCGCAATGACTGTATGGATTTGTTTTCATATTATAATTCGAGAATGATAGCGGCTTTAGTGGGATGTTCGAAACGATCTTTGGACTATGTGCGTCATAATATATTGAGGTAGAACATTCGCGGATGAGTTAAATCAAGTGGATATATATTTTTTTTGTATTCTTCTTATTTTAATTAGAATCAATTGGCGTACCAATCCTCAGCCAGCGATTTTGTATACAGAATTAGATTTGAATTTGGAGAGTTCTTGTTTTATTGAGCCCAATATGGAAGTTATGCAAACTGATTTCCATCGTGCGGTTTTAAATTGCACGGAAATAAATTATTTTGTAACCACTTGGGGTAAACAGGCCAAAACGCATGAAAGACGTTTACGACGTGTTACAGTGGGTAGGTTCTAAATTCTTCATAAACTTTTTTAGATTGCGAAATTTTCTACTTTACTTTTATTTAATTTAGACGAGAACCGCTATGAACGTAATTACTTTCGTTATGTTATCGAGCATAAAGATATTTTGAGAGCAGTACAAAATCTTGCTAATGGTCTGATGATGTTTAAACAAGATATCGATGATTATCTGAAGTATATATATGAAAAACATAAATATCTATGGGCGGCCGATCGTGAAAAAATTATACAAGAGTTTGTTAATACGAATCCATTAACAGTGGACATTCGAGATAAGTTTATTTATTACGATAATATAACCAGCGAATTGGAGGAAGGTAAAAAGCGCCATTGTATTGGCCCTATTGAAATACGAATGGGTAAGATAAAAAAAAATTTAGAATGTTATTGTCGACTGTGCTATTTTAAAACCTTCACCTCTACAATATAAGTGGGATGATTAGATTGTGGCGATTTTCGTGGGGAAAGGATATTTCTAAGACTGCTATTTAAGTTTTAAAATTATTAAATGTACCTCAAACGAAAATCAGGACCAACTTAGGTCATTTTTATTCTGACACTTAACATACGTTTCTATTTAATTTCATACTATAGCCTCAGTTAAAGGTATCCTATACTTTATGTCTTTTTAGTTAAGGGTTTCATTACTTTGAGTTAGTGTAGGCATGGGGAACATATTAGCATTTCCACACCCTTTGCCTACAAAAATTAAAGTTATACACGTTCGCCCAAGCAAAAAAAAATCATTGCGAGAATCCAGACTAAACAATCGGCTAAGCCGAATATTATATACCTTTCACCGTGGTGCGATAAGAACAGAAAGTTATATAAATACCCTTTTTAAATATAAATAAATCTATTTTGTCGGATGTTGTGTATTGATAACACAGCTCGACAAAATTAAAAAAGATTTTTGCTTCTTTGAATTTATCAACTGATTCTAGTTAAAAAAAAAACATTTTTTCCGTAAAAAATTTTTTTACCCAATATTTCTTAAGCGAACCGGTTTGATACCTATAAGTTGACTGGAAGGTAAAATATACTTTTTAAACGAAAAAAATATTTGAATTAAAAAAAATTTTGGGTAAAAAATTTTTTTACGGAAAAAATGTTTTGTTTTTTGGCAACTACCATAACTGTAAATAAGAAATTTTGATAAAAAAAAAATTTTGAAAAAACTAACAGACGGGCAGACGGTCATAATTGGAGGTCATAAGTGAAGGGTATAAAAAAGCTATATCATGAAAACTAGAGCTGATAGAGACAAACTGATTACAGTTTTGAATGCAGCGCATTATTATTAACTAGAATTATTTGATAAATTCAAAGAAGCAAATTGAGTGCTGGCCTGTGTAATTAAGACGCTTGTGCTTAATTTGGAAACTTTGGCTATTGCCGTTCTCTAGATGTACAGAAATCTATGTCTTTGAATGACACGCCCACTGCTCCAATTCCACCGACATTATGTAGAATCCTGTGTATTGATAAACAAAATTTGGAAGCTTTGGCTTTTACCGCTATCCAGATATACAGAAAAAAGCAACAACAAGGGATTTATGTGTAAGATTAGAGGCAGTCGTGGGTTTTTTGCTCATATCACAGCCATTTGTGCTCTAGCTAAATTTCAATAGCAAACTTTAACGGAGTATATGTAATATAAACCTAGTCCCCATTATTTCTTGGGTCTTCGGAAAACTAATTTCAGCATACACATGGGCAGACGCACCGACGCACATCGTTAAATCAACTTCGCTACTCAAGGACGCAGAATGTATATACTTTATGGGATCTAAAGTTAATATTGTAGTAATAACAAACATGAAGGGTATAAAAAGTAAAAGTGTTATCTATATTCGAGTGCTCCGAATTTTATATACCCTTTACATTAGTATTAAACAGCCAATTGCTGCCTAGCTCGTATGCTATAGACGCTGTCTTGTCAAAATACTTATTCCGGGAGCATATTTATATGGGCGCTAGGGGAAATAGTAGGTCTAAATTCGTTGATTTTTAAAACCTAACAAATGTCATATAAAGTTTTGTCAACCTGGCTTGTTTTGTATGGACCAACACCCTTAACTCGAAAGGACTTTTCAATATTTAATCCTTTTTATATATATAGGCCCGCTCTATTGTACCATAACAATTATTTTGAAAGGAAAAAAGTTGTTAATTGATTTGTAAATATTCGTTTAAAAATTAGAGATTTATGGGTAAAAATGAGAGGTGGTTTGTTTTCATATCGTAGTAATTTGTTGTTGTAGCAGCGCGACCTGAAAATATATGAATTGTACATTATTGTTCTTCCTCATGTTCTGCCGACTCATCCAGACCCAGCCTTAATAGAATGCTCCATTAGCTGGAGGTTCGGATGCCCGCTCTGATGGCATCCCAGCAGGAACTGTTTCGCCAGCAGGTGATTGTGTTCCTTTACCTTCAGGATCTTCGTTTGCAATTTGATGATCGATCTGGCTGAATTTCAATATCAACATATTCCAGACTATATTAAATATATAAGAGCCCAGTTGCAATCATAACTGGGGTCTTCGGAAAACCCATAACCCCAGTTATGATTCAAGAGCCCAGTTGCAATCATAACTGGGGTCCTCGGAAAACCCATTTCAACATACATACGGAGAGAGGGGCATCGTCACATCGACTGTACCACTTAAAACGATCCAGATCCAGTATATTCATATATATACTTTATAAGGTCTAAGATAAATATTTCACCAGTTAAGGAAGGTATTAAAATGTGTATTAGTTTTGCTCCAATTTCAGCGCCAGAGCATTTTATAATTTTACGTGCAAAGAACGTTTAACAAAATCTTTTAATGTTTACAATTTGTTTCTGAATTACACTTGTATTTTTTGTTTTCTCTAGAAAAAGCTTTTGACAAATTTGTGGAAGAATCAAAAAAATGGAAAACTATATGTGGTCAATTATTAAGTGCTCAATATAAAAAACAATTAGATGAAATGGTCGACTTTATAGCTGAGCAAGAAAATATTTTAGCCAAGCCCATAAATGATCTTGATGATGTGCGTTTGGCCATGTTATGTTTGGAGAAAATACGCGATAATTTTATACAGTAAATGCTACTTTGAATTATACATCAAAATACTGATAACTAATATATAATTTTGTAGAATGGATATGAACTTGGGAGTTACAACCGATGCTTATGCTCTGTTTTCCCAGTTTAATATTTTTGTACCCCAAGATGATTTTGATAAGGTCGACAGTTTGCATTTGTCTTTTAACAAAATGTTAGAGAATGTAAGATTTATATACATAACGACGATTTTTTTTTTTTATAAATAATATATTTTCTGTTTGAAGGCGAAAAAAGTTTCAGAACGCATTTCACAAATGGAGGGTCCCCTTCTTAAAGAACTTAACGATGGCATTGCCATATTTGTACAAGAGTTTGATCAATTCAATGCTGATTTTGAAGCTAATGGGCCAATGGTTGACGGTATTTCAGCCAAAGAAGCTAGTGATCGTGTTTTTCTATTTCAAAACCGTTTTGATGATCTTTGGCGGAAATATGAAATGTACAGTAGTGGTGAAAAATTGTTTGGCCTTCCGATTACTGAATATCCCCTATTACATCAGCGGAAGCGTGAGTTCAATTATCTAAACCGATTATATTCATTATACATACAGGTATTGAAAACCATTTCCGATTATTATGAAATGCCTTGGACCGAGGTGGATATTGAAAAAATCAGTTCAGAACTAACCGAATTTCAAATTAAATGTCGCAAATTGCCAAAAGGTATGCAAACGTGGCCAGCATTTATTGATTTAAAAACAAAAATCGACGATTTCAATGAAACTTGTCCATTGTTGGAACTAATGACTAACAAAGCAATGAAAGAACGTCATTGGGTACGTCTAAATGCTCTTCTTAAGACCGAATTTGATCCCACCAGTATTAAATTTACCTTGGGAAAATTGTTGGAAGCTCCGATATTAAAGCACAAAGAAGATGTCGAAGATATATGTGTCGGAGCCAGCAAAGAACTGGATATTGAAGCAAAACTAAAACAAGTTATAGCAGACTGGTCTTTGGTTAACGTACAATTGGGCATGTTTAAAACTCGCGGTGAACTAGTTTTGAAAGGAACTGAGACTCTGGAAATAATAGCCACTCTGGAAGATAGTATAATGGTTATGAATTCTTTGTCTTCGAATCGTTACAATGCTCCGTTTAAAAAAGAAATTCAATTGTGGCTTAGCAAACTGGTAAATACCGGAGAAATTCTAGAGAAATGGTTGATTGTTCAGAATTTATGGATCTACTTAGAGGCGGTATTTGTAGGTGGTGACATAGCAAAACAATTGCCATTGGAAGCAAAACGATTTAGCAATATTGATAAGAATTATGTTAAAATCATGTACAGAGCCCGTGAAATTCCCAATGCTGTTGAATGTTGTACGGGAGATGATAGTTTGGCGAATGCGTTAAGTTGGCTATTGGAGCAATTAGAAACGTGTCAGAAGTCTTTAACTGGTTATTTGGAGTCAAAACGTTTATTATTTCCACGCTTTTTCTTCGTATCAGATCCTGTTTTATTGGAGATTTTGGGTCAAGCATCCGACCCCACTTCTATACAGCCCCATTTGTTAAGCATCTTTGATGCCGTAGCTTATGTAAGTATAAATATAATTGTTCAATTCCGAAGCACTGTCGTATGGCTTAAAGTCGGTATTCACTATCCTATTTAGTCGCACGATATGTCAAAAAAATCGTATGTGCTCATAATGTATGACAGTGTGGCTTAAAAATGAATTGAGTGACAGATTTTTTTGACAAGTCTGTCCGACTTGCAAATGTTTATGAAAATTTTCATAAAATGATAGATTATATGCGATCAGAGTGGCATTTTCTTGTAAAGTAGATGCGTCATTTGGGTTTGCATCTTTTTTGTGGGATAGTGTATTGACAGCAGATTTTGCAGACATTTTTTTTATGTCGGTTAGAATTCCGTCAGATTTTCGTGTGAATGAATCGTACGATTATGTAGGATAGTGAATACCGGCCTTTAAAGTTTAAAAAAATACGATTTTTCTCATGCACTTGTGAGTAAACCAATTTGTTGTATTGTTACTTTGTCGTATTGCTAAATGTCAAAAATGGAAAATATCAATTCAATGTATATTGTCAATTCACTTTGAGTAAACTATTTAAGAAGATTAACAAATTTGTTTTCACCAAATAATAAAAAAAAATATGAACAATAAAAGCAAAAGGCCAAATTATTTAATTTTAGCTATAATTTTTTACTTCACTCTTGGTTTTTGTTTATTTTTTTCTTCTTATTTAATAAAATTTGCCATTCACATTAATATACATATTAATCATTAAAAAGAATAAAATTCTAAAAAGATTTTTATGAATTCACCAAACAAATCGAACATTTCCAGGCCTGGCATAAATACAACATTTTTCTACAAATCTATAGCGTATCACACACGGGCATAATTGTGCTGGCACAAAGTGACAGCTTGTTGGCAAGATTGGCGAGGAGAAGGGTTTTTTTGGCTGGCATAATTTTCCAACCAGCTTCAACCCCGTATAAGCGGCATAAAACCAACCCATGGACATGTTCGTAAACAAATTATTGCAAAAAACACTAATACACACAAAGCAGAGTATATGTACACAATTTGATACCATGTGAAATAATCCCGCTTAAAAAATAGTCTCAAGTGTGTTGGAGCAATCGCATTAGTCATCGTCCAGAATTGCAATATTTGTTGCTGCAGTTTTTTAAATATTCTGCTTTGAAATTGCTTTAGTGTCCAGATTTAAAAATTGTAGTTTTCCAATTTTTGTATTTTTATCTTGTCTTTCTTCTTCTCTTTTCTATATTTTGTATAAATATATTCTTATTACTTCGACCTTTTTTTCTTCAATTAAATATTATATTTTCATATATATTTTTTTTATCCAGCTTTAGGTCACTTTTTATAAAAAATCAATTAAAATATTATTAATTTTTCAATATTTCGATTTCCGTTGGAAATCTTCTTCAGGAAATCTTCAAGTTAAAAACTGTGAGAATAACAAATCAAAACAGAATTGCAGGGTGTATGAAACTGAATACCCCTCCCCAATCTTCTTAGCCCTCTCACCCATAAACTTAAAAATTGCTGCAACAAAAATTACAAGTTTGGACGATAACTTATGAGACAACACTTTTGTATGAAAATTATTAACAACAAATATACAATATTGTATAATTGGACGGTTATACAACGAATACGAATTGGACTAAAGTTAATTTCTTAAGACTTGATTTTTGTTATGACTTTTTTGCTTATGGGAATAGGCATGACCTTGATTTTCTTTAAGTAAAGGGCCTCAAAAGCATTCACCATCGCCGCAGATTTTATTAACATTTTTCGATGTGTTATAATTGGCCCCATTTTTCTTAGTGGCGTATAACAAATCTCCTAACCCTACTTGATGTTTTTCAGGTCGACTTTCAGGAAAAGACAAACGATGTTATTGTAGCTCTTAATTCGGCCAATCATGAAAAAATCTTATTGGAAAATTCTCTTCAATGTGTGGGTAGTGTTGAAATCTGGCTAAATCGTTTGCTAAAAGAAATGCAAGATACCATGCGCACCATATTAGCGGGTATGGCAGCAAGTCTAAATGATCCAGAGTTCAATTTTGTCGAAGAGTTTCCCTCGTTCTGTGGACAAGCTGGGATAATAGGTGTGCAATTGTACTGGACCAAAGATGCGGAATATGCTTTAAGGAAATGCCGTACAGACAAAACTATTATGAAACGTACAAATAATAAATTTTTAAATCTTTTAAACCATTTCATTGATTTGACGGTAAAAGATTTAACGGCTTTAGACCGGATACGTTTTGAAACTATGGTAACAATACATGTTCATCAGAGGCAAGGCATCTAGAATATTTCGGAATTATATTATAAGATCTAATTTTTATTGTTTTATTTTTCAGAGATATTTTTGATGATCTATGCCAAATGCGCATTCGTACGGCCAGTGATTTTGAATGGCAGAAACAAGCTCGTTTTTACTATAATGAAGACAACGATGATGTTATAGTTAGCATTACCGATGTTAATTTTATATACCAAAATGAATATTTGGGTGTAACGGAAAGATTGGCTATAACACCTTTAACTGATCGTTGTTATATAACTCTGGCTCAAGCTATAGGTAGGAAATAGATCAGAGATATTTTCAGTTCCACATTCTTAAAACTTTTTAAATAGGCATGTCTATGGGTGGTGCTCCGGCAGGACCAGCTGGAACCGGCAAAACGGAGACAACTAAAGATATGGGTCGTGCTTTAGGTAAATTGGTAGTGGTCTTTAACTGTTCTGATCAAATGGATTTTAGAGGATTGGGCCGTATCTACAAGGGTTTGGCACAGTCTGGTTCCTGGGGTTGTTTTGATGAGTTTAATCGTATAGAACTACCGGTTTTATCAGTAGCAGCTCAGCAAATTTAGTAAGACTAGATATTTATTTAACTTTTCTTAAATAATAACAACTTTTGTTACTTTAGCATTGTTTTAACTGCCCGTCGGGAAAAACGCTCTTCGTTTATATTTAGTGATGGTGATTTAGTTACCCTGAATCCGGAATTTGGTTTGTTTATAACCATGAATCCTGGCTATGCAGGTCGTCAAGAGCTGCCCGAAAATTTAAAGATTATGTTCCGTTCAGTGGCTATGATGGTACCCGATCGAGCTATAATTATACGTGTTAAATTGGCCAGTTGTGGTTTCAAGGATAATCTAATATTATCACGTAAATTCTTTACCCTTTACAAATTGTGCGAGGAACAGCTGTCCAAACAGGTTCATTACGATTTTGGATTGCGTAATATTTTATCCGTGTTACGTACTTTAGGTGCTCAAAAACGTGCCAATCCCACTGATACTGAGGAAACAATTGTCATGAGAGTTTTAAGAGACATGAACGTCTCGAAATTAATTGACGAAGATGAAGGCCTTTTTCTTTCTCTAATTGAAGACATGTTTCCTGGCATTAAACTTACCACTAATGCGTACAAGGATTTGCAAAGAGCTTTAACAAAAGTTGCCGACGAAATGGGTTATGTTAATAATCCTGAATGGAATTTGAAAGTAGTACAACTATATGAAACGTCTTTGGTCAGACATGGCCTAATGTTAATGGGTCCCACAGGATCAGGCAAAACCAGTTGCACAATTGCTATGCTAAAGTGTTTTACTGAAATGGGTTCTCCCCATAAAGAAATGAGAATGAATCCGAAAGCCATAACAGCTCCTCAAATGTTTGGTCGCCTGGATGTTGCCACAAACGATTGGACGGATGGAATTTTTTCCACTCTATGGAGACGTTCATTAAAAGTACCTAAAAATCAAAATACCTGGATTGTTTTAGATGGGCCAGTCGATGCGGTTTGGATTGAAAATTTAAATTCCGTTTTGGATGATAACAAAACATTGACATTGGCCAATGGTGATCGTATTAAAATGGCGGAAAATTCAAAACTGGTCTTTGAACCAGATAATGTCGATAATGCATCGCCGGCCACTGTTTCGAGAGTGGGCATGACATTTATGAGTTCATCTGTGTTAAAATGGACTATTTATATGGAAGGTAAGAAATAAGTAGAGAAAATACGAATTTTATACCTTTCTAAAAACGTATACGTTTGTATTTTAGCGTGGGTTCGAAGACAACCAACTAATGAACAAGATATATTTCGAAAATGTTTTGCGGCCATATACGATGAGGCCCATCTTTTCTTACAAACCAAACTTATGGCCAAAATGCGTATTCTGGAGGCTATTTACATCAAACAAATTTTAGAAATACTCGATGGCTTATTAGCCGATTGCAGTAATAGGTCTGAGAAGTACTTAGAACGTACATTTCTCTTTGCAATGATGTGGACCTTGGGAGCTGTACTAGAAATAAATGAACGTGATAAATTAGAAGAGTTTTTGTTAAAACATCCGTCTAAATTAAGTTTGTAGAGAACATTTTTTTTGAAGCATTTCTCATTGTTTAATATTTTAATATTTAGAGTGGCCTAAAAAAATCCCAAATGAAACAATATTCGAATACTATGTAGATGACAGTGGAAATTGGCAACATTGGAATACACGTGTAGAAAGTTTCAAATATCCCGAAGATAGTATTCCAGAATTTGCCTCCATTTTGGTACCAAATGTGGACAATGTACGAACGGCTTTTCTAATACACAACATTGCCAAACAACGTAAACAAGTTTTATTAATTGGTGAACAGGGTACGGCCAAGACAGTAATGATCAAGGGTTATATGTCAAATTATGATCCTGAATATCACCTTTATAAATCCTTCAACTTTTCATCGGCTACTACACCTAATATGTACCAGGTTTGTAAAAAAAAAGACGAAACTTATAAATACTAAATTTATCGAAATATTTTAGCGCATAATTGAATCATATGTGGAAAAGAGAGTAGGTACCACTTACGGTCCTCCTGGTCAACGATCCATGACAATATTCATAGACGATATTAATATGCCAGTAATAAATGCTTGGGGCGATCAAATTACTAATGAAATTGTTCGCCAAATGATTGAACAACATGGTTTTTATTCATTGGAGAAACCAGGTACCATTATTTAACAAGCTTTTTCCAGAAAGGTTCTTAAATCTTTAGAAATTTTCAGGTGACTTTTCGACCATTTTGGATATACAAATATTAGCCGCCATGATCCATCCTGGAGGCGGTCGAAATGATATACCACATCGTTTAAAACGTCACATGTCCATTTTCAATTGTACTCTGCCTAGTAATAATTCTATGGATCAAATTTTCAGTCAAATTGGTACTGGTTACTTTTGCTTAGCTCGCTTTGCCGAGGAAGTAGTAACTGTTGTACCACTTTTAGTACCTTTGACTCGTATCTTTTGGCAAAATATTAAAGCCAAAATGCTACCGACACCCTCAAATTTCCATTACGTTTTCAATTTGCGTGATTTGTCACGTATATGGGAAGGCATATTAAAAGTAGCCCCAGAGGAATGCTCTACAGTCTCAGATGTTTTAAAATTATGGCGCCACGAGTGTACGCGTGTTATATCCGATCGTTTTACAGATTATAAGGACACTGCCTGGTTTCTAGAGCGCATGAAACAAGATGCTAAAATACATTTGAAAGAATATTGGCAAGAATTTCCAGAGGACGAAACGTTCTTTGTAGATTTCTTAAGAGATCCACCAGACGCTGGTGAAGATGATGAAGAAGTTTCTTTGGAACCACCTAAAATTTATGAAGAAATTCCAAGGTTTAACTTTGTGAACGCAACGTAAATGATAAAATATAATTTCTTTATTTCCCAATAGCATGGAAACTGTTAAAAATCGTGTTTATTGGTACATGGGCCAGTTCAATGAATATGTTAGAGGCTTTCATTTGGATATGGTGTTCTTCCATGATGCTTTAGTTCATTTGATAATCCTCTCCCGTATAATCAGTATGCCTCGGTAAGACGATAGATTTGGTGTTAAATATAAAACTCATATTATACTTTTCCATAGAGGCAATGCTCTATTGGTGGGCGTGGGTGGTTCCGGTAAGCAAAGCTTAACCCGTTTGGCCTCCTTTATAGCTGGATATAAATTTTTTCAAATAACTTTGACTCGTGCCTATAATGCCGGCAATTTAGTAGATGACTTGAAGTATTTATATCGTACGGCCGGCTTGGAAGGTCAAGGAATTACATTTATATTTACCGATAACGAAATTAAGGATGAGGGTTTCTTGGAGTTCATTAACAATATATTGAGTTCTGGAGAAATAGCTAATTTGTTTGCTAAAGATGAAATGGGTGCAGCATTTAGGGTTATTTTTTAATTTTAAATATTTTGCTTACATAAAGTTTAATTTTAGATGAAATTTACAATGAAATAATACCCATTATGAAGAAGGTCCAACCGAGAAGACCGCCAACTCAAGATAATCTTTACGATTTCTTTATATCCAGGGCTCGTTCTAATCTGCATGTAGCCCTTTGTTTTTCTCCAGTAAATCTACTTAATTTAATTCAATGTTTTTCGTTAAACTAATGATTTATTTTTCAACTGCCAGATTGGTGAAAAGTTTCGAGCTCGTTCTTTAAAATTTCCGGGATTAATATCGGGTTGTGTTATCGATTGGTTTCAAAAGTGGCCCGAAGATGCCCGAGTTGCCGTTTCCCGTCATTATCTGCAAAACTTTGATGTTGTTTGTTCAGAAGACGTCAAAGAACAAGTTATCGATATAATGAGTTGGATACATGAGACAGTCTCCGAAGCGTGTGTTTCCTATTTCGACAGATTCCGTAGAACTACATTTGTCACTCCCAAGTCCTTGATATCATTTCTTGAAAGTTATAAAAAGCTTTATAAAGATATACAGGTTAATATTGTGGTATTATCTGAAAGAATGTCATCTGGTTTGGATAAATTAGATGAAGCAGGAGCTTCAGTATCTGTGTTGAAAAAAGAATTAGTGGAAATGAATAAGATTATTGTGGTGGCAACAGAAGAAGCAGAAGTGGTACTACAAACTGTTGCTGAATCTACGGCGGCTGCTGAAATTATAAAAATCCAAGTAGCGGAGAAAAAAGCCCAAGCTGGAGAATTGGTAAAACTAATATCGGCCGACAAAGAAGTAGCCGAGGCCAAGTTAGAAAAAGCTAAACCTGCTTTAGAAGAAGCTGAAGCAGCTTTGAAGGTAGGGTGTGATATAAACTTAAAAGTTTCCTTATATGAAGAATATTCATTCTTACAGACAATTAAAGCTGCTGATATTGCAACAGTGCGTAAATTGGGAAAACCTCCATATTTGATTACTCTAATCATGGATTGTGTGTGCATATTGTTTCGCAAACGTCTCAAGCCTGTTAAACCAGATATTGAAAAACAATTCTTACAGAGTTCTTGGGAAGAGTCCCTTAAAGTCATGTCTGACACAAGTTTTCTTAGGAAAATTGTCGAATATCCCACAGATATCATTAATGGAGAAATGGTAGACTTAATGTTACCTTATTTTAACTACAGGTAAGTTACTTCAATGTGCTTAAAAACATTTCCGACTATAAATAAATTTTTTTTTCAAAGTCTGTATACCTTTGAAGCCGCTAAAGTGGCATGCGGCAATGTAGCAGGGTTATTGTCCTGGACTATAGCCATGGCAAAGTACTTTGAAGTCAACAAAGAAGTTTTACCCTTAAAAGCTAATTTGGCCATACAGGCAGCCAAATATTCCAAGGCTTCTAGTGATTTGCAGGAAGCCGAAGAGCTGTTTGCCGCCAAAGAACGTGAGCTAGCAAAAGTTCAGCAACAATTTGATGAGGCCATTACCAAGAAAAACGCAGTTCTCCAAGAGGCTAAGAAATGCCAAGATAAAATGGATGCTGCTACAGCTCTCATTACTGGCTTGGCGGGAGAGAAAATTCGTTGGACTGAGCAGATTGCTCAGTTCAAAAGTGAAACAGAACGTTTGGTGGGTGACTCTATACTACTGACTGCGTTTCTATCCTATACCGGACCTTTTAATCAAGAATTTCGTAATGATTTGCAATCACGATGGCTTAATCAAATTGTGGAACGCTTAATACCTATATCAGCAAATCTAAATATTATAGATTGTTTAACCGATCGGACGCAAATAGGAGAGTGGAACTTGCAAGGGTTACCCACCGATGAATTATCGATACAAAATGGTATAATAGCAACTAAAGCTGTCAGATTTCCTCTCTTAATTGATCCCCAGTCTCAGGGAAAAGCTTGGATAAAGAATAAAGAAAAGGAGAATAGTTTAATTGTTACAAATTTGGCTCATCGTTATTTTCGTAATCACATTGAAGACGCGGTCAGTATGGGCTTACCGGTTATAATAGAAGATGTAGGCGAAGAGTTGGATCCTTGTTTGGATAATGTTCTTGACCGCAATCTTTTAAAAGTGGGCACCACCTTCAAGATTAAATTAGGCGACAAAGAAATTGACTATAATGCAGCTTTTCGTTGTTATATCACTACCAAATTACCCAATCCTTCCTATACTCCAGAAGTATCGGCTCGAACCTCCATAATCGATTTTACCGTGACCATGAAAGGCTTAGAAGATCAACTGCTCGGTAGAGTTATTCTAACAGAACGCAAGGAACTCGAAGAAGAACGTACACTTTTGGTGGAAACTGTAACGGGCAATATGAAGAAAATGAAGGAATTAGAGGCGAATTTACTGCACAAATTGTCTACCACCCAAGGCAGTCTACTAGATGATGTCACCGTCATAGAAGTATTGAATACCAGTAAAAACACAGCCCTTGAAGTTAATGAAAAATTGGAAATTGCTAAAATCACCGAAGCCAAAATTAATATTGCACGTGAGGAATATCGTCCGGTAGCTACGCGCGGCAGCATTTTATATTTCTTGGTTTGCACCATGGCTAAAGTCAATATGATGTATCAGACATCGTTGGTCCAATTTCTAGATCGTTTTGATGACAGCATGCACCAGTCGGCCAAAACCCATATAACGCAAAAACGTATTAAACGTATTATTGCCTATTTAACTTATGAAATCTACAGGTATAAGTCCCGTGGTCTATACGAAAAAGATAAATTCCTGTTTGTTTTGCTCATTGCACTTAACATAGACCGGCAAATGGACTTAGTAAGCTATGAAGAATTTCAAAATTTTATCAAGGGCGGAGCAGCCTTAAATCTAAATGATTGTCCTGTGGTGCCATTCAAATGGATTACTGATGAGACCTGGCTAAATTTAGTGCAATTGTCAAATCTTGGACCATTTGTTCATATCTTAAGTAAAGTAACCAACAACGAACGGGCCTGGTTTCATTGGTATAAGAAAGAATGTCCTGAAAATGAAACTATACCAGACGGCTACAACACTTTAGATCCTTTTCGTAAGCTTTTGTTGGTACGTTCTTGGTGTACGGATCGTACTTTATCCCAAGGTCGTAAATATATAGCCAGTTCTCTAGGGGAACGATTCGCAGAACCGGTAGTTTTAAATTTTGATGGCTTATTGGCTGAAAGTAAGCCCCTTATACCCATTATTTGTTTCCTCTCAATGGGTTCCGATCCCTCGTCGAACATAGAAGCTTTGGCAAAGAAAAACGAACTAAAGTGTTATCCCATCTCAATGGGTCAAGGTCAAGAAATACATGCCCGAAAAATAGTAGGTAACTGCTTACAAGATGGCGGCTGGGTTTTATTACAAAACTGTCATTTGGGGCTAGAATATATGCATGAACTTACTCTGCTACTACTTGATCTAGAAAGAACTGAGGAGACATCCTTTAATCCTAATTTTAGAATTTGGATTACAACTGAGCCTCATGTGGGTTTCTCTATAACCTTGCTGCAAATGTCTGTGAAATTCACCAATGAACCTCCAGCTGGTGTTAGAGCTGGTCTTAAAAGAACCTACAGCAATTTATCTCAAGATTTTTTGGATTATTCACAATCTGTTTATTATCACCCACTGGTATTTGCCATATCATTCTTGCACTCTGTGGTTCAAGAACGTCGGAAATTCGGCCCTTTGGGTTGGAATATTCCCTATGAATTTAATTCGGCCGATTGGTATGCCAGTTGTTTATTTGTGCAAAATCATTTGGATGATTTGGAGACGGGAAAAGGCATAAGTTGGAATACTGTACGTTATATGTTGGGTGAGGTTCAGTATGGTGGTCGTGTCACAGATGACTATGACAAACGTTTGTTAAATACCTTTGGGCGTGTTTGGTTCCATGATCATTTGTTTGCGGAAACTTTTGAATTCTTTAAGGGTTACAAAGTATTGCGCTTTAAAGAACAAGAAGCGTATTTGGCTGCCATAGAGGAATTGCCAAACATAGATCCACCTCAAGTATATGGATTTCATTCAAATGCTGAAATTACTTATCAAACAAATACGACTAGATCTATTTTAGATACGATCGTATCGATACAGCCGAAAGGTAACTAATAATTTATTGAATTTCCTGATACAATTTAAACAAAATATTATTTTGAGCCAATTTCAGAATCGTCAAGTGGTGGGGGAGAAACACGGGAGGACAAAGTTGCTCGTCAAGCTAAAGAAATGCTTAGCAAAGCTCCGGTACCTTATGATCTGTTTGAGGTCAAAGAACGTTTAAGAGCTATGGGTGCCTTGAATTCAATGAATATTTTTCTTCGTCAAGAAATTGATCGTATGCAAAAGGTAAAAGTTTTTAATATGTCTTGAGAAAAGCCGCAAAAACTGGAATTAACAAAAAATTCAATTAAAAAAATGTACTTATTCGGCCTTATTGTAAAAAAAAACCTTTAAATTAAACTCTGACTACAAACATCTCTATATAATATAACGCCTAAAAGACTGACTGATTATAAAGAGATTGACAATATCAAAAAATTTATTAAAATGTTTCCAAAGTCTAAATTGTAATGAAGTAATTTTACTTTCAGATTATTATTTTAGTTAGATCCACTCTTAAAGATCTTCTTTTGGCTATTGAGGGCACAATTATTATGAGTGAACAGCTCAGAGATGCTTTAGATAACATATTCAATGCTCGAGTCCCAGGGGTATGGCTAAGAGGTAGCTGGGCTTCTTCGACATTAGGTTTTTGGTTCACCGAGCTACTAGAACGGAATTCTCAATTTAATTCCTGGTGCTTCGGGGTAAATGGCTTAAGTATTTGTGGGAAGGTTAAAAATTAATTTAATTTTATTCGAATTTATTGATTTATTTACTTAGAGCCGTCCCGTCGTATTTTGGATGTCGGGATTTTTTAATCCTCAAGGTTTCCTTACCGCCATGAAACAGGAAGTGGCTCGTGCCCATACCGGTTGGGCTTTAGATCAAGTAACAATGACGAATGAAGTTTTAAAAATCGGTGTAGATGAGTGTAAAAAACCGCCCAAAGAGGGAGTTTATGTGCACGGTCTCTATTTAGATGGTGCTGGTTGGGATCGTAAGACAACACGTTTGATTGAATCCACAAACAAAGTATTATATGTTTTGATGCCAGTAGTGCATATATCGGCCATAAATTCAACAGCTCCTAAAAGTCCTAAGTTATATACAGTAAGTTTTGAAAATAAGTTTTGAAGCTTAAAAAAATTTTAAAACTTTTTTCAGTGTCCTGTATACAAGAAAATAAATCGCACTGATTTGAATTATATTTCACCCTTATGGCTGAATACAGTCAAAAATCCCGATCATTGGATAGTACGTGGCGTGGCCCTGCTGTGTGATATTAAATAATTTTTTTTAGTTTTTATATTTTACATAAAATTTTTTAGGTTTTTTTTTATATTGTGTTAGTTGCGATTAAAATACGAATTTATGTATAATCTGAACTGATTTTAAATGCAGTTGACTTAAGAGTTTCGGGTTTAAATTGAAATGTGTGTAAATGGATTAATACAATTTATAATTAATCAATCAATCAACTGTTTGATTTAATCAAATATGGGCACTTCCACAGAAAAACTTTCTTTCTATCACGTTATGCCATCAAACAATTAAGATTGTATATTAGACACATGTCGAAATTTGTCCTCTCTCTTTCACTAAATTTAAAACTAGTTGTTTTTTACAACAAAATACAAAAAAGTAAATAATCGGGCATATCCTATAAATAAAAATGAAGTGGATTTTAATTTCGAATCGAACAAATTTTAAAAATCAACCTGTAAAGAAATTTTATAAAAATACTAGCTTAACCCGGTGTGCTTCGCTACCCCAATCGTTATAAAATAAAACAAAAAGTATTTATATATAAACAAAAATTTTTTTTTATTAAATTATTAATTAATTATTGCACAAAAACACAATGTTTTTAGTTTTTCCATCTGGAGCATAAACATATAAATCAGTTGGTTTTCCAACACGCGAGCATGCAACATAAATCTGTCCTTGCGAGAAACATGGATTTATAAGCCACAAACTTGTAGAGATTGCCATTGGGCTTTGTTTATAGTCATTGCAAACGCTTACCTGTCCAGCGACAACTTTTTATAGCCTAGGGCTCATTAATTCATAACAACAGCCTACTGTGATAATTTGATGAAGATCGGTTCAGTAGTTAATTTGATATAATCGACATAAAGGGGCGTGGCCCCTCCCACTTTTTTCCTGCAACGTATTTCTATTCATAACAATCAACGATATGCAGTGTACTGTAGTCAATTTCTTTGTTATAATTAAATGCAGCTCTATAGTTGTTAAACGCAACACTTCTATTTTGTTGGTTCCGGTTCCATCGATTCCGTTCAACTTCATTCCGCGTTTCACGTTGCTCATCTGTTTGACTTGCTCTTGTATTTCTTTGACTTGCAGCATTACGGGTTCTGCGACTTAAGTTTGTACGTCTAATTGCCGGCATTTTTAGAAACAAAAATTCAACTGAAATTAAAAAAAAACTATAGTACCTATTCTTTTGTAAAAGTATGAAAATGGTCTATCAAAACTTTCCAACACTATATTAATTTGACTAACCTTGTTGAACAAACACTTCAGAAAAAAACACACAGTACAAATTATCCTGTAGAAACCAATGTGAAAAGTACACTAAGAAATGGTAAATGAATTATGTAGGTATTTTGTTATTATATCTCCGACCACAGACCAACTTCGACCGATATATTTGCAAAGAGCATGTAAACTACGTTTCTTTGTTTTAATGTCAACTACGTGAATATTACTGCCAGTGACACATTATTTTATTAAAAAAGTGAAATGTTCTAGTTTCCTGCGCAAATTTTGTAATTTTTTTTTACATAGCCATTCATAAGAAGATTTTTATTTAAAAAAATAAAAATGAAAATATAAAAAAAATTTTAATATCATAAAAATTTTCTTAAAATTTCTGAAAACTGAAATTGGATTGCTTCGAATATTTGACAAAGAAATTAGCCAAATCGGTGCAGCTGTTTTCCGATTTTAGATAAATAGAAAAAAGTGGGCGTTAAAGTAGGCGTGGCAAATTTTTCTTTCAATGAAAATTTAAAATGGATTAATACGAACATTTGAAATAAAAATTAGTCAAATCGATAAAGCCTTTTTCTGATTTTAGGTAAATCGAAAAAAGTGGGCGTAAAAGTAGGCGTGGCAAATTTTTCGTTCGAAGAAAACTTAAAATGGATTAATACGAACATTTGAAATAAAAATTAGGTAAATCGAAAAAAGTGGACGTAAAAGTGGTCGGGGCAAAATGTTCTTTCTTAAAAACCTTAGTTGGACCATGGCGATCATTAGAAAGAAAAAATCGTCCAAATCGGTCCAGCAATTCACGCGTGATGCCGTGACCAAGGGGAAAAGGGATTAATTTTTATATACTTCATACGTTTCTTACCAATTATCTTTACAAGGACAATTTTTAAAAACAATTTTTAAAAACAGTTTTTTAAAAATTGACATCAAAATCTAGTTCGGTTTAACGTGATATAAATTAGACTTTTCTGTGGAAAGGCCCATATTCTAAATTTTGGTTAACTGTTATTGACTCTTAAAACAAGGCAGTATTTGTGTTACAACGCGTAACGCAGCGAACGATGTAACCGTAATGCTAAATGTTACCGATTTCAGCACTCGGAAGTATGTTCCAATAAACTGCTATACACCGATATCCACGTATCTTCAACCAAACCAAAGGTCTTTAAAATTGAATATAAGATTGATATTATTATCAGCACAGTTTTGAAAGTTTCCTAATTTAAAAGTGTCATTGAATTCGACTACTAGAACACGGCCATCTGTATAAGATAACTTTTTTTAAGAAAAAAAAAAACTGATACAAGAAATATTTTCCCATGCACCAATAATAATAATGCGTACGAAAACATTGTTTATATTATTTCAAGGCAATACTCTATTTGCTTACGCAAAATATTCAACCAATTGCGTACTTTTAAATGCACGTTTTAAACCACAAGTTTTTGTTTTCTTTGTATAATTGTCTAGTTTAAACTTTTATAAGAAATAAATTTCTTATAACAGCAAAATCTCTTATAAGAAATTAATTTCTTATAAAAAATTATTACTTAAAAGAAAAAAACGCTTGTAAGAAACATTTTCGTGGTTTTTTTAATCACCCCTATTATGAAAGTCGACGTCAACACAAGTCGACTTAGTCGTTATTGACAATAGTCGATTACTCTTGACAGTCACTTGATATTTTCTTAGGCGTTTTTAGGTCAACTTCGAGTAAATTTGTCTCTTAGTCGATAGAAAATTTTGCGACGACTCGCATGACAGTTAAAGAAATATTAAATAGAATGTTAAATACGTCTAAAGTAAACAAAATGCAAATTTAAAAGAGTTTATTGGCACAAATTTTATTAGTAAATTAAACTCGGAAATTGCAAAAATTCGAAAAAGTTTGCTAAAATGTGAAAATCTTTAATTTGCGACGATTGCCTCAAAGAGCAACAATGCCACGCTAAAATTGCAAAAATTCAGAAAAGTTTGCAAAAATAGCGAAAAATCGGGGAAATTTTATATATTTAGCCATAAAATTAATTAAAAGTCCCTAAAACTATAAGCAATGACAAAAATTCGTTAAAATTTGCTGAATTAGCGGAAACTCGCAAAAATTCGGTTACGGCGGCATAATAGCAAAGTCTTATATTTATTAATAATCGCTAAAGCTTAAAAAGAATCAGAAAACTTATAGTAAAAACTCGCTTCTATATTTCACAAATAGTTGCAAAATTGGAAAGAAACCCTAAAATTTAAAATAAAAGTCTCGAAAACTATAAGGAATGGTAAAAGTTCGGTAAGTTAGTGGAAATTCCCACAAACTTGATAACAGCGGCATAATGGCAAAGTCCTATATTTATTAACAGCTGTAAAGAATCAGAAAACTTACGGTAAAAATCGATATCGGGAAAATGGCAAAAATTCGAGAAAAAGTGCAAACTCGAACAGGCATGTTCTACAAATCGAAATGAAGTGGAATTGAAATCGAACGAGATTTTGAATTCAATTATTTACAAAATACCTGTAGTTTTTCCAGTTTTTAAGAGTTGTTATTATTAATATAATTGGTACTCAAAGAATGAAGTATAAAAAAAGGAATATTTTTTTCAACTTTCTTTACAGGCTTGTTTTCAAAACTTGTTCCATTTTAAATCCACTTCATTTCGATTTACAGAACATACCTGTAAAATTTATTTGAAACTGCTAAATTGGTTAAAAAAAACATCGACAACGACCTACATACACAAAAAAAAAATAAAAATTAATTTCAATTAAGAAATTTGTGATATTAATAAAAAAATTAATTAAATTTGCACCAGTTATCAAATTAATAGTATCAATTACACGTTTCATTCACTTGATTAAACGTTTAATTCACTTGATTAATTTTTAATTAAAACTGATTTTATTTTTGATTAATAATTTGGTAAAAACCTTCGCAGAATTTGTTCTGTGTAATAGGGGTGAATATTTATTACTAAGTTACCTGGTTCGGAAACATGGCCTTTAAAACATTGAGAAGAAATGGGGTTGTAATTCTTTATGGATTCTTTTATCAATTTTATTGGCGGATTAAATCGACAATGATGGTCGTTTTCGAAAAAATTAACATTTCTTTGTTAAAGTGTTGATCAGCTATTTTAAACGGCTTTTCTTGAAATATTTGATATTTCAGTTAAGGTTTATAAGCGTAAATACTAGGGTATTCATTCGGTTAACCGTTGATCGGTTAACAAATTAATTACTACCCGATTAACTGATCGGTTAGTTTAAAATTGGCTATTTTCGATTAACGATCAAACCGGTTTATTTTAGTCGATTAACCCGTTAACCGATGTAACAAAATTTTTAATTATTTGTAGTATTATAAGATATTTATTTGTGTTTTTAATTAATTGTTTCGTCTCTTTAATTAATTGTTTCGTCTCATATACAAAAGGCTATTTGTTTCTTCTCATTTTTTCTCATATCAATATTTTAACAGAATTAAACGAAACAATTAAAAGCGTTAAAATCTTTGAAAAATAAAGCAGGACTCTAATGGCATAATGGAAGATTTTATATGTTTAGATATCCAGGAAAAGGACTGAGAAATTAGATATTCTGTATTATGGGCTTCTTTCAATTTTTCCAACCTCTACGACAAATGAAAGAATTTTTCCAAGTCAAGTTTTATCAAAACTAAAGAAAAGAATCGCTTAAATCCTTAACATTCCAACCAAATTATTTGTCTAAACGATTATTTTTTGAGATCTCCTTTAACTATAGAAATAACTAATTAAATGATCTCACAGTTTATTTTTTTTTCAGTTTATACATAATATGTATTAAAAAAAAACTATGCATTACATATGTATTACATAATTATGAATAGTTCAAGAATTGTTATGTTTGTCATGTTATTTTTTACTAAGAAACTCTAAATAATAAATAATAAAATTATGCATTTTTATTTATTGAAATCTATAAAAAAAAAAGTTTATTACTCGCTTAACCGTTCAATTACAAAATTAACGGATTATTAACCGATTAAACCAAAACATCGGTTAATTAATCGAACGATTAACCTGAAAACTGATACAGTAGACGGCCAAATAATGTTATCATCAAAAGAGTTCTTATCTAACAACATTTTAAAAAATATCCGCCTAATTTTAAACAAGCCAATGCGTACATAACTCCCTATAATTCATCCATTAATTTTTTGTGGATCAGACTATTAGTTTTTAAGATATGAGTTTTCCGCCGACTTAAGAATTGTATAGGTAAAATCTGTTTTTTATAACAACATATAGCGCCCCCTGTATTAGAAATAGCTACCTAATTTATAACAGAGCTTATAGCCTACATCGTTGCCTAGAATTCATCCATGCATTTATTGTGGATCAATGTATGGGTAGCTCCCGGTTTGGTGGACTATATTCTGCTGACAATAGACATAATTACCGAAAAGGGTTCGTTGATATTCGTTTTGTAATGGACTTTCGCTATCATACGTTTGTATGGCTGCTCAATTATTTTTAATTTTATAACGTTTTTTGTATGTATTTAATTTTATTTATTAATATCTGTTAAGGCTTATATGATGTTGCAAAGTATATGTATGTATTTTTAATCAAACATAAAATTTTTGAAATAATTTTTTTTATTGGTTTTATTGTGAGAACCATATAACATTGTTAAATAGAAATGGCTAGGAAGATCATTTGTATTTTTCTGCTAAACATAATAATATTTTTGAGACAATTATAAGCTATAAACATGTCTGAACATATATTGTTACTGAAGACGTGTTTGCCATAATCATAACCACAAACATTAATGATAGTTTGCGATTGTGATTGTATTAACCAGTATTTTTTCGTTATTTTGCATTTTTTATGATGATATGTATAGTTTTTCTTTTGTTAACATTTTTTTTTTTTACATTTATAAAGAAAATTATTTCTAATTTTCAATTTTCTTCATTCATTTGTTTAGTTTTTTGTTAAATATTTGTTTGGTTTTTTTTTTTTTTTTTGCAAAAAACACAAATTTTTCTTAGCCGTTTTTTTTCTTAAAATTTTTTAATCATAAAGAGTTGACCACATTGCTGTATACAAAGAATTTCCTTTAAACATTAAAATAATATACTCATAATGATTATTATTTATTACTTTAGAACACACCATATAATTTATGGCAAACATGTTTCTTAATTATTAATATTCTTTAAGTTCTGCTTGAAGAATATAATTATAATGTTTCAATTAAATATTTCGTACACTTACACAGTTTTAAATAATTTCAACACAAAATTCGTATTTATGATAATTTTTCGGTAAAAATAACGAATTTTTGAAACCTGGAAGTTATTAACACATTACAAGTTTAAATTTTAAGTTATATTTTTAAAGCATACTTAAAGGCTTTTGTATAGTTTCAATCAAAGATTTCGCCAAAGATTTTTTTTAGTTTAACAAATTAATTTAAATAAACGAAAATATTAAAGAAATACGTTTGTTTTGAATTCCTTAAACAAAATGAACTTCTTATTAGCAGTAGACACGAAATACAACTAAATTGAAATTGTTTTAAGAAACACTGTTCCACTAGCGGTTGGCGTAGTAGTTCAGGTAAATAATATAAGTACAAGAAAAAACAAATACAACAAACTTAATTGTAAGTAAAAAAAGATGTCCCTACAAGTAAATGCTATTGCGAAGGTTC
Organism: Pollenia amentaria; assembly: GCA_943735925.1. NCBI lineage: Eukaryota > Metazoa > Arthropoda > Insecta > Diptera > Polleniidae > Pollenia > Pollenia amentaria. The sequence continues at coordinate 126,133,633 of OX031007.1, forward strand.
GATAAGTGAGTTGGCATTTAATCAATCTATTATATATTGCTAGTCTTCCACCGGGAAGACTAGTGTCGCCTGTTGAATACAAATGAAGTGTCTCTGAAGTATCAAAAACGTTGAGATTATATCTTATCGCCACTATTTTGAAACCCTTAAAAATCATACTGTTCGGGTCTGTTCTAAAAATCATGTGACTTAAAATCACGTAATTTTAAAAGAGCATGTGTAATTTTTGGATATTCTGAAAGTCATAGGGGTTTTGTATTTCTCGGAGTGCTTTTAGTAGTTGAAAAACACAACGAAACACGCAAAAACGGAACACTAAAATATCACACACATATAATTTTAAAATATGTATATGATCACATCTGAATTAAAATCACGCGATTTGAGTTAAAGTAATTTTCAGAACACGCATGGTTTTATTATTTATTTTTATTATTTTACTTTTAAAATTTGATTTATCTTAACAAAATTATATAATTTTTGAACTTCTTTTCACAGTGCATTATCTTCCGATGAGTGATTTTCAGGATGGGATTTTATATTGTCCCGATGGTAAATTATGGATCGATAATCACAAAATTTGGAAAAGCAAATTTCAATACAGTAATACAATTGGTTTTAGTGATACGTTTTAAAGTGCTTTTCGGAAGGACCTTTTTATAGGACCTATGGTGAATTATCCACCGATTATAACAAAAGACATGGTGTTATTTTAGCCATAAAAAGCTCAATTAAACCAAATTTTGCGACAATATCTGTATTTGTTACGGTCTTAGATGTATTTAAATGATTTTTCAGTTATAGGCCCACCATACTAAAACTTGTCGTTGTTATTTTTAGTCGTATGGACCTATAATAAAGCAAACCTAACTACATTATTTGTAACGGATTTAGGCGTACTTAAGTTTTTTCCAATATTAAGCTTTATATGGGACATTTGGTAAGTTTTGGGACTACTACCTTAAAAAAAATTCAGTTTTTATGGAAGTTGTTAGACATTGGGATCTATAAGTATTTTCATACTTGGGATTACAATTCCACAATGTTTAGGATAACGCGAAACAAATTGACACCAAAATGCCTTTCCTATTTAGTATTTCGAAAGTGAGCGTGTTTTCAACAGACGGATAGACATATGGGCATGGCTAAATCGACTTAGAATTACTCAAGGACCCATAATATACTCGTACATTTATACTTTTTGGGGTCGTAAATGAATATTTAAAAAAGTGTGACACGATATGAACAACTTTAAATAGACTCATTCCCGTTAGTGTTGGAGGGTATAAAAGTGTTCTATGCATCAGACATTCGTTAAATATATGCAATGAACATAACATTTATTTTATATGTTTGAATTCTACATGATTGATATATCATATGCTATTCGTAATGCAGTCTCACTTGTTACTTTATTGCTCCATTTTTTCTGCCTCTAATGCTGTTTCTGTTATCTTTATGCATTTAGATTTTTAGATAGATTTTTTACTAGAGGGCGGATCAATAAGTCCGTGACTTTTTGAATGAGAAACAGTTTTTTTTACACAAAAAAATTTTTTTTCAACCTAATCTCCTTTTAGCTTAATACACTTAGTCCAACGATTCTCCAATTTGTGTATCTTTTCCAAAAATAGGATTTTTCGAGGTCCATAAAATAGACATTTGTTTGACCAATAATAATTTCATCGTTGGAGCTAAATCTCTTTCCACCAAGCCATTTCTATAAGTTGGGAAATAGGAAATATTCAGTGTTTCATTTCATATAACTACGAGGAAGTTCGAAAAATCACGGACTTATTGATCCGCCCTCGATTTATGCTTATTAATTGTTAATATAGCAGTAGCCAACGAAACTATAAAAACTATAAAATTTCTAATTCACGCTTGATAGATGAAATGGAAATAGAATATACGTTGTTTTTGTAAAATTTGTGCTCTTCCTAAAATCGACGTTCTATTTACTGCGGCGTTTTTATGTCTGTGAATAATGTGCGTTCTCTTCTTATTATTGTCCAGAAGTGACAAAAAAGACCAAATCTGTTGATTGTTATGTCAATGCGTAAAATCTTCTGTCAATCCTCGGAAAGTATAAATGAAGTGACACCCTGTTATCTTCTTCTTTCAATAATCTTATAAATGCTTGCAGGGGTATTGAGAATGTGTGTGGTTGGGTAACTGCATAGATTAAATACATAAATATCATACAGTATACTTTAAGGCGGTATATTATTATTTTGTCTGCTATGAAGTTGCCACACGTTTATTATTGTTTGTTTATACATTTTACACACTAAGGGCTAATAAATCAGAGCAAGTTAAACTCTATTTTTGGTTTAAAATGTGTTTAAGCCAACAAATCTATAAATCAGAAAACATATAAACCATCTTTAAACGAATAAAATTGGGCGTTTAAACTACCAATACAAACCATATGAATTTGTCTACATTTATCGTAGTGCTGCCACATGTTTCTTTTTACACTACATATAATACATGGGACACTGATTTACAATTGTTGAGTTTAAACTACATATAAATTTAAGTTTAGTTCAACTAAACCAGCGTTTAAACACTTACTGATTTATTAGCCATTACACGAGTATAAAAGGTCAGCTCACCCCAGTTGGTATGTAAATATTTATTATAATAAAACCTTAACAACAGCAACAACTTTTGTTGATGGAATTTACTTTAATGTTCTGCTAATTATTATTACTCGTCATTATCCTTTGAATTATTTTTATGTATTAATTTATTGTTGTATTTTGTTTAAGTTGTGGAAGGAGTACTTTCAATGCAAGTACTAGAGGTAAAATATTCGTATTTAAAATATTTATTTTATACGTAAAGAGAAAAGAAAAAAAAATAACAATTTCTTTTTGGCTGCAAAAATTAAATTTCAATAATCGATGTACATATGTATGATTGTCGATTTAATCAAAATTTTATGATATTGAGAAAAGTAAACAGATACGTCAATAGGGGAAAAATGCAGAATATTAAAAGTTTTAAAAGTTTTTTTTAAGATTTCCTAAATTACTTTTGTATGGAGCCTGGTAAAAAAAGGAGGGTAAGTTTTTGCAATTTGTTCGTTGAAATTGACGAAATAGCACTAATCGGACCAGAAAATCCAATACATAAAGGTTATATGCCAACTAGAGGAAAGCTTGAAATATTCCAATAAACATATCCTTGAACTTTGTTTCTAGGAAATTTGACTAATAAACAAAAGCTTTGTTAAATAAAATTTCATTTGGGTCGAAAAAGCCAAAATAAAAACATCTTAAGTAATTAATCATAAAATGGTAATGATTGATATATTATTTACCATGTTTAAAAGATATATTATTCCATTTTAGAAAATAGTGTAAAATATATAGTACTAGCTTAACCCAGTGTGCTTCGCTACCCTCATAAAAATAAAATTTGTAATGTTTTTTAATACAGATCTCGTACAATTTTTAAGAAGGTATTTGAACCAAGTTTAAATACTCTTACTGTTACAATTCATAAGTTGTACAGAAATTTATATGGTACTAGCGGACCCGGCGAACTTCGCTTCGCCCCAATTTTAAGCCTTCAGACAAACTTTAGAGTAATAATACAACACAAATATTTAAATATTCAATGTGATTTATTTGAATGGAATCAGTAGAGAGCGATTTGATGAACAATGTTTTTCGATTTTTCCGACTTTTGCGGAGAGATTTTCCAATTTTCCGCAATTTTCAATGATTTACACAAAGAACTTTCTATTGTTTGATTTGGAAAGCCATTAAGGAATTATTTCACACAAAATTTCATACAAAAACTCGATTTTCGATTTTTCCAATTTTCCGACTTTTCCGGAGGGATTTTCCAAAATTTTCTTCCGTAAAAACCTCCTCGAAAATACGAACAACTGACAACAAATTTTAAAGAAATCGGCCGTTCTCATTTTATGAATGACTATACATTTTTTACACCATTTTTATATATATAGATTTGTAATGAAATTGTCCCGCCTATGTCTACAATAAGACAGTGGGACTTATACAGATACTGTTCATTTATAACCAAGCTATTTGTTCCAATTTTGTAAATTGTAGCTGTGTCCATACTCCAAATATACAGAAATCTAGTCTGATCCACGTCCACTTCTCCAATCCCGCAACTTCTGTACAGATGCTGTCAGTATGTTGATAAACATTCTAATTGTACAAATTTGGACAATACGGGATTCTATTTTGCGCCACGTCCACTTATCTTACCACGCCCACTTTTTGACTGATGTTGCGTACTGATCACTAATGTGTTTGTTCCAACTTTAGATATTACCGTTCTCTAGATATACACAAATCTCTTTTGCCTTTGTATGAGAGGTACCACCCCCAGTTATGCACCGCCACCTTATTTTTGACAGATCTTGCGTCTCTATAACCCCGCTATGTGTAACACATTTAGACAATTTTTCTCTTACCATTCTTTAGACATAAATAAATCTATATTATGCCACGCCCACATCTTCTGCCTAAATATTGTCGGATGTTGTGTATAGCCTAACAAGATACTTGTACCTAATTTGGAAATGTTTGCCCCTGCCGTTCTCCAGCTATAAAGATATCAGCAATCTTTTTGCATGGGAGGTGCCACTCCTAATTTTCTAATCCCACCCACACTTTGTCGGATGTTGTGTATTGATAATTAAGATGCTTTTACCTTACAGTTTGCTCTTACAGTTTTTCAGATATACATAAATCTATAATATCTTTATATGGGAGTTGCCACGCCCACTTCTCCATGGCTGTTTTTAGAGTCTGTGTATTGATAACCCAGCTGTGTGTAGCAAAATTGGACTATTTTTCTCATAGCGTTCTTTATATATAAATAAAGACATTTTGGGCCATGCCCACTTCTCCAATCCCGCCCAAGTTTTGTCAGACGTTGTACATATGTATATTGATAACCAAGGTGCTTGTACCAAATTTAAAAATTTTAGGCCTTTCCGTGTTCTAGATATGCCGAATTTTATATTGTCTTTGTATGGGAGGTGCCACGCCCACTCAAAATGTCCAAAAATTATATAGCATATAGATCCTTCCAGACCATCAGTAATATACTGTGAAAGTTTTATGAAGATCGGTTCAGCGGCTTAGGCGGCTATAAGGTTCAAACAAACAAACAAACATATAAACATACATACATTCATTTTTATATATGTATAAAGATATATAGATATATATAACAACGTTATTCGAGGCTTTGTTTCAATTGCTTAATATTTATTTAAAAAAACTCGATTTAATTCTTTTATGCTCTGCGTTCGCCCTTTACGCTTAAGTTACAGTTACTGTAAAGGAAAACGCCTAACTCCAATAACGATTTGTAAAAAACACTTAGCCAAAGTTTATTTAGATATGTATAAGGGCTTTCAATATTAACTCCCTCTTAGATCGAAATCAAAAACATTTTTGTTACCAAAAATAAATAAATCATTGTTGCCATAATAAAATTGTACGAGTATGGAGTTAAAAAATTCCAACTTGCTTATTTCTACAAAAACAAAAAAGAAATCTACTCTTATAACGTGCATGTTTAAAGAAATAAACTGCTTAACAAAATTGAATTTTTCTTAATTGCCAAAATATTAAAAAAAACATACTCGTAACAAAGTTTTGTTTTTAAAATTTGGGCAATATATATTCAAACTTAAATTAACAACAGGATGTAAATGAGTGACAGCGAACCTTGAATAAGGGCATTTAAAAAAAGTAGACTTGCTTTCTATCAACTAGCCTACGAGGGCACCCAATAACTTAAAAAAATAATAAAAAATTTCGATAATTTTCATTGATCACTTTGTTTATTTCTTTTTTAGTAAAAAAATCATATACATATGTGCATATCGTTATCTAAAACGCTAAAGACCCTATCTAAAATATAAAAAATTTTATAGAAGCAAAGAAACTATTTAAAATGATAAATTCGCTTACACTATTTATAATTTACTTTTCTTAAATATTTATTTTAAAACCTTGCAGTTCTTTTGACAACTCTGTGGTTTTCATGGGTAACCGCGTATGTCCATTTTTTTCGATTTCGAGATGTTGATGCCATATTGATTAATTTTAAACTCTCTTTTCATGGTTCTTAAAATTTCTGAAAAATTATGGACCAATTCCGATTGTTTTACGTAATGACCAATTTGAAAAAGTTCAACACCTAGCCCATAGTTCGATCTAGAATGTTTTATCCGCTGCCCTGAAAATTTTGATTCTTATGGCTAATAAATCAGTAAATGCTTAAACGCTGGCTTAGTTGAACTAAACTTGAATTTATATGTAGTTTAAACTCAACAGTTGCAAATCGGTGCCCCATGTATAATATGTAGTTTAAAAAGTAACATGTGGCGGCACTACGATAAATATTGTCAAATTTAAATGGTCTGTATTGGTAGTTTAAGCGACCAATGTTATGCGTTAAAAGATGGTTTAAATGTTTACTGATTTATAGATTGTTGGTTTAAACACATTTTAAACCAAAAACAGTGTTTAACTTGCTCAGATTTAATAGCCCATAGGCCGAGTTTTTGAGATCTCAGTTAAACTAGGTTTAGTTAAGCTTTAGAAAACAGATTTGTGGCGCCATTACTAAGTTTATATACAAAATTTTGACGTAACAGCTTAGTTTTACTTCAAATGTTGGTCTTTAAAAAAATAATAATGAAAAAATCACATTTCGCTGGAAAAATCCGTTTTACAGACATCGTTAAACTATGTTTAAACTTAATCCACATCCACTTCATCCTCAAAAACCCGGCCTTAGCGTTCATCATATAATCTCTTGTAGATAAGGATCTTTGTGTTTTGTCAATAAAATCGCCAAATTTTGTTTGGAGGATTCTATATTTGTTGATGCAGTACATCAGAAACAATGTTAATGTCGATTTTAAATTTTTGGTTAGTTAGAAAACTATCGGCCAAGTTCTAGAAATCGAAATCACGTGAAATTGAGATCGAACACATTTTGAAAATTTTCCCGTGTTCAAAGTTCATAAAAATAGCTTAAGAAAGTGATTCTAACCATTAATTTAAAAGAGTTTCAAAGATCAGCACGACTGTAGTCATAGTGATAGATATTAAAAATATAATTAAAATTGGCTATTATATTCTTAACTTGTTTTAGTAGATTAGGTAAAGGTAGATTCTCAACTAACATGTTTACCCTATTATTCATTCGCTATATCGGTTAATTCATCGTAAGGTTTGTTTTATAATGTAAAATAAAACACATAAATCTGAGAGTTTTTATTACCATTATTATTATTTTTATTATCGGTTAAAATAACAATTTATGGCATTTACTGTTAGAAAATTATACCATGTAAATGTTGGCCATGACAACGTCTGATATAATTCGTTCGGAAGTGGTGGCCAATTAACTGAAGATTAACAAGGACGTTGTTTAACGCGTTGTATGATTCGCAGCGCCGTCGTGTTGAAACCAGAGCTCACCAAGACCACGCGCTTGCATTTAAGGAAGCACATAGTCCGTTAACATGGTGTGGTTACGGTTACCATTGACAGCAACACTCTGATTTTCCTCATTTTTGAAGAAATATCGACCAATGATTCCACCAGCCCATAAATCACCATATCATTGTTTTTAATGGATGCAATGGTAGCTCTTGGTTTTCTTCGGGTTTCTCTTCAGCCCAGATACGGCAAATTTGGTTAGTAACGTATCTATTGAGCCACAAATGTGTTTCATCACTGGACAAAATTTCCCGATAAAACCCGGATTTTCATTGAGTTTTTCCAGAACCCATTTACATTTTGACAGCTGCAGCAATAATCTTACTGTCTGACTCATAGAAGCTGTGCGTGTCTGCAAATTTTTTGTTCAAAATTTTGCACATCAGAACTAGTAACAAGATGTGTCGAAATATAGTTATGTATGTATGTATCTCTAAAATACAGTTCCTTGCGTGAAAGTACGCTTTAGTTGTTCAAAGTTTACCATAAATCAAACATGGCGCAGGTTCATTGTTTTGTGTGACGTTCAAAAAGACTATTGTGCTTTGTCTTGAAAGCAAAATTTAATGCAGTTTGGTCTTGCGTAACTTAATTTTGACGTCATGTGCAGTAGAATTTAATTTTAAAACCAGTATGAGTGCTATATTTGGCTGTGCCGAATCTTTGATACCCTCCACCGACAGTTACAATATTTTAATCGTGGGCACTGTATAGGTCTATATATTATTAATAAATTCTTATAAAATCGGAGGTCAGTATTAAAATTGGTTGGGGTTTAGACCAAGGAGAATTCAATTAGAGGTGGTGTCGAAACGCCGTATGATTTTGAAAGTTCGAGCCAATTTGTTTTGATTTGTTAGTGTTTTGTTACACAGGGTCTCCACCTGAGATAAGATATAAGATTTTTATATCAGTAAAAGTCAAATTCAATCGCAGAGAGTATTATCTTACGTGTGGACTCTCAAATAGTGTTAGTATTAATATTATAATAAATGTTATGAGAGTGTTGTTATGAGAAATCTTATAACAACTATCTTATAAGATGAGCTGTCAAAAATACACATACATACATACATATAAATTAATATTAAGACACTATCATTAAAATGTTTAATTTTTTTAGTGCAAATAGTGTAAAACTTAGTGTGAACGACACAAGTTTACTCTACGAAAATCAGTAAATTATGAAATCTTATAAGATACATGTTCCCCTTGTTTAAGATTAAGATTAACATGAAGAAATTTGCTCTTTCATTCTGCCGACGTTCTCTCACATATTATATCAGATATTATCTCAGGTAGAGACCCTGTGTTAGGAATGGTTGATATTTTGAACGATAGCACTAACAATGCAATGCAAAAATCCCTATGTTGTTTCAGTTGTTTTTAGATTGTTATAGTTCCGACACCACCTGTAGTAGAATTCGCCTTGACTTAGACCTATACATGGTCATTTATTGACTGACAATCAGAAAAGTTTTATGCTTTTAGTTCTAGTCATATTAAAATATTATTATTCGTAACAGTTTTAGCCGATCTAAAATTATTTTCAAGGGGGAATTAATTGGATCCATGGTAAATTATAGACCAATCATCACAAAATACTGTAGCGTGTTTTCTGGTATTAAACTAACTAAATTAGAACAAATTTCAATAAAGAAGTGAAATTTGTTATAGCTTTTTATTGTTTTAAAGTGGTTTTCAGAAGGCTGCTTAATATGGGAGCTAAGGTAAATTATGGTCCGATCATTACAAAATTGTATGGTATTTATTCTGGCCATATGAAGCGAAATTGGCCCAAACTTTCAAACATCTATTATTTAAATAATTTCCCAGATTGGGCATTATTTGGTGAATTTTGGTAAATTTTGGCCCGATATTCATGACATTTTCTACTGTGATTTGCAGCCTTAAGAAACTCCGAAAGACCAAATACTTCTACAAAATCATGATTATTTATGGTTTTAGGCGTACTTTACTCTTTTCCGGGAGTATGCTTTATATGGGGGTATGGTAAATTACAGACCGATCTTCACGAATTTAAATAATATGATTTCTAGTCCTATAAATCTGTAACGAAGCAAATTTTATTATTGTAGCATTATGGTTTACGGTTTGATGCGTACTAAACTGTTTTCCGAGAGTAGGTGTAATATGGGGCTTATAGTAAATTATGGAACAATCTTTACGAAATTTAATTTAATATGATTTTTGGTCATATAGAATAAATTTGTGCAAAATCTTATATAAATCATTGCATTATACCATTATTTTTGTTAGTTTTTGTAAAAAAATAACAAACTTTTTATGATGCTGGTTCCACATATGGATTCATAACTCCTATCCTACTGAACCGATTTTGCCGGATTTCAATTCCAAGCTGCTGAGGACAACTAGAAGCAATTTAAAACCAACATTGTTCTTTTCTTTTGAGTTTTTCGAAAGTGAGCGTGTTTTCAACAGACGGACAAGGCTAAAACGATTTAGAATTACTCAAGGAATTCTGGCTCCTTATATACTAAACTAAGTATACCCTTATTTACCACTAGTGTCGGTCAAACCGGGCAACATGATACCCACACCACAATATTTAAAAACAAGTTTTCGAGAGTGAACAATTTTAATGATCCATGGGCAATCATGGTCCCGTCAGAAAAAACTTTTGTTATGAGATTAAGATACCTGTAAAAGTTCTTTGTGCAGAATATTATATACATATATATATCTAAATGAGATCGTTAGTTTTGGACCTATCCGCACAACATGATATATAAGCTATCGTAAAAGTTATTGTCGCCAATTTGTATGCTATTACCATTATCAAGAAGTTATGGCATTAAAAACTATTTTCGGGAGAAGCTTGTACGGGGGGCTGTGTGCCACCAACCGGACAGACGGACATCGTTATATCGATTCAAAAAGTGATTTTAAGTCAATCGGTTTACTTAAAGTTGTGTCTAGGACCAATATTTTAAGATATTACAAACATTATCTCAAACGCATAACACCCCCTCCACTATTGCGGTGTGGGTACAGTGATGCCAGGAGGCTTTTTTTCAAAAATCCCTACGCTTATGAAAAAAATTCTTTTTCCCCTACAACCACTTTATTCCTCCTTAATTTTTCCCTACACTACTTTTTGAGTTATTTCAAAATACAAAACTTTATTTTGAATTTGTATATTTTTATTTCAGGTATGTATATAAATTTGGGTTCATTTTAAATTAACGCAGAAATTACATTAAAAGTAACATAAGAAAGCCATATAACTTTATAAATTTTGGACAAAAACGCTTTAACAACTAGTTTAGAAAATATTTGCTTTTCAAGACAAGTTATGTAAAATTGTACCCAATCAGTTTTCATTTGATGAATAAAATGATTCTTGGAAACGTTTTGAACAAAACTTCACATTCACTGCCAACATAAGCGTCATCCTTATGGCATAACCGCTCTTTAGGATTTTTTTTAAATAAACTTCTGCTTAAAAAAATTAAGATGTCACATATTAACTTTCTTTATATTACAGAGGTAGAACCAGATTTACGAATTTATAATTTATAATTTCAATGTTTACAACGGGAAATTATTATAAAAAATCTTTAATTGAACAAAAATCCCTTCAAGTTAACAGAAGATTTATTTCCCTATTTCACTACTTGTCAAATTTTTAAAATAAAAACCTGCGAAAATGGAAAAATCCCTACACTTGGCATCACTGTGTGGGTATAATAATTGAAGAACTATTTAAACAAAGTCAAACTCCAAGGTCGATGTTGTTGTATTTATAAACCAAAAACGAAGAAATAAGAAATTAAAATATGTAAATTCACACATATCTTCTTACAACAAATGGGTAAATGTATGGATTTTGTATATTCAATAAAATTAAATTCAAATAAAATTGATCAACGTTTATTGATAAATGCAAAATTAAATACACACGCATGAGAATACATATGAACATTCCCAGTAAAAAATGTGCCCCAAAGGGAGCAGGTTTTATGTATTAATTCATACCTCAAATCGTCTCAAACCTGCTGATGGGATGCCTGATTTTTGTATGGGGTGTTCCCGGTTAGGAGGACTATTTTTTGCTGACAATAAGCGCTTCTTGTAACCTAATTAAACATGCAAACAAAGCAGTCTTTAAGTGATTTTTAAGGGCTAACTATATAAACATGTTCATTAATGTTTTGCTTTTACTTGTTTAAATGCCTTTTTTCAACTATAATATATATACATATATACAATATATATATAATATATAGCCCAAAAACGGCACTTTTGTTTATTAACGTATCCATTAAGCCCGAAATACGCTTCATCAATGAACAAATTTTCACGATAAAGCACCGGATTTTCGTTGTTATACAACTGAACAAATTGGAGACGCTGTTGTGGTGTGGGTCTTGCCAAACGATACTGAACAAAAATCACAAAACAATTTAATATGAGTCACGCGTGATCTGTAAAAAAAATAATATTGAATATCAAACTTCACGATGAACCGCCCTTTATGACGACCAGTATTTATAAAAGTCTAAATTAAAGCAAAAATATGCTAATTCTGCAAAACTAAAAAAACTTCTATATTAATATTTAATTTGTTTTTAAGGAGTTCATAACTTTAATAATTTTATTTATAAGAATTAAAAAATTGTAAAGCCTGTTTGATATCACACCATTTGCAATCGCGGTTAACTATCATACCCCATACTTTTTGCATATGTTTGTGTTACCGTTTGTTTGGTTTATTTGGGTTTTAACTCGGTACGGCAACTGAAATATAAAATTTTTTAAACTTTGAAGGCGTTGAGCACTGCTTATACTCCACTTAGTGGTTGCCTAGGGGCATAGGTCGAGCTAGAAATTTTTGGGCCAGTCTTATGTACAGACTAGGGACTGGTTTTCGCAAATACCGGTATTCGAAATTTCAAGAAATCGAATCCCGGTATTCGAGTATATCGAGGTTTTTCGGTATGCGGGGTTCTTTCAAATTACAAGATAAATTATTTTTTAAAGATATGTATTTATTAAAAAAAAAGGCTTTAAAAGACGTTTACAAACGAAAGTTTAAAAATTCTTTTAATTTTTTTTTTAATTATTTATTTATTTTCAATAAATTATTTACAATATTACACTTTATCGCATCAGCGCCGATTGGCTTTATAAAGGCTAAGGGTAACTATTTACATTTGTTCAGAAAGATAATAAAAGAACATACTCGTATATACAGTGTTTTAATTATTGTATGTATTATAATTAAATCTAAGAAATATTTCTGTATTTTCCAACAAATGTTCATTTAATTTATTTTTAAAAGTTGATATTAACGGAAATGTTTTTAAGCTTTCTGGCAATCTATTATATTCAGTTGGTCCACTGTAACCAATGCGTTGTTTAGTGAGTTTCAGAAGACACCTTATATGCAAATTTCTTGACTGTCTGGTAACTACTCGTACTTGTGTTATTGATGGGGAAAATGAAATTAAATAGTATATGAGCCAATTTCTTTTTTTACACTTAAAAACATATAGCAGCTACAAACATATAACTGTTGCTTATGGAGTCCTCTTACAGGAAGTACATTTTTAGCATATTTTTGGTAAAGGTTTATTGCTGAAAACCGTAACGGGAGATTGAAAACGATTTTCAGCGCTTTTTTTTTGAGCTGATTGCAACGCCTTTAAACTAGTATTTGTTCTAAATCCATAAATCAGTGGAAGGTATGTTAAAACCGAATGAATTAAGGACTGGCAAAGTAGAAGTTTGGTTTAAGTATCCAATTTATTTTTAAATATGTAAAGAATTCCAATTCCTGAAGACATTTTTGCCTTTATACTATTTATGTGATTATCCCCTAATAAATTTTGACTTAAATGTATGTCAAGATATATAACATATGCAGATTCACCTATTAGGTTGCCACCAACATGTACTTCTATAGGCTCTTCATTTCTGCCAATATAAGGCTTGAATCTAATACATTTACCCCCATATTCCAAAAAAAATATTTTAGGTTTATGAAAACAATTTTATATGAAAATTTGTTTAATAAACCTTTTATTAATCAGAAATATTTTTAATGAATATGGGGGATAGTCTTTTGCCCATTTTACAAGATTTGATTTATTTAAAAAAACTCAGAGAAAATTGCTGCATCATACGCAATCTGTGGTTGTATGGCTTTTTCATGCTGATATTTATTAAACAGGCATATGTCGTCAGCATACATAAACAAATGTCCATTATATTTTATGTTTTTTAATTCGTCAAGATACATTTTAAATAACACTAAGGGCTAATAAATCAGTGCAAGTTAAACTCTCTTTTTGGTTTAAAATGTGTTTAAACCAACAAATCTATAAATCAGAAAACATATAAACCATCTTTAAACGCATAAAATTGGGCGTTTAAACTACCAATACAGACCATATGAATTTGTCAACATTTATCGTAGTGCTGCCACATGTTACTTTTTAAACTACATATAATACAGGGGACACTGATTTACAACTGTTGAGTTTAAGCCACATATAAATTTAAGTTTAGTTCAACTAAACCAGCGTTTAAACACTTATTGATTTATTAGCCATAAGTGTTTAAATTCACTAAGTGTTCTAATGTGCTATACTTTAATGAATGTCACATTTATAAAAATATTGCAAATACAACCACTTTGTGAATGGCCTAAATTTTTATATTTTATACAAAAAAGGAATGTATGCATAAGCTTGTCAGTCCGTTTGTAATTTCTTCAATACTGTAACAAGAACCAATTTTAAAATTTCGATTTTAAGGTGAGTTATGTGAACAAAGTTTTCGTTTTAAATCGAGGGACCGGCAGTTAATTCTACAATAAAAAAATTCAAAAAATAAAGTAAAGAATACAAAAAAAAAATTTATTTGTTCGCCATATGAAATCTAAAAAAAAAAAAAATTGGGATTAAATTATTTTGGATTATATACTGCCGGTAAACGAAACTTGTGACAAATACTATACAAGTAAACTACATATGTAATATTTTATTTTTAATACATAAGAACATGCTCAAATAAAGAAAATAAAATACAAACTATTTTTTTTTTTATAATTAACATTCCAACTTTCATGAGTCCATTGCTGCTAATACGCCATAATTAAGGCGATTCTTTGCAAAATTCTAGGAACCTTTTCTCTTAAAAACCCGAGACAAAACTGAACTGTGTAATCTATGAAACTGTACAATGGAAAAGCGCCGTTATTTTCTTAATATTAGTTAAAAACATATGATGAAATTCTTAAAAAACAACAGTATTGTAAGCAATTGAGCAACGGTTAAAATGTTGAATTTTATTATAAAGAGATCTTAAAAATATCGAATTCGATGGAGTTGGATGGAATTACAACAATTGCACTATTTAAAATTTCCCCATATTTTATATTGACTTGTTTGCAACGTCACAGTTTTAAAGGACCACAAATCCCGCTGTAAAATTTCGTAAAAACATTTTAGTAAGCCTAAAACCGTTATTCACGAAAAGAAAAAACATGGTTGGTACAATCGCAAACTATCATTAATGTTTATAGCTTATTATTGTCTCAAAAATATTATTATGTTTAGAAGAAAAACACAAATGATCTTCCTAACCATGTTTTTATATTTCCCAACACCATGCAAAATGTCTATTTGAACATGTTATATGGTTCTGACAATAAATCCAATAAAAAAATTTATTTCAAAAATGTTATGTTTTATTAAAAATACATACATATACTTTGTATCATATATACATATCTAAACAGGCATCCCAGCTATCATAGGCTGTTTGTTAGACGATTATGTTCAATATACAACTCCTAAAAGAGTCTTCTGATGATTATCTGACGAGTTACAAAAACAAAAACATCTACATTTTTTTATTTATTACTTTTTTATATATTTTTGACACGCTCGTTTTTTAATCTTGGAATGAACCTTTTTGCGACTCTCTGTAAGAGTCATAGAATAACTGAGCTATCTAAATAAGAGCGTTTTTGAAATAGGAAAATTCTATTGGCAATACAATTTCAATAAAACAAACCGACCTAAGGATCTGTTAAATAAGATTTTCCGACAGGATGGTGTAGATTTCGCGACCTTAAGGTTTGTTTGATATAAATTGTATGAAAATTAGAAGTTCTGACGTGAAAAACACGCTTGATGCCGTTATTTAGGTAGCTCAGCTGAGCATTTCTCGAGTCGTAAAATAATACCTACGTGAGTCTCATACGACCCTTGGCATGCTTTTTTAAAGATTCGTCAGATAATCTCTACATACATCATAAACGATTCCCTTTAGGTTTATTAATATAAGAGTCGTTTGCTGTGTTTGGAAGAATCTCTCATACGAATCAGCACCTGTAACAGTTTATCCTACAATTAAAAAATGAGCTCGTCGACGATCAAAAACACTCGTAATGAGATTCCTAGTAGACTCCTAGACGATTGAAAATGCTAGCTGGGATATATTAATAAATAAAATTAAATACATACATTTATATATATACATATTTAACTTAAATGTTTTAATTAACGTTTAATAATTTATTTCCTTAATTTTGCAATCATGCATGGCCTTTTTCTCCCGAAAAACTTTGAATTATTACGAAAACTTACGTGGAAGAAGATTTCATTTGCTAATAAACACAAACTGTTTGTTTTGATAATAAATGTTTGCTCATTTAGAGAATGTGTTTTAAAGTGAACAAAAATGATGGTATCAAACATACCTTTTGTGTACAGCTAATATTATGATTTTAATTGTATAGCTGAAAATATATACATAATAATACCAAACATTTAACTTTTTAGGTGTAAAACACCATATACTATTATTATAGTGAATTAAAAAATGTTAAGGAGAAAAAATATTTTTTAAAGTTAATAAGGACTATAATAAGTTTATAAGGGTAAACATATTAGGCAAATATGAATAAAAAATGGTGGTAGTGACCATTCATTAAACATTTTTTTTTTCTCTGCGTGTACATAACGCTATCATACTCAAATTGGGTACGTCACTGTTTTATAGGACCAGAATTCACACTGAAAAATTAGTTGAAGATCGGTCCATAATTTATACTCGGTACGGTGTTAACGCTAAAACTAATTACACTGCTGTATTGGAATTTCTAATCTAATTTATTTTTTGTAATACCAGAAATCAGTCTTCAGAATTTTGGGATGATTAGTCCATAATTTACCATAGGTCCAATACAAATTACCCTCCTTAAAACCAGTTTAGTTCGGCTAAAACTGGTACGAGTCATGATATTTTACTCAAGCCAGTTCAAAGTTCTCACAAGAAACGCATAAAACGCATAAAAATAATTTAATATAAGTCTAAACTGCAACTAATTTAAATGCTGATGTTCGTTTTTGTGAAGTTTAGTTAATAATATATATGTATTTATCATATAGAGCCCACTCCTGTCGGTGAAGGGTATCAAAGATTCGGCACATTCGGCAGAATGTAGCACTCTTACTTGTTATTATAAAGAACAATAAGAAAAAATTTAACTTCAAAAGAGTACTTTTTGGATCCAAAAGCGATACTACTAAATTTTATTGGTATTAAGCCACCAAAGCGCTGTAATTCGTCATAAAATATAGACACTAAGTGGATTCTTAATGTAAATATTACCATAGTGGGACTCTTCTTCCCGAACGATGTAACTACATCAAAATCGAAAAGAATTTAATAGCAAAAACGATAGATTTTTACTAAATGGGAAAACTATTTAGATTATTTTTCGATCGAAATTGTTTGCAGGGTAGGTTGTTATATAGTTACGTCACAAATAATCCGACGCCATGAAATAAGTCCTAAAAAATAAATTATATTAGTCCCCAAAAAATGTACCGAGAGCAACAACACTTTTTTTTGGGGTCTTTTTTATTTATTTATTTTTTTTTTTTTTTTTTTTTTTTGTTGATATTTTTCATTCTGTTATTGGAGACTTATTGCATATGAAATAACTCGGCGCCATGAAATAACTCGCCACGAAACAAGTCCCCAAATCCAAAATGAAATAAGTCCCCAATATTCTTAATATTTCATATATAATAAATCCCCAATTTTAAAAATGTATAAATCCCCAACGGAATGAAAAACGCCCCCAAACCGATATGAAATAATACCCCAATTTTAAGGAACTTATTTCATACGAAATTAAATTCCAAGTTCTAAAATGAAATAAGACTGAATTATATATGGGGTATTCACAAGGTGTGCTATCATGGTTTATTGTAATAATGTTCTAACATTTTACAATGGTTTAAAAATATTGTTGTTGGTTTGTAAACAAAAAGTGTCTTAAATAAATAGAACGTTGCTTGCTATGTTTATTGTGCTGTCGTAATTAATAGCACATTAAATTATGAGGGGTTGCTCACAACAGTCGTATTTTTTCATGTTATTATTTTAAGACATATGACTTTATGACACCTTGTAAATCCTCCAATAGTTTTGGTGTTAAATTTCAGGCGATAGATAGCATGGTTGTGCCTTCGGCTTGGCGCAAGGATCTTGTCCTCTTTGACATAACATACACCGGCTTCGCAATATAAAGCTGCTCCGAATACCTTGCCTTCGGTCGGGCACAAGGTCAAATTTTGGAGTTTTAGCTAGTGAAGCTGGTGTTTGTTATACCCTAGAGGATAAAATCCTTGCGCTCGTCCGAAGACCCAACCTTGCTATCTATTTTGTAATTTTTTTAAACTCAGGATACTGAAATTCTAGATTTTGAATTCGAGATTTTAAGTTTCAGGCATATGAACCTTATCCAAATTTTTAATATTCTTTGTGTTTATTTTTTAATTTTAACTTTTTCGGGTAAAAGTTCATTAACAATTTTGAGGTGATTTTTTATAATGAAGAATTACCCCAAATTGTGGCTCATATTTTATTTTATTTTTATGGCTATTTTTCATTTTTTTGGGGTGATATTTCATAAAAAATGGGGTCATATTGTATTATGAACATGTAAGAGTGATTAATTTGGTTGTGCCGAATATTTGATACTTTCCACCAAAAGTTCGAATTTTTAAGGAGTGGGCTCTATATGATATCTATATATTAAAAATTAATCTTTATAAAAACGTACGTCAGCATTAAAATTGGTTCTGGTTTAGACCTGTATTAAATTATTGACCGACAATCAGAAAGTTTTATCCCTTTTTTAGAAATTTGAACTAGCTGGATGAAAATACCATGATTGATTCACACAGAGAAAAATCAATGTAAAATCGCTGTATGCTCTATGTGACAATGACATTGATTTTAAAATAACACTGCTATTCACGTTGAATGAAAGTTATTTCAAGTTGAAACGGGCATGAATTTGAAATTGATTCTACATGAAATCAAATTAGTTTAAGTGTGAAATTGCAGTGAGTGAATGAGAGAGAGAGAGAGAGAGAGAGAGAGAATATTTTTATTTATTTCCCTGTAACACATGTTTCACTTTTTTGTATTCCCCTTTGTTTACAGAAGCACTCACAATTAAAAGACATCATCAGAATAGCTCAATATGGTTTTCGTCATCAAGAAGGGAGATGCAAATCAGCCATCAAATTACCGTGGGCTTTCATTGATTGACACTTAATGCAAAGTCTTTAATACTATCTTATTGAACAGGATAACAGAATGGACCGAAAACAACAATGTACTTAATGAATACCAAGCTGGATTCAGAAAAAATTACTCTACTGTAGACAACATATTTAATCTTGTGAATATTGTCAACTTAAATAAATTGAATGCCAATAACACGTTCGCTTTTTTAGTAGATTTTTCTTGTGCTTTTGACATGATACCTAGAAACTCCTTGTTGTACAAACTTTCCTGCTTGGGGCTATCATCGAAAATGATAAGAATTATTCAGTGCACATACGAAAACAACAAAAGTCGTATTTGGGATGGAAGTACTTTTTCTGAACCTTTCTCTGTCGAGCTGGGCGTGAAGCAAGGTTGCATTTTAAGCCCTCTACTGTTTTCCTTGTACGTTAATGACATAGCTGATGAATTACCACATGGTGTAAATGTTGCAGATACAAATGTAAAAATACTTCTTTATGCTGACGATATAGTCATTCTCTCTGATTCTCAAACTAAACTACAACAAATGATTGATGCTCTGTACAATTACTGTAAGACGTGGTGCTTAAAAGCTAATATGAATAAATCAAAAATTGTGATATTTCGCTCTGGTACTAGAATATCATCAAATCTTAACTGGCACTTTGGAGATGAAAACATCGAGATCGTAAACAACTACAAATATCTGGGCGTTGAAATAACGTATAACTTATCCTTTAACAAACATCTTAATAGTAAATTGGCCGCCTCAAAACTTGCTATAAACTCCACTTGGTCTTAATATATAAATCATCCAAAAATTTCTAAAGATAACAAACTAAAAATATTTCATGCCGCTTCAAGATCGATTATGTTATACGCCGCCCAAGTATGGGGTTATCAAAAATATAATGTAGTAGAGAAGTTATTTAGATTTTTTATTAAAAAGATGTTATATCTACCAGCAGCTACACCAAACTACATGTTATACCTTGAAACGGGCTTAGACTCCCTGTTCTTATCCACTCTAAGACTACACTTTTCATATATAAACAAAGTTTTAAACATGGGTCGCACTCGATTACCACGTATTTTAGCAGAAAGAATAATAGCCAAAAACGAATTCTGGGCAATGGAGTGGTCTAATTTACAACAAGTTCTTCAATTTATTCCAGCGAATTCAAACCTCCCACTTTGCACTAAGTGGAAAGCCATAATAAGTCTACTCGTTATAAAGGAACGTGAAGATAATTTACTACGGGCAACAAACTCTCAGCACCACGACCTTTATTGTCAACTAAATCACACCGTATTACCTCTTCTTGCAAAAAACTACTCATCTCGTACCACTAGCTTAATAGTCAGAGCGAGAGGGGGTTTGCTTAACATAAACGCAAGGTCCTTCACAAACAACTATGCGTCCGTATGCACAATATGCAATCATGGGGTAGAGGAAAATACTTACCACTTTTTAGGAGTCTGTCCAATATATAACGGATTTAGACTTAAATTTTTTGGAAAATCTCAACTTGAGCAAACAGAAGTAATAGATATTTTAAATGGTTCCAACTTTTACAACTTGTATAAATACTTGGAAATGTGTTGAAATTATAGAAAATGAATTATCAATGAATTTAATTTGTAATCTTTTTCAAATATTTTTATAAATCGTAATATTTTTCAATTATAATCACATAAACTTGTACATAAATTTTAAAATCAACAAAATGAATTGTATTAAAAATTCTAGCAATCTGCCAATCTGGCTCACAACAAATATGTTATGCCAAATATAGATATTAAATATTATAATAATCAAAAAATGAATAGGTAAATACACTGAAATATATCTTTTAACAAATAATAATAATAAAAATAAAAATCGTCATCATCATTTTATGTATTTAACTAAATAATTTTAACAAAAAGAATACGGGAATTTTTCTTGTTTTTATAAACTATTTTAAAAATTAGTTTTTCTTCTTGAAGCGTTGTTGTTGTTTATATACAAAACAAGTAAAACAGGCTTTTATGGATTCAATATTAAACAATGTTGTTTTAACTTCTTTCAATTGTTATTAAAATGAAACAATGATAATTTTATATGAAGACTATTTATTCTTTTGCAGAAATGTCCTGATTTTCAATTAACATTGCGAATTTTAATTTAGCATTGATATTTTTTCTGTGTGTTACAGTTCTAGCCGAACTAAAATGATTTTCAGGAGTGGAAATTATATTGGACCCATGGTGAATTATGAACCAATCATTCCAAAATTTCTGGTATTGAAAAACACAAATTAGAATAAATTTCAATACAGCAGTGAAATTAGTTTTAGCGTTAAAAGTGAATTTCTGGAGGATGCTAAATATGGGATCTAAGGTAAATTATGGACCGTATATTACAAAATGTACAGTTGAAACAAATTTTACCGCAATATATAGATCTGCTACTGTTGTAGGCGTAGTTAATTGATTTAGGAGTAATAAACTGTTTTCCGGGAGTAGGTTTTATATCAGGCCTATAGTAAATAATGGTCCGATCTTTACGAAATTTAACAGTGTGTTTTCTAGTTCTTTGAAACTGTGACGTAACAAATTTTATTATAATTGTATTATTTATTACGGTTTAAGGCGTACTAAACTGTTTTCCGGGAGTAGGCTTTATATACATTGGGCCTATCGTAATTTTGGACCGTTCTTCAATAAATTTAACTGTATAATTTCCAGTCATACAAAACGAATTTGTTCAAAATATTTTATGATTTCGTGCATTATTATCATTAATGTCAGTTTTTGTAACAAAATTATCAATTTTTTTTTTCTGAAAAACAGACTAAGTTTACCCTCATTCACCAGAAATGATGGTGGCTGACGCATTACGCCAATGTGTATCGATATGATTTTTTAGCATAGCGTAAAATTTTTGTGTTTTTTTTTTGATTCAAAATTTAAAATCTAGAGTTTTAATGATCCAATTTCGGATGAACGCATGGAAGATGTTGAAAATGTGAAACATGTATTCACACTTGTAACATCTAGGCATCTACTATTAATAGCTGCGTTCGAGAACACAAAAGTTTTTACTATTTTTTACTGAACTTTACTGCATTTTACTAAATTGCGTTCGCGTACACAAACTACAGTAAATGAGAACACAAATTGAGAGCGTAAAGTGACAGTTTTTGACTGAGTACTTACAAATTTTTACTGCAGAAATTTTTGCAGTAAAATTTAGTAAAACAAAAAAAACATATGTTTTAAAAGGTAAACAAACAAAAGTAGCAAACAAAAGCCATACAAATTGTGAAAAAATTGTTTAAAAAAAGAAAAGTTGAAATAAAACTAAAATAAAAACAAAAAATGAATTAATATTAATTAATTAAACTTGTTTGTGAAGAATTTATATGGCTAAATACCAACTTTTGAAACTTTGTTTTGTTATGTTAATTTTCTGGAGTTGTAAAAGTGTCAAGTACTCGGGTACTTAGAACAGCCCTTGTTTTTAAAGTTATCAATAGTAAAAAATATATTATAAACTACTCTTCACAAAAACGAGCGTTAGCATTAAAATTAGTTGCGGTTTAGACCTGAATTAAATTATTGACCGACAATAAGAAGATTTTATGCGTTTCTTGTTAGAACTTTGAATTGGCTTGAGTAAAATATCATGATTCGTAAAAGTTTTAGCCGAACTAAAATAATTTTTAGGAGCGTTATTTGTATTGGATCTATGGTAAATTATGGACCAATCATCCCAAAATTCTGAAGACTGATTTCTGGTATTACAAAAAATAAATTAGAATAAATTTCAATACAGCAGTGTAATTAGTTTTAGCGTTAACAGTAAATTTCACAAATTTGCATGATATTTTTTCTTGCCATATGAATTAAGGTAAAAAATTTCACCGCAATATCTATATATGTGATGGCTTTAGGCGAATTTAATTATTTTACCAAAGTGGGCTTTATTTGGTTTTAAGCTGTTTTCCGAGAGTAGGGTTTATATGGGGCCTAGGGTAAATTAAATACTAATCTTTTTTGGCAGTGTTATTTCTCGTCCTATAAAACTGTGACGTACCGAACTTCAATTCATCATTTATTACGGTTTTAGGCGTACTAAACGGATTTCCGGGAGTAGGGCTTATACGGGGACTAGTGTAAATTGCGGAACGATCTTCAAAAAACCTTACAGTGTGATTTCTGGTCCTATGAAACTATGACGTGCCAAATTTAAGTATGCTAGCGTTATTTATTGCGGTTTTAGGCGTACTAAACTGTTTTCCGCGAGAAGGGTTTATATGGGGCCTAGTGTAAATTATGGACCGATCTCCAAAAACTTTTACAGTTTGATTTATGGTCCCATAAAACTGTGACGTACCAAATTTTGGTATTATAGCGTTATTTATTACGGGTTTAGGCGTACTGAACTGTTTTCCGGGAATAGGGTTAATATGGGACCTAGTGTAAATTATGGACCGTTCTTCAAAAAATTTTACAGTGTGATTTCTGGTCTTATAAAACTGTGACGTACCAAATTTAAGTATGCTAGCGTTATTTATTGCGGTTTTAGGCGAACTAAACTGTTTTCCGCGAGAAGGGCTTATATGGGGCCTATGGTAAATTATGGACCGATCTTCACGAAATTTAACAGTATGATTTGCAGTATAAAGCGAATTCGTGCAAAATTGTATGTCATTCCGTGCATTATTCCACCATTTATGATAGTTTTTGTATCAAAATTATCATTTTTTTTTTGGGTAGTGGTTCCACATCCTACTAAACCGATGTTGCTAGATTTCAATCCCAAACTGCTTAGGATAACTACAAGCAATTTAAGACCAAGTTTGTTCTTTTCTTTTGCGTTTTTCGAAAGTGAGCGTGTTTTCAACAGACGGACAGAGGGACAGACGGACAGACAGACGGAAATGGCTAAATCGACTTAGAATTACTCAAGGAGCCAGAATATATATACTTTATGGGGTCTTAGATGCATTATAAAAAAGTTTCACACGGAATGACAAACTTAGTATACCCTCATTCACCACAGTGGTGGTGGAGGGTATAAAAACAAACAAATATGAAAGATTACATAAAATAATTTGTTTGTATTTTCCAAAAATATTCGTGTTATTAAAAGTATTTAATCGAGTACCGATAAGAAAACGAGTTAAGTAGTCAAAAGTGTAAACTTTTTTCAACACTTTAATTATTTGTCATCAGCTGTTGCCTTTATTTTACAAAATTTTACAAATTTTGCATTCGCGTACTTTTTTGGACAACAGCTTTTTGAGAGAGCAAATTTTTAAGTTTACTCATTTACTGCATTTTACTGTAAAAGTACTCAAACGCACCTAATATCAGAAAAAAAACTTATTTCGGAATTCATTTTGCTTAAAAATAAAATAAATAAACAAAAGAAACCTGCAAAAAAGCGAAAACTTCACAAATAGTAACACTGCGTGCAGCAATGCCACAATAATAATATGATATACTTACGGCGAACGTACTTTTTAACAAAAAAAAGTACATTTAAAAATGTAATAAAAATTATAAGTTGTATTAAGTTTATTGTATCTATATATAATAAGATAATTCAAAGTAATATGCATACTTTTAATATGGCTTATAAATAAAAAATGACTAAATAGGGCATATTAAAACCATAAAAATTCACATTAAAACTAAGGTATATTTCTTAAAAAAAAACAGTTATAGCCAATTTACATTACAACAAAATCTAGTACTTTCGAGATTTCGATATATAGCACTAAAAACTACTTCCCTGCACAAGAAAAAAATGACAATTTAACAAAAAAACAAATTGTTAAAAAATTCAAAAATTTTGTAAAATAATAAAAAAAAATGCAAATAACAAATAATATTGATAAAATAAATGAAGTTGATTATAAAGCAAATGTAATGCAAATTTTTAAATGCCTATTTCTTTATATGTAAGTATTTGTTACACAAAAAAATTTCAGTCGGCGGTTTTTGTTGTGAAAACCAAATCTCGCTAATGTCAAACAAGTATAATGTAAACGAACTAGATTTGGAGGAAGATTTCAAATGAAATCTACTAGATTTCGGTGTAATGTAAATGCCATATTAAATAACCCTAAAGCTATTGTTGACATTTTTCTGCAGAATGTATTTTTTTAAATATCACTGTTATTTGATAAAAAGAATTTAAATTCTGCACAGTCCATTTGAAGGTAACCACTTTTATTTTGGGCTTTCCCGATGTCCAAAAGTTATGAGCAATTGAAAATATTCTTTCTGTTGGCGCATTAGAAGCCGGCACCAGCGTTTAGAAAACTGCAGTCAAAGTTAAAAAACAGCCATCTTTTCTTGTCATTGGCCAAAATAAAAAAAAAATCTGCTGCTTTTACCTCTGATTCAAACCAGCTCAAAAAGCGAAAAGTTTTACATAAAATTTTCGTTTTTTTTCGACAGTTTTTGGTTTCGACTGCAGTTTCTTAAATCCTGGCCTTCAAAAACAAACAAAATTCTACAAGGTTCATTATATTTTTACATCCAATATTTTTTTCATTGAAATAACTAAAAAGTTCCACCCATTTTTGATCCACTGATGTACATATAATCTTTTCCCCACTTCTAAATTTTTTCTGCATCTGCATAATTTTTAACATAATCTACTTCGTCAAATAGTTCCACATTATTAATTTTCAAATCATTTCTTAACTCATTTATCGGAACTAAACACCTGCCAACTCTAGTATGACACGATTATTTTTATACCCTCCACCACCACTGTGGTGAATGAGGGTATACTAAGTTTGTCATTCCGTGTGAAACTTTTTTATAATACATCTAAGACCCCATAAAGTATATATATTCTGGCTCCTTGAGTAATTCTAAGTCGATTTAGCCATGTCCATCTGTCTGTCCGTCTGTCCGTCTGTTGAAAACACGCTCACTTTCGAAAAACGCAAAAGAAAAGAAAAAACTTGGTCTCAAATTGCTTTTAGTTATCCTAAGCAGTTTGGGATTGAAATCTAGCAACATCGGTTGAGTAGGATCAGAACTATGAATCAAAATGTGGAACCACTACCCAAAAAAAATTGATAATTTTGATACAAAAACTATCATAAATGGTGGAATAATGCACGGAATGACATACAATTTTGCACGAATTCGCTTTATACGACTGCAAATCATACTGTTAAATTTCGTGAAGATCGGTCCATAATTTACCATAGGCTCCATATAAACCCTTCTTGCGGAAAACAGTTTAGTTCGCCTAAAACCGCAATAAATAACGCTAGCATACTTAAATTTTGTACATCACAGTTTTATAATACCACAAATCACACTGTAATTTTTTTTGAAGATCGGTCCATAATTAACACTAGGTCCCATATAAACCCTACTCCCGGAAAACAGTTTAGTACGCCTTAAACCGTAATAAATAACGCTAGCATACTAAAATTTGGTACATCACAGTTTTATAGAACCATAAATCACACTGTAAAATTTTTTGAAGATCGGTCCATAATTTATACTAGGCCCCATTTAAACCCTTCTCCCGGAAAACAGCTTAGTACGCATAGAACCGCAATAAATAACGCTAGCATACTAAAATTTGGTACGTCACAGTTTTATAGGACCAGAAATCACAGTGTAAAATTTTTGGAAGATCGGTCCATAATTTACACTAGGCCCAATATAAACCCTACTCCCGGAAACAGTTTATTGCGCCTAAAACCGTAATAAATAACGCTAGCATACTAACATTTGGTACGTCACAGTTTTATAAGACCTGAAATCACACTGTAACATTTTTTGAAGAAAGGTCCATAATTTACATTAGGCCCCATATAAACCCTACTCCCGGAAAACAGCTTAGTACGCCTAGAACCGCAAGAAATAACGCTAGCACACTAAACTTTGGTACGTCACAGTTTTATAGGACCAGAAATCACACTGTAGAATTTTTTAAAGATCGGTCCATAATTTACACTAGGCCCCATATAAACCCTTCTCGCGGAAAACAGCTTAGTACGCCTAAAACCGTAATAAGTAATGCTATCAAATTGAAGTTCGGTACGTCACAGTTTTATAGGACGAGAAATCATACTGCCAAATTTCGTGAAGAGTGGCCCATAATTTACCCTAGGCCCCATATAAACCCTACTCTCGGAAAACAGCTTAAAACCAAATAAAGCCCACTTTGGGAAAATAATTAAATTCGCCTAAAACCATCACATATATAGATATTGCGGTGAAATTTTTTACCTTAATTCATATGGCAAGAAAAAATATCATGCAAATTTGTGAAATTTACTGTTAACGCTAAAACTAATTACACTGCTGTATTGAAATTTATTCTAATTTATTTTTTATAATACCAGAAATCAGTCTTCAGAATTTTGGGATGATTGGTCCATAATTTACCATAGATCCAATACAAATTACCCTCCTAAAAATCATTTCAGCTCGACTAAAACTGTTACGAATCATGATATTTTACTCAAGCCAGTCCAAAGTTCAAACAAGAAACGCATACAATTTTCTTATTGTCGGTCAATAATTTAATTCAACTAATTTTAATGCTAACGCTCGTTTTTGTGAAGAGTAGTTTATAATATATATGTATGTATTTATCATAAAGAGCCCACTCCTGTCGGTGGAGGGTATCAAAGATTCGGCACAGCCGAATAAAGCACTCTAACTTGTTATATTTACTGTCAACTTCTTTACAAATCTCCTTAAGTTTTTCCAATATAATTGTGGAAATGTAAAAAAAAGAGTGAATTTTTACAATTATCTCTTTAACGTCAACTGGTAGGGAATAAGTATTAGTTTGAATGCAATTATTTAAAATATGGGTAACACAATTCATACCAATTAGATTTTGTCCAATAAAATTTTGCATTTTATGAAATATATTCAACCCTATTATGAAAATCGACGTTGACAAGAGTCGACGGCATCGGAATAGTAATTGGATTTTCTGAGTCGTTATTGACAATAATCGATTACTATTGACAGTCGACGTCGAGTAGACTTGTCTCTGTTCAAGGCGAATTCAACTATAGGTGGTGTCGAAACTACAACAATCCAAAAACAACAGAAACAACATAGCGTTTTTTGCATTGCATTGTTAGTGTTTACGGTCCAAAATGTCAACCATTCCTAACAAAACACTAACAAATCAAAACAAATTGGTTCGTACTGTCAAAATCAGATGGCGTTTCAACACCACCTTTAGTTGAATTCGCCTTGTTTCTGTTTAAGTCGACAGAAAACTTTGTGATGACTCGAATGACAGTTAAAGAAATTTTAAATAGAATGTTAAATACGTTAAAAATACAAAATGCAAATTGAAAAGAAGTTATGGGCACAAATTTTATTAGTGAATTAAATGGGAAAATTTGGAAAAGTTTGCTAAAATAGCTCAAATTTGTAATTTAAGACGATTGTTTCGGAGAGCAACAAAACTACACGAAATTGCAATAATTTGGAAAAGTTTGAAAATAGCGAAAATTCAAACAAGCCATAAAATTTATTAAAAGTGCCTAAAACTATAAGGAATGCCAAAAATTCGGTAAAAATTACTAAACTAAAGGAAATTTACAAAAATTTGCTAACAGTGACATGATAGCAAAGTGTTATATTTATTAATAATCGCTAAAGCTATAAAGAATCAGGAAACTTACAGTAAAAAATACCTCTTTTCGAGAAAAATTCAAAATCGGAAATAAACTCTAAAATTTATTTAAAATCGCTAAATTGGTTCAAAACAAAAAAAATTTGGGAAAATTGCATAAATAGCGTTAAAAATTAGATTTAATGATGAAGAACAAAAATAATAGAGAAATAATTGGAGATGGTATTTTTTTTTGTCAGATTTTCGATAACTGGTCGACTAGAATTTTCACCATAATTCTTAATAGTTTAATAAGTCCGTTTTTGGAACAATCTAAATACAGTACTTCACGAATAGGTGTATAACGCTTAAATAATGCTAAAATGAAACATTTTTCTTTGATGCATTTTATATACATATTTTTCACTTAACTTCATCCCGCTTAACTGCGTTACACTAATAACTGGGTCATACAATTCGCAAAAAAAATATAATTTCAAACAAAATTTTATGATTAATTGCCCTAACGAATTTCTTGATTTTTTTATGTTTTGTTTGTAACTTTTGTGCTTTAAAATAATTACCTTATTCACAAAGTGTTCTATTGTGTCATATTAGTTGTAAATGCTATTATTATGTGACTGTCTTCAAAATTTTGTTTTATGATAGCTCTGTTTCTTTACTCTTCTTTGGGATCCCTCGGGATCCCAATTTGCACGAAAATCGTTCCCGTACTTTAAATTTGCGTAAAAGAGAGCGAGTTTGAGAAAATAAAATTCTTCTTCTTTTTGCACGAAACAGCCCAAACTTTTTCTTCGTGTAAATTGTTAAACAGCTGTAAAACATAAACAAAACAAAAAAAGGTATGGAAAAAATGCTAATGAACAAAATGTGTTGTGGAATAAAATAGTGTTATTAAATAAAAAGATTTTATATTAAAATATCAAGAAAAATAATGTAATTAATTGTTAAAGTGTTTGTATTGTTCGATTTTTGGTAATATATAGTTTATTTCTACAATTTTTCAAAAGTGGTTTGTTAAGACTGTCAAAACACTTTGACTTTTTATTTTGTGCTAAAAATGGTTTTTTTTTCTGTTACCGTACTTTTGAGTTATTTTGTATCTATGTGACCCAAAAAGTAAAGAAACAAAGCTGATATTTGCATGAAAAACATATGCTCTTAAGTTTTTCACAAAAAAAAAAGCGAAATCGATGAATATATTAACACACTATCGACTAGATTTTGAAAGTATATTTCCAATACATTCTACGGTTTTGTGTGACAATAGAAGATCATTATAATTTAAAAACTTGAAAAAACTTATGATAATATATTATGTATACATGTTAAATTCCAATTAGAATTAGCAATTGATGCAATTGGTTTATATTCTGTAATTCATCAAACAATTAGAATTAGTTCAACTAATTCCCATTAGATAATTGAAATTTTTATTCGAATATTAAAACTAATTGCAATTAGTTGCCATTAGCAAAAAAAATTGGTTTACCTTTACAATTAGAAATCCAATTGACATCTGATAATGCAATTAGATATTTAATTAGCTCGAATTAGAATCAATTATTTTGATATTTTCAAAAATTTTCAAAAGGAAAATAGTCGCTCCAAGGGGCCTGAAGAACTAGCGGTGTGTTGCAAAACAGTGCTATTTCCTTTAATGTAGGATATTTGGACCATATATTGGAAGTTTTATTAGGATCATTCAAATATTGATGCATCATATTCGAAATAAAATGCAGGCTTTCAGACTCCTCTGTCAATTTTGACAATGAAGCAGTACCACATTTTTGCACATACAGTGACTTACATCATTATTCGTTCACTTCAATAATTCTTTGGAAAAAATTTATTTTTATCAAAATAATTGATTCTAATTCGAGCTAATTGAATATCTAATTGCATTAGCAGAAGTCAATTAGATTTCTAATTGTAAAGGTAAACCAAATTTTTTTTGCTAATGGCAACTAATTGCAATTAGTTTTACCCAAACTTGTTATCCATGTATTTTTAGTGTGCTTTATTTTCAGCTGGGCTTTGTTTTGTTTAGTTATTTATTTATTCACGTCAAAAAAATTAGATTTTTAGTATAGGTGTGTTCATTTACTTTACTAGCAGAAACTTGCAACGAGAGAGTAAATTTAAAATTTACAAAATGTTTCTCCCAATTTCTCAAAAACATAAAAAAGCAAATGAACGCTTTACCAGCAAAAACTAGCAAGTTAGATATATAGACACTATTAATCTGTAAGATACAAAATTATTTCTTAATAAATTCATTTGTTTTGAACTATTTGCGCAAGAATATTGTTCCTAAATTTTAGAATAATAAATATTTTATTTTTTTGAAAAACTTTTAATTGAAAAACTAAGAAATTTTTTTTTGTTTTGTAAAAACATGAAACCGGTGGTTGAATAATTCTTGCTAGTAAAAATTTTACTATCAGAAATTTTCAACAAATTTTTTGTCTCTCAAATTTGTGCCCTCTTTTTCACTCTCTCGTTGCAAGTTTTTCGAGTACGTGAACCAAGTAAGTGTTCATAATAATTGAAAATAAGCAATCATTTTCTGTAAATGAACACACCTAATGTATATGTAAATTTTCGAGCTTGAGGTCTTATTTTATATAAAACTTTGACTATATTTAAATCAATATTTCGGCATCCATTTGCGTGGCTTCTTCTGGGTTTTTTCTTGATTGCTTAAAAATTTAACAGTTGTAACTGTTTTAGCTGTTAGATTTTGTCAAACAATCAATAAAAAAAACCTGAAGAAAGTAAGCAAAGGGCTGCTGTAATATTGGTTTAAATAAAGTTGAAATTTTATATAAAATAAGACCTCAAGCTCGAAAATAAAATTATACATTAAAAGAAAAAAGGTCAAATAAAATACATATTATATTAAATTTTTATATCTTTTGTCATTGAATTTTAATATTTACACTAATTTTTCATATCATAACTGTTTCTTTTCATTAAATAAATATCACATATCCGTCATTTGCTGCAAAATCGTCATAACTCAAAAATGTTAGACTTACAGAAAAACCCCCATAATCATAAAAAATATTTTAGGTTTATAGCAGGTTTATGAAACGAATTTTCTATGAAAATTTGTTTAATAAACCTTTTATTAATCAAAAATATTTTTTATGAATATGGGGGATAAACTTTATTGTCTCAATTTTAAACACAGCGTAATGGCAACAAAAAAATTTTATGCTTCTCTCAAGTGTTGAACTTAACAAATCTTTACATAAAATACGAAACTAAATTCATTTTAGTGACTTATTTTTTAACGAAATTAAAATAAATGGTAATATTTAAACAATGGGGTAGAATTGGTAAAACATCAGATACATATGAATAAATATCTATAAAATATATATAAATAGCTCAGGTAGTTGATAAAATTTTAAATTTAAGTGGCCCACAAATTTCTATGATATACAAATTTTTTTTAGATCACTTTATTTCTTATAGTTTAAAAAAAGTTGAAGTTTTAAAATTTGTATTTGCTTTTAGTTTAGAGGAAACAATGTTTTCAAACATTTATGCTATAGAATTTTTTTCTAAATACAAAGGGAAATTTTCTTGTACTTTTATATCGTAATATCAAAGGGCAAGTAGTTTTTACAATCAACATAATGAGGGTATTTCTAATATTCCCTTTCAAAACATAAGATTTTATCAATTTTCATATTTTTAGTTAAAATTTATTATAATTTCAAAATTTTGAAAATTATGCTTAAAAGGCTAAAAACGTTATATAAAAATTCTAAATAAAATGCCAAGTGCTTAATGAAAATTTTACAGTTAAATATAAATTTTTAATGCTAAATCTAGCTGCAAAAATGCCAAAATGGTCACACTGCTGGCCTCAGATAATTTAGTTTTTATCAAATCCAATCAAGCAGGTTTCAAAATATTTCAAATAATTGGTTCACATTGAGTTCAAACACACGAATATTTTTGTTCGAAGCATGATTTAATTAGTTTTGAGCAGTGTTGCCAGAATTCTTAGAGGTAAAATCAGCAAAAAGCAAATATTTTTCATCAAAAAATCTTGAAAATCTGCGTAAGGATTTTGAAATTTTCCAAAAATCTTCCAAGCCCATTTTGTACATTTTTTATGTAGTTTAGTTAAAAAAGGATATAACAATTCATTTCAAAATATTGTACATAATACAATATTTATATATTTTTTATTAAAACAAAACGAAAACAGGTTGCACATTACAGTGGCTCAAAAAATTAATTCTTTCTGTACGTACGTATGTTTTGTTTAAGAAAAAGCAAAGCATATATTATAAAACGCGTTTTATGCCCATTAAATATGCAATAAAAACTAGAAAATATGAAGTTAAAATTGTTAAAAATATGCCCAAAAAAATCAAAAATTGCTCATTTGAAACAAAATATTCCAAAATTTAAAAACATTTGCATTAAAAAGCAAGTTAGAGTGCTATATTCGGCTGTGCC
Source organism: Pollenia amentaria (assembly GCA_943735925.1). Lineage (NCBI taxonomy): Eukaryota > Metazoa > Arthropoda > Insecta > Diptera > Polleniidae > Pollenia > Pollenia amentaria. Next base: position 126,166,867 of record OX031007.1, read on the forward strand.
GAATCATTGATACCCTCCACCAACAGAAGTGGGCTCTATATTGTAAATGCATATATATTATTAACTAAACTTCACAAAAAAGAACGTCAGCACTAAAATTGGTTGCGCTTTAGACCTTTATTAAATTATTTACAAACAAAAAGAAAGTTTTATGCGTTTCTTAATAGAACTTTGATTTGGCTTGAGTAAAATATCATGATCCGTAAAAGTTTTAGCCGAACTAAAATAATTTTTAGGAGGGTAATTTGTATTGGATCTATGGTAAATTATTGACCAATCATCTCAAAATTCTGAAGACTGATTTCTGGTATTACAAAAAATAAATTAGATTAAAAATTTCAATACAGCAGTGTAATAAAATAAAATCCAAATAATAAATAATTTATGCATTTTTATTATTGAAATTGCTTAATTTATAAAAAAAAACTTTATTAATCGGTTACCCCATCAATTTCAAAATTAACTGATTATTAACTGATTAAACCAAAACCTTGGTTAATTAATCGAGCGATTAACCGATTAAAGCAGATGCCCGATTAATGAATACCCTAATCGACATACATGGTTAAGTGCCTCTTCAGAATTGTTCGGCCAGTATTTAGCGAACGGTGCTCCAAAGCTCGGAATACTTTCTTGATAATTTATCTACACAAAAATCTCTTTTATTTGAGTAGACTCACACGCAGGGGTGCCAGATAATGTTGATAAAAAATTATCGGCATTATCGGCACTTCAATTAAAAAAATCGGCAACTTAATAATATCCATTTTAAGAAAAATAAAACATATTTTTATTAACAGAAAAAATAGCAAAACAAAATAATTCAGAATTAACTTACATGTAAACCATATAAAAACATAAAAATTAATGAAAAAGATTATTTTTATAAATAAATTGTAGTTAATTTAAAAAAATATTGAACATTAGGTTAATATTATTTTCATTGGTAGAAAATTTTTTTCAATATTTTATTTTAACAAATATTTTATAGAAACATATTTAAGTTTAATAATTTAATTAAATCCATTTTAATACCAACATCAAAACAGTTTGCATTATTAAATTTTATGTAATCTTTAGAAAAAAGAATTCCTTGCAAGGATTCATTTTCCAGGGAACATCGAAATTTGGTTTTATTAAGATTCACTTAGCTACAAATTCTTTCCACATTTACCGAAGAATATGGAAGGACTATAATTTGTTGTACAAACTTTGACAGCTCTGGAAATGCACCATTAGAATCCCCACGTTTTAAGTCTGAAATTTTTTGCCAAAAAGTTTGCAAATTTACTTCAATTCCTTATAAATCTTCTTAAAAATTTTAACTCTCTACATTCAGTCTAACAAGCAAAGTTACCGTGATTTAAGTGTTTATCAAAAAATTAGCATTTTTGGAGCGAAAATCGGCAAACCGGCACTTTGCTAATTTTAATGCAAAAAATCGGCAAAATGCCGATAAATCAGCAAATATGGCAGATCTGGTCAGACAATTGAATATAGCAGGATATCACACTGTTATATATGCTTTTTTAGGTTTGTCCTTATGACTTTGAAAGATCCAAATTTTTTCCAATTTTTTCAATGTATGCACAAACTAGACATTCTAACAAACTATTTTTAGAAAAAAATTTACATTTTTTTTAACTAATGATGGATGCATACCATCGCAATCAGCACTGTTAATTTAACCAAAAGCAGTGCACAGAAGCCTGGAAAATTTTGATATGTTGCCCTGTGTAATGAATGCATATTCTATTACTTTTTAAAGTATATTTTTAATTTGTTAAACATGTTTTATGAGCATATTTTCAAATAATAAGTGCCTGAAATGCTCTGCCCTTGGGCATAAGGAACTTAAAAGGTTCAGAATCGGTTCATAATTTAATATAGATCTCAATACAAACTTCTTATGGGAATAGAGTCTTTGTACCCATAAACAACCATGTTACCAAAATGCATTTAAGTCGGTCCATATTTGTCCAAAGCTCCCATACAAATATAACGGAAATATCACCAAATGCCATAACTTCCTTGGAAATGTTGGTATTATTATAACATTTTGCATATACAACTTTTAAAGTAGATAGCTACAATGTCATGCAAAATGTTTGTGGTGGTAGGTCCAGCAAATAACTTAAAAACGAAAAAATTTCATATAGATGTAGATATCCGGATAATATTTAGCACAAAGAACTTAATATGAGTCCTAACCCTCGAACCCAATTTTATATTGATGTGTCCATTGCCAACATAGGGTACGCTCGCAAAAATTTATCCGTATATACTGTACTATTGGTTATGACCGACTGATTTTTAAAAAGTTTGCTTTAACTTAAAACGCAGCAATCATTTGCCATGTAATTGAAAAAAAATCAGATTAATGGGTCGATTATGGATATCAACACAACTTCATTTAAATTGGAATTTGGTACGGCAACATTGTTTAGTTGCCAAAAAATTATGGATAATGCAATTTTGAAAGCTTGGCAACTTAAAATTAATATAAAAAGTTAAAAAAAAAACGAACAATAAAGTGATTCAAAGCGAATTATATTAAATATTAAGTATGATTAGTTTTGTGGACCTATTTTTTGCAGGCCAAGAGGAGGCATTAAACCTGGCATCTATTAGACGTTATTTAAGAGATATATCAAAGCCTCTAACGTTTGATGGTGCCGCTCGTTAGTATTTTAGAAGTCAGTATCTTGTTCAAAATGTCAGCTAAGTTTGCCCCAAAGACGGTCCTCCGCCGGCAGTGTATTTATTTTTTTTGTCGTGCGACTTTTTTCTTCTTTAATTCTGCCTTAATATTTATTTTTTTTAATATTTCATTTTTCTGCGATAAGCTTCCATGTAATTTCAGTACTGGCTCTTGTTTCCCCAAAAATTTGACTTGGACTATTATTTTCCATTTCATGAATTAAAAGTTCAAACTGTTTTCGGGTTGTAATTTTTACCATTTTAAGATCTACAACTAAAGAAATGAATAAATAAACTTGAGAAATACAAACATTTGCGCCTTTTTTACTTTAAACAAGTTAGGCTGGATTTTTGAGATGTGGATTAAGTTTAAACTTAGTTTAACATACTCTTAAACTCGGAATTTTCCGGCGAAATGTTATATTTTGGTTATTATTTCATTAAAAACCAACATTTTAAGCCAAACTAAGCTGTTGAGTCAAAATGTTGTATACAAACTGGTAACGGCGGCACACATTACTTTATATTACTATTTAATCTTTGTAATAACGGACGTTTGCTGTTAATATATATATTAAATTGTTGACCGATAACACAGTAGCACATTTTTCAACTTCAAAATCTTGAACCAATTGAGATCCCCAAAATCTGAAAGCTTATGATGGTAGAAGAAAATCCCTAGCTGTGTTTTGAATTATTAGCTAACGTTTTTTGTAAATTAATTTTTAAAGTTTTCGACTGTGGGGTGAATTTTAGTACAATTTTCAAAAAAACATTTACTGATTTTTAACTCTTTATCTCGTGAACTATTCGAAATATTGCTTGTCTCTCTTAAGCAAATTTTTAGCTCTTAATAAGATCTAAAAATATTAACTTGAGATAAAATAAAAAAAAAACAACATATTACTCAAAACAGCAAAACTCTCAAAAAACGTAAAATTTTTTTTGTTTTTTATTGTTGATGATGGAAAATATAAGGACACTTCAAATGTTTTAAAATAGATACTTAGAAAAGTTAATGATTTTGAACATAAGGAATGAAAAAAAAGGATACTTAAATTTTTTTAAAATATATATTGCAATTTCTTCGTCGCTTTCGGAGCTAGTCTCATCATCTGAAAACATGTTTCCGACCGTTTCGCTCGCATTATTTTCGTATGAAAATACTTTATGGCTAGACCACCAGCAGACTTCCCCAAGCATCGCATCTATTTTTTCCACTTTGAAGCGCTTTTCCATCGGGATGGTTACTTGGTGGAAGCGCTCATATGGCTCATCAGATTCTGTTGGCAATTGGTTTTAGAACTCTGCCAAATGATTATTTAAAAAGTGAAGTTTTAATGTCATGGTCACACTGATAGCTTGCAATGACATGAGCATATTTTTTTTCTGAAATTATCCATTCGACTCTTTCTATAGCTGCCTTAAGTGCGTTCAAAGCAATTAAGTCGTTTCCGTGAAAACCTATATTGAAATCTTCCCTTCTTAGCAACTTTCGAGAGTCTGATCCATTAAGTACACCTGTTTTAAGCAAAAAAAAAAAAAATAAATAAAAATTTTAAGAGATTAGTTAAAAAGTACATTACCAGCTTTAATTTTTTGATCACTTAGTTTTGGTAAAATTTTCTTAAGGCCGAAGGGAAACAAGCAATATTTCGAATAGTTCACGAGATAAAGACTTAAGGATCAGTACACGTTTTTTGAAAATTGTGCTAAAATCCACCTAACAGTCGAAAATTTCAAAAATGAATTAAAAAAAAACCTTAGCTAATAATTCAAAACCGAGCTAGGGATTTTCTTCTACCATCATAAGCTTTCAAATTTCGAAAATCTCAATTGGTTCAAGATTTTAGTGCTGTACTCTGTAATCGGAAAGTTTTATGCTTTTCCTTTTACAAATTTGAATTAGCTTGAGTAAAATATAATGATTCGTAACAGTTTTAGCCGAACTAAAATGATTTTCAGGAGGGGAATTATTTTTGGACCCATGTTAAATTATGGATCAATCAGCCCAAAATATTGGAAATTATCGATTTCTGTATGATTTATAGTCCTAAAAAACTATGACTTACCAAATTTTATTATCATAGCATTATTTATTGCGGTTAACTGTTTTCCCTGGGTAGGGTTTGCATGGGGCCTAGGGTAAATTATGGACCGATATTCATGAAATTTTACAGGATTTCTTGTGCCATAAAACTGTGATGCACTTAATTTGATTGCGATAGCATTATTTATTACGATTTTAGGCGTGCCACGCTGTTTTCAAAGAGAAGGGTTTATGTGGCCCAGGGTAAATTAAGGACCGATCTTCACTAAACTTAACACTATGATTTCCAGTCATATAAAGCGAATTTGTGCAAAACTTTTAATCATTTCATGCATTATTCCACCATAAATGATAGTTTTTGTAACAAAATTATAAATTTTTTAGGGTGGTGGTTCCACATTTTGAGTCATAGCTCTGATCCTATTGAACTGATGTTGCTGGATTTCCATCCCAAATTGCTTAGGATAATTTCAGACGGACAGACAGACGGACATGGCTAAATCGACTTAGAATTACTCAAGGAGCCAGAATATATATACTTTATGGGGACTTAGATGCTTAAAAAAAAGTTTCACACGGAATGACAAACTAAGTATACCCTCATTCACCACTAGTGGTTGTGGAGTTTGTGGATGCCAATATGTTAACAATATGGCAACAAAAATAGCAAGCTGTTAGTTGTCAGGGTACCCCGGTATGCTAGCTGGTAGTGAGCTAGTCTATCAGTACCGGAGTTGCGGGTTCGATTCCCGCCAGAGACTCTGGTCTCTTGCAGACAAGCGAACGATTTCGCGGTATTTAGTGTAGGAATAATTAAAAAAAAAAAGTTACCATACCTAATTAAAATTTGGCAGCTGGGAACACAATTTTAGCTGTATTGCCATCCTTCATCGACCCTTAACTCTGTTGAATAAATCATCACTTGTATAAGAACATTTTAAAGCAAATCCGGGGATTATCGAAATACGAATATAAAAACAATTACAAAAGTTAAAATAAATCTAAACACACGCACAATTTTTTTAAAACGAAAATAGAGTTGGAAACACAAAAAGTATAAGTAGTAGGATAGTCCAATTTAAATAAAAACAAAACAAAAATCAAAAGACAACTAGGAAAGTATAGTCGGTCAAGCCCGACCATATGATATCCTACACCACAGTATTTAGAAACGAAAGTGGACCCTCTTTGGGACCCATGGGCAATCACGAACCCACCAGAACGAAATTATGTTATGAGCTCAAGGGTTATTTAAAAGTTTTTTTGTACCGAATATTATCTAAATATTAATATCAATATGAGTTTTGTTCACTGTAAAGCGATTTTGGATAAATTAATGCATACCAACATTCAAAAGGAAGTTATGGCACAAAAATCTTTTTTCGGGAGTAGTAATTGTATGCGAGCTTTGGTCAAATATGGACAGATCTTAAAAAAAAATTGGTAAGACGATTTATGTTGCAGTAAAATACATTAGAGACAAATTGAATCTAAATACCAACATTATTAATATTGATATATACACTAGATATATAATTGTTCAATTTTTCGTATTTTACAATTATATCGCCAATGTGTATGTGATATTCGAAGGTGGCACAATATATTGGCAACAATCAAAAGACTTTTGATTTTTATTGCACAACGAAAAGAAGTGCAATATACTGTGAAATGTGTGGGCAATATGGTTTAATGTTGTTTTTCCGCAAAATATAACAACAACTGTGTTTGATTAAAGAAAGTTTTTGTGTTGTGAATATTTTAATTTTAATTCACATTTATTTATGACAATAATTGTATAAAGTTATACTTTAATTATAAAATACAAGTACATACTCATTTTAATTTAAAAACAAATATTTTGTTTCTACCGTGGAAAAACAATTTAAGCGAATATGTCGCAAAAATTGGAAGAAAGAAAATTTCTTTTGGAGTGTATTGAACTGTATGAAACTCTGCCAGCATTTTGCAATACAAAGTGCAAAGATTATTCCAGCGGGAAAGAAAGAATCAACAATATGATAGTCTTCTTTTTAAATATAAAGACAGATTCCCTAAGGCCGATAAGACTGAATTAAAAAATTTTGTAGAAAAGAAAACACTTGGTCCATATTTTTTTTGTTCTTATATGTTATGTTTACCTTTTTATTGAATGAAAGTTGTGCCATATTAAAATTAAAACCATTATGCTACTTATTGTATAATCCAAGAATGATATAAAAAGAGATTACGCCATGCGCATGTTTTCCCGTTAGATGACGTAGCTTAACCCAAGCTAGAGTTACCTATTCGTGTATGTTTCGTGACGTCATTTAACCCACCTGCGCAGAAAATTCAATTTTTGATTCGTGTTGTCGTAATCTTTCTTCTATCATTCTTGGTATAATCTAGGGTAAAAGGGAAATAATATGGCGGATAACGTATACAATAATATTGGAAGTTTATAGGGCGCTTAATAAGATGATTTATGGGCACAAAGACTATTTATGGAACGATTCTTACCATTTTCAACAGGCCTTGTCGTTATAGCAATTGAAACGTATATATCTAATTTCATGAAATGATCCTACAACTTCCGACCTGTAGCTTGCGCACAAGATTACATGGACAGACAACCAGCCAGACAGCCGGACGGAAGGACATCGTTAGATCGACTCCAAAATGAGATTATAGCCGATCAGTATGCTTTAAGGTGCGTACAGGACAAATATTTTCTAGTGTTACATTCATCACCACAAACGCATAATATCCTCTTTATTATTGGGGTGTAGGTAAAAAAGAAAAAAAAATAAATAAATTTTCGAAAATAAACAGCAGACAATAAAAAAAGTTTTAAAAGCTTTGTTGGTTTTTTGTAGGCAAAGTATAACTTTTTTAAATTTAACAGCCCAAAATTAGTTTTAGTTTAACATTCAATCGAGTCGGTCGTAGGAAAAAAAGTACGGTAAAAACGAAAATAAATTATTAAAAAGTTAAGTTTTAAACCTGCAGCAAACTTGTAATTATCCAATTTCAACTTACAACATACTGCATAAAACATCATAGTAAAATTGTATTAAAAAAAAAAAAATTAAAACTAGTGTTTAATATAATATTTTTTTTGAATGTCCTAGAAAATCTGAACAATAAACAGGTAAGAGTGATATATTCGGCTGTGCCGAATCATTGATACCTTCCACTGAGAGTTAGAATATTTCAGGAGTGGTCTTTATATATATATATATATATATTATATGCCCATATTCATAAAAATTTATCTCACAGTTTTAAATTTCGTGGCGGTTTTGTGCGTATCAAAATCTTTTCCAAAAGTTGGCTTTATTTGACTCATGCTAAATCATGAGCCGAGCATCGGAAAATTGTATGCTTTTACATATTGATAAGTAACAATAATACAATAATAACAATAATAAATAATAATAAAACTGAAATAAAATCTAATTTAATTAGCTGAAATAAAATCTAATTTAATTAATTTCTCCTAATTTAAATAAAATGTCATGTTTTGTACCAGTTTTAGCCGTATTAACCCTTGCAGTGTTTTTGTCGAATATATACGACATTACATTGTACTCTGTTTCTACGCCCTTTTTTAACAATGTGCAGTAAATTTTTTTTTTTCTTTTTTTGTCCGAAAGAGAGACACTTTTGCTATTTTAAATTGTTATTATAGTAGGCATTAACTTTATTTTCTTATTATTGAGCACATTATCGTACATTATTCAGGAAATATCGAAAATAATAATTTCGGTGTTCGGGCGATATTAAAAAAATTTTAAGTATTGATGCATACAGTTACAGAACATGGGTACAGATAATTTTAATCGGCTGACTCCGAAGTTGTACACGTATTTTGAGAGGTGCTGCCAACTGTAAAAAATGTTGTTGTCGGTATATATAGAAAACAGAAGTATGTCTTCTAGAAAGTATACATTTCTTTTTGAAAGACCTTCCAAAATATTCAGTACCCATACGCTACTCCCTTCTTTAAAAAGACAGAAAGGAAGTTGTTCAGTTTTTTTATATATTTTTTTAGTGATCTTCCACACTCCCTTCTTTGGGAATGGAATGAATTTGTTATTAAAGGTAGTGTAGAAGGGCTTGCTCCCACTGAAAACTTGTGTAAAAAAAAATGGCCTGCTAAATAAGGTCATTTATTAGGCCTCTTTACTCATTCTTTTTTAACGCTGGGAAATTTATGTCGAGACTAACAACAGGCAGTTTTTTGATATATAGAGAAAACGGCTTTTAATATATAAATAACATTTTTTATTTTTCAAATTTATTCTATGAGTTAAATTTCAGTTATGTATTTTATAAAGCTTTTTGTAATAGTTCTATTCCTTAAATTTTTAGGAATGACTTTATACACTTACTATTATCTTGTATCTTCTTGTTACTATTATCTATGACTATTATCTTGTATCTTCTTGTTACATTTTACCTTAGCTTTCCGTTGGATAGCAATAAAGTATATTGTATGTACAGAAAAATTTACAATTATTAGACACTAGCAGAATGTAATGCATTTTCTGGCCCGCTACGGCCAAAAAAATAAAAAATGTTGAATATAATAAAGTTGCTTATAAAAAGAAATAATTCCCAATATCTATTTGTTAAAATAGTTGAGTTAAATACATTCAATTTATAAAGCCAATAATTTCCTATAGTGCCATATAGTGAATAGACAAAACTAAAGCAGTTGTCGTGGAAAGATGAAATTGCGTATACTGTTAATTTATGTCTAACTTGAGAAAATTTTGTTCCATTCGGTGCAAGTACATACCTACATGTCATTGGTTAGGTTAGGTTAAGAAGGGTTATGCGCCTAATGGCACACCTCCACTCGAAGACCAATGCGGTCCATTGTGAATCCCTTCAGTAAGGAGGTAGAGAAAATAAAGAATTGAAGAAGGAAAGAAATAAAACAGATAGATAGAGTAAAATATATTAGTAGGTACTACGTAGGAAGGTTACTCCCTCTTCAGTTCCCTCAACAGAAACAGCCGTCCTATTTCCCTGACAAACCCCAGTAAATCGACTGGATTACATCCAGCGATGCACCCCTTTGTTGTGAAATCTAACCCCCAGCAATTTCTGTCTGAGAGCCTGCTTCCTAGGACAGGGCACAGTACATGCTCAATCGTCTCCAGCTCCTCAGAATCATCGCATAATCTGCAGAAGTCCAGTATGGCATTGTCCCATTTACTAGTACATTTACTTAACAGAACAATGACCCGTCAAGAACCCTATAAGTGTCCTGAGACCACTCCTATCCAATCCTAGCAGAACTTTAGTTGCCCCTGCGTCCAATCCAGGCCATATAGCCCTAGACACCGTAATCGTTTCTGTCTTTCCAGGATCGGTTAACGTCATCACAGAATCTATCCCGTATCACCTCATAGTAGTGACATAGGGGGGGGCTTTACCCGCCGTCCCTTACGATTAAGCCCACAATCGAACTCTCTCTCGCGAGATCGTCCGTGACCTCATTACCATCCACCTTGCAGTGTCCGGGTACCCAACACAGCCATAATGTGAATACCTCCATGAGTTCCCTCAGAGCATCCCTACACCGAGCGACCATTCGCGATCGCACCGTATAATTTGTCAATGCCCTTAACGCTGCCAGACTATCGACGTAAATTGTCACCTCAGATCCACCCACGTTGTGATTCAGTATCACCTCCGTCGCCCTCCAGATCGCTAGGATTTCAGCTTGGAAAACACTGCACTCATCCGGGAGTCTGAATGACCTTTTTGCGTCAGTGTACGCAATATAAGCCCCGGCACCAGTGCCGGTTTCCATCTTAGATCCATCCGTAAATACTGCCCACCCCTCAGGCAGTCCAATGGATCCACGCCAGACTTCCCTATCCGGGAACTCCTCTGGTGGTGTTATACCGAAGTCTAGAGTCATTGTCCTATTATCCAAAATTCCCTCGAGAATACTACCCTGATCAAGCAGATGCATTCCTTTGAGCCTTGCTGAGTATCTTCCTATAGCCATCCACGAATCCCACCAAACAGTACATCCATAAGTAAGAATCGGCCTAACCACCGATGTGTAAATCCAGTTTACCATATCCGGTCTCAGTCCCAATTCCTACCGATGGAGTTCCTGCATGTGTAGTAGGCGTTGAGTCCCCTTCTCATCCTCTCCTGAGTATTTTTCTTCCAAGACAATTTACAGTCGAGTAAGTTACCCAAATACTTAGCACTGTCCGATAGAGTTAACTCGACACCATCTAGCACTGGTCCCCTAAAATACTCTATCTTGTACCTTCTGGTAAAAAGCACCAGTTCCGTCTTCGCAGGGTTTACACCCAGGCCCCTATCCTTCGCCCATGCCGAGAGATCGCCCAACATTACTTGCATAATTTCACCGATCGTGGACAGAAATTTTCCCCTGACCAGCAGAACTATGTCATCCGCATAGGCAACGACCTTCCTGCCCATGGAATCAAAGGACCTGCGAATCCCGTATTGAGGCATTCCTGCCATATATCCATCTTAAAAAAAACTTAATTTTAGCTGCATTTAGGATAAGAACGCACTAAAAATTAATAAATCTTTGAAAACTAATGCGATAAAGCGCTCTTGTACATTTGGTTTCATTCGGTGCCTTCATTCCTATAAAAATGCGAAAAAAATACTAAAAGCGTTAGTGTTTTTGTTTTTAGGATTTTTAGTTTTTATCCGATTTTGGTCCTTTATAGCTTAATTTTTTTAATCAAATGGACTATACTCTTAAATTATAAAACGCTCAATTTTGTTACTAACCGTGGCTCAAAACATCTTCCAAAGTGATATTAATTTGTAAAAACTTTTAAAAGTTTCCTAAAATCTTACTGCCTGTTTGTAGAACGCGAGCGCAAAAGTGACACTCGCTTAAATTACATTTAAAAAAAAATTTCAGAATTGGTTTTTATTTTTAATGTTAGTTAAAAGAGTCACTTTTGCGCTCGCGTTCTACAAAATCTACCATTCTCATCCATAACAATCAATTAGAAGAAAAAACTGGCGTACTACAAAATGTATTTAACATTATGAGGACATTCCGATGACTGGATTTGAAATTATGAAGTTCGCACCTGAATGCCACTACCGAACATTTTAAATGTTTATACCTACACTATTATTATTATATAAAAGCCATAAGCACAGCGACCCAAAGGGTCTAATGTGCAGCCAAACTGTTCACTGTAGTAGCTACAAATAAAGCCAATTATTCTCCACGGTGAGAGAATGCATACTTCATCTGAAATCATTACAATAACTCTAAGGAACTGTTTGCATACTTATCAGTGTGGCCATATTTTAAAATTGTTCTTGCATTAGAGAAGGTCAGAAAATGCTAAAAATTATTTTAGAAAATGCTAAAAAATGTTTGCTTACAATTTATTAACGTTTACGGTTAAGACCTATATTGAACTGTTAACCGACAATCGGAAAGTTTTATGCTTTTCGTTTTAGAAATTTGAACTAGCTTGAATAAAATATCATGATTCGTAAAAGTTTTAGCCGAACTAAAATGACTTTCAGGAGGGCAATTATTATTTGACCCATGGTAAATTATGGATCGATCAAACATCCCAAAATTCTGTAGTGATTTCTGGTATTTAAAAACATTAATTAGAATAAATTTCAATACAGCAGTGAATTTAGTTTTAGCGTTTACAGTGAATTTCAGAAGGCTGCCTAATATGGGATCTAAGGTAAATTATGGACCGTATATCTTAAAATTGCATGACATTTTTTATGGCAATATGAAGCTTAGTTGAAACCAATTTTACCGCAATATCTACATCTGCTACGGTTTTAGGCGTATTCAATTAATTTCCCAGAGTGGGCTTTATATGGGGGCTATGGTAAATTTTGGGCCGATCATCACGAAATTCATTATTGTCATTTCTAGTTCTATAAAACTGACGTATCAAAATTTATTATAATTGTATTATATATTACGGTTTTAGGCGTAATTAACTGTTTGCCAAAGGCAGGGGCTTTGCACGTAGAGAAAAAACAGGTTTAAAAATGGTCACCTCCAACAAAAGTATTTTAAAGAAAATTTTTAAAAAAATGTTGTTTAATTTAACTATATTATTGCCACCGACAATCATATTATTGTTAAATTGGTCCTTCATCAAGAAGCGACAACCATATTTAGAATAATAGAATAAGAATTTTCTTCTTTATTTATTTATAAAAGTAACTTAAGTATTAATTAACATCTTATTAGTATAGATCAAATATATATAAAAAGAAAAATATTAAAGAACTTAACGACATGTTCTTCATAAAAACGTCTGTCGAACGATCACAAACAAATATCAGCATTCAATGCAAAAATAAAATTTGGTTATTAAAACTACAACAAAATTTAGTTAAATTCTGTTATTAAATAATTTCTATAATTTAACGCACATTTTAAATATTTTACTAAATTCCCCCAGTCTTCTTCATTATTGTCATTTCTAGTTCTATAAAACTGACGTATCAAAATTTATTATAATTGTATTATATATTACGGTTTTAGGCGTAATTAACTGTTTGCCAAAGGCAGGGGCTTTGCACGTAGAGAAAAAACAGGTTTAAAAATGGTCACCTCCAACAAAAGTATTTTAAAGAAAATTTTTAAAAAAATGTTGTTTAATTTAACTATATTATTGCCACCGACAATCATATTATTGTTAAATTGGTCCTTCATCAAGAAGCGACAACCATATTTAGAATAATAGAATAAGAATTTTCTTCTTTATTTATTTATAAAAGTAACTTAAGTATTAATTAACATCTTATTAGTATAGATCAAATATATATAAAAAGAAAAATATTAAAGAACTTAACGACATGTTCTTCATAAAAACGTCTGTCGAACGATCACAAACAAATATCAGCATTCAATGCAAAAATAAAATTTGGTTATTAAAACTACAACAAAATTTAGTTAAATTCTGTTATTAAATAATTTCTATAATTTAACGCACATTTTAAATATTTTACTAAATTCCCCCAGTCTTCTTCGTTTTGGCCATTTAATATATGTATCATATCTTCTTCCTCTAGGTAATATTTCCGAAATATGGCATATCTAAATTCTTTTAGTATAGGACAGATACCAAAAAAATTTTGGAATGTTTCATGTGCCTGTAGGTTGCACAATTTACAAAACTTGTCTTCGTTTGCTGCCCCAAATCTGTTATAGTTTAGTGCAATTAGTCCACTGCGTGCTTTAAATATCCATGTGATTTTATCTGTATTTAAGTCATCATTAACGTAATGTAATCCTCTTTCATAATCCAGATGTTTGTAGATCCTTGTGGTGGTTTTCGATTTACTCTCCAATCTTTCATTCAAGATATTGATTTTCAAGTTACTAAGCAATTCCGTAGTAAAGCAATTCCATTGTGGTTCCGTGTGGTGTGTTTCTGGCCATTGAATGTTTAAGGAAGTGGCTTTCGCCTTTAATTCGTTTACCCAAAATATGTTGCGACGCAATAAAATTAAGGATAGTTGGTGAGGTAATCTATTCGGTGTATAGTTGTACATTATTCGGCTTAAATATTTAAGATGAAGTCCCAATGTATAAAGATGGCTGTCTTCAGCAGCGGTTTCTAACATAAGAATGTATCTTGGAGTGAATGTAGGTAAATGTAATATTCTTTTCATGAAATATCGTTGAAGCTTATCAACATCTTCAAAATGTCCAAAACCCCAAACCTGAGCTGCATAGGCTTGAATTGCTCTGCGCACTGCAAGATAGACTTTCCATTTCATTCTAAGATTTATATCTTTCTTCCCTATCAAACTTTGCCATGTTGAATTTATTGCACTTTTTGCCTGATTGTTCCTTTTTTCGACATGTTTGTTAAACTTCAGTTTTGGCGTGAAGATGACTCCCAGGTAGTTAAATTCAGGGGCTATTTTTACCTCATCTCCTTTAAAAACCCATTTTTCTTGTTGAATTAGTCGACCGCCATTTCTGAACACCAAAATTTCGGATTTGTTTAAATTAACTTCCAGATTCCACATGTTGCAGTAATTTTCAAGATTATGTATCATTTTTTGCATTACCGTAATATCATCAGATAATATCACGATGTCATCGGCATAGAGTAAAAGTCGAATATTTATATTTTCTACCATAAGACCACCTTCCAAACATTCATGTAGATCATTAATGTACAGGGCAAAAAGTAATGGTGACAGTAAACACCCTTGTTTAACACCTGATTTTGTTTGGAAATATTCTGAAAAGTCTTTACCAGTCCACACAGCAAATTGTGTATTAGAATATATTTTTTCTATGAACTGGACAAATTTGTATGAGACTCCCATCTGAAAGAGCTTATAAATCAGAGCGACAACCATATTATGGTTGCCTTTAAACATGTTTTGGTTAAATATGAATAGTTTTTTTTTTTAATTAACAATAGTATTTTTCTCTTTTCTAAGAGCAACATGCTATGGTTGAAAACCAACCATGCTAATAAAGTGTTAAGTATATATTAGTTATTATTAAGCAAAACATGTTCGGAGACAAATATAATATGGTTGTGATGATGGTGGACTAATTTAACCATAATATGTTTGTCGGTGACAATAGTATGTTTTAAATTAACATAATATGTTTAAAATTGTTCTTTTAAAATAGTTTTGTTGTTTACTTTGCAAAGTCTTGAGTTTATAGAAGAGAAGGGAAAAGAGCATAGCGGGGGAGTACATACTTTGCTGTACTCACAAATTAGTTTTGTTTTTCGTTCGTAGATTATACCTGAAGTTGGCTGCAACTTTATATTTATATACAGCGTTACCAGAATCTTTGGAATGAAAATTGTCATATGGCGAAAGAAATCATATTTTGAAGAGAAAATCTTGAATTTTTTTGGTAATATGATTCTTGTTCTATGTAAAAGTGCAAAGAAGTGTCAAAATCTTTTCATATGTGACATTTTTTTACACTTTCATTTTAACGGTGACAAAATGGAGAAAGTACTAAGAGGCAAGCGCGCAAGCGGAAATCAAAAAGAATTTTTAATTAATTATTTAGAGGAAAATCTGGACATTGCCAACGATAAGTAATAATTTAAAAAATTAATAAAAATTATATTCTAAAAATATACAAATTTACAGATTTGTAACTGCGGATGGGGCTAGGCATAGAGACGACAAGTGGAAGAATCTAGCGGCGAGCCTTAACGCTCTTGGTGGTACCCAAAAGGATGGTCAAAAATGCTCCTCAGTCGTCACCTTGAACGGATTTTGGCCATCGCGTAATGTGCGCCTCAAAACTCTTAGTAAATTCCTGTAAAATGCCAATTTTGGATAATAAACACAACATTACTGACGTAAAACTTTAATAAAGTCTTCTTACCTTTGCTCATCCCGAATTTCTTGTGATAGTTCAATTAAAACCAACAATCCCGAAATTTTATTAAAATTTATTTTTTTGTGTTGTGTATTTTTATAATTTGACACTTGATCAGAAAACAAAGTATATTTGTAATTACCATCGGCGGTGAATTTTATAAGTTTAGCGACGGATTAAAGTTAACTTAGAGCCGCCTACAATATTTTTATGTTTTATAATTTAATAACATTTTAAAATATTTATCTTTATTTTTTAATGATTTAATTTTTTTTTGTCGTTTTTAAAAGCTTTTATTTAACTTGCAAAGTATGTACTTATATATCTATGTATATATATAAAAATGAAAAATGTTTGTATACATACATACATGTTTGCTTGCCAGTTTGTTTGTTGGCTTATAGACTCCTAAACTACTTTACAGATTTTCCTGAAATTTTTACAGTAGCATCACGTGAGCCCTAAAGATAAAATAGGTTACTTATTTTTTCGATAGGGGCAGGGGAATTGGTACCCCCATTGGATGCCAATATTAAACATCGCATATCTTAAGAGCCGCTTCACGCATTTTGTTGAACTTTTGGTAGTAGGATCTTCTGAGCCCTAAAATTGAAATAAAGTAGCAGCGGGGGAAGTGGTTTCCCCCATAGGACGCCAATGTTTAATATCGCATATCTTAAGAACTGTTATAGTGAAAATGTTCAAACTTAGTAGTAGTCACTCCTATGGTATACTACACTTTTGAAAATAAAAATAAAGCGGGAAGGCGCAGGGGGAAAACCCTTTCCAAAGGATGCATATATTAAATATCTCTCAACTGAAGAAGTGGTCAAAGCAGTGTAGCGAAGCGCACCGGGTCAAGCTAGTATATATATATACATATGTTTGTTCAGGTGAAATCTTGCAACTTAATTTTGAAACAGATATCTTCTATATATCGGTCTACTTATTTTTAATGCATTCGTACAATATGGGTATCAAATAAAAGAGAACACGAATGCGAGTTTTAAATAAATGAAAAGTAAAAAATCTTTTTTAAAAACATGCTTTTATTTAAATACGCTTTAAATCAACTCATTTTAAATCAATAACAACATTCTTGTCGTAGATGTAATTTTTATGCCGAAATTATTGTGTTACTCAAAGTTTACTGGCATAAATATTTTTGGAGAATTCGCGCGGGCAAGAGTCGGCCCAAAAAGCTCATTTGTTTATTGTTGCTTTAATTGAAAAGCAGATCGATTTAGCTTGCTGCCAAATTTTTGTTTGCAACTTGCCCGTTCGAAAATACATATATTTAAAGATGGTGAAGGGTATATAATTGCAATCTTACTTGATAAAGTTGCACGACGACGCACGGATAGGCACTTTATTCGTTTTTTTTTTTTTTGTTTTATTTTCGCTTTTAAATACCTATTTTGTTATTCTAAATGTTTTCAACTTTTGTGCTGAAGAAAATACGCCGCCTCTTTACGAAAAATGTTTTGTAGAGAAAGGCTTGAGTTATAACTACGAGTTATTCAAAACATTTTTAAGTCAATTGTCTGTATCATAAAATTATTTTAAATTGAATAAGCTAAAAGCAAAGTAACTGCACTTTTTTTAATTTAACGAGTACAATCGAGAGTGACAACAAACCTGAATTTTGTACTTTTTATAATAAATAAAATTTTAGGCTTGTAATTGGCGAGGTTTCTTCTCAAATATGTATGTTGAAAGATTTTTTTAAAGAATTGCATATTTAATCTTCGTTTTCGAGAAAGCCGCTTTCTAAAGGTACCCATACATTTGCAATATTGCTGAGTACTTTATTGTCGATTTGCTACACATTATTCAATAAGTTGGGCAATTTAAAAAGAAATATATGGCGCAATTTTTTATTTAATATATATCGTATATATTTTGTTACTGCAATTTTTAAAACTTCTGCTTTAAAATTGCATTAGACTCCAGACTATAAATTTTTAATATTTTTATAATCTTTTTGATAAAATTTTGTATATAAATACAAATGCACATACAGTAAACTTCCTGTTAAAAAGTGTGAATATTGCAAAACAATATAGAATTGCAGAGTACATGAAACTGAGTACACCTCCCCTATCTTCTTACCGCTCACGCCAATATACTCAAGAATTACTGCAACAAAAATTGCAAGTCTGGACGATGACATACATGAGGTAAACAAAACCAATGCACTAATGTGCGTATTGTACGATATTGTCAACACATTAAAAAATATTTCTTTTCCGTAATATAAATCAAAAGTTTTTTTATTATTTCATCCAATATATTGTGCCATCTACTAATAGGATATACACACAGCTAATTTTATTGTACAATATTTATTATTAAACAATAATGCAAATGGGTACCTTCAAAAATAGTAAATTTTCAATAAGTAACTTTTTTTAATAAAGAGCGTTATTAAGGATTTATGTCACATATAGTCTGAAATGGTTAGCTATAGAAATTCAGCCTGGCTGAGATATGACCAAAAAACCACGTCTGCCTGTAATTTTACCCATAAATCCCTTGTTGTAATTTTAACCTTTTACTGTTTCATAATTTTATTAGTTATTTCAATAGTTTAAGGAGACCTCAAAAATAAATTTTTAGAAAAATGTTTAGGATTTAAGCGATTCTTTTCTTTAGTTTTGATAAATCTTGACTTGGAAAAAATTCTTTCACTTATCGTAGATGTTGGAAAAATCGAACACAATCCATAATACAGAATATCTAATTTATCAGTCCTTTACCTGGATTTATCTACACGTATAAAAGCTTCCGTTATGTCATTAGAGTCATGGTTTAATTTAATTTTTTTTAATTTTCAACTCTTCTAATCGTTTCGGTTAATTCTGTTAAAGGTTTTATATGAGAAAATATGAGAAGAAACAAATAACTTAACACAAACATAAATATGGAAAGTTCCAGCGAAAAGTCTCCTTTTTGTAACGTAACGCCAGAAGTAATTTAAATCGTTTATCAAAAACTGTTTATGTATAATTTACTTTTTTACATGCTGTATAAAGCGCAACTAGCTCTACATTAAGTTACAAAAGGGATAACTTTTGAACAACATGGTCCTAAAATACAAGCTTATTTACTTTTTGGCGTTACATTACAAAAATCGCTGGAAAATAAATCATTACAAGTCCAAAGCTTATTAAAAAAGGTTTTATACAAAAATCTTGCTAAATTCGCAGACTTATGCAGTTTTGTAATGCAAGTCAAAATCCACTTCTATTTTTTTGAAACGGGTATATCTTCAAATCTTTAGGGTTGATTGTTGTAAATTTTTTTCTGAATATAGTGCTGCTTTATTACTTTTTATTATAAAAAAAACCTTTTTACAAATTTGACTTCTTCATTCAATTTTTATACATTTTGTCGTACAAATATCATGTCACGTCACCATAGAAATGCCCATATAAAAAGTATGTGAAACAAAAAGCTGTTGACAGCAAAGACCTATTTAAAATTAAGATACCTTCTTTGTTTGAATGCACAAATATTTTCTAAACGCGTACCTTTTGCTTATGAGACGAAACAAATAATTAAAAACACAAAAAAATATGTTATAATACTACAAAAAATTAAAAATTCGTCGGTTAATGGGTTAATCGACTGAAATTAACCGGATTAATCGTTAATCGAAAATAGCCAATTTTAAATTAACCGATCAGTTAATCGGGTAGTAATTAATCGGTTAACCGATTAACGGTTAGCCGAATGAATACCCTAGTATTTATACAATTTTCTGTTCTTATCGCACCATGATGAAGGGCATCTAAGATTCGACATAGCCGAATATAGCACTCTTAATTGTATTGTTTTCGTTTGTTTTTGTAGCAAAAAGGTATTATTCAATGTTTATGCCACACTAACTACCAACATTCCGTGCACTCGCTTTCCCCCCCTTTTTAATCCAAATCACTTCGCTTTTGTTGCAAATGAAATGAAAGTGCAAGTAGTCTTTTACTGCAGTTTTTTTTTTTTTCTTTTTGCCAGTTTAGTTTTACGCTTCCGTCATTGTTTTTTGTTTTGTTGTCTAACGTGTCGTGATGTTGTTGTACTTAATTTATTTTATTTATTTATTTGCAGTTAGGTTTTTGTTACGAGCAGCAAGAAGGAGAGTTTAGCGGAAGCAACAAAGTCCAAGGAAGGAAGCTTTACAAGTTTTCAAGTAGACACACAAAATAAAAAAAAAAAATAACAATAAATTTATTAAAAATACACACAAATTAAATTGAGTCATCGTGGTCATCATGATTGAAAGAGAAGTTACAAAGTAAGTAAACAAATAACTTTAATGGAATTAGTAACATTTTTTTATTATTACACTGTGCAACATTTATGAATTCACCGAGTGCGAACTTCTTCTAGGGACAAATTTCTCGAAGTACTAATGGAATCTAGCAAAACTCTATTTTCAAATACTTTTTTTCTACAAAAGTTATAAATTAATTTTGTTTAATATTAGAATAAAAATTAAACAAAAAAAAAAAATCTTGCAAAATCGCGCGTAAGGCGTTAGATTTTCCAGCACTTAGCTTTCACGCTGCAATGATAAACTAAAATAAGAGCGACAACGCTGTGTAATGTGAACATATCTTGTTTAATAAAACCCACAAAATAGAAATAAAATGGAGACAAACCCGGTAGGCTGACCAAAATATTGCTAAATTGATTTTTTTTTTCAAAATATTATCTCATTTCAATATAAAATTTTCAATATAAAGGGTGCATTTAGGCAAATGAGAATCCCCGAGTGGTTGTTGAAAAGCCGATGCATCTACAAATAGTGACTGTTTGGTGCGGTTAATGTGCTGGCGGCGTCATCGAGCCGTACTTATTCGAAAATTAGGCCGGCCAAGCAGTACCGTAAATAATGTTCGCTATCGCGTGATGATAACGGACTTCTTTTGGCCAGAAATTGAGGATGGAAGCTTGTGGTTTCAACAGGATGGTGCCACTTGCCACACAGCCAACGAAACAATGGCTCTTTTGCGGGAAAAAATTAATGGCCGTGTTTATCTGACGTCGTGGCCAAGAACAATTCAAGACCGAAAGGATGAGATAATTCGGCATATTAACGACATTGAACCGCAATTATGTCTCAGAGTTATTGAAAATATGGAGGTAGGCTACCGAAGTCGAGGCGAGCATTTGGCCGATATTTTGTTTAACACATAAATTAAACATCCTTCTATCATAATAAAAAATATTAAGATAGTTCTATGAAATTTTTTTGTTTTATTTACAATTAACATCGTGCGTTTTGGTTGGAACACCCTTTACAATAGCAGTTAAGTACAAATGTAGTATTTTTTAACAGAAACCCTATATAATAAGCCTGGCAATCTTTAACAAGTGCCAAAACCATGAACGCATATACACAGAAAGGGCGGTGAATATTCGGTTTCGCATTTGTGAACTATCCGCTTATTTTTACTATTTGCATTTGCACTCACATTCGCTAAAATGTATGCGAATACTAGTATCTAATGAATGAAAATTCTACATAGAAATTAATTTCTTACCGAGAAAAAATCCATCACACCTTCTAAACTAAGAGAAATAAAATCATACAATTTCGTATTTCATAAAAATTTTGAATGAGAACTTTAAAGGATGTGAAAGGATATATTTTCTAAATTTTTTTATTATATTTTTGTACAGGGGAACTGAAGTAAATATTTTTTAAAATTCTACAGAGCCTTTCTTTTATTTGGTACCGAGTTTGGTAAAAATATTAGATACTTGTATTAAAAAAATTATTTAAAATAAGTATTCTTGAAAAATATTAAGTTCTTAAAAAGGAAAAAAGATGAGGAAATTAAAAATCAAGCACGCAGTTTCACTATGTTTTGGCTCAAGGTTAAACGATAAACTCATATACTGGCGTTTCTACCAAAAATAAAAAATTAAAATTGTGTGTATATTTATTTTTGCTTTTTTTCTTGTTATTAAAAAATGCTTTAATTATAAATATTAAGAAATACTTTAATATTATTTACAAAATATTAACATAATATATATTTGTTCGCATGTTCCTAAAAACAATAAATTTTTAACGTAGGTAAAAGTGTAGTGAACATTTTTTTGGTTGTAGGGAAAAAAGCGATTTGTTGTTAGACACGTAGGAATTTTTTTTAAATTTCTATTGGCATCTCTGGTTGGCCTGTACATCGAAAATTCAAGAAATATATGAAAAATATCGCAAAAGGCAAAAACATATTTATTCGACAAAAGTTTTTTTTCTTTTGCTACATTTTTCGAATTTTCGATCTTAAATACAGATGGAAAATGTGAAAAAAGCTTTCCGAATATTAAAATTTTCTGAAAAATGATGAATTAACGAAATTTCTCATATATTGCCGCCAAATATGGATCGAACATGGTGAAAAAGTTGAGTTTTTTTTATAAGTTTATTTTACACTTTCTTTCAACTAGTCTGTAGCCAAAATTTTACCGAAGACAAAAGAACAAAAATCCAATTGGTTTCCGAGAAATTGCCATAAGAAAAATAGCATTTTCTTCGGATAAATCAAGTATTAGCCAAAATATATGTTTGTACATGATGCCATAAAATCCGAACGGCAGCCGAACTAGCAAGCCCCAAATAGGGTTTGAATAACTATCGAGAAATTCCACACGAGAAGGAGCTTGTATTTCATGTGTTGCACAGTGTTATTTGAAATTGCTTTTATCTACATAAAAATCATCTTTTGAAAATTTTAATTTAATTGATATGAAATAAGTTTCCATGAAATTAAAATTTAAATATTTAAGCTTTGTTCACAATGATAGAAACCATTTCGTTTTTTTTTTCCTTTAATTTTTTTAACAAAAATGTAACTAAAGTTTCTGCACGAAATTTTATATAATTTTTTTTTTTAATTTTGAAAGAAAATTTTTAGAATATCTTTTTAAAAAATAAAAGTAAGAGTTCTATATTCGACTATGCCGAATCTTATATACCCTTCACCATTGTGCAATAATAACAGAATGTTATATAAATTCCGTTTTTTAGATATAAATAAAACAACTTTTTCCATGCCAATCCTGCCCACATTTTGTAGGATGTTGTGTTTTGAGAACCAATATGCTTGTATCTAATTAGGAAACTTTGGCTTCTGCCTTTCCCCAGATATATGTACATAAAAACAAAATAGAAAAACAACAACAAGGGATTTTTGGGTAAAATAAGAAGCAGTCGTGGTTTTTGCTCCTATCTCAGCCGATTAGGCTGAATTACAATAGCAAATTATTCCGGAATATATGTGACATAAATTAAGTCTCCATCATATCTGGGCTCTTCGGAAACCCCATTTCAATGGACAGACGGACATCTATAAATCTTTTTCGCTACTCATAAGAACCCAGAATATATATACTTTATAGGGACTACGATCATTATTGAAGAAATTACAAACGGAATGACAAACTTATATATACCCTTTAACCTTCGGTGAAGGGTGTAAAAATAAATACGTAATATTGTTTTGCAAAAAATGGCAAACATTTTTTTTATTGAAAATGTGGGCGCTTGTGAAAAACTATTACTTTATTGTTTAATCTGGCCTTATTTTTCAATAATGCAAGAAATACACACACCACAATAGTGGAGAGGGTATTATGCTATTAACACCTGTACAAGAACCACGTTTGAAATCGGTCAGAATCACGATGTCCGTTCATCCGCCGTCTGGCAATTTAAGAGATATTTTAAAATTAAATTAAATTAAATTTTACACTATTTTTTACACCTGAAAACAATTTTGTTCGTTATCATTAAAGCTCATTTTTAACGCTTTTTATGTTATATTCTGACGTTTTGTTTTTTATTACTAATCGATTTAGTGATTTCACATAAATTTTAGGGTTTGTTTCCAATTTTGTAATTTTTAGCGAATTTTAGCCATGTTCGCGATTGAAGCGATTTTTTCCTATAAGTTTTTTGATTCTTTACAGCTTTAACGATTTTTAAATATCATTTCGCTGTTAGCAAAATTTTGTGAATTTCCTTTAGTTTAGCATATTTTATCGAATATTTGACATTCCTTATAGTTTTAGGGACTTTTAATCAATTTTATCGCTGGTTTGAAATATTACAAATTTCCGCGAATTATCGCTATTTATGTAAAATTTTAGGAATTTTTGAAATTTTTTCGTTGTTTGGTTGCTCTTTGAGGCAATCATCGCCTTAATAAAAATAGCGCCATATAAAGGGTGTAAAGAGGAATTATGAAATTGACATGAAATTTACTTTTTTAGAAGCATAATCTCCTGGCATTATAATTTAAATATGTATGTTTTCTGGCATATGATCGACACGGATGGCTCGGATGTAGTCTAATTTGGAGGCCCAATTTTCGATGACTTTTTCCAACATTTGGTGCCGTATATCGGCAATAACGCAGCGAATGTTGTCCTCCAAGTAGTCTATCGTTTCGAGCCTAGCGGCGTAGAGTAGCGACTTCACAAATCGCCAAAAAAATAGTCAAGCGGCGTTAAAACGCACGATCTTGGAGGAAAATTCGCGGGTCCGAAACGTGACTCAATGTGGTTATCAAACGTTTCCTTTAATAAATCAATTGTGGCAGGAGCTTTGTGACATTTTGTGCTGTCTTGTTGAAACCACAGCTCCTGCACATCATGGTTGTTAAATTGATGAACGAAAAAATCAGTAATCATGGCTCTATAGCGGTCACCATTGACTGTAACGTTCTGACCAGCATCATTTTTAAAGAAATAAGGGCCAATGATTCCACCAGCCCATAAAGCACACCAAACAAGCAATTTGGAAGCGTTGTTCAGAACCAAGCTAAACATAAATCACTTGACATCTGACAAAATGGCGACCAGTTTAAAAAGTGCTGCCAACTTAAGGTTCTATAGCTCTATAAAAAACACCCTTTATTAACCGCAAACCTTATTTCAGAGGGCACTGCCAACACCGTCGATTTTTATGCGGCGTAAAGTGCAATGCCTTATGCCATTAGTAAGGGTCAATAGAGTATTTGTGCCCATAAACAATCATTTTATGTTGGTATTTAGGTAAAATTTGTTCAAAAAATTTGGTTGGAAGGCCATAACGTTCATATAAATTTTGGCATTGATTTAAAATTAGCAACAATGACTTTTTCAATAGCTCCAATGTGATGACAAATTCGCTAATGTGTAGTATATTTGAGTCTTAGTAATGAGAGGTCTCTAAATATGTATATTCCGTATATCAAAAAGAGCAAAAGTACCAAAAGCTAAAAATTTAATGTTTTTACATCATAAAAAGTACTTTATATTTTTATCTGGGCCATATACTATCTCTGTACCAACTTTTTCGAAAAGAGACACCGTACTAAAGGTAAAAGGGTACCAAGAGTACCAGATTTAATGTAGGCTTTAATCTGCATGTGTATTAAATTTATCAAAAAGAGAAAAATTCCCAATTTTATCCAATTTTTATCTCTTAAAACGTACCAATTTCATCCCTTAAAAAGTCACCCATATTTTAATCTGGACCGTATGCAATCTGCAAACCAAATTTATCAAAAAGAGAAAGAGTACGAAAGTATCAATTTTCCCCCGATTAACCGCTTAAAAAGTATCCAGTTTTTGAATCTAGGCCGTCTGCCAAATTTTACGCGGTTTTCGTGGGATTGCGACCTTTCTTACGTATTCCATAATATTTTGTGGGATAGAAATATAATGAGTTTTGTTGTGACTATCAAAAAATCTAATGTAGCATTACAGTTTGTAGTCACACTATCACACATGAACATGCTTTTGTTAAAATGCAACCCTGATCAAATGAAAAAAAGTATTATTGTTTAGAAAAATTTCAAAAAACGATGAAGTTGTATGGGATGTCAAATTTTTTTTCGTAATACTTGTAATTTTCATAATACATTGCATTCACACTATCACACATTTGCATATTACTTGAGCTTTTGACATGTATTAATACAAAGTATAATAGTGTAAACTAGCCTTTACAAACACCAAATTCCCAAACATCCAAACTTTCACGTCTATAATATAAGTAGGATATCAAAATATCTTACTGTTATTGCGAGTATGTTAAAATTCTTGTGATTTTGGCTTAGCCCTTATAAATTCTTTAGGTTAAAAAAATCATAATATTGAAACTCCTTGCAGTACAAGCTAGATATCCTTATGTACTCACCAAGGTGATTAATACAAAAAATGGTGTAAATTTTAAACGAGAGCTGCTAGAAAAAAAATAATGATGCCATCGTTCACAGCACTCTCAATTCCACCGAAAACAATAAACAGTAGTCTGAAAATGTTTTATGTGTTGCCCAGTGTTATTTATGTTTCGAACAGTTTTTACTTTTTATACCTTCACCGCCACTAGTAGTGAATGAGAGTATTCTGAGTTTGTCTTTCCGTGCGAATTTTTTTTTTATAACTTCCAATTTCACGATGTCGAAAGAACGCTTTCTTTCGCACAAATACATATCAAACAAAAACAAATTCTCAAAAATTTATTGTGCGAAAGAAAGCGTTTGTTCGCATATAGTGAAATAGGCAGTAAATCTCATATATTCTGGCTCCTTGAGTAATTTTAAGTCAATTTAACCACGGCCGTCTCTACGTCTGTTAAAACACGTTCCCTTTAGAAATACCCAAAAGAAAAGAACAAACTTGATGTCAAATTGCTTGTAGTTATCCTAAGCAATTAAAAATCCATTAAAATCGGTTTCGTAGGATGAGAGTTATGAGTCTAAATGTGGAATCACAGAATTAAAAAATTTATAATTTTGTTACAAAAACTAGGGGCAAAGCGAATTCATTTTTCAGGTGGCGTTGAAAACACATCTGTGCTACTTTTTTTCTTACTTCGAGAGGGAAATGTCAAAAGTTGCTTGTGTTTTTGACATATCGATCAACGAAAGCAACAAAAAAATACATTGTTTTGTTTTTGGTATTGTTACTTGTTGTAGTTTCGACACCACCGTGTACATGAATTCGCCTTTACTAGGGGTGTAACGAATGGCGATGCCGATACCGATACCGATATATCGGCGATACTTCCGATTTTCCATACGACGATACTTTTTATATTTTGTTTTTTTTTTTGAGTATTTTTCAAAAACAGTTTAATTTTTTATGCTTATTTTTGCATTGCAACAAAGAGAAATTACACATTAAAAAGCACGGCATAAATTCAAAACAGAATAATGAAATAGATTCATATAACATATGAAAAAACGGAGATGGAGTAGGGTTGGGCAAATTGAAAAAATATATCGATATATATCGTATCGATATTTTTTAAGAGTATCGATATTTATTAATTAAAAATATCGATATATCGATGTATCGAACGTATTAAGCTGAAATTATTACCAAATTTCAATACATATTTACATAGGTACAAACATAATACATGTTATTCCATTCTAACTTTTTATTGTTTCTTTTAATTTCAAATTTACAGCCTGACCCTCGATTTCGAACGAAACTTTTATTCACTTGACTTTTATTTAAAAAAAAACCAATTTTAAAATTTAGTTTTTAAGGTAAGTTATGCTAACGAAGTTTTCGTTTGAACTCGAGGGACCAGCAGTTAATTCTACAATAAAAAAAAATTTAAAAAAAAAGTAAAGAATACAAAAAAATTTTTATTTATTCGCCATATGAAATCTAAAAAAAATTAATTGGTATTATATAATGTCGGATTAGATACTGCCGGTAAACGAGACTTGGGACACATACTATACAAGTAAACTGTGCAATATTTTATTTTTAATACATATATAAGAACATGCTCAAATAAAAAAAAAATAGTTTTCTTTATTATTAACATTCCAACTTTCATAAGTCTATTGCTGCTAACACGCCATAATTAAGGCGATTCTTTGCATAATTCTTGGAACTCTTACCAGAATATTTTTTTATTGTCATCTCTTAAAAAAACGAGACAAAACTGAACTGTATAATCTATGAAAATGTACAATGGAAAAGCGCCGTTGTTGTCTTAATATTAGTTAAAAAACATATCTAGCCATAACCGCAAACAAAGCTCAAGCGACAAAAACAAAATTTAATAGGAGAAGGTTTCTTTTATTATATTGTACAAAAATTTTGTATGAAAATTGGAGCTTAAACTAAAATTGTTTTGCTATTAAATCGTAACGGTACCTTCTGTGACCATTAGATTTTAGGAGCTGATGCAAGTGTTGCCAATAAATTCATTTAATAATAAAAACGAAAATTGAAAATGTTGTCGCTTAAGCTTTTTTGCGGTTATGGCTCGATATGATGCAATTATTGAAAAACATCAGCAAATCAATTGTTAGCAGTTAAGCAACGGTTAAAGTGTTGAATTTTATTAAAAAAGATCTTTAAAATATCGAATTCGATAGTCGTAGATAAATATCAATGTAGTGTTTTTAATATCGGCGATATATATCGACTATAATTTTTTTAAATATCGATAATTTTATATAGCGATATTTATTGCCCATCCCTAAGATGGAGAAAATAGTCCCAAAATTTAGATATAAATAAGAGATTTGTGTCTTTAAAAAATAATGAAATCTATGAAAGAATATTTCAAAGACAATCGATTTTAATCATATCGAAAACACGTCTTATTGAACTTCTTAACATGTCTCTGCATTCCAAAAGTATTGAAAACACAATCGCCCTTACAGGTCATACAAGTTCTAATAAGTCTAAAAGAACTGGTCCTAGGGTAGCTTTTGAAAATGTTTAAGAGAATCAGAGGAGGATGTGCCTTTTTTCCTTCTTTGCTATGATTCTGCTAAAGCAGAAGTATAAAGATACCCTAGATCTTCTAATATTTGTAGAAACGCAAATCCACTTTGTTACTCAAAAGTAAAAAATTAGTTTTCAAATTAGTTCTGTCGATTCTGAGAGACTATTTTCTACTGCGGTCTGCTTCAAACGGACTTGCGAAATCAACTATATTCGCAAAAGTTGAGAATACTTTGTTTTTTTTTTTTTAGCAAAAATCATATTAATGTCAAATTTAAATATTAATAATTAAATTCTTACGCTGTTATTTTTATAAAAAAATTTTTTATTTTTTTGTAAATTTTATCATGAATTCAAATTTTATTTTATGTTTTTTTAAATCTTATTAAACTTTAAATACTCGTATTAATAACCTCTTACTCTGTAATTTTGTATAATAAAAAAAAAATGACTCTACTTGAGTTTTATTAATTTTATCTTGAATTCAAATTCAATATGCGTATCGGTATCGGTATCGACATCGGCGATATTTTATTTTAAGTATCGGTATCGTATCGGCAAAAGGGCGTATTGTTATTTCCCTAACAAAAACTAACAGAAATGGTGGTATAATGCACGGATTGATATAAAATTTGGCACACATTTGTTCTATGTGACAATCATATTGTTAAATTTCGTGAAGATCGGTCCATAATTTACTATATGCCTCATATAAAGCCTACTTTCGGAAAACAGTTTTATACGCCTCAAGCCGCAAGTAATAATGCTACAGGTACACGTAAATAAAAAAATAAGAAATAATATGATATTTGATATTTTTATGGTTTTATATTTTTATTTTGTTCCCAATATTTCGGTTGGCATCGCTAACCATCTTCTGGGGTATTTAAACAATAATATCTAACTAAACACAAAAACTTTACAAAAAACACTTGTGTTTCTTAAGAAAATCCAATAGGAAGACACACCACTTCTGGGATCGGACAATTCTTAAATTGTACCGTCTCAATGGCAAAATTGTACCAAATTGACATAAATTGTACGCAAATTTCGCTATAAAATTAAAAAGCAAACTTAGTAAGAATTCATAAAGCTGGAGGTCCACACTACGCGTTACACGCCTTCTCGCAGCCTTCGCAGTTGTCAAAAAAGTAGAATCTGTGTAATTATATGTAACAAGTTACATGCACAAAAGCGTAGGATGCATTGAGGCGTTGAATGCAAAAAAGTAGAGTTACTTTCTACTTTTGCAAGCGTCACAAGCAGCATTTGAACAAATCAGCTGATGTTGACAAATGAAATCTTATTTTTACTTGTAGTAATGCCGCATAAAAAGCGTGACATGTAACTTAAAGCCTAGAACGCAAGTAAGGTATAAAAATCATGCAATGCGTGGAGGCGAAAAAGCGTGGAGTGGACCTTCAGCTTAACACTTTTTTATTCAATTAAAACAAACACAAGTTAGAAAGTGTAGTCGGTCAAGCCCGACCATTTGAGTATATAAAAACTAATTTTCGAGAGTTACGACTGAGAGTTATACTGCTATTAATATAATGAGATACTTTATTCGTACAAAGTAGGGAGGTATCGATACGCCTTTTTGCCGATACGAAACCGATACTCAAAAAGAAATATCGGAGATACCGATACCGATACGAATACGTATTTAGTTTAAATTTAAGGTAAAATGAACAAAACTCAAGTAGAGTACTTTTTTATTCAACATTACAGTATAAGAGATTATTAATATATTTAATTGATATCAATTAGATTTTGAAATCAACGAATTGAATTTGAGTTCATGGTAAAAATATATATTTAAAATTAAAATTTAAAAAACAAAGCATTCTCAACTATTGCAGAAATAGACGATTTCGCAAATCCGTTTGAAGCGGACCTGCATTGGAAAATGGTCTCTTAGATTCGACAACACTCATTTGAAAACTTAAGCCATGTTCTTAAATTTATTATATTATTTGGAATTATATTTCATTGCGCCAGTAAGCGCGGATATGCGTCTCTAGAAAAATTAGATCTAAGGTATATCTAGACTTATTCTTTAGCTGAACCGCAGCGTAGGATGGACAGAGGACAATCCTTTAAGAAATTTTCTTATAAGATTTTCAGAAACGCCCAAAAGGTCAGTTCTATATTAATAACCAGAGAAGACAAATTTGCTTTTTTTTTTGCTGTTTTGCTTCTTTTTTGCTGTTTTTGCCCATATTTGCTTTTTTGCTGTTTTTGTTATTATGGTGCTTATTTTGCTTTTTTCCTATGTTTTTGCTGTAAAATAGCTTTTTTAACATAATTTTTACGTTAAAAATATTTTTTTGAGAAAACATGAGAAAAAAAATAATTGACAACTTTTTTCTGGGTTAAAACAAAAATATGTTAGTTGTGGACTCAACGTTTTTGGGCCAAATTCAATACGCTTTATTATAACTAAAATTAATAAACTTACCATCCCAAAAAAAACAGCCATGTAACTTATTTGAGTTTAAAACAAAATAAGTAAACCGGCCGTTGTGAACAAAAAAATAATAAAAAAAAATGCCGAAAGAAAAGTCAAATATGTTATTTTTGCTAAAAATGGTAAAATTGTATCCTGAAGTTTTTAAAGGTGAGAAAGATTGGCTTTTTTGTAATGTGTGTTCGAATAAAATTAATAGCGAAAGGAAGTGCATGTGGAGCAACATTTTAGTACAAAAAAACACAAATTAGCTGCTTGCCAAGAAAATCGTCCACAAAAACTTATAACGGAATTTCCTGTTACTTTTACTGCTAATACATTTCACGAAGATATATGTAAATTTTTGTTGGAGACCAATATACCAATAAAAAAAAGTAAGCCATCCCAGTTTCAAAAACATCTTTCAAAAGTACGCCAATTTGTCAGTTCCAAGCGAAAGTTCTATTCGAGGCATACCTCAAATGTATACGGAAGCTTTGGGAAAAATGCGTAAAAAGGCTAAAGGTAAATATATATGGATTTCTGTTGATGAAACAACAGACAGTGAACAAAGATATGTGGCCAACTTTATATTTGGTATTTTAAATGACGATGTTGGAAATAAACCTTTTTTTATTGAACATGGGTGTTCTCGAAAATGCAAATGGGGCTTCTATTGCAACTTTCTTCAACGATTCATTACAATTTTATGGCCTGATGGTAAGTGAATATTTGATTCATATTTTTTTTTTTATATTTTTATGTTTTTTTTTAAATTTAATCTAGGCATTCAATACGACAAAATATTGCTAATGGTAACTAATGCAGCGGCATACATGTTAAGTGGAATTTTGTCCCTTAGGATAATGTAATCTAAAATGATACATTTGACATGTTTTGCTCATGGACTTCATCGTGTTGCTGACTTCATACGCTTAGAGTTTCAGCATGTAAATAAATTAATATCTTGTACCAAATCCGTTTTTGTTAAGTTAATTTTTCAATAACTCGTATTTACACACATACAAACTAAAATTTTAATTACCATAGGCTCCTCGTAGAAAGCAGTTATTTTTACAAATGAATCATTTTTTCCGTTCCCATGCCCTACACGTTGGGGTACTTGGATAGAAGCTACAATGCATTATGCAGAATACCTTGATAAAGTAAAGGCTGTTATTTCTTAACTGAAAAGTGAAGACTCAGATTCGATCGCGCACGCCAAGGAAATATATAACTTGCCCGGATTAAGTTCCCAACTTGCGTTTATCAAAAGCAATTTTTCAATTATTGTGTCTTCTATAAAAAAAGCTACAAACAGTTGGGTTAGCTATTCACGAAAGTGTAAATATTGTGTCAAATGTACGGGAAGCACTTGAGAATCTACATGAAAAAATATATATGAAAAAATTTAATGCAGTATGTATTTCAAAGAAATCCGGGGTTCAAACAAATTTGACAAATAAACAACATTCTTCAAACTGGTGCTAAACCTGATGACGAAATGAAATTTTGAAATATAAATTTGCTCCAACAACATCCGTTGACGTGGAAAGAAGTGTTTACTTATACAATTCGCTTTTAACAGAAAGACGAAGAAATCTGACGTTTACAAATATAAAAGCCCACATTATTGGTTATTGTAACTGTTTTTTAAATGTATGTTTAAATGTATATATTAAAAAAATAAAAATGCTTTTTTTGCTGCTTTTTTTCTAAATTTTTGTGCTTTTTTTATATATTTTTTTTGCTGTAAACACTTTGTTTTTTGCTTTTTTTTGTCTTCTCTGTTAATAACACTACCACAGCAGTTTTTCCATATTATCGATATTCAAGATATCGTGACGATGTTATTGCAACTGAATAAAAGAGATATGTATTGTAAAGGTTATCAAATTTAAAAATTGTCCGGATATTTTTAAATCTCAAAACGATAGAGAATTTGTAACAACGCAGTTGTGTTTTTTATCCTTGAGGACAATACTCACTAATTCTTCTTTATAAATAACGTAGCGTGTTATATATATTGTTTGATATATTAGTCGTATATTTCACATGCGGGTCGATTCGAAACCCTTGTCGTCAATTCAGCGTATCGAATTTATAAAAAAAAAATTTTGGTCCGTATAAGAGACACACTAATGTACATATTTGTATTATAATTTTAAACTTATTTGCATATGAATTTTGAACATATTTTTAGTATTTGCAAAAATTTAATTTGATTATTCGCATCCGCTAACCCGTTATTTAATATGAAAAAAAAAACGTTTATCTGCAAAAAAACGCAAAAATAACATTGAATTAATGAAATTTAGTCTTGGAGATTTGCTTCGAACTTTTTAATTCTAGAAGATAATTGACTCATAAAAGCTAAATTTTGTACTTTAAAGTCCATTTTTAGTGGTGAATGAGGGTATACTAAGTTTGCCTTTCCGTGTGAAACTTTTTTATTATACATCTAAGACCCCATAAAGTATATATATTCTGGCTCCTTGAGTAATTCTAAGTCGATTTAGCCATGTCCGTCTGTCTGTCCGTCTGTTGAAAACACGCTCACTTTCGAAAAACGCAAAAGAAAAGAATTGCTTGTAGTTATCCCAAGCAGTTTGGGATTGAAATCCAGCAACATCGGTTCAGTAGGATCGGAACTATGAATCAAAATGTGGAACCACCACCCTAAAAAAATTGATAATTTTGATACAAAAACTAACATAAATGCTGGAAAAATGCACGGAATGATATAAATTCGCTTTATACGACTTCAAATCATACAGTTAAATTTCGTGAAGATCGGTCCATAATTGACCAAAGGCCCCATATAAACCCTATTCGCGAAAAACAGTTTACTACGCCTAAAACCGTAATAAATAACGCTATCATACTAAAACTTGGTACGTCACAGTTTTATAGGATCAGAAATCACACTGTAATATTTTTTGAAGATCGGTCCATAATTTACACTAGGCCCCATATAAACCCTACTCTCAGAAAACAGTTTAGTACGCCTAAAACCGCAATAAATAACGCTAGCATACTAAAATTTGGTACGTCACAGTTTTATAGGACCAGAAATCACACTGTAAAATTTTTTGAAGATCGGTCCATAATTTACACTATGTCCCATATAAACCCTGCTCCCGGAAAACAGCTTAGTACGCCTAAAACCGCAATAAATAACGCTAGCATACTAAAATTTGGTACGTCACAGTTTTATAGGACCATAAATCACACTGTAAAATTTTTTTAAGATCGGTCCATAATTTACACTAGGCCCCATATAAACCCTACTCTCAGAAAACAGTTTAGTACGCCTAAACCCGTAATAAATAATGCTTTCATAATTTAATTCGGTACGGTACAGCTTTGTAGGACTAGAAATAACACTGCTTTATTTCGTGAAGATCGGTTCATAATTAGCCCTAGACCCAATATAAACCCTACTCTCAGAAAACAGTTTAGTACCTAAAACCAAATAAAGCCCACTTTGGGAAAATAATTTAATTCGCCTAAAACCATAACAGATTTATTTATTGCGGTAAAATTTCTTCCAACTTAGATTCATATGGCCGTAAAAAATATCATGCAATGTTGTAAAATTCACTGTTAACGAGATCAAAACTAATTACACTGCTGTACTGAATTGTATTCTAATTAAGTTTTTGTAACACCAGAAATCAGCCTTCCATAATTTACCACAGATCCAATACAAATTACTTTCCTCAAAATCAGTTAAGTCCGGCTAAAACTGTTACGAATCATAATATTTTACTCAAGCCAGTTCAAAGTTCTAACAAGAAACGCATAAAACGCATAAAAATAATTTAATATAAGTCTAAAAAGCTACTAATTTAAATGCTGATGTTCGTTTTTGTGAAGCTTAGTTAATAATATATATGTATTTACAATATAGAGCCCACTCCTGTCGGTGGAGGGTATCAAAGATTCGGCACAGCCGAATATAGCACTCTAGCAAATTTTTTTTTTTTTTGTTCTCTTTAACTTAAAACACTTCTATTTTTAATTTCAGCACAAATTCAGTTATAAAGCAAATGTTTTATTTTATACAAAATGTCTTTGAATTCTTAATTGTTCTTGTAAAAATGTTCTTAAAAGCATTTCAAGCCACTATAGAAACCATCTGGCCGAAAAAATTAAAGGATGTTAGTGGAGAAATTGTTTTGGTAAGTATAAAAAAAATTTTTTCAAATTGATCTGGGAATTATTTCTTTTTCATAAGTTACTTTATTATATTAAACATTTTTTTTTTTTCGAATTTATTCTATGAGCTAAATTTCAGTTATGTATTTTATAAAGCTTTTTGGATTAGTTATATTCCATAAATTTTTAGGACTGACTTTATACACTACCTGGCTATTATCTTGTATCTTCTTGTTACATTTTAACTTCATTGCTATCCAAAGGATAGCTACAATATACTTCATTGCTATCCAAAGGATAGCTAAGGTAAAATGTAACAAGAAGATACAAGATAACAGTTTGGTAGTGTATAAAGTCATTCCTAAAAATTTAAGGAATAGAACTATTACAAAAAGCTTTATAAAATACATAACTGAATAAATTCGAAAAAATAAAAAATGTTTAATATGAAAAAATGTTTCATTTTTTTTTATAATATCTAACAAATAAAACCAATAAAAATGCATTTCACTTCATATATATTAACTCTAGATTATGTTTTGTTATAGATTACTGGCGCTGGGAATGGTATTGGTCGTGAACTGGCGTTACACTATGCAGTCCTTTGTAGTACTGTTGTATGTGTGGATATTAATAAAAAATGTAATGAAGATACTGTTAAGAGTGCCGGAAGATTAAATAAAGGAGCCTTATTTAGTTACACGTATGAATTTTTTCTTCAATATGTAATTTAATTGATCTGTATCAGAGCTGTAAAAGATTGCAATCGATTAAATTAGAATCCA
The DNA here is from genome assembly GCA_943735925.1 of Pollenia amentaria. NCBI lineage: Eukaryota > Metazoa > Arthropoda > Insecta > Diptera > Polleniidae > Pollenia > Pollenia amentaria. The sequence continues at coordinate 126,203,139 of OX031007.1, forward strand.
CATGATTTGTTGTCCATGATTGCTTATTTTTTGATTTCAATTGATTGTAGGATTTCAGTTTGAAATCATGAACACACAGAAAAAATTATGGTTGGAGGTAACCATATTTTAAGAGCAACATACTATGATTGGATTTTAACTATGTTAATATTTGTAGGTAACCATATTATGGCTGAATATGACCATAATATCGTGAAACAAAACTATGATTTGGTTGAAATTAACCATAATCTGCTTAAAATTAATCATAATTTGGCCAATATAAATCATTTTATGGTAAAAATTCACAACAATGTGGTCAATTTTAACCACATTATGGTCAAAATTAGCCATAATTATTTTTCGGGAGTAGGCTTTATATGGGGCCTATGGTAAATTATGGACCGAACTTTACGAAATTTGACAGAGTGTGGTACATTTTGATTCAATTGAATTATATGCATTCAATGATCTCTAAAAAGAGTGATTCTTAAATGATTGCAATCACAAAATATAGCAATTTTGACAAGATTTCATTTTGAAATCTAAAATAATTTTTAAATCAATGAATGCAATCAGTTTTGTTAAAATAATTTTGATTTCAATGCCATTTGATTGCAGTTTTTTTACATCCCTGCTCTGTATGTCTCTTTGCAACCCTTTTTATTTCTTCTTTTAAGGTGCGATGTCACAGATCCTGAAGCCGTCCTGAATTTAGCTCATAAGGTCAAAGAAGAAGTTGGTCCAGTATCAATATTAATCAATAATGCTGGCATTATGCCCACAAATCCCTTGGAAAAGCAGAAAGCTGATGACATAAGAAGAACATTTGATATTAATGTATTTTCACACTTTTGGACACTGGAAGCCTTTTTACCCCACATGAAAGAACAAAATCGTGGGCATATAGTAGCCATATCTTCAATGGCCGGTTTAGTGGGTCAACCCAACATAGTGCCATATTCAGCCACAAAATTTGCCGTTCGAGGTCTAATGGAATCTTTACACACAGAGTTAAGAGGTGGACCTTATAAAAGTTCGGTATATACTAATATATTTTTTTTATCAGATCAAAACTACCACCATTTATCCCTACATGACCAACACTGATTTGTGTAAAAATCCAAAAATTCGATATCCTTCGATATTTGGCCTATTAGACCCGAAGGAGGTAGCTGCTCAAATCGTTCAGGCTCAACGTTCAGATGAACATGAAATTTCCGTGCCCTCGTATTGGTATCATATTAATAGAGTTATTCGTTTGATGCCTTTCAAATCGGCCTCTTTATTAATAGATTTTATTGATAGTGGTCTTTAACCAATTTGTATTTATTTTTTTTTTATTAACGTTTTAATTAATTTTTAAGTTAAAAATTAAAAATATTTACTAACTTTCCATTTAAATAAAATGCTAAGATTAACGAAACGATTGTAATTAGACCGGGACACAGTGTGGCAAACTTTAAAATAGCTGCCAAAAGGCAATAACTTTTAGATACTGGAGGAATTTTTTAATGCGGTTTTTTTGTTTGACGGGTGACTTTTTAACCATTATTTTGGTATATTATTTTGTACAGTAGGTTTTGGCGGTATGAAGTTATGATGTCTAGAAAATTAATAGTTATTTTCTTAAGAATAATTAACCTTAATTTGAGTAAGAATTTTTTTTTTTTTTTTGGATTTACGTCGAATAATTAAAAAATTTTATAAAATTTTTAAAATTTGTAATTTTCTTAGAAAAGTTTATTATTAGAAATATTTTATTTTTCCATTAAAATTTAATAAATAATTATAATAGTAGTAATGAGATACAATAATAAAAATAATAATAATAGTAATAAGTAAAAATAGTATTAATTACAACACATTAATTATTTTTATTCAAAGTGAAAATATTGTCTAAATATTCTTGATTTTCATCTTCAAGAAGTTGTATGGCTTCCTTGTCTAATTAGATTTGGGTTAATTTCCACTTTTAACGAATGCTGGATATATGTGGATCTGAAGTAATATAAAGCAAAATATTAAAAAGATCTTCATTGGTATTGCATCTAGACATTTTTCTTGTGTTGTATCTGTAGTCCTTGTTTCGCTTCTCTTGAGCTTCCTCTGACAATTCTCCAATTGGTAGCATATTGTGTTAAATGATTTTCTCACCATGGTATAAGACCGTATGAACTGTTGAAGGCGTGTGTCTCTATACATATTTTTCGTTATAAAATGCTGCTGTTGAACTGGCATAAATACCAATTTTTTTGGAAGAGAACTTGTACTATGATTTTAAATCTGTTGATTAATTCAAAATCTACTCCAGTAATGGATGCAGTAGTTTCTGTGTCCGAAAAAAATCTTCTGGCGGTATTCCCGTCGTTGCTGTTTCTTCACCTTGTTTTGGCTGGTCGATTATTAGACCAAGTTCTAAGTATTTTTTGCTGTATTAACTGTTTCTTCTGATTCATTTTAGCTTGGTTGTCGGAATTTTTGCAAACAGTCTTAAATGTTATTGGCTCAAGCAGATTAATTTTTTTCTCTAATCCTAGATACTTCTTCTATTATAAAATCTTTTGTTCTGCACAATTTGGTTAAAGAAGGTACTGCGTTCTTCCACATATCTAGTTCTGTAGATGTACTTGTCGAAGGTTCAAAACCCAAAATATTTTTTTTAACCTCAATGAAACGAAAGAAATCATAAAAATGTAAGAATCTGATTAGTTTTCCACATTACGTTGTTTATATTGCTTTTGTCCGGAAGATCCATCGCATCCCCATTTTAAAATAAATGTAAGACTACAATTTCCAAGGTTTTTAATGCTACTTTCATTTAATGTTATAAATAGTCTTTCTGCATTGTGAATCAAAATAATATGTACCCTACAAAATCCTTTTTTTTTATTTCGAACGAATTTTTTGTAATAAAAATTTAAGTCAAAAATTTTCTAAAAATTACTACACGTAGCTGTTAACGTAGTACTTCAGAAAAAAAAATCAATGTAAAATCTTTATTCCTTTAGCTCCAAAAAAAATATATTATAAAAAAAAGGATATTATAAAAGGGGAATTAAGCACAACAAACAAAATCTTTTAATAAATAATAGTATTCCCAAAAACAACTTTTTGCAAGTGCACGTGTATAAAAAACTGAACTGGCAAATTGTTTTTATTTTAATTTCTTGCGAAAACAATAAAAGCACTTTGCTTTTGTTTTAATATGTTTTTTCTTTACCCACTTACTACAATTAATGTTAGGAGAATTCCAAATAATTGTAGTGGGGAATGTAAGAAAAGATAAACTCATCAATGATTTATTGTTTGGTATTTTGTTTAAGCTTTGACTTTTTGAGTGTTTGTAGGTAATTCTCATTCCCTCTGTAGTCTTGTTTGCTGATAGCTTTGGCTTTTCTAAAATTATTTAGGAGAACATTTCCTGATGATATGGCCTAAGCAGTCAGTGAAATGCGCATAGGAACAGCTTATCCTCCAAAAATAAATTTCAGTATTTTTTGTCAATTATTAAAAAAAAGGGAATTAAGCACAACAAACAAAATCTTTTAATTATATTATAAACCTCTAAAAACCGTACAAATTCAATAAAAACGCATGCAATTTAATCAATTTTCCTAACTTTAACAGTGTCCTAAAACGTCAAATCTCAAGTAAACAACTGGATACATAAAGTTTTACATTTGTTAAACTTAATTTTTTGCCTAATGTCCGGCTAGATTGGCAAAAAAAAACCCTATGTGCGCTGTATCTGTATGGCATTAAAGTGACTTTCGGTAGTGGGAGTTATATGAGGGGTATTGGACCAATTGTAATAAAATTAGGTGTATATATTTGATGTTCATACAAGAGTTCTTCTGGATTAATTTGATCGATATATGTATCTATTTTTGCTGGACAGTTTTGAGCGTTTAATTGGTTTCCGGAAGGTCATTTGTATGAGAGGTACCCGAAATAATGGACCGATGTAAGTCCAAGTCAACAAGGATCGTTCTTGCAAAAAAAAATTACAGTGTACAAAATTTCATAGAATTTCGTTGGAAATTGCGACCTTGTTTACAAAAATGCATTTTAAATATACAAACAACATTTATGGTGGTATTAAGATTAGACTTGAGTCAGAAAAATTGATCAAGCTCCCAACGAGCAAAAAAAAAGCAAGACGAAATGTACGTTTTTTTAATTTGTACTAGGTTTGTTTACGAAATATAGGAATTCCCAAAGGTTCAAGTCCATCAAACACATTTTTAAAAATAAAACGATTACGATTTCAGAAGTGGTGGAAACATAAATCTCCATTAACATTAAAGCTAAGAAACCATTTTAACGAAAACAGTTTATTTCATAAATATCCCTTCTGAAATTAAGCGATTAAATTTTCAAAATGTATTACAAAATCATACTAATAAAAAGGTGCATATTGAATCACCCTGTTTATAGGGAAAATGTTTACTTTGAGATCTGAATTTTTGGCTTCTAAGGCTCTCAGGTGTTTACTTTCATATGAGTATTTAATAAATAAATAAAAAAATTCAAAATTGGCGGCAAAAAAAAAGACTTTTGGCAACAATTTCAGAAACAGCGGCGCACAGTGTTGCTGTTTCTGAAAAGATTTTAAAACAGTGGACTTAAAACCATTATTGATTAAGAAATACCCAAATTCCCAATAATAATTTTTTTTACAAAAATAGCCATTCTGTCACTATTTACCACTCGATCGATATTGATCAGAATTTTCCAGAAAATAAGGGTCATATTACAAAACATAACTGTTCTAATTTTATAAAAATAGGTGTTATTAGAATTTTTACTTAAATTAATTAATTTTGTTTATTTGATTTATCTTGGATAGGGCATGTGGGAGAAACAAATGTCAAATTTACTAAAAAATGCTTTTACAAATATACTCATAACGTCTTCTTTTGAAAAAAATAAGCATTTGTATATATTTCTGGAGAAAATATTTTTTTATCAGCGAAAGAACACGGCCATCTTTTGGTGAAATAGTAAAACTGAGTATTCATATGTATTACCTTTATACGCATACACTTTCGCCTCGAATATATCACTACACCTATAGAAAAATGCATAAACATTTAATAATACATACAACACACCACAGCGGGAAAACTCAGAAGACTTTCTTACTTCAGGCTTTCTTGAAGGCCTGCATAGAAAGTTTTTTGATTCAATTACCATTCTAATCTAATTAATTAAGAAGTAGAGGGCCTCGGCTCTTTTGTATAAAAGATAAGATACACATTCCACATTCGCTTCTAAGAGAAGGGAGAAGAAAAGTAGTATCATTTTTGTAATTTTTTTGCCAAAGCGAAAGTAAAGAAATTACACTATGCAATAAATGTGAAGTTTTTTTTTCCTTGAATAACCACCATATTTTTTTGATCCGCTATAGTCATCTAACCACAAAAATCATAATTATTTCAAATCCTATGGTAAGGTTATTTTTTTGAAAATTTTTTTCTTAAAATTGAGATATTTGAAAAGGCTGCTCCTTACATGTCGTTTTTTAATTTAGCCATTATTTTTGGAGTTATTGAGGCCGAAGTGGCAACAGAAATGTTATTTTTTTTTTGTTTTTTTGTAAAATTTTTGAATTCAAAAAATTCATAAAAAATTTAAATCAACAAATAGTTACATGTTTTAGTACATAAGCTCAAAGCTGCATGTATTAGAAGTAAAATAAATTTTATTTCATGAAAATCCATGGAGAAATTCCTGTTTTATTCCCGATAAAGTGAAAGTACCTACTTTGACATTTTTTTATCGCAAATTTGTGTAGAGCTAAAAGCTTTGTGATTTTTTAACGGGCTCGCCCTGTTTATTGCACAGTATTTTGTTCAATCCTATATTTTTATTATTTTTTCATAAAGCTGCATTTATTAGAAGAAAAAAATAATTTTATTTCATGAAAATCCATGGATAAATTCCTGTTTTATTCCCGATAAAATAAAAGTAAAAAGTAGTAATTTTTTTAGCAACAAGATTTACAAAGCATAATCTACAAATAATTTCGACTTTTGTTTTAAGAAACCAAATAAAATCTCCTACCATTTTTTAATTTCATAGGCCCTGATAACGTTGCTCCATGGTCTTAAGTTGTTGATGAAATCACCAAGGTTTTCCGGAAAACAGTCCAGATGCGAGTGCAAGAAATGTATTTTTAGTGACATATTTACACCTTAAATAAGAAATTAGGAAAAATAAACAAATATGAATTAGAAAATTCATTTAATATTTACCGATTTTTGAATAGTTTTCAAACAAATCACGGACGATTTCTTTGTAATTTGGACTCCTGATATTTCCTAGAAAGTTAGAAACAATTTGTCGAAATGAATTCCACGCAGATTTCTCATTTGCTGATAATAACTTTACAAAGTAAGAACTTAGAAGCAATTTTCGAATTTAAGGGCCATCGAAAACCTCTTCGCCACTTTTTGTACATGAAATGTTTGGAAATATTGTTTTCAAATAAACAAAGGCTCTACTCTCCTTGTTTAGTGCTTTCACAAAATTGTTAACTAAGCTTTTTTTATTATTATTTCTACACTAAATCCCACGAAGCTTTTTGCTTGTCTGCAGGATACCAGAGTCTCTGGCGGGAATCGGACCCGCAACCTCGGTACTGATAGACTAGCTCCCTACCAGCAAGCCTACCGGAGCCGAGCTTTATATGTAGTGGTGGTTAAATTACATTGTCCTTTTTAATCAACGCAGGGTACCTTACATTATGTAGGCCTAAGCTGCTTATGGCTCTTATTTTCCAATCCTTTTTATGTAGTGATTTTTGCGATCTCGGCTATCCCAGAGGCAGAGAAAACAGCAATACTTTGTAAGCCACCTTGAAGGCCTGTTAAAATAGCAACAACTTTAAAGTCGCAACACACTTTCCAATTGTGATTTTCATACTTCAAATTTCTTAATAAAGTGGTCATAGTTTCATTTGTTTCTTTCATTTCATGGCATGTGGAATAGGTATAGATGGCTTCTCGTTGCCAATATGTAATAAAACAGCCTTAAGGCTCTCTCTGCTACTATCAACAAATAACCGCCAGTCAGATCAAGTTGATTGTAAAGCTTCGGTGTTAGATCATCTGATGTACTACACATGCTCTAAGATGATTTGATGGGTTATAAAAGGTAAGTACATGGTATATCACACGGATCTTCAAGAAGTGACTTTCTATCTTGATATAAAACGGGAAGAGTAAATCCACCGCTTTTACTACACAATTGAGAAATTGCGCCGTTAATTTTTGGTCATACATTTACCGCACACATCAAAAAAAACATCCGGCTCATTTTTACACGACATTTTTCTAAGTTTTTTTGCTCATTTTTTATTTTATATTAATACTTGTCTTTTCTACAATCACTTGTTGAGTAATGCAGATTGTGCAAGGTTTTGCCTTTATTTACCTTTTTAAAATAACTAAATTTTTGGCTTTACACAAATTTACGATTAAAAATTTTACAAGTAGGTACTTCTACTTTATCGATCATAAAATAATTAATAACCCATCGATTTTCATGTAGCTTTAAGAAATAGGCATACTCCCAGGTAGTCACAACTAGAACATGGTATACCGATAGTCTCAAATAGGACGCATGTAAATAAATTATATAAAGACAACACAATAAAAAGGAATAAAAAATATTGTGTAGGTACTTTCACTTTATCGGGAATAAAACAGGAATTTCTCCATGGATTTTCATGAAATAAAATTTATTTTACTTCTAATACATGCAGCTTTGAGATTAAGTACTAAAACTGGTAAGTATTTGTTGATTTAAATTTTTTTATGAATTTTTTGAATTCAAAAATTTTACAAAAAAAACAAAAAAAAAATATTTTTTTTGCCACTTCGGCCTCAATAACTCCAAATATAATGGCTAAATTAATATGAGTATGGAATGGAGCGAGCTTGTATATCAAAAAGAATTAGTACAGAGGCCTTCTAGAAGGCCTTTCTCTCGCTGTGACCATTGCTTAAAGTCTGCTTTCCTACCAATATAAAAAATGTTTAACCCACTATTGATAACAGTTTGATAATAAACAAAAACTCGAAAAATCGTTAAAAAAAAATCAACCCACAAAATTCGTTTTATCCGAATATTTCTAAAGGCAAAAGAGGTAACCAAAACCTTTAAGTCTAATATTTTGCAATCCATAAATACATAGTATATTTTTAGCGAATTTTTAAATGTTTGAATATCCGAGATTACCAATTTAAGAGGTTCACAAGTCACTCTCCCGACGCTTTATGGATTCTTTCAAATCAACAAACATGCCCGGCTATGAAAGTTTTAAGAATTGCATCAGTTGCATAATTATTTTTCTAAACAAAAAAATGCTGCGTATAATTTCAATCAAATGAGTGTTCTACAGACAGTTGCAATAGTTTATGTATATGGGTTAAAGAGGACACTTTTAGTTATAAAATCTTTTTGTGCGGCGAACACTGTAAAATGAAAGCAATTTATCGGCGGAAAAATCATATCTTCTTAACTTATTGTCTGATCCACAAAAAATAAAGGGATGAATTATAGGCTAGGACGCCCAGTAGCTGAAAATTTTATTTCATTGGCCAAAAGTCCAATTTTTGTTTGTCACCGATTTTCAAAATTTTTATTTTATTTAATAGTAAACATATTAAAACTAGCCAAAAAATTTGGTCAAAATATTGGTAATTGTGGTCGTGCCATGTTGTTAAACACAACTTTTTTTTAAATTCATAAAAAAGTGTTTTTTTTTTTATATTTAATCCGAAAGAAATTATCATTGCTCAAAAACTATCATCGATAATAACCTGCTTTATAACCTTATTTATATTTGAGATGCTAAGACATATTTTCTACACTACTATATTTTTGTCAAATTTCAACTTTAGTAGAATAGAACTTTTGGGCATCAAAAGGGATTAAGAAGGTAAAACCACTGAGGAAAGGGTGAAAGTGTTTTATTTAACCCTGTATATACTCTTGTACCCGTTTGGACCCGTCTGCTTAACACTTTTTTAATTTTAATGAAATTACTCCTAAATTTTTTTTTATTCCTCAAAAATGTTTGCAGAAGTAACAGAATTCTGTGCTATTGCCTTCAAAAAAATTTTATGATATAGGGAATATTGATCGTGATTGAACAGAATACAGGTAGTACATATAAAAAATTTATTATTGGTACACAATCAGAAAAACGTACAGCTTCATCCTTATCCGTTACACTACGTTCACACTAGCGTATTTTATAGTAGAATAAAGAGCTTAAACACGCGTTTACGCTAAACAGGTATATTGTGAATTTTTTTATTTTATCTGTTTTTATGACTCTAATAATATTTTATGACCCTATAAATATTCAATGCGTTGTTAAATTTGTGTCTGGTATTTTATAGCATATAAATAAAAGGATTTTAAGTTGTTTAATCCTTTTTATTCGACCTGTATTTGGTATGAAAAAAAGTATGGAAAGGTTTAAAAGCAAGTGACATTCGGATGCAAACTCAGTGGATATAATATATCTGAGCAATAACAACGTTTTTCATAAAAACATGGCGAGCTTCAGCTATAAAGCATTGGCCGGAGAGTATTTTAGAAACAAAAACGAGGAAGATGTTAAAAATTACATTGGAAAAAAAGGAAACTTAAAGTCCTATAGCACTGAAATACAATTGGACTTAGAAAATAAATTATCTGTTTTCATCAAAAATTTAAAACAGCGATACAGGAAAGTTGATAAGTACAACGCAAGCAAAGGATATTTGGAAAATTGAGACACCATTTTCTACGAAATACTGCAGGCCTATCAAATTTGAATTCAAAAAATCATGATGCCATTAACAAAGAAGTTAGTGATATCAAGGCCCAAATTGCAACACTACAGCCATTACAATTAGATTTAGATGGACAGCAAATTGAAGTTAGCTACCAATTAGTGCTAACAATGATAGATGGAAAAGTAGGCCAGGCTTTGACTAACACGAAGGCTGCATCCAGCTGCATCGTATGCCATGCAACATCAAGCCAATTATACCAAGTCCCGTCAAAATCATTAGATAATACTGATGCATATGAATTTGGATTATCACCACTACATGCAAGAATACGACTTATGGAACACATACTAAAAACCAGTTATGATTTGGATTTCGGATCTTCAGGATCAATAAGAAACAACAAAACCATCAAGGAGCTAAGAAGCTCAAAAAGGAAACATGTTCAAGATGAATATTGCAAATTTGGGTTGATTATAGATCAGCCAAAACAAGGGTCAGGCAATACAAATGATGGCAATACCGCAAGAAGATTCTTTTCAGATGCAGAAACAGCATCTGAAATAACAGGTGTTGATTTTAACCTCATTTTTAGATTTAAAATAATCCTTGAAGTACTTGTGTGCAATGAAGAAATTTACTCTAGAAAATTTGAAGATTTTGCTAAGGAAACTGCAAAAATATATACAACCAAGTACCCATGGAGAAATATGTCTTCTACAGTTCACAAAATCCTTTATCATGGAGAAGATGTCATTAAATATCAGTTTCACGAAATTCCACAAATGAAGATATATTTAACATATTATTGGCAACGTCAGATCCGTTCATCTCCAGTATTCGAAATCAATGGAAAGTGGAACAGCGGGATTTAGATGAAGAAGTCAAAAAACTACTAAAGAACAGAAATAACACAGAACAGAATATGGAATATTTGCAATCAATCTTTCAACTAAATGAGCAATAATTATAATTCAGTAGATCTAAGACTGACATTGTATAAGTAAAAAATAATAATAAACAGAACCTGACATTGTTACAAAAGCTATTAAAATATATTGCAGCTTTTACTATTAAAAGGTTTTTTTATCCAAATATGTATAAAATGTTTTAATAAATAAGAAATATTCAAAAAATAAATACCTATATTTTCGTATCAAAATTTTGCTAATATTAACAAATTTTACAGCAAAAAAATAATAGATTCTTCTGTAGTAATAGCAAGATTTTAGATAATATTTCTAAAGTTTTTTAAGTTTAAACAAATTTGACAGCAAAAAAGAATTTAGTTTTTCAGTAATAATAGCAAAATTTTCAGTTGATTTTACTATTTATTTTTAATAAATAGATATTGGGAATTATTTATTTTCCTAAGCAACTTTATTATTTTCAACATTTTTATTTTTCGAATTTATTCTATGAGTTAAATTTCAGTTATGTATTTTATAAAGCTTTTTGTAATAGTTATATTCCTTAAATTTTTCAGGAATGACTTTATACACGATTAAAATTTAACTCATAGAATAAATTCGAAAAATAAAAATGTTGAATTTATTTTTAATGTTAAAATTTTTTTTAGTGTTAACATTAAATTTTTTGGAGTGTCCCATTATTACAAAAAATGTTAATGATTATTATTTAAATCCAAATATGACATTTTTAAATAATTAAAAAAAAAAATAAAAAAAACCATATTTCACGCTAAAGTTAAAAAAATCTAAAGTTCCATTTTGCCCTTAAATTCCTCAATAACTACTCAACCGATTTTAATGGAATTGAAAGCGGAGAAAAGTTTAAGAATCTATCTGTCGATTTCACTAAAATATCTCCTTCGGTTCAAAAGTTACAGAATTTTGGCCAATGAAAAACGATTTTCAGCCACTGTTGGACGTAGCCCCATATGATGAATTTCATGTAAAAATCGAGATGCATTGAACCCGACCCCCTCAGATATCGATGAAATTTTGTTCATAGCTAAATTTGATCAATACAAACAAACTCTCATTTTTAGAAATGACTGTTTTGCGATTTTTTGGGCGTGACACAGTGGGAACGTTTTCGAAAAAACGCGAAAATGGTCGAAAAGAGCTCCATTTAAACTACAATAACTCAGAATCGGCTAAACCGATTTCCATGATATTGGTATCATTAAAAAGATATTTTAACAGGCTTTATGACACGTTTAAAAAAAAAAAAAAGAAATACACTGTAAAAAAATTTATAACAAAAAAAAATTTTAACTGACGAAAAAACCAAAAAGATCAAGGGTTTTTTTACAGTGTATTAATTTTTTAGAAAGGTTTATCCTTCATCTATACCATATCAAAAAATAAAAATGGGTTCTTTTTTAGTTTTTTTTATATAATTTTTTAAGTAGTGTCACTTCTAGTAATTGCCCTTATATTTTATAACAAAAAAAAATTTTAGGTAACAAAAAACCAAAAAAGATCAAGGATTTTTTACAGTGTATTACTTTTTTAGAACGGTATTTCCTTCACCTATAACATATCCAAAAAGTAAAATGGGTTCTTTTTTATTTTTTTTTATATAATTTTTTAAGTAGTGTCACTTTTAGTAATTCCGCAAAATTCTGAATAAAAAAATCAATGTATTCTTCATAATAATTTTCTATTTTGTCATAAACATTTATTACTTTACCCATAATAAAGAGAAATATATATAGAACAAAAAAATGGTTGCCCTTTTCATTCCAAAGATTTTTTCAGGTCTATTTTTTCTTCCTCAGGTAGACACCATGTGCCAGAACTAAGGGCTCAAAATATGTACCTGACGAAGGGTTAACAGGTAAAATAAATAAACATTGTCCCAGGAAAATTATGCATATGTTTTAACCGCAAAAAGTTCTTGCTTGCCTTAAAAAATGCTATATAATTGCACCTGATGAATGTACCAAAATTCATAATTATAAACAGTTTCGAGAAGCCAAGATATCCCATTAACGATAAATTAACTCATAAAAGCTTCGCCATAATATCTGATTGCAATACCCATGATAGTATAGCAGTTCATATATATATTTCAAAAATGATACAGTTCGTGAAGGCCAATATAACCAACAATATTAATAAAACCATTAACGTATCAGATGGTGCAGGAGCACAATATAAAAATAAATATAACTTCATTAATTTATGCCATCACAAATCTGATTTTCGGATTGACGCTGAATGGCACTTTTATGCTACCAGTCACGAAAAATCTGCATGTGATGGAATCGGAGGAACATTGAAGAGAGGTGCTCGAAATTATAGTATTGCAAATAAAAATGAAATCCAGACAACGAGGCAACTCTATCACTGGGCATCAGAAACATATAAGACCACCATACAAGTTGCTTACGCAGATGTTGACGAATATAACAACGTTAAAGAAAAGCTATTTTCAAGATATAAAGAAGCTAAAACTATAACAGGAACTCAAGGCTTTCATTCATTCATTCCGATAAATGAAACTTTTGTACATGTGCGCAGATATTCTGACTGTGCCAAATTTGAGCAGCGCAAAATTTCTTACAAATAATTAACTTAAAAAAAATTTAAATAAAATAAAACACAAATTAATAAAAACATGGCAAATAATATAAACAATTGTTGATGGTTTTTTATTTGTAAACATTTAAAAAATGTTAGAATTGTTGAAGTATTTTGTGAATGTGACCAGATATTTTCGCTGTTATTCGAATTATTTCGAAAACTTTCGGTACGTATTACTAGAAGTGACACTACTTAAAAAATTATATAAAAAAAAAATAAAAAAGAACCCATTTTGCTTTTTGGATATGTTATAGGTGAAGGAAATACCGTTCTAAAAAAGTTATACACTGTAAAAAATCCTTGATCTTTTTTGGTTTTTCGTTACCTAAAATTTTTTTTTGTTATAAAATATAAGGGCAATTACTAGAAGTGACACTACTTAAAAAATTATATAAAAAAAACTAAAAAAGAACCCATTTTTATTTTTTGATATGGTATAGATGAAGGATAAACCTTTCTAAAAAATTAATACACTGTAAAAAAACCCTTGATCTTTTTGGTTTTTTCGTCAGTTAAAATTTTTTTTTTTATAAATTTTTTTACAGTGTATTTTTTTTTTTTTTTTTTTTAAACGTGTCATAAAGCCTGTTAAAATATCTTTTTAATGATACCAATATCATGGAAATCGGTTCAGCCGATTCTGAGTTATTGTAGTTATTGTAGTCGACCATTTTCGCGTTTTTTCGAAAACGTTCCCACTGTGTCACGCCCAAAAAATCGCAAAACAGTCATTTCTAAAAATGAGAGTTTGTTTGTATTGATCAAATTTAGCTATGAACAAAATTTCATCGATATCTGAGTTGGTCGGGTTCAAAATTTCAGTTTTATCTCGATTTTTAAATGAAATTCATCATATATTGTTATAGAAGAACAATTTTTTGATAAAAACTCATACATATATTCAAAACTAATAGTCTGATCACAAAAAGGTATGGATTTATTATAGAGATTTATGTACGTTATAAGCTCGTTTAAACTTAGACATATATTTTTAACACATATTAAAAGATCTCTTTTAAATTTAAAATTCTTTAGTCGACAACTGTATCAATTTTATTTCTTTAATTATCTTTTTAATGCTAAAACAGCGTATAAAAAAAATCGGTTATAGTCCAAATTCGCTTACAGTGCAGCTAAAGTAGTAACTGTAAGCGAAAAGTACTGTATTGATTTTGTAAACTTTTTTGCTTCTCTTGTAAAAATCAGATGCAAAATTAATACACAAAAGTGTATTTAAACACATTTTTAATGAATTACTTCCTAGCACTTTATGTCGTTTGAATTGTTTGCCTTTTTTGTTTGTTTAGCTGTTTTTTTTTTTTTTTTTTTTTTTTTTTTAAATAAAAATGTGCGAATTTTTCAAAAATTTCAACGGCAACCCTGATTTTCAGGAATAAAAGACAATCCTTTCTGTAGGAATGGGCCTTACATTATCACAGAACTATAATCTGTGACGTTAGCAACTATCTAATAGACGGGAAATTATCCGGCATTGTATAAGATGCTGAAAAGATTTGCTAAGGGACGAGCTAACGTCGAAGAGCAATGCTTTAAGACCCGAGCAGGTATACCATCAGGCCGAAGAGACTTGTTTATGTTGAGATCAACAAAATAATTCATCGTCCAGACCAATTTTTGTTGCTGCAATTTTTAAAAATGTTGCTTTGAAATTGCATTAGTGTCCAGATTATGAAATAATAGTTTTGCAATTTTTGTATTCTTCTCTTGGCTTTCCTCTTCTTTTTATATTTTGTATATAAATACATATGCACCTATAGCCAACTGCAAGTTAATAAGTATGAGAATAGCAAAACAAAACGCAATTTCAGAGTACATGAAACTGAGTACCCCACCCCAATTTTCTCACCCCGCTCACCATTCACCTCAAGAATTGCAAGTCTGGACGAAGACTAAAGCCTCTAGTACACGAAATGTAAAAAGCCACATGCGCATGTGGTTCTGACGTAATTTTGACGTCAATGCAAAGCCACAATAAGCATTGCGTGTTGTGTGATGAAGCCAAAATTACGTCAGAACCACATGCGCATGTGGCTTTTTACATGCCGTGTACTAGAGGCTTAACCGTTTTAATTTAATATAAACCAAGCCATTTAACGTTTTGTCATTTATTAAACAGTTTACTACTCAACACCAGATGACAGCACAATTCAATTTATTACTTTAAATAGCAACTCTGTCGAAACAGCTGAATGATAATTTATACGTAAACAAAAAATTTACCTTTTTGTAAACATCTACATATAATTAATTTTCTTTTGCTATATTTTTAATAATTGCATGTACAATTCAACAAAAAATAAACGACAAAAGTAATATTTATATAACTCAAAACAATGGCTTGTGAAGTAAAAACTTTTGGCAACATAAAAGATTTTCGCAAGGTGCAAGAGTACTTTGGACTGGGTCATGGTAAGGCACAAAAATCAAACTATATGAACATTTAAAATATTAAAATTTGTTTGAACAGATGATAATTGGTTAAGTGGTATTAATTATGCCATTTCCCCAACCGGCGAGGTGATTGCTTTGGCTCTAGGAGAGAAGTTAGCTTTGTTAAGTTCGTGCTGGGACAACAAGGTGCAAGTTTCTACTTACAGTCTAAGTTGGTGCGGTGAATTAGAAAATCCCAATCAAATTGTAACAGCAGTTATTTGTTTGCCCATGTTTGGTCGAGATGTGACCACAGGCGCGGAATGGACTTGTATAGTATTGGGTCTCAGTTCTGGTATGGTAGTTTTCTATACAGATTCGGGCATTAAAATTTATTCGCAAAGGTATTGCTGTTTCACATTTTCATCAAAATTATTTGCAATAGTTTTTTCCCTACCTACAGTTACCACGAAGCTCCGGTTCTTTTTATTAAAGCTTTTACACCACCAAGACATTCCGAGGCAGAAGCTTTTATTTACATTATTTACGATGAATGTGTTTGTACACTTAAAGGTTCCGATTTGATACCTCATATAAATAGTCTACGCAACAATCTTAATCGCACAATGGGACGTAGTCTAACTGCTTCCTTTAGCTCAAATTCTTTAGGAGAAATAGCCGATGTTTTAATGTATCAGAAATTTATTTTCCCAACACGTGATCGTGATACTGTCGTTAATGATGCTGTAATTGATTCCACTCAAGTTCCCTGCGTATTTGATCACTTTGTAGACCAATGTGTAGCAAATGGATACTATACTCGTGTGTCGTCAACAACAATGCAATGCTCTACGGTTCTAGGAGTAGGAGCAGAACCTTTTTTGGCTTTTTATCTCGCCGAAGAAGGTTATAAAGCAATTTCATTGAGTGAAGTAGCTAAAGATGTTATTGGTATGGCTTATCGCAATATTTTGGGCAATTTATTTGGACGAGCTACTCCACCAGCACCAACACCCTCACCAGAAGAACAACCTAATGTATCACCTGGTAAAGAATTAAAAATGCGTTCCAAATGCCATTTTTTCGACGGAAAACGTGACGGCCATACTATAGCCATAGCACCTTCAGGACTTCTAGCTGTTGTTGTGGATAATTTGGACAGAGTAATGTTGGTAGATACCCAAAAGTCTATAATATTAAGAGTATGGAAGGGTTATCATGAAGCGCAATGTGCTTTTGTTCCCGTTAAAGAGAAAACTTTAAAAGGAGTTCAAAGTTCGCGTAGAAAAGCTTTATTTTTAGTCATCTATGCACCACGTTTGGGTTGTTTGGAAATATGGCCTTTGCAATATGGTCCTAAGGTAGCTGCTTTTACAGTAACCAAAAGTGGACAGTTGGCTTATAATACACATGGATTATTAGGTAAGTTGTAACCATTTTAGAAAATATACTGTTGGGTAATTCACAAAGTATTCTCTTGTTTCATATTGGTTGAATTTGCTTTAGTTTTATGAATGTCATATTCATATGACACCGAACACTATGAATCGCCTATATATTTTTAGTTTTTATCATGGTAGAATAAATACTTATTATACTATGGTTTTTATTCTTATTTGAATTTATTAAAAACAAAAACAAACAAAATTGGAATTTTCATCAAGGATTTTTTTTATTAATAACTTCCACCAAAGTTTAAAATTAACATAAATTTATTTGCTAGATTTGTATTTGTATCTTAATTTCACTTATAATATTCAACTTCTCTTTAAGGCCTCTCTCCAGATAGTAAAGTTCGTGCTACTATTAATGCTTGTCTTTTCCTTGATCCTAGTGACGCTAGTGTTAAAGAAATACAAATACCGTTTCACTATGCTTTAAGCACATCTAATTCAGCAACTTCGAAAGATATACATCTTCTACGACGCCTTAAAAATCTTTTGCGGTCTACCGAATCAACAAAATTAAATATCGAAGAAATTACCTCAATGGCGGTTGATTTTCAAACAATCGAAGTAAAACAACAATGTTTAGAAATGTTATTGAAAAGCAAACAACTGCAAGCTCACGTGTTCCAGTCAATAATAAATGCCTTTGATATAACACTAAAACAACAAATTGACAATCCTATTGAGTATAATGTAAAAAATGTAGAGGAATATCGACAATTTCATGTTGTAGTACAAAACTATAAACGTTTATGCATGTTTTATATGGATATGAAAGTGCCGCAGAGGAAAGAGCATGTAGATCCATTAGAAATAAGCGACAGCGATTTGGTGATAATACAGCAATTAGTTTTACTACTCTGTGATTCATTTGCTTTAAAGCAATTGTCACCTGAAATTTGTAATGATTCGGTAACAAAAGGGGTATCGTTTGGAGCAGAACTAGATGATGTTGGTGATTTTGTGGATTTTCTTAATCTATTTCAAGTGGATCAAGACGGTCATATACCATTGTCAGCCGAAAAGACACAATACTATGGTGAAGTAAGTGGAAAATTGTTTAATCGTTTCTTCAAGCATGGCTTATGTTTCAAACAATTCAAATCAGCTGCCGAAAAATCATTAATACCCTGTAGAGATCTATTGGTTTTAGCTTTATATTATTGGTTGGAGAAACCTTTTATCTACAAAAATTGGTAAGCAATTCTTTAAACTTGTAAAGCACAATAAGATTTTTTTTTTTACCTTTAAGTGATGAAATTGTAGATGATATGTCTCGCTTAGCGGCTATGATTGAAACCATCTGTGATTTGGCAGGTGATGTGGTCAACAATTATGCTTACAATTCTATATCTCCTTGGTGGCAATATGTTCGAGAATTATTGTTAGAAAGTCACAAATCTCTGGGCTTATTGGTAGCTATAGTTTGTAAAACCGTGGCCTCAAACCTAAGGAAAAATTTTAAGGAGGTACTTCAATTTACTTAGATTTTATATATTTTACTGTAATTAATTAATATTCCACGACACACTTTTGTCTTTACTTGATCAATCAAACTCTTTTTAAAATTAAATAAAATTTTGTCAATTTAAACTGCTTGTACATATTTGCTTTTAAGGGTTCTTGCGATGAAGGATCACAATCTGAAGAAAATGACTGTTGGGAACGTATATCACACGATGAAGCACAATGGGGTCTATTAATCGGAAAATTGGAAGACATAGCCATACTGGGTGCTATATTGGAGTAAGTTTATTTATAACTCAAATATTTTATTAGAATGACATCTATATGATTCATTAATTAATGTATAATTACTTGATATTACGATTCCAATAACGTTTTAATGTCAAGTCAAATATTAAAAATTTTTATTTGTTTGATGAGAAGAGGGTTAGGCAAATTCATACAGGTGATCACATCATGAGTGAGAGTTATACTAGCTATCCCTTTTTTGAAAAATAATGTGTGCTTTGTTTTTGTTAAAAGTTAGGATGAATGTCAAAATTATTTGTTGAAAATATAAAAAAAGGGATTTGTTTATAAAATATACACAATTGCACAATTTAGAAGGTTAATATTTTTTCTGTTTTTTATTGTGGACTTATGAAGTTGTGAAGATTTTTTAAGTATTTAAGTTTTTATTGAATTTTAAATTGTAACTGATTTTTTAACAAAATGTAAACAAATTTTGACATTCAGCATATGGGAAAATCCCAGAAACAGTCCACCAACCAAAAAATTTTCAAATTAATCCAAATAAATTTTTTTTTAATGGAATATTAGACAAAAATATGTATTTCTATGATCATTTTATGAACTAAACATTATTTTAGGTGTTCATAAAATTACTTCAGTGGTATACAGATGGTCCAATTGAAAGCCATATTTTTATTCACTCAATTCTTTTCAATTTTGGTATAAAACTTTTTTGTTTACTATTTTGAAATTTGGTATGAAATGTCAGGTACAATTATTGTAGCGCGCGTCATGAAAAATAAGGTTTTTTTGTATTGTGAGTAGAATTAATTTTTTTTCGAGTCGTTTTTAATTTTACTTCAAGTTTATTACCTGCCTTAAAGCAAAAAAAAATTAAAATTCTACAATAGAAAAAAATAAATGTCCATATTCACTATGTAGCGGGCGTCGCGACTTGAGTTCTCCAAAAATTGCATTAAACCCCTTTTAAATTGTTATTATGTACATAGCTTGTATTTTGTTTTCTTATATCTTTGCTTATTAACTATCACTTTTCTTCATCTATACCAATGAGCAAAGCAACAACAACTTTCAAATACTTCGTTGGTACCAAGGCGAATTCACTACCCTACTGAATTCGCCTTGGATGGTACAGATTGACTACCTGTATCTTAAACGATCAATTTGATGTGATTTGATCAATTTATAAATTACATGAGATAATCGGTGTTTGGCAAATTACAATATAAAAAAGCTGGTAAAAAAATAAAGACGTGTGCAGAGTTTTGGACAATTAAATACAGGGTACGTTCGTAAATGCAGTTGTTGCGCATTACTTGCGCATCAGTTAAGTTTAATGTTCGTAAAAGCATCACATGTAACAAACTTGGCATCACTCTCATGGGTCAAAAGTTTTTTATGCAGTGATGCCGCAGCTCTGCAGCAAATTTTTGCAATTATTGCATCAGTTCTTTTTCTGATGCAATAAATTTTGATATAAAAGAAATCGTTTTATTTTTCTTTTTTGATGCTTTTTCTTGTAATTTTTAAAAAAAAACTGTCCCATTTTGTTCAATATAGTTAATAAAATTTGTCATCACTATTGTTGACAACATTTTTATTATTATATTAAGTTCGTTTATGAAACTTTTGAAATTTAGCTCGTGCTTAAAAATTCAAACTTTGCACAGCTTTTGTCCAGTAAAAAAGCATCAGCATCACAACTGCAACTGGTGATCACGCATCAGCGGCAAAATTTTGCATCACTGCAGCAGTGATGCACAGTTTTTATGCATTTACGAACGTACCCACACTGTTTCACAAAAAAGAATCGCTAGTGCTGTAAACGAAGAAAAAATTTTGTTTCGTTTCCTCTTTTTTTTCATATGAAAATATTTGTTTTAATTTTTTCACTGAGCGCGAATCAAAATTATTATGCAAATCAGAAAAAACTTTCCTAATGCTTCTGCAATAATATTTGGTACGTTTCAGTTCTATAGGACTAAAAATCACAATGTTAAATTTCGTAAACATCGGTTGATAATTTACCATAGGCACCATATAAAGCCTGCTCTCGGAAAACAGTTTAGTATGCCTAAAACCGTTGTCTATAACACTAGATTACTAAAATTTGGTACGTCACAGTCGTATAGGACTAAAAAACACATTAGCGGTTTTCACCCTTGATATCTCAAATTAAAAGGCTGGCTTTAGCCATCTCAGTATTGTCCTGACGAGTTGTTTGATGTCAAAACGGAGTCACTGTTGACTCTCTTGCAGGACGCTTATTTTTTTGCGTGCTACCACGTTAACCAACCAACCAACCTGCTCTGAAGAATAAAATCCTATTAAATACCGCAGAGTTGTACACTTAATACAAAGGGTGAAAACCGCTACTGTTAAATTTTGGGTAGCGCGGTCCATTATTTATCATAGGTGCCAAATAAAGCCTACTATCGGAAAAAAGTTTAGTAAGACTAAAACCGTAACATATACAGCCACAGCAATAAAATTTGATACGTTACAGTTTTAAAGGACTGAAAAGACATTGTTTAACTTCGTGACGATCGGTCCATTATTTACCATAGGCCCCATACAAAGTAGGGATGTAACGACACGCCTTTTTGCCGATACGATACCGATATTCATAAAGAAATATCGGCAATATCGATACCGATACGCATATTGAATTGGAATTCAAGTTGAAAATAACAAAACTCAAGTAGAGTAATGTTTTTATAATGCAAATTAGCGTAAGATATAATTACACGGTGCTACAAAATTTCTTTTTATGCAAGCACTTTCAAAGTGACCTAGTGTATGTTATAGGTCTAGATGAGTGTATTATAAAACCGGTTTTAAAAGTTTCAATATACCTCCAAATTCCCTAGTTATGGACCAAAGAAATTTTTTTGAGGCTGCTACTTTTAAACATTTATAACTTTTTTATTTATTAACCGATTTTTGAAATTCAAACGGTTTTGTAAAGCAAAATACTTGTTATTTTTAAATATATATACTTTTTATACAATATTTCTACGAGACTTTTTTCCGAATTTAGTTTAAAGACAACAAATATATTAAAGACAGTATTTTTCTGAGTAAAATGAGACATCATTCGTTAAAATCGGTTGAGAAATGAGGAAGTTATAATACTTTTTGCGAACAAAAGAGTGGAAACCTGTTTCGATTATATTAGCATGATTTAATAAAATAACCTTTAATCTAATAAAACTTAACGAATTCTATATTTGTATCACCAACTTATACATGAGCATTTTGAACAAACATATTGGGGTTCATTCCAAGCACTCCTTACGTACGAACAATCAAAATATAGATTATAAGCTTCTACCACAGATTTATTTTTTACCAATTCGATGCGATGTTTTTTGTCAACAAATAAGCCACAAATGTAACAAAAAAGATTACGCTTATTACACATTGTAAAGGTGGGCAAACTTCGTATTGGATTGTAATAAAATATTAAAAATACACTTCACTTAAGCACAATATTATTGTAAAAAAAACCTTAATTTAAAAAAACAATTTTTTTCTAATTCGACTTTAAAAACATTAACTAAAAAACAGAAGTTTTGCAATTATCAAAAAATAACAGTATTTTTAAAAAGTACTTTCAATAATGTTTATTTTAGTGATGGGACCGTGAGGGGATATTGACTCACACTCACTCATACAAGAGAAAAATTTTCTAATCACGCACTGATATCGTGGCTCATTTTAGTTCTATACACATTCACAATCTCGTGATTAAACTCAAAATATCGCGTGATTCACGTGAATAACGTTTAAACACTCTGCGTCAGTGTTTTTCAACTGAATCACGCAAAATCGGCTCACGTACTCATCTCTGGTTCAACGATCTTTTTTTATTGCTTTCTTAAGGCCCAACCATAATGTGCTTAAGTTGGCTTCAGCAAATGTGCGAATACATGTAAATCATATGAGGCAAACCATATTGAACTTAAGGAGACGTTTTGTTAAGTTTTATGAAATTGTCATTTGCTTAAGCAAAGTGCGAAACTGATCGCACATTCCGTACGGAATCAAATGTTTTTTTATTTTGTTTTTTTAAATACATTTGAGAGACTTTTTGTAAATTTTTGACAGTAGGTTAAGCAAGGCTATGCATATTATGGTTGGGCCTTTACACTTTCATGCTCTTTCTCTCATACTCTCTATACTTTAGTGAACTCCTACACCCAGCATACTGCACTCATATAAAAAAGAACAAAAATTGAGCTATTTACAAGTACAATTGACTTGATTCTCTTAAATTTCGTTTGTCATTAGCAAAAATTCAAATTCTTATTATTTTAGTTTTTTGTAAGCGATTTGTATTGTATTAACAAAAGAAAAAAAATAGTATTTTTTAAGGAATTTTAATTGTTTTGTTGTTATAATAGCTCCTCATAAAAAGTACTATAACTTCCTCATTTCTCAACTGATTTCAACAAATTACGTCTCATTTTACTCAGAAAAATACTGTCTTTAATATATTTGTTGTCATTAAACTTAATTCGGAAAAAAGTCTCGTAGAAATTTTAAAAGTTTAAAAAAAATTAAAAATTTTCCATATAATTGAAAAAATCTATTCATATTTGTGGTAATATTGTATAAAAAGTATATATATTTAAAAATAACAATTATTTTGCTTTCCAACACCGTTTGAATTTCAAAAATTGGTTAATAAATAAAAAAGTTATAAATGTTTAAAAGTAGCAGCCTCAAAAAAATTTCTTTGGTCCATAACTCGGGAATTTGGAGGTATATTGAAACTTTTAAGCCCGGATTCGTAACATGCTCACCAACACCTTTAACGCACACTAGGTCATTTCAGAAGTGCTTTTCGAGTGTAGCACAGTGTTATTTTTAATTTATAATAATAAGATATTTTACGGAAATAATATATTTCACAAATCTGTTTAAACCAGAACTGCAGGGGGAAATAGTCTCACAGATGCGACAGTACTCATTTGAAAACTTAAATCTTCCTGTGGCATTTTCATCAAATTTGGGTAAAACATGCCATTGCGCCCGTAAACAAGAGGTTCTGCGACTCTAGAAATGTTACGAGGTCTAAGGTATCTGTCAATTCTTCTTAAGTGAAAATTAATGAAAAAACAGACAAATCTTAAAACGTGCAAAACCCTACAAGATTTAGCAATGAAAAACATTTCATGACTATGCACAGTAGGAGATTTCAGCACAAACCCTATAATTTTGTTTTTTTCTTTTCTTAAATCAAAAAAAAAAAAAAATATCTACTTGGGTGAAGTGGCCGAAGGCCGCTTTATTAACGTTTTAAATTTTGTGATTTTCTCGATGTTTTCTATAATACCTGTTACTACATATGTAGTATTTCATAAATTTTTTTATTTTCATGTCCTTTCCACACATTGAAAATTTTTAAATTTGCAATAAGAGGAATCAGTAAAAAGGGAATTAAAAAACTTGGCCTACCTTGGTTGTGAAACTCATAGCACTTGGAATTCTTTATACTATTCTGTGTTAAAGCCTTTCAATATCTAAAAACTTCTAAAGAAATTGCGCAGCTTTCCAAACATTGTCCGCTTTATAATAAAATTTGGTTTGTTTTTATTCGACCGTTTCTTCATAGAATCTCAAAGAAATAAATGTTCAAGCTTGAGGTCCGTTTTATTATTATATTCACTCTTATCATGAATAATATTGCCCTCGTAATTTTTTCCCTTTTCACACATTTGCGGTCATGGAAAACTCCCATAAAAAAATTAATTCATAGGAGAATAATAACGTGAAAAAAATGTTCGCGGGAAAATTTCCCCTTAATTTGTTCACTTTTCCCTTTGAATTTCTCACTTTATTTTTGCTGGGGAACAAAACATTAATGTAAGTAATTCTTCTCATAATTCGAATATTAAAGTTTAAAAAATTGTACAGCAAAATGCAAAAAAAACAGGTCGATTGCCTGATGAGTTATGAAGCATTTAAAGGGCGTGGTGGCAGAATTTCAGAAATTATTTTACTACATAAAAAGCCAATAAGCTAATGTTGCAATCAAACTATCGCTCCAATACAATTTATTTTATTTTGTTTTTATTCTTTTCTTTAAAATATACATATATTTTTGAAAAAAAAAAATTTTTTTTTTTTTTTGTATTTTAATATTTCTTCTTTTTTGCATTCACTGAGAACTCAGCGTGAAAAATTGTTCACGGGAGTTTCACGATAGCATTTTTCCCTTCGGAGGAATAAAAATTTCATGGGAACAAAATTTCCACTTGTTTTTCACGATAAGGGTTTATTTTTAAGCAAATTTTATTTACCAGAAATTTTATATGAAGGAAGGATGCGGTAAAAATGATCAAAAATAATGTGGTTGACTTTAAAGAGTAAAGTTTTCAAAGACTGAAAAAAATGTAATTTATATGACAATTTGTATGGCTGGCTTCCTTTCTTATAATATAATATAAAAAATATAATATAATATAATATAAAAATATGCTAACTTTCAAGGCGAATTCATGTATACGGTGGTGTCGATACTACGACAAGTAACAACACCAAAAACACATCAATGTATTTTTTTGTTGCTTTCGTTGATCGATATGTCAAAAACACAAGCAACTTTTGACATTTCCCTTTCTAAGTAAAAAAAAAAGTTGCACAGCTGTGCCTTCAACGCCACCTGATAAATGAATTCGACTTGCTAACTTTCCTGCACTTATACAGTCAAAGTAGGCTGTACATTGTGATCTAAATTTTAAGTGTTGGCCCTAATATTAAATCAATATACTACATACATCTGTACTATGGTGCTTGTTCAAAAAAAATTTTAAACTATCGACCGATATATCGCAAAAACTGAAGTATCGCCGATTTGTCGGTATCAGCATTCGTTACTTCTCTAATAAGAAGCCTACTCTCGGAAAACAGTTTAGTACGACTAAAACCGCAACGAATAATATGTTTTAGCAGAATTCGGTCTTTCGTAGTATTATAAGGCTTCAAATCACAGTAGAAAATGTCGTAAAAATCGGGCCAAAATTTACCATATTCCCTAAATAATGCCCACTCTGGGAAATTATTTAAATAGTAGATATTGTGATAAAATGTAATCTAATTTAGGTCAAGTGGCCAGAAATAATACCATAAAATTTTGTAATATTCGGTCCATAATTTGCCTTAGGTTTCAAATTAAGCAGCCTTCTGAAAACCACTTAAAAAGTATACAAAGCTATAACAAATTTCACTTCTATATCGAAATTTGTTTTAATTAAGGTCTTTTAATACCAGAAAACACTGCAGAATTTTGTGATGATTGGTCCATAAATTACCATTGGTACAATATAAATTTCCCTCTCGAAAATAATTTCAGTACGGCTAAAACTGTTACGAATCGTGATATTTAACTAAAATTTGTTAAAATTAAGTTTTATATGATGTTAGATCTTGTTTTCGAGATATACCGTTATTTCGAAAATGAAGGAGGTTGCAAAACATATATTCGCGTAACTCAAAAACGGTTTAGTTTATTGAACAAACTAAAAAAAACCGGAATTCAGCAATAAAATTTCCTTTAAGTAAGGTTAAACTATTTTCTAATATGCGCAGTCGTTTTAAAAACATAGTTTTTGTTTTAGCAAAAATAGAGTAAGGAAAACGTTTATAAATTACACATTATTAAAATAACCGGCTTATTATACCAAAACAACCGCTTTATTCGATATTCGAAAAATGAGAAATTTAAAATAACCGTCTTGGGCAAAACTAAAATAGTTCGATCTCCCTAATTATTATACTCAAGGCGAATTTACTAGAAGGTGCGGTCAACTCTACAACAACACTGCTTTTGTGGTCCGATTGTCAATAATATTGCTGGTAAAAGAAATGTTTGTTTACATAAAAAACTAGTTTGTATACAAACTTTGACAAATCGACCACCGAAAAAAATAACCATATGTTGACTTGACCGCACATTCTAGTGAATTCGCCTTGTATTATACTGTGAGGTCAGGTTTTATGAAGAGCGGCCAGTTTTTTTCTTACTTAGATAGAGGAACGTCAAAAGTTGCTTGTGTTTTTGACATATCGACCAACGAAAACAAGGCGAATTAATTTTTCAGGTGTCGTTGAAAGCACAGTTGTGCTACTTTTTTTTCTTACTTAGGGTGTGTGTGAAACGGTAGCAAAGTTCTATGGTGAATTAAAATTGTCAAAAATTTCTACGCTAATGTCAAAATTTGTACTAGCCCCCAGGGCTAGTGAAATTTTATTCACCTTAACAGTGCCAAAATTTTACCGACGTGAGTACTTTGCTACCGTTTCACACACACCCTTAGATAGAGAAATGTCAAAAGTTGCTTGTGTTTTTGACATATCGACCAACGAAAACAAGGCGAATTAATTTTTCAGGTGTCGTTGAAAGCACAGTTGTGCTACTTTTTTTTCTTACTTAGGGTGTGTGTGAAACGGTAGCAAAGTTCTATGGTGAATTAAAATTGTCAAAAATTTCTACGCTAATGTCAAAATTTGTACTAGCCCCCAGGGCTAGTGAAATTTTATTCACCTTAACAGTGCCAAAATTTTACCGACGTGAGTACTTTGCTACCGTTTCACACACACCCTTAGATAGAGAAATGTCAAAAGTTGCTTGTGTTTTTGACATATCGATCAACGAAAGCAACAGAAAATACATTGTTGTGTTTTGGTGTTGTACTTGTTATAGTATCGCCACCACCGTTAACATGAATTCGCCTTGGAAGATTGGCTTATAATTTATAGATCCCATATAAAGCCCACTCTTGAACTATTCAAACTGTCCTGTCGAATGAGAATATTAAAGATTCGGTACACCCGAATATAGCGCTCTCACTTCTTTTATATTTTATTTCCAATTTAAATTGTAAAAGAAAATAAAATACTAATTTATGCAATTTTATACCATGCTAATTATTTTGTTCTGTCAAATTAAATTAAGTCGTTTTTCTTTGTATTTTTGTGTAATATTTTAAAGCATTTTTTTTGCATATTTTTTTCTAGCATTTTCTTTTTAATAATTTTTGTCAACACTGATTTCAAACCATAACCCTGTAGTACTTAATTTAAGTTTTGTTTTTTTCTGGTTTCGAGTAGAATCAAATATTTGCATAACGTCCTGATAACATACAGTTAAATTAATTTCCACGGTTTTAAAAAGCATAATACAATTTATCCAGTAAATTATTTTATTTTTTTTACATCATACCAAAATAAAAATGTAAGACTTACATATCTATATATGTATGTATGTATGTATATCTACTTCAACAAAATATTAGACAATGTTAAATTCCTCACCCATTCTTTTCAGATATCCCATAACCAGTTTGGAGCCTGTTATGCCTGAAATTCCATACGAAATACCCGATTGTAGTTTAAAATTTATTGTTAGTGGGGGAAAGGGTATTGTAACCGATCTTACCGCCAAATGGCTAATAAACACGAGAATACATCCTGGAAAAATCATTGAAATCGAAACAGCCGAAATTGTGCAAGAAGATTCTAAAAACTCTAAAGGCCAAACAGCCAACACAAAAGATTTAAATGAAAATCAAGAAAAAGAAAACAGCAAAACTCAACTTGTACAGCAAGATGACCCGGTTCTTATAAAATTGGCATTGCTGAGAAAACATTTTCCATTTAGTTTGGAATCTGGAGTACTATTAAGTCTTATGACATGGCATTACATGATTTTTTGGAGTAAAAATTTAACATATTTAGAACATTTTAGAGCAGCGCTCAGTTGTTTGAAGCAATTCAAAGTACCAGACCACGCATTGAAGCATGGCATTTGCTGCATGTTGTGGCAGGCAACCTTGAAATATCCTTTGCATTCAACAGCCAAATTAATTCATAAAGTTGGTCGTTTACCGAAAGATAAAATGTGCCAACAAGATATTGACATGTCGGCCTCCTGTGTGCCGGAGTTTTTGGAATTATGTTTAGAATTTCTACAGCATTTCGAAGAGTCTTTGAATCATGACAAATTAGAATTGCAATTTGAAATAAATTTGGCTGATGGTCCATTGCCACTTCAATTTCTAGCTTTACAACAGCATCATGCAATTAAAGAACAACTGAAACTACACTATGAATTAATGGCTGTCTTACATTTTATATCGTTTTTTCAACTAAGAATATCAAAACCTTTAACCACAGTATTCGACGCCATGAGTTTTAAAGCCTTTTTCGGCGATATTAACCATGAATTGACATTTGTTTTGCCTCCTCCAGATCAAGTGCTGCAACAGCAGCGTTCTGATTTTCTTTGTAAAGTTATAACTGCCTCGATGGATTTAATCAGAGAAGATTTGGAACAGCTGTTTGTTCAAGAACACTTAGAATATATAGAGCATATTCTAAAGTTAGCAGACAGCTGGTCATTGGATAAAAAACCTTTAAGGAGAAGACAGGTTTGTTAAATTTCTGCATATAATTTTAAAAAATATTTATCAAGCCTCTATTTATATTACAGATTGTTGATTTATATGCCCATGGTTACGACACAAACGCCGAAGACTTGTTAAAAAATGTAACAGAAGATGAATTTATTGGGCGTATGTTATTGGAAATAGCTGGCAGACGTATAAATCTTTACACAGCTAATTCACAAAGCGCCTTTTTGAAAGTAGCTTCTGTAGGCCATCAACTGCTTAGCTATTTGGATAATCTTGTAAGTGTAGCAGAAATTTATTATCCCTCAAATATCAAATAATTTTCAAGTAATAAGCTATAAAGTTAATTAAAAATAAACTATATACACTCAGTTGATCCAAAAAAATTCACTTCGAATTTATGTATTATTTTTTCTACAATAGCGCGAAACTTCAAATATGTCTTCATCTCTCTTAATTACTGCCTCCGAACCTCATGAAATCGATCTTATTGCCTTGACTAATTTAGTTACCAACACAATATCATTTTTGTCAAAGAAAGAATCAGCCAATATTCACATCGCTGCCCAAATGTTTGATGCTTGCAGTCTATTACAGGATTAATTTAAAAAAAAAAAAAACTAAGAAAAAATGGAACATTGTATAATATTATTATAACATTATAATGACATGTTGAACTTAGCACCACCATTTATTATGACCTCTTTTACATAAATATTTAGTAATTATTATCTAATAAGCATTATATTTTTTATTTATAAATTATTATAAACATAGAGAAATACATACATACTATTTAAATATTTATCATAAATCTGGTCTTTCAAAACTGCTTTTTAAATAAAATAAAAATGTATTTTCAGGAACAATATTTAAAAACATAATATTATGATATTCAAGTTTAAGCTGCTCAGCAAAGATGGTAAATGTTATCTCTTGACCATAAACTAAGCTACTTTAGCACCGTTAAGACTATAAAAATATAGGCATTCATTTTATAGGCTAAAGAACTAAAGATGATTTTTAATACCAAATTATATTCTCACTAGCAAACTCATCTTGTATTGGTGAAATAAAGGAACGATTCGACCATTTTCAATGGTGTGATAAACACATGTAGGCAGAATATTTAATTAAAATTTCTTAGATACTCTTACGTATATTTAAACTTGTTTGGAACTGTATTTTGGGAGGATTTATCATAAAGATTGCAATTTCCCTATTTTATAACTGGCTTTTTATAATATGGCGCCGAAACATTGTTGGTTAACCAAATCATTAAACGTAAACTGCAAAGTTGCACAAACAGATGCCTGTGCAATATCTTAAAAATATGGTGTCCAAGAATGATATCAAACGAACAACTATTACAAATCTCTGAGCAGTAAGACATCAATACGCAAATCAGAAGATGGAAATACAACCAAAAACTACACACAGATATGTAAAAAGTGACGTGTAAAAAAGGCCCAAATTAGTTGCGAGGGCAGCTTTCGACGAAAGAGACAAAAAGTGTTTTTTGGTAGTGAAGGGGCAATGTGTAAAAACAGGCCGCTACAATCAACACAAAATGCGTGATCAAGACAAAAATAAAACAAGTTAGAGTGCTATATTCGGCTGTGCCGAATCTTTGATACCCTCCACCGACAGAAGTGGGCTGGCTCTATATTGTAAATACGTATGTATTATTAACTACGCTTCGGTTGCGGTTTAGACCTTTATTAAATAATTGACCGACAATAAGAAAGTTTTATGCGTTTCTTGTTTGAACTTTGAACTGGCTTGAGTAAAATATCATGATTCGTAACAGTTTTAGCCGCACTAAAATGATTTTTAGGAGGGTAATTTGTATTGGACCTATGGTAAATTATGGACCAATCATCCCAAAATTCTGAAGACTGATTTCTGGTATTACAAAAAATAAATTTGAATTAATTTCAATACAGCTGTGTAATTAGTTTTATAGTTAACAGTGAATTTCACAAAATTGCATGATATTTTTTA
This sequence comes from Pollenia amentaria, assembly GCA_943735925.1. Taxonomy (NCBI): domain Eukaryota; kingdom Metazoa; phylum Arthropoda; class Insecta; order Diptera; family Polleniidae; genus Pollenia; species Pollenia amentaria. Next base: position 126,234,446 of record OX031007.1, read on the forward strand.
CGGCCATATGAATCTAAGTTGGAAGAAATTTTACCGCAATATCTATATCTGTTATGGTTTTAGGCGAATTTAATTATTTCCCAAAGTGGGCTTTATTTGGTTTTTGGCGCATTAAACTGTTTTCCGAGAGTAGGGTTTATATGGGGCCCAGGGTCAACTATATAAATTTAACTGTGTGATTTCTTGTCCTATAAAACTGCGACGTAACGAATTTCATTATGATAGCATTATTTATTGCGGTTTTAGGCGTACTAAACGGTTGTCAGGGAGAAGGGTGCATATGGGGCCTAGTGTAAATTATGGACCGATCTTCAATAAATTGTACAGTGTGATTTCAGGTCCTATAAAACTGTGATGTACCAAATTTTAGTATTATAGCGTTATTGATTACGGTTTTAGGCGTACTTAACTGTTTTCCGGGAGTAGGGCTTATATAGGGTCTAGGGTTAATTATGGACCGATCTTCACGAAATTTAGCCGTGTGATTTCTAGTCCTGCAAAACTTTACCGCACCGAATTTAATTACGATAGCATTATTTGTTACGGTTTAAGCCGTACTAAACTGTTTTCCGGGCGTAGCACAGTGGTCGAAATCATTGATCTGACGGCATTTAAGTCAAATTTTAAAACTTTAAAATCGATAAATGTTTTACATTTTATCGATAACCGATACTCCACTGAGCAAATTTACGTTTTTACATTTGTCTTGCTTTCAATATTCGCACAGCTGTTAGCTGTCAAATATAACATAAGTTGCAGCAAGTGCATTGAAAGAATTTGGCGCCAAATTACTCAGTGCGTGTTTTTGACAATATAAATCATTTGATTAATTTGATTAATAATTTTATAAACTAAGGTTTTTATTTAAAGTAGAAGGTATGCATTAACTAAAAAAAATATGTTTGTGATCTGTGATTATCTAGTTTAATAGAAATACGTTGTAGAAGTTAACATTGGTGATAGCAGATTTGAAGTGTTATATACTATAGTTTGGTGCAGTGCATCTTTTGGGATTCGATCGGATTCGGTCCAAATATGGTTTTATTAATTTGGTTATATTTTGTTGTGAAACGTCCAAAATGATCTACCCGTTCTTGCCCGTTTATTGGTTAATTAATTTTTTAGGCATAATGAATGTTTCCAAACGCACACTTGTTTTGATTTGGCACAATTAAAACGTCCCTACTAACAAATTTTCAGTTGTGGAGGCCCACGTATTTAATAATATAATAGACCAATCGCACTATAATGAGGAGCAGTGCCGAGAAATAAAAAAAAATTGAGGAGCTTCATAAGCAAAGTAGTGGAAAAGTGGAAGAACTGCAACAGAACGTTATCGAATTTTGAAAAACGTAATAAAGATTGGTTGGACAGTGAAATTTTATTAGTTGGGCCGATAACTAGCAACAATTTTGGAAGGGCTGTAAAAGAGTTCACTGCTTGTTCATCTTAAGCACAAGTCAACAAAGTTTCACTGCTTGTAGAAAAAACTACATGCGATGAACTTGTTGTAGCGACGCGTGTAAGTTTACGCAACGCAGGAAAAAGAAACGCATCAGAAGTTGTATCCATGCTACATTCTGATTCCGAGGTTGCAGCAAAAATTAAAAAAACTATTGCTTCAGAAGCCAAAAATGCTATTGCATACAGTCCTGGTGAAGCTTTGGCTCTTTACGTGGATGGGGATTTTACAAAGCACTCGTACAAATTGACCCAAGCTGGTGCAAAAGTAAGAAATGCAAACATATAAATTACCGATACGTCTGTTGAAGTGTCTATACAGAGCTTGGTTGATCATACAGCAACATGAATCGTCGAATCACAGAAGGATACAGTGATATACAAATGGGGATGTGATGGCAGTAGCGGACATTCAACTAACCGCCAAAGCTTTTCTGACCCTGAATCGAACAAGATCGATGAAAACTTATTATTGCATTGTGGCACTGCAAGTGAAAATGAGAAGTGTCATATTGACACTTCTCATTTTCAAAAGAAACTTCTGAGTTGGTTAGTGCTGAAGTTGATAAAGTGAAACAGCAAATAACTGAAATTATTCCAACACAATTTGAGTCTTTTCAAATTAATCATCAATTTTACATGACAATGATCGATGGCAAAGTTTTTAGTGTAATTTCAGAATCCTCGTCACAAACACGTGGAATTTGTGGAGCCACACCAGAAACTATGAATGACTTGAATGCCATTAATAATCTGCCGGTAAAAAGAAATATGTATGAGTATGGCTTGTCAACACTACACGCTTGGATAAGGTGTTTTGAGTGCATTTTACATATTGCGTACAGAATCCCAATAAAAATCTGTTGTACAGCAAACTAAATTAGATATACAAGAAAAGTTAAGAAATGAAATGTCTTTATTAGTTGATATTCCTAAGGCCGGAGCGGGAAATACTAATAACGGAAATACGGCTAAAAGATTTTTTCAACAACTAAAATTGGCTGCACTTTTAACTGGAGTCAGTGAGGACTTAATCAGTAGATTAAGCATTATTTTACGCACTATGGCCTGCGGGTACAAAATTAAAACACATGCGTTCAAAACATTTTGCTTGCAAAAATCGGAAATATTTGTAAACAAATATTCATGGTTCTATATGCCATCTTCTGTACACAAAATATTAATTCACGGTGCTGAAATCATAAATAATGTCTCTATTCCAATTGGCATGATGTCAGAAGAAGCACAGGAATCGCGAAATAAGGATTTGAGAAATTTAAGAGAGCATCATACACGAAAAAATTCAAGAAAAAACACAATGGAGGACTTAATGCACTCACTTCTTTTCTCATCTGATCCTCTCATATCCACGCTCTGCAAACGACCTTCTAGCAACTCCCGGAACAACATCGAAATTGGAAGAGATGTACAAAATTGGCTTTCAGAGCCAATTGTTAAAGACACTGTTGGTTCTGATACTTCTGATTAAAAACAAATATATTTTATATTCTTAAAAGAAATTTGTATTAATTATATTAACTACACTCAAAATAATATGTCTGTAATTTAACAGAAATATTTCTAATTTTTTGGCTAGGTTTCAGCAACTTTAACAACAGAAGTGGTGGAATTTAACAAATTTTGTTATAGGCTGGAAATAAATATAAATATTTGTGTTAAAATACCCAATAAAAAATTTTCTTATTTTGCGAAGCACTAATTGTAAATTTTAAAAAGTAAGCACACATTTATGCGCTACGCAATAAGACATACGGAGATGCAGTATGGTGAGTGAACGAATGCTTAATAAATTAAAAAAAATATATTATATATAAAATTTTAAAAGCCACGACATTCCATTACCACGATGCAGGTTTGTAAGGAGCATATTAAAGAATAAAGGTAACACAAAATTCAGTGTGCAAAGCTGATATTTACGTTCACTAATTTTTATTTGCGCTGAATAAAGCGCTTTCATTGTCAAAAATGTATTGCTTAAAAGTGGGAACTCGCCATATAAAATTCATGTATTCCGTAAGCGATATGGTAAGCGAAACTTTTACGTTTCTCCCTTACAAACCTGCTTCGTTGGAAGCTCCATTTTTTATTGGGTATAGACATACTATTTTCAGTGTATTTGTATTTAAAGCACTGAAATAAATGAAAATTGTTTAGATTTTAATTTATTACGCATTTCATAGTCGAAATTAAGCATAAGGCTTTGTTTTTATTCATTTGCGAATTAAATGCCGCCAGATTCGGTATATCGACCACTGTGCGTAGGGTTTATATGGGACCAGGTGTAAATTATGGAACGATCTTCAAAAAATTTGACAGTGTGATTTCTGGTCTTAAAAAACTGTGACGTACCAAACTTTATTATGTTAGCGGTTTTGGGCGTACTAAAATGTCTTCCGAAAAAAGGGCTTATATGGGGCCTATGGTTCATTATGGACCGATCATTACGGAATTTAACAGTATGATTTGCAGTCGTATAAAGCGAATTAGTGCAACATTTTATATCATTCCGTGCATTATTCCACGATTTATGTTAGTTTTAGTATCAAAATTATCAAACGTTTTTTTTTTTGTGCAAAAAAATGTATTTTGTTAATATTGTTTTGTTTTATAATGTTATTTACTTACTTAAATATTATTTACTATTATTTACAACGGTTTTGCAAATAAATCTCAACTAAATAAATGTCCGTTCATTGTATTGTATTGCAGTGATTTTCGTCCTGTAGAAATTCTTCCTTTTCTATCCAAGGTATTAGAGCGAATAATGTAGAAACAGACGAACTTCTTTTAAAACTCAAATAATCTTATATCAAAAAGACACTCAGTGTTTATTAAGGGAAGAAGCTGCATAACATCTTTGGTGGATGTTGTAGAAGACCTCAGAGAGAAATTCGATTTCTAGTACTCCTTGATCATAGTAAGGCATTTGATACGGTTGACCATTCTACTCTTGTAAAAAAAAACTTAAAAAACCATTTCATTTCTCAATAATGGCTTGTAACTTAATATCATCATATCTACATAACCGGTCCCAATCAGTACATGTGAACGGTCAAGCGTCTAACACCCTTTATATGAACAGAGGAGTTCCTCAAGAGTCCATTCTTGTGCCTCTACTTTTTTTTTATGTATTAATGACCTTTCTCAAATATCCATGACCTGTAACATACAAATGTACGCTGATGATGTACAATTATGTATATACGAGTACTAATATTAACAATACTCAATCGTGCTTATCAAGTTTGAATCAGGACTTGCATAATATGGGCGACAAATAATGGATTATGTCTTAATCCAACCAAGACAAAATGTTCATTTATTTCCAAAAATGCTCGCCATTTGAATATTAACTTTGATATACGAATCAATAACACTGTAATAAATGTTGTGCAATCTTCAAAAAACCTCGGTATTACTTTTAATAAACAACTTATATGGATGAATCATATAAACACTGCTGTTGGTAGGGTACACGGAATGTTAAGAAACCTATGGTCTGTGCAGTTTTCCACACCTTTAAAAATTAGATTGCTCTTAGCCAAGGCCTATCTTATCCCTGTTCTTTTATATGGCTGAGAAATCCTAGCAAATTGCAGCAGTGACGACTGAAAGTGGCCTACAATAATATTTCTTGAAACATTTTCAATAAAAGCCGGCGTTTTAGTATATCCGCTTTTTTACCGCCAACGCTGATTGTTGGATATCAACTGCAGTTGAATTAAACAGGCCTGTTCTGAAAATCACTTTAATTCAAATTACGTGATTGTAAATTGCATGCGCTTTTTAAAATCACATGTGTGATATTATGGTGCTCTGTTTTTTGGTTTTCGGTTTGTTTTTCAATTGCCGAAGGCACATGAATTAACAGCTAATATCATTATGCATTAACACTATGGCTGAATTTAAATTGAGATATTATACACCAATAAACTAAAGCATACTTCATGGGTTAAAAATAATCTTAACACTATTATATGTTATACAATTATGTATAACAATTATAACATTACATTTGTACTAGAAAATTCTTTACAGTGGTTTTACATTATAAATATGCGTAACTAATACAATAAGAATTTAAACTAATAAAATTACAAGCAAATACAAAATAACTAATACATTAAAATTATTCTTAACTAAAGTTACTTTCGTAACACTGTCCCCCACTTAAGCCTGTTCGTCCCGAATAGGCTCAGAATTACCTCTTCCATAAGGGGCTAATCGGTCTAAATGAACAACTTTAATTTTTGCCCTTGAACTTTTGTGTTTGTGTATTCGATATACAACGTCATTTAATTTATTTATCACGTACTTACGAAGTTCGTAAGGACTTCTCCGCTCCAAGGAAGATACCTCATTATCTTCCTGTACATTAAGTGCACCAGAGTTGCATTGCGGCGCACAACTTCTGTTTGTTGTATTCATGGCTGCAACACACTTTTTGCAGCTCAATATCCAGTCCGTCACGGTTTGTTTACATCCAACCCAGTAGAAGCGTTCCTTCAACCTTTCTACGGTTTTCTTTACACTGAGATGATCACTGCCAGTACCGTTAAGAATTGTCCGCACCACTTCGCACTTAGGCTCAACCATTAGGCTTTTAACTGCCTTGCCATCGGCGCTCTTACATGTTCGGTATATGCAACCATTTGCAATTCGAAGAATATTCCACTGTACCCAATATGCTTTCATCAGTTGACTATCCGATGCAATTTCTTCAGAAGTTGGTCTTCTACATGTCATTTTGTTCCTCATAATTTTAGCCAATACGGGATCACTTCTTTGCGCCGTTTTCCAGTCTTTACTGAGCTCTACCTGCAATTAGCAACCTTCACTTATGCTTTCCCTTCTATCGGACTTCGTACAGTACCCAGCCTCTTATGTACTAAGCTATCTTACATGAGCAGCCGCTTCATCCCATTTTTCAACTTTTCTGTGAACTGACGATTTCGGACGAGTACAAGCAATAGGCTGTCCCACACGAGCCTCGCTTCCATGCCCAACATCAAGGGGTATTTCAACATCACCCAAATACATGATGTGTTTTCCCATATCCAGACTCATGTTTTGACGAATCATAAAATCTGCGCCAATCAGTACTTTGTCTACAATGTCAGCCACAAGAAACTCATGAAAAGTGACTATATCGGCAATTTTTAACACCCAACGTGTTTTTCCATAGACAGTAGCATGCTCAACTGTAGCTGTTCGCAAGCTCACTCCGCTTAGTGGTTTTACAGCTCCTCTCACCAAGCCCCAGGCCGTATAATTGAAAATCCAGTGTCGATAGTCAAAATGGGCTTTTTGCCATCGATGTAACCACATGTTGTAACAGTTCTATTGCTCTTTTGCACTACCAAATTTATTGTTGAGTCCTAAGATGTGAAAGATAGCACTCCCTCCATGCTTAACGGCGACGCCTGTGTTGACTGCTAATTAGCACTTTACTTTAGTTCTAGTTTGCTTCTTGCTTAAAGCTTCCATAACTGCCTCTTTTATATCCTGCACAATATTCCTTTCACCATTGGTGGTCACGCCGAGCCTTCGTACCTTGCCTACTTGTGGTCTTGAAATTATTCTAGCGGTTTCCTGGGCTTGGGCAAATGAAACAGTCTCTGCAAATGTAGACTTTTGTGATGTACATATAGGGTTTCCAGTTTTGAATTCAGAGAAATCAGTACATAAGAGAAAAAATCAGTACAATTTCATAAAAAACAGTACATATACTTTTTAAAATATAAAATTGCATATTAATACCATAAAAAGCTTTAATCTTTTTTAAAACAAAACTTGAAATCATTCTATAATTTGAACAGTGCAAAATTTAATTAATAAAACTGAATTTTTTTAAAACAATAATTCAATTCCGTATGTATTTTTAGCTGGAATACAAAGTGAATAACAAAAAAATCTAAAAAACAACAAGTTGTTTAAAGTTCGATTCTTAGTTTCTTGTTAGCTACTTTATTTAAATAAATTTATTTAAAGCAAAATTTGAGTTCATTATGTCTGAAGCTTCGTACTAAAAGGGCCAATGACAATATTTTGCTGTTATGAGTTAATTGTTGCATTAGGTCTTTTCTTAAGCTACGGTTACACCTAGAAAATATCTGACGAAAAAAACGTGACCAACATGTGAAATAAAATTTTATTTCCTCTATTCTATTATATTTTTTGAATATAGGTCAACATAAAATTAAATAAGAGTAGTTTTTTGCTATAAGTATATATACCAGCATAATTAATTTCATACTAGTCACAAAGCCTGTCCCTGCCAAGCATAAAAATCTTTTAGATAATAACAAACATAGTAACGCTTATAAAAGAAATTAAACAAAAAATTATTATTCAATGTTTTAATACATTTAATAGGTATATGAAGAAAAAATATGTAAAAAATAACAATAAGTAACTAAATTATTATACTTCTTTAAAAACAACATTTTTTGAAAATACTGAGCAGCAACCTTTTTTTAACATACCCTGTTTTCCATCTACATGCTTCACTTTTACCTTAACATCATCTTTATTCTCACTCTTGAGAAAGCAACGTACAATTGTCCACGACTAAAAAATGGTTTGGGTAAATATATCCCCACACTCCCTAACGTTTGACCTTGAGCTTTATTGATGGTGATGGAAAACGGCAACCTTATAGGAAACTGTCTCCTACGCAAAATAAATGGTAGGTCGGGATTTATGGGAGCCAAATCAATTCTCGGAATAGATGCAGGATTGCCTTTTGCAGTGCCGGTTAATATAGTTGCGCATATTAGATTCTGTGTAAATTTTGTAACTTGCAGTATTGTGCCATTGCATAACCCTCTTTTAGTGTTTAAATTCCTCAGAAGCATGAAAATGGCTCCCACCTTGACTTGCAACTTATGAGGAGGCATTCCAGAAGGCGATAGACTGCTTAAAAACTCCACCAGATAATTTTCCCGTTCAGGTATGCTATTGCTCTCCACCGTGTCAACGCTCAAAAATGTAAAACATTAACCCTCTAAAAGACTTAGTACTTCTTCATTAATTTGGCATTCTTCATCATTCTTAGGGCATAAAATGGCAAATTTACAATACTTTAAATATTCACCGAAGATATTTTTAACGATTGAGTTTTCAGCCAGCATTTCGTTTGGTAATGCAATAATGTCCTCTCCAAATTCCGAACTGAGTTCACCATTCCCCATTTTTAAAAGTCAATCTCTGTAAATATTATCCACTGCACGAATATTGACTTTAAGTTGTAAAATTTTAAAGTTGGACCAAAGATTAGAAAACTTAATACATGATTCGATAATGGCCGTCCTGTGAGCATGTGTTACCACTGGTAAACATTGGTAAAAATCTCCTCCAAGAAGCATAACTTTACCTTCAAAAGGCTTGTTTTTTTCATCAATGTTTTAAGCAACTTATCAATAGCATTTAATGCATAGGTAGGTGCCATTGTTGCCTCATCCCAAATGATTAACCTAGCCTTTCTTATCTGCTTTGCATCCACTGAATTTGTTCTCATACTTGAAGTTGATGTTTCTGTCAATGGTACTGGAAGCTTGAACTGAGAATGATATGTGCGGCCCCCTTTTAGAAGATTCGCTGCAATTCCTGTCGACGCAACTGGTAATTCAATATCACTCTTTCCTCGAACTACGCATAATAAAGTTTTGTACAAATAAGTTTTCACACTTCCACCAGGTCCATCAAGAAATAAACAGTTAGTGCTGTGTTGGCGATTATATATTATATATTGTAAATAAAAATATTTTGTACTTGTTGTAGGGCAAAATGTTCGCAAGTGTCACAATTTCGAGCTTGAGACTTGTGTCGGCGAACAAAATCTTCAACAAAGTGTTGAAGGTATTTATCCCAAAGTTTTCGTGTAAGTACAGGTCTTCCAAATATATGTGTAAGCGAAAATTTGATATTGCCTCTTCAAGAGTCAACTTCCAAACTGAATCGTATTCTAAGAGGCCAAAAGCCAGTGCAGCATCTTTGAAACTGGAGTGCGTTATCCCATTTATAGTTTTTAAATCATTATAGCCCAGCGCACCGGGAGTATGCAACAGTAGCAACCTAAGATAGTACCTCTCTCCTTCAGATACACTAACAGTGTATATGCGCCCGATAATTTTACATCCGTCTCTCGTTCTTTGTTTCCAACCACTTCTCTTATTAAATACATAATGTTCCGGGATTTCGGTATAGTAAAATTTTCTAGCATTAATATCTTTTTCATTGAGAAAAAACCATGCAATGAGAGTTGAGTTTGAAAGGGAAATAATATTGACTGCTTGATCAACGTTGTTTAGTGTAAAATATACAATTTGGTGGTTCGGTAAATTTATTGCCAGCCGAATTATTGCATGTGACTGGTCGTGCATTGGTTTTGCCAAGATTTTCCATGCAGCCTCTGGAGCGCTTACATATCTTGTGTCTATAAATTTCCTGATTTCATCATATATTAAAGAACCTTGCTCCGTAATTTCAACATTAGCACAGTCATAACCCTTATAGACGTACTTAAAGAGGTATTTGACGCTTTTAACAGAGGCACATGCTTCTACGTTAATATGGCAATTATATTTTAAACTTAAAAATGGATTATATGGCACAATCCACTGATTTGTTACCTCAAATCCCGAAGCAGTTTTGTAAGTGACATCAGAATTTTTACGCCTGTATCTGGGATACCCATCAAGATTAAATACAGTTTCCTCTAGAAATTGTTTTGGGAAACCTTTTGAGCACTTTCCATCTTCCATGCAAGGAGAATTCATATTATTGCCTCCGCAAGGCCCATGTACCATATGCTTTAGAACAATGCTATGGAGCCTAGGATTGGGTATCTCTGCTGAAACAATGGTATCAATAACAACCCTATCGCGAGGTTTATCGTCCTCAGACAACATTATAAGCATATGAGCATGAGGGAGACCTCTTTTTTGGAATTCAATGACATGGATTTTGGCAACAACTTTACCGAATATATGTCTTTTACAAATGTCCGTAAGCAGTTGAGTAAGTTTTATATGAAAAACACGTGCTATTAAATCAGGTCGATCTGTTTGATATTATTCCATATTTTCCGTTATTTCTCTCCACTAAGGATTACATGTCATGGTCAAGAAAATATCCGGCTTACCAAACTTTCGTACGATTGTCACTGCATCTTGATAGTTTTGCTGCATATTTCTTGGGTTCCCTATAAAAGAGGACGGTAATATAATAGGCTTACCAGCAACGGAACCATCCTCCGCAGCTCTTGAATGCAATAAATCCATAAGGTATTTTTGGTGTTCTTTTAACCAATGAAGGCGTTAGTTTTCCTACGCTCAAAAATGAATTAAAATCTCACGCACAGCAATCCGATAACTGTAGTAACCCGTATGAGAAACCCTTGTTCTTTTGGTAGTGGATATATTTTGTTTTAACGATATATCTGGGTGCCATTCCTTCTCTCCAAATGAAAATAGTATTGGATATGTCATAAGCTCTAAGCTTGGATGAAGTATACTGATACGTTTAGTACTGGTACCTTCGGGGTCTGATGGAAATGGCCTCAAATGTATAAGAAGATCTCGTTCAAATGGAGGTTCACCATCTGTGCTCTGAAATATTGCAGCTTCTTCGTTGTCTCTCTGTGCACTATAACTTCTGTTATCAAGAGATCTATCGGGCTTTATTGCAATTGAAACTAACGGTATTCGGACTCCTCTTTGTCTGGCCTCAGCTTCTACATCCTTCTCCACTTCATACAACATTTTGTGTGCCTTTTCCAATGTTGGTTGAAGAAGTTACCTAACATTTTCATAACAGATTTAATGCATCCAGTGTTTCCAGAATTCTTTATACGCTCTTCAGTCGCTTCATTAGGATCAAGAATGTACAGTTGAGCGTATTTTCTTGTGTCACCGGGTACAGAAAGAAGAGTTAATGCCCTGTGGTAAATTTGACCATGAATGCGGAAACAATATGGGCCGTATCCTGGCGGTGCTTTAATTTTTGCACCCAATGACGCAAATAAAAATGCACTGTTAAAGGATCGAATATGTTTCAAGAAGTTTTTCGATTGCCCGTGTCTTCCGGTTATTAAATTCTTCAAAATGGCAGGATAAGGTTGAGATTATAAGGATGTAAGGTCAACTTTTCCTTTCTGACAACAGTTTGAAAATTTTCCATGTGCCTTTTCCTTATGAAAATGTTTTGCTGCACAAATGGAACATTCAAAAGTCATACTGTAGCGGAAGAACATCATATTTTACCATATTATTATATTAAATTCATAATTATCTTCAAAACTTTAATGTTATGTTTTACCTAATTATTTTGTTATGAATTTAATTATTATGTTAACTCTTTATTTGTGGTTCAATTTTTTTCTATTAATACATGTGCGTTTATTTATATTTAACAGACTGTAATCTTTATATTCTTTTAACTATTTCACTCATTTCTTTCCAATACATAATCATAGCTCACTCAATTGTTATTGCTTAATTTTTATTTATAATGAGCATCATTGAATTACTTCTCATGTATATGTACTTGTTTATTTCTACTTATGTTGTCTTTTTCTTTACAATGCATTCCATTGCAATATGACACAATATATTTTTATTTTTATTTAAAAGGATTAACGGTATTATTTTATAAATTTGTTTTAGAGCCTAGAATTAAGTAATTTTAAAAAATGGTTGGAGGATAAGCTGTTCGTATGCGCATTTCACTGGTTGCTTAGGCCAGATCATCAGGAAACGTTCTCCTAAATAAGGAACAGCTTATCCTCCAACAATAAATTTCAGTATTTTTTATCAATTATTTAAAAAGGGAATTAAGCACAACAAACAAAATATTTTAATAAATAATAGTTTTCCCAAAAACAACTTTGATAAGAAACAGGAAATGTTTGAATCTGTTGACTGTTTGCACAATTAACCGAAAAGCTTTCAGAGAATGCGATGCTCAATATGATATTTGGCCAGTTAAACATCCAAATAAGAGAAAAAGTGTCTCGGAATAGTATATCCAATTTCCAACAACTTCTATACAAAGCTAGAGAAGTAGAGCAAATCGTATCAGAAAAACAAGAAAAAGTAGAAAAACCGAAGCTTTTTGAGAATCCACAAAGCTTAGGCTTAAATTGCACCTTCTGCAGAAAAAAGAATCATTAAGCAGAAAACTGTTTTAAGAAAATCGAGGCCGAAAAACACAAGCATGTGAAAGAGCCGGAAACAAAGCTAATTTGCTACGGGTGTGGAGCAGCAGGATATTACCGCTCGAATTGTCCAACTTGTAATAAAAACAGCGGCAGTGGTCAAGAAGAAAAGCTAGATTTTAATTCGTTCCACCTCGTTGGTGGGAAGAAATGTGCCTCTAATAAATATTAACGTTGGCGGGTTTAATGGCGAAGCATACTTTGATACTGCAGCCAGAAGCAGTGTTGCCGGTTTCCTGTTATACCAAAAGTTAGTCAAAAAAGGCGTAGTTTTTCAAAAAGTGTGTGCTGAGATCATTTTAGCAGACGGAATCCCTCACAACGAAATAGTTTTCTCTACAACTGTTGACATCATAATTGGAAATCGCCTTAAGAAAATAAGATTTGTATGTCTACCAAAAGCAACCAGTAACATAAATCCTATAGTACACGTCATGTAAAAAGACACATGCGCATGTGGTTCTGACGTAATTTTGACGTCATCACACAACACGCAATGTTTATTGTGGCTTTGCATTGACGTCAAAATTACGTCAGAACCACATGCGCATGTGTTTTTTTACATGCCGTGTACTATAGGCTTAACTCTTATCGGAATTGATATCTTAGAAGAAAGTGGCATAGTTTTAGATCTTGCCCAACGTACATGGCATTTCAAAGATGATTCATCTAAAATTTTTGATGTTAAAATTAACCAAACACACGCTATTAATAATATAACAGTCTCAGAAAATGTAATGCCAAACGAGGTTAAAGATTTTTTATCGTGGTTTGAAAATTGTAACAACGAATACTCACCAGGAGGTATTAAGAAAATTTTTGGAACCTCTATTCCTGAAAACTTGGATTCCCCTAAAAACTCAAATTTATTCCCACCTCTTAAAAGGATAAAAAGTAGCGACTAATTGACGAAATATTTAAACCAATTGAATTGAACTCATTTGAAATAAAATGAAGCCAAATAAAGCCACCCACTTATCAGAAAGTGAACGAAAAGTTTTAGAAAATCTCTTAAATTCTGAAAAGGAAATTTTTAAAGATATTGAAATACCAATCCCTCATGTACAGCACTACATTAAAACTGGTTCACATGACCCAATTTCTAACCCACCGTACAGAATTTCACCAAAAATGAAAAATCTTTTACAACAAGAAATTGACACAATGCTGAAAAAGGGTATACTTGTGGAAAAGGAATCCCCTTGGGTCTTTCCAGTAGTTTTAGTACCAAAAAAGGATGGTTCAGTTAGGTTGTGTTGATTATTGTCGATTAAATGCGATTACTACAACAGATACCTATCCACTTCCAAGAATTGATGATCTCTTACACTCAGCAAAAACAACACCTTTTATGTCTACTTTAGACTTACGTTCTGGTTATTGGCAAATTAAAATAGCAGAAAATGATAAAATAAAAAAGGCTTTTACAACACCATTTGGAATTTTTGTATTTAACCGAATGCCATTTGGGCTAAAAAATGTCCCAGCCACCTTTCAAAGGTTAATAGATAAATTTCGTAATGGGCGATATTATTATTCGTTCCAAAAACTTAGAATCTCACATTTCGGATCTTAAGCAAACGTTTAGAAGACTCAAGGAGTTTGGTTTTCATCTTCACCGAGGAAAATGACGTTTTATACCTGCGTTTGCGGAAATATCAAAACCTTTATCAGACTTAACTAAAAAGAATGCAGTGTGGAAGTGGTCTAATGAAGAAGAAAATGCTTTTAACTCTTTGAAAAAATGTTTAACATCACCTCCAATTCTACAACAAGTAAACGAAAACATGCCATTCGTATTAAAAACAGATGCAAGCAACTATGCAATTGGAGCTGTTTTACTCCATGGGGAGAAACAATTTGAGCATACTATTGAATTCGCTAGTCGATTACTGCATCCAGCAGACAAAAATTACTCTACAACCGAGCGTGAAGCGTTGGCAGTCGTTTGGGCGGTACAAAAGTTCAGAGGCTACATAGAAGGTTCAAAAGTATTAGTTCTTACCGATCACCAACCCTTAAAATGGTTGTTTAGCTTAAAAAGCCCAACAGGACGTCTTGCTAGATGGGCGTTGCAATTACAAACATATAACATAAAATTTGAATATACTCCTGGTCGTAAAAATGCGGTAGCAGACACCCTATCAAGGCCTCCATGCCAACTGAAAACCCACAATGAAATAAAATGTGAATGTATGTCAGCATTTATCGACTTTCCTCGAAAAGGAGCAACTGATTTTAGAAAGGCACAAATTGAAGATCCTGACTTAAAATGTATTATAAATTCATTTGAAAATAACGATGAAAATGTTATTAGACATACAAGTCGAGGTTATATAATGTTAGATTGTGTTTTATATAGATTTTGCTCATCAGAAGAGTCAGAGAATGGACAGCTAGAAGTACCTCAGTCTATGCGTAGCATGGTTCTTTTTAATTATCATGATAGCCCTACAGCTGGTCATTATGGCATTGACAGGACTATAAGTCGAATAACTCCACACTTCTACTGGCCGAAAATGAGAGCAGAAATAACAAATTATGTAAAATCATGTATTGAATGCAAAATAAACCAACAAATTTGAAACCTGCTGGTCTTCTTCAAACTGTGTCTAGCAATCGTAGATTTGAAATTATAGCTGTCGATTTATTTGGTCCATTACCTTGAGGTGATCCAAGAATGGATGACTCTCACCAGGATAACTAAGCTGCACCAACCGCATAATCTCCAGTGCGAAGTCCTGTAATGTCTTATTATCCTTTTGCATTCTACCCCGTAATTTTATTTTGTGGTCGCCACCATATTTTCGCTGCAGTGCAACAATTACGTCATCATAATTGTTTTTACAGCTACTTGGAACACTTTGTAGAACTTCCGCTGCTGTTCCTTTTAAGGCCAAAATTAATTCAATTGCCTTTTCTTCATTGCTCCATGCGTTTTTGTTGGCTACTGTTTCAAATTGGAACTTAAACACATCAAATGGAACACTACCATCATAACTTGGGGCTTTTATTCTTCGAGACTTCTGGCATAACACGTACTGCGGCCTCCTGGCATTGAATGTTATTAACTTTTGCCTCCAGATGGTGTAGTTTTTCATCAAAATCCGTTTTTACATCCTTGATTTGCGTTTTTACATCAGACAGCTTCTGGTTGAATTCTATTCCATTTCATTTACTCTTTCATTTATTTCACTAGAAATCTTCTGAAGTTTCTCGTTTGTGGCCTGGAGTTCCTCATTAGTTATGCTAAAATTCTCTTGAATTTCCGCCAGGATCGTGCTCGACTTCTCTTCCATTTTTCTAGAAGTTTCATCAAAAATAGCTCTAGAATTATCGTCCATTTTTCTAGAAGTTTCAGCTAGCATAGCTCTTGAATTTTCCTCTATTTTTGCCATCATAGCAGCAAACATTGTGTTGAAATCCAACTGCTAGCAACTGCACGTGTACATACCTCTATTTCTTCTGTATCCTCGAATTCGTAGATCACAATGTCGATATCGCGTCGCTTGAATTCATCTATTAACGTCTTCTGCAGTTCTGCTTTATTTCCTGCAGTTGGTAGATCTAACTTGCTCAACTCTTTCTTGAGCTGTTCCACTAAAAGTTCTTCAAATTTCATGGCTAATTTTTTTTTATACCCTTCACCGAAGGTAAAAGGGTATATATAACTTTGTCATTACGTTTGTAATTTTTTTTTTAATATATTCTATTTTTACAATCCCACTTCTGACACTAATTGTTACGTTACTGCCTTTTCAATAACGTTTTTGGTTCATTTTCTTTATAATAAACCTCTTGAGTTCTTTTCTTGCAACTTTAATAAAATAAATAAAACACAGCACTTTAAACACTATTCTTTATAGCTGGTACTATAAACTATTCACACAACTTTATTTAGAACTTAGTCATTTTCACAATCTTAATTTATAGCTTTTAGAAACGAATTGCGGCCTCTGTGATCTGCACACTTAAACGTTTGTACTTATACTGACTATCGATGCCCACCTTCTCGAGTATTTATACCCTGACATCTGGGTGGCTCTAGAACATTCGACGTTTTCGAAATGTCTGTAACATTTTCGAAATTTCTGGACCATTCAAGCTTTTATTATCTTAACAGCTAATATCATTATGGCTGAATTTAAATTGAGCTATTATACACCAATAAACTAAAGCATACTTTATGGGTTAAAAATAATCTTAACACTATTATGTTATACAATTATGTATAACAATTATAACATTACATTTGTACTAGAAAATTCTTTACAGTGGTTTTACATTAGAAATATGCGTAACTAATACAATAAGAATATAAACTAATAATATTACAAGCAAATACAAAATAACTAATAAATTAAACATATTCTTAACTAAAGTTACTTTCGTAACAATATATACTTTTTGGGGTCTTAGATGAATATTAAAAAAGTTTCACACGGAATGACAAACTTTATATACCCTCATCACAGCTAGTTGTGGTGGACGGTATAAAAAGAGATAAAATATGTTAATTAAACTGTATATTGAAGATTAAATTAACACGTTAATTCATAAATGGATTTAAAATCCGCTCGAAATTCATCACACTGTTTAAAAACGATCGTCTTGAAATCGATCGATTTTCATCACTCACCTGTATATATATTTTGTATAGGATCCAGTTATTCAGAACCAATCAATGTATTAGATACAAGCCCCTTAACAATTTAGGAGGCACAAGTCAAGTGCATTAAATAAAAACAACTTTACAACGTTTCGCTAAATCAGATCCACAATTGATAATGACTTTAATCGGTGCATAACGTACAGAATCTCTCATATACACTTATAACCTCTTACAAGATCTACTTTCAACACTATAAATCAAATGTAAGACATGGTATCTACAAGATATGAGACTAGAATAATTCTATATTTGATTTAAACGTTACGCCAAAAACTTAGTCAAAACATCTATTAAAAAAAACATCAGATTCCTTTTAAACTGAAATTCATAATTCGAAAATAAAACATTTGGTTCAACATTTAATATTTACAAATATGAACATCCATATATATTTAAAGTCAAAAGTTTCTACTCCTCAATAGAAAATAAAAATCATTTTTTTTGCTTATCATCCAAGCTAAAACCAATCGAAGCTTTGATAGCACTTGATTTGCTACCTAGCTTTAGAACCGGCTCGTCTTTTAAACTGCCACGTTTCGCTCGGTCATCATCCGATTTTTTAGGATTATAAAAGTCCGTAAAGCTTTCTCGTGCCAAACGCCGAATAGTAGGAGGAGTCGGTGGTTTTTCTAAATTTTTAGCTTCATGTATTTTCAAATGGGTAAATACTGGTATATAAGAAGCTGTTATATCCAAATCTATACGTTGTTCCGCAACACTACGTCCAGGTAATTCAAAATGTTTACCCAAAATGGGTTCACGCAATGGTTTACCAAATAATTGTAAAGGTTCCTCCTCTGCGGTGGTATCAGTATCCACTCGACGTGCTTCTTCGAGAGCCATTTTAAGATGTTCCTTTTGTTCGCCAGTTATTACCTTCAAAATGGTAATTGAATATAACAATGATGAAGGAAAAAGAAAAATCATAATAATACTCGTACCTTCATTGTTGTTGAACTGGCGACTTTTTTAATATCAGGTGGCATACGATAAAGACTATGTAGTTCCTCTACAGACTCAAATGGCGATAATTTTTTCCAAGGCAGTGGTGTGCCTAAAGTACCCAAATATCGCCCTCCTAACGACCACAAACGACACGAACAATCATGACTTCCACTAAAATAAATTCTTACAAATAATTTATTTAAAAGGTACTCGTAAATTTAAAACTCAACTTACGTTATTAGTATTTTGGGTAAATTAATAAAAACAATTGAATTTATGGCTTTAAGGTGACCTTTGTAGGAACTGACTAACATGGGCTCCGGTTGACGTCGTACTGCTCTCTTGGCTCTTGTTAGAAATCTTTCATTGCGCAAAAATATGAATTGTAATCGTAGCATTGGCATGCACAGCTTGACTTTCTCTTTTTCTGGCACACTAGAATAGTTGAAAGTTGCAAAGGGTGAATGGTAGTTTTTCATACAGTATTTTTCTAAATGCCGTTAAAATTAAATACCGATATTAATACCGAAATAAATACTTTGATATAAATATCATCATTTATATACTAAAAAATACAAGTGTTGAAAATTAATTTCTTTTCTAAGATGACACAATTTTACAATATTTTAGAGATAAATCCCTTTGATAATTATTACCAAGTAAAAGTGTGCCATCTAATTCGTTTAGACCAATTTAATTTTTTTTTAACATTCTTTGGTTAATTAAATAGTAAAACCGATATATCTGTACCGTCATAAACGTTTATGTACCGGTCTGCCGGTACCGATAAAACTAAAATACCGATATCGATACCGAAATAACAAATAGTTTAAGGTGGATACCGATATAGAAAAAATACTTTCATGAAGATGCCGAATCCGAAATTCGTTTCGGTTGTTGTTGTAACAAAATAAAAATGTGCAATATTCATCGGCCAGATCTAGTCCAAGGAATTGTGCCACTTCCACAGATTCGGTACATGGGCTTATTGAACATATCGAAGTAGCGCTGGCGGGGGCTGTCATAAGGCCCCTGATCACGTGATGGGCAAAAATTTGGGATGGCGCGGTATATGCGGGATCAGAAGGCATTAAGTCTTTTGCTCATTTTAAGCGGCATCACTTTGCAATCGGCGGGCGGCGACATCCAGTTACGACATTCATATGGTATCCTGCTGCCGAAGAATTGTTGACGTCTCTATAAATGGCGCTTAAGGCTGTCATATACGAGTTGCGAACGAATGGATTCTGCACACACTACTGCATGCTCTCCTTGTATATTTGTATGACCTGTCTGACATGTATGGGGGGAGTGTTGCTAATGAAGAATTTGGAAATTAAACATGAGAATGTACCAAATCACACATTTGTAACAAAATTACACACACAAATCGAAAAAGTAGAATAAATTCACCTTGCAAAACATTCTTAATATTCTTTATTTGCAATTTAATTAATCGTAAGGTTTACAAAAAAAGCAGAGCTTACCAATTGCTGCTGTAAGAAAGAAATGGATGAACATGTATAACAGCAGGTATCCGTATTTATTTTCGAACATAAGCAGTAACGTCGGCGAAAGAACAGCACAAAATGTTTTTATACAAGTTTTGTACAATATTAAAAATTTGCTGTGAGTGGTTCTGTTTGATTCAAACAAACTTATTGACTTAAGGTATTTATCGACTACTAGCTATAATTATTGTCGATTTACTCCGCGCTATTCAATAAGTTGTGCAACAAAAAAAAATATATGGCGCAACTTTAAGTTAAAATTAAGTTTTTATGTAATAAAGCATTGGGAACTTTGTTCTTAAATTCTAAAATCTCAACGTTCATATTTTTTTTTATATAGCACAAAAACAAATGTCAAAGGCATTTAAATTAAATTTGACAATTTATGTTAAATATGCTTTTCTTCTTTCCCCTCTTACAAATAAACTCACACGTTCGGAAAGAAAACGTAGAATAAATTCACCTTGCAAAACATTCTTAATATTCTTTATGCTTTAACTTGGTTCCATGTAATTCCATGACCTTTGTATTCGCTTTTTATATTTCTGATCCAGGTAAGACGTGGTCGACCGGGTCCTCGTTGGCCTTGGAGATGCCACTCCATTGCTGTTCATGATATATCATGCATAGGCTTTCTGAGCGTGTTACCAATCCATTTCCATTTTCGCATTTTTATTTCACTTTCAATTTTGGTGAGGTTTGCTTTTTCAAGCAGCTGTTTATTAGTGACCTAAAAAGGCCAGAAGATTCGTAGTATTTGGCGCTGACATCGATTAGTAAAAGCTTGTAGTTTTATTAGGCTTTCTTGGGTTAATCTCAAAGTGGTACAACCGTAGAGAAGTACGCTAGTAACACTACTGTTTAAGATTCGAATCGTTTGCTTTTATGCTACATATGTAGATTATTTCTGCGGTCTGAATAAAGTTTTCCAGCAGCACTAAATAACTGACAGGCTCTTTCTGGTCACGGCCTTAAAATTTATAAATGGAGTTCCAATATTATTGAAATATATCTGTATTTCGAGGACTAAAAAGTTCAGTCAAATATATATTGATTTATTTTTCAACAACATTTTCGTCCTGTTCTTCTCGGAGTTCTACAATTGGTGCTTTCGTGTTATTTTCATTTACACTTATGATAATCGCTATGTAATTTCTTAAAAAAAGTTCGGTACAAATTTCGCCGAACACAGAACATCATATTTTGCCGAACTCAGTAACAGAACCCGAAAGTTCGTTCGGACTCTAGGGGTTGGTTCACATCAGTGCTGCCAGATAATTATTTTTCTTACCACCAAAAAAATTAAAACACCCCCCAAATTTAACGTAACCTGGACACTCTGGTCCACATTTGGATTCATTAATCTTTTCCTACTGAACCGATTGTGTTAGACGATCGCAAATCCAATCTGCTAAGGAGAACTATAAACAATTACACACTAATATTGTTCTTTTCTTTAGAGTTATTCAAAAGTGAGCGTGATTTCAACAGACGGACATGGCTAAATCGAGTTGGAATTACTCAAAGACCCAGAATAAACATACATATCGTCGGCTAAAGTCGCAAACGTGCCAAGTCCACTTTTTCAAATTGTTCAGGAGAGAGGAAAAACCGTTTAAATAATATATTTTCGAATATTTGTGGAAACTGTATATGCAACACATTGTTATTTCGCCCATTGTTTGAATAAATAAAGTTTTTAAATCTAAAAAAATCTTTAAACACTTGTTTTTTGCTGTTTTTGGACTTGTCTTATTTTCTGCAAGTATACTTCTTTTTTTATTGGACTTGACGCCTTTTATTTTTGAAGCGTCTTCACAACTTGGTTGTGATCTTAATATTTTAAACTTCAATTTGTTAACACATTATGTACATATAGGAATATTACACTTAAATTAAAAATTTCTTCTTTCTTTTTATATTATTTCAATGTAAAAAAAAAACTAAAAACGATAACATTTCAATGTAAAAAAAACTAAAAACGATAACATTTCAATGTAAAAATGAAAAAAATAATTATTAAGGAACATGATATATCACTCATCTTAATCATTCATGTACCAAGTTTTCCTAGAAACTATGATAGTCTTTTGGTAATGTCTCTTTCAATATTTGTAAATCATCATACTTTCATTTAGATATTTGTCGTTTTTTATTATAAAGTTGTGCTAAATTATACCACTTCAGTATGGCAACTTTTTTATCTAGACGTTGGGGCAGATTGCTCCACGCGTTAGAAAACCTTAACTTGTAAAAAATATCACCATTAGGTGTGTACCTAAGCGCTCGTATGTCCGTGACTTTCGGATCTCCAATTACACGACCAGGGCGAATAGTTTTTAAGAATGTTATGTTTTTAAAAGACTTAAAACATGTGTAATCTAAATAAGTTACATAATAGGGCTTTGGTTTTTTTCGCGCACCTTTGCATAAACTTACATAGTATGCAGGTACATTTATATTTTTTTTTTTTTCAAAGCGCGTTCAATCACCGAGTGGAAACTATCGGCTTCCATTTGTGTGTGTCCAACCTCTAATATTTTCTGCTCAATAGTTATATTGTTGCTGATTGCTGCATTAAGTAAAGCGTTTGCCATTATTGAATTACGATTTTGGTAGGTACAGCCATCACTGTAAAAAATTATCTTGACAGGATCGTTTTCCTGTAAATTAGGCAAACAAATTGTTTCTATGAACCTAACCCAAACACTGGCAAATTCTTCTGATGTTAGGCCACCATCAACTTCGTTCCACAAAAAACAATAGGCGTCTTTGGTTTTCAAATCATAAAAATTAAATTATGCACCTGTAATTTAGTTCGGTAGTAAAATGAACTAACATTTGATTTTGGTGCCATTAAAACGGATTGCAAATCAACAGTAAAAACATAGGACTCTTCATCTTTATCTTTTGCTTTTTGTTCTCTGGCCTCATTTTTTTTTCTTGATGTATCAAGAAGTCCTCATTTGAATAATTTTGCACATTATGACGAGAGCAAATTTCACATATGTAAGTCTTTTTTTGGTAAGAATAAGCTATTGACACCGGATCAGTTTCTCGTTCGTGACACCATTGTTCTTTATAAAAGTCATAAAGACTTCTCTTGGACCGCCATTCTGGCAACAGATTTTTTGGTGGTGGAAGATCGACAGTAATGGGAATCTGTTGATGGAATCGAATCGAAAAATGAATGCAGATCTTGAACACGCTCCGTTTGCGGCTGTTGTTCTTCTTGAAAAATGTGGTGATCCAAAGGATTATCTAACCAATTTAAACAATTATGCCTACCAATGCTTAACGTGTTTAGGAATAGAGTGCGGCACACACGCAAAACAATATTGTTAACTCTAAGGTGGTACCACAATGTGTTCTTTCTTTTAGAGACGTTCTCAATTGCGCGATTTCGTGGTCTTTTAGGTTTAACACATTGAATTAATGTCCTCACATATACCTTCTTTTGGTGCCAACTCATTTTCCAAAATTCATTGAAAATTTCTTCCCTTTGAGGTTCTGTTATTTTTCCACATTTCATGATTGCAGCTTTACCTTTATCAATACAGTTGCACCTTTTTTTTCATAGATCTTGCACTTTTAACTTTATTATATTGCCAATGCACACCTTCTTTCGTTTTGCCATAGTATTTTTTCCATGTTGGCGCAGACTTTTATTTTTCATTGTATACCACGCATCGTTTTTTAGTTGCACTCGCCGTTTTCGCTTTTTGTTCTTAATAGGAAGTTCTATTGAATCATCCGTACTGCTGTGGAATCCATACAGAACTAGGCCAACAACTCCATCGTCTTCTTCATTTCCATATTGAACAAAACCATCGTTTGCTTCATCGCCATAATCCATATTGTTAATTATTTTACTAAAAAGCAGATATTATGTTTTCCTAACGCTAAAACATTAATAAAACTCTGAATATATAGTTAATATTTACAATTAAATAAATAATTTTACCATTAAAAGCATGCAACCAACTAATTTTGTGCCAAAACGAAATATAACAGCTGATGCAATATGTACGTTCAGTGGACTTAGCGCGCGCTTTTTGACAAATGGGACTTGACACTATTGCATATCATTGCCAAACATGAATAAAATCGGGATTTTTAATTACCAAAAAAAAATGGAAATTGTGTATTTTTCAAAAAACTATTCAACTGCATTAAAATCTAATTTTTCGAAAAAAGTGGACTTGTCACGTTTGCGACTTTAGCCGACGATATATACTTTATGGAGTCTTATATGCTGTTTCCAAATGACAGGCAAGTGATTGTTAAGTCAAATTTATATCAAAAGCACTCAGTTTTTTGAGTGATTTTCATATAAATTTTACTACACAATCACTTGCCTGTTATTTAGAAACAGCACATTAGATTAATACTTAAAAAAGTTTCACAGGGAATGACAAACTAAGTATACCCTCTTCACAACTAGTTGTGGGGGGTATAAAAATATCCGAACACTTTTATATGCATAAATATGTGAAATTTTTACATATTTGACCATTCTTTCATACAAGGCCCACGAATAATAGCCCAAAAAATGTTTTTAAAAGATAAGTAATTGTTCGTCTTATACAACTATATTTTCTTGTTTTTCTGTTAAACACTATACGAACTGAACTGAACTACCTGATATAGGAACCATGTTCAAATTTATTTCTAAACTAAAAAGTATTTTGCTCTTTAAACATTTGCTTGTCACTTCTTCAATGAAATCTGTATTTAAATATATCTTTTGCCTATTTTACATTCGTAAACTGTTTCTTTTAGTATTTTTTACTCTGTTTACAATTTCAACAGGTTTCTCATATCTTTATTGCAAGTACTAAACTATGGAATAAGAATCTACCCTGACAATATGTACCATCATCATTAAACATGTCATTATAATTTGGTTTCATTTTTATGACTTTTTTTTGCAAAATTCTTGTTAAAAAATTGTCTATTTTGTGGTTGATTAAAATTTGTTTTCTTCACAAAACAAACTTTCCAAAGGAATTTTTGTTTTACTAACATGCAAACCTAATTTTATTAAGTTTTATGGAAATTCATATTTTTCATTTATGCCTGAATATCGTGACAACACTCCCTCGTTGTAATTTACATACAAATAAGTGTTTTGCTTTTGTTGATATTAGAAACTTTGAATTAATTCCACACAATTTGATAAAAAAAAATATGATATTATCAAACTTTAAATTCCCTTTAGAACACAAATCTTTTAAATTCCATCAAATAAGTCCATAAAACATATAAAAGCGGACACAAAAATTTATTAACTTATAATATTTTAATGGAATTTGCATATATATTTATATGCGTGATTTTCATTTCAGGTGTACATTTTAGGTCTTTTTTTACCTTTTCAAACGGTCAACCTGTTATGAACTTCTCTTCTCATAACGATCCATAATATATAGAATTTATAGGGTCTGGAATCAATATTGTGGAAGTTACAAGCGGAATGACAACATTATATATGCGCATTTCCTCCGAGTGGTCAACCAGGATGGAAAAATAAAATGTTGATAATCATTGTGTTTTATTGTTTATAATTATAAAAAAAAAAGTCTATTGGGGGATTCACAAAGTGTCATAAAGTCATATGTCTTAAAATAGTAACATGAAAAAATACGACTGTTGTGAACAACCCCTCATAATTTAATGTGCTATTAATTACGACAGCACAATAAACATAGCAAGCAACGTTCTATTTATTTAAGACACTTTTTGTTTACAAACCAACAACAATATTTTTAAACCATTGTAAAATGTTAGAACATTATGACAATAAACCATGATAGCACACCTTGTGAATACCCCATATGTCTTTATAATAGAATGGTATATATGATATGCTATGATATCCCAGCTGTTTAATTGAGGAAATTGGACTGGAATCTGGAAAATTCAATATTTTCTTTTTAAGCTACTTCTTAAGATATTTTTATATACATACATATAATTATTTTACAATTTGTTACTCTTTCTTTAAAATTTCTCTATTACAATCAATTAAGAAGAGAAAGCTGCAAGGAGAACAAAAAAAATCGATTAACGGTTAAAACACATGGAAAAATCGTATACTTTCGCGACTATGAAAACCCGATACGAAAATATGTATTTAGTTAAATCTCAATTAGTAGATCGGAAGTAGTCAAGTTTTATATATCATTGGATGCTGCTTCAAAAACTCTTTTCGATGATACCAAATTTTATTTATGTCGTCTTTGTGCAAAGTACAAAAAAATTCGAAAAACTGAAAAAAAGACATTTTTTAAAAATGGTTCAGCTCACGGATGGTAAACGCTAGAACCAAAATATATTGGGAATCATCATAAAACATATCATCCTTAATTTTCAGAGGGGGTAACTTAAACTCTTTTTTCGGCTCCATACAACTTGAGTCGGTCTAATGTATATGCTTTCACGGTCTAAAAAAAATTGTTTTAAAATAATCGTAGATAAAAATTAAGAGATTTACCGATTTTTTTTTAGTTTTGACCTGGGATCCTGGGAATTTTTAAACATAATTATTTCCAACATTTTTTATTTTTCGAATTTATTTTATGAGCTAAATTTCAGTTATGTATTTTATAAAACTCTTTGTAATAGTTCTATTCCTTAAATTTTCAGGAATGACTTTATAAAATACTTAACTGAAATTTAGCTCATAGAATAAATTCGAATTATAAAATGTTGAATATAATAAAGTAGCTTATGAAAAGAAATAATTCCCAGATTCTACATAATTATTTCCGCTAATTTATACATGATTAAATTTTCTTTCAAATAAAACAAGTTTAATCAAAATCGGCCGAAAATGTTTATGTCAATACCATCATTTAGAAGGAAGTTGTGGCATTAAAAGTAATTTTCGGGAACAGTGTTGTCTAATATGCACCAATTCTAGTTTAGTAGTAGGATATATACTGCAATTAAATTTGATTTTTTTATGAAATATTTTAGTACACTTTCAATAAACACGAAAAAAGCATTTGAAATGAGAAACACCCACAAAAATTAAATTTTGAAAATTACAGAGTATTAAATTTAATGTGTTCTTGCCTTAAGCGTTGCATCCCCTATTAATAGTTTAAATAATTTTGCTTAAATAGGTAACGTATTCGCATGCTTTTATATTGAATGTTTTATTAGGTGTTACATTGAAAGAGTATTAAAAGTAGGTTAAAAGTAGCAGTAGCAACGAAACAGTCTAGTTTAAAAATGCAAAGAACTCAGAGCCATTCTACTACTGCAATCTTGACATGTTCTGAGGAATTGTTATAGTCGTAGCAGAAAAATAATATTTTAAGGGTTGCAGTGTTTTTAAGTATCGTTTGCTACTTCTATACTCGCAGTTAAAAAGAAGTAGTTATAGTAATAGTCAAACAAAAAGTCTATGTAGGCACAACGTAGCAATAAAGTAGCGTATAATGTAGAAATAAATAAGCACATTAACAAAACGTAACAACTGCCAAGTTATTTTCATTGGATTTATATTAGCAACGCGATTATTTGTTCTAGGATGTTCTCACCGGGAAAAATAACGAGCAAGGATACCGTCTAGAAGGCCTCTGTACTCCTTCTTTTGGATGTACAAGGCCTGCTCGCTACATTTCATATTCATATCTTTTTTACACACGTTGTCATTGCGGGGTAGGCCTTCCGCTCTCGCTTCTTTCGCCAGAGATTCTGAAGGGCATTCTAGAGAATAGTGATAGTTTGAATGTTTTGGCAAAACAAAAAGAAAAAAATCGTACTCCTTCTCCATTCTCATAGAATGGAATGTGGAATGCGTATCTTATCTTTAATACTGAAGAGCCGATGCCTTCTATGATGCAGTCTTTAGCAGTTAGATCATAACTGTAATTGAATCAAAAAAAATGTCTAAGCAGGCCTTCAATAAGGCCTGAAGTAAGAAGGTCTTTTGAGTTTTTCCGTTATTAGCTGATATTGGCAACACCTTTTTATATGTAAACGCCATATTAAACAACAACGAAACGATTTCTCTATGTTATTGTCTTCAAAGATTCCTTCGGAAATATCAATGATATCCTAATGTAAGATTAAGGTAGGGTTGATGTTTCAGAAACTTTAAGTACGAGTCGTACTCAAAAATTCAAGTACGAACAACAATAAAACGTACTCAAAACTATCCTAAATGGGATTACTTTCGAAAACCAATCCCAAATTTTTTTTAAAATAAGTATAAAATTCTTAACCACGTAAAAAAAGATTGAACTTTTGGTAGTGCCACTCTGAGAGTAAATTTACAAAATAAGCGTTTTAATCTCATACAGCTTATTGGTAGTATTAGTAAAAATGTGGTTGTATGTGTGACACCGACCCCTGCAAATAATATTGGACTACTTGATCCATTTTAGATAAATTGGACTACTTGCAACATGGTCCTATGTAATGCAATCATGGACCATGTCATTGTTAAAAAATAGTTTGTAATGGGTGCTTCAAGTAGAGATACTTTTTCAATAGCCTTTTTTGACAGATCACGTGTGAGTCGTGTCATGCTGTCATGTTATTTTTGTTTAGTATTGTTTGGCATTTCATAATGGAAAGACTTACGCCCAAACAACGTTTACAAATCGATCAAATTTATTACGAAAATTCACGTTCAGTGAGGAATGTGTTTCATGCACTTCGCTCAACTTATGGTCAACATAATCGGCCTACTGAGCGTACTATTCGCAACACCATCACCCATTTTGAGACCCAGCATTCATTAGTGTATAATATTCGACCGAATAGACCACGTCCAGCACGCTGTGAAAAAAATATAGCGGCCGTCGCTGAGAGTGTACACGAAGACCGTGAAGAATCGATTCCGCGCCGTTCGCAGCAACTCGGACTGACGAATGGAACGACTTGGCGCATTTTACGTCGAGATCTTAAATTGAAAGCGTACAAAATACAGCTTGTGCAACAACTGAAGCCGCTCGACCTTCCCAAGCGACATCGCTTCTCTTGAAAAGTTTCAAGAAGATCCGACGTTTTCGAGGCAAATTTTGTTCAGCGATGAGGCCCATTTCTGGCTCAATGGGTATGTAAACAAACAAAATTGGCGCATTTGGGACGATGAGCAACCTGTAGAGATTCAAGAACTTCATCCAGAAAAAACAACGGTTTGCTGTGGTTTGTGGGCCGGTGGAATCATCTGTCCATATTTCTTTAAAAATGATGCCGGTGCGAACGTTACCGTCAATGGCAACCGTTATCGTGCCATGATAACCGACTATTTGATGCCTGAAATTGAAGCTCGTGATCTCGGATAATTTCACGTTTTGTGCCGGTCGATTGGACACCGAAAACGTGTGATATCACGCCGTTAGACTTTTTCCTGTGGGGATATGCAAGGTCTTAAAATTATGCGGACAAACCCGCTTCGATTTTGACCTTGGAGGAAAACATCGCGTGTCATTCGCCAGTTACCAGTCGAAATGCTTGAACGAGTCATCGAAAATTGGACTCAACGGCTGGACCATCTGCGACGTAGCAACGGCCAACATTTGATTGACATAATCTTCAAAACATAAATACCAAAGAATGTTCTTTCAAATGATAATAAACATTACCTATTAAATTTGAATTTTCTGTTGTTTTTTTCGTTAAAAAAGTGGGGAACCTCGAAATGGAACACGCTTTAGTTAAACGACATGTCTTCGTTTTTAAACGATTTCATAACTAATCCTCTGAAGTATACCATAGAGTAGTTTCAAAACTAATCTACTGGGATTATGAAGGGACATGGAGTAGTTTTAAGACTACTCCGTTGTAATGCAAAGCTGGGTTACAAGCATTTTAACCGTGTACGGACCCCTTTAGTATATTCTCTCAGCATTGCATTCTTAAGGCCTTGTCAGATACAACTTCGTCGCGTTGCGTGGCGTTTCTAACTTTGACAAAAAGCGTAAAGCAAAAGGTCTATGATACAATAAAAACTTTGACAACACTCACACCAACCAACAACTCACATTAACCAAGCATTGGTTAACTTTTAAAGCGGTTGGTAAATTATTAAACATTTTATTGGAAGATTTATTGGAATTGAATTTTGCAGAAAAAAAATAAAATGAATGAAAATTATACTAGGTGATTGTCAAAGCGCGCAAAAAGATGAGTGTTGCCTAACTTTCCGCTTCGCTCTGCGTTAAAAGTACTTTATGTGACATGTTTCGTATACGTATGTATATTTATCTTAGATGTCAAGGCGAATCTGTAATGCAACGCGAAGCAAAAGTTTTATATAGCATGGGTTTTAATGCGTGCATATGCCAGTGTTTGTCAGTTTGTTGCAGAAACAACAACACACACTTTTGTA
Organism: Pollenia amentaria; assembly: GCA_943735925.1. Classification (NCBI taxonomy): domain Eukaryota; kingdom Metazoa; phylum Arthropoda; class Insecta; order Diptera; family Polleniidae; genus Pollenia; species Pollenia amentaria. Next base: position 126,264,625 of record OX031007.1, read on the forward strand.
AAAAGCGATTTGCTTGTTGTGAGTCGAAACAACAAAAACAACAGAACAAGAAGTAAAACATACATTATTTTCATGTTTAAAAAGTAAAATATAAAGCTGCAAAAGTTCTCATTTAGTTTATATTTTTAGTTAAATATGCACATAACAATTTTAAAGTAAAAACCATATGAGGCATGATGCTGGTGTTTTATAATCGAAATTCCGTAAGGTGTAAAACGGGTACGTAAATCAATCATATTTATATCCTTTTTCTAATTTCACTTTTGGTTTATTTCAATTACGAATTCGAGATAAAATCAACTTTATAGTTCTTGTATCAAGCGCATTTTGAGATTAATTCAATCTTAGTTTAAAAAAAAAATAAAGAAAATCCGTACTCACCGTACTATTGATAACGCTTCGGATTGATTTGAGTACGGATGGATTGATTTTTCTTTTCAGTGTAATATATCACCATCTTAAGAGTGTAAACCTGCTCACTAACTTCTAACAAATTTTACAGGGCAAACAAAAAGCTTCTAATGTTTTCTGTTTCTAGTTTAAGAGGTAAACATAAATTATATTCTAATATTATCTAATCAATAGAGTCCTAGATTGAAGTGATCGTTTTTCTTAGTCAATGCGGCCACTTTTTATCTTTCGAACGGTATCGAAAAGTCATATAATGTAAAAAATGGACTTAGCAGGTTTACATTTTAAGCCGACGACATGTATGTATGTATGTAGGTAGTTCTAATCAGACTTGCATTGTTGAGAAACTTACCAGTAATTTTGTATTTGCCAAATTTTAATGTAACCCAAAGCAGTGCCCGTAAATAAATACCGATTTTTACGATCAGTGCACATGGTCAAGACACAATCTCCTGTTTTATGAATGGCATTAAATTTATTTAAATATCCGCCCCGTTGGTGATGAGAATACACTTGTATAATACCTGTTTCTAAAGCAACGAAAACACTTCCTAAAAGACAATTTAATTCAATTCAAAATTTTCCATATATTACAACAATGGCAACACCCACCATGTTCCCGTGTCATGGGACGAGTTTGTAAGAATAAAACTGCTTGTACTGACATCGGCAATACTAAAGCCGGACTCGTTATGGGTCTAAAAATATGTTCAAAATCACCGACACTCTGTTCTTCTTCAGTAGAGTCATCTAATTGAGCCCAAAATGTCATTCTTTTATTCGTTTCTCGTATCCTTTCGGAAATAGATTTTCGCACATAACGTGACACACTTATGTAATTGACGCTTTCTGATTCCCTCTTACTATTGTCCTTGAAAGCAGAATCTTTGTTATATTTTAATTCAATAAATTCTGTGGGATGCGAAACACTATATCTTCTATAGGGTTGCCCTGTTTCTAGTTTCCAAAAAATCAGTTCACCCGAATAGGTTGCGGTAACAACACCTTCGCCTAGTTTTACATCAGCACAAGTTATATCGTCCGCATGAAACATGGGCCATTTTTTGGGATCGCTATACTCACGACCCTCAACATCATTAAATTCGGTGACCTGTTGGTCCCAACCGACGGCAAGAATTCTAAATATCAAAAGAAGAAATATTTATTACTTTCCGATATATATGTATATATGTGTCTATCATGCAATCTGACCTTTCAACAACCCATATAACTGCAGTTACTTCATGTTCCGGACTTATGCTCATATTACGAATACAAACCGCATTATTATAGTTCCATATCTTAAGCGAACCATCCCGGGCACCAGTAAGCAAAAATTGCTCCAAGGGATCAAAACAAGCAGCCGTTATTTCTATATCGACATGTTCACCATATAATTGTTTTGTATGACAATTTTTTAGGATAATTTTACGTCTGCCAGTATATGGATCCCATACAATTATAAAACTATCCAAGCCACAAGTTACCACATTTCTAAATAAACGATTGTACAAAACTACCGATACAGGAGCAGCATGGGTATAACCATCTGTTATATCTACTCGAATTCGAGGATTACATTTAATAGCGATTAACTTGCGACCACCCACTAAAAGCACTCTTAAATGACTGTGATAGTAATAGGCCAAATCGTTTTCAGATGGTATAAGTCTTACCAAGTCACCATAAGTTTGCAATAGGGTGTGCTCTGTAAGATCCCAAACTTTAATTATTTTTTGATAGTCTAAGCTGTAAACTTTTTTCTCTTCCGGTTGTACAAAGACCATAACAATTCCTCCATTATGGCCGGTCAGAATTCCCGAGGGTTCTCTAGATATATAGACATCCCAAATGCGTACGAACGTATCGGGTCCTCCAGTTACAACAATGTTATTCTTTTCATCCACAAAAAATGTGGTGACACCCTGAAATTACAGATTTACTTAAATTTTAAAAAATCATGCCTGAAATAATGACATTAAAGATTAATTTAATCGAAATACTTTGAATGAACTCTAAATGAAAATATCGCAGTTTGCAATAGTTGGGAAATATTAGAGCTGAGTTCCAAAACGTCGGTTGCAAAGCAACTTTTTTCTAAGTGCATGCCACAATGCAACCGTATTGAACTTGACAATGTTTTTTGTCCCAAAGTGCACCTAAAAAGTAATCGATGCGTACGCAACAAGCAGACTATGCATCGTTTAACTTGATGATACATTTTTGACTTTAACTGCAAAGTATTGTGATGCTTGGAAACTCAGTCTGGTAAACGAATGTTTTTATTAGAGCTGTGCACGTGAGTATTTTTATACTCACGACACACAAGCTCACGAACTGATAATTTTTAATCACATACTTTTATGCATGAACATTTTTTAAGTCTAAATCCTTTTTTCTTTTCAAATGAATTAAAGAAAGAAATTTATTCTCTGTTCTGCAAAAGCAAATGTATACATAAAATTTATGTTCAAACATTTTTAAAAGGTGATACATCGTGCGGTTTGATTTTCAGTATGCTTTTTTTACAATGGCTCATATTAAACGGCCTTGTCATTTTTGTTTAATATCGTTTGTCAAGTCATCATGGGAAGACTCACACCACAACAGCGTCAGTGAATAGGCTCGGAAAAACTCATTGAAAATCCGGTGTTTTATCGTGAAATTTTGTTCAGTGATGAAGGACATATCTGGCTCAGTGGATACGTAAATAGACAAAATTGCTGTTTTTAAGCTGATGAGCAAACCAAAGAGTACCTAGAGCTACCATTACATCCATTAAAAACAACGGTATGGTGTGGCTTATGGGCTGGTGGAATCATTGGTCCACATTTCTTCAAAAATGAGTAAAATTTAGAATGTTGCCGTCAATGGTTACCGTTATCGCGCAATGTTAATGGACTATGAGCTTACTGGAATTCAAGCTTATGGTCTCGGTGAGCACTGATTTGAACTAGGCGGCGCTGCGAGTCATACAAGGCGCTTAAGAATGACCCTGTTGAAAAATCATTTTGGTGAGCACTTAATTACACGTTTTATTACGGTAAATTTGCCATCAAATGCAAATTTACCGGGGATATTTAAAGTCTGAGGTCTTCAAGAATAAGCCAGCTACGATTGAAGCTTTGGAAGCCAACATTACTCATGTTATTCGTGAGTTACCAATCGCTATGCTCGAACGAGTCGCCCAAAAGTGGAGCTTTCGAATGGACCACCTCAGACTTAGTCATGCCCAACATTTACATGATATAATTTTCAAACAGTAAATGCCATAAATTGTTCCTTTAACTGGTAATAAAAAAAATTTCTTTTGTGCCCTTCAACATAGTGCGATAAGAACAGAACTTTATATAAATACTGCTCTTTAGACTTAAATAAATCTATTTTGTGCCACGCCCACTCCTCCAATCCCGCCCACATTTAGTCGAATTTTGTACATTAATAACCAAGATGCGTGTACCTAGTTCGAAAACTTATGCTCTTGCCGTTCTCCAGATATACAGAAATCTATAATGTCTTTCTACGAGAGGTGCCACACCCACTTCCACAATACAGCCCACAACCAAGTTTACTTTCAAATTTATGTGCTTTTCTTTACAATATAAATCAAACCTCACGATGAATCACCCGATATATACGTACGTTTGTATATACATGGATGCTGGAGTAGTTTGTTTGTCATGCTCTTCTGTTAAAATCAGGCTCACATCCGAACAACTCAACATTAAATAACTATTTTGTTATTAATGTATTCTAGCGATATTTTGTAGTTCCAGTAAAATATTTTGAACCTCCTTGATTTGTGATATTGTGTGTTAAAGTAAAACCCTACGAACATATTGAAGCAGTTAGGCACATCTGCATTAATTCATTGCCAATATAAGAAATATTTTTTTCAAAAAGGGGCACAAAAAAAATTTTAAATTATGCAAAAGAGGATATAAAACAGAGGGGCAAAGAAAGTAGCACGGCAGTCATAAAAGGGACAAAATGCGACTTTAGTCGCATAACTGTCACGCTGTATCGGTCCATAATTTATCATATGTCGCATTTACATTTTTCATAAAATTAAAAATGATAATTTATTCCTGCACTCAAAATATTATGTAGCTAAATTCAACAGAAAATGCATTTAAACAACCAAAAATTTAGTTAAAAGACGGATCACTAACATTTCATTTAAAATAAATAAATTTTACGAAATAAGCATTTTTAACACTTTTGTATTTTTTACACATTCGCAAAATATTCGCTTGAATTTGGTGAATACGAATGCCATGAAACAGGCAAATATTCGGCGTTAGGACTACGAATATTCGTAGCATCACTAATGGCTACATAGTATATCGGTTTTACAATTAAAATTACATACCAAACCAAACAATATTGTTAAAAAAAACCTAAAAATAGATCTAAAGGACTAAGATCACTCATTTTTTACATGGTGGCAATTATGAAAGAGATTTTCCTCTTAAATATTGTAAAAATTGTATTATATTTGTAAAATTAAAAATCTTATTTTTAAATACAAATTATTAAACTGTCCAAGCCACAAGTTACCACATTTCTAAATAAACGATTGTACAAAACTACCGATACAGGAGCTGCATGGGTATAACCATCTGTTATATCTACTCGAATTCGAGGATTACATTTAATAGCGATTAACTTGCGACCACCCACTAAAAGCACTCTTAAATGACTGTGATAGTAATAGGCCAATTCGTTTTCAGATGGTATTAGTCTTACTAAGTCACCATAAGTTTGCAATAGGATTTGCTCTGTAAGATCCCAAATTTTGTAGAGTAAAAACAAATTTTAGTTTTCAACAATTGTGCAATAGAAAATATATTTATTAGCAAACGGTATCGTCATCAATGCCGTTATTAAACTTTTTGTTATTTTGGTATCAGTATCAATACCGCTTTCAATTTTTAACGGTATGTTACCGGTGTCGGTGTTAATAACGTTATCGGTTGCCAACCTTGAAATAAAGATATTTTTTAGACTCCCGAAATTCTATTTTGACAAGTTTCGAAAAAAATGATGAAATCATTTTTAGTGTCAGCAATAAAACCCACTCACCAATGGAATGCGAAATATAGTTTTTTCATCACCGTTAGCTAAAATTAAGCCAGGACAACGCCCTCGATATTTTTTTGTATTACGATATTCAGCTGCCACAAAAAGTGAGTTTAGGCGTATCGAATAAAACACCTGTTGAATCATTTCCGCATGGACATTTAAATATTCTCGACTTTTAAATAAAGACAATTTACCCTATGACAGAAAATAATGATTTTAGACCGCCGTAATAAGCAAAAAATTACAAATTCATATGTACATATACCTTTAAAATGTCAGTCCAAAAAACTTCCATTAATGCTGCTCCCGGCTTACACTGAAATGGACCTCGTAAAAATGGTACAAACTCTAAAATTCGGACATTACCACCATAATCTCCCAATATCAGACGTGAGCTAGTTTTACCCTTCGGATGAAAGCTGTAGGCCATACGACAAACCGCAAAAGGCATGCTGCGTATTACAATGCGCAAAGAAAATGTACTGGCTATGGTTTCATGGAAACGTAGCTCCCGTTCGGTAGACGATGTACAAACTATACCAACATCAGAAAGAGCTTGTATGCACAAAATCCATGTGGGCATTTTTAAGTGTACTAAAAACAAAGTAAAATAAGTTTATTTAATATTTTTTTTATGCATGTTGCTTGGAGCCAAACATGCCAAGAAATGTCTTAACTGACTCTGTATAACTCCCAATTTTCACGATGATTTTTCCCCTATTCTAAAATCATGTCATTTGCGAGCTGTGAAGAGAAGTTAGCAGGGTAGAGAAAAAGACATGAATCGTATTTCTGTGTTTCTTTTTTTACATTGCTCTTTGCACTTATTTGTGTTTTTAATTTATGTTTTATTCTTATTTCAAAATGACTGGTGCTTATTAAAACATAAGAAATAAAAAATTTTATTTAAAAAAATTCATAACATATAAAAATTATGTGGAATAACGAAATTTTAAATATACTGAATACTGAAACTAAGGAAATCAAAAAATATCAACTCGGACTGAAAAAAACGAGAAACATGGTGAAAATTTTACAAGTTTTTGGAAGTTTCATTAAAAAAGAAAGACAAAAAATACATGTATTTTAAATCATCGTGAAAACTGGGTGTAACTGTATTAAAAAACAAGGAAGAGTGCTATATTCGGCTATGCCGAATCTTTTTTACCCTTCACCATAGTGCGATAAGAAAAGAAAGTTATATAAATACTGTTCTTTAGACTTAAATAAATCTATTTTGTGGCACGCCCACTTCTCCAATCCCGCCCATATTTCTAACCAAGCTATGTGTACTAAATGACCTATTTTCCTCCCAGCTATGTATACCAAAATTTGGCCTTTTTTCTCTTACCGTTCCTTAGGTATAAATAATTTTATTTTATGCCATGCCCACTTCTCTAATCACGCACACATTTTGTCAAATGATGTCTAGTGATAACCAAGATGCTTGCACCTAGTACGGAATCTTTGGCTTTTGCCATTTTCCAGATACACAGAAATCTATGATGCCTTTATATGGGGAGTGCCACGCCCACTTAACCAAACCCGCCCAAAAAATACCGTTCTTTAGATATAAATAAATCTAATATATCTATGTGTCGCGCCTACTTCTCCAATACCGCACACATTTTGTCGGCTGGTGTTCATTGATAACCAAGATGCCTGTACATCATTTACAAATTTTAGCTCTTGCCGTTCTCTAGATATACAGAAATCTATAATATCTTTATACGGGAGATGCCACGCCTATTTCTCCAATCGCGCCTATATTTTTAGAAAGGTTGTGTATTGATAACCAAGCTTTGTTTACTAAATTTATTTTCCTCTGACCGTTCTTTAGGTATAAATAAATCTATTTTGTGCCAATTTATATATATTTTTAGTTTAAAGGGTTTAAGATAAATATTCCCCTCTGTTCTGCAAACCGAGTCGATTTGAAATGAGTGAGAGATAAAGCATTTGGTGTTCTGTAAATCGCACGATTTGCATTATTCGAAGCCATTTTCGAACAAAGGCAAACGATGTTTAAAATGGTTTATTTAAAACTTGTATAATATATCAAATAATTTTACCACATAACTTTGATTATTTTATATTAAAATAAATATTTAATTGATTATCTTTTAAGCAATATAATGAGACAATTTCATTTTCAAAAGTTGGGTTGCACGGATGTTTCCAATATAAACAAAGATGTGGAAGCCATATTGAAATAAATCTCGTGATTTTACAAAAAATAACATATTTGTAGATGTTAGTAAAATTATTGTTTAATTAAGAATTTTCTTGCTTTAAATGTTTTTTTTTACAATTAGGGCGTATCTAACTTATAATTTTTTTTTAAGCTTGAGGCATACAACTTGATAAAAAAAAGCTTATGGATATTTTTGGAATTATAAGAAACGTAGAACCTTTCTTTTAGCTCTAAAACTATACAAAAGTTTTTAATATATTCTTTTTCTTCAAATTTTATCTAATAAACTTAAAAAAATTATGTACCCTTTTCTACTTTAGTGATGGGTATAAAAAAAACCGAAAACATTTTTTAAAAATGATATAAAACGCCAAATGAAAATGTTGCAGCTTAGCCAAATTTTGTAATGCTTAATTTAAATGGTCGCACTGATCCTTATACTTAGGGGCTTATTTTGTAAATCCTTTAAAAAAACTTAGTATGAAAATATTTTTCAAGTGAAGTGAAGTGTTTAACAAAATAACTCCCTTAAAGAGTATTTAATCAAACTATTTAGGTCTCCCCGAGTTTCGTAAAATGTCTAATGCATTTCCTTTACATTTTTCAATTTCAATACTTTGTTCAATCCATGGCCCGATTAGTAGATCTGCGCAAAACTACAACAATGCAACAACACGCATTTTGTCTGTGTAAATCAGTGGTGTCAATTATGATTGTGTTGGTGCGAATACTCTTGTCTCCCTGTCGGAAAATGAGTTAGCTCAAAGTCAACTCATAGTTAACCAGAAGTTAGTCAGAGGTGACTCACAAGCTAACTCATTTACATGGTTAAAGCTATTCAGTTTTTACACGCAATGTCCGCAGTACGAGTCAGTACTCACTCACACTGCATAACTTTAAGATAACCATAAGTTAGCTCATTATGAGTCAGCTTGTGGTGCATACAATATGTTGACTTTAATAAGAGAATAAAAAAAAAAATTACGTATTTTGCTTTATGTATTTATTTTCTAAGGAGAGACAGAGACTATTACACATATGTTTTCTTTCCAGCAGCATGCCCGATATGACCAAAACCGGTTTTCATAATAATTCTACTTTGAAAATGAGATGTATTTAACTAAATGATATTAACAAAGAGAATATGGGAACTTTTACTTATTATTTAACTTTGAAAAAGTACACAAAACAAGCAAATCGTGTTTTTACCACAGTCCACTGCATCAGCTTTGAGTTAGCCAAACGCTAGCTCAAAAGTTATCGAGAAGAAGTCAGTCGCACAAAACACAACTCACTAATCTCTGCATAACTTTTGAGTTAGCCAAAGGCTAGTTCAATACTTATCGAGAAGAAGTCAGTCGCACAAAACACAACTGACTCAAATCTGCACCAATTATGAGTTAGTCACTGGTCAGTTATAAATAAGCTAGCTAAAAGTCAACTAAATGTTGAGCTAGCTAATAAAAATCCGACAGGTGTTGGTGCGATTACTCTTGTCTCCTACATTCCCAGCGGGAGAAATCTGCGGTTGCGAGGCCTATTACGAGGCCTTATTAACATACATATTTTGCTATGAAGACTTTAGAGCAATTCATAATAACACAATTATCGAAAAATGTTGAGTTATTGACAGACACAATCAGTTATTATTTAAATAAATTTAATTTCGAACCTGCATTTCGCAGAAACTTTGCTTATTTTTCGGAAAAATTGAGCATTTGACAATATTTGAAGTCTTTTTAGAACCTTATACAATTCTTTCCAAAATTTTTAATTTGGTGCTCAACATATCTTTGCGAATGCCAACAATGAAAATTCATTAGCACATACAAATGCAAATAATAACCCCATTAAGTTTAAAAATATTCTATAATTATTAACCACCATTATAAAAAGAGAAGATTTTACTAGCCTATAAAAATATACTTTTATTAACCAATAATATCTTCTAAATTTATATTGCAGTTTCGAAACAACAAAACATTTTTTAGGTTTGCGGACGTTAATTTATTGCGTTGTTTTGAGCAAATGTATTTCAAATCGGAAAATATTTGTTCTCAAAGATATATTGGGGAAAAAAAGCGACAAACATTTGAAGGAATTTTTTTTAATACAGGATATAGTGCCCCGTCTAAATTTTTCCAGAACTCAATAATATTTTCCCTATCTGGATGATTAAATTTTTAATAAACTCATCCGCTTGTATGCTCGTTATCGCTTTCTACAAGACTAATTAATAAGATTCAAATTTGAAGTTTACAGAAGCTCAATAACAGTTATTCTTGATACTACAACAACTACACTACACCTCGTACAAAAACCACAAGCAATTTGTTTTTTTAAAATCATTGTACAATGTTAAAAACAGAAATAAAACAAAACAGAAACAAAGATAATAAATAATAAATATATTATTTCTGTTTAGAGGCCTCAAAACAGGCCGTGCGATCGTGCGATATTTCCCGCTGAATGAGAGTGTTTTGCAGTAAACAATTATATTTTACACTCGCAAAATAAAAGAGCGTAAACGTACATGTGAGTTTTGCTGACACAATTGTGTATGACGCTGACATCCCTGGTGTAAATTATGTTAAAGATGTCAAAACCCAATGCATTTGTTTGTGTAAAAAATGGACAAGATGTCAGAAACAATTGCTACAAAAACAATTGCACGTTACAACACAACTCTACAAAAAATCAGCAGGCGTTTCGAGCAGACCTACTAAGTGGGCCACGGTCAATCCACCGCAGCGAACGCATTTCCAATTTGTGTAACAGGATTGGAATTATCTTCGTATTTAATTGAACCATTCCAGTTGTCATTAATTTTCTTGCGATAATTAGGCAAATGCTTCGAATGATAATCAAATTGAGTAATTTTCATAAATTGATTTTTTGACGGCACAGGACTTCTAATGTTCGTTTGTTTTTTACTTTACTTAAAGAAGATTTTATTTCGCGTTAAAGACAAAAGGTTTGTTTTTTTATTTATTACTAAAATTACTAAAAATTAACCCCCATATTCATAAAAAATATTTTAGGTTTATAGCAGGTTACCGAAACGAATTTTCTATGAAAATTTGTTTAATAAACCTTTTATTAATCAAAAATATTTTTTATGAATATGGGGGTAAGAGTTTTTGTTTCATTTTATGTACTTTTTACACTTTTTTATTATTTTGGAATGTATTAACAAAATATTCGTAAAATATTCTCTTGAATTTGGCGAATACAAATACGAATACGATTGTCGTAAAATAGGCGAATATTCGTAACATCACGAGTATGTATGTTTCTGCATAGATTGCACTTGCGTATAGGGTGCCTCACTCACAAAACCAAATTCTTCTTCTTTTGGGTAGCTGTCGTGTATTTAGAAACTTTCGACTGTTAGCGTCTATTTGGTCTTCGTATGGGGTGGTGCCACGCGCACTTATCGAATTCCGCCTACTTTTCTTCAGATATTGTGTATAAATATCCAAACATTTTGTACAAGATTTTGATAACATTTCTCTTACCGTTTTCCAGATAAACAAAATTTATTTTGCCTTTGTATGGTATGTGTCACGCCCACTTTTTAATATAAGTTGTGTTGTGATATCCAAGCTATGTGTACCAAATATTGACCATCTTACTCTTATCGTTTTTCAGATGTAAATATATTTTGCCGCCCATTTGATGTGCCCACTTCCTTATTTCAATAAATTAATAGTAATCCAACAAATCAGAGGTCACTTAAATCGCTACAGCAATTCTTGAGTTTAAGTGGTGTAACCATCACGGCTTTCTTTTATAAACAGTAGGGAGATCGATTATTCGACTTTTTTCAATAATCGGTTTTCGAATATTACGAATAGTTGCTATTTTAAAAACCCGGTTTTTGGTTAAGCAATTTTTAAATAACCGGTTAACCGGTTTTCATTCGAATAATTAAAAACACAAAAATCAAATAAGTTTTTAAAATAAAGCGTTAATGTGAATAAAATCAAAACAATTTGCAAAGGTAAGGAACCAACAAAATACATATATATAGACTTAGATCAGACCTAACAAATATTTTACGATAAAATCCAAGAAAAGTAGGACCAGTAAATGGATCAAACTTTAACTAAATTTTCAAAATTTTTTTATTGATTTACTAAACTAATTTAGAAACTGTTGAATGATATTTGATCTAGACAACCGTTTTGCAAAAGCAAATAAATTATAGGAATTTTATAAAGTTATTATTTGAAATATTCTCTAAAATTTATTTTGGATGAGTTTTAATTTGTTGGTGGTTAAGAATGTATATATAAATCAACCATAGTTTTCAAAAGTTGCCAACAAAACCTCTTAGCCAGAAGTATCTATTTCAAATTATTTTGTTTCAGCAATATAGAAACGAATATTCTTTTTGTGTAAAATATTTGTCAATTCGTCGACTACAATTTAAAACATTCCATGACATTGTTTGATTTCTTCAATTTTGTTTTTTAGTTCTTGGTGGTTTAATAAATAAAACTGGTAGATATTTTTCCCATATCGTTGATTCCGCCGTAATGTTGTAGTTTTCAGCATGCAGAGATGCTAGAACTACTTAAGAGTTTTTAGTGCTTTAACGGGCATATTTTATTAAAGTATTATTTGTCGTCTCCTTAGAACTATTCGAACGGAGTTAAGTTTCATTTGGATCACATTAATGTGAAGCATGTATACTAATTTAAGGTGATTAATAAGTCGTGACATGGAAGTATCTTTGTAACTTATAATTTTAGGGCCCTTCAAGCACCTAACTTTGTCTTTTTTAACGCGTTTGAAAAATATCTAGAGAGAACCTTTATATAAAAATATATTTAAAATACTCTTGCACAAATTACTATTTACTGTTTAACTGCACACGTGTTTGTAGTAATTTGAATAGTTTTTGGCAGAACACACTTTTACACTTTTATAAGCGATTTGTATTTACAGTGTTCATAATGTTTTTTGACCTTTGTTACATTTTGTTTTGACATTCTTCATAAAAAGTTTAAGTTTGGCCAATTTTTAATTAGAAAATACTTAACTAACGGGTACATCTACAAGAGTAAGGAAAATGAATATATATATTACACATTACTAAAATAACCGGTTTATTATACTAAAATAACCGGTTTATTCGATATTCGAAAAATGGACATTTTTAAATAACCATTTTTTTAAATTTACCATTTTTGATTTATTTTACGCCGTAAATGTTAAAATTGATAGCCTTTAGTTTCTTCAAAACTTGAAACTATCATCGGATAATTATTTAAGGGTAGGGGCAGCTTCTACCGGGTTTGCCCTAGTTTATGTCCTAAGTGTTGGAATTTCCAAAAAATTTCTATCTTTAAGTTCTTTTTAGATGGTACAGTGTCTGCATGCCAAGTTTTAGGAAAACCGGTTGAATAGTTATGAAGATATAGGGAAGGGGAGCTTTTACCACTCTGGCCCTAAATACGGGTATGTTCTGAAAATCACGTGCATTTAAAATCACGCGTGTGATTTTGCGGTGTTCTGAAATACATTTCGTTTTTATGTTTCTCGGTATGCTTTAGTCAGTTGAACATCAAGACAAAACATACAAAAGCGGAACACAAAAATATCAAACGTGTATTCTAAAAAGGCACATGTGATTTGAAATCACGTGATTTGAATAAAAGTGATTTTTAGAACAGGCCTAATAATATAAAATTATAGGCTATAGGACCTTTCAGAAGTTACAGTATTTGCCTGCCAACTTTCAAGAAAATCGGTCGATTAGTTAAGAAGATATAGAGAGAGCGAGCTGTTACCCCTTTTGCCTTATTTTACGCCCTCTTGTTTAGAAGTAAGTTTTGGCCTATTTTACGCCCTTGGGTTGATAAGCTAAGAAGATGAAGGGAGTGGTACTTTTACCCCTTTTGCCCAATTTTACGGCCTCTAGCGATATGAAATATACTTTACGGCCTATTATCATACCTAACAAATACATATATAAAATTTCATATATATATACATATATATATATATACATATATATATATATATATATATATGTGTGTGTGTGTGTGTGTACGAAGGCCCCTATTGTGATTTTTATTTGGTGAAAGATTTTCGCTGACTATCGACTATCGAATGTAATTTTTGTATTATGACAGTACTGTCGAAAATTTCGTTGTGCGTCGAATTTTTTAACGAAAACAATTTTGCATTCGAGGCTGTAAATAAATTTAAAAAACATGTTGAAAATGTAATTATTTGTAAAATTTTTTGTTTTCGTGGACCATTCATAATTATTTTTGTTAATTTTAAGCAAGTCTAAAGTCGCAAACATCTGGCGAAAATGGCCGTTTTCCTTATGCAAAAAAGATCAAAAAGGTTTCGCATAAAATTTCAGCCTGTAAACAAGTGGAATGCATTCCGCAGAAGCTAAATTATTTGGAACCAACCATAATTCCGTCGTTGTCATGTTTAACATAAATTATATTTTTTAAATTTGTAAGCAAAATTTTTTTTATTTAAAGTGCCAGTTGTAATACATACCAATTTAAAATTCTTTCGATCAGCTAATTCAACTACTGTCGAAAATCGAATTTAGTTCATAATAGGCAGGAAAAAATTACGAAAATCCCTAATTTAGTTTTCCAAAAAAAAAACATATTTCGAAAAATAATTAATAATTAACGATCTTTTTAATCTTAGAAAGAATTTGTTAAGGATATGCCACCAAATAGTGTTTTCAATTGTCTATAAAAGTAGATGATTAGTAGTCGTCTAAAAATATTAAGGCAATTCACAAACTGTTCTATTTTTTCATATTGATTGTATTTGCTATTGGACATTTATAAAATTATAGCATATACAGCCAATATGACACAACAGAACAGTTTGTGAATTGCCTAATTAAGATCCAAAAACTCTTACTTCATATTTCCTGATAAGGAATAAATTTTGGTATAAAATATCACCAGATATAAAGTTCCCCAATTTATTTTGGATCGCAACATACATACATATCGCACTTAATCAACAAGAGGGCATAAGTCTTAAATTTAAAATTTTTCAGTAAAAGCAAAACAATTTTTATTTAACATTGAAATCTTATAAAAAAAAAAAAAACAATTTTAAAGCCAACCGTTTCATTACCAAAAAGAAGACGAAATAGCACGATATATTAACAGCGGTTAGTTATGAATATAACGTCCCAATTTTTTCCAAAAGGTGAAAAAATAAAAATTTTAAATTAATACCCCCTTGTTGATTAAGTGCGATATGTATTTAGTTATCTATGCCTATCAAGGCGAATTCAACTACAGGTGGTGTCGAAACGACTTCTGATTTTGACAGTTCGAGCCAATTTGTTTTTATTTGTTAGTGTTTTGTTTGGAATGGTTGACATTTTGGAACGTAAACACTAACAATGCAATTCAAAAACCCTATGTTGTTTCTACTAAATCTGTACGATCTGAATAATATTTTCTATAAAGAACTATAGTTTCAGCCATTTTATGAAAATGCGAGACTTTCAAGCTTCGTTCACAAAAGCAGCAACATTTTCACTTGGTGTTCACAATAAAGCAATAATTTTTTCACAACTTCGCACATTTTAAAATAAGAAAACGTTTGCAAATGTTGCCCACGACAATATTTCGTATTTATTATTATTTTTGAAAAAATATTGTTAAAATTTTCAATCAAAAATAATAAAATTATAAACGTCACTTCATTACGTTCAAACGTTATTTTATACAAATTGTTGCTGAACTAGAAGTAGATTCAACTTTTTAAAAATAACTTTAGGTAAATTAATATTTTAAAAATGAAAGTAAAATATATGAAATACTTTGGGAAGAAATAAGATAGAAGAAAAAACGAAAAATGTTGCTGCCATTGTGAATGAAGCTTAATATTTAAAAATATAAAACAAAGTAACTTAAATTCAACCTACAACTTTCTGAAACGCCACTTCGCAAGGGCTCTAACTGTGATGCCCAGAAACGTATTTGACCCTCTTTGCTTGCCGTTATCCAAATTCCAGTGTTTTCCAGTGTATCATTTACGGCTAAATTTTTTATTTTACGTTTCTCTTCTGCTGCTTCGTCCATATCTTGATCATCATCTTCATTTTTTCGATCGTCCTCCTCCTCATCATCTACAATTAAATCTGGTACATTTTTTAATAGACTTATGCAACATACCGCTGATCTGTGTTCTGATTTCTTTACAATAGGGGCTTCTGATATTGGTAAAATTAAAGATTCTTTTTGACTCGACGGATCATCTTCTTGAAATCCAAATATAAGATAGGAAATAAATTCGTTCCAATCACATTTAAAATCACGATTTTGATTTATTTTCAGAAATAAACGATTATACTCAATGTCGCTAAAAGTAATATGAAGATCTTCGAGTTCTTGGCGTAATTCTGCATAAGTAAGTTTTTGTTTTGATAAAAATGTTTTGTGCAAGTATTCAATTTCTTCAGATTTTAACCATTCGTGCAAACGTTCTGGTCTGTCAATTTGTTCTACAGAGCATTGTGAAGATAATGTTCGATATTCTATAAGTGGCTGGTCTTTATGTGACCCCACAGCTTCGTAAGAATTCATATTTTAGTTTAGATTTTTTTTGTACCTAATTCTGATGAAACAAATATGTATTTTTGATATCTTTGAAATAAATTTGACAACAAAAATTTTTTAATATATACAGTTAGAAAAGTGAATTTGTACTATCCCAGCTAGCATAGGCTGTTTGTTAGACGATTGATTATGTTCAATATACAACTCCTAACAGAGTCTTCTGATGATTATCTGACGAGCTACAAAAACAAAAACATCTACATTTTTTTTATTTATTACTTTTTTATATATTTTTGACACGCTCGTTTTTTAATCTTGGAATGAACCTTTTTGCGACTCTCTGTAAGAGTCATAGAATTACTGAGCTATCTAAATAAAAGCGTTTTTGAAATATGAAAATTCTATTGGCAATGCAATTTCAATAAAATTAACCGACCTAAGGATCTGCAAAATAAGATTTTCCGACAGGATAGTGTTGATTTCGCGACCTTAAGGTTTGTTTGATATACATAAATTGTATTAAAATTAGAAGTTTTGACATGAAAAACACGCTTGATGCCCTTATTTAGGTAGCTCAGTTATACGGTTGAGCATTTCACGAGTCGTAAAATAATCCCTTAGTGAGTCTCATACGACCCTTGGCATGCTTTTTGAAAGAAATTTCATACTGGTAATAAATGTTTAACAAAAAATCTTTAAAAAAAATTTAGCATTATTTTAGCATTTTTTAAAAATAATTTTTAGCATTTTTGGCTATGTCTAATTCCAGATTTAGCTGTTAAATTTGTTTAGACATTGCCACACTGGCCTTAAGTCCTTTTCGAAATTAAATAAAACAAGTTAGAGTGCTATATTCGGCTGTGCCGAATCTTTGATACCCTACACCGACAGGAGTGGGCTCTATATGATAAATACATATATATTATTAACTAAGCTTCACAAAAACGAACGTCAGCATTAAAACTGGTTGCGGTTTAGACCCATATTAAATTATTGACCGACAATAAGAAAATTTTATGCGTTTCTTGTTAGAACTTTGAACTGGCTTGAGTAAAATATCATGATTCGTAACAGTTTCACCCAATTTACATGATGAATTTTATGACGTCCAATTTTCTTAATTCCCTTTTGAAATTGCTACCAAAAACTACTCAAATTCATACGATGGTTTTTTTTGGACGTCTAATTTTTTCATTTTCATTCAATCCAGTTGATGAGGATATAAAAATAAAACGTAACAGAAAGAACAGAAAAGAGTGTAAAGCGAAGTGTCAAAAAAAAAAACATGAAAACAGAAACCATGTCTATTTTTATACCCCACTTTCTTCTCTACACCGCTTGCTTCCAAACAAAAAATGACATCCAAAATTGGACGTCATAAAATTCATCATGTAAACTGTGTGTTTTAGCCGAACTAAAATGATTTTTAGGATAGTAATTTGTTTTGGACTATGGTAAATTATGGACCAATCATCCCAAAATTCTGAAGACTGATTTCTGGTATTACAAAAAATAAATTTGAATAAATTTCAATACAGCAGTGTAATTAGTTTTAGCGTTAACAGTTAATTTCACAAATTTGCATGATATTTTTTCTGGCCATATGAATTTAAGTAAAAAATTTCACCGCAATATCTATATCTGTGATAGTTTTAGGTGAATTTAATAATTTTCCCAAAGTGGGATTTATTTGGTTTTAGGGGCAATAAACTGTTTTCCGAGAGTAGGGGTTGTATGGGGCCTGTGGTAAATTATGGACAAATCTTCACGAAATTAGGCAGTGTGAGTTCTCGTCGTATAAAACTGTGACGTACCGAATTTCAATTTTATAGCATTATTTATTATGGTTTTAGGCGTACTAAACGATTTTCCGGGAGTAGGGTTTATATGAGGCCTAGTGTAAATTATGGACCGATCTCCAAAAAATTATACAGTGTGATTTATGGTCCTATAAAACTGCGACATAAAAAATTTCAGTGTGCTAGCGTTATTTGTTGCGGTTCTAGGCGCAATAAAATGTTTTCCGGGAGTAGGGTTTATATGGGGCCTAGTGTAAATTATGGACCGATCTTAAAAAAATTTTACAGTGTGATTTATGGTCCTATAAAACTGTGACGTACCAAATTTTAGTATGCTAGCGTTATTTATTGCGGTTTTAGGCGTACTAAGCTGTTTTCCGGGAGCAGGGTTTATATGGGGCATAGTGTAAATTATGGACCGATCTTCAAAAAATTTTACAGTGTGATTTCTGGTCCTATAAAACTGTGACGTACCAAATTTTAGTATGCTAGCGTTATTTATTGCGGTTTTAGGCGTACTAAGCTGTTTTCTGGGAGCAGGGTTTATATGGGGCATAGTGTAAATTATGGACCGATCTTCAAAAAATTTTACAGTGTGATTTTTGGTCCTATAAAACTGTGACGTACCAAATTTTAATATGCTAGCGTTATTTATTGCGTTTTTAGGCGTACTAAACTGTTTTCCGTGAGAAGGGTTTATATGGGGCCTATGGTCAATTATAGACCGATCTTCACGAAATTAAACAGTATGATTTGCAGTCGTATAAAGCGAATTCGTGCGAAATTTTATGTCATTCCGTGCATTATTCCACCATTTATGTTAGTTTTTGTATCAAAATTATCAATTTTTTTTGGGTAGTGGTTCCACATTTTGATTCATAGTTCTGATCCTACTAAACCGATGTTGCTGGATTTCAATCCCAAACTGCTTAGGATAACTAAAAGCAATTTGAGATCAAGTTTGTTCTTTTCTTTTGCGTTTTTCGAAAGTGAGCGTGTTTTCAACAGACGGACAGACAGACGGACATGGCTAAATCGACTTAGAATTACTCAAGGAGCCAGAATATATGTATATACTTTATGGGGTCTTAGATGTATTATAAAAAAGTTTCACACGGAATGACAAACTTAGTATACCCTCATTCACCACAGTGGTGGTGGAGGGTATAAAAATTTATCTCGTAATTGGTAATTAAGCTCGGGCAATTCAATACACTTTTTCCTTGCCATTTACGCTAGGTGCCCATACATTTAACTCCTAAATTTTAACTTAAGGCCTCTATTACGGTTCACAACTTAACTCAGTTGAGTTGTAATTAAAACAACTGGTTGTGATGAGTTGTAATACTTTATTTTTTTGTTCGCCGCAATATAGTTTTTTTCTTTTCTTTATTATTATCATTCCTACACTTAATCCCGCGAAGCTTTTCGTTTGTATGCAGGAGACCAGTCTCTGGCGGGAATCGAACCCGCAACCCCGGTACTGATAGACTAGTTCACTACCAGCTATCCTACCGGGGCACCCTGTAAACCATAATACAAAATTTAAGAAATTTCAACTCAACTGAGTTGAGTTGTGAACCGTAATAGGGGCCTTAGACCCCTATTCGATACAAATATATATCGACCATAGTATAATAAGTACCAGGTATGTTCATTAGGGAGAGTTGTCATTATTTATCCATGTAATGTCAAACAAAGAAATATTACTCATTTGCAAATATTTGAATTTCAACATATTTTGAACTTTTCAGATAGTGCAAACTTAGTTTTTTACATAACACTATATTTTATTCAATATTGTGTTTATTTATCAATTTCAAATTTTGGTTAAAATTTGTTATCACAAAATTTTTATAAGAAATTTTTAAAAAAAAAAACTTTCTTTTGTTTGACGTTATATGGGTTTTAAAATTGAGAACAAAATTTGTTATGACTATACCTTGTATTTATTCTACCATGGTATCGACTAAACTAAACATCCATTTCAAGGCAAATTCATGTATACGGTGGTATCGATACTACAACAAGTAACAACACCAAAAACGCAATTTTTTTTTTTTTTTTTTTTGTTGCTTTCGTTGATCGATATGTTATACATTTTTAAAATTTTCCTTAAAAGCCTAAATTTATTTTCAAAATTTTATAAAGAAAATCTATAAAATAAAAAATTTATCGACATTTATAAACAACGTGCTATCAAGTCATTGATACCGTTAGCGCGATCACCATATTCACCGCCACGTTTATAGGATACCGATACCTTTTTCTGCCAACCTTCACGGGGACTGGACAACTAGTAATAAAAAATAATAAAACATGTTTTCTCTAATTTAGATTATTAACAAAGTAAACCTACCAAAAAGGCACATAAAAATTCGTTGACCGCTTTGAAATTTGGGCCAACTGTGAAAATTTCATGAATTATATCTTCTAAACAGATAATGCCATTATCACCCAAATGCTCCTCAATCATGGTATTGGATTGAATTGCTGTCTTTTTGCCATTGATACGGGCAAAACCCTTTTTAAAGACTAACTCGCGTATTGTGGCTATGTTAGGATAACCATAGACAACAAATGGTTCTATTACTTTCAACAAAATTTGGTTCTCTTTGTTATTTTCCAAAAACACTGCTTTATGGCGTTGATTTAAGTTTAAAGCTTTCATTATCTTATTTGTGGTTTCATCAAATATCTTTTTGCCAGCGTGTCTCATCACAAACAAAAGCTTTTGATTCGTTTTATCAACATTGTCGGTGTTTAAAATGTTACCGTGTCTTACAGTCCTTTTTATACGATTGGCGGTCCGTTCCGCCTTGAGGTAGTTCATAACAAAAGATTCTGGCCTACGGAAATTGTGGTGTTTCTTTGCTTTTGCTACACGTTCAGTTTTAAGCTTCTTTTTTTGTTCGAGTGTCGCCTTATCCTGTAGAATACGGCGTTTACGATGGGTCAAAACTGATACAGTTTTTCCAGGTAATTTATTTGGAACAGCGTATCTGAAAAATTATAGACAAGTTAATAGTAGTTGGACTTATTAGACCTTAAGCTCTTATATTACTTTTCCATTTTTTTGTTTTGGATGTTTGTTATCTTGCCAAAAATTACAAATTTAATTTAAATTTTACAAAAAGAATAAACAAAACTGCGGAATATAAACACGTGCATGCAACTGTTTTTATAAACGACAAATGAAAATAAAAAATAAACAGCGTTGGAATTGATAGTACTTTAATGAAGTTGCCAACCAAACTGAAATATAAACGATGTGCAGTGTGACCAGCTCTTGAAACTTTTTACACCTAGGTCTGGCACTACATATGGCCGAAAAATGCTAAAAATGATTTTAAAAAATGTTATGCAATAAAGCTAAATTTTTTCAAAATGTTTGTTAAACACTTATTACCAGTATGAAATTTTAATCGAAACGGAAGACATTTTAGTGATTTATTTTCAACAAAATTAAAATAAATGAGATTAAATTTTAAATTGAGGGGACCCGCAAACCACTGGTACATGCAAAATAGAAACGGGATTATATCTATGATTTTCTCCGATTTAAAAGATTCTATAAATAATTTGTAGATAATGTTATTTCTTAAAGTTTAATAAAAGTTGAAGTTTTAAAATTATTATTTTCAGCAGTTAGAGCAACAAATGTTTTCAAACGTTTATACTATAGAATTTTTATTTAAATACAAAGTTGGATTTCTTTGTAAACTGTGATTCATGGTAGTTTTATTTTCAATATGTTTTTTTACAGATCACGTGTGATTCATATCAAACTGCTTTGTCCTTTTTGTTTAGTATCGTTTGGCAAGTCATCATGAAAAGACACACACCACAAGAGCGTCTCCAAATTGTTCAGCTGTATTAAGTCTGCGTTCATACGGCTCATGTCTTATTGACATGATTGTTCTTTTTTCTTCTTTGAACATGACTTGGTGTTCAAATGATTCATGTACTTTTTTTGTAGTTTTTAAAAACGAATAAGAAAGAAAAAAAAGCGAATGAGAAAGCAAAAAACACTGACAGTACATGCATGTGTGTACTCGTTTCTTTTCCCCTCGTCTCTCACTCATCATAAAGTAGCAATCATATCAATAAGACATGAGCCATGGTGAAATAATACAGGTGGCAGCACTAAAGGCTAGTTTACACGGTAATACAATGTGTTACGACATGTCAAAAAATGATGTAGAATGAGAAAAATCTTATCATGTAAAAGCAAAATGCATTGAGTAAGAGAGAATACGGATAAAAATATGACAATCAGTCGGTAAATGTTCATTTTCTAAACCATTTTAGAAACTTATGTGTATTCTCATCACACCAGAGTCGCATTTTAACAGAATATATTGAAGGTAGTAACATTTTTATAAAATTACAAAAACAAGCATGTTCATGTTGTTTTTGTAAATATTGTAAAACTGCAACCATCTGCTTTTTTGTTATTAACTCACTTTTCTTTTATTTTACTTATGGCAAATTTTCAGGATTGACATTAAAACACATTTATGTTTAAAATCGTTTTAAATACAAAATTCTCTTCTTCACTAAACACTTAAATGAAACTTAAGTCACCGATGTGGTACATTTATGCCCAATTTTCAGGATAGTATTTAAATCTATATTATGTTAATTTTCATATAAACTTAAATCGTATTTAAATACAGATTGATTTTTTGAGTTTTATTTGAAAAGTCTTATTTAATTAAGACAGAAGTATGGTAGCACTACTAAATATAAAAATATATCACAAAAAAAGTGTAGCTCTTTACAAGGTGGTCTCAAAAAACAGCTGGTTGTTATTGCTTTGCCTGTTGTTGTTGTAATGTTGTGATATTGAGCTCACCTTGCTAAGATAATCCAATGGAAAATTAAGTTGAATTTAAATGTACCACATCGGTGAATTAAGTTTCATTTAAGTGTTTAGTGAAAAAGAGAATTTTGTACTTAAAATGATTTTAAACATAAATGGATTTTAATGTCAATCCTGAAAATTGGCCATTAAATTCATCTTAAGTTTCCATTAGATTAACTTAGCAAGGTGGCCTCAATATCACAACAATACAAAAACAACAGACAAACTAATAAGAACCAGCTGTTTTCTGAGACCACCTTGTAAATAACTACACTTTTTTATGATATTTTTTTGTATTTAGTAGTGCTACCATACTTTTATTTTAATTAAATAAGACTTTTCATATAAAACTCAAAAAATCAATCTGTAATTAAATACGATTTAAGTTTTTATGAAAATTAATATAATATAGATTTAAATACTATCCTGAAAATTGGGCATTAAACCATCCGTGTAAACATAAAATATACTTAGACCCCTTTCAGACAAGCAAAGTTTACTTTGCAAAGTCTTGAGTTTATAGAAGAGAAGGGAAAAGAGTATAGCGGGGGAGTACATAGACCCCTTTCAGACAAGCAAAGTTTACTTTGCAAAGTCTTGAGTTTATAGAAGAGAAGGGAAAAGAGTATAGCGGGGGAGTACATACTTTGCTGTACTCGCAAAGTCGTTTTGTTTTTCGTTCGTAGATTATACCTGAAGTTGGCTGCAACTTTATATTTATATACAGCGTTACCAGAATCTTTGGAATAAAAATTGTCATATGGCGAAAGAAATCATATTTTGAAGAGGAAAATCTTAAATTTTTTTTTCTTAATTTAAATTTTTTAAAACAAGGGCAAAATAGTAAGAACTATTAATTTTTTATAAAACCATACTTCTTATTATTTAAATTGAAATACATAAAAACATAATTCGTCAGTATATGAAACTTTATAAAAATACATTTTTTCTTTTCACAAATATTTTTTTTTATCAATATTCTAAAGGTACGTTCAGACTGATGAAATATTTGAAAGCAAACATCAAATATTTCATTAACGTAGTCTCAACACAAAATATTTTTGGGCAAATAAAAGTATTTGCCGGCAAACAAATATTTGTCCAATGTGAACATAGTGTGAACACAAAAAATCAAATATTTTAGTAATTTTTGAGCAAACATTTATTTGATATTACAAAAAAATTGTAAGAGCAAACAACGATAAATAATTTAAGCCATGTTTCGGATAGAAGCAATTTTTCCTATAAGTTTTCGAATTCTTTACAATTTTAAAGATTTTTTATAATTATTATAGTTTTTGCCATTCCTTATATCCTTGTTTGAAATATCTAAATTTTTCGCTATTTTTGCAACATTTTTTTTGTTTTTTTCTTGACATTTTGTTTTTTAACCGATTTAGCGACTTCAAATATATTTTAGGGTTTGTTTCCAACTTTGCAATTTTCGCAAATTTTAGCCATGTTCCAGTTACCCATTGTCTTCCAGTTTTTTTATATTTAAAAAAAATATTTTTTGTTTCACACAGTTTGAAGCAAATATCAAAACAAATATTTTCGTCAAATATTTCATTAGTCTGAACGTACCTTAACTGCCTATTTCCGATGTACGAAAGAATTATTTACTTCTTAAGGTACATTCAGACTAATGAAATATTTAACGAAAATATTTGTTCTGATATTTGCTTCAAACTGTGAAACAAAAAAATATTTTGTTTAATGTTCAAACTAAGCTCAAATATTTGACAATTTTTGTTTGTTGAAACAGTTGGCAAATAGTTTCAAACAAAATAAATTAAATCATGTTTGCCATGCGTTCAGACTAAAATAAATAATTGCATCAAATAATTATTTAATGAAAGTGTTCAAAAATAATAATATATTTCACAAATAGTAAAAATGAGCGCAAAAGCTAATTTATTTTTTTTTATTCTGTGGTGCAGCATCTTTTATAGTGTTAGAACAGGAGAATGTTAAAGATAAAAAAAAAACTGGAAGACAATGGGTAACTGGAACATGGCTAAAATTTGCGAATAATTGCAAACTTGGAAACAAACCCTTAAATATATTTGAAGTCGCTAAATCAGTTAAAAAACAAAATGTCGAGAAAAAAAATTTTTGCAAAAATAGCGAAAATTCGCGAAAAATTTAGATATTTCAAACAAGCCATAAAATTTATTAAAAGTGCCTAAAACTATAAGGAATAGCAAAAATTCTATAAAAATTGCTAAATTAGCGGTAATTCGCAAAAATTTGCTAATAGCGGCACAATAGCAAAGTCTAATAATTATAAAAAATCTTTTTTTATAATTTTTATAATTTTTTTAAAGAATCCGAAAACTTACAGGAAAAATTGCTTCTATCCGGAACATGGCAAAAATTATTTGTCGTTGTTTGCTCTTACAATTTTTTGTAATATCAAATAAATGTTTTCTCAAAAATTACTAAAATATTTGATTTTTTGTGTTCACACTATGTTTACATTGGACAAATATTTGTTTGCCGGCAAATACTTTTATTTGCTCAAAATCAGCTGTTATTTTATTTGATACTCAAAAATATTTTGTGTTCAGACTACGATAATGAAATATTTGATGTTTGCTTTCAAATATTTCATCAGTCTGATTTAAAACAAAAACAAAGTTTTTAGAATTTGTTTTTGTTTTAAATGTAGTTGTTCGAAAGAAGGAATTCTTTCGCACATTGGAAATAGGTTATAATATGCCTTTTTTAATATTTTTATGTCCAGAAATAATGATGCAATTTTGTGTATTCTAGATACTGGGTACAAAAGTGTGCAGCACCAACACACACCAAGCTGATGCAAAACTTCATTGTTTTAAAAATTGACTGTTTAAATAATCGTGTATTTTCTATAAGCAAAATTAAAGTATAAATCAGAATTTCTAAAAATAAAAAATCATCATTTGAGATACAAATCTTTAATCATATTTTTGTTTAAAAAAATAATCCAAAATATGATAAAATCATCATTCTGGCAACGCTGTTTATATATTATATTCAAACAAGAGAAAACAAAAATTTGTCAAATTAAACTTTGTGTGTCTGAGCACCAAACAAAGTTTAAAAGAGAATTCAACAGACTTTGTCATAGTAAACTTTGCCTGTCTGAAAGGGGACAAACTAAACTAAACTTTTATGAGTAATAGTATGTTTCCACTATGAGGAAAACAACTTGTTTTGGGCAAAACGTGTTTAAGTGTTTCCATTATGTTTAAGTGGTTTTGGTTTTCGAATTTTCGAAATCAATTTGACGTTTATGTTGTAAACAAACATGGATGCAAAACAAAATTTGTGTGACAAAAAAAAAGTTATAAGTTTTACAAAAAATTTTATTAAAATGGAAAATAAAATTAAGTTATTAACAAATTATATTGTATATAACAACAACATGTTTGAATAGAAAAACCTTTATCTTTTAAATTATTTTATTTAATGCACTTCTAACTAAATTTTGTTCACACACGCGAGTATACATACATACTATCAATCATGTATTAATATATATACATATGTATTAATAACTTTATTATCCACAAAATGTATCACTTACGGAAAATTTTTTATTTTTTGTAAATTATCTTTTTTTAAATGTTTGGTTTTTTTCAGCGCGTTTTTATTATTGCAAATGATAATCAAATATGTCACTTTTTCGAATTTTTCAATCACTATTAATGGATATCCCAGAGTTGCATTTATAATCATAGAAGAAATGCAGTGTTGCATAGACAATTTTCGACATGTTTTTGAGCAAAACCTGTTTTTGTTTGAGTTTTTCGAACATACAAAATGTATGGGAAAACAAGTAGCAAAACACTTGTTTTGCTGCAAAACTGGTTTTGTGGCCCAAAACACGTAAGTGGAAACGCACTATAAGCCTGTATTTATAGCAGTGGTGTCAAATATGATTGTGTTGGTGCGATTACTCTTGTCTCTTACATTCCCAGCGGGAGAAATCTGCGGTTGCGAGGCCTATTACGAGGCCTTATTAACATACATATTTTGCTATGAAGACTTTAGAGCAATTAATATTAACACAATTATCGAAAAATTTTGAGTTATTGACAGACACAATCAGTTATTATATAAATAAATTTAATTTGGAACCTGCATTTCGCTAAAACTTTGCTAATTTTTTGGAAAAATTGAGCACTTGACAATATATGAAGTCTTTTTACAACCTTATCCAATTCTTTCCAATATTTGTAATTTTGTGCTCAACATACCTTTGCGAATGCCAACAAAGAAAATAATATTTGCACATACCAATGCAAATAATAACCCCATTAAGTTTAAAAATATTCTATAATTTTTAACCGCCATTATAAAAAGAGAAGATTTTACTAGCCTATAAAAATATACTTTTATTAACCAATAATATCTTCTTAATTTAAATTGCAGTTTCGAAACAACAAAACATTTTTTTGGTTTGTGGACGTTAAACAATACAGTTTCATTAATACATCAATAATACACATCTTCTTACCCAAAAATTTTACCTGCTGTCACATTTGCTTTTATGTGTATAGGTTTACACATAAATTGTTGGAAAACAAGACTTTTTTAACAAGTTTTTTAAATATTTTTACTTACTTAAGAAAAGTGTTTTCAAAGAAAAAAACCCACCGACGCGATTGGTACAGAAAGAAAAATATTTTTACAAGCACAAAATACCAACAAATTCTTGTGGCTATTTTTTTCTTAATAATTTCTGCATTTAGGTACGTCTTTTTAACGAAAGAAAAAGGGATCCTTTAACAGGCAGCAAAGAATTTTTTTTCACAAACAAAACACATATCGTTAGCTTAAATGCAAAACAATGTACTAGATATTATTTGTCAATTATTGTACAATGTTAAAAACAGAAATAAAACAAAACATAAACAAAGATAATAAATAATAAATATATTATTTCTGTTTAGGGGCCTCAAAACAGGCCGTGTGATATAGCCCTGTGAATGAGAGTGTTTTGCAGTAAAAAATTATATTTTACGCTCGCAAAATAAAAGAGCGTAACTGAGCTACCTAAACAAGGGCGGCAAGCGTTTTTTTAAACATGAAAATTCTATTTCAAATACATTTTCAATAAGACAAATCGACATAGCGATTTGTCAAATAGGATTTTCCAGCCGGGTGGTGTCGAATTCGCGTACTAAAGGTTTTTTTCGTATAAACTTTATGCAAATGAAAAGTTTTGACATACAAAAAACGCTTGCCGCTCTGCTTTAGGTAGCTCAGTAAGCGTACATGTGAGTTTTGTTTACACAATTGTGTATGACGCTGACATCCCTGATTTATAGTTCAAAACTGTTCCTAGTTGATTCAAGAACCGTCTAGTATTTTCTAGAAGGTTGTTTTCGAATTATTTTAAAATAACTAAAGTCTACAATTACAATTGCTAGAAAATTTAGTACAGTGGCGTTCATAAAAATA
Source organism: Pollenia amentaria (assembly GCA_943735925.1). Lineage (NCBI taxonomy): Eukaryota > Metazoa > Arthropoda > Insecta > Diptera > Polleniidae > Pollenia > Pollenia amentaria. The sequence goes on from OX031007.1 coordinate 126,292,999, forward strand.
GTAACTAATATAACATAAGACTATAATTTACAAGATAACTTATAACTTAACCATAACTAATTATTAGACAAATCTAATTTCGTAACAATATATATTTTTAGTATCGTCAAGCTTTGTAAAATATTAGAATCACCCAAAAAAAATATTGACTACTTATTTTTATTTTTATATTTTTCCTTCTTTTTTTTTAAAAAAAATTTTTGAACATAAAAATTGAGTTAATTATAGCAAAGAATAAAAAATTTCTAACTTAATATATTCCAATTTTGGCTGTACCATAAACTTATCTCTTTGTATTTGACTCCAGATATGAATGCAATTTTTATATTTCCGGCAGAAAATTCTAGGACTTCTTGGCAGATTCTGTTAAAACACTCAAAAAAGTACTAAAATCTTAAATAGAAATTTAGGTACTCTAAAAAAATATTTAATTATACTCTACCAAACTTTAGCAACTTCGGGGAGTTCCAATAAAAAAATATCAAAGTTTACGATAATACCAAAATTTTTTTTTCACTAATATTGTTTACCAACAATTACTTCCCTATTTTGTGCATTAAGTGGTAAACAAAACTACTAAGTTTGAAAATAATATATTACGAAACGAATTTTTGGCAATTGTTTTTAGTAAAACAGGTAAAAGTAGTTTTTTTTTTATTTACCAGTTTAGCTCAAAAATAGTAAAGTCAAACTATTTTTGAGCTAAACTGTGTGCCGTCTCCACTGTAAATAAAAAATAAAAATTATGAATTCTTCTTACAAATCTATTTAAGGTACTTTGTTAACTTTACAAAAATATATATTTCATAAATATTCTAGTCACTTCATTAATATTTAGTTTTACCAATGGGACAGAGCACTGTGAGTCGCCCCCAGGGGGATATAATGTATGATCGACCTCCATTAGTTTTTTGTTCTTAACATTTTCCCAAAACATACTTGTACTTTATCTCCACTTCTTATGCGGCCCATACACTTGCAATATAATTGTTATATTTTTCGGGTTGTACAATTTTATATCCAATAAGTATGTGATATTCTAAGGTGGCACAATATATTCGAAGCAACCAAAAAACTTTTGATTTTTATTGCACAACGAAAAGAAGGGCAATATACTGTGAAAAGTGTTGGCAACATTGTTCAATGTTGTTTTTACGCAACAACATAAAAACAACTGTTTTTGGTTAAATAAATTATTTTGTGTTGTGAATATTTTAATTTGAATTCAAATTTATTTATTACAATAATTGTATCACTGTATATACTCGCGATAATATGAATACCCTAATACATGAACACTCCAAAATATGAACACTTATTTTCTTCCATTGACTACTCTAAAATATGAACTTGTGAAAAACCTTTTAAACATAAACCACTTATTTTTCTATTTTTAAAGGATTTTTTCATTGTGGTATTTCTCCAACAAGCAAATTATACGACCGTGTCGTGAAAATTCAGTGAAATGAAACTGAATTTAAGTTTATTTTAACGGATTTTAGCTACATACACAGTGGTCGATCAATATGTCTTATATACACGTTTTAGTTAGTAAAATCACATTCAGCTGGATTTCTATATTCATCTTTAAATATAATATTAACGGGAAAAGGTGCAAGTATTATTTTAGCGAATAAATTTGGGGTGAAAAAAAATTGGCAATATGTAGAAGAAAAAAAAATTAAAAAGGCTATTATTATATTAAATGTGCTAACGTTTATTTGACCCGGAAAACGAAACACGTGTGGCCTCCCGGGTACCCACAAATTGAAAATGTATTACATACGCCGATGGTTTTTGAATATGAGAGATACAAATATAACTTTTAGGGACAGGGCGCTCGCTTGCATCAAATATCTGGAGACAGTTAAGAGCGCGGGCTGTTTAAAAGGCGATTGAACGGATGAAAATCACAGTATAACTTTAAGATTTTTTTCTTTTTCAAAAATAAATTGTTTTTAAAATCCAATAAATCAAAAATTTAGCATTAGAAACTTTAATTTTTATGGTAAACCCGTTTTTAAAAAGAAATTAGATGCCATTCGCATATATGAACAATCTTGCAAAACTGAACTAGCTTGGTTTTAGTTAGTTCATATTATCGCGAGTGCACTGTAATTATACTTTTATTATAAAATACAAGTACATAAATATTTTAATATAAAAACAACTTTAGGCCGATAAGACTGAATTAAAATTTTGTAGAAAACAAAACACTACAAATTGGTCCATATGTTTTTGTTTTACTCATAGGTTATGTTTATCCTTTTATTGAATGAAAGTTGCGCCATATATTAATTAAAACCATTGTGCCACTTATTGCATAGTATAGGACAAAAGGAAAATATGGGTTACGTCTTTTTCGTGAAATATTTGACAAGTGTGACCGTAGCTTCACACAGGGTCTCCACCTGAGATAAGATATAAGATTTTTATATCAGCAAACGTCAAATTCAATTGCAGAGAGTATTATCTTACGTGTGGACTCTCAAATAGTGTTAGTATTAATATTAGTACGGAGGCCTTCTAGAAGGCCTCTGAACCCCTTCTTTTGGATGTACAAGGCCTGTTCGCTCAATTCCATACACATATATTTTTTACACACGTTGTCATTGCGGGGAAGGCCTTCCGCGTTCCTTGCTTTCGCCAGAGCTTTTGAAAGGCATTCAAATAAATGGCTCTTAGAAGGCTTTTCAGTGAATGACTTAGAATAAAGGTTATATTGAAGGGTTTTTAAGAAAGGTATGTTAAAAGGCCTTTCAATTAATGGCTATTAAAAGGCCTTTCAGACCATCCTTGTAAAAATGCCTTGGATAACAATAAAGTATATTGTAAGTACAGAAAAATTTACAATTACTAGACACCAGCAGAATGTAATGCATTTTCTGGCCCTCTACGCCAAAGGATAGCTAAGGTAAAATGTAACAAGAAGATGCAACATAATAGTCTGGTAGTGTATAAAGTTATTCCTAAAAATTTAAGGAATAGAACAGTTACAAAATGCTTTATAAAATACATAACTGAAATTTAGCTCATAGAATAAATTCGAAAAATAAAAAATTTTGAAAATAATACAGTAACGAGTTTATCTTTTCTTACATTCCCCTACAATTATTTGGAATTCTCCCAACATTAATTGTAGTAGTAAGTGGGTAAAGAAAAAAACATTTTAAAAACAAAAAAAAAGTGCTTTTATTGTTTTCGCAAGAAATCAAAATAAAAACAATTTGCCAGTTCAGTTTTTTATGCACGTGCACCTGCAAAAATTTATTATCAAAGTTGTTTTTGGGAATACTATTATTTATTAAAAGATTTTGTTTGTTGTGCTTAATTCCCCTTTTTTTAAATTGATAAAAAAATACTGAAATTTATTGTTGGAGGATAAGGAACAGCTTATATACAAAATAATATTTCTTTATATGATCTACGAGAAATTAATTGGTAATGAGTACGTTTCCTCCATTACAAAAGAACTTTTATAAATAAGATCCCAAAATGAAATCCAGACCCATGTGAGAAAGGAATGTATAGAGCCTGCTTGATTTTATTTTTTTAATAAAAACTATTTTAAAACTAAAATAAAAAAAACATCATTTTATAAAGGTTAGTACTAACCAATTTTTACGCTATTAATAACTAGTTAGTGCTAACCTCTATTAACGTTATGACTAACTAGTTAGTGTTAGCCATTATTTACGCGATCACTAACTAATATAAAGCCGCGTAGTTAGCAGTTCAGATATATGTTCCTTAGTCGAGTGGAATTAATTAGTTAGAAAGAGAGGCAAAACCACATGTACACAAGAGTTTCGGTTAGTTTTTTCATTTTGCTCTTAATAAGCTAATAGAAACTTTATCCAATATAGCGGTCAAGTAGTCTTATATAGTAGTCTTCTTGTAGGGCAGATTCTATTAATCTAATTTTATTAAAGCAGTTATCTATATTTTTAGTCAGTTTTATCCTTGCTTTTTCCTCTTCCTCTTTTCTTAAGGTGTCTGAACTACATCCTCTCCTTCAGTTATAATATTTAAAACTGGAAAACGTTTCTTTTCTGTTGGTAGTATGTGTTTAGGACCTAGTGTGAGAATCCATTATGATGCCATTGGTATATTATGTGAAATTTGTTAACACACCTTTTATTAATCAGTTTTATACCTACTTCCCTTTTCTGTAAATTGACGAGTTCTTGAAATTTCTTTTTATGTCTACATTTTATCTTCTCATTAAAATTTTTCGCTAACTAATCTTCATATTTTTAGAATCTTGCATATTTTGTATCATCTAAATAGTTTTTTAGCTGTTCTTCTATTATCCTACATTTCTTTTTTACCTAAATACAGAAGGTTGCAACATATAAGTTAGTTTAAAGGTATATAATCAGTTAAAAATGAAAAACATTAAAATTTAAATGTAGAATTTTCTAAGAAATTAATTTTAATTGATTAATTGACATAAACTTTTCGTCGTATTCGTTATGTGAAAATTGCTATTTTGATTATTTGATAAAAAAAAAATGGAGAAAAATTTATCGATTAATCTAGTGGATTCTATGCATGTATATTAGGGCGGGTCGATTTTTTTTTTAAAATCGTATAGCAAAAACGTAAACTACATTAAATTCTAAGAAAATTATTCGAAGAAACCATGTAGTATCTAAAATAAAATCCTAATCCGCGCGTCTCGACTTGAAAATAGTCACGCAAGTAAAAAAGTTTGTATATAATTTTATATTTTTATAAGGAACATAGATAATAAAAATTTCTTTCATAATTTAATGAAAAAAATTGGAAATACGAAAAAAATTACATTAAAAAAATTGTTTACAGTATTTATAAAATAACCTTTTTTTTGTTTCGATAAGCAATTCTTATTTTATAGTGCAAATAAAAACAAACAAAATAAAGTGCTTTCACTCAAACAATATTTCAGTAATTTTTCAGTAATTTTTTTCCATAAACAAATTTTGTTTCATTAAAACAAATAAGGTCTTTAATACATACAAAGAAGCAATTATAGAATACCAAGAAAACTTCGGTTAATTTTTTAAGTCTTTTTTACTCTCCATTCTAGGTACTTTGGCACGACTTTCTATAGTTACTGCCAGAACATCATCTCTATTCTTTTCTGTAACATGTCGGGAAACATTGGTTAACAACTGCACACATCGTTCAGTTCCCTGAATGTGAGATATATAAACTATAATATAATAAAACATAATATATTAAAAAAAAAGAAAAGAATTTTAGCGAAAGAAGAGGAACAAAATTTTCAAGTCGAGAGGCGCGGATTAGGATTTGATTTTAGACCCATTGTTTCTTCGCAGAATTTTCTTAGAATTTTATGTAGATTACATTATTGCTATACGATTTTTCATTATTTTTTCATCCTTACAAATCAACCCGCCCTAATGTATATATGTACGTAATGTGTATGTACTTTATGAGGTTAAATTTAAAACCTTAAGGTTCAATTGGACGTGACATAAACATAATGCCATTGCCGTAACGATGACCATAGAAACCAAAATTCAATTGGTTTGTATGGTTATGGCTATGTTAAGTCATCTATAATCAAATACAGTGTTACCCATAAGGTTGGTTTAAACAGCTGTTTGTATGGTTATGGTTATGTCACGTCTAATTAGACCTTAAGGACCTTATCATGTAAAACGCAACGCAACGCCAAAGAACTACATTGAAAGCACAAACAATGTCATACATATTTTGTAGTTTTGTTGTTGCTTTCTACAGAAATTCACATTACATTTTAAAATTTCAAACGCTACATGAATGTCTGTAGAAAGCAACAACAAAATTACAAAATATTTATGACATTGTTAGTGCTTTCTTTGGCGTTCCGTTCGTTTTACATGGTTAGGGCCTTAGTTAACTTTTAGGTTTTACACAATAACAGCGTAGTTAGGTTAGGTTAAGAAGGAGAAAAGAGGAAAAAGAGAAGTAAAGAAGAAAAGTAGAAAATATACCTAAGTTTTCGTACAAATAAGTAAATACCATGTAGGACAAATCTCCCCTATGGTCCCCCTAACAGAAACAGCCGTCCTATTTCCCTGACAAACCCCAGTAGATCGGTTGGACTACATACATATAGTGATACACCCCAGTTCGTCGTGAAATCTAGCCCATAACCATTTCTGCCTGGGGCCCTGCATTATAGGACAGTGGCACAGTACATGCTCAACCGTCTCTAGCTACTCAGCATCGCCGCGCAGCCTGCAGAAGTCCGGTATCGCAATGTCCCATTTACCCATAAAATCCGTAACAGAACAATGTCCCTTCAGGAGCCCTATAAGGGTCCTGAGACTTCTCGTATCCAGTCCTAATAGAACCCTGGTTGCCCCTACGTCCAATCCGGGCCATAAGGCCCTCGACACCCTGCAATCCGTTCTATCTCTCCAGGACCTGTTAACGGCATCACGGAATCTTTCCCGTATTACCCCATAGTAGTGACATAAGGGGGGTTTTACCCCTCTGTCCCTTACCTCTAAGTCTAGAGTCGAACCCCCTCTCGCGAGTTCGTCCGCCACCTCGTTGCCATCTGCCTTGCAGTGTCTTGGTACCTAACACAACCTTATTGCGAATGCCAACATGAGCTCCCTCAGAGCATTCCTACACCGTGCAACCCGGCACGATCGCATCGTATAACTTGACAATGCTCTTAGCGCAGCCTGACTAGATTTTCACCACAGATCCCCCTACGATGTAACCCAGTATCACTTCCGTCGCCCTCCAGATCGCTAGGATCTCAGCCTGGAAGACACTGCACTCATCCGGGAGTCTGAATGACCTTTTTACGTCAGTGTCAGCAATAAAAACACCAGCCCCAGTGTCCATCTTGGACCCGTCCGTATATACTGCCCACCCAACAAACAGTCCGTTGGGTCCACGTCAATCTTCCCTATCCGGGAACTCCACCGGTGGTGTTACACCGAAGTCCAAGGTCATACTCCTATGATCCGAGATTACCGCCGGAATACTTTACTATTCAGGCAGACCCACTTCGTATAGAATCCTTGTTTGGTCAGCGTAGAAGTGAAGGCTAAATTTTCAAAATAACGATTTATTTGATCCGCTGTATAAAAAAATGAGCGACAACAAAACAAAAACAGCCGCCGAAGAAAAAATCTTGTTTGTCGTCTGTCTGTCGGTCGATTTCTCGATAATCAAACAGTCATCGAGCTCTATTTATATTAGGAAAACAGAAAAAATACAAGTTTATTTGTCAAACAATAAGTGGCATCTCACTTGATGTGTATAAAGAATTTTTGCGCGCAAAGCAAAGAATACTACAATGTAGGTATACGCTTCTTTGTTTAACGCGTATTATATACACATACATATAATAAGAACACATTCTCATTCAAACCTATTTATTTTTACTAAAAAAAGAACGAGCAACAAACAGTAAGAGGGGGAAAGATAGTTTATATTAAAAAACAATAAACACAAAAAACACCTTGTGGAAGAAAAAGATAAATTTTTTACAGAAAAGACGAACGAACGAATTCCATTGGACATTATCGAAAATTATAAATTAAAAACGCAAAAGGCAGGCACGTCAACGAAATTTTCTACTAGTTTAACAGAAAATCTAACAAGTACTTAAACAGGCTTTGGAAGTTTAAGCAAATAATATAAAAAATTGTTTATCAACAAATACAGTTAAAAGAAAATGAAACAGAATATAATATGAACATATGTATAAAACGTTTAAAACATGTGCAGAAAAAAGACAACACCAATAAAAAACAAATAAATAAACATGAAGGGGGTGTTGCATTTTCTTGTATACATTTTAATTTTGTACAACAACTTAATTTTATGTGCTCCTGATGTATTGGATTCAGAATTCAAAATGTTTAGTGATTCTTTGAGTACGTACATACAAACAACAAACAGCAGACAGATAGATCTGCAATGTTTTTTTTCATGTTGATTCATACTCACTCAATAAAATTTTAAAGTGAGAGTAGAAGACACATTATTTTATAATTCAACTCAGGGATGTTAAAGTTGGTACAATTGTACTTTTTGGTACATTTTGACCTTCTAAAGTACCGTGGTACTACCGTGACTCATTTGGTACAATTTAAAAATTTGTCATAGTTCCCCCTTTTTGAATTTTTAGTGTAGCAACCGAATTATTGAGTATTTTTCATTGCATTTATGTTGTACAACAAATCGTTAATGTAATGGGCGCTTAAATATGCAACTATAATTATGGTGATAAGAAATAACCAATTTTGGTTAGAAATAAGTAATTTTTTTTCTCAATGTGGAGATGTGAAATTTTTTTTTTAATTTGGTTACTTGTTGTGAAATATTAATACGTATGAATATGTTTTTCTTGATACACTTGCAATATCTATTCGAAGAAAGTTATTTACGACAACAAATAATGTGTACTTTGCTACGATGTTCTTATTATTTGTTTTAAATGAACGGAAGTTGTTTATACTTTATCGAAAACAAAAATACCTTTCAAAACAGTTACCATATATTTTTTAAGTTTTTTGATAACAAATAAATGCTCTAAAATTGAAATCAAACGAAGAACTTATGTAATTTTACTTTTTATAATCGGTATGTATATTCATTTAATGTTTTTTAGATACTGATTTGGCAATATTTTTATTTTTTTTTAAAAACTTAAAATCTCAGTCATATACTTTGAATTTGCTTATATTCGCCATAATACTCGTATTATAGAATGCTTTACAAAATATTTCAAATAGAACAGTTTTGAAACAGTAATAATTACAATAATAAATTTAAAATACAATTTACAAATAAGTTTAAACATGTTATACCATTTTTATAATATCTATTTAAGATTTATGTGAATTAGAAAATATTCACAAAAAAAAACATTTCGCATATCGCCAACAGTTTCTCAAACGTCAAAACAATCGCCATATCGCCAAACGTAAATTTCGGTATAGTTGACAGTTAATAAGCGGAAAAAAAATTAATATTTCCTTTTTTGTTATTTCTAAATGTAAAGATTTCGTTTCTTCTAGGCACATATTTAAAAAAACTTAATTTATTAGCTTTCAATATCCAGAATTTTGTATGGAAATTTTAAGGGTTTAGCTCTTTTATTCATTTATTTATTTTTTTTCTTAATTTGTCATTAATATTTTCCTAGTAAGTGCAAATAACCTTTGTTTTACAATGTAACTTAAAATAAATTTAAATGTTTCAATTAACAAAAGGCATTTCTAATTTGGTTACATTTTTTCGCATTTGGTAACTTTTTCAAAAATTTTGGATGTAAAAATTTTATTAGTCGTGGCAGCACTGGTGGCAAGTGATAGGTAGATAGACGAAGTTTGTTGGTAAGGGGGCGACGCTGTATGCGTGACACACTTTTTTTCCACACATACATGCATATAAAACACGTTTTTCCTTTTGTTTTCCCCCACAAGTATATGTTGAGACACCGTTACATCCAGAAAAACTGACTGTTTGGTGCGCTTTATGGGCTACTAGTGGAATTATTGGTCCGTACTTCTTTAAAAACGATGCTGGTCAGACCGTTATAGTCAATGGTGACCACGATTACTGACTTTTTCGTTAATCAATTGAACAACCATGATGTACAGGAGCTGTGGTTTCAATAAGACGGCGCACAATTGATTAATTGAAGGAAATGTTTTGTAACCGCACGTTTCTTTTCCTCGCCAGTTTATAACACGTCATCCAACTTTTCATGTTTTGTGTTAACAGTATAAAATAAATTGCTGGTGTCTTTGTTTTTTTTTTAATTCTTTTGGGAGCTGCACTAGTTACTGTTGACCGAAACTGTTCCTCTCCCTTTACAAAACTAACCTTTAAAAAAAGATTTGCTTGGGGCAAAACAAAAATTGAGCTCACCTGTTCCTTTGAACGCAGATGACATCTCTGTTTTCTAGTCGTCAACAGCAACTTTCTTCGTGACTTAATAGACTGTTCCGAATTCTGATAATATGTCCATAGTATCGACTTTTCATATTTTCTTTTCGATACGCCGGAAAAATTTGTCTGCCGGTAGGAAGGAGTGTCCGACAACAGGAAACACCATGTCAAGTTACTTTTCTGGATGTGGTGCAAGAGAATTGAGGCAATATTGTTTGTCATTTTTAAATTATTGGCACCGGAACAACACAAAACAATAAAAAAAAGGTAAAACATAGGCCAATTATGGCTGCAATGGACGAGCTTAGTTATGATCCATGCAAGGTAGCAGTTTTATTTCTCACTAGACAATGCCAAGAAGAAGGTTTAGAATTCACTCCATTTTTTTTAAGTAGTTAACAGAGGTCAAGGGGAGACTTTTGTTTGTTTTTCAATCTTTGGAATTTAACTCCTCTGTTACAATCAGGTGTGTCAGATGTTTTTAAAACAAAATATTTTATTTATTTGTACATTTTTTATATTTGATATTCAAATTTTACAGCAACTCAATAAAAAAAAAAAAAACAAACAAGCCAAACAAACAAACAAATAAACAAGCAAACAAACGAACAAATAAACAAACAAACAAACAAATAAACAAACAAACAAATAAACAAACAACCAAACAAGCAGACAAACAAACAAACAGACAAACAAACAAACAGACAAACAAACAAACAGACAAACAAGCAGACAAACAAACAAACAAGAAACGCAATTTTATACTTGTACCGTTTCCACCTGAAAAAAATCGACAATTTGGTCGCCTGTTAGAGATAAAAAAAATGTTAGTCTGGGCACACTGCTCGGTAAAAAATCTAGAGAGTGAGCTTAATTAGGGTTGCCAATTCCTTTGTGTTTTAACACCCCCATATCCATATCTATTGAAGAAAAGTTTCTCTTAATATTATTGTTTTAACAGTTCATAACAACGGTTGCTAAATAAATGCCGTCTGTTATTAATCTATCGTTTTTTGAAGTTTTTTTACACGTGTCTTGTTTATAAGTTAATGTATTGAAAATGAAAGAAAAAAAGAAAAGAATTAAAGTTGATTTTTGTGCTTTCAATTGTAATATGCATTTGTTTACTTAAATTGAACTATTTTCTTTAATAAAAGTGCTTTTTGTGTGTAATTTAGTGGAGTGAAACTCGCGTACATACATACATACTACATATATGTACCTACATACATAAATATGCACGTTGTTTTTGAATGACGAAACACTGAAAGAATATTTCATTAGTGAGTGTCTAAATTTTGTTTATAAAAAAAAAAAAAACTGGAGAAACAAATTAAGGGGCAGCGTTACCGTTGACAATTTTAGAAAAGTGGCACGAAAAGGGGAATACTGAGAAAAACAAGAAATTTATTTTAAAAAAAAATTAGTTATTTTCATCGAAAACGTAAACATAAAAAATAAATTTTTGTTGTGTTAAAAATACATAATATATGTATTAATATAATAACGTATGCGGAATAAAATGTGGATGGACACATTAACAGTAATAAAAAAAAACTCTCATCAGGTATTAAAAAATCAAAGTTAATATACAATACATATGTTAAAATACACAACTAAAACTTATTTTATAAAAATTTAGCAGAGCCAAATTTTATTTTTTTCATATTTTGTTTAATTTTTGCACTGATGGTTGAAAATTAGTCCCTATTTCATTTCGCATACGTTATAAAATACAAATTGTTTGGAAGATACATGCATATATGGCAATTTATTTATTAAGAATGCTTATTAGTGCTAAAAAAATTCACTTAGCGGATCAAGGCGAATTTTAAAAGGTAAGTGCAACTCGTCTGCCGTTCATCAGCTGTCTCCACGGCGAATTCAAAATATAATTCCCAAACGTCAAAAAAGTCTTTTGTTTATGTCTTTATGTCGAGTCTGAAAGCGCCCTTACAGAATTGGCAAGTTAGTTGCGCAAGTAACTTTTCGAGTACAACAAAGTCTGTACTCAATTTGTTTCCCCTTACCGCGACCTTACCCCTGACATCTACTAATCAAGAGTTGCGCAAGTTGTAGAGTTGCACTTACATTTTTAAATTCGCATCTTAGCGGATGTACTACTATGTGGTAAATTAGAACCATAAGAAGCAAGTTTATACAGGTGTCTCCGAAGCAGTTTTCAAATTACCAATTTCATATCAAAATTTTTCAGGCTTCATAGATTTTATCGTTTGAACCAGGGATGGCATTGTTAATTTTATAATTGTACCATGTATGCTTGACCCGGTCAAGCATTTCTCAGCAAGCGCTATGGTAGTAGTTGTGAAAATGTGGTTGTATGTTTGACATGGACGATGCTGGATGGAAAATCAAAAAATTTTGATATAACGGAGAATATTACGTCCAGCACACGTACACGAGTGAATTCCCGGCATAACAAGAATTTTGACCGCGTACTGACCCCTTTAGAATTTGTACTTTTTTACCTTAATTTTACCAAAATATTTTTTTTAGTTCAAATTAACTTTATTCATGTTAATGAAAACACCACAAAAATGTATTATAAATTTATATACTAGCTTTTTACATCTATACTTATTTTATGGTAAAATAATTCAATTAACAACATTATAGCAATTATTTTTTTACGGCAACACATGCATATAAGTTTTGAGCACTAGATACTACTGAGCAACCTGCATTGAACTGTCCATATGAAAAGCTATATATGTATGTATATAAAAGTACCAAAATGCCAATTTTTTCTTTTTTACATCATAAAAAGTACATTATCGGCCATGTTCTGGAAATCGAAATCACGTGAAATTGAAGTCGATGAAGATTTTCAATTGAATTTTTGTAAAAATGAACGAAAAGATTCCTGATTTCAAAAGTAGTTTAGGTAGAGGAAAGTGGTGCTCAAAGTACGAGATATAGAAATGGAAATATTTTTATGAACTTTGAACACGGGAAAGTTTCCAAAATTGGTTCGATTTCAATTCCACATGATTTCGATTTCCAGAACATGCCCGTATTTCCTCTCTCTATACCAAATTTTTCGAAAGGAGAAACGGTAGCAAAGGTATGTTAATGTAGGCTTTAATCTGTGTGTGTATCAAATTCATTGAAAAAGAAAAAGTAACTTTTGTCCCGTTTTTACCCCTTAAAAGTACCCTATGCATTAATATGAACCATATGCATGTGTGTGAAGTTACTCCGTCAGTTAGCTTCGTTTTATTGACTATCAAGTTTCCTGTACACAAGCAACTTGTGTTAACATTGTTCTCACTCAAAGACTGTTAAGACAACAGAATGGATGTTTTTTGCCAAAAATAAATAATTCCAGACAAAAAAAAAATTAAAAATGGTAATTCAGAATAACTAATAAAACACATATTTTTTATTTAAAGAATTTGGCCAGAAAATGAATTAAAATTAAAAAAGGCCCTATTTTCAGAACCCGAAAATGGGTCAAAATCGAAATGGTGCTCTAATACGGACTAATAGTGTTGATAGCTTAGGTATTTCAGATTTCAGAACTATATAGTTTATAGTCAGAATTTGTATAGATTTTTTGTAATAGAGCATAGTTGAAAGTGAAATTATGAAATTTCGTTAAAAAAAAGCCCTATTTTCAGAACCCGAAAATGGGTCAAAATCGAAATGGTGCTCATATATGGACTAATAGGGTTGATAGCTTAGGTATTCCAGATTTCAGGACTATATAGTTTATATTCAGAATTTGTATACATTTTTTGTAATAGAGCATAGGTGAAAGTGAAATTATGAAATTTCGTTAAAAAAAAGCCCTATTTTCAGAACCCGAAAATGGGTCAAAATCGAAATGGTGCTCTAATATGGACTAATAGGGTTGATGGCTTAGGTATTCCAGATTTCAGAACTATATAGTTTATATTCAGAATTTGTATAGATTTTTTGTAATAGAGCATAGCTGAAAGTGAAATTATGAAATTTCGTAAAAAAAGCCATATTTTCAGAACCCGAAAATGGGTCAAAATCGAAATGGTGCTCTAATATGGACTAATAGGTTGATAGCTTAGGTATTTCAGATTTCAGAACTATATAGTTTATATTCAGAATTTGTATAGATTTTTTGTAATAGAGCATTGCTGAAAGTGAAATTATGAAATTTCGTAAAAAAAAGCCCTATTTTCAGAACCCGAAAATGGGTCAAAATCGAAATGGTGCTCTAATATGGACTAATAGGGTTGATAGCTTAGGTATTCCAGATTTCAGAACTATATAGTTTATATTCAGAATTTGTATAGATTTTTTGTAATAGAGCATAGCTGAAAGTGAAATTATGAAATTTCGTAAAAAAAAGCCCTATTTTCAAAACCCGAAAATGGGTCAAAATCGAAATGGTGCTCTAATATGGACTAATTGTGTTGATAGCTTAGGTATTCCAGATTTCAGAACTATATAGTTTATATTCAGAATTTGAATAAATTTTTTGTAATAGATTATAGCTGAAAGTGAAATTATGAAATTTCGTAAAAAAAAGCATTATTTTCAGAAACCGAAAATGGGTCAAAATCGACATGGTGCTCTGATATGGACTAATAGGTTTAATAGCTTAGGTATTCCAGATTTCAGAACTATATAGTTTATATTCAGAATTTGTATAGATTTTTTGTAATAGAGCATAGCTGAAAGTGAAAATATGAAATTTCGTAAAAAAAGCCCTATTTTCAGAACCCGAAAATGGGTCAAAATCGAAATGGTGCTTTAATATGGACTAATAGTGTTGATAGCTTAGGTATTCCAAATTCGTAAAATACAGTGTTACCATCAGCAAAAGTCAAAATTACACTTGAGGTGAAGCAAAATTACACGCTTTTTATGAAATTAATTTGTAATATTCAATTTAAATACAACTTTTATGACATTTGTGCTTTACTTTAGTTATTGTAGAACGTCCATTATTTTTCGATGAAAATCGAATACAAAATATGAGAATGCTATGGCCTTTCATTATTGAAATAAATTAAATTAATTTTTATAAGGAATAATTGGAGATTAAAATTTGTAAATTGGGGATACGACTCGAAAACTCGGGAAACTCGATCACTGCAAATGCAATTGAAAGAAAAGCTTTTAACAGAGGGCGAAATTGAGAGTTTGATATTAATTCTTAAGAAAAAAGGCAACATGCTTGTACAATGTTCCATGTTCTGTATTTTTCGATATGAATACTAATACATGTACATTTAAAATATATTTATACCTATAACTAGTAAAAAAATAACGGTTTACGAATTTAAGGAGAAGTTATGGTAAAACTTTATTTAAAACTATACCTATTTAGAAACGTAAAGAAAAATAATATTATTATAAGTACCTACAAACTTTTTAAGAAGTTAACCGCAGTCTATCAAGTTATAAATATTAAGAAGTGAAAATAAAATTGATTTATAATTATTTTAAAAACTATTAAAAATGAAAACTCAATTGTTTCAATTTATTGTAAAAATTTTTTACTTAAAGTATAAGAAAATGTTCATTGTTGCATATTGAATCAAAAGCTTAAAATATTGAATAATTTTAATAAATAGTTACATACGTTTTCTTCAATAAATGTGTACTGTTTTTTTCTTCTTGATTGTACTTTTTTTTATTCATTGTACTGTTTTTCCGAATTTTAAATCTGGCTACCCTACACTGAACGGTTCTTGTTCACATTTGTAGGTGCTTATCGCTCTTCTAATCGTATGAGTTCTGCAGTATCTCTTAGTCCCAATTTACAATGTTGAAATTGAAAGGCAGACATTTTTCTTATTCTCTTTTGAACTTACCTAAACCTTTTACAATCGCGAAATTAATAGACAGACAGAAATTATTCGTTTCTTTTTTTCGTTCTTTTTCGCTGTTGGCGGAGACGAACATTTAACAGGCAATGATATATAAAATTACATTGGTGTGAGAAAAATGATATGAAGCAACAACATGAAAATTGCGAACAGTAAAAGAGAAACACGAAAAATGTCTGGTACAGATAGTCATGTACTACACACTCTACCTCTACAACCCCTCGCCAACAAACTTCGTCTGTCTGCCTTCCACTTGCCACATTTTAAAAGGGGACTTATCCTTAAGCGAATGTGGATTCGAGTGCAATTCGAGCCTTTTTTAAATATTTTACACCATATTTTGTAATCATAGTTTTAACGTATGGCACATTGAGATCCTTGTGAATAACAAACCAGGGGCAGCTGTGATTATTCAATGAAGTTTTTTTTGTCGCTTTTGAATATTTTAGATGTTAGAGGCCGAGGCAGCATATTGGTTTTAAGATAGAGTTGTAAAGTAGAAGTTTCAATCGAGATTAAGAACCTAATATCTTCTTATAAGCCAATTAATATGAATTGCATTTTTGCTCACTGATTTAAGTTAATTTTGCTTCAATGTATAGGCTTAGAGGGGGTCGAAATGTGACATTTTTTGCCATACAGTAGCCCGTTTCTGTATTTCTCGCATCGTAAAATTTCCCGCATGAAACAAGTGAATTATGACAAAAACAGTGCAATATGAAACAAAAAATGGTTTTTCTCACATAAGTGTTTCTGTACTTTTACTTTGCGAGAATTATCTGTCATTTAAATAATTTTCCAGCAATTATTGGAAGGATGTGAGAACAAGTGTTTCTGTAACAATATTTTGCAAAAAGTTTCTCACAAGAACTGTCAAAATAAGTCATATTTGAAATTGATGCGAGAAAAAAAAAATTTAAAAAAATGGAGCCTAAATTATGTATGTATGTACACAAGAATGTGTATTATTTTATTTTATTTTAAAAGAATGAAATTAAATGATGAAAATAAGTATATAAAACACAATTGTTATATTTTGTTATTTAAATTTTTTTAGCCTTTCATTTAGTCAATTCACAAGGTATCCTAACATGTCATATTGTCAAAATGTCCTAATATTTCACAATGGTTTAAAAATATTGTTGTACGGCTCAGCCGCTCAGCGCTGGACTTTTCTGATTAATTACGACAGCACAATAAACACAGCAAGCAACGTTCTATTTATTTAAGACACTTTTTGTTAACAAACCAACAACAACATTTTTAAACCATTGTGAAATATTAGGACATTTTGACAATATGACATGTTAGGATACCTTGTGAATTGACTAATTGTGTTTGTTTTATGCAGGGCTGCCAGATAAATTTGTGAAAAAAACGTCTATATCCTAAGAAAAAATAAAAAAAATCGTCTATTTTTTTCGGACAATTTAAAATAAATTTTGACGAATTTTGTTCGATTTTTATCATATAATCACCAATTTTTATCATATAAACACATAATCAAAAAAAAAAAAAAAAAAAAAACCATTAAGTTCATGGGTAAAATACATGTTTTATACATACATAAGCTTGAGGTCTATTTAAATAAAATTATTTATTTTATTTTCCTTAGTCCGATAAGAGTTTAAAATTTCAGATTGTTATTTTTCCCTGCAGAAATCACACAAAGCAGTGACAAAATACCATATTGAAATAAAATAAACACTTTTGGACAAAGTAAAAGGCAAAAATTGCATTGACTGAAAAATGGGGTAATAGTTTTATCTTTTGATCACACAAACAAATGTATTAAATTAAATAATCCAAGCAAATAAAAATTAAGCAGTTTTCGTTCGGAATTTTGCTTTTGCCGATACATTTTTTAATCTGCCTTGTCTTTAAAGATATCGGTTTTCTGTGGTGCCTAATACACAAACATATAAAACTATTTAAAATTGTTTTATTTCGAAGACTGAATCGTCACTAGAAAAAATCAGCAAATCGTCACTTTGCCAATTTTGGAACAAAAAAAAAATCGTCAAGATGTCGATAAATCTTTAAATGTGGCAGCCTTATTTTTATTATATATATTTCTTTCGTTGACGTTTCGCTTACATTTGACACTTAATTACTGGAAGTATTCCAGTTAAAACAGAATCTGTGTTGTCTGTTCTCGCATTTAAATACAGAAACACTTTTTTCTCACAAATCGAGAAACGATGGAATTTGAGAATGGAATATGAGAAAATTTGCGATGCGAAAAATACAACGAGCTACAGGTGATTTTTCTCATCCATGTAACTTATTACCTATTGTTCTTAGCAAAATTTGTCCCAAATAGTCTAGATAGTTGTTTTTTCAATCTTTCGAAAAAAGTATTAAAAAAACGAAAACAAATTTTTTTTTACACCGTTAAGACTCTCTTAGTTTACAATATTAAGAGCAAGTGACTTATTAGATTCATGTTGAAGGTTGATAACCTGTTTAAAGTTTTCATAATCGAAATTAAATTCGGCTCTGCCGAATATTTGATACCCTCCACCGACAAGAGTGGGCTCTATATGATAAATACATATATATTATTAACTAAGCTTCACAAAAACCAACGTCAGCATTAAAATTGGTTGCGGTTTAGACCTGAATTAAATTATTGACCGACAATAAGAAAATTTTATGCCATTCTTGTTAGAACTTTGAACTGGCTTGAGTAAAAAATCATGATTCGTAACAGTTTTAGCCGAACTAAATGATTTTAGGAGGGTAATTTGTATTGGGTAATTTATATCTAAAGACTGATTTCTGGTATTACAAAAAATAAATTAGAATAAATTTCAATACAGCAGTGTAATTAGTTTTAGCGTTAGCAGTGAATTTCACAAAATTGCATGATATTTTTTCTGTCCATATGAAGCTAAGTTGGTTTTAGGCGAATTAAATATTTTGCCAAAGCGGGCGTTATTTGGTTTTAAGCGCAATAAACTGTTTTCCGGGCGTAGGGTTTATTTGGAGTCTAGGGTTAATTATGGACCGATCTTTTACAATGTGAGATCTGGTCCTATACAACTGTGACGTACCAAATTTTAGTATGATAGCGTTATTAATTACGGTCTTAGGCGTACTAAAATGTTTTCCTGGAGTAGGGTTTATATGGAGTCAAGGGTTAATTATGGACCGATCTTCAAAAAATTTTACAGTGTGATTTCTGGTCTTATAAAACTGTGACGTACCAAACTTTAGTATGTTAGCGGTTTTGGGCGTACTAAAATGTCTTCCGAAAAAAGGGCTTATATTAACAGTATGATTTGCAGTCGTATAAAGCGAATTCGTGCGAAATTTTATATCATTCCGTGCATTATTCCACCATTTATATTTGTTTTTGTATCAATTTTCTTAGGGTGGTAGTTCCACATTTTGATTCATAGTTCTGATCGTACTGAACCGATGTTGCTGGATTTCAATCCCAAACTGCTTAGGATAACTACAAGCAATTTGAGACCAAGTTTGTTCTTTTCTTTTGCGTTTTTCGAAAGTTAACGTGTTTAAACAGACGGACAGGCTAAATCGACTTAGAATTACTCAAGAAGCCAGAATATATATACTTTATGGGGTCTTCGATGTATAATAAAAAAGTTTCACACGGAATGACAAACTAAGTATACCCTCATTCGCCACTAGAGGTGTTGGAGGGTATAAAAACATAAACCACATTAACTAAAGCAAGTAATTCAAAATAGCTTAAGAACAACAATTCATTTATAAAAATTTTTGGTAATAAAAAAAAAAACAAAAAAAAAATTTTATTAACAAATGCCGAGAACCGATTATTGGCCGATTAGTAATTTTTAGTTAAACTAGGTTTAGTTAGTCTGAAAACAGATTTGTGCGCCATTACCAAGTTTGTATACAAAATTTTGACGCAACAGCTTAGTTTTGCTTAAAATGTCGGCCTTTAATGAAATAATATAAAAAAATCACAGACTACGTTAAACTAAGCTTAAATTTAAACCACATCTCAAAAACCAGGTGTAAGGGCTAATAAATTAGAGCAAGTTAAACTCTCTTTTTGGTTGAAAATATGTTTAAACCATCTTTAAACGCATAAAATTGGGCGTTTTAACTACCAATACATATCATATGAATTTGAGATCATTTATCGTAGAGATGCCACGTTTTATTTTTTAAACTACATATCGTCGGTTGATAATTTAAATGTCGTATGTGGATTTTTTGCGGTTTTGAGTTAAGATCGATTCCTAAGGTTTTCCGACCTGATCTTTCATTTGGCGTAATCAGTTTTTCAATACCTCATACGGTCTTCGAGATATGGAGTGTAGAGTTTGTCGTATGTGTATTTGCTGAAGCAATTTTCAAATTAAATGTGTTCAAACTCAATTTACTCGAAACTATCGTAATCCACATACGACAGTAAAATTATCAGCCGGCGCTATTTATAATAAAGCGTGATCCATTTCGAGGTTCCCTACTTTTTTAAAGAAAAGAAACACAAAAATGCAAATTTATGGGGAATGTTTATTATCATTTGAAAGAACATTCTTTGGCATGTGATTCCACCGGCCCACACATTGTCACAGCGTGCTGAGCGTGGTCTATTCGGTCGAATATTATCCAATAATGAATGCTGGGTCTCAAAATGGGTGAGGGTGATGCAAATAGTACGCTCAGTAGGTCGTATTTCCATTATGAAATGCCAAACAATACTAAACAAAAATAACATGACAGCATGACACAAATCACACGTGATGCGTCAAAAATAGGCTATTGAAAAAAGTATCTACATGGGACACTGATTTACGTTATTTAGTTTAAACTTCATATAAATTAAGGTTTAGTTCTACGAAACTAGCGTTTAAACATTCACTGCTTTAGAAGCCATAAGTGTGGCAAAATAAACTTTGATACAAATATCATTATAACTATACATGTATACTAATGGCCAATTTCACCAATTTATTTAAATATCAATTTATGTTTAAAATTCGTTTTTTAATGTCAAATAAAAACAAAATTATATGAAAAATTATATGATATTTAAATAGAATTAGTGAAATTGACCATACGAATAGTTCTTCCACCAACAAAATCAAACAAACAAGAAATTTCCAAAAAATTCTGTTGGTTTTTCTTTGTGTCGTTCCGGAACGATCTACCTAGTTCCAATGAACGATTCCCGAATAGGAATGGTGCGGAATAGGGATGGGCGATATTTCTGTACCTGTGATTTAATCACTGTTACTGAAAAATCACGAATCACAGTTGTGACCAAATTTGTCAAGTAACAGGTACTTTCTAAGTCGTTCTTTTTGTATTTTGTTACATAAACAAATTAATGATATTTCACTGTTTGTGTGGGTAATAGCGTTTTTTGAATGAAATGGCGAATAATATTGCTGTTCCTTTCATTCTCTCTTCTATCTTATTAGTATTTTTTAAGCCAAAGTTTATTTGTCCAAGTATGTACATATGTATAAGTAAACAGATTTGAAAGCTCTTACAATTTGTTGTTGTATCTTTGCAAAGTGCTTACAAAAGCTCTTGCGAAAGCTCGCGCATTGTACATATAGCTTGGCCGCAATTGCTATAAAAGAACAGAAAACTGATAAACCGTGATCACAATAACAGTTTAAAGGAGCAGTGATTCTTAAATTACGTTCACTAATAACGATGATATTTAAAAATCAAGGGATCGCTCATCTCTAGTGCGGAATATTTCAATAGCTCCTTTTTATCATTTCTTGTTCCAAAATTGCAATTCGTGGGATCATAAGGTAGCTGGAGAATGATTTATTTTTTAAGAATTTTATAATTTAATAGAAAATTTAA
This sequence comes from Pollenia amentaria, assembly GCA_943735925.1. Lineage (NCBI taxonomy): Eukaryota > Metazoa > Arthropoda > Insecta > Diptera > Polleniidae > Pollenia > Pollenia amentaria. The sequence goes on from OX031007.1 coordinate 126,314,571, forward strand.
TCCTAGCCTATGTTTTCAACAAACTTATTTCAAGCAACTCTACTTATTTTTGTACTTATTTCTGCAATCTTAGAACAAGGCTGAGTTTTTGTGTATTGATCAGTGTTTCCGACTTTCGTGTAAATACATATATTTTACCATATAAAATATTTCATAATTGGACCAATTACAAAAGTGATCCAAAGCAGTATATTTGATCAATATATCACTTGTTTGTTTGTTGATGAAAATCGTTTTTATGAACAACAGAGCAGCTTTCTTGTTCATCGTTTATTTATTGTTCAAAGTAAAAAACGGGAACGATAAACGAAAAGAACGACCTAGTTACTTTAATCTTTCGGATTGTCCGGAACGATTCCACAAAAGGAACGATTTTGCCCTACTCTAATACATAAATAACTAGGGAAACATTTTTTTGGGTTTTAGTACAATTGGGGTCGAAAAAGTACAATTACTTACTGAATAAGGTACAATTTCGAAATTGTCATTTATACATTGATGCCACTAGGATATGATTTTTTCATTCATTATGTATAATCCTGACATTTTTCGTATCTTTTGAATCTGTACGCAAAATGTACAGAAATAAAATATTAAACTTTCCGTCTCTGACAAAGTTTTTTAAAGTTATCATTTCGTTATAAATACTAAAAAAAAACATTGACAACTAAATAGGCTTCGTATAGACGGTGCACAGTGGCGCCCGTAGAGCAAGCGAGGTTGCAAAAATCAAAATTTTCATGAGTGCCGACGAAGTTTAGAATAAACCCATGTTATAGGAAACTTTTCAACGATTTCAAATATGCCACTCTTAATAATATCACATTTTTAGTTTAGAAGATATAACCGTTCAAAGTTGACCGACTTTCAGTTTTCAAAAAAACACAAAATTTTTAGTCAATTTGTTGCGATTTCAGGTGTAATATCACGAAAAATAGGTAACGAATCGCCTTATTTTTTGTTTGTATTGATTGATGTATTTATTAAATGTATAATGATGAAAAAAAAATTAACTGTTTTCTTTGTGTTTCTCCTGGTAAAGTACTATTTAAAAACTATCCGTTTTTTCACTATTTTTCAACTTTGACGGAAAATAAAAAAAAACTATATTTTTCTATATTTGCCATATTTGCAAAACCGGTTCTTTGATTATTTATTTACATAATTCAAAAGGTTTTATCTGCCCGTACGTGCCCGTTTGGCTTCTAGAAGTAAAAAAGTTTAAAAAGACATGGTTGCAGAAATTGTATGGCGTCCATCCCTTATATGTTTTGACTGACAGTAGTCAAAAAAACATACTCATTGAAATTAGCAGGTACGTACCTCACATAAAATATACTTTGGCGTACAAATGGTCAGGAACAATATTGACTTATGGTCCCTACAGGTAGGCACAAATCTTATTTGGACACGTGCATAATATCAAAATTGCATTATTCAGCCTAAATCCATATGTATGCAGGGAACAGGTAAATTTTTAGGCATGGTAGCATAAACCTATATATTGCAAAATAAGCATAATGCCTAGATTAGTCTACGCCTGAAAGTTGGCGCAACAATTACTGAAACCATTAAACAATTTAAGTACTGAAAACATGGCGTTAAACAATTTAAAATTATTTGAACTGTTTAGAAAGTCAACCACACCAAAGTTTTTCACGGAAGTGAAAATTCTTCCTGAGAAGTTGACATTGATCAGCAAATGGGGCTGCGATGGATCATCCGGACAAAGCGTTTATAAGCAAAGGATATCTTCCGATGACGCTACAATATCGGACGGAAATATGTTTATGGCATCTGTTGTTCCTTTGCGGCTAAAATCGGATGATTTCCTACACTGGAAAAATCCACGTCCGCCATCAGTGCATTATTGCCGACCAATAATGTTTCAGTTTGCAAGGGAATCGGCAGAACTCATAAGGACTACGGTGAAGGACATTGAAGAACAAATAAGCAAGATTAAGCCTACAAAGCTGCAAATTGGAGAAGGAAAATATATTGAATGCAATTACGAGTTCCACCTGACCATGGTTGACGGAAAAGTCGTAAACGAACTGACAGGAACAACCTCAACAATGTCATGCCCGATTTGCAAAAAGAGTCAGAAGAACTTTTTTCAATTCAATTCAACTTATTTCATATATAATATGTTACATCTTAATTTTATATAATTAGTTGTAAAGAGTTTAAGATTAGTATCTTTTTCTGCTTAATTATAACATATTTCAATTAGTTATCATATACATATATATAGACAGAATTATATTGGAGGTAACAATTTAGCAAAAACCTATTTAAACCCCTTTTTTCGTTTTATTTTTATATTTTTTTTATCGATTTTTTATTATTATTTGTCAGAAGAACTTTGGTAATTTAAACGATTCTACAAATGAGGAGAATTACGAATATGGAATGTTACCATTGCACGCAAGGATAAGGTGTATGGAATTCTTGCTAAAACTGGCATATACCCTACCAAAAGAGGAGGAAAACTTCGATGAAAATACATCATTAAAGGATAAGGAAAAGATTAGAAAGAAGCAAATACAGGATGCTTTTTTTAAACAAGTTGGACTAAAAGTAGACTGTCCCAAGCACGGATACGGTAACTCAAACGATGGAAACACTTCTAGGAGATTTTGTGAAAATGATGAGGCAGTAACTAGAATCATTGGAATTGACAATCAAATCGTGAAAAGATTGGGCACGATCTTGGATGTTTTAAACTGCAAAGAAAATGTAAATTCTACAAAATATGGAGAATATGCGTCGAAAACTGCATCTCTTTTAGCAGAAATGTATCCACAAAAGAAGTTGACACCGACCGTCCATAAAATATTGGCGCATGGCAAATATATAATTGAGTACCAGTCTTTGCCAATTGGAGAGCTTTCTGAAGAAGCACAGGAGTCTCTTAACAAATTTTATAAAAAATATAGATTGCAGAACACATTCAAAGCATTCAAAGGGTAAGGCAAAATGAGGACCTCTTCAACATGTTGGCAGCATCTTCCGATCCACTTATTTCTTCCCTGCGGCATGTGAAGTCACGAATAGAGTTACAAAATAATTATAGTTTAGAAATGGTTATTCTTTTAGATATACCTTCTCTTACGAATTGTGATGAATATTTTACAGAAAATTGAAAAAATAAATTTTAAAAAAAAAATTATTTTTTTTTTAATTTGTTGGGTAATAATTTAAAACATAAAACCCTAAAGAAAAAAAATAAAAACAATCTAAAAATGTAAAAATAATTTTTTTTAGTTACCATAAAATTGATTTTTCTACTAATTTTAACTTTGATAACCCATAAGTAGGCCCCTACAAAGCGTAGCACCCTTTCCAAACGCTCATTTCATAGGCTGAACAGTTATCTATCATATGCTGTTTAAACTGTTCAATTATCTTATTCGGTTCAAAAGATATGATTTTTGCAACGAAAAAACTCAAATGGCGCCACTGTGCGGTGGTCGGATCTTACAATATTGGTAAACAGCGTTGCTTAAATTGCACTATAATTGACTAAAAATATCTTTTGTATTTGTATTTGGGAGACGTGTTTTGACAATGGCACCATTGTCGGAAAAATATTTCTATTGGTAACGCCTGCTTACAATATTGTATGATCTGACCACCGTCTGTACGAAGCTATACAAAAATAACATGTATTTTGATGTTCGGTTTTCTAAGTTCTTCTGTCGTCTGCTTATTCTTGTGTATGTGTGTTAAGATGAAATTTTAGAAGAAAAATTTATGTAAACTTTTTGATATAATCGCCTTAGTATTAACGCCTTAACTCGTATATTAATTTTTACAAAAATGAATTTTTTTTGATGATATCCAAAGATAGTTACATATATGTATGTATGTAATTAATTTTATTTTATGGCTTAAATAAATATAAAAATGAATTTTTATGATATTATTTTCTTTGCAATATTCATTAAATATGAAATAAAAATGTTAAACGTTAAAAATGGATTTTAAAATTTTTTTCAAAATGTATCTTTTTGGGAAAAAGTGTTTCTTTTTGGAAACTAAAATGTATTTTTCTCGAAATTTCACTGGCAACACTGCATTTATCATCCCTGAATATTGGCATACCTCTCTTAAAAAAATCAAGAGAGCGAGTTTTATTAGGGGACCAATAACTTTTGTGTTTTAACAACCCCATATCCAGGGCTGCCAGTTAAAATTGTGAAAAAATCGTCAATTGCCTGAGAAAAAAACATCGTCTTTCGGTTTAAAAAATCGACAAAAAAAATCGGAGAATTTAAATTTAGATTTTAAACTATGTTTGTTCGATTTTTATTTAAAAACAAGCAAACAAAACATATTACATACATACATATACGCCCGTATGTTTATGGAAGTGTTTGATAAATTTAACAAATGTTTGTTAAGGAAAATTTTCATAAAAAATTTGTTTTGTAAACCCTTAATTACTTAATTATAATAATCTAAGGTTTTTTCAAAGTCTTAAGAATAAAAGATAATTTTAATCGGGACATTTTTTAAAAAATTTCCAATTTGTATACCGTTCACCACAGACCCAAAGGGTATATATATATTCAAGTTAGTTTTTATATAAGTTGGTCATTCCGTTTGTAGTTCCTACAATATTAATGTAAGGCCCTATAAAGTATATATCGCTCATTTGCTGCAAGACCGGCATAACTCAAAAAAATCGATTTTGCAGAAAACGCGTTTAAAGTTTTCCATTGACTCCCACCTTACACAGAAAAGAGGAATACCTATAATTTCAAAATAAACCAATAAAGTATAATATATTTCACATATCCATCGCGGAAAATCAACACCAAGTAGCCATTTATGGTTTTTTCCTGAATAAGAACTAACTCTCCTTTGCATAATGACGTTATTGTTGCAAAAATATATTCAATAGAGTGTCATAAGTTATAGTGTGTCGTTATTGTTGAGAAAAAAACCAATAAGTTCGTATTAATACATTTTATTTTCAGTCTTTTGAACTTCAAATATACATATTATGTACTTATGCATATCATAAATAACATAAAAAAAATATAATTCATAGAAACAGTCTTTTGAACTTAAAATATTAAGGAACTCTTCAACATCTTTTCATCTTAAGATATAATTCACAAACGAAAAATTTTAATTTTCTACTTTAAGTAATTAAAAAATAATAACTTAATACCAAAATATATTGGTAACGAAACTCTGACTATGAAATGTTTACAAATTATAATAAAATGGTTTATAAAAATTTGGAATGAGTTTTTTTTTTAATCAACTCATTAATATCGGCTCTCTTATTTTCTGGTATACCTGGTTTGGTATGAAAAGCTTTGTTTAAAGAAATCGCTTTTTCTTGCATCTTTTTTTTAATAACAATCGCTTCCTTGAACTTTTCGTCAGCGTAAGCGGTCTTATAAAAAACAGAATTTGGTGATTCTCGTTGAACTCGAATTGTTTTTACAAGATCCAGTTTCAAATCTGCCATATTTAATGGACCGATGTCATTTGCCAGTATTTTTAAATCCAAAAAATCCTCAAAACATAGCTCGTTAACATTAAATGGGTCTCCTTTTTTCTTTGCCGATCGGATTATTGATACAAATCCTTCAGTTGTATAAATGGGACCACTTTTAAGCATACGCTTGGTTTGTCTCTCGATTAAGGAATGAGCTGAACCGCCTTCATTTTGTGTATGACCTTTGATAAGGTACTTGTGGGTGATTGATTTTATACCCAAATAGCGCAGGGCGTATAAGTACATGGCAATCATGAATTTGTTTTTTTGCTGTCCGGCACAGTTATCCGAATAAAATATTATTTCAGCATCTTCAGTGGTCGACAAATTATTAATATATTGTAGAACGCACGTACCTAATTCATTAAATCCTCGGCGTCCATTGGCTTCGTCCCATACAAAGCATTGGCATTTATTCGTTTTTATGTCATATATAGTGAAGTTGAAAACATTTAGTTTTGACTTGTAATAAAATGCTGACACATCGCCCTTAGGTAATTGCATGACAGCTTGCAAATCATACACTGCTATAAATACGTTCATATCTTCTTTGTCTTTTCTTTTTTCACCTCTTGCCAAATTTTTTTCATTCAAGTGATTTTCATACTTTTCTTTGTTATTAATTTTCTCCACTTCATCCATGTTACTGTATGATGTATATTCTTCACACAAATCTTTTTTCGGGACGAAAAATTAGATGTTGAAGTCATCCGTAAAAGTTCTATAAAAATAAATGTAGTTTTCTTTACACATGTCTACGTAGTCGTTATATATGCTTGTTACGGTTTTGCTTCCTTCAATAAAGGTTTTGGATGTGTTTGCTCTTGTGTAATGACTTTCAATTTTTGGTATTTTATCTATGAATTCCTTAATTCCAGCTTTTAATTTTGGATCATGTTTTTTCTGTTTCCCGTGTTCACCTCTTTGGTCGGGTTCTAATATTTGGTTAGCGAGTTTTTGATGCTTATCCAATACGGTTCTAATTGAACGATCTGTGATATCCAGGGTGTTTTTAAAAAACAGTTTGCAAACGCGCACAATTATTTTGGCGAGGCTCTGTTTCCCCCAATGCGCATGTAACGGTATCTGGGCTCAATTTTTTGCATACATTTGTCGATATATTGTCTTTGCTTTTCTATGTCACCAATGGCCCAGTATAAGTTAAACAAATGCTTTCGTTCGTCATCACTAAAATTTTTGTAACATTCGAGCTTACAAGTCTCAGCACATGGATTTTTCATTTGTCTTGCAGGTTTTACTTTTTTCATCAGCGAATGTGATTCATACTCCATTCCACTATTTATTTTCTTTTTAATGATGTTTCTTTTCCAATTTTCTGGCTGTTTTGTTCTTTTCCCCCCTTTTTCAGTGGACTATTTGGAATTATGGAAGAAATTACCATTTTTGAAGTTGAAGTGCCAGGTTGTGGGTCACCGAGTGAAGGTGCTGCGTAAGAAATTGATGTGCTATCAACACTTTGCTGCACAACTGTACTAGCGGTGTCACGCGGACAATTCTCCAAAAGTGGGCGGAATTCATTCGTAGAATTGGCTGATGGATTAAATGTTTCATCGTTCCTATTCTCGATATCACTTTCTTGTTGCGGTGAGTTTGGGCAGTATGTTGCATCAGCCATGGAGTCGTCGCAGTCTTCCGAAAAAGAGGATGATCGGGATAAACTCGAAGATGAGGTTGACGATGAGAATTTGCTGCTTTTGCAGTTTGACATTTTAAAATAACCTTAAACAACAATTTTTATTTTTGTGATCGTGCGTTTTATTCATATATAGCTATAATTTTTATCAGCAATAACATCATATTTTGTGTTAGTGAGAGCCATTTATTGTTACTGTAAATAATGCTATGTTCAACAACGACAAATTTTGTTATAACGTAAAAGGCTGACTGTTTATTAGTCATTCTTTTATATGTTATAACGTCATAACACGAAATACTTAAGCTGACGATAATATTTTTATCAACAAGAACGTCATATTTTGTAATATACCAAGTTTGAATTAAATCAAACTTTTCAACAACACAGTCATAACTTAAATTAGCTCTGTGTACTTGAAATAATCTAGATTAAAAATACCATTACCTTTTCACGAACAACTGCACAACACAAAATATGCCTCTGTTTGAGAAAGCCAAACGATCTTAACACGACGGCAGCAGTAGCACAACTGAGATATGTCGCTCTTACATATAAAAAAAGTTGAAACAGATGAAATGAAATAACGGCATATTCTCTTCTCAAGCGGAGTGTATAAGAGATATTCATATGAATTTTTAACACAACATGAAGTATTATATAACGAACAATTCTGCATCTCTAACTACAAAATTTAATTTTTTGAGTTATGCCGGTCTTGCAGCAAATGAGCGATATGTATATTCTGAGTCCTTATGAGTAGCAAAGTTGGTTTAACGGTGTCAATTAAACCATGTGCTTGTTGACATGAGATTTCCGAAGACCCGTATATAAATATTGCTATACATTTTAATTAGATATATTACGGAATGATGTGCAATTATATTTCAGCCAGATCGGTCTACAATTGGCTATGATATGATAAAAAAAACCACGACTGCCTGTAATTTATACCCATAAATCTCCAATTTTGCCATGTAAACCATAACTTCTTTAAATGTTCTTATAATGTATTATTATTTTTCTTTTTTACCTGATATAATCTTTCTTCACGAGATTATAGTTTTGGCTCCATAACTCCCATATAAGATAGGATGATCAAATTTCGCTAAAAAATTTTTCATATATATGGAGTATTAAATGTTAAAAATTAGCCAAGTCAGTCCATAACTTCACCTGCTCCCCACACGAGTGAACTCTCAAAATCAAGTTTTTGGTATGAATTTTTACTTAAATTGACTTGACTCAAAATTTGGATTTTGCCCATAAAATTTGTTACGGAAAAGAGAAAAAATTTCTAGTATAATTTGATATACAATACGAATGAATATAAAAATTTAAGATTTCTTGTTTACAAAACTGTTTTTTTTCTGTGGTGCCTAATAACAAATATCAAAAGATTTAAAATTGTCTTATTTTGAAGCACCTTTCTAATTTCGGAACCAAAATCGTCAAAATGACGATAAATCGTCAAATCTTGCATCCCTGACCATATCTATCGATGTAAAAGTTTCTCTTATTTTTTTTGTTTAAACAGTCTATAACAACAGTTGCTAAATAAATGCCGGCTGTTGTTTTAATTTTGTTTTTTTTTTAAACATGTCTTGTTTATAAGTTAATTTATTGTAAATGAAAGAAAATCTAAAAATAAAAATACATTCAATTGCAAATTAAAACTGTTGTTTTTTATTAATTGTAATCTGTAGCTCGTTTCTGTATTTCTCGCATCGCAAATTTTCTCATATTAAGTGTGAAACAAAAAATTCCATCGTTTCTCGATTTGTGAGAAAAAAGTGTTTCTGTATTTAAATGCGAGAACAGACAACACAGATTCTGTTTTAACTGGAATACTTCCAGTAATTAAGTGTCAAATGTAAGCGAAACGTCAACGAAAGAAATATATGTAATAAAAATAAGGCTGCCAGATTTAAAGATTTATCGACATTTTGACGATTTTTTTTTGTTCCAAAATTGGCAAAGTGACAATTTGCTGATTTTTTTCTAGTGACGATTCAGTCTTTGAAATAAAACAATTTTAAATAGTTTTATATGTTTGTGTATTAGGCACCACAGAAAACCGATATCTTTAAAAACAAGGCAGATTAAAAAATGTATCGGCGAAAGCAAAATTTCGAACGGAAACTGTTTAATTTTTATATGTTTGGATTATTTAATACATTTGTTTGTGTGATCAAAAGATTAAACTATTACCCCATTTTTCAGTCAATGCACTTTAGGAAATTTTTGCCTTTTACTATGTCCAAAAGTGTTTATTTTATTTCAATATGATATTTTGTCACTCCTTTGTGTTATTTCTGCAGGGAAAAATAACAATCTGAAATTTTAAACTCTTATCGGATTAAGGACAATAAAATAAATTATTTTATTTAAATAGACCTCAAGCTTATGTATGTATAAAATATGTATTTTACTATATTAATGTTTTTTTTTTTTTTTTTTTTTTTTTTTTTTTTTTTTGATTATGTGTTTATATGATAACAATTTGTGATTATATGATAAAAATCGAACAAAATTCGTCAAAATTAATTTTAAACTGTCCGAAAAAATAGACGATTTTTTCTTAGGATATTGACGTTTTTTTCACAAATTTATCTGGCAGCCCTGCATAAAACAAACACAATGAAAGGCCAAAAAAAATTAAATAACAAAATATAACAATTGTGTTTTATATACTTATTTTCATCATTTAAATTCTTTCTTTTAAAATAAAATAAAATAAAATAATACACATTCTTGTGTACATACATACATAATTTGGGCTCCAATTTTTTAAATTTTGTTTTCTCTCATCAATTTCAAATATGACTTATTTTGACAGTTCTTGTGAGAAACATTTTGCAAAATATTGTTACAGAAACACTTGTTCTCACATCCTTCCAATAATTGCTGGAAAATTATTTAAATGACAGATAATTCTCGCAAAGTAAAAGTACAGAAACACTTATGTGAGAAAAACCATTTTTTGTTTCATATTGCACTGTTTTTGTCATAATTCACTTGTTTCATGCGGGAAATTTTACGATGCGAGAAATACAGAAACGGGCTACTGCATTTGTTTATTTAAGTTAAACCATTTTCATTAATAAAATTGTGCTTTTGTGTGTGTGTTATTTAACCCGTACCATCTTAGTGTTCCGTTTTTGGAACAGTTACTTTTATTATTCATATATTACTTTGAGCGAAAGCAGTTGTAATTATTATTGTGATGTGATAAATCTGAGCGAGTCACCTAACGAACTAAAGAGCTAAATTTTTTCTTTATTGTGTGTTATTTGTTTACGTTTTTTGAAAAAAATAATAACTCGGCGGAAAATGTACCTACATAAGCTATTTTGTGTTTGGTCACAATCAAGGCGAATTCATTTATCAGGTGGCGTTGAAAGCACAGCTGTGCTACTTTTTCTTCTTACTTAGAGAGAAATGTCAAAAGTTGCTTGTGTTTTTGACATATCGATCAACGAAAGCAACAAAAAAATACATTGTTGTGTTTTTGGTGTTGTTACTTGTTGTAGTATCGACACCACCGTATACATGAATTCGCCTTGGTCACAATGTAAACGAATATTTTTTTTAAACTCATGAATTTATAGGTAGTTTATATATGAACTAGTTATAAAACAAAACAAAATTTTAAGTTCTTTTAGTTTCGTTTTTTTTACATAAATGCGTTGCATTATTCGAACAGTAGGACAATATACTTACATATCGTCGGTTGATAATTTAAATGTCGTATGTGGATTTTTTGCTGTTTTGAGTTGGCGTAATCAGTTTTTCGATACCTCATACGGTTTTCGAGATATGGAGTGTTGAGTTTGTCGTATGTGGTATTTGCTGAAGCAATTTTCAAATGAAATGTGTTCAAACTCAATTTACTCGAAACTTTCGGAATCCACATACGACAATTAAATTATCAGCCGACGATATGTAAAGTAATGTAAAACTTTATTGGGTAAAATAGTGTATTTTTACTTGTTTTGCTCAACTATTTTATTAATATAAATAATATTAATTTATTATTGTTTAGGAGGGTACGAGTATTAACATACAATCTTACAAGTTTTATTAAAATATGATTACTAGAAGATGGCTTGGGATAATATGGGTTAATTGGATGAAGCTCACGTACATATGTACATACATTCTATAGTAGATAACATATATAAAACACCTCATACCTATAAGGAAATAAGCGCTTTCTAACACAGCTTGTCTTTTTCCAGATGCGTCAAGCTTTTCTTGATAGTCTTTGACATACATATACTGTTTGTCAAAACTTACATAAATTGAAAGCTGTTACGTAGGCTGCACGCAATTTGTAAGCAACTTACTTTCAAGATATCATCAAGAAAACAATTTACATATAAAAACAAACCAACAATTTGCTCACTAAACTTGTAATCAGCTGTTAAATTAATCGTAAAATTGCCAAACAAATGGAAAGGTAAAATTGGGAGCAATCTCGTGGTCAATTTAAAAAGTGTGAGTGTGTTAGCAAAAATTGAGAGAGTTTTGCAAATTGAAAGGAATCGAAAGGCAAAACTTGGTCATGTGGCCTTCAAGTAAATTAAATATTTTTCTATGAAACAATAATAGAAATACGTAGGTACAAAAAACTTTTTGTAAGAACTTTTTAACACGGTAATATTGTATTGTTTGATACTGTGGACCTTGTACAACTTGTACATCTTGATTTAAAACATGACAACAACAAAATGCATATAGGAATTTAAAATTTAAGTATTGTAGATGGCGTAAACATAGTAAATTTTAAATGTAAGCACTTTGTTTTTTTGAATCTCACTCACAATTATGATATCAGATGTCAATTTTCTGAATATTAACGAATTGTCAGTTAGTACGTAGTGTTAAGTTTTATCTTAACATTAAAAACTTTTTTTTTTTATTTAAATAGGTTTTTGTTACTTTTTTCCTAAACATATGTAAAAAAATATTGTAAAATATAATATTGTTACATCTTTTGTAATTAATTTTCTGAGTAGAAAAGGCTAATTATCGCCTGAACTCTTTTAATTTGTATTATTACTTTGTAAATATATATCCATTTTATGTAAATAAATAAATTGAATTGAAAAAGCACTTTGTTTTTGTCGTGTTTTAAATCAGGATTTACAAGACGTACCAGGTCTACAATAGCAACCGTAAATTCCGCTACTGTATTTTCTTACGCAAAATATCCAACCAAAATATCCAAGGGAGTTCTTTATACTTTATTGAAAACAAAAAATCCCTTTCAAAAGAGCTTCCAGATATTTTTTTAGGATTTTTGCTAAGAAAAAAATTGCCAAATGTGATTTTTATATTAGAAACTGCCATGTTCTGATATTGAAATCAAATAAAGTTTTATCGATGGATATTTTCAATTAATTGATCGTAGTTTTTCTGATTTTAAGGGTAGGAAACAAAAGTGGTACTTTAAGTAGTAAGTGCATATATCACGCGGAATCGATTTCAGAAAATGACTGAAAAAGTACACAAAAGTAGATTTGGTGTTTCGAAAACCTTGCATATAAGGAAAATGTTCTTAATTTGCACTATTTCCAGTAGTATATATTAATATATTGATATACACATAGGCATTTTAAAGATTTATCAAAAATAAATTGATATAAAATCTATATATTTGAGAACTTATGGAATTTACTGTAAGAAAATTTATAATAATTTGGCAATATTTTTAATTTATAAAAAAAGCCTTTGAATGTCACTCATATACATTTTCCCTTATTGAATTAACGTTCTGTAATCGAATGTCCTTATATTCGTTATAATATTATACAATGATTCACAAAATATTTTTATATGAAACAGTAATAATTACAATTATAATTTTAAAATACAATTTACAAACAAGAGAAATAAGTTATACCCACCAAAAGTTATTTTCGTGAATACAAAATTTTAATAATATTTTAGACTTATCTAAATTCACAAAAAATGCATTTCGCCAACAGTTTCCAATTTCGCCACGACAATCGCCATATCGCCAAACGTAAATGTTCATCGCCAAAGGAATTTAAAATTCGCCACATTGCACAACCCAGCTACTAACAGTTAAAAAGTGGAAAATAATTAAATGTTTTCATTTTTTGTTATTTATAACCAATAAATTATAACTGTGAAGTACAAATTTCGTTTATTGTAAAGGACACATTCAAAAAAATTCAATTTATTAACTTCCAAAATACTGAATTTTGTATGCAAATTTGAGGGGTAAAATTTATATGAAAAATATTCAAAAAACTGACTGCTTTTCATATAAATTTTAATACACGTTCAATCACTTGTATTGTGAAAACAGAACAAAACTCTTACAAAATAAAAACATTTTTCATGAAAAAGGTCTCAAATAAATAAAACATTTTAATTTAAGTTTCTGTTTTTTTTTTAATATATACAAGAATTACATTTCTTGTTTTGTTTTCTTAATTTGTAATTAATATTTTCATATTAAGTGCAAATAACCTTTGACTTACAGTGCAACTTAAAATAATTTTTTATATTTTTCTCAATTAACAAACGGCTTTCTAATTTGGTTATATTTTTTCACATTTGGTAACTTTTTCAAAACTTTCGGTTGTAATAATTGTAAAAGTCGTGGCAGCACTGCTGGTAATACATTTTTAAAAAAAATCTTTAAAAAATTTTAGCACTATTTTAGCATTTTTTAAAATCATTTTTAGCATTTTTTGGAAATGTCTAATGCCAGATTTAGCTGTAAAATTTTTTTAGACCTGGCCACACTGATACCTTGTACTTATTCTACCATGGTTTTCATAGGTCTCCACCTGAAATAAGATATAAGATTTTTATATCAGCAAACGTCAAATTCCATCACAGAGAGTATTATCTTACGCGTGGACTCTCAAATAGTTAGTATTAATATGATAATAAATGTTATGAGACAGTTGTTATAGGAAATCTTATAACAACTATCTTATAAGATGAGCTGTCAAAAATACACATACATACACACATATTAAACAATAATATGCCACCATTATAAAAAAGTGTAATTTATTAATGCAAATAGCGCCAATATTGTAAAAAGTGTTTAAAAAAACAATATTTTAAACTAAAAAAAAGAATAAAAACGATACAAGTTTATTGGACGAGAATCAGTCGATTATGAAATCTTATAAGAACGTGTTCCCTTGTTTAATATTAAGATTAACATGAAGAAATGTATTCTCTTATTCTGTCGACGTTCTCTCAGATATTATCTGAGGTGGAGACCCTGTATTTGGGGTGACGAAGCACTGGAAGAATATTTAATTAGTCATCGCCCAGACTTGCAATTTTTGTTGCAGCATTTCTTGAGTTTATTGGTGATAGGGGTGAAAAGATAAGGGACGGGTACTCAGTTTCATGTACTCTGCAATTCTGCTTTGTTTTGTTATTCTCACACTCTTTAACTTGACGTTGGCTGTAAGTGTATTTGTATTTATATTTATATACCAAATATAAAAAGGAGAAGAGGAAATGCAACATAAAAATACAAAAATTGCAAAACTTTAATTTACAACCAACATTAAGTTAAAAAATGTGAGAGGGACAAAAGAACACAGAAAAGGAGAGTACATAAAACTGAGTACCCCTCCCCAATCTTCTCAACCCTTCCACCAATAAACTTAAGAATTGTGGCAAGAAAAATTGCAAGTCTGGATGATGACTTAGTGAGTGTCTCTCAATTTTGTTTATCAAAAAAAAAAAAAAAAAAAAAAAAAAATGGAGAAACAAATCCAATTTGTTTTGGCAACATAATTATTCCCTTAAAAATAACGTAATTTTGCAACTTAATTTAGCATTATTTCTATATTCAGCCCAATTACATATGTGTAAGAATTCCGTAGGGAATTTTCCCCTTTCCGCATTCCTCCTAAGGGATTTTTCCCTTTTTTTGTGCAGGGAAAAAGTAGGTATTCTATAATTTTAAAAACAGGGAAAACCGCTTTTATTTTGCTAGTGTTTTTTCCCAAACAATTTTAAAAGGAGATAGAGTAAAAATGTATTTTATTTAGTATTTTACTAAAAATAAATAAAATTGTATTAACAAAAAAATTTATGTTGTACAAAATAATGTTTTAACACATTTTCAGGTCCAAAAGCTCAAATAAACAACAGCTGCAACATTTACTGACCCTTATGGAGGAGAAGATGCATTTCAAAAATGTCAACCACTTCATTTAAAACTTTGCTGAAAGTTGGCTGAACTAACGACACTTCAAAATGGTTTCCAACACCAGTCTGGTATCCGCCTTCAGCAAAAAAACGCAAACAACCACTCAGTTTCACAATAGGACTAACACCAGATTGTCTCTTGTTAGGCTGATAATGTGATGTTAGCACTACTAATAAATAAGTAAAGGCACTTTTGTTAGCTCTGTAGCATTTTTGAAACATATTACAAGAAAAATTTGTTACTTTCAATCAAATCTTTTTTTATTTTTTACTTACAATGATGGCTCCAACTCAAGCGGATTTAATGCATCGCGCATCTTCCGTCTAACAATTCTTTGGATGTGCTTTTCATCATTTTCTTGATAAATTTCCTCCGCTAGCACTTGCAAAGCTATACTACTATTCATTTTTAATTATTTATTTAAAATAAACACAATTTTAGGAAAAACAAATTTAGGAATTTATCAAAACTACATCCGTAAATTAATTCACAATTGCAAATAAAATCACAATTACAAAATAAAATGTCAAACACAAATCAGCTGTTTATGAAATTCCCTTCCTCTAATTTACCAAATCCTCAAGTTTATAGAATAGGAGGATTTTTCCTAGGGGGCAAACAATTTTAAAAGGGAAAAATTCCGTGAGGACTTACATAACTGGGCTGATTATTTATGTAAGTCATAAATATTTGTAAATATTTTTCTTTTGTCAACACTACAAACGGCATTGGGAAATATCGTACAGTGACACACATACCGGAAACATTCTGGATTAACAATTTTCCCAGTTAATTGAGTAGTTTTTTTGTGTTGTTTATTAATAAATAAAAGTAGATATGTACATAAGTAAGAACGTGCATAAGTGAAAGAAAACGCTTAAGCCGGCGATACACTATTTTATACAGTCGTACGATTTGCCAAAAAAAAAAAAAAAAAAAAATCGTGTGTGCTCATAATGTATGACAGTGTGGCTTAAAAATGAATTGAGTGACAGATTCTTTTGACAAGTCTGTCCGACTTGCAAATGTTTATGGAAATTGTTATAAAGTGATAGATTCTATGCGATCAGAGTTGCATTTTCTTGTAAAGTAGCTAAGTTCGCACCTTTTTTGTGGGATGTTGTGGAATTGAAAGTAGATTTTGCAGACATTTTTTTAATGACGGATAGAATTCCGTCAGATTTTTGTGGGAGTGAACAGTACGATGTGAATCCCGGCCTTTAACAATACATGCATCCAATACATTGTTTGACTGTAACGAGAACCTTGACTTTGTTTTATTCACATTGTTTTTGTTTGTTCAAAAGAAAACGAACAATACATCCAGGATGTTAGAGGTGGGTTGTTGCAAAAAATATATTAATCGATGTAAATACATTTTCTTTATACCCCGGATAATTTAGGAGGTTATTTTGAAAACTAGACTATTTAATTTTTGTGTTTTTGCACAATTTGAGAAAATAGTTTTAAGGAAAGTATTTTGAACAAGAATAATATACTTTCTGTTTTGTCTGTTCTGTCTGGCGTAATTATAGAGTTTTCGACCAATTTTATTTTCGCTAAAAGGAAATGAAAAAAAAAAAAAATATCAGCTCTGTCGAATTGATTTTGCGTTAAATATTTTATGAAATTTCTTTATACGTATTACAAAAATAATTTGAATGAAATAGACGACTTTCTTGAAAATTTATTGTTCGATTACACAGGAAAGTGAAAGTTCATTTTAAAAATTTCGTCAAAGCGAAAATTTTCAAGAATTATTATAAAAAAAACTAGAAATGGAAAATATATGTATGATTTATTATTCATATCCCATCAAATTGGTTATTAACGATATAAATTTATGAATTTAATTGTACTTTGGTGGTTTAATTTTGCCTTCATTTGTGTTATTTTGTTTACTACCTAATTAGAGTTGCCAAAGTTATCACATACACAAATTTATAGGGTAATCGTTGCAAATAATTATTATTGTTGACTTTTTAATGACATTATTGTTATAACGTCGTTTGTCATTTTGTGTTATAATGTCATTTGTCATTTTTTATGTATATTTGAAGAAAAATATTATATACATATATGTATATTCACATACACACAAAAACAATAATAGTCAAAATTACGTAAAAATATGGCATTATCTAAGTTTCTTAGGTAATATACATACATAACTACATGTTAACTTAGGTAATTTCTATATTCGAAAAAGTATCTAAATATTTTGTTAAAATTACTTAAACACTTATACTGCCAGGCCCACAATGTCGACAAAAACATTTCTTTCGTATATTAATATTGAAAACAAAAACAAATTTTAGTTTTTTATTATTGCTTTCAATATAAAAATGCCAAAGAAATGTTCTTGTCGACATTGTGGGCCTGGCAGTAAATATTTACCAATGATAGCATAGTTATTTTATATTTTTGGAAAAATAATCTAATAGCGTTTTCTTTTCTGAGAAATATGTTTCTTAAATGTCACATGCTCTATATTATTGTGTTCGTTTGTATTAAATATAAAACTGTGTGACAAATGTTCAAGTTCTTTTGTGAATATGTTGATGAAAAACATGCGAAACATGTTGCATATTTCACCCTCACTTTTACTTGAGGTGTTCATACTCCCCTTTTTTACAACTTTGGTATTTCTACTTTGTTCGTACAACCAAGGTTTTATTTTGTTTGTCACAGTGTTGCCAAGTAAATTTTAAGTTATAACCCCAAATCAAAAAAAAAAAATACTCCCCAAATTTGCACTGAGAAAAAAGAATAATTTTTTAAATATTTATTTAAACATACATATCAATTTATTTAGTATATTTAAACGTATACATAACTATACAAAAAATAGATTCAACGGTTGAAGTTTCCAGTTGATTTCTTATTTAATTTTTTATAATACACAGTAATAAGAATGCTCCCTCGACAGTTACGTTCGAAAATGGTAGTGCCAGTAACGCAGATGCTAGCCTACTAATATTTGGGAATAAAATATCAATATCATGGTGAAATAATGCTGGTGGCATCGCTAAGGCAACAAATACAAAATTACAACAAAAATGGAAATTAGTCCCAGCTAATATCACAAATTATCTTCAACAAAAATCAAAGCGTGCTGCTGAACGTGATAAAATATATATATTTTTACTTTTTTATTTTTAATTAAAATTATGAAAAACTTTAATAAAATACACTAGTCGCAACACAAAACGTGGACATTTTGCAAACATAAACAAAATTTTGACAAAGCAAACGACAAGCAATGCAAAAGCAAAAAATCGTCATCTGGCGTAGTAACGCCACCTGTTAATTACATCATGATATCAATCAACCCTTAAATATCCCCAAATACAAATTTTACACACTAAATGTCCCCCTAACTACTTTTTAGTCCCTTAAACTGGCCCTAAACGCAAAAGAAAACCCTAAATTTGAGGTGAAAGTCCGTAACTTGGCAACACTGGTTTATCATAACACAAACCTCTTATAATTTTGCGAAAAGATTGTTTAAAAACAATATATAAAAATGTTAACATATTAAAATGAAAAATTGTATGTATGTATATTATTATCGTTTTAATTTTATCCAAGCCTTTAATGATGTTAGTATTTGTTATCAAACCGTAATAGTTTGCAGAAACCGCTCAAATAGCTTTAAAAATCGCTAATAAAAGCAGATAATTTTCTTCTATGGAAGTTGCACAACATGTAAAATTGTGTACAAGAACGTAGATTTTACGTAAATTTAATACATATTATTTTTTGATAAGGTTAGCATATTTGAAAAAACTCTTTATAGGTACATACTTTTTATAGTTATATACTTTAAATTAAATAACATACCTTTTTCATTTCATTGTAATATGTTATTTATCAATTCATAATATAAAAAAATTAACTAAATTACTGAAACTTTTTACTTGTATATCTTTCTAAATCTATATATCGCACATTTGCTGCAACGTCGTCATTACTAAAAAAAAAAAACATTTCAAAATAAACGTGTTTAAAAAATAACGACGTGGAAACAAGAACGACACATTCTCTTCAAACGGGGAAAGTATGAAAGATATAAAGATAAATTTATACACAGTAAAAAGAAAAACATAGCGAACAGTTCTTTATCACTAACTCATTTGTGCGATAAATAACGAAATGCTTCTTGTAAGTTTAAGATGCGACCATTATTATCAATAAACAGTGCACTCGCGATAATATGAATACCCTAATATATGAACACTCCAAAATATGAACACTTATTTTCTTCCATTGACTACTCTAAAATATGAACTTGTGCAAAACCTTTAAAACATAAACAACTTATTTTCGTATTTTTAACGGATTTCTTCATTGCGTTATTTCTCCAACAAGCAAATTATACGACCGTGTCGTGAAAATTCAGTGAAATGAAATTGAATTTAAGTTTATTTTAACGGCTTTTATCTACCTACACAGTGGTCGATCAATATGTCTTATATACACGTTTTAGTTAGTAAAATCACATTCAGCTGGATTTCTATATTCATCTTTAAATTTAATATTAACGGGAAAAGGTGCAAGTATTATTTATTTAGCGAATAAATTTGGGGTGAAAAAAAATTTGCAATATGTGGAAGAAAAAAAATTAAAAAGGCTATTATTATATTAAATGTGCTAACAATACGTTAATTTGACCCGGAAAACGAAACACGTGTGGCCTCCCGGGTACCCACAAATTGAAAATGTATTACATATACCGATGGTTTTTGAATATAAGAGATAAAAATATAACTTTTAGGGACAGGGCGCTCGCTTGCATCAAAAATCTGGAGACAGTAAGGAGGGCGGGCCGTTTAAAATGCGATTGAACGGATGAAAATCACAAATTTTTTCGCAGTATAACTTTAAGATTTTTTAATTTTTCAAAAATAAATTGTTTTTAAAATCCAATAAATCAAAAATATAGCATTAGAAATTTTAATTTTTATGGTAAAAACGATTTTAAAAAGAAATTAGATGCCATTCGTATATATGAACAATCTTGCAAAACTGAACTAGCTTGGTTTTAGTTAGTTCATATTATCACGATTGCACTGTAATCCAATTTCACGTTAGGAGTAAAACTAATTTTGTCTTTAAAATCCATAAAAATCCCGCATGGAAAACTTCGCGTCGTCCAAATTAATTTCCGTCCATTAAAGTAATAAATTATTATTGGGCTTATTGTTAATATATGTATATATTCTTTCTTATTTGAAAAAAGTTCAGCGGAGTTCCTTATCTTACCTACATACATACATTAGAGCGACTCACCAAAAAAAGTGCTCGATGTACCCTCCTAAAAATGAACCTTGGACTTTTTTAAGATGACATTTAAAATATTACGGCTCCAGCTTTGACCTCTCGTGAGCTAGACCATTTTGAAAAAGGGTATATTTTTGCATGTTTTGTTAATCTGAGAATTTATTTCCTTACCAACATATCGAGGGCCTATATTCAAAACCCTCTATCTTTGTTTTTCACGAAAATTACTTTTTAATGGTAAAATGTTCAGTAAAACAACCCTCATCTATGGTGTGATTTTCATAAAAAACATACAGTGTATCAATTTAGTAACCGGACAGTTGTCTATTTTTTTATTAATTCGTTTTTAAATGTAAACAGATTTTTGTAAAAACAGAAAAACCTTTTTAATTTCTTAAATCATCTATATAGTGTATATATCACTTGTATTAACACCACATTAATATACACAATTAATTTTCTAAGCAAAAAAATGAAGTATGGCAAAATAAAACATCAAATTAATAATCGGACATGTGGCAACTACCATGCTTAAATGTCATTTTATACCGGAATTCCCCGAACAAAGTTAGTTGGAAATTAACTGAAATTGTAAAAAAAGCGTTACAGGGAGTTTTTTGCAAAAGAAAATTTTTGAATCTCTGACAAAAAATTGCGAAAAAGGCGATATGAGCAGCAAACGTGTTCAACCATCGATAGAAGTTAAAGAGTTGATAATAAAACATTATCAAATCGGTATGTCTGTACGTGAAATTGGAGATGCTGTTCAAAGAAGCCATTCTACGGTTCACGATATTATAAAGCGCTTCAAAACTAGCAATTCCGTAGAAATTGAGACCAAATCTGGACAACCAAAAAAGTTTACTCCATCTGATGAACGATGGATTGTTAATCAAGTAAAGAAGAATCCTAAACTCAGTGCTCCTAAATTAACAAAATTGGTGTCAGAAAGCTAACAAATAAGTGTCAATCCTGAAACTGTCCGAAATGTACTGCGTAAACACAATTTTCATGGCAGAGTTGCACGAAAAAAACTATTTGTAAATTATGTAAATCGGAAAAAGAGATTAAAGTTTGCTTCTGAACATAGAAACCATGACTTTTCGTAATGGAGTAACGTGCTTTTTACAGACGAAAGCAAATATAACGTTTTCCGGTCAGACGGACAGGCGTACGTTTGGAGAAAGCCAAATGAAGAACTAAAGACTTCTAATCTTCATCCCACCATAAAGCCAGGATCTGGAAGTGTCATGGTTTGGGGCTGTAACCATTTTAAGGGAAAATTTGGCTCCTTGCGTAGAAAAATTAGGCATTTCGGAAAACTATAAGTTCTACCAAGATAATGATCCGAAGCACAAAGCGCATAACACACGGATGTGGTTACTGGATAATTGTCCCCATATTATGGAAACTCCCTCCCAGTCTCGAGACATTAACGCGATAGAGAATTTATCACCTCATTTGGAAAATAAATTGAAGTCTCGGACAATTTCCAATATCAGTCAGCTAAAGATTGCTCTAAAGGAAGAATGGGAACAAATCGATCCAGCTTACTGCAAAAAACTCGTGGAATCAATGCCAAGGCGATTAGAAGCTGTACGTAAGAGCAAAGGAATGCCCACAAAGTATTAGATTGGCCAAAATATGAAATGCACCTACCATATTAAAAAGTGTCCGATTATTAATTTGATCCTTATTTTTAACTTAATATGATTTTGTTGTTGTTTGTCTTAGAATTGAGATTTTTTTTAAAACATTGTTAGCGTTTTTATTAGCCAAAAATAAATAAGTGTGAATTACAATAATAATTTTTTTTAGTTTATTGAAAAAATCTTGTGTATTTACTCGAAATTATTATAACTCGTTGTTGTCCGGTTATTAAATTGAGCCACTGTATTTTATTTTGCTGTTTTATTTGCATTTTTGTATTTTCTCTATCTTACACAATTAATTTTTCTGAATGCAAAACCCTCTATCTTTTCTAATAATTAATTTCCAAATATTTTTGGAATAACTTGTTCTTGCAATACATGTTCTTTTTTACTATTTTTTGCAAGCTGAACATGAATTTGACATTTTTAATGGTTTATCAAAATAGCGAAAGCCGATTCTGAACTGAATTACCATGAAAACATTTTACATGCTTGTTTTTGGAAAATATAATGTCCATGGCATAAAAATAAATGGTTAAAGTTGGAATTAGCTTAAAAAAGTGTCTTCTTTTAAAGTGTCATCTATGATATTATTGTCAAAACAATAACTGCCGTATTCATAAAAAACTAAATTGGATATGAAATCTATTTTAAGGAAAATTTGTATGGAAATTTTGTTTTAAAATACGTTTGAAATCTATTTTATTTTTTATGAATACGGCAGTAAGTAATTTATAGGATATTTAAAATCGTATGTAATTAAAATATTATTTTCGTGTGATAAACTTATATAATAGTAAGTTTAAAATTTAGTTTAATAATAAGATTTTATTAAAAAAATTTTGTAACAGTTAATGATTAATGGTTTTTTTATTTTATGTTGTATTATTAGCCTTTATCTTAAATAAACCACGTTAAACACCGACAGATGGCATAAATAAAATCAAAATAATTTAGTTTTAATAAAATGCAAAACCCTCTATCTTTTCATTTTCAAACATACATATTGAATATTTTTGAGAAGCAAAACCCTCTATCTCGCATAAAGTCCCCAATAATGCAAAATTTTATGAACCAATTATCTGTGGGATTCAGTAGTTGATTTAAAAAATATTGTAGAATACCGAATTTTAATAACTCAAGTAATACGCGAAAAAAGCAGTTTTTTGGCTCTCCTGAAAAGTTGTGTTTTTTAAGATAGAGGATTTTGAATATAGGCCCTCGATATACAATATGGGTATCATAAGAAAGGGTTTTTAGGGCGCGTCCAACTGTGTATACAATTTGTCCAATCTTTAGTCGATTGGCAAAAGAAAAAATTTGGTACCCATATTGCCCTGTTTAATACGAAGGGTTACCACCCCATTACATTTTTTGTCAAAACGCGAACTAGCACGAATTTCAAAAAAAGCTGAGACCCGTATTTAATTATATCGACTAAAGATTAAAATATGTTAATTTGGCATTTTTATTACAAACAACCCTAAACATTTTTTACATAATATCCTTACTCAATATCCTTAAAAAAAGGACATGGATGATTGTCCTTGTACAAATTGTATATACAGTTAAAAAAACCTTTTTTGTGATACCCATATCGTATTTGTTGGTGAGGAAACAGATTCTCAAATTAACAAAACATGCATAAATAGACCCTTTTTCAAAATGGTCCAGCTCACGAGAGGTCAAAGCTGGAGCCGAAATATGTTAAATTTCATCTTAAAAAAGTCCAAGGTTCGTTTTAAGGGGGGTACACCTTGCACGAATTTCGCCTCCATACAACTTGAGTCGTTCTAACATACATACATATATTAAAAAAATTGAAGAAGATACCTCACCTAATTAGAAATATTAACAAAAATGTTAGCCAATACTAATTGTTTAAATTACCGCTTATTTTAGGCAATAAAACTTAATTTTTTTTTATTACTTAACATAAATTACGTATGTTCGCCTTGGTAAAACTACCTAGATTTTTTTGTGTGTACAAAATAAATTAAATTTACAATTATTATGTTTTTGTGTATAAAAAATAAATTCAATTTACAATTATTATTTTACCACAATCCTGTAAATTTGTATAAGTCTGTTTAGTGGGCAACAGTGTTTACCGCTCTGTCATTTTACTTTCAGAAAGTGTCAAAAAATTACTTTCTTAAAAAAAATCGTTGAAATCTGAGTGGAAAGTAAAAAAAGTGAGTTTATTAGTCAAGGCCCAATTAGTAGGTCTGCTCGAAACGCCTGCTGATTTTTTGTAGAGTTGTGTTTTTAATCATAATACATAGGCATAAATGGGCAAAATGTCAAAAGTTGTTTACATTTTTTTATTATATATTTTTAATATTCTTTTTGATTTCAAGAAATCGTTTTTCTTATTGTTAAATTAAAAATGAAATATAATAATTGTGAAAAAAATTGTGAATAAAAATTTTAAATAACCATAATAATAAAAAAAAGTGTAATAACATTAAAATGCGTTATTGTGTAGTGTGTAAAAAAACATTTTAAAAGTGGATGCGGTACGTTATTTTCAGTGCCCAAAGGCCAAGTGGAAAGTGCTAAATGGGGTGAAATTTGTGGCAGGAATTCGGCCCCATCACATGAAATTTGCGCAGAGTCTTTTTCGGAAGCAAGCATTATACGCCAAAATTCCGGTTGAAAATTTTCATTAAACAAAATAAATACATGATAAAAACCAAACACATTTTTCTTAACAGGTGACAAGTTTTTGACATTTTTACCATTTACATATATACACAAACAAAACGCGTGTTGTTTTTTCTATTGTTGCATTGTTGTAGTTGTGCGCAGACCTACTAATTGGGCCATGGTATTAGTGAAAAAGTGTGAGTGTATTTCGACTTTCAAGAAATTACTTTCACGTGTAAATGCTAGGTAAGAAAGGCTGTTTTCATAAACGCCTGTTGCTTTGTAGTTATACGTGGCAACATGTTCTTTAATGCAACCCTAAAATTTCTGACAATGTTTTTGTTCCTAAAAACCAAAAAAGCAGTTAAAAAAGATTAGTTGCAACGTAGGTAAAAGTGTAAGAACACAATTCATCACGACGGTGTCAATGCTGTATTTACACATTGTGACACACGTTTAGGAAAACAGCTAAGTTGTAAATGTTACAAATGAAATAACAAATAATATTCTAACTTAATTTTCCGAACAGTAGAAACGTAAACCTTTAGCCCGTTTATTTAAAACAGACTAGAGTCTCTGGCGGGAATCGAACCTGCAACCCTAGCACTGTTGGACTAGCTTACTTCCAACTTGCAAATAATATACCAATTTTTTTTACTATTTGTTGTCCAGTTTGGCACAATTAGAACAACATTCTTAAAAAAACTATTTATTAAATGAAAAATAAAAATCCAAACATCTCGAAAAGGGACCGTGCGATTTTTAAAATTTTGTTAAATTTGTGAACAGCGTCTTAAACTTATACAATTAACAGATAAGCAGTGTTGTCATATTCTAAGATTTATATTATATTGCAAGTTTTTAAAATTAAAAAAAGTTTTTAAGTTTTTTCTAAAAAAATTTATTTCCGACATTAAAGAAGGTTAAATATTAAAATTGTTATAATTGGAAAAAAAAATTAACTCGGTTTAAATCATTTAAAAATATAAGGATTTAATACGTGATATAAAACAAATGGATGAATTTAGTTTTTCTTTATACATTTTAAGTTCATAAATATGTTTGTATGTATATTATTTATGTTATGCTTTTTAATATATGTATTGGTATAAATAAACACTCAGTTCTAGTGATTTTTTTTAACGTTTTGTAAAAAAAAAAGTTTTTGGTCGGGAAAAAGTTTTTTTTTTCATAAATATAAAAATTATTAAAAAAAACAAAATTGTCAACACTGCAGATAAGATAAACAGAAAGAGGAAAGTTGTAAAAGATGAGGAAATATTAAATAAAAACTTCTCTTTTTTATAAATTAACATTAAAAATTTCTTGAAGAAATTTACAAGTTTTTCCACACATAAATTTAACTATAATCGAATTCAGTTTAATCATTAAACTAAGAATGGATGTTGGTATTTAGTAAAAAGCACGTTCTACCTGGATTGAAAGCAATTCCAATATGAGAGAGGAAAACACTATAAAAAGAGAGCGAATACTTGTATTTAGAACAGGGTGTGCCAAAAAGGGAAAACATATATCGCACTTGTTCAACAATGGTGTATTGAATCAAATTTTTATATGTACACTTTTCGGAAAAATCGAAATATTATATTCATATCTACCCGATACAAAAATATTGTGCTATTTTGTCTACTTTTTGGTAATGAAACGGTTGGATTAAAAATTATTTTAAATATGCATTTAATGTAAAAGTAAAAATTGTTTTGCCTAACCTAACATAACCTAACCTACATATTAAGGTAGTTTTACACACTACGTATTTTACAGTGTGCTTATCAAAAATGCATACATAGGGTGTGTGTGAAACGGTAGCAAAGTTCTATGGTGGATTAAAATTGCTACCGTTTCACATGCACCCTTACTCTGGCTCTCCACGTAGCAATTTTTATTGCTAAGCACAAGCAAAAATGTTGGCAGAATAATGGCGCAATAATTTCTGATTATATTGCTGGAGAACACGTGAAATTGCTTTGCCATAAGCAAAGGTAAAGAGAAATTAAATGTCAGATAAATGACAACTGATTTGACACCAGATTGACAATCAATAATTGCTCAAGCAATCTGAAGAGAAATCATTGCCCAATGGATTGCCACTCATGGCAATCTGCGGTCCATAAGTCGCAAATTTTATGGAGCAATTAAAGTTTCTTGCCTTTCACGAATTTCTCTCTCTGGATTCAATAATTGGTTGTGTGTTTGACCCTTCATAAATTGAGATACCAATTTGAAAATTTTTGTCAAACACAAAAACATCTTGCAAAATCATTAAAAATAACACAGCAGATAGACATCGAACGGTGATTTTATAAATCGAAAAAATGTATTCCAAATTTATAGGTTTAACTTTTGAATTTAATTCGTTTTAAAGGACTGAAATGTATATTATTCTATTTTTTTTCTTGTTCAATAAATATATTAAAAGCGTTTCAATTAGAAAACACGTGTCCTTTTTACGGATGTTTGCCTTTACAGTCCAGAGAACATTTTAAAGGGTGGTTAAATTTTAATGGCCGATGTTGATTTTGAATAAGACAAATTATTTAGGAAATTATTGTCATTTCTTTTTATTATAATAAAATTGGTATGGTTTAATTATGTATGGAACAAAATATCGGCCAAACGGAACACCTCGAACCGATGGTCCAAATTTTCGATGACACTGAGGCATAATTCAGGTTCTATGCCGTTATTGTGCCGAATTATCTCATCCTTTAGCTCTTGAATTGTTGCTGGCTTATCGACGTACACCTTTTCTTTCAAATAACCCCAAAGAAAGAAGTCCAACGGTGTCAAATCACATGATTTTGGCGGCCAATTGACATCGCCACCACGCCAGCCCCTAAACCGCACCAAACAGTCATTCTGTGTGGGTGCATTGGTTTTTCGACAATCACTCTTAGATTATCATACGCCCAAATGTGGCAATTCTGCTTATTGACGAATCCACTGAGGTGATAATGTGCCTAATCACTGAAGGTAATTTTCTTCGAAAATTGACGAAAAGCATTTTGATTTGAACGCCCATTTTCATAATAAACCTGAAGAACTTGAAATCAATTAAATAGGTAATCATTCATTCAAAGCAAATTTCGATCTACCAGGGTAAAATACCATCTGGTTTAAAGATTGATGTTTGACTATTGACGTCATCCGTCGTCAATGGCGGTGAGTGTTACACGGCAAACCCCTCTGAAGAGATTGTGTGGTTACAATCGCAACTAGTCAGGGCACCCTGCCCGTGAAAACCTGGGTTCAATTCCCAGCTCAGTAAAATTCCTTTCTTTATAAAAATAATTTAATGAAAATTAAATTCAATGAACTTAAGCCTGATTAAAATATCGAAAATTGGAGTAAAACCCATTAATAGTTCAATAAAATAACCACAATGCTAATTATTAAGCCTGAATAACTTTAACGCGTTGCTCTATTGTGTATCTTTCCATGGTTCAAATTGAGTTATTCTGAAATTGAGAAATGTCAAATGAAATGCAGAAAAACTTGACGTTTAGGTGTGGTTCACATTCAACATCGGCCCTTAAAATAATAACCACCCATTATAATCTCTGGACACTTTCAGTTTTCTCACCAGATCCTCCAAAATTTTGTAATTCCTTTTTTTAAATTATTTTCTTTTAATCGAATTAGCGTTTTCTTTACTAATTGCTGCATTCAACATTTTATGAAATGTTAATCTTTCACTTTTGCCATCATCTCTTGCAGAAACAGTATTTACTGCATTTTCAGAATCTAATCTAAAAAATCTTTATGCAGCTGCTCTGCATAACATAAAATCCTAAAATTTTTTTAATGCAAGTGGGAATTTTTTTTTCGTTTTTATAAAATAAATTTGGGTCTTTAAAAAATTTATAATTGTTAACAGTTTTACTACTCTTCTTTTACTAGTTGACGGATCTGAATTTACATCTTTTTCTTGACATAAATTATTTACAATTATATCAAAATTAAATTTGCACTTATTAAATAAAAAAAAATTCCTGGAATTCCCACACAAATTCCCGGAAAACTTGCGAAATTCCGCACGAATACCCCCTAGTTACGTCATGACACCAAAATGTAAGTGTGAAAGCAAAAATTATTAACCGCCTGTAAACTGTTTATTTTGACAGACATGCGCAGTTACAAATGAATCGTAAAACTATCAAAAGCACTGTAAAACCATACGGCCTTAGTTTTAAAAAATTAAATATGATTAAAATAGGTTTTTGAAACGGATTTTCAATGAAAATTTGTTTAACCCTGGATGGTTACTGTTCGTCGAAGTTCATTTACACTTTATCATATAATTTGTTTTATTTATATTCAAATTACGGTATTTTTTTCAAAAACGTTCAACGACGAAAGCATTTTAAAAATAACAAATTTTAAAACACAAAAATTAGTTAAAATTTTTATAAAATTTTGAGAGAGAAGAAAAACTTTTATTTTTTATGCTTTATTTTATTCTATTTTTTAATAAAATGCTTAACTAAAAAATTTCTGTTGATTTTTTACTTTAAAAATCGTTCCGTTTTTTTTTTTAAAAAGTTTGTCGATTCGACGAGGAGTAACCTTAATGTACTAAAATGAAGATTAACCTTTCAGGGTTAATAAACCTGTTATATTTTTTATAAATAAACAAATAAATATAGTCGCCTTAGAGAATAAGCCTTATATCTAACTTCTAGCAAGAAAACATCTAATGTTTGATATTTCTATCTTACGAAGCAAACCAATATTTAATTGGTTTATTTTATAATATTCAATCGAGTCTCAAATAGAAGCAGATGCCTTTGTCGATGTGGCTTCTTTTTATCTTTCGGACGGTTTCAAAATGTCACATACTGTTAAAAATGTATTTAGCAGGTTTACACTCTAAGCCGACGATATATAAAAGTAGCTTTATTGGTACACTACTGTGTTACTGGAACTCTTTTAAAAGAAAGGCTTAAAGCAATTAAAATGTAATCCATTTCTACTAAAGCAAAAGTTTTTTTTTTTAATGTTAGTGTGGGTTTACACTATGAAAGTTTTCTTTCAGAAAGTCTGAACTTATTTATGAGAGGGATGAGAATAATGGCATATTATCTTCCCCTCAAACTCAAACTTTCTGAAAGAAGACTTTCATAGTGTAAACCCAGACTTACAGATCGATAAACAATCTAATTCAATTATAAATGGTCTAACCCAATACCGAAATTGCTAGCCATTATCAAAGGATTAATTCTTATGACTACTTTTCCTTTCATATTTTGACTTTAACAGTATACAGTGTTAAAGCTGGAGGTTCACACCACGCGTTCACTGCGTTAATGCTTTTATGCATCTGTCACAAAAGTAGATTCGAAGTAAAATTGCATAGACAAGTTACACAGCATACGAGTAAAATGCATACAGCACCGAAAGCATGAAGTAGGATTTCTTTCAACTTTTGGTAAAGAATGTACCAAGCGCATAGAACGCTACTAAATACATTTATTGGCTAATCTCTAATGAGGAACCCCCAGATTCTAACTCCCCTTATAATTAGTTCATTATTTGAGAAATTTTTTATTTGGTTTATTTCAAAGTTTATTTATACATATAAATTTTCTTTTAATGTCTTTCGTCTTAAATGTTTTCATATATTTGTGGTGCGCAGCATTGCCATATTTTTTTTGAAAATAACTGCTTCTTAAGAAAAAAAGACTGATTTTAAATTAAAAAAACTGCACATAAAAATTTCCAAAAAAATATAGGTATAATTTACTTAATTTGTTTTTAACATACGTGTAATATAGAAACAAATACAATATTATATTTTTATCGAATATCGTTACTTTGTATGCTAGATGAAAGAGATTGGAATTAAGAGGGGTACACAAGTACATGTAGTCTTGCGATTTGTTTTGTTTCCTCAATTAATACAAAATATATTTTATTTCGGGCTCAAATTTGCTATTTGTCAAGTGAACATACATGAAAAATTGGTGCAATAAAAATTTCACAATGTAAACTCAAATGCATCTTTAAAAAAGAAACAACAAAAATGGCAAAATGTAAACAGGGAAATAATTAAACTTTCAAAAGTAAAAGCCAAATAACCTACTCAAACATCTTAGCAAACATGTCTAAATTGTACGTTTGTACAATCCTTTTGCGTTGATAATTAGGGTATTTAACAAACGATTAAAACATGTTTGTAGAAAAATCGAAATGTTGTATAGTTTTAGTTTGCGCGATTTAGTGCTAAATTTAATCATTTAAGTGGACATTTTGCAGCGTCAAGAAGGAACAACGAAACATAAAAAAATGTTAATGCAAAAACTGGAAAATCTGCACAATTTACAAAAAAAAACTTCTTTATTTAACAAAAAACTTCAAAACAGCTCAATGCTTAGAAAAACTCAAAAATGCAGATAAATCTGCCCATTTGGCAACGCGCAACTTTGAAATTTTCTGTTTTGTCAGTTTCATATTCAATTTAGTGCAGGTTCAAAATCATCACGTTTTAGCCGTCAAGTCTAGAGTTTTTAGGAGAGAGAGAAGAAAAGAAGTGGCTTTCTCCTTTCACTTCTCTCCTTAAAGCTCAAGACTTGACGCCTAAAACTTGAAGAGTGTGAACCAGCACTTAGTTTTTTTTTTATTGTGTACTATTGGGGCTTACTTTCTTCTACTTCAGCTTCATGTTTTTAATATTTCCATTATTTTGTTGGGTACCATATGGATATGGATTTAAATGTTATGAATTTTTATTATAAGTTATTTCTATTTTTTTTTGCGAATCAGGCTTAATTGTCTTTCTAATATAGTTTAATTTGCCTAACTTGGCTTTTATGTTCGGCTGAATAAATAAGTGAATACAAAATTATCCTAAGAATTGTATTTGAACAACCTTATTCCAGAAAAACTACTGTACAACCAGGCCAGATAAAAATGAAAAATAGGATGAACATGAAATAGGAACTAAATTAGTCCTGTTGTATGTAAAAACAATTACTTACCTTGCGGCCACACGATCAACTTTTTGTTGATAGTCTTTTACATATACTGTTTGTCAAAATTTACATAAATTGAAAGCTGTGACGTAGGCTGCACGCAATTTTTAAGCAATTTACTTTCAAGATGTCATCAAGAAAACAATTTATACTGACAAACGAAAAATTTGCTCACTAAAATTCTAATCAGCTGTTAAATTGACCATAAAATTGCCAAACAAATGGATAGTTCAAACTGAGAGCAATCTCGTGATCAATTTAAAAAGTGTGAGTGTGTTAGTGAAAAAAATGAGAATGAGAGCAAATTGAAAGGAATTGAAAGACAAAAATTGATCGTGTGGCCTCCAAGTTAGTTGAGTAATTTTGAGTGAAAGAGAACTTGTTATACCCACATCACCATAGTGGAGAGGGTATTAAAAAATGCACACATTAGCACAAATGCGTTTGTGAACAAATGCCTTTGTGCTGATGTGTGCAACACTAAAAATATTGGTGTCACACCTTTTAGTAGTTTTTTTGATATACCGATCGACTTAGAATCACGTTTTAAACCGCCCGTCTGGCTGACTATCCATATAAACTTTGTACGCAAAGTACAAGTCGTAAATTTGGCATAAGTCTATTGAAAGTGGTGCCAATCTACATACAAGCTTTTTTGGGAATAGATTCTTTGTGCCCCTAAAATATTTTTTAGATGTTCGTATGTAGATTAAATTTGGTCCGAACTTTTTTTGCAATCTAAATCATCCCACAAAATTTTATTGGAATCGGCCCACATTTGACTTTAGCATAAATGACATAAAAATTAACAACAATCACCCTTATTCCATTCAGCTTCGTCGTCATCGTCATCAATTTAATATCAAAATCAATTATAATCGACGTCGCCATCAATTCGATACAAAACTTGTATTCTATAACTGCAATGTAACGATGTCGATTGTTTATCGTTTTTTAAAGCACATCTCTAATAATATAGACAGTTGGTTTGTTTTGATTTCACTTTTTAATAAAAAATGCAATTCAATGTGCGTTTCTTAAAAATGTTGTGCTCTCAAAAAGGGTAGCTCGATTTATTCTGAAAATTTCCCTTAATAATGGCATTGCGCTTTTCGCCCCGTATAAATCGACAGTGTTAATAGTGCCCTATCTGTATCTTCATAACGACAACGATTGCCGAAAAGAGCAACAAAGCTACGCGAATATTTGCAAAAATAGCGAAAATTTGCGAAAATTTTTAATATTTCAAACAACCCATAAAATTGATTAAAAGCCCCTAAAACTATTAGAAATACAGCTCATTAAAGAAAAAAAATCTCAGAAAGATGTAGATATTTGGATAATTTTTGGCATAGAGAACTCATATATCAGGGATGTTAAGGTTGGTACAATTGTACTTTTTTTTTTTGGCACATTTTGACCTTCTAAAGTACCGTGGTACTAGCGTGACTCATTTGATACAATTTAAAAATTTGTCATAGTTCCCCCTTTTTGAATTTTTTGTATACCAAACAAATTATTGAGCCCTTTTCTTTGCATATATGTTTTACAACAAATCGGTAAGGTAATGGGCGCTTAAATATGCGACTAGTATTGTGGTGTATAGAGCGCCTAGTCTTCTTTTACAATATGGAAAGTAAAAGGCAGACAGGCGAAGTTTGTTGGTAAGGGGGCGATATATGGGTAACACACTTTACTTTTTTCCTCTCTCGCCTACAAACTTCGTCTGTCTGCCTTTCACTTGCCACATTGTGAAAGCGGACTTATGGTACCCACAGACGAGGCAACATTAGTCAAAACCTGTGTTACTACTTTTGTTTCCTTTTTACTACAGACGATGACACTAAAAGCAAAACATCAGTACTAAGTTTTTTTTTGTTTTGAATACTTAACAAATATATGCGAAAGAAATTTTTCATATCCTGTTTTTTTTTTTAATTTTATTTTTATAACTTTCACATTTAACGTCCCATAATTCTGTAAAATTTTTGCATTGTTTTCAATGTTCGTCATATTTCCTTTCTTGTTTTTTTTTTGTGTACAATTGAATTTTGACGTACTATTTTTTTTTAATAAATTAAAAGAAAAATAGTACCGTGAAGGTCCAAAAAGTACATTTATTTCTTTGGAAGTTGGTACAAAATATAAAACCCTATTTAACATCCCTCTCATATTTGCATATAAGCCTCATAACATAATTTTGTTTCTCAAATAGGGTTCACTCTTAAAAATCTCTTCGTAAATACTGTTGTGTAGGGTTTAATATGGTCGGGCTTTACTTCCTTAATTTCTTAAAATTTACAAGCCTTACCAATAAGAAATATCTTAGCGGGTTCTAAGCTACAGAACTTTTTTCATAATAGCCAATAATATTGGAATTACTTCGAATTAGTAACTGTTTGGATTTATGATAATTTTTTTAAATTTAAAAAAAAAATAAAATTTGCTGTAAAATTCACTTACTTATGTTAGACACTGTATATCGAACATGCCTATTGGTGTTTGCAGCAAACATTTTCCTTATACACATTATTTTTCTTTTTTTTATTAACTGAAAAACTCGCTTTTGCTTCATTTTTTTAATTTAGTTAATATTTAGTGCTCTTCAAAGTTGGACATATAACCGGATAGTTAAGTAATAAAAAAACTCGCTATAATATTGTTCTAACTGAGAACAAAATAACTTACCAAATCATGGTAATACTAAAGAAAATATTAAATACTTATAAGCAAATGTGATATTATTAACAAAAATCTTGCGTAAACATGAAATTCTAATGTATAAAAAAAAGTGTAAAACAATCTCAAATTTAATAAACATAATCGTCTTTAAAATAAATATTTTATATTGCATAAAATTAATTTGATATAAAAACAATAATAATGAGCGAACGTTATAGCAACAATGTTGCAACAAATTTAGTGGAATTAACAGATCGTAGAAAAATAACTGGCACTGATGTTAATGGTGCAACAGATATGGCTAAAGAGGAGAATGTACCTCTGAAGGGCGCCAACGACAAAATCGTTCTTAAGCGCAAATTAACATTAATGAATGGTGTGGCCATTATTGTTGGTACCATTATCGGTTCGGGTATTTTTATAGCGCCAACTGGAGTTTTTCAAAATACAGAGTAAGTACTTAGATAAATATAAATTACCTTAATAGTTTTAGATACGCTAAAAAAAATGTTTATCACAACATAACGTTGTCCTCGATATTGTTGTTCTAAGGCGCTACATTCCGGACTGTATATAAAACTTTTAAAGTGTACATTCACTGAGTGGTTTTAGGAGAAAAATAGTATAGTAGTTAAAAATTATGGGTACGTTCGCAAATGCAGCTGTTGCGCATCAGTAAAGTTTAATGTTCGTAAAAACATCATTTGTAAGAAACTTGGCATCACTTTCATAGGTCAAAAGTTCTTTTATGCAGTGATGCCGCAGCTCAGCAGAAAATTTTTGCAATTATTGCATCAGTTAATTTTCTGATGCAAAAACTTTTGATATAAAAGAAATCGTTTTATATTTCTTTTTTTAATGCTTTTTCTTGTTATTTATATGAAAACTGTCCCATTTTGTTTCAATATATTCAATAAAATTTGTCATCACTATTGTTGATAACATTTTTATTATTATTTTATGTTCGTTTATGAAACTTGAAATTTAGCTCGTGCTCAAAAATGCAAAGTTTGCACAGCTGTTGTGCAGTAAAAAAGAATCAGCATCACAACTGCAACTGGTGATAAAGCATCAGCAACAAAATTTTGCAGTTTTTATGCATTTACGAACGTGCCCTATATCTTTCGGTTTTCTAAAAAATTTTCCAACTTAGATGTATACCAAAGTTATCATTTATCGTAGAATCATTTTGAAAATTTGTTAGCTTTTTGTATAAGAAAATTTAAAAATTCTAATAAAGATCCCTTTTTAGTTTTCTGTATAGTTAAGAAGAACTGCATTCCAAAAAGTGTGAAATAAAAATTTTTCTACGTTAAGTTTTAGAATATGTATATGTTTTTTAATCTGTTATAGAATTTGGAATCAGCAAAAGATTTTAAAAATATGATATTATAGACGCAAAAATAATAAATATATATGTATCGCACTTGTTCAACAATAGTGTATTAACTCGAAATTTTTTATTTTTTCACTTTTTGGAAAAAATTTACACGTAATATTCATATCTAACCGCTGTAAAAATATCGTGTTATTTTGTCTACTTTTTGGTAACGAAGCGGTTGGTTTAAAGATGTTGAAATTAAAAATAGTTTTTCTTCTGCCGAACATTTTTAAATTTTGAGTTAATACAGTATTGTATTGACAAAAAGCTGTTTAACCCAAAAGGAACTATATTACTGAAGTTGATTTAACGCCCTAAAAGTAAATTTTTATTATTTGTCAACGTAGTTCGTTCGTGTTCCTTATCATAATGGAAACGTTTTCTTTACTGAATGTTTTGATATTGATTGTACGGCAACTGGTTTAAGGGTGAGTTC
The DNA here is from genome assembly GCA_943735925.1 of Pollenia amentaria. NCBI lineage: Eukaryota > Metazoa > Arthropoda > Insecta > Diptera > Polleniidae > Pollenia > Pollenia amentaria. Next base: position 126,351,039 of record OX031007.1, read on the forward strand.
ACAGTGAAAATTTCAAGTTGTCAAATCGTTATTGAAAACCTGTTGTATGTACCTTAATAAAATGTACAGATGATATTTATATATGCCAACGTAGAAGTTATTCCTTTCAAGTTACACGATTTCAACATACATATTTTAAATATTCTTGATAGTTAACGGGTATGGGGGAGCTAAAGAACGTTTTTTTTTCCAACAACAACACCCAGAGAAAAAACTTTTTTCAATATGGTCACCTTTATCAAAACTAATTTTGACAAAAATATTTAAACATATTATTCTTAATTTAACCATATTATTGTCACCCGCAACCGTATTATTGTTAAATTTAGATCTCCATCAAGAAACCACAACCATGATATGGTTGCCTCCGAACATGTTATGGTTAATAATAACAAAAATATGTTTTACACTTATATTTTTTATTCGCATGAAATTCCGTTCCCTAATAAAAAATTATTGTTTATTAAACTTTCAACAGCTTTTGGCAGAGGCAGAAATTGTCGGCTCAAATTTTATCAGTAATTTTGCGTGTGCAAAGAAACAAATAAAAATTACAATTACAAGTATTAATATGTATATTAGGGACGTAACGAATACCGATACCGATATATCGGCGATACTTTAGGTTTGCCGATATATCGGTATCTGCGATATTTTACTGTCGGTACGCCGATGCTTCTTTTAGAGTTTTTTTGAAAAAACAATTTAATTTTCGATGTTTATTTTTTGCATAACAACTAAGACTTTTAAAAGCAGAACATAAAATCAAAATAAGATTTTTTTAAAAAGCAAAGCATCTTGGACTAAATTTTAATGATTTTACAGTAACCGATATACAGAAATTTAAAGTGTCTTCGTATGTGAGGTGCCATGCCTACTTTTCCCATTGAACCTACCTTTTGAAATATGTTGTGGGTTATTATCTAAGCTATTTGTACAAAATTGGAATACTTTAACTATTACTTATGTGATGTTACTGTAAAAATTTCAGGAAATCAGTCGTTTAGGAGTCTATAAACCAACAAACAGACAAACATATTTCATTTATAAATATATACATATGTATGTATATAGATTTTATAAAAATAAATAAATATTACTAATTAAAAAATGCAAGGGCACTAGCTGCGATGGCTTTCGGCCCCTTAATTGAATAATAACAATATGTAATACCATTAATTATATAAATTTAACAGATCATGTCATAACAAATGTATAATTACAACTTTGTCTGTAACAATTTGACAAGCGAGACTTTCATTCAAATTGTTTATCAAAGTAAAGTAAAAAACTGGTTAATTTTTTTTTTTTATGAAGATTTTAAATTACAATATTTTTTAAAGTTTTGTTAATCATTAGATGCAACTTTCTTATCTTTCTTTTTCTGCTTTAAAAAGAATTGTTCGTATTTTAAGACTTAAAACGATAATTTTTAATTGGGAATTTTTCTTAAAAAACAACTGTAGATCCATAAAAATATATAAATTTAATTATCGTTAACTCGTTAAAATACTTCCTGTAAAACCTTGTCTAACTTAAGGAAACTTAAGTAACACAGAATGCTTTTTTGCAACAAAAAAAAAAAAAAAAAAAAAAAATAAAAAATAAAATTATTTTAATTGGACTATAAAATTAGTTTGAATAAATTCAAAGCCAAGGTCAATTTAACTAAAACTAGATATTATAATATCAAACAAACATTTTTGTGATTTTGTGTGTTTTTATTTTATCGAGCCTTTGCTGCAATAGAATCATAACTAAAATTTCAATTTTCTAGCACCTTATTTTATTTGATTCTTCTCTCTAGAAACGATATGGCGATTAACTCCAAATTATTAGTTAGTAGGCGGACCTTTGTTCTATTTTTTCTATACTTGGAATTAAATACATTAGCTAAAAAATCAGGGGTTTTGAGTTATGACTCTATTGCAGCAAAGGCTCGATATGTATATGATTGGAATGCCTACAATTTTAAAGATTTTTATATACAAAGTATGAAATATTTAAAGAATTAATAACAAATGAATCGAACAGAAAGCTTGCAGTTTAGTTTTCAATATATCAGAATAATACTCGCACCTATAAAAACGTATATTAATGGTTCTTTAAACCAACAAAAAAAAAATTGTTGAGGTTTTTGAACTTTGCCGTTAATTTTTTTGTTTTAATATAAAATTGTCATGAGTGTGCAGTTTTGTAGTGTAATATTACAGCTGAGTTTCTGGTGGAAAACTATATGTGTAATACTTTTTAACAATTTATGTTCTACCCCACGATAAGACGATAAAAATATTAATAAACTCTTCAAAAACATGACAAATGAAAACGTAAAATTTGCATTACATTAACATTCTTTTAAACTATAACAGAGCTGCCAACTTCTATTATTTTATTCTACTAGCTTAATATATTCCTAGCGGGAAAGAAGTGGTAAAGAGGCCTTCTAAAAGGCTTTTTTTGCAGACATTAAGGCCCCTATTACGGTTCACAACTCAGTTGAGTTGTAATTAAAACAACTGGTTGCGATAAGTTGTAATTTGTTGATGTTTTTGTGCACCGCAATATAGCAAAGATGTAAACCATAATACAAAAATTAAGAAATTACAACTCAACTGAGAGTTACAACTCAATAGAGGCCTAAGCCTCCCAGTCGCATTTCAACTTTATTTATAATTTACAGGCGCACTCAGTGGTTCTTTGCAAATCTAGCCGGACACTACTTTTTTTTTTAGCTTATATTGCTTCTTAAAAGTTATTGAGTGACCCTAAATCGATTAAACTTGGCAGAAATATGTGTTATTGTCATAGGAAGCTCAAAAATAAATAAAATCGGAACAAGAGGGAAAAGTTCCCCATAGAAGAATTAATCCTACCTCTGAAAGATTCAGTTTTTTCGGTCAGTCAAGAATGAAAAATTATCAATAAATTTTAATTCATTTCATGTTGTAAAATTCCTTTCTTCATAAAAATAATTTAACGAATCCGTAGTGTGATTCGTAAAAAATTTTTAAATTAAATAGTTAAATTTGAATTTAATAGTTAAACATCAAACTGTATCTTGCAACAAAAAAAAGAAATGACGTTACGTGCGAACGTATACGAGTTTTCGAAGTGACGCCAAAAGAAAATCAGAACATTGTAGCAGGGACATGTCCCACAGTCTGAAACAGTTAATATTCTCAAAATACCATCGACGGCGGCATGAAATAACCCCCCAAGAATTAACTCCCCAAAAACAAAATAAAGTTACCCCCCAATGCGTGGGGCCTTATTTCATATGAAATAAAACCCCAGTTTTGGAAATGAAACCCCAAATGAAAAACCCCAAACAAAAATGAATTAATACCCTAATTTTTGGGGTCTTGCTTCATATATGTATAGGTTTGGTTTTAGGAATAACGCAATATATAGCATGGGGTATAACAAATACCGGCTTTGCCAACTAAAGCTTCTTGGCAAATCCTTGCGCACGGCCGAAGGCCGGCTATGCAGAGAAGCTTTAGTTTGCGAAGCCAGAGGACAAATTCCTTGCTTCCAAACACGTTTTCGTTATAAACTTAAAAATGAAGTTATCCCTCAAAAAATATATTGGAGCTTTATTTCATAATGATTTTTGGGGGGTAATTTCATATGAAATAATCCCCCAATCAAAAAAATTAAATAACACCCCAAACTAAATGAAATAACCCCCAAAAATCGTTGTTGTTGCTTTTTGTACAAACTTTTGGGGGGTTATTAAATTTTTTTTTGGGGAGTTAATTCTTGGGGGGTTATTTCATGCCGCCACCATCGACATAACGGTATCAAAAATAATCTATATATATAAAATTGTAACGTAACTGACTGACTGACTGATTCATCATCGCACAGCCTAAACGCCTGAAGCTAAAAACTTGAAATTTGGACCAGGGGTTGGTTTCTCCTCAAATCGATTCACTAAGACGGGATTTTTGGAAATTCGAATGTTTAGGGGGTAAAAAAGGGCATAAACGGGTAAATTCGGTAACCTTATATCTCTAAAACTAAAATAGATACAAAAAAAATTTAATTCTTTTCGTTATTCTTTAGAAAAATAAGCGGACAGGTGTCTGGTACTTTTTGGAAATTCAGCCCTTTAACGGAGTAAACGGGTAAAACCTGCATTTTGGTACTTTTTTGTCACCCCATCCATCTTTTAAACCCATAAACATAGAAATAAGGGTTATATCACATTTGAAACTTATCTAAAAAATCCAAATACGAATTTGGTACTTTTTCGAAATTCGGACTTTTAAGGGGTAAAAAGCGTAACTATTTTTGGTACTTTTTTTATAAAACATTTATTTTTATTTATTGACATAAACGTATTAAATTATGGGCTCCCACTACAATATTGAAATTCTTCATGCTTCAATGGGGAGATAAAAGTACCAAAAAAGGGAAATACGGGAAATTTAATTTCTTACTTTAGCTTTTTGGTTCTACAAATGGCAATTTTTTTAGTTATCGTGAATATTGGACCTAGACACATAAACTTCAACATGCAATGTCCTTAGTGGATAAGAACCTATGAGGGTACTTTTTGGTACTTTTTGCTCTTCAACTGGTACTTTTTGAATTTCTGTTAGTATTAGACCTAGAAACATAAAATTAAACACGCAAAGTCCTGAGTAAATGAGAATTTGTTAGAGGGATCTTTTTTTTCGTTAATATTAGATTTTAACATAAAATTAAACCTGCGAGGTCCTGAGTAAATGAGAATCTGTAAGAGTGGTCTTTTGGTCCTTTTTTGTACCGTTAAGTCCTAGAAACATAAACTTTGGCGTAAAAATATGACCAAGAAAGAAAATCAAACGCTAACGAAATAGCGGGTTAAATGCTAGTATAGTATAAAATTAAAGAACTATTAAAATTTCATATGATGCATTAGCTTCCTAGCTCTCAAACTAAAATCATCTTGAACAAAATGTATCACTCATTTTAGAATATAAAGCGTTATAAATGGTATAAAACTGGCTACGATTGACGAGCTACACCCAAGCATCGGAAATTAAGAACCGAAAACTTAATATAAAAAGTCTTCATTGAAAAAATAAAAAATTCTTGCGTACAAAATACATTTTTTTTTCACCAGAAAATAAAAATAAAAAAATATGCTTATTTTGAAAGTACAATATAATTTTGTACATGAAAAAAATCAAAATCAAAACTTTTTTTTTAGTAAAATTTATTTTCATAAGAATTTAACATGTACTGAAATCAGCAAAAAAAAAAATCGTCAATATTTTAAATCAAGTTGTTAATAAAAATAAGCAATGACAAAAAAAAAAAAACGCCGACGGCCTTGGCAGTCAGTGCTACCATTATTATAATCACACCACAATGTGGAGAGGGTATTATGCATTTGTGCTGATGGTTGTAACACCATAAAATATTGGTTTTACCCCCACCTTTAAGTATACCAGAATCAGAATCACTATCTGAGTCGATCAAACGATGTCCGTCCTGCTGGCTGGCTGTCCATTTAAACCTTGTGCGCAAAGTACAGGTCGCAATTTGAAAGATGAAATTTGGTTTTTACTTTAATCGGTTAATTGCTCGATTAAGTAATCGTGGTTTTGGTTTAATCGGTTAATAATCGGTAATTTCTGTAATTGATCGGTTTACCGATTAATAAAGATTTTTTATAAATTAAGTAACTTCAATAAATAAAAATGCATAAATTATTCATTATTTGGGGTTTATTAGTAAAAAAAAGAAACAATAACACAAAACACATAATTCTTGAACTAAAACGAGCAAACAAAAAATAATTCATAAATATGTAATACATATTTTTTAATTCATTCATAATATGTGTGATCATTTTATTAGTTATTGTGAGATTATTAGCTATTTCACAAGTCTAAGGAGATCTTATAAAATAATCTTTTGGACAAATAATTTGCTTTAAATGTTTAAGATTTAAGCGATTCTTTTTTTTAGTTTTGATAAAACTCGACTGGGAAAATTTTCTTTCATTTATCATAAATGTTGGAGAAATCAAAAGCAGCCCATAATACAGAATATCTAATTTCTCAGTCCTTTTTCTGGATTTCTCTAAACATATAAAATCTTCCATTATGCCATTAGACTCCTGTTTAATTTTTTGAAATGTTTAGCACTTCTAATTGTTTCGGTTAATTCTGTTAAAAGAATGATATAAAAAGTACCTGAAACAAAAAGCTGTTGACAGCGAACACTTCCCAGCAAGCATTTTGTATCGTAGTCGAATCTTTTAGGAATAATAACTGCATATGAGCCCGTTTTTCGATCATAAATGATGCTCTCGTTGTGAGAAAATGGTACCAAACCGATGAATCACGTCAAAGAATCATTTGTGATACAATTTGTTGATTTCTTTTTGATCATATGAATGAATCATCTGTGAATCGTTTTGCAATCGCTCTAGTGATAAATCAGTTTTAAATCTCAAAAGTAATCTGAAAAGGCTCATTTAGGTTATTTTTACAAAAATATCACCCAAATGTTAGCTGGGTTATTTAAAATACAGATCACGGAACACCTTCTTTGTTTGTATGAACAAATATTTTCTAAACACATACCTTTTGTATATGAGAAAAAACAAATAATTAAAAAACAAAAAAATATATTATAATCAGGGAAGCCATAAATATGCAACTGCATGTTTTTCCTTATGCGAACGATGAAGACTGAAACAATATATTTTTCCGTTTAAGAGCTTTTTATGAATTTTGGCATCGATGTGTTAGTGCATATTTTTGCATATTTTACCCTCTACAGCATTTTTTTTTTCAAAATTTAGTTAAAAGAGCATAATTTTTCAAGTTTTTAGCGCATGTTTTGCCTTTTTGAGGCATATATTGATACATGTTCAATTTTATTAGATGCTTACAAGGGTTTTCGCAGAAAATAAAAAAAAAATTTGTTTTTAATTATGGTATTTCTGTTTTAAATATCTATCCGTATACCCAGCGTGTTGCTTAAATTTCTCCATCTTCATTTATCTTTTACTCTAAAATTGTAAGCCAAGGCAGGTTGTCATTAAACATAAATGTTGTTTTAAACTTATAAATTTTATATTTATATAAGCAAAAATTAAGGAAGAAGCAGTTAAATATACGTTTATGGCGATGCAATACATAGAAATCTGGGCCAATATTTAAGTGTACCGCCCGACTCAGAATCACTGTTTAAAGTGATCTAACGATGTCCATCCGTGCGTCTGGCTGGTTGTCTGTCGATGTTTACTTTGTGCGCAAAGTACAAGTTGCAATTTTATAGATGCTTTTGTCAAATTCGGTAAATACATTAAATTTGTACTAGGGACGAAGTCTATGTAAATGGTGAGAATAAATTTCACATATTAAAACTTCTTTCCAAATTAGACTTTTCGTGTCCGTAATCCATCTAATTATGTTGGTATTTAGGTGAAATTCGCCGCAAAAATATTTTATTGCAAATTTAATTATTTTCGAGTTGGCCCAGATTTGCCCAAAGCTCCCATCTATAAATAGATTTAACTTCCTTTTTAATGTTAACATTAATAAGCAATTTAGCGATCGTCCCTGAAATCCTTTTAGGACAACAAATCTCATATGAATGTTAATATCTAGATAATATTCACTACAAATAACTTAAATGCACTTTAATCTCATAATATAACATTGTTTTTGTGAGTCCATATTTTTCAAATAGGGTAAAACCTCGAAAATTCGTCTGTAAATACTATGGTGTTTGCGCTTTACTGATTATAATTTTAGGATGGGTTTTTTAAATGCAACTGTTAATTTGTTGAATATTTTGTTTTCAAATAAGCAATTCTTGATTTTTTGGGTAATATTTTTAACAATTTTTGGGGCATATTTTCGAGTTTTTACTGCATATTTTATGTGCAAAACCGATTAACGGTTATCCGAATGAATACATAGGTTCTAATTAGCACAAGGACCAAGCCTATTGAAAATGACTTAATGGAATAATTTCACATATCTCCTATGTAAGCTTTTTTCCGGAAGAGGGTCTTTGTGGCCATAAACCATCTTATTATATTGGTATATAAATAAAATTTGGTCCAAACTTATTTTATTACAATTAAAATCAAAGGGATTTTGCCATATCAATAACAGCCACGCCAACCGATTTAGAATTGTACTTTATTCCAAATCCATCTGTCCATGATTGCAGTAGTTTCTTTAAAGCTTCGTTGCCAAAAATTCGAAATGACATACGCATGTCCGTTACCGCTCCAACAAATGCCTTTTGAACCATTTTTAGAAAACATCTTGGAACTTTCGTTTTTTCGATGAGAGCTGTGGCGAGTGTGGCAATACGTCTTTCTCATCTAATGCATGATCACTTTGTGATGAGGAGTTATATGTTTTTTAAGGTATTTGTTGCACAATAAGCATTGTGCCATACCGTTTGCACTTAGATCTACGTAGGATTCTATACTATATCGTTTTGCGCGACCTCTCTTAGAAAACTTTATTTCATTGTATTTATTTAAATTAAAATTATATTTCTTTGAATATTTTAAATTTGAAAATTTAAAATATACAAACAAAGATTGATGTTTGACTATTGACGTCATCCGGCTGCAATAGCCGAGTGAGTAAGACGGCAAACCCCACTGAAGAGATTATGTGGTTACAATCGAAACTAGTGAACGCCTGGGTTCAAATCTCAGCGCAGTCAAGAATGAAAAATTATCAATAAAAAATTTTAATTAATTTCATGTTGTAAAATTCCTGTATTCATAAAAATAATTTAATGAAAATTAAATTCAATGAACTTAAGCCTAATTAAAAATATCTAAATTTGGATTAAAATCCATTAACAGTTCAATAAAATAACCACAATACTAATTATACAAAAAAAAATTTTTTTTTCATCAAAAATTTTTAATTTTTTGGTACAGTTTTAACCAAGGCGAATTCATGCTGGTGACATTTTCGAGTCATCTGTTTATTGTTTATTTATTTGTGTTTATACTGAATGTCAAGATTTGTTTACATTTTGTGAAAAAATTAGTTAAAATTTAAAATTCAATAAAAATCTAAATATGTACTTGAAAAAAAAACTTATTTATTTTATAAAACAAAAAAAAGTGAATATGAAGAAATAAAAAGTGCGTAAGGAATAAGTGGAGCCACAATAAATTTGCAACTCAAGAAAAAGATTTACTTTCGAAACCAATTGTATATATTTTATAAACAAAAAAAAAATCCCTTGTTTATGTTTTCAACAAATAATTTTGACATTCACTCTAACTTTTTACAAAAACAGAATACAAAGTATTTTTTAAAAAAAAGGGATATCTAGCATAACTCTTTCTCATGATGCGGTCACCTGTATGAATTCGCCTTGGTATAAACTATTTTTTCAACTTTTTTTTTTTATGAAAAAAAAAAATTTTAAAAATGAAAACGGATTTGAAATGTACTTTGAGAAACCTGGTTTTTATTAGGTGCTCTTTTCACAACACAAATGATTGTACGTGTAGTAAAATTTAAATAAAAAACACTAAAAAAAACGATTGCTTTTCATATAAATGTCAATCACTTGTGTTGTGAAAATAGCACATTGTTTTGCCTTTGTAATAAAATTTTCTAAATAAAAGAAACATTTGAGGATTTTTCTTTTCCATCAGATGATGATTTTCTTACCAAAGCTTCTGGCAACACTGATGCCAAGTATGACCGTGTATATGCGCTTTAGAATGGAAATTTGAATTTATAAAATATTTTATAAAATACATTCTAAGAGACCTTTTCAAAGAAGGCAGAGTGGAGTGAGTAAATGTTCATTAATAATGTAATTATAGACCTTCTTATGGCTCATAAATCAGTGAATTCTTAAACGCTGGTTTAGTTGAACTAAAATTAAATTTATATGTAGTTTAAACTCAACAATAGTAAATCAGTGTCCCATGTATTGTATGTAATTGAAAAAGTAACATGTGGCAGCACTACTATAAATGTTGTCAAATTCATATGGACTGTATTGGTAGTTTAAACGGACAATTTTATGCGTTTAAAGATGGTTTATATGTTAACTGATTTATCGATTTGTTGGTTTAAACACACTTTAAACCAAAAACAGAGTTTAACTTGCTCTGATTTATTAGCCCTTAAAAGCCGGAAAATTTTTAAACTTTTCCCGCTAAGCTGTAAATCAAAAACCATAAAACGAAAAAAAAAATAAACATTTTAAGTTAAAATAGGTATTGCAAAGGATGATCCAACCAAAACGCACGATGTTAATTGTAAATAAAACAAAAAGTTCTCAGAGAATGATCTTAATATTTTTTATAATAAAAGAAATATGAAAATTATGTGTGAAACAACATCTCCGCCAAATGCTTGCCTCAGCTTCAGTGGTAAACCTTTATTCGATGATCCATATTTTCAATGACTCTGAGACATAATTGAGGTTCAATGTCGTTAATGTGCCGAATTATCTCATCCTTTAGCTCTTGAATTGTTCTTGAACTATTGACGTACACTTTTCTTTTTAAATATCCCCAAAGAGAGAAGTCAACGCTGTCAATTCACATGATCGATTAACATCGCCACGACGTGATATAACACGACCATTGCTTCGTTTCTGTGTTGCAAGTGCACCATCCTGTTGGAAGCACATAACGTCCAGGTCCATATCCTCAATTTCTGGCCACAAGAAGACAGTTATCATTTGGCGATAGCGAACACCATTCACGGTAACTGCATTTCTGCCCTTCTGTCACACTATCGCGACAACAACAATGTTTTCCGCACAACGCACTGGGCGAGCATGCACCGGTGTTTTTACATTTCCTACATACCAAGTTTGCTGAAATTTGCGCACTATTCTCCCGATCGTGAAGACATTTTTTCGATTATGCTGACCAAAAAAATCACGGAAGTGCACTAAATGCATTTTGATTTGGACGCCCATTGTCGTAAAAGGCTTCAACAATCTTAATGCGCTGCTCAGTTATGTACCTCTCATGGTTGAATTTGTCAAACACTGAAACAAAGAAATGTTAAATTCAGTTGGGCAAAAAATTTGACGTTAAGGTGTAACACACAATTAACAATGTGCATTATGGTTGGACCACCCTTTATTATTTTTTTCCTAAAACAACGGCCACTTATTTACATATACTGCCAACATTTTTATTAAATTGAATACTATTATTCCCATTTCTTTTTTAGATCGGTAGGAAGTTCACTTCTCATTTGGTTGGCTTGTGGTGTTCTCTCAACGATTGGTGCATTATGTTATGCCGAATTGGGCACAAGTATAACACGTTCTGGAGGTGATTATGCCTATTTATTAGTGGCTTTTGGTCCTCTTGTAGGATTCTTAAGATTATGGATCGCTTTATTGATAATAAGGCCAACCACACAAGTAAGTACTTTATATAATATAGAAATATGTGTAAAAATTTAATTGTAATTTATCTTAATCATGGCGAATTCATATAAGAACCACCATAACAGTATACCATTTTGACATAGGTGTAGTTATTAGCTGTTGCTTTCATAGCAGGTTAAGGTAACCTGGTGTAAATTCGCCTTGATCTTATTATATTTATACACACAGTGAAATAATACAGGTGGCATCGCTACGGCAATATATACAACATTACAACAAAAATGGAAATTTGTCTAAAGCATACGTCAAAAATTATTTTAATCAAAAATCAAATTGATTTGCTGATCGTGATGAAATAAATAAATTTTTATCCAATTTTTATTCAATTATGGTCAATTTCTTATTTATTTTTATACCCTCCACCACTAGTGGTGAATGAGGGTATACTAAGTTTGTTATTCCGTGTGAAACTTTTTTACCCCCATAAAGTATATATATTCTGGCTCCTTGAGTAATTCTCAGTCGATTTAGCATGTTCGTCTGTCCGTCCGTCTGTCCGTCCGTCTGTTCAAAACACGCTCGCTCACTTTCGAAAAACGCAAAAGAAAAGAACAAACTTGGTCTCAAATTGCTTGTAGATATCTGAAGTAGTTTGGGATTGAAATTCAGCAACAACGGCTCAGTAGGATCAGAACTATGAATCAAATTGTGGAACCAACGCCATAAAAAAATTGATAATTTTGATACAAAAACTAACATAAATGGTGGAATAATGCACGGAATGAGAACGAATTTTGCGCGAATTTGCTTTATATAACTGCAAATCATACTGTTAAATTTTGTGGTCCATAATTTACCATAGGCCAAATATAAACCCTACTCCCTGAAAACAGTTTAGTATGCCTAAAACCGTAATAAATAATGCTATCATAATTAAATTCGGTACTGTACAGTTTTGTAGGACCAGAAATCACACTGCTAAATTTCGTGGAAATCGGTCCATAATTAGCCCTAGACCCCATATAAACCCTGCTCTCGGAAAACATTTTAGTACGCCTAAAACCGTAATAAATAATGCTATCATACTAAAATTTGTTACGTCACAGTTTTGTAGGACCAGAATTCACACTGCTAAATTTCGTGAAGATCGGTCCATAATTTACACTAGGTCCCATATAAACCCTACTCCCGGCAAACAGTTTAGTATGCCTAAAACCAAATAAAGCCCACTTTGGGAAAAAAAAATTAAATTCTCATAAACCATAACAGATGTAGATATTGTGGTAACATTTCTTCCAACTAAGATTCATATGGCCAGAAAAAATATCATGCAATTTTGTGAAATTCACTGTTAACGCTAAAACTAATTACACTGCTGTTTTGAAATGTATTCTAATTAATTTTTTTGTAATACCAGAAATCAGTCTTCAAAATTTTGGGATATTTGGTCCATAATTTACCATAGGTCCAATACAAATTACCCTCCTAAAGATCATTTTACTTCGGCTTAAAATGTTACGAATCATGATATTTTACTCAAGCCAGTTCAAAGTTCTAACAAGAACCGCATAAAACTTTCTTATTGTCGGTCAATAATTTAATATAGGCCTAAACCGCAACCAGTTTTAATGCTGACGTTCGTTTTTGTGAATCTTAGTTAATAATATATATGTTTTTGCAATATAGAGCTCACTTCTGTCGGTGGAGGGTATCAAAGATTTGGCTTAGCCGAATATAGCACTCTAACTTGTTTTAATTAAAATTATCAAAAGCTTTATTAAAATAAACTAATCACAACACAAAACGTGGACTTTTTGTAAACATAAACAAAACTTTAACATACGATTAGACAAACAATGCAAGAGCAAAAAATCGTCATCTGGCTAAGTTATGCCACCTGTTTATTTCATCATGTTACGCACCATGTACTACATATTTATTAAAAAACAAAAATTGATTTAATAATCAAAAGTGAAATGAGAGTTGTTACTCTTGAATGTTGTAATTAACATCAACAGATGTTTTTATAAATTTTACACAAACACACACACACACATATATCGCCAGTTTTACTTATTCTATTTAAATATCAATTTATGTTTAAAATTAGATTTTCATGTCAATTAAAATTAAACTTATATGAAAAACTATATTAAAATATGAATTGATAGTTAAATAAATTAGTGAAATTGGCCGTTATACACACAAGTTGTTTATTTTAACATTAAAGTTATTGGCATTGTTTTGGAAAGTCAGGGTTTGCAACAATACAAGCTCATAAAACAATGCTTAGCTTAATTGCAAACAATTAAATATCCAATTGTTTTAAATTTAAACTGTCAACAATTTGAATAATGTGATTTTAATAAGAATTTGTTTATATTATCTTTTAGACAATTGTTGCTTTAACGTTTGCACAGTATGCGGCAAAACCATTTTTCGAAGATTGCAATCCTCCTGATAGTGCTGTAAAATTACTGGCTGCAGTTTGTTTGTGTAAGTAAACGAATATTAATTTATTAGTTTTGTAGAAATTAAAAATAAATTAAAGCTGTTTTGCCAATTGTGAACAAATGAGAACTGTCTGCAAAAGAGATTCTAACTTAAGGCTTATGAATTTTTTTTTTAAGATAGCAAAAACCCTAGTATGTACATACTAGTGTATTCATTTAATCGGTCTTTTGTTTTAATCGGTTAATCGCTCGATTAATTAACCGAGGTTTTGGTTTAATCGGTTAATAATTGGTTAACTTTGTTATTAATCGGTAAACCGATTAATAAAGTTTTTTTTTTATAAATTAAGTTATTTCAATAATTAAAAATGCATAAATTATTTATTATTTGGGGTTTATTAGAAAAAAAAAAACACAATATAACAAATCTTCAACTAAAACGAGCAAACGAATAAATAATTTTTAAATATGTAATACATATTTTTAATTAATTATGTATTAATTAAAAAATAAACTGTGAGATCATTTTATTATTTATTCATTTATCGTAGATGTTGGAGGAATCGAAAGCTACCCATAATACAGAATATCTAATTTCTCAGTCCTTTTTCTTGATTTCTCTAAACATATGAAATCATCCATTATGCCATCCTGTTTTAATTTTTTAACACTTCTAATTACTTCGGTTAATTCTGTTAAAAGGCGCACAGAAAAATGAAAAACCAACTTTAATTAACATATTAGTTAGAAATTTGTACTATTAATTAAATTCCGTACTGATTTTCAACCTGCAAACAAATTGATCATATCAATTAACATTTTTGAAAGATTGAGATTTTCTTGCTGTTGAGTTTCAATCAACAGGTTTAATTGAAATGTGACCACCAGCAAAATAGGCTATTTACAACGTAAACACAAATTTAAAATTTTTTTTTAATAAACACATTTAATTGAAACAATTAAAAAATTGTTTGAAACTTTAATAACACATAAAATATTTGAAGTGTATGTTTTCATATTTGCAAATATGTACACAAACCAGGGATGTTAAAGTTTGTACAATTGTACTTCTTTTGGTACATTTTAACCTTCTAAATTAACGTGGTACTACCGTGAATCATTTGGTACAATTTAAAAATTTGTCATAGTTCGCCCTTTTTGAATTTTTAGTATAGCAAACGAACTATTGAGTCATTTTTATTACATTAATTTTTTTAAATGCTATTTCTTTCATCAGGATTTTAAAAAATCCTCTTTTAAATTGCATTTTTTTATGCAATATGCACTTAAAATTATTAACATGGTTAATTTAGAAATGCAATCAGAAGATGCTCGAATGCATATACTTTTACAAAGTCTAACTTTTTGTTCCGCCAAATGGAACGTAATTTAATGAATGTGATATATCTATCGTAGAACTTTACAAAAATCACATTCTCTTTGAAGAAATTTATTGCGGAAGAGAAGTAGATTTATATATTTCTACAAATAATATCAATATTGATATTGTTAAAGAAATGAAAGAAAATGCAAAACCATTTTTTATAAAATTTTGCGAAGTTTTGAGAACCAAAGTCAACTTTAATAACGAAGTTTTAATGTGGTTCCATAAATTTACTTCTGAAAATTTTATTTCAGGTAAAACAAGTAGTATTGTTCCCGAATGAAATTGTAAATTTTGACTCAATCAATAATCAGTTTAGAGCTTTAGCTAATGTCGAGCAACTGCAGTCGTTAAAAACTGAAAACATTTGTAGTTTTTGGTCGGCAGTAGCTAATTTACAAAATGAGCTTAATGTCCATATGTTTCCTGGTATTTCTAGAGCCGTTGCTGGAATTTTATCCATTCCACATTCGTCTGCAAATGTGGAAACAGTTTTTTCTTTTCGAAATATGATATAAACTTAGGAAAGAAACAGACTACATGTGCCAACATTATCAGGTCTCATATAAACAAAGGATTGATTAAGATCAACAAATTCATGCCGCTATGATGTAACAATTCCAAATAGTTTATTAACTAAACAAATAAGTGCCTGATTTTGATATCATATATTAATAAGTCTTTTATGTACCTTATTTTATTCATACATATAATGTATGTTAATGTTAAGTTTTGTTTTTTTGTGTACAATTGAACTTTTATGTACTTTTTTGTTGGTTTAATAAATTTTAAAAAAATGGTACCGTGAAGGTCCAAAAAGTAAATTTTTTTTGAATTTGGTACCAAATTTAAAACCCATTTAACATCCCTGACACAAACATTATAATTTTTATTTTCAATTAAGTCAAATTAATTGGAACAATTAAAAAAATTGTTTGAAACATCATTACTGGATTTAATTGAAAAAATTTTGGTGAACATTTTTTCTGTGTGGACATGAGGAGATATGAGAAAAATCAACCCAGCGGGAAAACTCAGAAGACCTTCTTACTTCTACAATTATTTTTTCAATAACATTCTTATCTCACTGCCTTATAGAAGGCATCGGCTCTTCCGAATAAAAGATAAGATACACATTCCCTTCTATAAGAATTTTTTGCCAAAGCAAAAGCCAAAGAATTCAGATCCCGTTATAAAATCACCATTCCCTGAAAACCCTTCAAAGAGCCATTAATTTGAATGCCTTTTAGAAGCTCTGTTAAAAGAAGCAAGAGCGAAAGGCCTTTCCCGCAATGACAACGTGTGTAAAAAAGATATGAGTATGGAATGGAGCGAGCAGGCCTTGCACATCCAAAAGAAGTACTTCTTCTGTACTTCTTTTTCCAGCTGGGAAATATAAACACTTATGTGCAAATAAAAAGTATGTGAAACAAAAAGCTGTTGACAGCAAACCTTTATTTAAAATGAAGATCTCTGAACACCTTCTTTGCTTGTATGCAGGGCTGTGGAGTCGGAGTCGGAGTTGAAGAGTCGGAGTTGAGGTTTTTATACCGGAGTCGGAGTCGCAGTACCCAAAAAAACGCGCGACTCCGACTCCAAAATTTTTCGGCATAAAAAATTTTAAAAAATTTCTAATATTTTCCAACATAAAAATTCTTCGAAATTGGCGATGCAACATTTTGCAGATCAATATGAATAAGTAGATTTTAATTTATTTTATGAGAAATAGTTGATTCAAGTACTTAACTATTTAAGTATATTTAGGTATATTTTTTATACGTGCGGGAAAAAGTCTAATGTGTAGTTTATAGAACACGAGCGCCTTACTCGTCCGTTCAAATAACATTTAAAACAAAAACAAATTTCGAAATTTTGTTTTTATTTTTAATGAAAGTTGAACGGACGAGTATGGCGCTCGTGTTCTATAAACACCACATAAATTACATTAGCAAAACTTTTACTCAGTTATTGATCTAGTTGAAAAAGATGTGTGATTTTTTAAATAATTTACTCATGCTAAAAAATGTTAATGACAGGAATTGCCAATAATTTTAATATCAGAATTTTTTAACCATCAACGCTGAAATATTTTCAACATTGTACAGAATAAGTGTTGCTATAGCGCATAAATACTAGTATGTATTAGAAAAATTGTGACGTAAATTATTTCTCTTTTGTGTAGAAACATCTTTATCGGTCTGCCTTTAATTCCCATAACACCATAACACTCATGTTTTTCTTATGCACATTACGCGGAGATTCCCAAAATTCGTTTAATAAAGATGTTTCTACACAAAAGAGAAATAATTTTACGTCTCATTCATTTCGCATCACGGTTAGAGTAGGAGTCGTGAGTCGGAGTCGGAGTCGGAGTCGCACTTAAAAAATTTCAGCGTTTGGAGTTGGAGTCGGAGTTAGTACTTTTTTCGGACGACTCCACAGCCCTGCTTGTATGAAAAAATATTTTATAAACGCATACCTTTTGTGTATGAGACGAAACAAATCATAAAAAACACAAAAGAATATGTTATAATACTACAAAAAATTAAAAATTTTGTTACATCGGTTAATCAACTGAAATTAACCGGTTTAATCGTTAATCGAAAATAGCTAATTTTAAATTAACCGATCATTTAATCGGATAGTAATTAATCGGTTAATCGAATGAATACCCTAGTCAATACATTTGAAGACACTTATCGGAAGACAGGAATAGTTTCTTACGAACAACTCTCAGCTTGAGTTGGTTTATTTTTATATTTTTTCCGAACAAACTTGAACTAAATTGCCAAGTTTGTGTTTGTGAAGTTAAATTGCCAGTGATAATCTTTAATCATTTATTACACAAGGGAACAAAATTGAACTTTTTTGTGTTGATTGGAAGTTCGATGCAATTTTTTTACTAATTAAAGGTCGCTGATTTGAAATCTAATCTCCGTTTTTCTCCATCAGCTCACATTTGTTAGGTTACAGGTACTAATTTTTGGCTTTTTTCCAAAAATTAAAAGTTCAAAAAATCATAACTCTTCATTAAGCGATTTTCAAAATTTTTCTTTTATATACCACGCACGACTTATTCGCAAATAAATATATTGCAAGTAGAGAAAATTGCCGTATAAATAGTGAATTAAATTTTTATTTCCGAATAGGTAACTCACGAAAACAATTTCTAATTAACGACACTATTTGCAAACAAGATTTTAAACATTGCCACACTTTTAAATTTTTATTGCGATGTGACTCATCCATATGACAACAAAAAAAAAAATTAACTCAAAATTGTGCAAATAAAATATACAAATACACAATAATTTTTGATTTTTATTAATTTTTCATTTAAAAAAAAAAGGTTAAATACATACATACAGTCCAACCAAATGATTAAATATTTCATCTCGCAAACACATTAAAATCAGAATTTTCTGCAACAAAATTGACATATAAACAGTAATTTAGTTAATCGTTAAACGTAGTAACAATAAGCTTTGAAAATTTTTTAAAATCACAAAAAAATGGCTTAGTAGTAATCCGTGTTGTCATATTTTATTTTTCAAAAAAAAAAAAACTTTTCGACCAAAAAAACTTTTTTTTTTAAATCGTTAAAAAATTTACTAGAACTGCATGTGTTTTATTACTATTGATTAAAAAAATAACATAATTAATATACATACGCATGTATTAACTTATAAATAACTATCTTTAATATATAAAAAATCCGTGTCACTGTGTATGTTTCGAATAAACTCAAAAACGAGTCAACTGATATTCATGAAAATTGGCATATATATGTAATTTGGTCCAACTTAGATGATAGGATAGTTATTATTTAAATTAATGGCCTTGGGGCGGAGGGGCGTGGCAAAATCCATATCTTGAGAACGGCTTGACCGATTTGAACGATTTTTTCTTTGAAATTATCGCCATGGTCCAACTTAGGTTTTTACGGAAAGAAAATTCGAGTTGACTTATTTTTCTTTCAAAATTCGTATTAATCAACTTTAAGTTTTCATCGAAAGAAAAATTTACCACGCCTACATTTACGCCCACTTTTTCTATTAAGCGCATAACTGGAGAACGGCTTGACTGATTTGGACGATTTTTTCTTTAAAATGATCGCCATGGTCCAACTTAGGTTTTTACGGTTAGGTTTTTTTATCAAAATGTGAAAAATACAATAAAAAATATAAAATTAATAAAAAAATACGTAGAATTTGTATGAAAACCCGAAACGAAAATATGTATTTAGTTAAATATCTCAATTAGTAGGTCGCAAGTTGCTAATTTTTTTATATACTATTGGATGCTGCTTCAAAACCCCTTTTCGATGATAACAAATTTTATTTACTTCGTCTTGGAGCAAAGTCCAAAAAAATTCGGAAAACTGAAAAAAATAACTTTTTTAAAAATGGTCCAGCTCACGGATGGTCAACGCTAGAACCAAACTATTTTGGGAATCATCATAAAACATATCAACCTTTATTTTCAGAGGGGTAACAAAATCACTTTTTTTTTTTTTGAGTCGTTCTAATATACATAAATCGCGATTTTTATCAATTCGGTTATCAAAAGTTTTTCATCGATTACAATGAAATGAGCTTTATCATATCAAAACTGTGATTTTTGTCGCATTTTTATTTGTTATGAATTTTTGAAATTTTTCTTTTTTTCAAAACTTCAACGATATCTTAGAAACTACTGGGCAAATTTAAAACCAATGAAAGCACGGCTTAAGGATAATATTGTTGACGCATTTTTAATTTTTTTTAACTGAATATGGTGAACCGTTTTCCAGTTTATCCAATAAATGTAGCGGAATTTTGGATATAAAGGTATATCGTGATAGAAAGAAACTAAGTGCAGATTTGGATTCAGCGTCCCAAATAACATTCAGTTTTTAATCAACAAAAACCTTCTTCCATTGTGTTATTAACATATAATCTTATAAAACCGATATGGAGAGCAAAGTGAATGATCTGGGAACACTGGCAAAAGAAGTTGGATTAGAGATAAACATTTCGAAAACACATGCAATGCGAATCAACAACACAATCAGCAACCACATTCTAATACAAAACCAACGCATACAATATGTTAACTCATTCTGCTACCAAGGTTGTATAATGTCGATAGAGGGCGGCGTGGAAGAAGATGTAACAAACAAGCTGAAAAAGCAAGATCAGCCTTTGGCCGCTTGAATAGAACTTGGCGGTCACCCCAAATCTCGAAGAAGACAAAGATTCGAATATTTAACGCATGTGTGAAATCTACTCTTCTGTACGGCAGCGAAACCTGGCTGATGACAAGCGCCATAGCACAGAGACTACAGGTCTTTATAAATAAATGCCTGCGAATAATTTGTCGCATCTTTTGGCCGAACACAATAACCAATGTCGATCTTTGGAGATTGACGAACGAGGTACCTATAAATTGCCAAATAACAAAAGAAAGTGGAAATGGATAGGGCACACATTAAGAAAGCCAAACGGTAACATCACGAGGACTGCTTTAGAGTGGAATCCTCAAGGCAGCCGACGCCCCGGTCGTCCAAAGAACTCTTGGCGCAGAACACTTAACCAAGAACTTAAAATATTAAATAAAACTTTTGATGAAATTAAAATTATATGTAACGATAGATTGAGTTGGAATAATCTTGTAGAAGCCCTATGTTCCCCAGTGGAATGAATAAAGGAAAAAAATAAAAAATCTTATAAAAATATGTAGTTTGACACCAAAATAGCAAAGCCAAATATAATCCGTCGCTGAAGTATGCGTTACCACCTTGGAAAATTTAAAGATTTTGTTTACATAAAGCAGGTTTGATTTTCGGGACAAATTTTCCAAAATGAGTGAATCGTTCTGCAGAAAACTCCCTTCCAGTTTATCGATTTAAAACAACAAAATTTTAAAATTTGTTTTTGTTTTATAGTTATTTTCTATGCGAACGTTAACTTTCGAAATCGTTGATCAGGCAGTCTAAAGGCCCAACCATAATATGCATAGCCTTGATTAACATACTGTCAAAAATTTACAAAAAGTCTCTCAAATGTATTTAAAAAAAACAATAACAAAATAAAAAAACATTTGATTCCGTACGGAATGAGCGATTAGTTTCGCACTTTGCTTAAGCAAATGACAAATTCATAAAACTTAACAAAACGTTTCCTTAAGTTCAATATGGTTTGCCTCATATAGTTTGCATGTATTCGCACATTTTCTGAAGCCAACTTAAGCACATTATGGGTGAATCCACCTTTATTGTTCGATATTTGTCAAACCTTTAAACATTTATAATCTTTTTAAAAAAGCTAATTTTTTGCTTTGTTATGAATTCGCCACCGCGGCCACCTTTGATAAATTCGCCTTGCTCTAACTGATAATATTTAAATTACCGGAAACAATTTTCTTGTTATAAAATTTTAGATATTAAAAATTATCTAAAATGCAATTTACCTTGTTATTTTTCTATTCATTTTCTTATCAATATGTATTTTTAGGTTTCCTAACTGCCATTAATTGTTTATCAGTTAAATTGTCTATGAAAGTACAAGACATTTTTACGGCCGGAAAACTGTTGGCACTAGTTATGATAATTTTAGCTGGTATCTATCAAATGTGTACGGGTCATTTGGAGAATTTCGAGAATGTCTGGGAGGGCAAATATGGCATTGAGAACATTGGATTTGCCTTCTACTCGGGACTATTTGCATTTGGCGGCTGGAATTATTTGAACTTTGTTACTGAGGAATTGCAAGATCCTTATAAGTAAGTTAATACTTTTTAATACTTATTTCAAATTCAATTAAATTGTGTTAAATATCAAAAGAGTTTTTCCACTACTTCAATTTCATTTTTTTAAAGCTTCCTTAATTTATATTTAAAGAAGCATACAATCACTTGTTGCTTTTTTATTATCCTTTTTATTTTAACTTTCTTCCGTTTACACTTAAGTGGTTTCATTGTATAGAAAAATCAAACGCATCGTTAAGTTGGAAAATCAAAATACCAACCACGTCATGACACATTTATTCTTACATAAATAGAAAGAGAAAACACCATCAAGGACTTTTGTAAGGATTCATTCTTTTTGTATAAAAAATTAAGAAACTACCAAGAACTTGTTGATTTTATAAATGGCATACATATGCATACATTTAGACGTTGTATACATACAAATACGAATAGATAAATACATACGAATTATCTATCCCAGTAAACATTATAAGTTAAAATTAATTTGCTAAACATATTGCCAGGATGAAAATTACTATTGAATTGAGAAGAATACTATACCTCCGTCGCATAGAGCTGAAAAACTATCGATATTATTTATGCTGATAGATAACGTCAAAGTCACATCGCCCAAAAGTTATATTACCACAAGCCTAAGCTCTCCAGCTCTCTAAGCTCGCGAAAGAGAACATGAGAAGTTTGTTTTTAAAACTCCTAACACAAATTATATCAAAAAATATTTCAACAACAAGTACAAGTACTATATTCTGCTGTGCCAAAACTTTGTTTGATATCCGAGAGTTCCAATCTTAATATTATAATTCGTTGCGGTTGTAGGCGTATTAAAGTCATTGTTAAAAAGTAATATAATGTCATATCAAACTAAATTTGACCTAATTTAAATAAAGTTACATGAGTTTAAAAGGGGATTTTATATTGAACCTTTGGTAAATATCGATGAATCGGTTTTCACAAAATTCTAGTATGAAAAACCCTAATATTTAATACAATATTTAATTCATTATTTGTTTCGGTTTTAGGCGTACTATGAGGCCTATGGTAAATTATAGACTTATCTTTACGAAATTTAGCAGTGCGATTTCTAGTCTCATGAAACTGATCTTTACTAAATTTAGCAGTGTGATTTCAAACCTCATAAAATATGACAAACTAAAATTTTCTACAATTCGTTCGTGATATGTAGTAGTCTTATGGAAAAATTACAACCCTAATTTTGCTACAATAACGTTTTTTATTACGATTTTAGGCGTACTGAAGTGTTTTCCAAGAGTGCGCTTAATATGGGCCCATGGTAAATTATGGACCGGTCTTCATGAAATTTGGCAGTGTGATTCCTAGTCTCATAAAACTATCTTAGGTGAACTAAAGTGTTTTCCGTGATTAGGCTTAATATGATGGGTTTTGTCTAGGGATGTAACGATACGCCTTTTTGCCGATACGATACCGATACTCAAAGAGAAATATCGCCGATACCGATACCGATACGAATATTAAATTTACTAACTGTCCCACAAAGTCGATAAGAACATTTAGCTCGTGTATTTATATTCAAACCAAAAACAAATTTTAGTTTTTTGTTATATAAATAAATATAAATAAATATGCGAAGGAAATGTTCTTGTTGACAGTGTTGGCCTGGCAGTTAAATTAAAGGTAAAATTAACAAAACTCAATTAGAGTAATCTCTTCATTATACAAAATTTGAGCGTAAGAGATTAATATTTCAAATTGATTTTAATATGATTTTAAAAACAACGAAATGAATTTAAATTCATGGTAAAATTAATTTATTTTTTATAACAAAAAAAAAAAAAAAAACCGTTTAATATTTAATAGTACTATTAATAAGATTTTTGTTTAAAAAACAAAGTATTCCCAACTTTTGCGGAGATAATTTCGCAACTCAGTGTGAAGCAGACCTGCAGTAAAAGAATAGACTCTCAGATGGGACTGACAACGTTGACAACTTGAGTATTTCTGCCCCATGGTTTTAAGTTTTGAGTATAATATTAAATAGCGCCAGTAAACAAAAGCCCAGTAAAAAAATTAGAAGATCTAAGGTATATCTAGACTTCTTATTTACCTAAACCACAGCTTAGGACAGAGGATCATTCTTTCCAAATTTTCTTTTAAGATTTTCACAAACGCTCCAAAGGTCAGTTCTTGTAGACTTTTCAGAACTCTTACTAGGTTTAGGGGTGACCGTGTCTTCAACACTTTCGGAATGTAGATTCATGTTGAGTAGCTCAATAAGACGTTTCTTCGTTCTATTGTCTTTGAAATTTTCTAGCTTTGTATCCAAGGTGGAGAATTGAAGATAAACAATAGATTTAATTTTTCTCTAAACACTCAAATCTTTTAAATCAGAGCTAATGCTACGTAAAATGGCAGTTTTTGGTAATCTTAACTATTCTGCATCTCAGTTTATTCATTTATCGTACCTTCTAATAATGTTCGAAGACTGTTAACTATCGAAAGCAGTCCAAAAAGTCGTAGTGTAGAATTGTATTGACAAGTTACACAGCAAACGCGTTAAATGCATATACATATCGGAAGCATGAATTAGGATTACTTTCTACTTTAGCATGCGTCTCGAAAAAAGAAAAAAACGCGTGTTGTGGACCGACCTCCAGCTTAAGAATTAAAAGAAACAATTTATAATTTTGTTTGAGTTTTTGCTACAAGTTGTTATGAAAAAATTAGCATTGGAAATTAAATTGTTTGTTCAAAAAAAAAAAAAAAACCATAAAAAATATCGTGGTATCGACAGTAAAATATTGCCGCTACCGATATATCGGCAAACGTATAGTATCGCCGATATATCGGTATCGGTATCAGTATTCGTTACATCCCTAGTTTTTCCGCTCATTTTTTTGATTCCCGGGAATGCGGGAAATCAAAATCATATTCCCGAGATCCCGAGATTTCCTCCCAATATATTTATATACTTAATTCGTCAATGTATGTATGCTTTAAAAACTTAAATCTGAAGTTTCTAGTATATAGCAAAAATGGAAAATTTTAATTTTGTCATTCCATGTTAATCTTTTCTAATATTCATCTAAGACCCCCTAATGCATATATGTACACATGTATATTCCAGGTCCATCAGTAATTCTAAGTGGATTAAGTCCTGTCCGTCTATTAAAAGTACGCTACCTTTCGACCGACTCAGAAGAAGATAATGATTAAGGCGTCAAATTGTTTCTAGTTCTCTAAAGCAGTTTGGGATTGAATCGGCTCAGTATGGAAAAAGTTATGACCCAAATGTGGTATAACCTCCCTAAAAAGTTGACAAAAGCTAACATAAATTGGTAGCGGAATACACCAATTGTCATTAAATTTCAATAAAGTTGTCACCAAGTTTCGTGAAGATCGGTCCATAAATTACCCTAAGAGCCATATAAAGACCACTCTCGGATATCAGCTCAATAAGCCTTAAACCGCAACAAATATTCATATTGCGGTGGAATTTGGTTTAATCAAAAAACTAAAGAAACGAGTCCAACAAAGATTTACCCGAAATCACACCAATAAATTTCATGAAGATCGAGTCATAACTTATCATACGCCCCATATAAAACCCACTCTCGGAAAACACTTTACTACGCATTAAAGCGTAAATCTTAATAAAATTGTTGTAAAATTTAGCACATTACAGTTTGCTAAGACTAAAAATAAAATTTCGTGGAAATAGGGGTAGAATTAACCATAGGCCCTATATCAAGCCCATTCTCAAAAATCAGCTAAATAGGCCTTAAGCCGCAACAAATATTAATCTTGTGACGAACATTTATTTGGCTAAAGCAATTACACGAGTCCCACATAGATTTACTAAAGTTTTGTTCAAAATTTCCCGGGAATCCCGCAATTAATTACAAAAATATATCTTGCAACTCTCGTAGAAACATTAACATTTTATGTGGTCCAATTAGCAATTTAATAAGTTTTTCTTATTGGATTCAACCATACATTGATAAAGGTACATATTTGCAAATCATCGAGAATGCCAAAAGTTATTCGTCGGAGTTTAAAAAAACCAACTGTTTTGTGCGGGCAATGCAAATTAGAATTGAGGAAGAAGAAGAAAACTCCATTCAATCTTGATAATATTTTAATACCTTATGAAAAATCCAGAAGAAGACTATGTATGTCATGTGTTCAACAACGATAATGGGTGGAATATAAAATCAGAATTAAACGTAATAAAAACACAGCTTATAAAACTAGAATGAACTGGTTGCCCTGCAAGAATCTATATCGTTTATGTCTAAACAATTCGAAGATATTAAAAGGGTATTGCGGAAAATGAAAACAAGTTAATTGTGATATAAAAAGAAAACAAAGTTTTCAGAGCACAGCAATGCAGTTGAGGCTCTTAATAACGTAATGAAATCTGTTGATATCACCTTGACGATTGATGATTCGAGGATGCCTATTTCATTGGGAAAAATAAAAATCCAAAACATAAAACAATTGTAGCAAAATTTAATTCGAAGCTTCGAAGCAGAAAGTAATGTCAGCAAAACCTAAACGTAATCAAAACGAGGAAGCAAAATCTTTTTTTAAATGATTGCCTTTGTAAGGAAGCGTTAACCTTCTATCATGCTAAATCTCTGAGATCAGTTCGCTACCGGAGAGTTTATGCTGTAAATGGAAAAGTATGTGAATTTTCAAAACCCAAGCTTATAAAGAGCGATGAAGCGGATCAACTTCTGTTAGAATCAAACAAAGATACATCAAGAAGGTCTCAAAGATTTGAGGAAAATGATGACGATTCTGCTGAAGATAATGGAAACGATGACTTTTTTGTCATCATCGTAAGATTATTTTTTTCTTGTAATGCATTTAAATAAGTTTTATAATTTTTTTTATATACCTTTATATATGAATTAATATTTTAAATCAATTAATTCTTTTCAAATAAGTCTAAATGAAATTAAATTTGCAAAACTTATATATTCTTTATATTAGAACATATCATCTCTTTCAAAATTAAATAAATTTCGAACATTAATCGCAAATTTTGACAATCTACCGACAATAATTTGTATTTGGGAAACGTGACTAAAAAATAATTTTGTGGACTTGTATTTATAAAATACCTGGTTTAATAGTATTCATTCACTGATAGAAAAGGCGTAATAACGCTAATGTATTTTGACATCAGTACTATGACAACTGTCTTCGTTTTTGACCCCATGACACTTTAAATCGCTGTAAGCCTTGGCCAAATTTTCATCTGGGTCAAAAATTTAAATTATGTCATCAATGGGATGACACATTGTCTTCACAGAAATTTTTTTTTTATTATTCCTACACTAATTCCCGCGAAGCTTTTTGCTTGTCTGCAGGAGACCAGAGTCTCTGGCGGGAATCGAACCCGCAACCCCGGTACTGATAGACTAGCTCACTACCAACTAGCATACCGGGGCACCCAAATGACAAATCGGAGTCACTTTTAAAAAGTATGACATCAGTTCAATGACAAACTGTCATCAAATTGAGTCATTGTAATTGACTATAAGTCAAATTAAGAGAATATCATTATTCCGTTACACATGTTTGTTTCCCTTTTGTTGTATTCCGCCCTTTGCAAACAGAAGAACTCTCAATTATAAGACACTAGCAGCATGCCCGATATGGTAATTTTAAAAAAAAATAGAATTTGGGAATTTTTGCTTCTAATTTTACTTTTTAAACATGAAAATAATGTTAATAATATATTATGACATTATTTACTGTGTCATCGCACTGATAGCAGTTAGTTATTGCACTGATGACCGTTTTTCATTATTCCGTTACACATGTTTGTTTCCCTTTTGTTGTATTCCGCCCTTTGCAAACAGAAGAACTCTCAATTATAAGACACTAGCAGCATGCCCGATATGGTAATTTTAAAAAAAAATAGAATTTGGGAATTTTTGCTTCTAATTTTACTTTTTAAACATGAAAATAATGTTAATAATATATTATGACATTATTTACTGTGTCATCGCACTGATAGCAGTTAGTCATTGCACTGATGACCGTTTTTCATTATTCCGTTACACATGTTTGTTTCCCTTTTGTTGTATTCCGCCCTTTGCAAACAGAAGAACTCTCAATTATAAGACACTAGCAGCATGCCCGATATGGTAATTTAAAAAAAAAAATAGAATTTGGGAATTTTTGCTTCTAATTTTACTTTTTAAACATGAAAATAATGTTAATAATATATTATGACATTATTTACTGTGTCATCGCACTGATAGCAGTTAGTCATTGCACTGATGACCGTTTTTCATTATTCCGTTACACATGTTTGTTTCCCTTTTGTTGTATTCCGCCCTTTGCAAACAGAAGAACTCTCAATTATAAGACACTAGCAGCATGCCCGATATGGTAATTTAAAAAAAAATAGAATTTGGGAATTTTTGCTTCTAATTTTACTTTTTAAACATGAAAATAATGTTAATAATATATTATGACATTATTTACTGTGTCATCGCACTGATAGCAGTTAGTCATTGCACTGATGACCGTTTTTCATTATTCCGTTACACATGTTTGTTTCCCTTTTGTTGTATTCCGCCCTTTGCAAACAGAAGAACTCTCAATTATAAGACACTAGCAGCATGCCCGATATGGTAATTTAAAAAAAAATAGAATTTGGGAATTTTTGCTTCTAATTTTACTTTTTAAACATGAAAATAATGTTAATAATATATTATGACATTATTTACTTTGTCATCGCACTGATAGCAGTTAGTCATTGCACTGATGACCGTTTTTCATTATTCCGTTACACATGTTTGTTTCCCTTTTGTTGTATTCCGCCCTTTGCAAACAGAAGAACTCTCAATTATAAGACACTAGCAGCATGCCCGATATGGTAATTTAAAAAAAAAATAGAATTTGGGAATTTTTGCTTCTAATTTTACTTTTTAAACATGAAAATAATGTTAATAATATATTATGACATTATTTACTGTGTCATCGCACTGATAGCAGTTAGTCATTGCACTGATGACCGTTTTTCATTATTCCGTTACACATGTTTGTTTCCCTTTTGTTGTATTCCGCCCTTTGCAAACAGAAGAACTCTCAATTATAAGACACTAGCAGCATGCCCGATATGGTAATTTAAAAAAAAAAATAGAATTTGGGAATTTTTGCTTCTAATTTTACTTTTTAAACATGAAAATAATGTTAATAATATATTATGACATTATTTACTGTGTCATCGCACTGATAGCAGTTAGTCATTGCACTGATGACCGTTTTTCATTATTCCGTTACACATGTTTGTTTCCCTTTTGTTGTATTCCGCCCTTTGCAAACAGAAGAACTCTCAATTATAAGACACTAGCAGCATGCCCGATATGGTAATTTAAAAAAAAAATAGAATTTGGGAATTTTTGCTTCTAATTTTACTTTTTAAACATGAAAATAATGTTAATAATATATTATGACATTATTTACTGTGTCATCGCACTGATAGCAGTTAGTCATTGCACTGATGACCGTTTTTCATTATTCCGTTACACATGTTTGTTTCCCTTTTGTTGTATTCCGCCCTTTGCAAACAGAAGAACTCTCAATTATAAGACACTAGCAGCATGCCCGATATGGTAATTTAAAAAAAAATAGAATTTGGGAATTTTTGCTTCTAATTTTACTTTTTAAACATGAAAATAATGTTAATAATATATTATGACATTATTTACTGTGTCATCGCACTGATAGCAGTTAGTCATTGCACTGATGACCGTTTTTCATTATTCCGTTACACATGTTTGTTTCCCTTTTGTTGTATTCCGCCCTTTGCAAACAGAAGAACTCTCAATTATAAGACACTAGCAGCATGCCCGATATGGTAATTTAACAAAAAAAATAGAATTTGGGAATTTTTGCTTCTAATTTTACTTTTTAAACATGAAAATAATGTTAATAATATATTATGACATTATTTACTGTGTCATCGCACTGATAGCAGTTAGTCATTGCACTGATGACCGTTTTTCATTATTCCGTTACACATGTTTGTTTCCCTTTTGTTGTATTCCGCCCTTTGCAAACAGAAGAACTCTCAATTATAAGACACCAGCAGCATGCCCGATATGGTAATTTTTAAAAAAATAGAATTTGGGAATTTTTGCTTCTAATTTTACTTTCTAAACATGAAAATAATGTTAATAATATATTATGACATTATTTACTTTGTCATCGCACTGATGGCAGTTAGTCATTGCACTGATGACAGTTTGTTATTGCACTGATGACAGTTTGTCATCACACTGATGGCATGGTATATTATGTCATCGCACTGATGACAGTTTGTCTGTACTAGAGGCTTATTCTGAATTGCGATGCGAACATCAATGCGATGCGCAAATAAAATGCGATGCGAAAGAAAATTGGTATTCTGTTAGACTTTCGCAATCGCATTCGCAATTTATTTCAAATCGTGGCAACGCTGCTCAAATAAATGTCAGTGTCAACAAAAGTCAAATTAAAAATAAAAAAATTGTTTGTGTTTGGCTTTGAAAATTGTTTATAAAATTTATTTATTACATTCTGTAAGAAAAAAAAAAATAAGAAAAATTGATTCTGTGACACGTGCGTTGTGTGTTCAAATGGCCTCTTGCCAATTGGCTGTGCTTATTCATAAATTCTATCATTATTTCAAATTGACGCGGTTTGATGGTCTTATTGCTTGCTTACCTGAATTAAATAATAAATATATGATGAATAAATAAATAAAATATTATCTTTCACTTACGTGTTAGTACTTTGCGAATGCTATTTTGTTGTCGAATAAATTTTGCGAATTTAACATTTGTTTTCGCAATGTAGAATACCGACTTGCCACCTTTTCGCATTTGAAATGCGATTAAAAAAAAAACTTTGCGAATATCGCAATACAGAATAGCAATTGTTCGCATTTATGTGTTTTCGCATCGCATTAATTATCGCATCGCAATTCAGAATAAGCCCCCTGATGTCAAAATACATTATGACGCCTTTTCTATCAGTGTGCACAAAATGTGGCGTCAAATTGATGTCTCTGTAGTCCAGATCTTAATGAAAACATTCATAGGAAAGGAAGATCGTTCTACGTGAATAGAAGTTATGAGACAAGATTTAATGTTGATCTTTATACAGTTGCGTTCAAAAAATAGGAGTGCTGTGTAAGAAATCATTTACAAAGGAGCGGTTTCAGGACAATAGCGTTAAGTGTTTGTCGTGTCCGGCTTACCCCCATATTCATAAAAAATATTTTAGGTTTATAGTATTTAGGTTTTATTAATCGAAAATATTTTTTAAGAATATGGGGGATAATCCATAACCCTTCAGTTAACTTATTTAATTGGCTTAGTATTGGCTTAGTTTTTATTAAAATCAAAGCGGAATAAAATTGTATTTAATTTAAACCTTGACAAATTTTCTCTTTATTAAATGTTTAAACAAAAGTTTAAAAATAATGGCAATAATAACATTTGACAATACCAAAAATACAACGTAAGAGATCGTAAGATAGACCAGTACCAAAAAAAACTCACTTCTTACGTATTCGTCTGAGTACCACTCGCTTGTCTGAATCTTCACATGGTTTGTATAAACAGGACATAAATTTAACAAAACATTTTTTTTTAACTTATGTCTAATTGATTGCTGGGATTTTTTTTATTTATTTTTTTTGTAAACCCTTATAAAAGTTTAACTGTATTAATGTTGATTTAAGTCTCTTTTACTCGCATCCCTTATCGTTCTTTTAAATGTACATATGTATGTATGTATTAGGGTACTCATTTAATCGGGCTTTTGCTTAAATCGGCTAATCGCTCGATTAATTAACCGATGTTTTGGTTAATTCGGTTAATAATCGGTTAATTTTGCTATTGATCGGTTAACCGATTAATAAAGTTTTTTTTATAAGTTAAGTAATTTCAGTATATAAAAATAAATAATTTGTTATTTAGAGCTTATTAGTAAACAAAACCAAAAACATAACAAACATAACAATTATTGAACTAAAACGAGCAAACAAAAGAATAATTAATAAATATATTATACATATTTTTTAATTAATACATATTATGTATTAATTAAACAACAAACTGTTAGATTATTTCAATAGTTTTAGAAAATCTTATAAAATAATACAAATAATTTGGCTTAAATGTTTAGGATTTCAGCGTTTATTTTCTTTAGTTTTGATTACTTGACTTTGAAAAAAAGTCAAGTAATGACTTTGAAAACATTATTTCATTTATCGTAGATGTTCGATAAATCAAAAGCAATCATAATATCTTATTTCTCAGTCCTCTTCCAGGACTTTTCTGTTTTAATTTTTTAAAATTTTTCACACTTCGCACTATCTCAGTTAATGCTCTTAAAAGATTGATATGAGAAGAAACAAATAACTAAACGCATACATATAAAAAGTACGTGGAACAAAAGGCTGTTAACAGCAAACACTTATTTAAAATGAAGATAACTGAACACCTTCTTTGTTTGTATATTTTTGAACACGTACCTTTTGTATATGAGAAAAAACAATTAATTTAAAACACAAAAAATATAAATTAATACTACATAAAGTTAAAATTTTTTTTACATCGGTTAATCTTCTGAAATTAATCGGTTTAATCGCTAATCGAAAATACGCAATTTCAAATTAACCGATCAGTTAATCGGGTAGTAAACCGATTAACGGTAAACCCAATTAATACCCTAGTATGTATACATATTAAAGGGCTGCATGAACTATTATCCAATGAAGTTCGTATTCAAATAAAATTCAGTTTACTTATACACACATAGTATACAACTAGTATGCCGACTCTTTAACAGTTACCTTACTCAAATGTCAGTGGTACCTAACTCATGTTTGTATTAGTAAGATTTTATTATACGTATTGGTCAAGGCGAATGCATTCATCAGGTGGCGTTGATAGCACAGCTGTGCTACTTTTTTTCTTACTTAGAGAGAGAAATGTCAAAAGTTGCTTGTGTTTTTGACATATCGATATACGAATGCAACAAAAAAATACATTGGTGTGTTTTTGGTGTTGTTACTTGTTGTAGTATCGACACCACCGTATACATGAATTCGACTTGGTATTGGTGCTTAAAACTATTTTCACCCCTAAACATAGTTGCATAAAATCGTATTGAATGTGCCAAAAAAATTTCTAAAATAAAACTATCTTATTATTGTGGTTATTAATTAGAAAAATTTTCAATTTATTTAATGATGTCTGCATTTATAAACTTTTAAAAACAATGTTTGTTTAATTTTTATTCTGCAAAATTGGAAAGTCTTTAAATAATTTAAGATTTCAAATATTTTTTCATACCAGGAAAAACTTCTCTGTTGGCTTTAATAATATTAACAACAGAAAAAATTAGTATCAAAAAAATTTATTTATAATTTTTTAGTTTGTGAAAAATAAAAACATTTTGCAAAAGCAAATAAGGAAAATGTGTTGGTAAAAATGATTAATTATGTGTTTGTGTCATAAAATTAAACAAAAAGTTTTATACTGTGAAAAATTTTAAATAGAAAAATTTCAAATTTTGGGTTGATGTTGTCGTTTTTATGTGTGTTGAATTTACACAGAACGTATGTATATGTGTGAGGGGTGAACTAAAAAATTGAGAACGCTCTCTCTAGTCGGCATTCTAGTTGTATACTATGCAAACACATTTCGTTTCATATGGCAAACATAACATCCAGTCTACAACTGACATCAAATGCTTAACATTAACACTAATATGATGTTAGTGTTAAGTATAGACTCATCATGTTAGAGGTTTTCTCATGTTATAACACGGTTGTTAATGCAAATGTTTTAACAACGCTTTTATAACATCATGTTATAACAGCAAATCATGTCTGTTGTAGACGTGGAGTAAAGACCTTGGTCCATAGAATACATAGCATAGTATACAACTAGTATGTCGACTCTTTGACAGGAACATAACTCAATTGTCAATGGTACCTAACTTATGTTTGTATTAGTAAGATTTTTTTTAAATGTATTGGTGTATAAAACTGTTTCCACCACTAATCATAGTTGCATAAAATCGTATAGAATGTGGCAACAAATTTTTTTCCAAAATAAAATTTTCTTCGTTCAATAAATTTTCAATTTATTGAATGCTGGCTGCATTTATAAACTTTTAAAAACAATGTTTGGAAAATTTTTATTCTGTAATATCGGAAAATATTTAAATAGTGTATGATTTCAAATATTATTTTCATACCACAAAATGCTACTTTGCTGGCTTTAATAATATTAACAACAGAATAAACTTTGTGTCAAAAGTATTCATTTCAAATTTTTTTTAGTGTAACGCTGGTTTATATAATAGAATCAAAACCAAAATTCGCAACATAATGCAGTATGAATGCTGTTACAAATTTATTCAATCTTCTCAAATACTTACACTTTTTAATACAAGCAACATGTAAATCAAAATTACAATGGCAGATGAACCAGCAGTTTTTCTTTCTGAAGTTTTTGAAATCATAAACATTTTGATGTATAATTATTTTTCTTGTGCGTCTTTTTAAGTCACTTTGTATGTAGGTAGTATTTAGAACTCAGAGTACAAATTAAATTAGTTTAAATAAATTACACAAACGAATTCTATTACAGAATGAAATGTATGTATATTTTTCCTTTGACATAACATTATTTTATTTTTTAGGATCTGTGGGGATTTTTGGGGATGAAAAATCGTAAATTGGGGATAAGGTGTAAAATAAAACAAGGAACCCTGACCAGGACTATTGACGGGTTGTATATAGACATTTATCATGTGCTTGCCATTCAAAATCCCCTACTGACCTAACAACTAAAAGAAGGAAATTGTTTAAAGGCCTTCAATAGGCCTGAAGTAAGAAGGTCTTCTGAGTTACCGTAGGTCCACTAAATAAAAGCGCGCTATCACTACGTCCATTAAAAAAAAAAAAAAACAAAAACATACATATATACACATACCGACGTGCATGAATACATACCCTGCAGACAAAGTAGCTAGTATTTAGTTAGAAATATACTGGTTCTTATTTACTTTAAACTAGTTGCACTTTTGATTTTTTTCATATATCAAACTGTCGTACTTAACGTTGTTTTGACATAGGAGCAAAATTAGTTCATTTTTATGCATTTTTTTAATAGAATAAAACTAGTTGCTTTATTTTCTGTATAAGGACTAATACAAGCAAAAGAAAATTTGACAGACAAATCCCCTTAATATTTTTTTCATACTTAATTATTGTTTTATAGAGTACGTATTTAATTTAGAATAATTCTTAGCACTTTCCCCTGGAACCAGAGAGAGAGAGAGATAGAGAATATTGTAAAGGCCGTGTCAGATACAACTTTGTCGCTTTGCGTGACGTTTCTACCTTTGCCAGAAAAACGCAAAGCAAAAGGTGTATGACACAATGAAAACTTTGATAACACTCATGCATTGTTTGTTTACTTATAAAAGCGGTTGGTAATTTGTACATTTAATTAGTTGTTATAAAAATAAAAGTTAAAAATTTAATTGGACAGTTTTTTGGAATTGAATTTGGCAAAAAAATTAAAAAAAAAGAAAATTATACTAGCCAATTGTCAAAGCGCGCAAAAAGATGAGAGTTGGCTTACTTTTTGCTTCGCTTCGCTTTGAAAGTAATTTATGTGACATGTTTCGTATAAGTATGTATATTTTATCTTAGATGTCAAAGCGAATCGGTAACGTAACGCGAAGCAAAAGTTTTATCTGACATGGTCTTAATTATTTATTTTCCTGTTAAAACCACCATGTTTCAATTTTGTTGAGTTCTCCTTTGTTTAGAGAGGCTTAAGAAACTAGCAGAATGCCCCGTTATGGTTTTCGACATTTTTCTACATTGAAGAATTTTATGTATTTAACAAAATAATTTAAAAAAAGGATACGGGAATTCCCTCTAATTTTTTTTTTTATTATTTTTCAGTTCCAAAACCAACCAAAAATTTACGTTTTTCTTCTTGTAGTGTTGTTGTTGTTTCAATAACAGACATGTTAATTGTTTTTTATCTACTTTTATAGAGTTATTTTTGTACCTACAACGAACAAGTATTAAATCTTTTTTTTACCAACTTTTGTAGTGTTAATTGTTCTCATTTTTCGACGCCTAACAACTAGTAATAAACTAGTCCAAAACATTACTAATAACGATTTTAGCTGCTGGGTACATAGATACAAGCACATACATATGTATGTATGTATTTGAAAATTGGAAATTCGGTTTGTATGGTTTGTTCGGTATTGTGACTAAGAATTTATGGAAGATTTCCAAGTTATGGCTTTGACTTGAAATCAAAATATGCCACACGATTTAGTCAACATTTTTGTTCCAAACAAATCGCTCCAATAAAATTTTTCAGGCAATGTTTAGTTAACCTTAAGTTTTCACAGAAGGTCCAGCACGAAAATTTTTTGTTTCGTTATTTACAAACTCCGTTGAAGAGTAGCCGGACTTTTGTAATGCTTTTGAAATTCTTATTTTAATTTAATGTTTTGGTTAAATTTGTTTCTTTCTTTTATCTTACAGAAATCTACCTCGTGCAATTTGGATTGCTATGCCTCTGGTAACAGCTATATATGTTCTTGTGAATTTGGCCTATTTTGTTGTGGTCTCTAAGACTGAAATGTTAAGTTCGTTAGCAGTGGCCGTTACATTTGGTAATCGTATGTTTGGTTCCTTAGCTTTCATCGTACCGATTTTTGTAGCCCTAAGTACGTTTGGTGGGGTCAATGGTGTTTTATTTACATCGGCTCGTCTATTTGCCACCGGAGCCCAAGAAGGACATTTGCCAAAATTCTTTCAACTATTTCATGTTAAACAACAAACTCCTATACCATCATTGATATTTTCGGTAAATAAGAACTATGATCTATTATTTAATATCTTTCTGACTTACATACATATGTTTTTTTTTATTAAAATTTTAGTGTCTTATGTCTATACTGATGTTATTATCGGCCGATGTTTATGCCCTAATCAACTACTTTAGTTCCATTTTGTGGCTTTCAGTGGTGGCCAGCATAGCTGGCATGTTGTGGTTAAGAAAAAAGAGGTATTCTATTAAATTTATATAATTTTATTTTTAATAACATTAATTCAATTATTTGTTTTAGACCCGATATACCTCGTCCCATACGAGTTCATACTGCTCTGCCAGTTATTTTTATCATCTGTTGCATTATTTTGGTTCTAATGCCCAGTTTAACTCAGCCTTTAAATCTATTGATTGGAATTATCATAACATTGGCTGGATTACCTTTTTATTATGTTTGTATCGCTTGGAAAAGTAAACCTAAAAGTACAGGACGCTTTTCTAATGCTATCGTGAATATATGCCGAGCTCTTTTCAATACTACCATCATAGAAGGAAATGAAGATGTGATAAATTAATTGCATTAGGAAATTTTAATCTCAACACGACCAAATGCAGCATAAAAAATACAAAAACTTAAAATTACGAAATAAATAAGTGTGTTTGACCCCTCCTTATTCCCATTAAAAGTCACAAATGATTCATACACATTTTAAGATATTTATAAAATGAGTATTTTGTGTACAACACGAGTATTTTGTGTGCAAATATAATTATTCTTCAATACCCATAGCTTGATTTTATATTTATTTTGTGCTTTTTAACTTGTACTTAAAGTTAAGTTAAACTCAAACTTAATTTATGCCCTTTAATTATAATTGTATTTAATATTTTTTAATATATGCCTTGAATTAAGTTTTTTGTACAATTTTTAATTCAATTCCAAATAATTTATAAATTAAGGATTAAGTTTGTAAATCAATTGCAAGGGCATTATTTATTCATTTTAATGCATGGATTAAAACAAGCGACTATTTTAGGGAAACTTGTGTTTAAATTTGTATTATAAACAAGAATAAATCAATTTGTAAAACTTAAAAAAACTCATTTCTTTTGAAAAAAAATTGTTTTACACAAAAAAATGACAATTAAAACATGTAAAGGTGCGTTTTCGCAAGCACGGCAATT
This sequence comes from Pollenia amentaria, assembly GCA_943735925.1. Taxonomy (NCBI): domain Eukaryota; kingdom Metazoa; phylum Arthropoda; class Insecta; order Diptera; family Polleniidae; genus Pollenia; species Pollenia amentaria. Next base: position 126,389,039 of record OX031007.1, read on the forward strand.
GCCGCCGAAAACAAAATTTTATACATACATTTGCGCCGAAAAAATTTTTATTCCAGAGATCGGGGAAGAAAATTAGGTACGAAACGGCACCGATCAGCAAAAAAAAAAACTAGCCTTCTGGGGACGGAACGAAAACAACATCGGGTAGGTTGTTTTCGGTGATGTAGCAACTTAATATCATTTGGAATTTATTTTATTGTGGTCAGTTTGTAAAACATATCATATCAAACATTGTACGGCATTTATTAAAAACATTTTTTTATTCTAAATTTCAAGAAAATTAGTTTGTCCCCTTTTAGACAGGCAAAGTTTACTTTGACAAAGTCCGTTGAATTCTCTTTTAAACTTTGATTGGTGCTCAGACACACAAAGTTTAATTTGACAAATTTTTGTTTTCTCTTGTTTGAATATAATATAATAAACAGCGTTGCCGGAATGATGATTTTATCATATTTTGGATTATTTTTTTAAACAAAAATATGATTAAAGATTTTTTTCTCAAATCATGATTTTTTATTTTTAGAAATTCTGATTTTTACTTTAATTTTGCTTATTCAAAATACACGATTATTTAAACAGTCATTTTTTAAAACAATGAAGTTTTGCATCAGCTTTATGCGCATTGGTGCTGCACACTTTTGTACCCAGTATCTAGAATACACAAAATGGCATCATTATTTCTGGACATAAAAAATATTAAAAAAGGCATATTATAACCTATTTTCAATGTGCGAAAGAATTCCTTCTTTCGAACAATTACATTTAAAACAAAAACAAATTCTAAAAACTTTGTTTTTGTTTTAAATGTATTTGTACGGATTAAATAATTCTTTCGCACATCGGAAATAGGCAGTTAGAATATTGATAAAAAAAAATATTTGTGAAAAGAAAAAATACATTTTTAAAAAGTTTCATATACTGACGAATTATGTTTGTATGTATTTCAATTTAAATAATAAGAAGTATGTTTTTATAAAAAATTAATAATTCCTACTATTTTGCCCTTGTTTTAAAAAATTTAAATTAAGAAAAACAAAATTTAAGATTTTTCTCTTCAATATATGATTTCTTTCGCCATATTTCAAAAATAAAGTAAATTAAAAATTAAAGTAAAAATCAGAATTTCTAAAAATAAAAAATCATCATTTGAGAAAAAAATCTTTAATCATATTTTTGTTTAAAAAATAATCCAAAATATGATAAAATCATCATTCTGGCAACGCTGTTTATATATTATATTCAAACAAGAGAAAACAAAAATTTGTCAAATTAAACTTTGTGTGTCTGAGCACGAAACAAAGTTTCAAAGAGAATTCAACAGACTTTGTCAAAGTAAACTTTGCCTGTCTAAAAGGGGACAAAGAAGAATCGTTTTTTTTTTTTTTGTTTTTTTTTGTTCGAAGAGGAAAGAATAAATAAGGTGCTTGATGTCACAAGTTGCACACAGTTGTATACAACTAATTGTCTATGTGGTTATTGTTATTATTTTTTTGAAGTTTTGCTTTTTCGCAAGGGTGAAATTTATGGCGTGAGTTACCTTACGCTGCATTTACACATGAAAGAATTTCATGAAATTTCTGTATACGTATTATCACCATAAATATCACAAAAAAATAATAAAATTTCATGAAAGTGAAATTTCATTTTCAAACTGTAAATTTCAAAGGGCAAACTTCTATCAAACATTTCTCTTCTTTTATTGTTTTGCTTTTTTCAAGTGTCAGAGTTGCCGAGCCAATTATTCACGCTGAACTTCAGGCATTCGTTCAAAATAATATATATTTTTATTAGTTTTCATGTTATTAATAAATTTTAATTAGAATCATTGTGTTCTTAATATTTAGTTGAAAAAATATATTAAAATTCTTTACATATACGAAAAAAAAACTTCAATTGGCAACACTGCTTAGTTATTGTCATTTACTAAATGTTTATATTTATTTAAGCTCTAGGTCTTTTTAATATTTATTTTTTTATTTTCAATATTTCGCTAAACTTTGGTTAGCATCGTCAGGAAATTAAATATATTATATTTAATTAAATATATTATTAAATAATTTAATATATTATTAAATATTTTCAGCCATGTCACAGAGTACAATTCCGTTCGGAATCGAAAGTATAATTTGATAGTTTTTTTGGCCTTTAAAATACAGAAAACTCCCATTCCGTTCATGAAAATAAAAATGGTTTCATTCCGCAAAGTTTTTTCGTAATTTTCTGAAGCACAAAAATATGGAATGAATTCCGTTTCCGAACGGAATTGTACTCTGTGCCATGGTTGATTATGTTTAATTTCCTGACGATGCTAACCCAAGGTTAGCGAAATATTGAAAATAAAAAAATAAATATTAAAACGACCTAGAGCTTAAATAAATATAAACATTTATTAAATTAAATAAGGTCAAATAAACACTAAATATAAATATTGTCATTTACTTTCATGAAATCGCTTTCTGGAAATTTTCATTGAAAGCTTGCTGATAGTTGGACTGAAAGTAGAAAAATGTAAATGTGTTAGTGAACAAGTGTGAGTGTAGTGCGACTTTCAAGAAACTACTTCCATGTGTAAATGTCCAGTTATTGATTTTGTAGAAAATAATGAAATTAGGTTTAATGTTGCAGTATACTATACCCATATTTTTTAACATTTTGATTAAGTAAAAAGCAATTTCTTACCTTAAGGTTATTCAACAATTTTGTGTTGGTGTAATTGGTTCTCTATTCCAAGTGGTAGGTATTCTTTCCAGATAAGATTTGATCATTTTTAGCACATATTCAAAAATATGACGACTCGAACGAAAATATTCTTAAAATTTCGTATCAACATCCATCAAATATCTGTCAATTAAGATACTGTGTACACCTTTTTTTCGCTTATAACAACACTGGTTCACAAATTTTCAACTTTTTGCCATAACCTCAAAAAACGAGATGTTTTTTAAACTGAATTGGGGCTGCTGAATACAAATAAGGCATATTAATTATTTTTTTTTTCTTAAAAAGCGTTTTCGAGACATTCGCAAACAACCTGTTTGCTTGCAATTTATAAGGCTATATCCAAAAATCTTGAGAATTGAGTTTTTGAAGTACACTGTTATAAATATATATTTTTCTACATATCTACACTGTATTTATCGGATAAAAATGCACAGAGTTTCACGCGTTTAGATTTGAAAAACTTTATTTTTTCTACGTTTTTTTTAAAATTCAATTTTTCTTAACCCATATATTAAAGACAATTTTGTTCCAAACGTATTTGTCATAAAATTTTCTGTGACATTAGGAATAAATACTTTAAAAAAAATCTATAATCGCAGAATCAGGTCTGTTCTGAAAATCACTTAAGTTCAAATCACATGTACCCTTTAGAATCAGACGTGTGATATAGTGGGGTTCCGTTTTTTATATTTTTCGGTTTGATTATCATTTACCGAAAGCACACCGACAATCACAAAAACGGTGCGAGTTCCAGAACACCACAAAATGACACGTGTGATTTCAAAAGCATAGTGATTTTCAGAAAAGGTCTTAATATAAGAAAAGGAATAAAGTTTCAAAAATCATCTTTAGCCCTGCATGCTTAACGTTATTTTTTATACATTATGACTGATGTTAGTCGATTCCACTAACATGCCCGAAATATGAACTCTGTGCAAAAGGTAGTGCTTCTAATACATAAAAGATACTGGAAAAGTAAAAAAAAATAAATGTATATAAAAAATTATATTTGTTTTGTTTTTTATTTTATTTATAAATAAATTATTTACTGCTCTTGATTAGTCAAATCAGAAAAAATTTTAAAATACATTTGCATTTGAATAATAAAAACACACGAAACTTTTGTTTTTTCTCTTTGTGTTGTAGATTTCTTTAGCTAATTTTCTTCTGTAATTATTTTCAGCACTTCTCACATTGCAATTTCTTTTAGGAGAATCTTATGATAAATTTCTTTTTATAAAAAAAAGTAAAAAAATTAAGTTAACGATTGACTTAACCCAGAAAATCCCGGGATTAAAAAAAATTCAAATTCAGCGAATCCTGGGATTTTCGGGAGCGGGTTTTCGGGATTGACATCCCTAGTCAAGAATGAGCAAAAGTCTATTAAAATTCACACCTATCGTGAATACCAAGTGGAATTTTTGTTCCCATGAAATTTTTATTCCCCTCAAAGGGAAAAATGCTATCGTGATGCTTCCGTGAAAAAATGAAGAAAGATTAAAAACATTAAAGATCAAAGAAATTTTGGTTCGAAAATATACACGTATATTTCAAAGACAAGTTAAAAAAACAAAACAAAGTAAAATATGTTGTGTTGGAGTGATAGTTTGATTGCAACATTAGCTTATTGCTCATTTATATACATACATAGTAAAATAATTTCTAAAATTATGCCACCACGTCTTTGGAAAGCTTCACAAATCCACAGGCAATCGAACTGTTGTTGTGCATTTGTTGAATAATATACATATAAATTTGTGCCTTTTTAACGGATCTTGACCTTAAAATTAATTTTGTAAACCTTAATATTCGAATTACCTATATAAATGATTTGTTCCCCAGCAAAAATAAAATGAGCAGTTCAAAGGCAAAAGTGAAAAAATTACGAGTGAAAACATTTTTCACGATAAGGGGAATTTTTTCCCTCGAATATTTCTTTACGTTATTATTCTCCTTTGAATTAATTTTTTTATGGGAGTTTTTCATTATCGCAAAAACGAGAAAAGGGAAAAAATTATTCACGATAGGGGAAAATATCTTTGTTACACTGAATACTTGAAAACATTCTAGAAAAATGCTGCCTGTAAATGAAATGTTTGAGGAGATGTTTTTTTCGCGCCTCAGCCACAGTAAAGTTTTGCAGTGTTTAAGCAATAATCGGAAAATTTGTGCAAATGGAATTTGTGACCACTTGATATTACTTCAATAATAACATTGGTAACTTCAGTAGATGAAATCAAATTCAATTCCAATTATTTCTGCAACAAATTCAGGATTAAAAAAAATGATCTGCTGTTGTTACCATCGTTACTATTTCTAAGGCTTGTTTTCGGTACATCGTATCTTTAACAATGGCGTTGTTCAGAACTGAACATGTTGATAACAGATGTGGGTAAGGGTTGTTTAAATTACTGATAAATAAAATATCACATCTGTTTTCATGTGCTTATCATGTGTATGTATGGTCACCACACGCAGAGATAAGACACATGTTTATAGTTAAGATTAAATATACTACACTAGTTTTAAGATTTTTTATGTTAGCACTTAAGAAAAATATATTGAAAAATAAAGTCAGTTTTTAAATTGAAACTCAAGCAAACACTCGTGTTTACATGGTCCTTCGATAAAAAAAAAAGGAATCAGCGAGGAAGTCTACACCCAAATAAAAAAAAAAAATCAAATAAAAATAATTAGTAAAAATGAGTCAAAGGCAACAATTATACGAAAACCAAAAGCAGATAAGCGATGAAGTTGCGGCCATTCTCGTGAAATTGGAGAGCGGGACAGTGAGAACTGCTTCAATCGCTCAACTCAAAATGCGATTAATTAAATTTGAAGATGAATTTAGAAGCAATAACCAAAAGCTTCTAAAGATGGGAGAGACTTCTGAAGACTACTTCATGAACAATTATTATGAAAAGGTCATGGAAATGTTCAAGCGTACAATGGCAAAATTGGCAATACAAGAAGAGGAAAAAGAACCTGAAAAAAGTAGGTCATACGTCACGCAAGAACAGTTTGTTCAAATGCAGAATCAAATGCAGACAATGTTGGCTCAACATTTTGAACAAATGTTGCTAATGCAAAATGCTCAAAAAGAGCAGAAAAACTCAAATGAAGAGTTTGTAAGTTCTCCACAAGAACCAAAAAACTACATTGGACAAAGAAAAGATTCTGGTCCTGAAAAAGTCTTGCAACTAAATGCAAGAGAGGAAGCTGCATCAAACATGCTCATACGATTTCGTAGAAGAATACAAAAATTGGAGGAATGGTTGTTAGAAGAAAATGCAGAAGACATTTTGCTCTTAGAACATAAAAAAAGTTCGATTAAAGAAGTCATGGTGGATATAAAAAACATCCATAATGAGCTTATAACCAAATACTCCCTGGAAGAAGACATAGATGAGGAGCTGGAGATTATAGAAAAACGGTATGAAGAGGCAGTACAAAATATACTCCGTAAAATATCAGAGCTACGAAAAGAAGAGAAAGTGGTGGCATTAGAAGCAGTGAAAGTACCATATTTTAATGGCGACATTGAAGAATGGTCTTCTTTTTATAATATGTTCAATAAATTTGTACATATGACTAAACTTCCGGCGGTAGAGAAATTGCTAAGACTAAAAACTCACGTAAAGGGAGAAGCATTGAAAATTATCCAAAATCTTCCCATTACTGACAGTAATTATGAAGCTGCATGGGAGATTTTAAATCAAAGGTTTGGCAATAGAAGGATATTATTTACAAAATTGGTGGACAAAATACTAGATCAACCAAATATTAATATTAATTCAGCAAACAACTTAAGAAATTTGCTGAACGTTACAAACGAAAGCATTCAAGCGCTTAAGGCAATGAATGTTTCCTTAATAGATGCCGACCCAATACTTGCTCGAATTGTCATAAGAAAATTGGACAAAGAGGGGCTTGTATTATATGAACAAACCACCAAAAAATCGAAAGAAATACAAAATTTAAAAGATGTGATGACTTTTATAGAACTACAATGTGAAGCATTAGAGGCATCATCAAGTAAAAAGTACAACACCGGAGATAATAACAAAAAGCATCAAAATCGAGCAACGATGATGTCAACGGAAAATGGCTACTGCAACTATTGCAAAAAGAGTGGCCATAAGCTGCGAAACTGTAAAAAGTTTTTGGCCTTAGCAGTAGAAGAAAAAAATTCTTGGGTTCGAGAGGCTAAAATATGTAATATGTGTTTAAATCACAGAATGGACAAGAGGTGTTTCCAAAAAATAAATTGTGATCAATGTGGAAAAATGCATCATTCCATATTACATATTAATTATGGACAGACAACGAAAAATGAAACAGCCAAGTCCATGAATACAAATTCTCCAGCAAACGTGTTGCTTGCCACTGCACAAGTAAAGGTAAAGTCAGCACATGGTGAATACATTTTATTGAGAGCGTTAATTGACCATGGTTCCCAAGTGACAACTCTGTCAGAAGAAGCTTCACAAATGTTAGCCCTGCCACGTAATAAATGTAAGACTGAAATTCAGGGGCTGGGAGGAGTAGTAGTTGGTGTATCAAAAAATAAAACCAAAATAACTTTAAAACCCAGATTTACAAGTAACAAATTTGTGGAAACTGATGCGCTTATATTACCCCAGCTAACTGGAGCACAGCCAAACCACTCATTTAAATTTAATATCAATGAGTGGAATAATTTTATATTAGCGGATCCAGCATTGAATAAATCCGATCGCATAGATGTTGTTATCGGCATGGACATTATAACCAAGGTAGTTGAAGAAGGCCTATTTAAGAAAAGAGGAATCTTAGCACAATCCACAATCTTTGGATGGGTTTTATCCGGTGTTATAAATAAAAAAAGAAAAGCAAATAAAGTTTTGGCAGCTGTAACAAACTTGGAACGATTCTGGGAGCTGGAAGAGTTACCATTAAACTTCAACCACAATGACGAAGATGAAGCTTGTTTAGACATCTTTAATGAAACTACAAAAATTGATGCAGATAACCGAATAGAAGTTAATCTACCCATTAGAAAGGAAGATCGTGAGCTTGGCGATTCTAGAAAACAAGCTGTAGCTAGACTGCTCTCTCTTGAAAGAAAATTAGAAGTAAATCCTAAATTAAAAGAAGACTACAACAACTTTTTGAAGGAGTATTTGCAGTTGGGTCATATGAAGCTAGTAGACGAATTTAACAGCGGTAAATATTATTTACCTCACCAAGCAGTAGTTCGAGATTGCAGCCTGACGACTAAGTTGAGAGTGGTTTTTGATGCATCTGCAAAAACACCAAATGGTAGAAGCTTAAACGATATAATGCTTACAGGACCTAGGTTGCAACATGATATTTTTGATATTCTGACTAAGTGGAGGCTGTGGAAATTTGTTGTCACAGCTGATGTAGAAAAGATGTACCGACAGATTAGAATTACCCAAAAACATCAGTTATATCAGCACATATTATGGAGAGAAAGTAAAGAAAACCCCATCAAAGAGTATAAACTCACAACGGTTACCTACGGAACTGCATCCGCCCCGTTTTTAGCTGTGAGAGCTTTATTGTATATAGCTGATAATTGTCAAAGCGAAGAATTAAAAGATATAATCAAAGAAGATTTTTACATGGATGATCTAATGACAGGAGCAGATTCAGTTGAGAAATGCAGAAATATTCAGCATGGGGTACGTTATCACCTGGCCAAGTATGGATTTAATTTAAGAAAATGGGTATCTAATAAATTGGATATACTTAACGATATAAGCAGCTCCAGTGACAACAAAATTATTCAAATAAGAGATGATGAATCAATTAAAACGCTAGGGTTACAATGGGATCCAGTGAAGGACAGCTTCCGCTTCAATATAAATTTTTCCGAAAGCAGCAACATAACAAAAAGATATGCACTAGCAGAAGTGTCAAAAATTTTCGATCCTCTAGGATGGTTATCTCCAGTGACTGTTGTTGCTAAATTATTTATTCAAAAACTATGGCTTTTGCATTGTACGTGGGATGAAGAACTACATGATGATTTAAAGAAAGAATGGTTGCAGTTTACAGAGGACCTTCCAGATTCGCAAAGATTACGAATACCAAGATGGTTACGGACCAAAGAAAATTTGAATTTTGAGCTGCATGGTTTTGCAGACGCATCCGAGAGGGCATATGCTGCAGTCATTTATCTAAAAATTAATGAATCAGTAACACTTTTAGCAGCTAAGACAAAGGTGAATCCTATAAAAAATAGAAAAAGTCTACGGAAACTCGAGCTATGTGCAGCGAACCTCCTGGCAAAACTTATATATAAGGTGTCAAATACAATAAAAAGACAGTATTTGTTATATGCTTGGAGCGATTCGACAATTACATTAGCATGGATAGCAAATAACAAAAATAAAGATAAATTTGTAAGAAACCGTGTAGCTGAAATAATAAATACAATTCCTAATGCAAAATGGAATTATGTATGCAGCAAAGAAAATCCTGCAGATGTGGCATCACGAGGTATAAGTGCACATAAGCTAATTTCACACTCGTTGTGGTGGAATGGTCCAACGTGGTTGCAACTATCATCTGAGAGCTGGCCCAGAAGAGGTGAAGGAGTTAAATCTGCATTTGCTACTACCATAGTAACGAAATCTACGCTGTTAGAAGAATTAAATAATAAATATTCCAGCTTTTCTAAACTTCAACGAGTAGTGGCATATGTTTTTAGATTCATAAATAAAATGCGTAGAACGCAGCAATTTTTACAATATTTATCTGCAAACGAGCTATTAATATCGGAGAAGAGAATACTACGCTGCCAACAAGAAGCTGAGAGTAAAGAAGATATAATCGACTTAAAAAAATATGGTACGGTGAACAAAAGCAGCAAACTAGCTAATTTGTTTCCCTTTATAGATAAAGATGGGTTACTTCGAGTCGGCGGTAGGTTGCAAAATTCAAATTTGCCATATGATCAACAGCATCCTATAATTTTGAGGAAATCGTTTTTGACAACGTTGCTGATTGAAAAGGCGCATTTAGCAACATTTCATGGTGGTGCTCGTTTAGTTGAAGCTACATTAAGAAGAAAATATTGGATCATAGATATGAAGAATTCGATTAGGAAATATATTAGAGGCTGTTCAAAATGTATTCGGTACAACCAAGAAAATTCAAAGCAATTAATGGGCAATCTGCCTGAACCAAGGGTAACAATATCTGCTCCATTTCGACATGTCGGTGTAGATTACGCTGGGCCAATTCATTTAAAGTGTTCAAAAGGAAGAGGACAAAAAACGTTTAAGGCGTATATAGCAGTTTTTGTGTGCATGACAACAAAAGCGATTCACCTTGAAGCAGTCAGTGATTTAACATCGGAAGCATTCCTAGCAGCGTTAAAGAGATTCTTTGGAAGAAGAGGACTTAGTTCAGATATTTATTCTGATAATGGGACAAATTTTGTTGGCGCAGACAGAAGAATCGATAAAGATTTTAAAGAAGCAGTTCGGAATAACAAAACAATAATTCCAATACTTGCCTCACAAAAAATTCGCTGGCATTTTATTCCCCCGGCAGCTCCTCACTTTGGAGGAATTTGGGAAGCTGGTGTCAAGTCAGTAAAATTTCATTTAAAAAGAACTATTGGTGAAGCAAAACTTACATATGAGGAAATGAGTACTTTACTTACACAAATCGAAGCAGTCTTAAACTCAAGACCTCTAGTTGGAATGCATAATGATGATGTCACTCAAATAGATGTGTTAACACCAGGACATTTTCTAATTGGAAGGCCGTTAAATGACTGCCCTGATCATATTGAAGAATCATATGTAAGTTCATTAAATAGGTGGAAGTTAATCCAAAAACTAAGGAAAGACTTTTGGAATAGATGGAAGAATGAATATCTTACCACTTTGCAACAGCGAAATAAATGGAAAATTCCCTACGAGAATATAAAAGTAGGTACTATCGTTCTGATAAAGGATGAAAATAGTCACCCAGCTAGTTGGCCGCTTGCGAGAATTAGTGAAACACATTGTGGCAAAGATGGAAAAGTAAGAGTAGTTACGTTGAGACTTCAAAATAGCACATTGAAGAGGCCTATTAACAAACTGTGCCCATTAGTTACCAAAGATGTAATAGAAGATAATTCACCTCCGGTAAGAAGCTGCTTAACAGAGTTCAAAAAACCAGACAAGAAGAAGAAGATGAATGTTATCACAATTTTATTTTTATTATTAATGTTGATAAAACCAGCAAAAGCACTCCCAATTAACGAGAACAAGGCGGCCTCAATAGAAGAACTTTCATCAAATAAGGCTATCTACCTTAACAATGTTGGACAGTTAAATACAGTAAACTCGAAATGGAATCTAATAATATACTACGATTTAACATTATATTTAAAAGAAATTGAAAAGATAGGAACAATTAAAGAACAGCTACAAGGCGAGTGTCCCAAATTAAACACATATAAAGAATCTTGTGAAATGATGATGTCAGCTATGGAAAGACGATACAATCTCTTAGTTCAAAATAATAATCTTATAATCATCAATCCCCGAGGTAAAAGAGCCCCTTTTGAATTCATTGGATCTCTTTACCACATTCTTTTTGGAATGATGGATGCAGATGATCGGGAACAGATGGAAGCGAATATGCAAAATATTTTTGATAATAAACAAGATTTAAATAAACTAATTGAACAACAGACGTCAGTTATCGATTCGACTTTAAATGTTTTAAAGAAAACTACAGAAGATGTAAACAAAAACTTTAAAGAAATGTACGGTCAACTCAATTTTTTTTACGACCAAATTAACAAAGAAATAAGTGAGGAGCGGATGACCCTGTTTTTCTCGATTTTGGTCACACAATTAAATATAATGATTGACGAGTGCCAAAGAGTGCAAACAGCTGTCATAAGTATGCTGATAGACGTCAATCACGGTCATGTTAATACCGATCTTTTAACACCAGCTCAGCTTCATAGAGAGTTATTGGAAATAGAGAAAGTGATACCTAAGGATCTGATTGTACCCGGGAAGGCGACGGGTACCGAGCTTAAAGAAATATATCATGGAATGAAGGCGAAAGGCATAATAATGGATGAACGTCTGGTGGTTCAAGTGGAAATACCATTAACTCAAGAACATAGCTCAGAGGTGTATGAAATAATTAAACTGCCAGTTGATATAAATGGCACCGTGATAATACCAAGAGTAGAAGATGAGTTTATAGTGTATAACTTTGCTGCTAATATGTATTTTCTTATGTCTCAAGCAAAATTAAACAAATGTGACAAAAATCTACAAGGACAGTATAACTGTATCGGAAATATGCCTTGGAAACCAGCTGTAGAACGTTCTTGTGAAGTATCAGCACTAAAACAATCCCGGCATGCTGAATGCGACTTTGAAGCATTTCCAAGAAAAGGAGTTTGGAAACAATTATCTACGGAAAACCAATGGATTTTTGCTGTTTTTGATAATTTTATGTTAACAGTGGACTGCGGTCAGAATAATCGTAATTGGATAAAATTACCGTTCAAAGGCATACTAAAACTATCCTACGGGTGTACTGCAACACATGAAGGTATAACGTTATAGGCCTCAAACCATTTTAAATCTGAAGCAAAGTCAAATATCCAGTCGTCATCATGGGGGGTAGATTCCAAAACGATGGCAGATAAAATAGTCAAACCTTTTGATGTGACTATTATCAACAACACGCACGACATAAATCAACTGAAGATCGAGTTACAAAATATGAAGAAAAAGGTCAACTTAAAGGGTCTGCAGTTTCATGAAGTATCTGGTCACGCATCCTTAATTTTAATTTGTATTGTTATTTTAATTTTTAGATTCATCTGCATTAAGAGAAATTGCTGTAAGAATAAAGAAAAAATAAAAGTGGAGTTTTCCACACCAATACCAATGCGCGCCCGGCAAAATGTTCAGAACTGAACATGTTGATAACAGATGTGGGTAAGGGTTGTTTAAATTACTGATAAATAAAATATCACATCTGTTTTCATGTGCTTATCATGTGTATGTATGGTCACCACACGCAGAGATAAGACACATGTTTATAGTTAAGATTAAATATACTACACTAGTTTTAAGATTTTTTATGTTAGCACTTAAGAAAAATATATTGAAAAATAAAGTCAGTTTTTAAATTGAAACTCAAGCAAACACTCGTGTTTACAGGCGTTGTCCCCTTCAGATATTAACTGCAACTGTGAGTTTATACAACAGGTGTAATATGCTCTCAAATAGACGAATTCTGGTTTGCAAAGACGATAATCCGAAAGAAAGTGCATCTACGTCTATATCTTTTTTTATGTTTAAATTGTTAAATTCTTTTGAAGTATACCAATAAATATAGCACTTCATTGTGCACGTATTTTAGCATCACGTACTTTTACATCTATCATTGTAAATACCATTGTATGTTTTATGGAATACAACTTTCATTTCAGTAAAAACTTTGTGTTTTGAAATGTACTCATAGTCAACAATATATTTGTGATGATGGGGTTGGATATTGCCATAATATTTTCTCTTGTTTTGTACCATATATCAGCCGAAGTGGGGCTAACTTACTCTGAAAATTGTATATCTTTTGCTTAAATTGTGCCCGGTGTGAACCATGGCAGCTCCATTTGCTTATTAGTTCGAAGAAGTTGCATCCTTCTATTCTTGAGTCACATAAAAAATCTTTTAAATAACATTTTATGGCTGACCAAAAGGTTTCTTACTCATGTGAAACTAGGGCATACAAAATTACCGAAATTTCGTTTTACCGGTAAACGGTAAATGTATTACTTTAAAACCGGTTTATCGGTAATTAACCGGTAATTTTGTGTAATTTAAAGATTACTAGTAACCAGTAAAATAAATGTTTAAAATTTCTTAAAGAGAGATATACATATCGTCGCCCGGGGGTTTAAGTGCTCTATGTGCCAAAAATGCATTTTGAGAAAATCGATGTTCAATTTTAACATATTTTTTTAAAAAAAACTACTCGATAGAATTTTGTGATTTTCAGAACATATATTTGTTTGAAAAAGATGATTCTGAGGAAACATTTTTATCTCCCGATCGCATCTATAACGGGATATTTTCTAACGGTAATAAAAATCCTGTTTGCACTATACGCCACCTTAAGCATATTTCCTTGCAAATACATACACGTAGAGCAAAGTATCATTAAAAAAGCAGTAAAACATACCAAAAACTTTTGGTAAAAAATTTATTTATTTATTAACGAAAAACAAAAATCAAAACTATTAACAAAGTTATTATAAATTCACAAACGATAATACAAAAATCAGTATCCTATTTTATTTGGGTTATATAATAATTTTTGTCTGCTTCAGAAATAAAATTGAATAACAACTTTAAATCAGAAAGTTCATCATTTTGAATTTTTGCATTTTTTTTTAACAATACTTATCTCTGTTTCAAAAATATTTAACGGTGTTTGTTATTTATTCCGGCAACCTTTTCTTATTATATTTGTGGAAGGAAATGAGGCAGCAAAATTGACTTTTTAAATTTTATTGTTAGTAAGTTATTTTGAATATACTGAAGAACTTTTATTTTAGTAAACGGAAGAATCGAACAATTTAATTGGGCAGATATCTTAGAAAAATTCTTAAAATCTGAGAATTACATTTCTACAACCTTAAGTTTTATTTTATTTGTTTTGAAATTTTTTAAGTAGTTAACGAGTGACAAAATACTATGAATTTCTAAATGTTTGAGATATCTGTCCAAAGCACTGTGAACGCAATCTATTTCTTGAATTTGTGAATGCCCAGGCTCAGAAAACTTTTGAATAATACTTTTCGACCTCTAAATGGTCTGACAAAAATTTTAAAATTGCTGTGGAAATCATTTGATTTTTATTTTGGGCAACAGTTGGATGTTCTGTCATCAGAGTATTGAGTATTCATATATACAACTACTTATTTCGTTACCTCCACGACTGTTAAAAAAGATAATTGTTCGTTAAAAAAGAAATTTTTTTTTAAAAATTCTGTTAAATTCTTCTTTAGCAGAATTTTTCAGTCGATTTCTGACAAATCGGGAAAATGCAGACTAAGGAGTAACAGCTAAACCTAAATAAGCACGTCAAGCGTTGCATTGACTGAAGCGGTCGGTTTCTCACTACATACAAAAAATACAAAAAGAAATTAGTTACTTTATAGCCTTATGCATCGCTTGACGCATTTATTTATTTTTGACCAAAAGGTTCTGTTCGATAAGATAAAGAGCAAAACGGACACGATTTATCTCAGTAATGAGGCGAGATAGCCGAAAACGGATTGCTGATTTAAAAAATTTGGGGTCGAAAACCTAAGTTGGCGTTCTTAACTCAAATTTGTCAAAATGGCGTATGGAGCACATAAACCCCCGGGCGACGATATATTGCCATATATAAAAAAGTAATGAAAAGTTTAATATATTATCCAACAAAGTAATTTAAAATAAAACGCCATTCATTAATAAAACAAAATAAGAAAATTAATATACATATTAGGGGTATAACTTTTGAACAATTTTATAAATTATCATAAAATACCTATCCATGCCATATAGACCATGAAAATCTATGATGAAAAGTGGGGTCACTTTTTCGCGGGCGTTAAAAAAGTTCCCCCCCAAATCACTTTGAAGTTTAGTATTTGGATTTTTTTTGTTTATTAAAAATACAATATTGCAGAACAACACTCACTTTGAACTTAAAGTTTATTTCCTTCAACAAATATAATTTATAGTATCTGAAGATAATATATAGTACAAGACTGTATGTATGGTATTTAAAAAATAAAAATTCAAATATTATTATTTTTTGGAAGCTTTTAGAAAAAACGGTTTGGGGGGGAGGTTTTTTATCCAAATTAATCTCAAAAAACTGTTTTCTTAATATATACATCAGTGGCCACCCCGTCGTGATAGGTATTTTTTTTTGGTTATACCCCTAATACATATATTACTTTATTAAAAGATAAATTACATTTTTGAACAGATTTGCCTGTTTATTAAAGTATGCTGGCAAAAGGAAAATTGTGTCAATTGTATTTTCATTTAGGCTGGTTCTAATTTTTGTGCAAATTGACCCTGCTGCAGAAAAAGTTCTTTCTGATTCCACACTCGCCGGTTTTACTGCCAAGAGATGGTTGAACGCTATCGTAAGATACTTTCCAGGCTTTTGTTCCTCTTCAAGCAGTGCGATTTCTTTTTTTAATTACTTTCGTTAAAATTGTGGTATTATGAGTTACTGATGCGTTGGAAATTTTATTAAATTTTATTTTGGTTTTTAATGGCCAATTGTAACATGACTTTTAATATTAACTTAATTAATTCAGGGGTTTCTTCCACATCATCAGATGACTCATTTGAATTATTTGTCCAGTGACTTTCATCTGTCATGTTTAATCGTTCTATAAGCGTCACTAGATTTTATCGATGAAGGTTTATGTAGTTTAAATAAATCATAATTATCCTCTAGATGAATATTTCTAAATTCTTATATTTTATGTTAGAACTACATAACGTCCGAATTACTTGTACATCGTTCTTGGAGACGTGAAATTAATAGAAATTTAGTTTCCGGCTTAGAGCATTATTTTGTGCACATAATTTATCAAGCATAAACTTTAGAGTGTCATTGCTTGTAAAGGCTAGATTACACTATCTCACAAGCCTTACGTATTCCATAATACTTTGTGAGATGGAAATCTAATGAGTTTTGTTGTGACTGTCAAAAAATCTAATGTAACATTACAGTTTGTAGTCACACTATCACACATGAACATGCTTTTGTTAAAATGCAACCCTGATCCAATAAAAAGTATTAGCGTTTAGACATTTTTCAAAAAACGATTAAGTCGTATGGGATGTCAAACTTTTTTCGTAATACTTGTGACACATTGCATTCACACTATCACACTTTGTCATATTACTTGAGTTTTTGACATGTATTAATTCAAAGTATAATAGTGTAATCTAGCCTTAAGCAATATAAAGTCAACTGCGCCATGCAGATGTTATCATGCTAATTAAATTAATTTCATCCTCTTAAAATGAAGTATCAATATTTAAGTCAATCAGACTCTTTCTGGTACTCGATTTTAATTGATGGAACCGTCCCACTATAGGCAGTAGGCCGTTCCACCTTGTTTTTGTATCCAAAATCAAAGGGATTTCTTTTTCAAATTCATTTTTGGCGTGCCTTCTTGGGTGAGCGCCGGAAGAGTTCTTCTGTTCGTCTAATTTTAGTTAAAAACAATTGTTTCAAATAAAACATTAGTTTCACCGACCGAGTGAACTTCTAAGCTGGATCCGTCAGTAAGGTCATCTTCATCCGCATCCATATCATCATCAGCATCCTCATAACTACTTATTACTAGATTGTGCATGGAGTGCATACTCTATTAGTATCATACAAAACTTCTATAACAGCTAGCTGTATTCCATGTGCTTAACATAGCTGATGGTGTGTGTCTAAGGTTGAGCCCAACTTTTTCATCACAGCCGCAGCATCTGTTGTTACAAAAACTTTATTCTTAAACGACAGTTTGTCATTAAAATTTAGACCGAATTCTTCCAATTTACTTTCAACTAGCTGTATACAGCTGGAAAAAGCGTCATAACGCTGATGTATTTTGACATCAGTACTATGACAAGTGTCTTCGTTTTTGACCACATGACATTAAACATCACTGTGATGTCAGTCTTAACATCACTTGGCCAAATTGTCATCAGGGTCAAAAATTTAAAATAATGTAATCAATGGGATGACACATTGGTATAACCGAAATGATGAATCTGAGTCGGTTTTATAAAGCATATCATCAGTGCGATGACAAACTGTCATCAAATTGAGTCATTGCAATTGACCTTAAGTCAAATTGAGCGAATATCATTATTTACTTTCCCGTTACACATGTTTGTTTTACTTTTGTTGTATTCCGCCCTTTGTTAAGAGAAGAACTCTCAATAATAAGACACCAGCAGCATGTCCAATATGAGTATGGTAATAATTCTCATTGTACTTTTTAAACTTGAAAATAATGTATTATGACATGATATATTTTGTAATCGCTGATCACTGATGACAGCTTGTCATTGCACTGATGACAGTTTGTCATCACACTGATAATATGATATATAATGTCATCGCACTGATGGTAGTTTGCCATTGCACTGATGACATGGCATATTATGTCATCGCACTGATGCCAGTTTGTCTGTACTAATGTCAAAATACATAAGCGTTATGACGCCTTTCCTATCAGTGGACACAATTTGTGGCGTCGAATTGATGTCACTGTTGTCATAGCATAGATGACGCATTAAATATGACAAAATTTTATGATGACATTCGTCATTGGATAGATGTCACTTTTTGCCTCATTGATGCCATTTGTTGTCACAATTCTGATGTTAGAGCATCATCAATATGAAGACGAATTTTTCTATGAGTGTATACATCTATCAGCATTCATGCACCCACTTGCTCTTGTAAGTCCTAGATTGCAAAACAATATTTTCGTCGTAAGGCTAAATTTGACACCTTTCTTAATTTTTTCTGAAATATTTGCCCGAATTTCATTTCGAATTTTGGATCCATACTCCATTAACAAGTTTTTTATAGACACATAGCTTTAAGCGGTTAAAAGACTTCTTTAAGTCGAAAGATGTGTAAAAATTTTGAAATTCCAAGCCGTCTCTTGCAACCAGCCTGGCAACCAACGCAGGAAAGAGGTATAACTTGTTTCTCTTGTTTTTAAATAGTATTCTTAATTTATAATTGTTTTTATTGCTGTTTGAAATTTGTTCTGTTGGAAATATTTTGTGAATCATTGTATAATATTATGGCGAATATAAACAAATTAGTATTTCAGAGCCTACATTAAATGGGCAATGGGCAAGTATATGACTGACAGTCAAAGGTTTTTTGTTATAAATTAAAAATATTGCCAAATAATTATCTAAAAACCATTAAATAAATATACATACCGACAGGTTGTAAAAAGTAAAATGTAAAACTTCTTAAATTCACGCCATTTTCTTACATTAAATTCCATAAATTCTAAAATTATAGATTATATATCAATTTGTTTTTCAAAAATCTTTAAAATTCCTATGTGTACTTTAATATATTGAAATATACTACTGGAAATAATGTAAATTTAGAACATTTTACGGATATTCAAGTTTTTGGACACAATAAAACTACTACAATTCGTGTTGGAAAAAACCCAGCCAATTGTACGGGAATGTAAGAAAGAAAAAATTCACTATTTATTGTTGTGTCTTTGTTGAAGCTTTGATATTGTTACAAGTAAGAGCTGAGTGTTTAAAATTCTTATTCACTTTATGGTCTTACTTGTATAATATTTTTAGCTTTTCTAAAGTATTTGGAAAAAGTTTCCTGACGAGCTGGCCTAAGCAACCAGCGAAATGCGCATAGAAACTAGCTTTCCCACAACAATAAATTTCAGTGTTTTTTATCATAAATTGGGATTATTAGCACATCATTAATAAATGAATTAATTAACACTAAAACTACTTTTGTGTAATTTTTCGCATGCTCTGAAATCGATTCCGCGTAATATTATGCAAATCTACCTTAAGTACCACTAATCTTTCCTACTATTCAGATCAGGAAAAACTACGCTCATTTTAAAAAAATCAATGAAAATCTCCATCGATTAAAACTTCATTAGATTTAAATTTCAAACCATCGCCGTTTCTAAAATAAAAAACAGATTTGGCAACTTTTTTCTTAACAAAAATCTTAAAAGAAAAATATCTGGTAGCTGTTTTGAAAGAATTTTTTTGTTTTCTATAAAGCATAAAAGCCTCCATTCATTTGAAACAAATAATGAGAAAATCGTGGTGCAAAGTACAAATTATAACAAGTATAACAAGAAAAACATAATACGTATGAATATTTAAAAAAAAGTAACCAAAATGAGAAAAAATATTCACATCTCCACATTGAAAAAGAATTAACAATTTTGGTTAGAAATCACCAAAAACGGCAGTTCTGCTTGTGAACTCTATAATGTGTAAAACCTAACGAAAACCTAAAGAAAATTTAGCATATTTTATTTATTAAACGGATCAATCATGTTTTATTTAGTAAAGTTTTTTAAGTGCCCAAAAAATTATTTAATTTAAATAAATGAAAAACTATTCAGATTAACAAAAATTATTTTCGGGAATGAAATATTTATTATAAATTAATTCATTTATTGATGATGTGCTAATAATCCCAATTTTTTGAATGATTTAATACAGCTGTTGATATTTTTACAAAAAACAATTAACGGGAAATCTTTATTCGTTTAGCCACGAAAAAATATATATTATAAACCTTTCAAAACCCTAAAACTAAATGAAAACGCATGCAAATTCATATGCCATGCAGAATTTTGTTGTTTGTCGAGCTGCCTACTTAAATTTTTTACATTTCTTAAACTGCATTTTTGGTCTAATGACCGGCTAGGTTGGCAAAATACCCCTCTGAGCGGCGGCTAAGCAACACTTGCCAGCCAGGGTTATTAGATGTGGTGTTTTCTAGCTAAATGTGGAGACTTTTACTGTTTGCCATTTTTTTAACGAAAAATCTTAAAAAAAAATGAATGGGGTTGTTTGTAAAACACGTCAGTTCCCTTGAAAAATATTTTTGAAATTTAGAAAAAATTTTCAACGCAAGGTTAAGGGATTTACAAAACGTCGAAGGTAAAAAAAGCTGACAACCCTGATGCACTATAACCGCCTCTATTCATGATTCGCAACAGTTTTAGCCGTAGTGAAATCTTCTTCAGGATGGGAACTTATATTGAACCCATGGTAAATTATGGATCAACAACCACAAAATTCGGTAGAGAGAATTCTGGTGTTATGCGGTTTCCACAATACAAGTGATTGAACGTGTAGAACAATTTATATGAAAAGCAAAATACCAAATTAACTACAATCCCAGTAAAAAAATTTAAGGTTTCCCGAAGCAAGAAAAGTACAAGAGCGCTGATATATGTGATGGCTATTACATATTACTTAGAAGCAGCAGAGAAGCGGAAATCATTGAAGTGAATTTTTAGTTTAAGTAAACTATTTAACAACTTTGCATTATCATTAATTTAAAGAAAAAAATTCACGAACAAAGTTCTAACTGCTTCTGTAATTCCCTTAGAAGCAGGTGGCATGGCAATGCTTTTGAAATGTGTTTACGATTATTCCCGAAATATTACCGCAGAAAAAAGTAGTGCTTCCAAGTGGGATTTCGCAATATAAAAATCATGCCTCTTGTAAGCAGGTTTGTAAGGGGATATTTTGATTCTCTTCCTTAGAAAATTGCAGACCAGTAAGCTCCATTTTTTAGTGGGATAGTATAATTCGTTGCGGTTTTAGGCGCACTAAAGTGTTTTCCGAGACTGGGCTTTATATGGGACCTAGAGTAAATTATAGACCGTAGGTATGGTGATTTCCGGTCTTCTGAAACTATGACAATACAAATTTTATTGCAATAGCATTATTTTGTAGGGTTTTGGTTGCACTAATATACTTTCCGAAAGTGGGCTTTACATGGGGCCTATGGTAAATTATTGACCGATCTTCATGAAATTCGGCAGAGTGGTTTCAAATTTTCTTGAAACTATTACAAAAGCATTATTCGTTAAGGATTTGGCCGTACTAAAGCCTTTTCCGAGAGTGGCATTATGGTAAATTATGGACAGATATTCACGAAATTTTGCAGAGTGTTTTCTAGTCACAAAAGACGATATTATACAAATTTTTTAGGTAGGGTGTTCCACATTTGGGTTTATTAAACTTTCCCTAATGAACCGATTGTACCTGATTTCAATACTAAACTGAAAGGATTGGATACCAATCTTGTTGTTTTCTTTTGAGTTGTTCGAAATGATTTAACAGACGGGCAGACGGACATAGATATATTGACTTAGAATTACTTAAGGACCTAGAATTTATATACTTTAAGGGGTCTTATATGAATATAAAAAAGTGTCACACGAACGACAAACTTACACAGAAAAAAATAAAAATTGATTTCAATTTAAAAACTTGTTATATAAATTAACAAATTAATTGAATTTGCACCAGTAAATAAATTAATAGTATCAATTAAACGTTTAATTAAATATCTAATTAAAACTGGGTTTATTTTTGATGAATGCTTAAATTGGTGAACAATTTTGGAGAATTTTTTCTGTGTAGTATGTATACCCTATTCACAACTAGTTGTGGAGGATATAAAAATTGCCTTCTTTCGATAACATTTACCGCTAAAATTTCAAATGCTACTTCCATCCACTGTATATTTCTGGCAACACACCAACAACACCCAGCAAAAACTTTACTTACCTGGTAAGTTAGCAAGTAATATTGGAGACATATGAACACTACTTATTTTTCGGCTGAATAACTACTTATTTTTGTTCGAGATGTCCACAGAATTTAGTACTTACAATACACTTACTAATAACTAGTTTTTATTTTATTGGCGCTAGTTAATAGACCTTATAAGTAGTTATTTATCTCGTTACCAGTAAGCTAATAATCGGTACTAAAAACAACACAACTAATAATTACGTATTGAGCTGATTTAGTACTAATAAATAATAGAAGTAAAAAGTAGTTACTGATGTCATTACAAGTAAGTACTTATTGAGGTTTTCAAAATAATATGAATTGTAATAACAAGCACTTACCAGATAACATATAAAATAACTACTACCTATTACCAAAATTCAAAAAGTTTTTCCTGGGCAATTTTTTAACAGCAAAAATGTTGGACTTCTTGTAAAAAATTTAGGGAAATTCTTTCGATGTGTAGCCAAACATCTGATTACACTGTGCTAATTGAAAAAACAGACAAGCCGGGCACATGGCATTTTAACATAATTCGGGTACGCTGAATCCAGTGGTGCCCGCGGTTTTTTAAGATTGGCTCTGGTTTTCGAGATATACCGTTATTTCGAAAATGGAGGAGGTTGCACAACATAAGTTCGCGTAACTCAAAAACGCTTTAGCTTATTGAAAAAACTTAAGAAACCGAAATTTCGCAATAAAATTTCCTTTAACAAAAGTAAAACTTCTTTCTAATATCCGTAGTCGTTTTAGAAACATAAGGCTTCTAATTTTTTGCAGACATATAAAAAACGAGCCATTAATGCCATTAATGATTAAAATCTGTCAGCAACTTTTGATTTTATTCAGAAAAGTTGGCAAATATTAATTAATTTAAGAATTTCATAAAACGCCCCAATAAGGGATGATGATAAACGGAAAGTATAATTTGAGAAAATGTTAAGACCAAAAAAATAATGGAGGTCATTCATACATTTTATCCCACTAGGGGCGACTCCTGGGCATTTATAGTACTTTTTCTCCAATATATTTCTAGTCTGCATTGAACATTTTGTATGGAAGCCCCCTTAAGGAATGGAGATAGCGGGTGGGTATGTTAGAAATAAATGATTGAGATGAAAAATAAAGTGGGGTTGGTCATACATTTGACCCATCTAGGGGCATCGTAGGTACTGCAGGGGCCAAATTTAAGAATTTCATTTAACGGCCATATTTGTATGGGAGCCCCCCTAAGGGGTGGAGATATATGGCAACTATGTTTTAAGAAAATGTTAAGAACAAAAAACATTGGAGGTCGGTCATACATTTTATCCCCCTAGGAGTGAATCCTAGGCCTTAGAAACAAATGATGGGAATGAAAAATAAAGTTGCGCTGGTAATACATTTGGCCCGTCTAGGGGCATCTCAGGCGCTGCAGGTACATATAAGTGATTAAAGTCTGTCTACAATTTCAGAAAAGATGAAATTTTTTTATTTTTTATAATAACCAAACTTAAAAATTTGAAAACATTTATTTTTGTTGTTAATTAGGTAAAGTTAAAGTTTTTATTTAGAAATTTTTTCTTCTTCCTCCTGCAGATTCCAACAAATATCCCCTAATAGCGAATTAAGTTGTTTGCCGCTATACATACCAGTGTTCGAGCCTGGCTGTTACTTGGTGAAATCTCTCGCCATGTTCATCAGACTCGGCTGGTGATTGTTCATTAAATTTTTCGGCATGGTAATGCAAAAAATGTATTTTCAATGACATTCTAACGTTTAAGTTTTTAAATGCGGTTAGCATATTTTTGATTAAAATTCGCCAGTTTTCAGGCCGATGATTTCCTAATACATTTTCTATTACTGGTTTCACACAATTCCAGGCCAATAGCTCGATATAATTCAATGCAACCTCAAATTTATGGTCATTCATAAGACGACGAATGTCCGGTCCATTAGGAATTCCTGTAAAATAAAAACATTATGATATGAAATATAAATCTTATTTAATATAGTTAGAGTTCATACCTCCTTTTACTTTCATGCCGCTTAATCGTGGAAAAAATCGACGCAATTCGGTAAAAGTAACACCATCTGGGCTCAATGCTTTTATTAAATTTTTTACAATACCCAGTTTGATGTGGAGTGGAGGAAGCAAAATCTTTTCCATCGGTACAGGTGTAATTCAATAACATTATTTCTATGTAATCTGATTTCCTCACGTAAAGCCCAATCCCGTGTATTGTACTGGTCGCCATCGAAACGCGTATTCCATAGGCACATGAAGCACATAGTTTTTGTATAGATTGCATGACTCTTAAAAGAGCTACCACTTTTAAATCTGCGCATATTTTCTACTTGTGGTCTTCATATTTAATTAACTGTATTATTTTTTTCATTGATGCGTATGTCTCTTTAGTATTTGTGCTTAGTGCTATGGGACTAGGACTTTTTAAATTAGTGACATGTGGCAAAACTGCTTTTAAGCTACTTTTGGAATAATCAATGAATAAGCGCCATGTCAGTACAATACGCAATAGAATTATTCTCAATAGATTAAAAAAAAAAAAATCGTTAATCGTCTATGCTGACTGATAGCCCCGTATATTTGTACACCTGGTTCTAAAATATTAGCTCTTTTTAACGATTTTGTCAAGAGAATGCTCTGTGTTTGAGATAATTTTAGACGCCGTACCTGGTGGTATATAATGTATGACCGACCTCAATTAATTTTTTATCCTTAACATTTTCTCGAGACATACTTGCCCCATATCTCCACTTCTTTGGGGCTCCCATACAAATATTGCGTTTTATGAAATTCTTAAATTAATTAAAATTTGTCGACTTTTGTGAATAAAATCAAAAGTTGCTAACAGATTTAAATCATTTATGGCTTTATATGTCTGCAAAAAATTAGAAGCCTAGCTGCATTTTTTAATTTTTTATAAATTTTTAAAAAACAAAAATTTCGAAATTTTGATAAAAAAATTATTTTTTTTTTCCAAAAAAAAAAATAATGTTTCTAAAACGACTACGGATATTAGAAAGAAGTTTTACTTTTCTTAAAGAAAATTTTATTGCGAAATTTCGGTTTTTAAGTTTTTTCAATAAGCTAAAGCGTTTTTGAGTAACGCGAACTTATGTTGTGCAACCTCCTCCATTTTGGAAATAACGGTATATCTCGAAAACCAGAGCCAATCTTAAAAAACCGAGGGCACCACTGGATTCAGCGTACCCGAAAAAAAGTGTAAATTTCATGCACAGTGTTATTGTATACGCCAGTTCATTTTGAGAAAAAAAATTCTAGCAACACTAATTAGATGTGCTCTATTAAAATCTTTTGTTTGATTTATATCAAGTAAAAGAAGTTCGAAATTGATTAATAGTTTTTTTTTCTGTGTATTATATTAAATGTTAGTAACATAATTAAATCTTGAGTTATTAATGAATGCAGTTGGTTACTATTAAATGGTTTTATTTTCTTTGTTTGTAGTTTAATAAACTATTATAAAAATGTATAAAAATAACGCCCCATAATCAAACTATTGAAATTTATTTCACGCTATTAGTTAGATATTTTTATAAGAACAAGTCGAATTTTATAATCCTTACAAAAATATAAAATAAATGCAAAACATTTTGCTACTCACCATTTTTCCCTTTGTAACTGTTTTTCGACCTTGAATTTTCAAAATATTCCTAATTAAGTCCAAATCAAAAAATCGGACAAGATTTCTCATCTTAGAAAATAGTAAATTATTAAATAAAATCCATTGTTTCTTTTTATTGTAATTACGCCACATTTAAAACAAGTAAGAAAGTATATTCGATCAAGTCTAGCTTATCCAATTATAATTGTAATTATAATTAAATTAATTATTTAACTTTTGGTTTTATCCGAGTAAGGAATTAATCGAATTTTAAATTATAATATTGCTCGATTAATCGAAGAAAGTGTTAATTTATGCAAATAACTTGAATAATACAAATAATTTAATCCAATGCGAAAAAATACATGTATATTTGATTAGATACTTTTATTATATAAATAAACAGAAAAAAGCAATAAATTCAAAATGCAGTTAAACAATAAAATAACAATCTATTTGTTCTACGTAAATATATCACCATATTTATAAACGATTACTATATTTAACAAACGTTTATTAAGTAAAATTTTGCATAGAAAATTTGTTTAGTAAACCTTAATAAATTAAAAATAATTTTATAAATACGGCAGTTAGAATTGTAAACAGGGCTGTGGAGTCGTCAAAAAATAGTTTTAACTCTGACTCCTACTCTAACCTTGATGCGAAATGTTTATGAGACTAGTCATTATTTGACTTTAAGCAATTTTTTAATGCAGTACCTTTTAAATAATTAAATATAGCAAGAAAATGATTCTGTAAACATTTCAAATCGATATTCTAATTCTAACTCATGCCTCGTTGAGCTTTAATATAATTATTTACATACATATGTAAAGTAGACTGGTCCTTATTTTCTGACTTAAAATTTTTTAAAGTAGACCCTCTTAAAATGTTATTGTTAGTATAAAAATCATTACGTTATTAAACTCAAGTGCTATTTATTTTAACACAAGTAAATGACTTAAAAATACCACACGCCTTTTTTTCAACTAGATCAACAATTGAGTATAAGTTTAGCTAATTTTTATTTAATTTGTACTCTTGCCCGCACGTATAAACAATATGCCAAAATAATTAAAATTATTATGCACTTTTATACTATTTAAGTAAAGTACTTGAATTAAACTGACATAAAATAAATTAAAATTTCGAAGTATTTTTATTTTGGATAATATTAGCAAATTTCTCTTTAAATTTTTTATGCCGAAAAATTTTGGAGTCGGAGTTGCGAGTTTTTGTAAGTACTTCGACTCCGACTCCGCTACTAACACCTCAACTCCGACTTCACAACCCTGGTTGTAAAACTTTTAAATAAATTAAATAATAAAAAAATTCTAAAAACACGGTGCAAAAAATACAATAAAAAGACCGAAACAAGATTAGACAAAATTCAAACAAAACTAAAATAAACAATAACCAAAGTAAGGTTTACTCCCCGGGGGTATATAGGAATCATCTTAAGGATATTTTACTTTTTGGTGTTGTATCCTCTGGGGAAATCAAGTGCAATTAATCCAAAATGGACAGGTCTCAGGAGATCTATACGGGAAGCGGGATCCAGCTAATTCCACAAAAGGGCGCAGTTTTCACAATTCGCGGGAAAGATCATCTTAATGTAGGATCTTTCATAGGTGCTGTTGCTACTCAACAGAAGCTGCTAGCATATTTGCAAAAGCAGCGAGGGAAATTATCTCCAACTCTTAAACTTTTTTCTGGCACTCTTTTTTTTAAAAACTTTTTAAATAAAATTATTATTTTGGTACAGATAAAAACTCAAGGGTTGAAGTATATAAAAGGGGTTTTTATATTGTTTTTAAAATGTGTTCGATTTCAATTTCTATCGTATGTATTCGATTTCCAGAACATGGCTCATAACTTATGCTAGGAACACAACTGGGGCGAACGACGAATTTTTGGCCGCGAATATTCGTCGCCAAAAATATAAGACGTTTGTGTATATGAAAATGCACACAATCAGGGCGCCGGCGAAAATTCGCCAGACGCGGCGAACTTTAAATAGATTTAATTCTATTTCATACGCGGCGAACGACGAACAAATCAGTACTAGGGGACCATGTTTGGTTTTAGTTAAGAAGTAGTTTAGTAAATAAAGTTACTTTTTACTTTAATAATTGTTTTTTTATATTGTATAACACATTAAATAAGTATACAAAATAGTTTTTAGTTGTGTTTTTGATTGTTTTTATTTTTAAGCATTATTTTTTTGAATATGGTCACACTATTTCTCTCTCTTTGCACAAACAGTAATCAACTTTCTCAATTATAAAAGCTGCCAGCTATTCGTCGTTATTGTGATTCATACGACGAATTTACTTAGCGAATTTTTACGGAAAAATTCGTCGTGTTGGGCGAAATTCGTCGTTCGTCCCAGTTGTGTTCCTAGCATTATATGTATATATTTATGCAATCCCCTTTTAATTTCCTTTATTTTAAAACTCTATTCTAATTATCGGATTGATTAATTTTTTTTTTCAAAGTATTACTATTTCGGGCCAAAAATCTGCCATTTTGTTTTTAAATTCCTACTTTTGGACACTTAGGTCTTTGAGACGAATTAAACGATATCTCGAGGTAATAAATCAACTGACGGTCGGGTTAAAACAGCTAACCCATATTTGTGAATTTTTTTAAAATAAACATCAAACTAAATATGAAAAATTACGTTTATTGTGATTAACATAACTTGTCACACATCCACATCTTAAATACACTCATAGAAAAAGGCATCATCATATTGATGATGCCCTAACATCAGAATTGTGACACCAATGTTATTACAAATGGCATCAATAAGGCAAAAAGTGACATCAATCCAATGACAAACGTCATCATGAAATTTTGTCATATTTTATGCATCATCTACGCGATGACTACAGTGACATCAATTCGATGCCATATTTTGTGTATTATTAACATTATTTTCATGTTAAAAAAGTAAAATAAGAAGCAAAAATTCTCATGTTCTATTTTTTTAAATTATAAAGTTAAATACATTAAATTTCAAAGTAAAATTATTACGAAAAACATAGCGGGCATGCTGCTGGTGTCTTATAATTGAAAGTTCTTCTGTTAACAAAGGGCGGAATGCAACAAAAGTGAAACAAACATGTGTAACGGGTAAGTAAATAATAATAATCTCTCAATTTTACTTAA
This sequence comes from Pollenia amentaria, assembly GCA_943735925.1. NCBI lineage: Eukaryota > Metazoa > Arthropoda > Insecta > Diptera > Polleniidae > Pollenia > Pollenia amentaria. The sequence goes on from OX031007.1 coordinate 126,417,969, forward strand.
GTAAATTTAAATCACTCAACTCAATGAAAGCCTAATGAGTCCTTTCTCCGATGTTACTGAGTCATCACACTGATGACATGTCTTTTTAAGCCCACTCCGATTCGTCAATTTTGTTGTTTCAATTTTTGACTCTGATGACAATTTGGGCCAGTGAGGTTAAGGCAGAAATCACAATGATGAAAATTGGCGTGGGATCAAAAATTAAGACACTTGTAATAGTACTGATGTCAAAATACATAATAAGAACAAAATTATATTTAGTCAATTCACAAGGTATCCTAACATGTCATATTGTCAAAATGTCCTAATATTTCACAATGGTTTAAAAATATTGTTGTACGGCTCAGCCGCTCAGCGCTGGACTTTTCTGATTAATTACGACAGCACAATAAACACAGCAAGCAACGTTCTATTTATTTAAGACACTTTTTGTTAACAAACCAACTACAATATTTTTAAACCATTGTGAAATATTAGGACATTTTGACAATATGACATGTTAGGATACCTTGTGAATTGACTAATTATGAGGCTAAGATTCATGTTAAAGTTCCTTGTGCCTATTATTATTTAGATATCGTAATCTATATGAGATTTTTTACTTTTAATTAATTTTAGGCACAACATTTCATCATGTCATTGAATCTATTGTAAAAATTATTGTTGCCACCCAATGCCAATATTTATAAGGAAGTTATGGCATTAAAAGCCATTTTCGGGAGGAAGTTATGGTATTAAAAGCGATTTTGGTAAATTATGAACTTATTCCAATGAAATTTGGTTAGATTATTAGATTATAATCAAAAAAAAACTTAAATGGCAAGCTGCTTTATTTAAGCAACTTGTTGTTTTTTAATTTTGTTTTTTTCTTTCTATCCTCTTACAACTACAATTCGTGTTGGAAAAAACCCAGCCAATTGTAGCGGAATGTAAGAAAGAAAAATTAAAGGTTTATTGTTGTGTCTTTGTTGAAGCTTTGATATTGTTACATGCAAGACCTGAGTGTTTTAAAATTCTTATTCACTTTATGGTCTTACTTGTATAATATTTTTAGCTTTTCTAAAGTATTTGGAAAAAGTTTCCTGACGAGCTGGCCTAAGCAACCAGCGAAATGCGCATAGAAACTAGCTTTCCCACAACAATAAATGTCAGTGTTTTCATTCAAAAATTGGGATTATTAGCACATCATTAATAAATGAACTAATTAATAATAAATATTTCATTCCCGAAAATAATTTTTGACAAATAAGTTTAAACTAAATTTAATCTAAATACCAACAAAATTAGGTGTTTTTTTGGAACAAGGGTTTATACCGGAAAGAAGCTAGTATGGGGCCTATATAAAATTATGGACCAATTTTCAATGGGCTTGGTGCTTGATGAAATTAGAACCTATGTACCGAACTAAATCAAATTATCTCTTAAATTTCGACCTGAACTTTGCGCACAAGTCAGCCGGACGGAGGGATATCGTTAGATTTACACAGGAAGTGATTCTGAGTCGATCGGCATACTTAAAGGTGTTTCTAGGACCAATATTTTAAGGTGTTGCAAACATCACCATAAACACATAATAACTTTTCCACTTTGGTGGCGTGGGTATAAAAATGTTTTTTAATGCATTTATACACTGTATAGTACATGTTGTAGGGCTAAGATCATTAAAATAAATTACTATAATAAACCACACCCAACAAACATAAAAGGTTAAGGTCAAATTTGAATTAAAAATGTTTTTTTTATAGAATATGTGTAAATAAAAAGATTTTGATATAATAACTTGCAAATAAGCTGATGTCAGATGGTTTATCAGTTCGAAATAATACACGCTATAATTGAAAAATTTACGCGCTGATATTTACAGAAACAAATTTTTTTTTGTCTTTTGCACGACATGTATGCATTTTTCAGTGGGGTATTTGACAAGTCAACTGCTAATTACATATCGTCTAAAAACACCTTAAGAGCGTAAGAGGCGAGGCATTAGTTTAGTTAACGGTTACATTAGGTCCAATAAGCATTTGAGATACAGAGTGGCCCCGCTTTTTACTCTAGAGCGGAGAATGCAATCAAGAAGATTTCTGCTCATAAGAACAATCAAGAGAAGGACCCATTAGCTTCTGTGATTAATGATTCAATTGGCCAAATTAAACGATGTAATGCACTTTTTGACTCTCGTTGAGATAACAGTGATTTCGGCTCACAGACGTCTGTACTTGGAGAACACATCAGGTAGATCCATACAACCAGTTCAGTTGTTCGGCAGATAGATTCTCGTAATGAAATAATGACCGTCGCACTATGGGCTATATTTTGAGAAGGCGGGAGCTTAGCTTGATAACATATTTTCGTTTTTTTATTTCATGAATGTATGTGTACTCAAATTTTTTATTCTTAATAAACAGATATAAAGTGTACCGAAATGTCTTATTGTTCCTTTCATTAAAAATTTTGTTTACTTTAATTAAAATGTTCGAGTTCATTAATTAATCTGCAAAGGGGTTAATCTTATCTTACAATGCAATGTACATACATACTCGTATATATTTAAACTTTAGAGATTATCTGAATATTGGTGCATTTCAATAAATTGCATACACCAAAGATACCATTTTGCTATTTAAACCACGAAAAAGTCCCATAAGCGCCCAGGAGTCGCCCTTAGGGGGATCCATTATTTTTTTGTTCTTAACTTTTTCTCAAAACATACTTGCCTTTATATCCACTTCTTAGGGAGGCTCCCATACAAATATTGCGTTTTAAGAAATTCTTAAATTTAATTCAAATTATTGGGCTTTTGTGAATAAAATCAAAAGTTGTAAACAGATTTTAATTATTTATGGCTTGTTTTGTTTGCGTTTTTCATATGTATGTCTGGAAAAAATAAAAGATTAGCCTTAGATTAGATCCAAAAATAAAAAAAAAATTTAAATTGTAATATAAAAAACCTTTATCTTCATAAGCAAATAAATTTTTTTATATATAGTTAGAATTTCAATTTAAACTAGTAATTTCCGTGTTTCCGCGGTTCAACAATGCTATAACCACTTGTATGAGGTTTGCATAACTTTTAAACTAATAGATGTCCCATAATAAAACTTTTACAATATAATAAGGGCACTAAAGGCTAATTTCGGTTAAAAATAAAAAAAATTAATTATTACTTAGTTAGAAAAATTTTGATTCCAATTGGTCATTTCCGGTTTCTATACTTTTCTATAAGAGTCACTTAAAATTCTTTTTTGTTTGATTAGCTTTTAGTTCGAAAAAATAATTTAAAAAAAACATTTTTTTGAAAAGGGTAACACTTTACCACTCAACAAATAAACATCATAGAAAAAATATATCGCACACTTATTGATATCTACTAGAACTATAGTTAGGCCAAATATAAACGAATTCCAACAAAAATTTTTATTGGGTTGTCCGCTTCACAAATAGTGCCCCATATGTAGAAAACAATTTGTTCCTTATTTAGAGAATTATGTAAATCTATATTTTTATTTTATAAATTCTCCATAAAAAATTATGTAGAAAAATTTTTAAAAACATGATAAAAAAGTTTTTAACTAATATATAATCATACGAATTTTTTTTAAAAACTTCTCTATCTTAGTTTAGTTTTAACTTATGTAATCAGATAACTTTTACGTTGGCCACTTAATAAACTATATTTTTTCAAAAAAGCTTTTTGCTCCTTATGACTAAAAAGTTTACGAGGGTCAAAGCTTGATATTTTTTTCTGATAATTTTCAAGTTATAAAGTTGTTAATAAGTTTAAGTTGTAAAAGTGTCTGATCTGTAAGTAATGCACTTCTAAACCCGTTGTTTTAACTCTTTAATTTTATACTTAAATTTAATTAAAAAACGAAAATGTATGGCCAAAGTAGCACCTGAAAAGTGAAATGGTTCACACGCCTAAAGTCTATGGAAGAAAGAATTAGAAGTGGTAATAGAGACTCCTTAGACTAACTTAAGCCCCAGTTAGCTGACAGTAACTGTAATGTTACTGTACAGTAAAAAAAGTAAGAACATCTATTTTCTACAGATTAAGACGTTACGGTCTTACTGCTAGCTATAATCGTTCTAATTGCTTCACATGCAACAAAATGAAGCAGTTGAGCTGAGTTTTCATGTACGTTTTTATGAACTTTTATGTTTTTTTAATTTGTATGTTTGGAGAGACATCGTGAAAAGACAATAGGTTTTTAAAAGCATGTTCAAAAGAGAAAGAATAAAACAGACATGTCTGAAAAGACACCGTGTAAATGCCCCCTTAGATTTGAGATTTAATTTTAAAAACAGGCAGTAGTAGTCTATAAGAAAACATTTGATTTTAGCGGAAAAAGAGGTTGTTTTGAAAATTCAAATTTATTTTTCGCTGGGTATGTTTCAATAAATTACACATCAAAAAAATGTTGTTACATGCATTTTTAAAAAGTATCCATCCCAGGAAAAAAGAGAGTCAATTGCTATAAAAAATACGATAGTTATTTTTTAATTAATGAACTATAAATCGTGGGAGAAAACAACATGAAAATATAAAGTTACTCTTTTAGACGTTAATGAGAGTTGATAACACAAGCTGGGATCAGTGATGCCATTTATCCATATTTAGTGTCATATTTAGCATCCTTTTCTTGCTAAGATGGATTTAATTTTTAAAGAAAAATGTTAAACGCTATTCACAGAAAAAAGTTTTGTATCAATTAAAAAATGGTTTAAACGGTATTTAAATTTAAGTAGTGTGAGAATTGAATCAATTATTTTTTTAATTGAATGAAAATTAAAAATATAATGTTGATTTAATTAATATTTAAATTGTTTTGAAATAAATTTTTAATTAAAATATTAATTAAATATCAAAAAATATTGATTGACTTTTTCGTTTAAAATAAAATAATTTAAACTTGTAGAATTGTTGTTGGGAATTGTCAATATTTTATTAAATAAATTAGCACATTGTTTGAAATGGAAATTAAAATTAAAAATATCATTTATTGAAAAAACAATATTCACAATTTTACAATTTTTAGTAATCAATATAATCATTTTGGTATTAGGTGCAAAATCAACAACTTGTTTGCTTGATATTATGATTTTGGTATAAGTTTGGTGATTAGAGACAATTTTTACTTTTTTTCCGTGTTCAGGAAAAATTTTATTTCATAGAAAAAAAAAATTTTTTTTTGAACGTAAATTGTATTTTTTGCAATTTACTTTGGCGTTTATATTTTCTGGGGTTTAAAATCGAATAGAAAACCAAAACTTTTGTCCGTAGTGTTATTTTTTAAGAAAACGTTTGTGTTATTTTAAATATTTTAAAATATTTGTTAACGTTTTTTTACAATTCAGAGAAACAAAGTGCCGGTTCAAACTTTTGATGTTTAAGTTTTCAGTTTTTAGGAGTGAGAGAGAGAAGAAAGAGAGACGGTACTTTTTTTCGTCATTAGGTTTGGTTTTTTATACTCATACCACAATAGTGGAGAGTTTATAATGCGTTTGTGCTAATTTGTGTAACACTAAAAAATATTGGTCCTAGAGACCAACTTTTTATTATACCGATCGACGCGGAATCATATCCTGAGTCTATCTAACGATGTCCTTTCGGCTGTAATGCTGGCTGACTGGTTATCTGTTCATGTAAATTTGTGTGCAAAGTACAGTTTTTAATTTGGAAAATAGCTTGATGAAATATTGTACGTATATAGCTTTCAATTGTCATAAGGACAAAGCCTCTTTTAAATGGTGCGATTCGGTTATTAACTTCACATGGCTCTCATACAAACTTCTTTCCGAAAAAGTCTTTGTGCCCATAAACCTTATTATGTTGGTATTTGGATTAAATTTAATCCAAACTTATAATCTTAATCATCTTACAAAATTTTATTGGGTTCGGTTCATATTTGGCCATAGCTCCCATGCAAATACTACTCCTGAAAATAGCTTTTAATGCCATAACATATTTATAAATGTTGGTATTGACATAAAGATTTGCGAGAAAAACTTTCATGACAGATTTTATGTCATGACAAATATCAACCCCTTTTCTAAAATCATTCAAAGGCAAACAAATCGTATGTAGGTGAAGATATCTATATAACTTTTACATGAGTTAGGGTACCCTTTGGAAAAATTTGTATTCATATACTGTGGTGCAGGGTATCAATTAGTCGGGCTTGACAGACTCCACTTTCTTACTTGTTTTTGGTTCGTAGTTATATGCACAAAGATGGCTCCAGGTAAATTTTTTCCTTTTCTTTGTGATTCGCTGTGAATAAAACTATTCCTGTTCTGAAGCATTTGCAATCAAAAAAAAAAGTTGAAACAGATTGCTGAGTATATGCTGGGTGTGCCCATTTCGCCAAGTTTTAAAGGAATGGGATAGAAATGAAGCAGCAAAAGTTAAAGCGTGTGAACCCTGACAAATTAATAACGGCAAACATTTTTCTTTTGCTTCTGTAGAATATTTAAGTATAATTTTTGGGTATTTATAAAATCCAACTTCTGGCAATACTGGCTGGAATGAAAACCTTAAAAATATTTTCTTTAAAATTGAACCAGATTTTTAGTAGAATATTGAACTTGCATTAGAACGGATTGAAATTTGTATTAACATTTTTAGAATTCTTGTTTTAAAACAACAAAAGCAACTAAAAAAAAAATAAAATTCACACAATTACAATAGACCGGAAACCGGATAACAATATATAAAAGCACGGTGTATAATAAGAAAATTACGCTGTAAACAAACTTAATAATAATTTCAGATCATGAGATCGACGCGTTATTATTTAAATACGAAAACTACTCAAGTGAAACATTTTTAAAATAATCTGCAGTTTATGTAATTTGTGTTGAAACTAAAGTGAATAAAATAATGATTCAATAATTTTACTCGAACAAAAAATCAAATAAGTGTTGTAACTTAATAAGAAGAATGAAAAAAACCCAGCTTTGATAATTTGATAATTGAAATACTTTTTTTTTTATATACTTTTCTGATGTCTAAACTTTTTCATTTGAAATTCCGCAACTTATTTTTTTCGGCGAACTCGATACGAATGCTAAAATGTTATAATGTTTATGACTTTTAAAGCTCAATTTCATTCTTGACTATTCGAAATTCGAATTTTTAGTATTACTTTTGTGAATAATATTTTTTGATTTTTTTTATGATGTGTTGTGCGTCAACACAATATTGAGCTATCGTTGCAAAATTAAATCAATTTTCTTAAATTATCCATTTGTTAATTTAATTATTCGATTTATTAAAAAAACTCTAAATTTCAATAAGAAATCGAGCGGTTTACGAAATTTTGAGTTAAAGTTTTCTAAAAAGTGTTTTTAATAGCCAAGTGAAATAATGTTTTCATATATTTATCCTTAATTTGCAATTTTGAAAATTTACATAAATGTGTTTTTTATAAAATAGTAATTAGAGCAGTTTTGACCGATAAATAAATTACAGAAATGCGTATTTTGTCCTCATTTTAACAAGGGCTGTGTAGTCGTCAGAAAAAAGTACTAACTCCGCATCCGACTCCAAACGCTGAAATTTTTTAAGTGCGACTCCGACTCACGACTTCGACTCCGACTTCTACTCTAACCTTGATGCTAAATGCATATGAGGCTGGTCCTTATTTGACTTTAAACTCTTTTTATACCCTCCAACACTAGTGGTGAATGAGGGTATAATAAGTTTGTCATTCCGTGTGAAACCTTTTTATTATGAATCTAAAACCTCATAAAGTATATATATTCTAGTTTCTTGAGTAATTCTTAGTCGATTTAGACATGTCCGTCTGTCTGGCCATCTGTTGAAAACACGCTCACTTTCGAAAAACACAAAAGATAAGAACAATGTTGGTGTCAAACTGCTTCTAGTTATCAGAGTTATGGCTCAAAATGCAGAGCCACCACCCTAAAAAATTAACAATTTTGTTACAAAAACTAAAAGCTGGCATAATTCATGGCATAATATAAGATGTTGCACAAACTCGTTCTATATGACTAGAAATCATACTGTACGTCTAAAACCGTAATACATATTGCTATCATTTTAAAATGCGCTACGTCATAGTGTTATAGGACAAGAAATCACACTGTCAAATTTTGTAAAGATCGGTCCATATTTTACTCTAGGCCCCTACTTCCGGAAAATAATAAATAACGCTATCATAATGAAATATAGTACGTCGCAGTTTTATAAGGCTAGAAATCATACTTTAAAATTTCATGAACATCGGTCCATAATTTACCCTGGGGCGCATATTAAACCTTCTCGCAGAAAACCGTTTAATATGTTAAAAAAAACGTAATAAATAATGCTATTGTAATACAATTTGGTACGTCAAAGATTTATAGGACTAAATATAACACTACAAAATTTCCTGAAGCTGGGCCCACAATTTACCACATAATGTCAAATATTATGTTCACTTAGGCGTATTTAAAACGCCTAAGACCGTAGAATATATAGATATTGTGGTACAATTTGGTCCAATTTTGGTTTATATGACCAGAAATAATATCATGCAATTTTCTGATTATCGGTCCATATAAACCTTAGATCCCATATTAAGCAGCCTTCTGAAAGGCACGTTAAACGCTAAAGCAAATTTCACTTCTGTATTGAAATTTGTTTCATTTAGATTTTTAATAACAGAAATCACTCTACATGATTTCGTGATGATTAGTCCATATTTTACCATGGGTCTTATATAAATTTCACTCCGGAAAATTATTTTAGTTCGGCATAAACTGATACGAATCATGATAATTTATTCAAGTAAGATCAAACTGCTAGAAATAAAAGCATAACACTGTCTGATTGTCGTCCAATTGGTTAAACCGGAACCAATTTTTATACTGACATCCGTTTTTATAAAGATTAATTAATAACACTCTGCTAGTTGAAAAAACAACAAGCCGGGGACCTGGCGTTTTAACATAATTCGGGTAAGCTGAATCCAGTGGTGCTAACCGTTTTTTAGGTTAGCTCTGGTGTTCGAGATATACCGTTATTTCGTGAATTAAACAAATTCAAAAAACCGAAACTCCACAATAAAATTTCTTTAAGAAAGGCTAAACTATTTTCTCACAGTCGGTGGAGGGTATCAAAGATTCGGCACAGCCGAATATAGCACTCTTACTTGTTTTTAATGCAAATGGTTATATACAGCAAGAAAGTGATTCTGTAATTTCAAATCGATGTTTGAAATATTGAATCGCCATTTTCAAAGATTTTTCAAAAATAAAAACAAATATCAATTGTTTCTTAAGTCGACTTAGGCGGTTATCGCTTGTGACTACAGATATAATAAAGTGGTAATGTACATATATACATATGTTTGTTTTGTAGAAGGTAATCTCAGAAATGCTTTTGGCTATATATTTTTTTGAAATTTGAAGTGGGCGGGACTGCTCCCATAGAAAGATAATATAGATATATATATCTGGAGACAGGCAAGAGCTAAATTTTCAAAATTTGGTTATCAATGCATAAAATCTGGGCGGAATTGGAGAAGTGGGCGTGACAACGAAATATATCTATTTATTTCTAGAGAACGGTAGAAAATAAATTGTCCCAATTTGATGCACATAGCTGGTTTATCAATATGCAACCTCTCAAAAAAAAAAAAAAGTTTGGGGTTGGAGAAGTGGATGTGGCGTAGCTCCCTCAAATACAAAGACATTTAATATTTCTGTATATTTAGAAAACGGCAAAAGTTAATGTTTCTAAATTTGGTACAAATATAAATTTGGTACAAATTCATTACATCTGGCAAAATTTGTACGATATTGGAGAAGTAGGCGTATCACAAAAAAGAATTATGTATGTCTGGACAGCGACAATAGCAAAGCTATTAAAGTTAAGTATGGTTATCAATAAGCATTATCAATCACAAAAAAGGCGTGATTAGATAAGTGGGCGTGGCACAAAACAGAATTTTGTATATCTGAGTATATGGAAAACGGTACAAATAGAACGGTTACACTGTTACGCTGAATCCAGTGGTGCTAAGCGTTTATTTTTGGTTTGCTCTTGTTTTCGAAATATACCGTTATTTCGAAAATGGAGGAGGTTGCGCAACATTTATACCCGTAAGTCAAAATCGGCTTAGTTTATTGAATTAATTAAAATAAAATTAATTTATTAGCAAAATTTCGAAATTTTTGTTTTTTATGGCCGGGTTTTTGAAATGTGAATTAAGTTTAAACTCAGTTTAAAGCAAGGACCGGAAAACGTTTTTTTTTTATGTTTTTAAAAAAATATTTATCATTGGTGTTCTAAAAATATTTTGAATTGTACAATAACCAAAAATAGATAAAAATATTTTGTTTGATATTGTTTCTTTAAGTTCAAAATAATAAAGTTCTTAAAAAAAACGTTTTTGAGAAAAATATTTTTTTTTTGTTCTTTTGTACAAAAAATTACGAACCGAAAACTTAATTTTTTCTTTTTAAAAATTTAAAAATCATGCGTACAAAATAATTTTTTTTTTCATCAGTTTTAAAAAATAAAAGCAAACACAAAAAAAAGATATTTATTTTTTCAGTACAATATTATTTTGTACATGAAAAAAAAAGAACCGAAAACTTAAAATTGAATTTTTTTAATTGACAAAATTTAAACTCATACATACAAAATTATAGTAAAAAATATAAAGCTAATTAATAATAAGTAGTTATAACATGATAAAGATTATCCTAGAGCAAAATAGTAATCTTATCAATTAGCTTGATGTTGAGTTTGAGCAACAATTAATTTTCTACATGCTCAGAACTTAAATTCCTTCTATTTTTGGTCATAATAATTGGCAAAGCACTGAAGGCTGTCTCCACAGATATCTGTGTTGGGGGTACAGCTAATGCAACAGCAGCTAGTTTTGATAATTAAGAATATCTAAGGATTTTTTGCATTTGCAATTTTAAACACAATTTTATATTATAATTTTAATTAAAATTCTCAATTTTAACTTCAAATTGAGTTTTTATTGGTAGTTTCTAAAAACAAAAAAAAAAATATTTTTCTCAAAAACGTTTTTTTTAAGAACTTTATTATTTTGAACTTTGAAGAACAAATAAAACAAAATAATTTTTATTTTTTTTTTTTTTTTGTACAGTTGAAAACATGTTTTGAACACCAATGATAAATATTTTTCACAAAAAAAAAAAAAATAAAATAACAAAAACGTTTTTGTGTATTTTTCAAATTTTTGTTTTTTTGTTTCTTTTCATGTACAAAACACATATTGCACTTTAAAAATAAATATCTTTTTTGTGTTTCCTATTTTTTTTTTAACTGATAGAAAAAAAAAATTATTTTGTACGCATGAGTTTTGAATTTTTCAAATGAAAAACTTAAATTTTAGGTTTTCGGTTCTTAATTTCTGATGCTTGGTTTAAAGTACTCTGAAACTCGGATTTTTCCGCCAAAATGTGATTTTTGTTTTACGATTTCATTAAAGACAAACATTTTAAGTAAAACTAAGCTATCCCAAATCTGTTTTCAGATTAACTAAACCTAGTTTAACTGAGCTCTCAAAAACCCAGCCTAAAACGGCATAAACACTGGAAAATGCAGATATGCTTCTTAATTCTCCGTATATATTGAAGAAAAAGTCTAACTGCCCAGGAGTCACGCCTAGGGGGATAAAATGTAAGGCCCAAAACATACAGTATCTCCCGCTTAATTGAGCCACTAAAAAATTACAGTTTTTGACTCAATTAAACGGGCAAATCAATTACCCGAAACTCGGATAATTAAGCCATTGGCGCAATTATAAAAACCTCGGATAATTGCACAACTGCCGCAATTAGAAAATATTTTTTAAAAATCAGATATAACATTTTTATTAATGTTATTAAGCAATTTTATTGCATGAATAATAACACTGCTTTACAAATTTTTAATTTGGAAAAATACCAAGAACGCCACATGCCTAGATAAGTTAATTGGGACCTCCTGAACACGAAAAACGCTGTAATTTTTTTTTTCTAAGTACGGTTTTTTATATAACGGTACTTTTGTGTTTTTCGGTGTATGGTCACACTCAAACCCTTGTGGAGCCCAACCGAAAAGTCCGATCGAGATGAATGGCATATTGGTAACAGGTAATTGAATGCCTTTTCCGCCGATATGCTGCGTTTTATCTGATAAGAAATGGCTGAGTTATGGCACCACAAAATTCAAAATTTGCCTATTTTTTACGTTTGCTTCAAAAATGTTCACTTTTATTTCGTTTTTTTCTACGTTATAGTAAAGATCTGGAATGTTTTTTACCTAATAATTTATTTAATTACCAACATTTTAAGTGTAATTTGAAAAAAATCGGATGAAAAAAGTTTTTATTAAGGATTTTGTGGAACGACAATATTTTCATCTTCATTGCTTACACACTATATTCGGCGTAAATTCAAAAAATTTAAATTAAAATGACGAGCGACTTGAACTTAATTAACTTATCTAGGCATGAGGCGTTCTTGGTATTTTTTGGCTATAAACCAGTGTAATTCATGTTATACAAAAATAAATAAAATTAATAAAATTCTTGTATTATGTGCTTAAAAAGTAAGTATTCATTTTAAAAGAATGATTAAAAAAGTAGTAGTAAGAGTATTAAAAAAGTTAGTTTTGATTGAAAAAGTCAGTTATTTTTGATTGCAGTGTATGTTTTTCAATAGTATTTACTGCATCTTTTATCATATTTTCTAGCTCATTGCTGTATTTGCTATCGTTTACAAAAAAATCTACGAAGAACTGAAATGGAATTTAGCACTTCAGAACAAGTTGGGGATTCCAATAAGTCATCTTCATCCGAGGAATCTGATGGTAGTTGAGTCAAGTGTTCTTCTGTCAGTTGACCATAACAGGGCTCATTTTCGTCGCAGCGTACGTATTCGTCAAAATCCACCTGTAAATTGATCATTGTTTCTTCTATTGTACAATCCTCTTCGTAATCCTCTTCCTCTAAACGATCAGTATTAGATATAATAAACTAAAATACAAAAATTACCAAAGTAAAAAATTTATTACATGCGCATAATATTTAAAAACATACCTTTTTAAAGCAATTGCTTATAGTCAAAGGCTTTACCAGCTACCAAGAATGTTTTATCATATGCATAGCCTTTAATAAGCTGATTGATTTAGAAAAATCACGCATAGGTTTTCCACTCTCAATGTGTGCAATCTGTTTGCGTACTATATTTTGCGTATAATATGATTTAAAACTATGAATAATTCCCTGATCAAGAAGCTGTATCAGTGAAGTTGTATTTGGAGGAAGGAACTTCATCTTTATGTTGCTTAAAATCAAATCAACTTTGTGGCATGAAGCATTATCCACGAAAAAAATGATATGACGACTTTGGTTTAACATTTCTTGGTTGAGGGCCACCAAAATTTTTTCCCAAATATCACTATTCATCCAAGCATAATTTTGTGAATAATATTTTAAGGGCAAAACTTTATTTTTGAAACAGCGTGGGTTTTTTTGTTTTCCAATCACAATAACTTTTTTATAATCTCCAGTTGCATTGCAAATAAAGAGCAAAGTCAAACGATCTTTTGATGTTTTAAATCCTTTTATTTGACACCCTTCTTTATTTAAAGTTGTTTTAGGAAGAGCTCGAATAAATAAACCACTTTCATCAGCATTGAAAATGTCAGCTGCCTTATACGACGAAATAAGGCTTGGAAGGACATCATTTGTACAATCATTTGCACCTTCTTCATTGGCTGAAGATGCTTCTCCGTGAATTTTGCGCGAATTTTGTAATTTTTCCTTTAAATTTATTGTTTTATATTTTTTTGCGCTCATTGTGTCGACTGCATATACCAAAAACTATTTCAAGCTATGTAACATTCTTTTGTTTCGTTTACATACATATTGTTTTTCTTGAGAATTTTATTTACTATTTTTTTTTGCATTTCCCCGGAATTTTACAGAACAAAATTTTTGGAATTTTCATTTGACTTTTTGATTTTTATTTCTTAGCAACCAACTTTTTAAACTTTTTTTTAAACGCAATTAAGCGAGTAAAATCATTTGAGTTTGCAATCTTAAATCTAAAAAAATTGAATCAATAATGCGGGGAACTCAATTAAGCGGGAATCATTTAAAAGGGGATTTTTGTACAGAAAGCTTTTTTGGCAGCAAATTTGGCTCATTATAGCGGGGAACACAATTAAGCGGGGCGCATTTAAGCGGGAGATACTGTACTTGCTCCTTATCGCCATCCATTACGGGGAATTCCATATAAATAAGGCGGCTTAAGGAAATTCTTAAATATGGCCCCTGCAGCGCCCAGCATGTCCATAGACGGGTCAAATGTATGAACAGCAGCACTTTATTTTTCATCCCCAACATTTGTCTCAAACATACCTGCCCGCTTTCTCCATTTATAAAGGGGGCTCCCATACAAAATTTTCAATACAGGCTAGAAAAATATGGAAGAAAAAGCCCCATAACTGCCCTAGGAGTCGCCCCTAGGGGAATTAAATGTTAGTTTTTTGCTTTCAACATTTTCTCAAAACATACTTGCGCTTTATCACCACCCCTTACGGGGGATACCGTTATATGGCGTTTTATGAAATTCTTAAATTTAATTAAAATTTGTATCTTTTGTGAATAAAATCAAAAGTTGTAAACACATTTTAATCATTTATGGCTGGTGTTATTTGGAAATTTAGTAAAGGTGCCCGTAGACGACATGTCTTTTCAAGTCATATGTAATTGTAAATGTCTGCCAAAATTGGTGTTTTACAGAAGGTTAATAACCAGAGAAGACAAAAAAAAGCAAAAAACAAAGTGTTTACAGCAAAAAAAATATATAAAAAAAGCACAAAAATTTAGAAAAAAAAGCATTTTTATTTTTTTAATATATACATTTAAATATAAAAAATTACAATTATTCTAGTTCTTCAGACTGGTGAAAACAGTTACAATAACCAATCATGTGGGCTTTTATATTTGTAAACGTCATTTTTCTTCGTCTTTCTGTTAAAAGTGAATTGTATAAGGAAAAACTTCTTTCCACGTCGACGGATGTTGTTGGAGCAAATTTATATTTCAAAATTTAATTTCGTCATCAGGTTTAGCACCAGTTTGAAAAATGTTGTTTATTTGTAAAATTTGTTTGAACCCCGGATTTCTTTGAATTACATACTGCATTAAATTTCTTCATATATATTTTTTCATGTAGATTCTCAAGAGCTTCTCGTACATTTGACACAATATTTACACTTTCGTGAATAGCTAACCCAACTGTTTGTAGCTTTTTTTTTATAGAAGACACAATAATTGAAAAATTGTTTTTGATAAACGCAAGTTGGGAACTTAATCCGGGCAAGTTATATATTTCCTTGGCGTGCGCGATCGAATCTGAGTCTTCACTTTTCAGTTAAGAAATAACAGCCTTTACTTTATCAAGGTATTCTGCATAATGCTTTGTGGCTTTTATCTAAGTACCCCAACGTGTAGGGCATGGGAACGGTGGAAGAGCCAAATTGGGATTCATTTGTAAAAATAACTGCTTTCTACGAGGAGCCTATGGAAATTAAAATTTTAGTTTGTATGTGTGTAAATACGAGTTATTAAAAAATTAACTTAACAAAAACGGATTTGGTACAAGATATTAATTTATTTACATGCTGAAAGTCTAA
This sequence comes from Pollenia amentaria, assembly GCA_943735925.1. NCBI lineage: Eukaryota > Metazoa > Arthropoda > Insecta > Diptera > Polleniidae > Pollenia > Pollenia amentaria. The sequence continues at coordinate 126,433,642 of OX031007.1, forward strand.
GCGATGAAATCAGCAACACGATGAAGTCCATGAGCAAAACATGTCAAATGTATCATTTTAGGATACATTATCCTAAGGGACAAAATTCCACTTAACATGTATGCCGCTGCATTAGTTACCATTAGCAATATTTTGTCGTATTGAATGCCTAGATTAAATTAAAAAAAAAATATAAAAAAAATTATTAATCAAATATTCACTTACCATCAGGCCATAAAATTTGTAATGAATCGTTGAAGAAAGTTGCAATAGAAGCCCCATTTGCATTTTTGAGAACACCCATGTTCAATATAAAAAGGTTTATTTCCAACATCGTCATTTAAAATACCAAATATAAAGTTGGCCACATATCTTTGTTCATTGTCTGTTGTTTCATCAACAGAAATCCATACATATTTACCTTTAGCCTTTTCACGTATTTTTCCCAAAGCTTCCGTATACATTTGAGGTATGTATTTACCTCGAATAGAACTTTCGCTTGGAACTGACAAATTGGCGTACTTTTGAAAGATGTTTTTGAAACTGGGATGGCTTACTTTTTTTACTGGTATAAACAGGAAATTCCGTTATAAGTTTTTGTGGACGATTTTCTTGGCAAGCAGCTAATTTGTGTTTTTTGTACTAAAATGTTGCTCCACATTGCACTTCTTTTCGCTATTAATTTTACTCGAACACATATTACAAAAAAGCCAATCTTTTTCAACTTTAAAAACTTCAGGATACAATTTTACCATTTTTTAGCAAAAATAACATATTTGACTTTTCTTTCGGCATTTATTTTTTATTATTTTTTCGTTCACAACGGCCGGTTTATTTATTTTTTTTTTTAACTCAAATAAGTTACATGGCTGTTTTTTTTGGGATGGTAAGTTTATTAATTTTAGTTGTAATAAAGCGTATTGAATTTGGCCCAAAAACGTTGAGTCCACAACTAAAGCCTCTAGTACACGGAATGTAAAAAGCCACATGCGCATTTGGTTCTGACGTAATTTTGACGTCAATGCAAAGCCACAATAAGCATTGCGTGTTGTGTGATGACGTCAAAATTACGTCAGAACCACATGCGCATGTGGCTTTTTACATGCCGTATATTTTTGTTTTAACCCAGAAAAAAGTTGTCAATTATTTTTTTTTTCTCATGTTTTCTCAAAAAAATATTTTTTACGTAAAAATTATGTTAAAAAAGCTATTTTACAGCAAAAACATAGGAAAAAAGCAAAATAAGCACCATAATAACAAAAACAGCAAAAAAGCAAAAATGGGCAAAAACAGCAAAAAAGAAGCAAAACAGAAAAAAAAGAAAAAATTGTGTTCTCTGTTAATAACATTTGGTCACAAACGTACATGTAATTTGCTTCTGACATTGTCTATGTTTTTTCTCCGTAGTTATGGAATAAACCAAAGTAGTTCTTGGTTTCAAAATAGCGTGCTGCCACCACAAAAATTTATATTTGCGCCGTAAAAAAGCCATCTAAACATTTTTTTTCTTTAAATTCGAATATACCAATTTAGGATATTGTAATGATGCGTTTTTATTTATATATGTACATAATTTCTATTCAATGGTGAAATTATTATACATATATCGGTATTGTGAAACATTAACTTAAGCCGGTTAATAATTCCGTCAACAATGCACCGCCGCTGCGGGTTTCTTCCCGGCATAGATTTCTGACACAGCTGATGTCAGATGGTTTGCCAGAAGAAAATAGAGCACGCTCTAATTGAAATTTTGGCAGATGACTTTGCGTCTGACTTTTACAGATGCAATGTTTTAAAGGTAACACACGACATGTATGTATTTTGCAGTGGAAAATTTGACAAGTCAGATGTAAAAAACATGCCGTGTACATGCAACTTAACATAGCTAATACATTTTGCAATTTTTTGTGCCGTTTTAAAGAACAAACATTTTGGAAGTTTTGCTAATAATTTTTTTTTTTGCTAAACAAAATTATGTTTCTAAAACGACTGCGAAGATAAGAAAAGCTTAGCCGTGCTTGAAGGCGATATTATTGCGGAATGTCGGTTTTTTAGTTTGTTCAATAAACTAAGCCGTTTTTGAGTGCAACCTGCTCTATTTTCGAAATAACGGTATATCTCGAAACCAAGAGCTAACTAAAAAAAAACGGTTAACGCCACTGGACGTGTTACATTCTAGCACAGTGTAATCAATACACATCATCTTTCAAAAAGTGGTTGGAGCTGGGTAAGTGGGCGCGGCATACACAAATTCATAAAGATTTCTGTAAATGAGGGGAACAGTTAAAGTAAAGGCTTCCAAATTCGATACAAATAGCTTCAGTATCAATATACGACATATGGAAATGGGCGGGATTGGAAAGTGGTACAAATAGATTTTTGTTTATCTGAAGAACGGTAGGGGTAAAATTCTTCAAATTTATTACAAACAGCTCAACATATACTCAGCATCTATCAATAAGTGGGCTGGGTAAGTGGACATGACAACTATCATACAAAGGCAATATAGATTTCTATATCTGGAGAACGGTTACATGAAAAGTTTTTTACTTTGGAGCAAAAAGTTTGGATTTTTTATACAAAAATCCGATAAAAAGTGGGCTGAATTGGAGAAGAATCCATTGCAGCTTCAATATAAAAAAAATATAGATTTTCGTATATCTGGGGAACGGTTACAGTTAAAGTATCTAAATTTAGTACAAATTGTTTCGTTATCAATGCACGAGATCTGTTTTAAAAACAATTTATTCATTTTATTTCAAGGGGGTTAGCGAAGTGCACCCGGTTAAGTAAGTTTTAAACAAAACCAATAAAGTTTAATTTGGTTATGAATTTCGAAAAAGGCTCAGGTAAAAATTTTTGAAAATTGAGTTTTTTTTTGATTTGTTTGGCTTTGATTTGTGGTAAATGGTTTATATATACTTTCCATATCGGTGAAAAACAGGTGGCATTTTTTAAATAAATTTCGAAAAGGGCTCATCTCCATGGAAACCAGAAACATTCTCTAAAAACGCGTTTTATGCGCATTAAATATGCAGTAAAAACTCGAAAATATGCCCTGAAAATTGTTACAAAATATGGTCCAAAAAAATTAAAAATTGGTCATTTGAAAGTAAAATATAATAAAAAATATAAAAACATTTGCATTAAAAAACAATCCTAGAATTATAATCGGTAAAGCCGAGATTTTACGCTATTTAGAAGCGATAGGCAGTCATGGGCTCACAAAACCAAATTTATGTTATAAGATTGAAATCCATATGAGAGTTATTTGTGGCGAATATTTTTTAGATATTAACATCCATATGAGATTTTTTGTCTTAAAAAGATTTCAGGAACGGTCGGTTAATTGTTTATTAATGTTAACATTTAAAGGGAAGTTAAAGCTATTTGGACAAATGTGAACCGATTCGAAAAGAATTTAATTTTCAGTAAAATATTTTTGCGCCGAATTTTATCTAAATACCAGCATAATTATGCTTCTACTTATAAGCAGATGGTTAACGGGCACAAAAGTTTAATTTGGAAAGAAGATTTTATGGTTAATATGTGAAACTAAAGACCGATTCTCACCATTTGTAAAGACTTCGTCCTTAGAACAATTAAAATGTATTTACCAGATTTGATAAAACTATCTACAAAATTGCAACTTGTACTTTGCGCACAAAGTAAACATGGACAGACAACCAGCCAGACGGACGGATGGACATAGTTAGATCAGTTTAAACAGTGATTCTGAGTCGGTCGGTATACAAATATGTTAGTTCGGATTTCTATGTACTACATCGCCATAAAGTGATTTATATCTGCTTTTTAAATAATTGTTGCTTATATACTTAAATTTAAAATTTTAAAGTTTTAAATAACATTTATCTTTAATGACAACCTGCTTAAGATTTTAGAGGAAAATTAAATGTAGATGGCGATATTGAAGCAACACGTTGGGTATACAGATAGATATTTTACACAAAAAAACTAGAATTTTGAAAATACAAAAAATGAACTCTTTGGACATTCACGGTGCCATTTTTTTATTAATTAAAATAACAAAAAAAGTACATAAAAATTCAATTGTTCACTAAAAAACAAAACTTAACATTAACATACATTATATATACATATGAATTAAATAAGGTACATAAAAGTCTTATAAATATATGAGATCAAAATCGGGCAAAATCGGTTAAGTTAAATAACTATTTGGAATTTTTACATCATAGCGGCATGAATTTGTCGATCTTAACCAATCCTTTGTTTGTCTGAGACCTGATAATGTTGGCACATGTAGTCTGTTTTTTTCCTTAAGCCTATAGTACACGGCATGTAAAAATACACATGCGCATGTGGTTCTGACGTAATTTTGACGTCAGCACACAACACGCAATGTTTATTGTGGCTTTGCATTGACGTCAAAATTACGTCAGAACCACATGCGCATGTGTATTTTTACATGCCGTGTACTATAGGCTTTAGTTTTAATTATATTTTGAAAAGAAAAAACTCTTTTCACATTTGCAGACGAATGTGGAATGGATAAAATTCCAGCAACGACTCTAGAAATATATGGACATTCAGCTCATTTTGTAAATTAGCTACTGCCGAGCAAAAGCTACTAATGTTTTCAGTTGCTCGACATCAGCTAAAGCTCTAAACTGATTATTGATTGAATCAAAATTTACAATTTCATTCGGGAACAATACTACTTGTTTTACCTGAAATAAAATTTTCAGAAGTAAATTTATGGAACCACATTAAAACTTCGTTATTAAAGTTGACTTTCGTTCTCAAAACTTCGCAAAATTTTATATAAAATTGTTTTCCATTTTCTTTCATTGCTTTTTAAATATCAATATTGATATTATTTGTAGAAATATATCCATCCACTTCTGTTTCGCAATAAATTTCTTGAAAGGGCACGTGATTTTTGTAAAGGTCTTCGATAGATATATCACATTCATTTAATACATTTTTATTCATGAAATTACGTGCTATTTGGCGGAACAAAAAAGTTAGCCTTTGTAAAAATACATGCATTCGATCATCTTCTGATTGCATTTCTAAATTAACCATGTTAATAATTTTTCATAAATAAAATATGCAATTCAAATGAAGGATTTTTAAATCCTGATGAAAGAAATAATAATTAAAAAGATAAATACAATGAAAAGGACTTAATAATTTGTTTGCTATACAAAACATTAAAAAAGGGGGAACTATGACAAGTTTTTAAATTGTACCAAATGTGTCACGGTAGTACCACGGTACTTTATAAGGTCAAAATGTACCGAAAAAAGTACAATTATACGTATCTAAAAAAATTTTAAAAGTATCAAAAAATGCCTCAAAAAGGCAAAATATGCACTACAATCTTAAAAATTTATGCAATAATGCTCTTTTAACTAAATGATGCAAACAAATGCTGTAAAGGGTAAAATATGCACTAACAAATCAATGCCAAAATTCATAAAAAGCACTAAAAAGGATAAATATATTGTTTCTGCCTTCATTGGTCGTACAAGGAAAAACATGTAATTGCATATTTATGGTTTCCCTGCTCATCTCTATATGTGACAACGCATAGAGAAAGGGACCAGTAAGGTAAAGGGAACAGTAAAAACCAACTACACAAAACAAGAGGTAGAGACGACCTACGCGCGTTTTCAAGGTTGACCAACACGTTCCTGACGTCATGAGATGTGTCGCTTTCAAATGAGACCAATACCAACACGCTCAGCGATGGTACACCAAAGATACACGTATTTAAATCTTTAAAATGGCTCTCCTGAACAAAACCCTTAGGTCCCTTTCTATTTTGCGCGTCACATACATATGTATTTATTTAGAATATTATATATGTGTGTTTAAGTAAGCAATAGAAGAAACTTTTCATTAAAAATTTTTACAGTTAATGAAAAGTTTTAAATTTGAGGTCAATTTGTTATTTGTTAATTTTGACTTCCGATTCTTAAAAAAATCTGAGTAGTGAACACCGTTTAACTTAATTTTTAAAATAAGTGAATCCAGCTGCTTTTAGGATAATGATAGCCAGATTTTGGAATTGCAAAAATTTTATAAAGACATACTGCAATGGCCGACATATATTCACGGGCAGATGTAGAAGAAGATTTATAATTCAAATGTATTTCTTGGTGAAATATTTTCGTTTTTGTTATTATATGAATGAACTTTATAGACTTCTCATTTGTAATCTTTATAAACAAATAACAATTTACTGAAATGTGTTATTGTTCCTTTATATTAAAAACATTTCGTTAACAATTTGGTTTGCTTTATTAAAATTATCGAGTTTATAAATTAATCTGCAAAGGGGTAATCTTATCTTAAAATGCAATGTATATTTTTAAACTTTATAGATTATCTGAATATTTTTGTGCTTCAATTAATTTCATAAACCAAAGATACAATTTTGCTACTAAAACCACGAAAATTAAAAAAAAAAAATTTCGAAAAGGGCTGATCTCCGGAAACTGCAATGACAATTTTCTCCTTAAAATATTACTTAAGATAATTGGGTGATTCACAAGGTGTGCTATCAAGTCATATCGTCATAATGTCCTTAATAATATTTTACAATCGCTTAAAAAAAATATTGTTGTGTTTCAAACAAAATAAAAATGTTAATAATCATAACTGTACAGTATACATCCAAATTATAGGCGATTGCCCACAGCAGTCATATATGTTTCTTGTAATTATTTTAAGACATATGACTTTACAACTTTATGACTACCTTGTAAATCCCCCAAATTTGTTGTTGTTACTCTTGTAAGAGGAACAGAGGCTTACAATTTTAGGAAAAAAGGCTGTGGCCATTTTTTGGTGGTCCCATGTAGTTAAGCTCGTTTTTAGCATCCCTCCAAAAATGATACTTCCAGTTTTTTATAAACTCCCTTCTGTTTTGCAACGGAATTTTTTCGGGAAAAAGTGAGAAATTTCATGCGAAATTTTTATTTGTAATAGGAGAATGGGGAAAGAGAAAAGAGAATTTTTATTCGTGATTGGGCTGATTAAAAAATCTTTGGCTTTAGGCAAAAAGGTCTTAAGTTAGAACTGTAGTTTTTCGAATTGTTAAATTGAACAACAATAAATTTCAGTATTTTCATTCAAAAATTGGGATTATTAGCACATCATTAATAAATGAATTAACTTATAAAATATTTCATTCCCGAAAATAATTTTTGATAATAAATTTGCATGTGCCCGGCAAATAAAAAACTGAAATGGCAAGCTGCTTTATTTAAGCAACTTGTTTTTTTTTTTTAATTTTGTTTTTTTCTTTCTATCCTCTTACAACTACAATTCGTGTTGGAAAAAAACCAGCCAATTGTAGGGGAATGTAAGAAAGAAAAGATTGACGGTTTATTGTTGTGACTTTGTTGAAGCTTTGATATTGTTACATTTAAGACCAGAGTGTTTTAAAATTCTTATTCACTTTATGGTCTTACTTGTATAATATTTTTAGCTTTTCTAAAGTATTTGGAAAAAGTTTCCTGACGAGCTGGCCTAAGCAACCAGCGAAATGCGCATAGGAACTAGCTTTTCCACAACAATAAATTTCAGTATTTTCATTCAAAAATTGGGATTATTAGCACATTATTAATAAATGAATTAACTTATAAAATATTTCATTCCCGAAAATAATTTTTGATAATAAATTTGCATGTGCCCGGCAAATAAAAAACTGAAATGGCAAGCTGCTTTATTTAAGCAACTTGTTTTTTTTTTTAATTTTGTTTTTTTCTTTCCATCCTCTTACAACTACAATTCGTGTTGGAAAAAAACCAGCCAATTGTAGGGGAATGTAAGAAAGAAAAGATTGACGGTTTATTGTTGTGACTTTGTTGAAGCTTTGATATTGTTACATTTAAGACCAGAGTGTTTTAAAATTCTTATTCACTTTATGGTCTTACTTGTATAATATTTTTAGCTTTTCTAAAGTATTTGGAAAAAGTTTCCTGACGAGCTGGCCTAAGCAACCAGCGAAATGCGCATAGGAACTAGCTTTTCCACAACAATAAATTTCAGTATTTTCATTAAAAAATTGGGATTATTAGCACATCATTAATAAATGAATTAACTTATAAAATATTTCATTCCCGAAAATAATTTTTGATAATAAATTTGCATGTGCCCGGCAAATAAAAAACTGAAATGGCAAGCTGCTTTATTTAAGCAACTTGTTTTTTTTTTTTAATTTTGTTTTTTTCTTTCTATCCTCTTACAACTACAATTCGTGTTGGAAAAAAACCAGCCAATTGTAGGGGAATGTAAGAAAGAAAAGATTGACGGTTTATTGTTGTGACTTTGTTGAAGCTTTGATATTGTTACATTTAAGACCAGAGTGTTTTAAAATTCTTATTCACTTTATGGTCTTACTTGTATAATATTTTTAGCTTTTCTAAAGTATTTGGAAAAAGTTTCCTGACGAGCTGGCCTAAGCAACCAGCGAAATGCGCATAAGAACTAGCTTTTCCACAACAATAAATTTCAGTATTTTCATTCAAAAATTGGGATTATTAGCACATCATTAATAAATGAATTAACTTATAAAATATTTCATTCCCGAAAATAATTTTTGATAATAAATTTGCATGTGCCCGGCAAATAAAAAACTGAAATGGCAAGCTGCTTTATTTAAGCAACTTGTTTTTTTTTTTTTAATTTTGTTTTTTTCTTTCTATCCTCTTACAACTACAATTCGTGTTGGAAAAAAACCAGCCAATTGTAGGGGAATGTAAGAAAGAAAAGATTGACGGTTTATTGTTGTGACTTTGTTGAAGCTTTGATATTGTTACATTTAAGACCAGAGTGTTTTAAAATTCTTATTCACTTTATGGTCTTACTTGTATAATATTTTTAGCTTTTCTAAAGTATTTGGAAAAAGTTTCCTGACGAGCTGGCCTAAGCAACCAGCGAAATGCGCATAGGAACTAGCTTTTCCACAACAATAAATTTCAGTATTTTCATTCAAAAATTGGGATTATTAGCACATCATTAATAAATGAATTAACTTATAAAATATTTCATTCCCGAAAATAATTTTTGATAATAAATTTGCATGTGCCCGGCAAATAAAAAACTGAAATGGCAAGCTGCTTTATTTAAGCAACTTGTTTTTTTTTTTTTTTAATTTTGTTTTTTTCTTTCTATCCTCTTACAACTACAATTCGTGTTGGAAAAAAACCAGCCAATTGTAGGGGAATGTAAGAAAGAAAAGATTGACGGTTTATTGTTGTGACTTTGTTGAAGCTTTGATATTGTTACATTTAAGACCAGAGTGTTTTAAAATTCTTATTCACTTTATGGTCTTACTTGTATAATATTTTTAGCTTTTCTAAAGTATTTGGAAAAAGTTTCCTGACGAGCTGGCCTAAGCAACCAGCGAAATGCGCATAGGAACTAGCTTTTCCACAACAATAAATTTCAGTATTTTCATTCAAAAATTGGGATTATTAGCACATTATTAATAAATGAATTAACTTATAAAATATTTCATTCCCGAAAATAAGTTTTGATAATAAATTTGCATGTGCCCGGCAAATAAAAAACTGAAATGGCAAGCTGCTTTATTTAAGCAACTTGTTTTTTTTTTTTTAATTTTGTTTTTTTCTTTCTATCCTCTTACAACTACAATTCGTGTTGGAAAAAAACCAGCCAGTTGTAGGGGAATGTAAGAAAGAAAAGATTGACGGTTTATTGTTGTGACTTTGTTGAAGCTTTGATATTGTTACATTTAAGACCAGAGTGTTTTAAAATTCTTATTCACTTTATGGTCTTACTTGTATAATATTTTTAGCTTTTCTAAAGTATTTGGAAAAAGTTTCCTGACGAGCTGGCCTAAGCAACCAGCGAAATGCGCATAGGAACTAGCTTTTCCACAACAATAAATTTCAGTATTTTCATTAAAAAATTGGGATTATTAGCACATCATTAATAAATGAATTAACTTATAAAATATTTCATTCCCGAAAATAATTTTTGATAATAAATTTGCATGTGCCCGGCAAATAAAAAACTGAAATGGCAAGCTGCTTTATTTAAGCAACTTGTTTTTTTTTTTTAATTTTGTTTTTTTCTTTCTATCCTCTTACAACTACAATTCGTGTTGGAAAAAAACCAGCCAATTGTAGGGGAATGTAAGAAAGAAAAGATTGACGGTTTATTGTTGTGACTTTGTTGAAGCTTTGATATTGTTACATTTAAGACCAGAGTGTTTTAAAATTCTTATTCACTTTATGGTCTTACTTGTATAATATTTTTAGCTTTTCTAAAGTATTTGGAAAAAGTTTCCTGACGAGCTGGCATAAGCAACCAGCGAAATGCGCATAGGAACTAGCTTTTCCACAACAATAAATTTCAGTATTTTCATTCAAAAATTGGGATTATTAGCACATCATTAATAAATGAATTAACTTATAAAATATTTCATTCCCGAAAATAATTTTTGATAATAAATTTGCATGTGCCCGGCAAATAAAAAACTGAAATGGCAAGCTGCTTTATTTAAGCAACTTGTTTTTTTTTTTTAATTTTGTTTTTTTCTTTCTATCCTCTTACAACTACAATTCGTGTTGGAAAAAAACCAGCCAATTGTAGGGGAATGTAAGAAAGAAAAGATTGACGGTTTATTGTTGTGACTTTGTTGAAGCTTTGATATTGTTACATTTAAGACCAGAGTGTTTTAAAATTCTTATTCACTTTATGGTCTTACTTGTATAATATTTTTAGCTTTTCTAAAGTATTTGGAAAAAGTTTCCTGACGAGCTGGCCTAAGCAACCAGCGAAATGCGCATAGGAACTAGCTTTTCCACAACAATAAATTTCAGTATTTTCATTCAAAAATTGGGATTATTAGCACATCATTAATAAATGAATTAACTTATAAAATATTTCATTCCCGAAAATAATTTTTGATAATAAATTTGCATGTGCCCGGCAAATAAAAAACTGAAATGGCAAGCTGCTTTATTTAAGCAACTTGTTTTTTTTTTTTTTTAATTTTGTTTTTTTCTTTCTATCCTCTTACAACTACAATTCGTGTTGGAAAAAAACCAGCCAATTGTAGGGGAATGTAAGAAAGAAAAGATTGACGGTTTATTGTTGTGACTTTGTTGAAGCTTTGATATTGTTACATTTAAGACCAGAGTGTTTTAAAATTCTTATTCACTTTATGGTCTTACTTGTATAATATTTTTAGCTTTTCTAAAGTATTTGGAAAAAGTTTCCTGACGAGCTGGCCTAAGCAACCAGCGAAATGCGCATAGGAACTAGCTTTTCCACAACAATAAATTTCAGTATTTTTATTCAAAAATTGGGATTATTAGCACATCATTAATAAATGAATTAACTTATAAAATATTTCATTCCCGAAAATAATTTTTGATAATAAATTTGCATGTGCCCGGCAAATAAAAAACTGAAATGGCAAGCTGCTTTATTTAAGCAACTTGTTTTTTTTTTTTTAATTTTGTTTTTTTCTTTCTATCCTCTTACAACTACAATTCGTGTTGGAAAAAAACCAGCCAATTGTAGGGGAATGTAAGAAAGAAAAGATTGACGGTTTATTGTTGTGACTTTGTTGAAGCTTTGATATTGTTACATTTAAGACCAGAGTGTTTTAAAATTCTTATTCACTTTATGGTCTTACTTGTATAATATTTTTAGCTTTTCTAAAGTATTTGGAAAAAGTTTCCTGACGAGCTGGCCTAAGCAACCAGCGAAATGCGCATAGGAACTAGCTTTTCCACAACAATAAATTTCAGTATTTTCATTCAAAAATTGGGATTATTAGCACATCATTAATAAATGAATTAACTTATAAAATATTTCATTCCCGAAAATAATTTTTGATAATAAATTTGCATGTGCCCGGCAAATAAAAAACTGAAATGGCAAGCTGCTTTATTTAAGCAACTTGTTTTTTTTTTTTTTTAATTTTGTTTTTTTCTTTCTATCCTCTTACAACTACAATTCGTGTTGGAAAAAAACCAGCCAATTGTAGGGGAATGTAAGAAAGAAAAGATTGACGGTTTATTGTTGTGACTTTGTTGAAGCTTTGATATTGTTACATTTAAGACCAGAGTGTTTTAAAATTCTTATTCACTTTATGGTCTTACTTGTATAATATTTTTAGCTTTTCTAAAGTATTTGGAAAAAGTTTCCTGACGAGCTGGCCTAAGCAACCAGCGAAATGCGCATAGGAACTAGCTTTTCCACAACAATAAATTTCAGTATTTTCATTCAAAAATTGGGATTATTAGCACATCATTAATAAATGAATTAACTTATAAAATATTTCATTCCCGAAAATAATTTTTGATAATAAATTTGCATGTGCCCGGCAAATAAAAAACTGAAATGGCAAGCTGCTTTATTTAAGCAACTTGTTTTTTTTTTTTTTTAATTTTGTTTTTTTCTTTCTATCCTCTTACAACTACAATTCGTGTTGGAAAAAAACCAGCCAATTGTAGGGGAATGTAAGAAAGAAAAGATTGACGGTTTATTGTTGTGACTTTGTTGAAGCTTTGATATTGTTACATTTAAGACCAGAGTGTTTTAAAATTCTTATTCACTTTATGGTCTTACTTGTATAATATTTTTAGCTTTTCTAAAGTATTTGGAAAAAGTTTCCTGACGAGCTGGCCTAAGCAACCAGCGAAATGCGCATAGGAACTAGCTTTTCCACAACAATAAATTTCAGTATTTTCATTCAAAAATTGGGATTATTAGCACATCATTAATAAATGAATTAACTTATGAAAAATATTTATTTGGTGTATGTCAAAGACTTTTTCCTAAAGAGCAGATGATTACGATTAGAAGGAGTTGTGCTAGACTTAACTTTTGATACTAAATGAAAGAGAACAAATTAATAAAAGCCCATCAAAAAATCAAATGGCGCTTTTTTATTTAATACATTTTTGCCGAACGATAGTTTTGATAGTTCGTAAAATTAATCGATTTTAAAATTGGTTTGATTTTATTTATACAAATTTAAAAAAAAAATTTTTTCTTCAGACCCTAAACATTTTTCAAATGTAACGGTAACAATATTCAATAGTTTAATTTCTTATTATTAAAATCAGCTGTTTTACAAAAAAAAGAAGTCTGTTAGCGCTGCAGTTTTTTGCTTTTCTCAAGGCCTCTTTAAGAAGGTCTGCGCAAGTGACCAGATGTTTAATTAGTTTATACTTTGAAACTGTAAAAATTTTTTTACATTTTGCTTATACATACATGTATAGTTTTGTTTATGTTTTTGGTTTTTAGCCACACATATGTACATGTACAAAAAACATGTTTTTCTTTATGGCGTAGTAAGCTTTTGACAAATCCAAAGTATTTCTATACAAACAAAATGTGTGTTGTACTTTTACTTGTTGTAGTGTTTTAGAGTTGCGCAGACCTAATGAATGTACCTTGCTTTTGTTTAGTCGAAATTTAACACATGTCTCTAGTAAACAAATAATTGTTTAGTAATTGCGCAACCACTACTGAAGCAGCTCAAGCATTTTTACCTTTTTATTTATTTATTTGAAGTGAACAATTTGTTTACATTTTATCAACCAAAAGTTTAAAGTGTTTTTTTAATAATGAGAAGTTTTTGCTGCACCAGGAAGTTAACAGCTTCAAAAGAGGAAGATGAGTACTTCTACATTATTTAAAAAATTTATTTTAAGTAAAACTATTCAGAAATTGACTTCGGACTGACTATAAATACTTAACTGTTGAATTTCACATCATCTTTTTAATATTTTAAAAAATAATAAAAATGTAAAAAATTATCATTTAAATCTTCTGATTGTGAGAAGGTCCCTGGTGAACGTTTTTATTTTTAAGCTCTTACAACTCCTTAAATCATAATAAAACCAAATTTTTATGTAAATAAATACTATTCACATAGTTAAACAAATATTTTCTGACGTCATGCACATCATTGACTTTGTTGTTATTTTTTTTGACATCAAAAACAAGTAATTTTATTAACTTTTCGGCATGTGAATCATTAAACAATTAAGGATAGGTCAAGTCCAACAAGGCGAATTCATCTACACGGTAGCTGCAATACTAAACAGCGCGCAGGAAGTAAACAAACCTTTGTTTTTTTGCAAACTTTTTCCAGAGTTGCTAAATAAGTAGTTTTTTAGTAGCGCGTGCAATTTTTCTTCAATTACTATACATACATTCATATAAGCGGTTTTCACCCTTTGTATTATATGTACAACTCTGCTTTATTTAATACGATTTAATACTACAAAGCGTGAGTCTCTTTTTCGTATGTATTGTAAATTATTGAATTTTCTGAGTTTCGTCAACGGGTTTGTTCTAGTAAATGAACACACGTGTTTACTATCAAGGGTGAAAGCCGCTATAATTTTTTGTTTATTTAATAAAAAGGATGTCGCGTGCGGCAGTTCTAGTACCAATCGATAGAGCACAAAAATACAAATCGATACCAATAAAGACAGTTATTTGAAAGAATTGCGGTAAAAAGTTACAGCGCAACAAAGTTTTAAGAAATTTCGCGATTTCGCGTGCGCTTAGATATGCGCATTCGATTAAGCATAAGTATGCAAATCGATACTTATATAGATTACTTTTTGAAAGACTTGCGGATTAGAGTTATTACGTGACAAACTTTGAAAACAAAAAAAACCTATACCATTACTTTTGCGCTCATAACATCTACACGATTTCGAATGCGCGTATATAGCTAGTGGCAATCGATAGTGCTAGAAATGCAAATCGATACCAGTATAAGTTATTTTCTAAAAGATTTGTGGATAAGAGGTATCTATAGCGTAACAAACTTTATAAATTTTCAAAATGTACACATATAAATTTAGCTTTTCGCGTATACAGTCAAAACGACTTCGCGTTCGCATAGCTAGCTAGTGGCAATCGATAGAACATAAAAATGCAAATCGATATCAGAATACGTAGGTTATTTTCTAAGAGACTTCCAGTACCCATGTTCTGCAACTTTCGTGAGAACTTCTCGCATAAAAAAAGATGTGAAGCAAAAATATTCCATCGTTTCTCGAAAAGTTAAAAGAGATTACGTCGTTACGTTTTAAATGTCATAATAGTCCATTCGAAGCCGTTGTGAAATTGCAGACGTTGAGAACGCAAGTCACACATATCGTTGATGGCGGTCAAAATTTACTAAAGTTGAAAAATGTTCAATTACGCCGGCGAAAGACAACCGTCGGCTACAGCAAATAATGTAGAGTGCGACTTTAAGTTTTGTTGTTTAAAAAATAGCTTTGAAAACATTCGTATTTTTTTCAAAAATGTTAAAAGCAAAATAACTAAACAGTAATTTCCTTACTCGCTTCAAATGTTACAGACGCAGTTAAGTGAGAAAAACAGTTGTTTGTTTCAGTTTATGGCATTTTTGTTTAATTTCTCGAATTTCAATCGAAAAGTTTCTCTAAGCGAGAGTTACAGAACATGGGCACAGATATCAGTTATTACGAGACAAACTTTGCAAATTTGCCGTTTCGGCCCAATTTTTGAAGCGGCGCCAGGCTCTCAAAGTCAGTTACTTCGGTAAAAACCATAACTCAAAAACTATATATATCCTATACAACATACGTGTTTTTCGAGCTCTATTATTTTAATAAAATGAAACTTATTTTCCTGTATTCCAAGGCTCTAGCTCTATATCTAAACATGGCCCGAGTACAAAGGCCGTTCTGAGCCGAAATTCGTTATCGAACCCATGGGGCTTACTCGTACCAAAAAAAAGGGTTAATTTCTAAGACCAACCCCAATAATTTTTACATAACCAACTTTTCTTTTAAAGGATTCAAAGCTCTATCTCCGCTCCTTATATACATATGCATATAGTAGCTCCCATACAAACGTAAAATGGATGAAAAAACATGAAATTTGTCAAATTGGAGTTATTTATTTTTTTCTGGTAAAAAAACCAAAAATATCTTAAAAGATCTCAATGTTTTCTTTAATTTTCTTATAGTGCATTTAATAAAGAAACTCGTGGCACCTTTCCGGTCACAATTCATGCACTGGCTCAGTTTCAATAGCAACTGGAAGTCTTGTAAATTTAAAAATTTTCCGATCACTTAATCGGATAGTTATTAATCGTGTATAACCTAATATATATAATATATAAGGTCTAAGATAAATATTGTAGTAATAATAATCAGAATTACAAACATACCCTTTCCACCACATGTGGTTTAGGGTATACAAATTCTGATTACACATTAAAAATCTATATAAAATATGTTGTTTTTTTCTATATATGTTACGGGCTAAGACGAATTCATATGATTCTTCAGAGTGTGCTTTATATGGGGTCTATGGTAAACTTTGAATCGCTCTTCACGAAATTTGACAGAGCTACGGAACTACGAATGACTAAATTTTACTGCAATAGCATATTTCGTTACGGTTTAAGGCGTGGTTGACTTTATTTGGGGCTATGGTTAATTATTTACTGATCTTCATGAAATTTGACAGAGAAATTTCTTAACGTATGAAATTATGAATGGCCAAATTTTACTGCAATTGCATGATTTGTTTCTGTTTTAGGCGTACTGAAGTGTTTATGGTGAGTAGGTTTTATCCTACCTTTACACTAGGGCTTCCACACGGGATTGGTTTTTCTAAATGCCGGCATTCGGGATTGAAGGAAATATTTTGGGATCCCGGGATTTTTCGGATATTTTGAATCCAGGGTTTCGCGGGATTTTGAAAATTTTTTCGGGATTTTTTTATTTATACCCAAAATATAATACTTTTTAAACTGTTTGAAAAAAACTTAATTTTCCAGTAAAAATACATATTTCATGAACTTTGTATATTATTTATTTGAAAAAAAAAAATATAATAAAAACAAACTTAAATTATGATCACAATTTATAAAGATATTAAAAAATTTAACAAAAAACATAAAATTCTTATTTTTATCCATATTTGACTATTGATATAAAAAATTACACAATTTTCAATTGTATTTTAAAATTCCCAAATGTATTTTAAAATTTTACAAATGAATTTAAAAATTGCCCAAATATATTTTTAAGTTTTCTAAATGTTTTTTGAAATTGTCCAAATAATATTTAAAATTTTCACATAAAATTTAAAATTTTCCATATGTATTTTTAAATTGTCAATATATATTCCAAAATTATATAAATGCGTTTAAAAATTTTAAAAATGTAGTTAAAAATTTTGTAAATGTATTTTAAAATTGTCCATATGTATTTTAAAAATACAATTGGGCAATTTAAACAAAAAAAAAATTGGAACATTTTTAAATTCAATTAGGCAAATTTAAAAATACATCTAGATAATTTTAAAACACATATGAACGATTTCAAAATACATTTGAAAATTTTTAAAATATGTTTGAAAAATTCTTAAAAACATATTGAAACTTGTAAAACACAATTGGAAATAAAACCTTTAAAAGGCGTGCACTTAATACTAAGATGATATGCTAGACCTACTTAAGAGTTTTTAGAGGCTTAAAGGGCATTCTGTCCTCGACAGCACAACGGGCTAATATTTCACTCAATGATTCATTTTTGGCAGCGTATTTTAGTAAAGTATTATTTTCCGGCTCTTTAGAACTACTTCGAACGTAGTTAAGTTTTATTTATAGCACATTTATGTCAAGCATGTGGACCAATTAGTTAATAAGTCATGACGTGGAAGAACTGGGCACTTCAGGCACTTACCTTTGTCTTTTTAATGCCGTTTGAATATCTCCAGAAATACCATCGATATATAAAATAATATTAAATATTTAGAATATTCTCGCACAAATTACTATTTGCTTTTTAACTGAACACTTTTTTTTTGTAGTATTTTGAACAGTTTTTGGTTTGCATGCGTATTTCACCAAACGCTTTTATTTACATCATAGTGTTTTTTGACTTTTGTAACATTTTGTTTTGACATTCTGAATAAAAAGTTTAAGTTTGCGCAATATTCAATTAGAAAAATACTTAAATTAAGGAAAACGTTAAAAATTACACATTTTTAAAATAACCGGTTTATTATACAAAAATAACCGTTTTATTCGATATTCGACAAATGGACATTTCAAAATAACCGGCTTGGGCAAAACTAAAATAATCAAGACTTGGCAAAGCCGAATATAACACACTTTCTGATTTTTTTATCATCTTATTATTTATGACTAGCGGTACCTGTGGCGTTGCCCACTAAAAGTTAATTTTTAAATAACTATAAAAATAAATTAAAATTAGTTGAATAGAGACGGAGAGGCAGAAATTGCTTTTCAGTCTCCTATTGATCCAATGTTTGAAAAAAAATATAAAGCTTGTGTGTTTTGTTGTTTGTAGATCGATCTACTTACATATGTTTTAAATTTCATCAAAATCGGTAAGATTGTATCGGATATGCAGAAATTGAATATCTGTCCCTTCATATATTGCTTGCTTTGAAAAAAAATATAAACCCTGTGTGTTTTATTCTATGATTTAGAATTCATCAAAATTCGTTAGATATTTTCGGAGAGGCGGTATTTCTCCCTATGTCCCCCTCTTGGTCTTACTTTTAAGAAAATAAAAAGCCAATATTTCCAAATTCTTCAAAATAGGTTCATCTTTGAAGCCGCATTTTTCGCGGGACGATCGACTGGACAGATAGACTGGAGGCGAAATGAAAGGTGAACAGCGTACTCAAGTTAAAATGGGTTTGTTTTTCTTTTGAGTAAATAAGCTATTGCTATTACTATATTACTCTTCTAAGACGATAATTCAGATTTTCTGAGAATAGGAGGCTTAGCGCCCAAGTACCCTATCCTAAGCACTTCAGTGGAACCTTATATATCATATGTCCGTAAGGAGGTTCCATTCTTCATTTTGTGGAAACAATGTTTTAAATCGGACCGGTAGTTCTGGACATTACCTCTTTCAAACATAGAAACATACAAACTTTTCAGCTTTATAAAATTATATGTAGTACAGACTTGAGCGTTGCCTAAGATATTTTGTAGTTAATTACAGGTTCAATTGCTAATTACGTGTAATTGATTAAATGTAATTGAAATTAAAAAGTAGATAATAAAATTCAAGTAATGATAACTTTTTAATAATTTATTGCCAAGAATGTAGTTATTACAATGCTCGCACATTACAAAAAAAAAACATACAGAACATAGAAAATATAAACAAAGAGATCAATATGGGCACTTATATAGGTCTACTGCGGGTCAAAATTAAAATGTGCAGTCGTATAGCTCGATTTTTTAAGAATTTAAATGGTATCCTAAGACATATGTTCATATCGTCACCTAAAATACAAAAGGGCGTAACAACACTTTTTATTTTTTTACAGGAGAAGCATAAAACTTTACAAAATCAAAAACAGCAAGGTGTACTTGGCGTTTGAATTTCTTTAATAAAGTCGCCATTTTTGATCGCAGGAATCTTTTGTGAACATATAGTTTAAAACGAACAAAAATCAATCAAAAATCCTATTTCGAATTTTTTCTTTTTTTTGTTGTTACGCCCTTTACCATTTTATGTGAGGATGTGTAGCTATTTTACAATTTTCATGATTTAATTTACAACTGATACAAAAACCTTATACACAAAGCTTTTATTCTTTTAGCCCTAATCAAGTCAGGAGAACCTTGTAACGAATCCAGTCAAAATGTCAAATCAAAGGATAATAATAAAGTTAAATTTTTTGTATTATTTTTTTTAATTTTGCACTTTTAGGAAGCGAGAATTTTTGAACCAAGAGCGTTACAAGTATTTTCGTAGACAAATACTGCAAGATTGCTTGAACATTCTGCTAACTTTGGTGGGCACATATAGCATCTACGTCGCATATTTATCTGATTTAATTAGCTCGGCTCTTAACTTTATCAATGGGCCATGACTGATCAGGCCGTAAAAGTTGTAAATGTGATGTTTCAATTTGGGTTTTGTAACGGCTTGCACAGCTCTTCAACAATTCTCTCAGCGAAATTTTTGCAACTTATATCACCTTCTTGTCCGATATAAGGAATTTCTTTAAGATTATATCAATATTTTGCAAATACAAATCCAAAAGACATTTGTCCTCCAACCGGCACCAGTTGCTCAAATTACAATAAAGGACCCCTTTTAGCAAGTTTTTATAGATGCGTTCCTAAACATCGAGAATAGGAGAAAACTTGTCCTTCAATCAGAAACAACTAAATAAACAACATTAGGGGATTTCCATTACAAAATTTTAGTCTCTTGTTTATTAATATCTTACATGAAGAATTAATAATAGCTAACGTTGCCGTATGTGCATGGTAGGCACATTATGACAGATTTAAGCGCGTTTGTGATTAATAAGAAATTAATAAAAAAAAAAAAAAAAAAATACAGCTTCAACTAAGAATTTGAAAATCTTTAACAAAACACATTAAAGTAGGAATTCAAAGAGCAGCAAAAAGTATAACTTATATTTAAGAAAGTAACAACATTTTGTGTCTGAAAGGCACATATTGACTGGATGACGGCTAAGAATAAGAATTACCAAATATAAAAATTTTAATTTATTTCATGTTATAAAATTTCTTCCTTCACTAAATAATTTAATGCAAATTGAATGAACATTTTTTAATGAACTTAAGGCAAATTTTAAAATATCAAAAATTTCAACTTATTTGAAACTTTAAAGAGCAGTTAGAAATTCTTAAACATGTGCATCTGGAAACGGTGTATTTGATTGCATGATTTTAGAATTCAAGTCTAATTAATCATTAGATCAATCTAAAACTTTCTTTACAAAGCTGTGATAAGGAAGGAGAAACCAATTTTTTTTAAATTTAAAAACAAAGAAATGAAATATTTAAGTTTTGTAAATTATAGTCATAAATGCCATTTATAGAGAGAGGATGTAAGTGTTTAATGATTTATTTTAATTTGTTTGATTTTATTTATTTGTTAAGTACTAGTAAAGTGTTTTAAACACTCGTTACAATTTATTTTATGTACATATAAATAAAGGCTCGTCTAGATAGAATTGTTTTAGTCGAATGTGTTGACTTAAATGAAAAACAATTGAACACTTTTACCCAGTTAAAGTCGAGTAAGTCAGTCGTCTCTTGAGTACACGGTATGTTGAAAAATTTGTAAAAGAAAAGTAAAAAACGGTGTCACAAAATGAAATGACTGCTGGACCGATCACTTGGACAAAGTAAATATCGCTTAACTAAATTAAAGCAAAAAAAAAAACAATTTTAAATTAAATTAAATCAAGTGTAATAAATAAAATTATACGGATTTAAAGCCGTTTGAAATAAACAAAATCAAATCAAAGTAATTTATATATCTAAATTTAAAATGACTAAAAATAATATAATAAAAAAAGTAATAATCAATTTGATTTCCATTACACAAATTATACAAATGGGGAAATGTTCGAGCGGTAAACGGACTGGTGATTATACATATTGGGAACTGAGTGGTGAAACAAAATCAAGTGAACAAGATTCTTCAAAATTACAGTTATGGCTAACGATAAGCGCACACAAACGTTACCTAGAAATATCATGGAAGAATGCTCCTGCCCATGACGATGATCGTATTATGTTGACATCTGAGGAACCGGTCACATTCAAAAAACTCAAATGGATACCAACAGAACAACCTCCGATGGCAGAGTTTAAAACTCCCGAATCCACAACCGAAATCGATTTGGAAGAAGGTAGTGGTGAGGATTATTTAGGTAACTCTGCAACTACCACAGAGTCACAGTACAAAGCCAAAGATATTCATTATTGGATTTCAAACAATGGTTCAAATCCCATAGTAGCCGCTTTAGTGCCATCCGGACCCTCACTTTGGTTTACAACAGGTGTTCCTTTCGACTATAAACTTTCGAAAAATATCACCTATGAAACGTCATCGTATGGTTATTGGGCCACATATGTACGTGGCAGTGATGGCTCTATACTAGCTAAAACCAGTTTGCGTGCATATCCTAGGTGGATGAATGACATGCGTTCTATTGTGGGTGGTCTACGTTTTAGGGATCTTTTTATACCCGGTAGTCATGATTCTGGTTCATATCGAGAAAATTTCGATCCTTTAGCCAAAGAAACTATTGTTACCAAATACTCGCTGACCCAAGATGATGATATAATGGGTCAGTTAATGCACGGCATACGATATTTGGATATACGACCTGGTTATTATCGTAACACAGCAGAAATGTTTTATGTTAATCATGGCATAACAAGACAAGGACCACTGATCGACGTTATAGATCAGGTTAAGGAGTTTGTGCTGAAAACAAATGAAATTGTGATATTTGGATTAAAAGAATTTCCAATTGGTAAGTGCTATTATTGTGTAAAATATATTATGCACCAAAAAAAAAAAAAAAAAACCATAGTGGTTCGAAATTGCATAAAATTAATTTCGAAATATTAAGCACCGTTAGGTATGTTGAAAATGAAGTGTGAGAATTATTCAGTTTTATAAGTTATTTTAATTATTATATTTACCATTGCTATTTTTCGAATGTGTTCAATGAATCCAAACTTAATTTATAAAGTGTTCTTGCAATAGCTCTATTCCCTCAATAGTTCACAAACTTTACAGGTATACGCACATTTGCTTAAGCCAACTTAAGCATATTATGCTGGCTACAGGCAGCCCAAACTACATCAATGCAATCTCAAAATAACCCAATATTTTGATGTTGATGAAATCTAGAATGAATGAAATTTGCCAGATTGGGTAAATGCATTGCATAGCGTGAAACCAGCATTATATTTGGGCCTTTGAACAAGCTCCAAAAATCAATAAATTTATTTTATTTTTTTTTTCAAAAATATTGTGATATCGAATATTAAAGAAAAATCAATTTTTAATAATCAATTGGGTTGTTCACGGAAGAGGGGTTATCGGGTTATATGGCTGTTAATTTATATTCGCAACAACAACATACATATGTACATATTTTTTATTTTTTTTTAAGTATGTATGTATATATTGTTGCTGTCAATATAACTACATAACCACATAACCTGATACTCCGCCTTCCGTGATTCCGTGAAAATTATAGTTTAACATAAAAAAGTTAGTTGGCAATATCAAAAGAGTGCAAAATATGTTAAAACTTAAATATTTTCATTAAGATTTCGATGCTTGACATTTCATGGGACAACTCTCCCTAATGAATATTCCTTGCTTATTATATCATGGGTTCCTGAGTATATTATATTATTCTGTGTATGAGTGAATATCTTTCAGAAAACCATCAATTCGGGAACGTTTTCCTAAGTTTGATAAAATTAACAAAAAAACAAAACAAAGTACATAACTTAAGCATCGTTTAATAACATGGGCGTATTATGAACCTATTTTATATAAACATAAGTAAAAACAATACATACGAAATCTTCTACAAGCAAAATACGCCAAAAAATTAAAGAAGTTGATATTATCGTGCATAAGATTTAAGAAATTTCAAAATATTCAAAACTCTTATAATGGAATTAACGGTACATGAACAGAATGAAAGTTCTGTAAAATAACAAACTATGTCTTTTCTAAAAAAAGCTCAATTTATGCGTATTTTATTGAAAAATATTAATGTTCCCGAAAATGATCAATCGTTCCTGGAATGACAAAACAGACGCGTTCCTGAAATGGCTTTCTCTGCATGTATATTGATTTAATTTAAAATTTACTTGTTTAAATAATTATATTGCTT
Organism: Pollenia amentaria; assembly: GCA_943735925.1. Taxonomy (NCBI): domain Eukaryota; kingdom Metazoa; phylum Arthropoda; class Insecta; order Diptera; family Polleniidae; genus Pollenia; species Pollenia amentaria. The sequence continues at coordinate 126,457,348 of OX031007.1, forward strand.
GATGTACACATAAAACAGGCTAGTTGTAATAGTTTATAACTTTTCTTTTTTCAATAAAGTCAAGATTGAATACATTTAATTGCGAGAAAAACCAATTCTGCACCTTGGTGATTTTGAGCCAAATGCCCATGAGAGTATTTGTATTTAAAATTATCGCAATCGGCTTATAAATGAGTTACTGCCTGTTTGTAGAACGCGAGCGCAAAAGTGACTCGTTTAACTTACATTTCAAACAAAAACAAATTTAGAAACAAAATCAAAATCACATACTAAATTAAATTTTCTCTGGATTGAGACTTTTAAATTTTATCTTTAAAAAATAATAATAATAAATTCAAAAATGACTGAAATATTTTAAATCTCCTTAAATGTTACTTTTTTTCTAGGCTTTGGTAAAAATTTAACAGTCCATCATAAACTGGTTAGTTATTTAAAAACTCATTTTGGGGACTTAATTGTACATCCCTCGGTCACCTGGCGAGGGTCATTAAATGACATTTGGCTGCGCAAACAAAACGTGATTCTAGCATATGATCTGTATTCTGTGGTCAATCAATATCCACATTTACTATTTGGCTCCGTAGAACAGAGATGGGGTAATGTACAGACTTGGACAAATTTGGAGCGTTACTTAAGGACCGTAAATGGTCAAGATATATCGTAAGTAAAAAACATTACAGGGTGGCGAATAAGTAACGTAATGATTTATTAAATGAATAACTTTTTTCTTTCTGATTTTACTTAGCGTTAATATTTATTCATATTCAGATTATAGTTTGGAAATACATATTTTCAGATTATGATTTGAAGATAATCGGCCTTTTGCAAAAAAATCAATTCTTGAGTTTTTAGGAGAGAGGAGGAAAAGAAATGGCATTTTCTTTCCCCTTCTCTCCTAAAAGCTCAAGACTTGACGGCTAAAACTTGTGAACCAGAACTAAACAAAACAATTTGTATGAAAACCCGGTTTTAACGAACACTTTAAGTTGACATAAAATATTTATGCATTAGGGCGAATATTTTTGAAGTGGTGCCCATTGTTTGCTTCTTTCCAGAGCATTTCCCATAACACCTTACCTTCCAACGAAGCAGGTTTCTAAGGAAGAAACGTAAAAGTTTCTCTTACCATATCGCTTACGGAAGACATGAATTTTATATGGCGAGTTTCCACTTTGAAGCAAAACATTTTTGACACAGAAAGCGCTTTTTTCAAAAATGGGTGAATGTAACGATCAGCTTTGCACACTGAATTTTTTGTTACCGTTATTCTTTTAAATGCTCCCTTACAAACCTGCTTCGTAGTAAGGGAATGTCGTGGCTCTTCAAATTTTATATATATATTTTTTTTAATAAATGATTATTTTTATTTATCCAAAGGTTAGCGAAATATTGAAAATAAATAAATAAAAATTAACATTTATTAAAAACAAAAATATATATAAAATTTGAAGAGCCACGACATTCCCTTAGTACGAAGCAGGTTTGTAAGGTAGAATTTAAAAGAATAACGTTCACCTACCTTACTGCATCTCTGTATGATAGGGCCCATACACAACACCATCATGATTGTGCAATCAAGTGATTGTGCAATTAAGCTTGAAGCACACAATACACCAGCATGCTGGTACAATTCTTAATTTTTGGCATGCCATTTGTAGCAAATTATCTTCCGCTGTTGCTTTTCGTTTTTTGCATGGTGGTTCCATTATTGTTTCATCGCCAGACTCGATCTTTTTTTTACAAAATACCATTTTATTGCAGCATTGCTTTTTTATTTACGATTGCAGTATTCCGTACTTTTAACTTTCCAGAGGCAATGCATTGTTTTATAAAGTTCGAGAAATTCTCCCCAAAATATTTTTTCTTTAGTATTCATATTTAAAATACTTTGGTAAAAAAGTTCTATTTTTTATGTTTATGCCTTGACGATTTACCTTTGCAATTTAAAATTTTCTATTTTTTTGATGTTTACGCACTGACGATTTAACTTTTATGAGCTAAATAACCAACACATGACTCAATCATGCTGGTACAATCATAAAAATATCAAACTATTTTTGATTTAGCACCAGCAGCTGGTACAATCACACCACAAGCTCATACACGGTCAATCAGCTGGCACAGTCACTTGATTGCACATGCATACTGTAGTCGTGTATGACTTATTGCGTAGCGCATAAATGTGTGCTTATTTTTCAAAATTTACCATTAGTTCTTCGCAAAATAGGAAATTTTTTTACTGGGAGGTAAGTCGGTCAATGCGGTGGCCAGATAAAATCAGAAAACACCGATATTATTCGATCGCCAAACAATTTCACGCAGGAGACCCATAGTTGGACGAACTGTGTGCGCTGTGTGTGGTTCCATATTGTTGGAATCACAATTGTGGGCTGTTCTCTACCTCGGGACTTAAAAAATGTTCAATCATTGATCGGTATTGAATGCCATTCACAATACCCGCAACTTGTTCGTGGGCGCATTTGATGTTCAACAATTCATTATTCTTGAATTTTGGGTGCCTCATAATCTGCAATTTTGTTTATTCACGTAACAATTGCGGTGAAAATGGGCATCATCACTCATTAAAATCGTTGTGTCTAAACAATCTAATGCTGAATTTTAAAATAAAATTTAACAACTCTGGTTATTTTTTCTGTGCTGAGTTTTTCTGTCATAAATTTTTTTAATTTTTCAAATTTAATTCTGTAAAAAAACATAAACATAAAATTTATTCACTTATTCAATCATAACGTTACCCAGTAGATAAATTTAAAATTAATGTATGTTTTTCTTTTCCTATACAGGCGACTTTCTAGCCGTCCTGTTGCTGATATGGCTGAGCTAACACCAAAAACCTGGGATGTTATAGTCAATAAATACGGTGGTTTGCGCAAAATGGCCGATCGAGTAAATTGGCGTGTATCACAACTGTACATGAATGAATTGGGTGATAATGCAAATATTGTAGCGACTGATTTTTACCGTGGAACTACAATAGTGGAAACAGCTTTAGATTATAATAGAAGAAAAGTTATTTTTTAATTACACAAAATATTGTATTTACATATGCATTTATTTGTGTCACATATCGCTCCTTTATTGAAATGTGGTCATGCTTGAGACATAAAACTGATGTTTTTTTTACATATACTTAAGAAGGTATGAAGGAGCACTTTTGCTTAAGTAACTTGAAATTTTTGCTTTTTTGATATATGACTATGTTGCAATAATGGAGCGATATTTATTTCGTATGTGTAATTTTCAGAAAGTATTTCATAGTAAATTTTATATTTTTATTATATTTATTAATGTAAATATATGTATATATGTTTTTGTAAATAAAATTCGGGGCAAGAATTGTTAAACGTTTTATATATCGCATTACAATATAATATAATTTTAATAATTTGCGTTAAAAAATTCTTATAAAAGCATCGTTTCAAACTCAAGTCCAATAAAATAAAAATCGCTCAAAATTATTTCATTAAAATTAAATATGCTATATTTTAATCAAACTTTGAATGTATTCATGCACTTTCGATTCAAATAAAATAACTTTTTTAAGATGCTGATGAAAATAAGGGAGTGTTTTTATAAGCATGCCAGCGAGTTTTTAAAAATGCATTTCTCGTTTAAAAGCACCAAAAAACGAGCAAATTATGAAATGCTTATAAGCGATAAATACTGCACATCTTAATATGTTACGTTACTGACTTTTCAATAACGTTTTTGGTTTATTTCCATTATAATAAACCTCTTTAGTTCTTTTATTGCAACTTTAATAAAATAAATAGGACACTTTAAACACTTTACTTTATAGCTGTACTATAAACTATTCACGCCACTTTATTTGAGAACTTAGCCAATTATAGCACTAATAATTGCGATGTACACACTTAAATAATCGCACTAATACTGATTATCGATGCCAACCTTCGCGAGTATTTATACTCGGTTCGCTGACATCTGGATGTCTCTAGAGCATTCTACTCGTCGAAATGTCTGTAACATTTTCGACATTTCTGGGCGAATCGAGATTCTATTATCTTACAGCGAATATCATTATGCATTAACACTGTGGCTGAACTTAAATTGATTTATACATCAATAAACTAAAGCATACTTTATGTGTTAAAAATAATCTTAACACTATTAGTTATCTATAACAATCATTTGTACTAGAAAACTCTGTACAGTGGGTTTACATTAGAAATATGCGAAACTAATACTATAACATTTTAAACTAATAAAATTACTAATTAACTAAACTTATTCTTAACTAAAGTTACTTTCGTAACACTGCCCCCCACTTAAGCTTGTTCGCCCCGAATAGGCTCAGAATCACCTCTTCCATAAGGGGCTTGGACTTTTGTGTTTCTGTATTCGATAAACAACGTCATTTAATTTCTTTATTGACTTATATGGCCCATAACAATGTGTTTATAGTTTGGGATATAATCCTTTCTTTTGCTGGGGATTTCTCAGCATAACCAACTGGCCCTTCTTGAATCCTTCAGAGTTCACCGCCCGATCATATCTGGACAAATTAGTGCTCACACTAGAGATGAGCGATATTTCTGTACCTGTGATTTAATCACTGTTACTGAAAAATCACGAATCACAGTTGTGACCAAATTTGTCAAGTAACAGGTACTTTCTAAGTCGTTCTTTTAGTATTTTGTTACATATACAAATTTATGATATTTCACTGTTTGTGTGGGTAATAGCGTTTTATGAATGAAATGTCGAATGATATTGCTGTTCCTTTCATTCTCTCTTCTATCTTATTAGAATTTTTGTATGCCAAAATTTATTTGTTCAAGTATGTATGTATATGAAAGTAAAGATTTGAAAGCTCTTACAATTTGTTGTTGTTTCTTTGTAAAGTGCTTACAAAAGCTCTTGCAAAAGCTCGCGCATTGTACATATAGCTTGGCCGCAATTGCTTTAAAAGAACAGAAAACTGATAAACCGTGATCACAATCACAGTTTAAAGGAGCAGTGATTTTTAAATCACATTCACTAATCACGATGATCTTTAAAAATCACGGGATCGCTCATCTCTAGCTCACACGTTCATACTTACGAAGTTCGTAAGAACTTCTCCGCTCCAAGGAAGATACCTCATTATCTTCCGATCATATCTGGACAAATTAGTGCTCACACGTTCATACTTACGAAGTTCGTAAGAACTTCTCCGCTCCAAGGAAGATACCTCATTATCTTCCTGTACATTAAGTGCACCAGAGTTGCACTGCTGGAGCGGCGCACAGCTTATAGTTGTTGTTCCCCTGGCTGCAACACACTTTTTGCAGCTTAATATCCAGTCCTTCACGGCTTGTTTACATCCATCCCAGTAGAAACGTTCCTTCAACCTTTCTACGGTTTTCCTTACACTTAGGTGATCTCCACAGGCTGTCCCACACGAGCCTCGCTTTCATACCCAACATCAAGGGGCATTTCAACTTCACCCAAATGCATGATGTGTTTTCGCATATCCAGACTTATGTTTTGACGAATCATAAAATATGCGCCAATCAGCACTTCGTCTTCAATGTCAGCCACAAGAAACTCATGAAAAGTGACTATATCAGCAACTCTTAACACCACACGTGTTTTTCCATAGACAGTAGCAGGCTCACCTGTTGCTGTTCGCAAGCTTACTCCGCTTAGTGGTTCGACAGCTCCGCTCACCAAGTCAGGCCTGATAATTGAAAATCCTGCATCAGTGTCGATAGTCAAAATGCGCTCTTTGCCATCGATGTAACCACATGTTGTAACACTTCTATTGCTCTTTTGCACTACCAAATTTATTGTCGAGTCCTCAGATGCGAATGGTAGCACTCCCTTAATGCTTAACGGCGACTCCTGCGATGACTGATTATTAGCCCGCTGGCTGTTTATTGGCGGTGAAGCAGTTCTCGAACGTTTCTTTTGTGCTTTACAGTTTCTCTGCATGTGACCAATCTTTCCACAGTTAAAGCATTTTACTTTAGTTTTACTTTGCTTCTCGCTTAAAGCTTCCATAACTGCCTCTTTTATATACTGCACAATATCCCTTTCATCATTGGCGGTCACATCGAGCCTTCGCACCTTGCCTATTTGTGGACTTGAAATAATTCTAGCAGTTTCCTGGGCTAGGGCTGTTTCATTTGCCCTCTGCAAATGTAGACTTTTGTGTTGTACATACCGCAATTTTTATATCTGCATCCCGAATACCGTTTACAAATGCCTCTGTTTTAAAATTATCCAAAAATGGATGATTCTCACCAGGGTACGTAAGCTGCACCAATCGCTCTATCTCGAGTGCAAAATCCTGTAAAGTTTCGTTTGCATTTTGCACTCTGCCTCGCAGCTCCATTTTGTATATCTCTTTCTGTGTTCACCACCATACTTACGTTGCAGTGCTACCATAATGTCGTCATAACGCTTTCTAGAACTTCAGCCGCAGTCCCCTTTAAAGCAAGAATTAACTATTTGGCCTTTTCATCACTGTTCCATGCATTTCTGTTAGCAACCGTATCAAACTGGAACTTAAAAACTTTAAATGGAACACTACCATCAAAACAAGGGGCCTTTACTCTGCTAGAAACTTCTGGTATAACCCGCACTGCTGCCTCCTGGCATTGAATGTTATTAACTCTTGCTTCCAGATGGTGTAGTTTTTCATCAAAAACCGTGACTTGTGTTATTACATCCGTGACTTGTGTTTTCACATCAGACAGCTTATGGTTAAATTCAATTTCCATTTCATTTACTCTTTCATTTATTTCACTGGAAATCTCCTGAAGTTTCTCGTTGGTTATTCTAGAATTCTCTTGTATTTCAGCTAGAATTGTGCTCGATTTCTCTTCCATTTTTCTAGAAGTTTCGTCCATTTTTCGAGACGTTTCAGCTAGAATATCGGTCGAATTTTCTATTATCATCATCACCATGTTTCTGGAATTATCGTCCATTTTTCTAGAAGTTTCATCTGACATTTTTTCCATTTTTGCCATCATAGCAGCAAACATTGTGTTTAAATCCATTCTGCTAGCAACTGCACGTGCACATACCTCTATTTCTTCTTTTTCCTCGAATTCGTGGCTACCAATGTCAATATTGCGTCATCTATTAACCTTTTCTGCAGCTCTGCTTTATTTCCTGCAGTTGGTAGATCTAACTTGTTCAACTCTTTCTTGAGCTGATCCACTTTAAGTTCTTCAAATTTCATTGCTGGCAATTTTTTTTTTTTTTTTATTTCTATTTATTATTTTTTTTTCTAATTTATTGTTACTGTTACGTTACTGCCTTTTCAATAACGTTTTTGGTTTATTTCCATTATAATAAACCTCTTTAGTTCTTTTATTGCAACTTTAATAAAATAAATAGAACACTTTACTTTATAGCTGTACTATAAACTATTCACGCCACTTTATTTGAGAACTTAGCCAATTATACCACTAATAATTGCGATGTACACACTTAAATAATCGCACTAATACTGATTATCGATGCCAACCTTCGCGAGTATTTATACTCGGTTCGCTGACATCTGGATGTCTCTAGAGCATTCTACTCGTCGAAATGTCTGTAACATTTTCGACATTTCTGGGCGAATCGAGATTATATTATCTTACAGCGAATATCATTATGCATTAACACTGTGGCTGAACTTAAATTGATTTATACATCAATAAACTAAAGCATACTTTATGGGTTAAAAATAATCTTAACACTATTAGTTATCTATAACAATCATTTGTACTAGAAAACTCTGTACAGTGGGTTTACATTAGAAATATGCGAAACTAATACTATAACATTTTAAACTAATAAAATTACTAATTAACTAAACTTATTCTTAACTAAAGTTACTTTCGTAACAATATTAAACGAGCATTTTTAGCAAACCGTTGAAAAATTGAACATGGGTAACGTTTCCATGTTTCAACAAGATAACGATCCGTAGCATACGGCTCATAATACGAAGCTGTGGCTAACCTGCAATGTCCTAATGCAGCTCAAAACTCCACCGCAGCCTGCAGACTTGATATCACGAAAAGATATTGACGAAAAGTCAAAGCTGGCCAAATGTGAATTGGAGGCGATTTTAAAGATCTTGCAGATAGTATGTTACAGTCTAACAACTTAGAACTAACAGAATACGATGAAAAAGATTTTACATATGATAAAATCTGTATTTTTTGACATAACAAAAATATATTGCAATTTATTTCAAAAATTTCTAGAATTTTTAACGCATTAAAATCTGGGTCGTAATTATAAATAATAAAGCCATTTTTATATAAAGTCCCATAACGTTCAAAACTTTTGATACATGTGCACCGTTCTAAATCATCCGTTTTTATGAACTTTACTAGTATTTCAAAGAATAATGAATTGTTAACATTGTACTTTTTATTTCCCATAACGAAAGTCTTTTTTTCAAATTTAAAATTGTTTCTGAAAAAGATATGCAAAACTTTATTGCCAATGATAATATAATATTCCTTCTAGAAGTTATATTTTTAACATAAGATTTTAATTTTCGATGTTTTGATTCAAAGCCGAAAGTCCACAAATAAACAAATGGACCAGAGTGTTCTAAAATTCTACAATAATGTGTCAAAAAATGATGCTTTGGTTTTAAATTGTCTGAGAAAAGTGTTATATATTTTTCGTTATGATAATCAATGTGAGATTTTAAATTTATAATGTCTAAATTTGTAAAATGTGTTAATAGTAATAAATCAATTAGTTCAACTAAATTTGTTACAAATTTCCATATATCTGAGTTGATATCTACCAAATCCCCAATAAACAATGGAAAGAAGTGAGCAAAATTAAGCATTTCGCTGCCAGACATTTTCAAGTTAGATGTGACTTTAGATGGCTTATCTTAATTTTGGGAGATTTATTTCCGATATCCTGTTCTCCATAGTTAAAATTTTGTTTTCGAATATTAAAAAGTTCATGATCAAATGTTTTATTATTTATGAAAAATAATAGTATGTGGCAAAAATCATATTTTAAAACACCCTTTAGAACATCGTGCAATAAATCTGCGTAGAAATTTTCAACAACATGGTAATTATTGACCTTATTAAAGATACTATTTTCTCTTATGCCATTTTTTCCTAAATCATTTAAACTTAAGTCATCTCTTAACTTATTCGCGTCTTCTCCATATTTAATTTAAGATTCCGCCTTGTCAATTTTGCAAAGCCTGCAAAAATATTTAGATGAAAAGGATCTTGAAAATCCTAAGACATTATTTAAAGCTAAATTATCACCAACAATCAATGCTAAGCAAAATTAAATTTTATAGATTCCATTTTTAGTCACAATCTCTATTCCATTAGATTCTAAGTCATTAAGAATTTCGATCAATTTAAAAAAACATTTATCATTACCAAAATCTTTAACATCGTTAGACTTAAATAGTGCAGCAATAAAAATATTTTTTAACGTAAATTTTAAAAATTCCGGAGCAGAAGGAAGAGATAAATATACCCCCATAAGGCTTGAACTGTGTGAGCCAAGGGGGTTGTTAATTTCAAAATCATCAAAATATAAAAAGTATGGTAACACAAATTTTTGCTTGTAGTTTTTAAGCTTTTTTTTTCCATATTTTACCATTGCAAAAGTTTTTTAAGGTCCCACAATTATTTATATTTTGCATAGTTTCTTTAAATTCCTCATAAATTTGTGGAATTTCAAAAAATTTTTGTAATTGAAATTTAATTGGAAATAAAACTCCTTTTGTAACAACTTCATCCATTGTATTAACATGATTTAAAACAATATTGCTAATTGTATTGTTTAATTTTATTACCTGTGGACTTTCGTACAAATTTATGTGTTTTAGTGTTTTTATAAACTTATACTCCGTGTCAAAACCATCAAATGGTTTATCGCAAAAGGACACAAGATTTTGTAGGCTATCTTTTATTTGCGTCAAGTCATTCTCTTGCAGGTCATTAATTATTTGTTTAATTTCGTCTCTAATTGAATGTGTTAAATTTTTTTCTATAGTTTCTTGTAATCTTGTAGCATCTTTTCTAGAAAAATTATAGGATGAGAATTTAGTCAAAGCCAATTTAAAAGACTGTTTTGCCAAAAAAGGTAAAGATTTTCTCGTAATTTTAGAACAATTAATTTCTAAAATATCGGATTTTAAATAATTCTGTTGCGGTTCTGAATTATTGATGTTTGTTTCTATATCATAATTTTCCGTTTCTAAAATATTTTCTTGTTCTAAAAATTCATTTTCTCTTTCTAACATGTTACTTTTTAAATTATTTTCTTTCACAGATTTTATATTTTCTCCTTTTTTTGAATAATATTTTTTGCTATTTTATTTCGCACATGTTTTGAAAAACTTTTGAAGTTACTAAACTTTTGTTTGCAACTTATAAAGGCACATTCGTATAAATTATTTGGTGGTAGGTTATGAAAATATTTTAAATGACAAGCGATCTTTTTGAAATCGGCAAATTTTTTTTGCAAATAAAACACTATAAGCTCATTTTCAAATTTCTTTCAATACTGTTACTACTAATTTGAAAGTGCTAGATAAGATAAATTTTAAGTATAAGTAATAAGTAGGGCAACCAAAAAAAATCAAATGCTTATTTTTTGGTTTGCAAGATAGAATGGTTTTGATTAAAAACAAATTCCGATCATAAAGAAACAAAAAAAATAAGCTATATTTGTTAGTGCTTTTTTTTGCTTATTTTGCCAATATCGGCTTTTTTTTAGTTATTTTTGCAATATCGGCTTTTTTACTTATTTTGCAATTTTAAGATCATTTTTTCTTTTTTTCATAAGAAAAATTTTTTTTTTGCAAAAATCGTTATTTTTTGACGTGGCAACTTTTTTTATAAACTTAAAAAAATCAAACCTTTTTGTGCTGTAACAACTTTGATTAAAAAAATCGTTCAACGTGTGGTAATATTTTGTGTTTCTCTGTATGTTATTTTTTATGTTACTCTGTCTTACCCTTATACAAAATTCGAAATTTAAAAATACTGCAATATCTTCAAAACTATACATCATTCCATATCCCATCCGAATCGTCACTTCAAAACAAATATACAAAAATAGTTTATGAATCGACAGTCAAAAAAATAAATGAAGAAATACAAAAACATTTTATTTGGGTCTCTATAGATGAGACCACCGATGCGTCTAACAGGTTTGTGGCAAACGTTATTGTGGGTATACTGCATGTGGAAGAAGATATTTCTGAAAAAGGATTTTTAATAAATACAGTTGTATTAGAAAAAGTCAATCATTCCACTATAGCACGTTTGTTTGATGATTCAATGAAAGAATTTGGGATAGATAAAGAGAAAATTCTTCTTTTTGTAAGTGACGCCGCAACCTATATGCACATGGAGTTCACAGAGTTTGTGAACAAATAAGAGAATGCTACTCAAATTTAGACTCATTTATTGCAAATGCAAAAAAAAACGTTCCTTAAATCTCCTGCAAGGGTTCAAATTTTACGAGAAACAGCACCAGATATACCACTTCCTCCACAACCAGAGATAACTCGATGGGGAACGTGGATAATGGCTGTAAATTATTATGCGAAATATTTTGATAATTTCGTTCAAATTTTTTCAAATTTAAACTCTACAAATTCGTCAGCAGTGCGTATAGGCCAGGCTTTAATGAATGAAAGTGATTTGCGGAACCAAATATTGTTCATTTCTGCAAATTTTGGTTTTTTACACGAAGTTGTAACAAAATTGGAAACGAAAAACCTTTCATTGATTTCATAAGTTTCCATAGTTATGGACACCGTAAGAAAAGTATCCGATGTTCCAGGGGATATAGGAGACAAAGCTAATAAAAAATTAAAGTCAGTTTTATTAAAAAATGAAGGTTTTTAGGTACTAAAAGATATTGGGGATATTTTGGGAGGCAAGCGGAATTGTGAGTCCAATCGTATAAAATATTGTTCAGAGCAAATACTACATTTTAAATATGCTCCCTTAACATCTGTAGACGTAGAAAGAACTTTTTCTATGTACAAGAACGTGCTGACTCCAAATAGACAGAGTTTCCTTTTCGAAAATTTATCCCATCAATTTATAATTTACTGTAACAACGCATTAAATGAATAAAGTATAAAATAAAAAATAAATTTAAATTGCTTTTTTTTAATTTTAACAGCTTTTTTTCATGTTTTTAAACGCTTTTTTTAAGAGCTTAAAACTGGGTTTTTAGTGCTTTTTTTTGGTTGCCCTAGTAATAAGTATGGTACTTGATTTTTGTAATTTAGTTGTAAATAATAATAGAAGAAATAAAATCTGTAAATAAAAATTAAAATGTATTAAAGGCTGTTAAATTACTAAATGGGGCTTTAACCTTACCAAATATTCGGGTTCAAATATTTTGAATATCTGTTAAAATCGTAGATAGCGCTGTACATCTTTCATTATTATCTACTTTAATTTCAAAAAAATATTCCTGTATAAAAAGTCAAATTAAACTGCAGTTGTGTGGGTATTTGATAACAGCAAAGAGGGCTTAGAAGTAACCAAAGGCACTGGAACATCGGATACTGTTAAAGCGGTGGTATTGCAAAAGTACGAGGAATTGGGTCCCATGTCCGTGCACGAGTGGCAAATTTTATGGTGGTTTGTGTGCATGGTTGTACTAAATGCAGTGTAAGAAAAAAACGCGTTGAAGGGAGAATTGTTTCAACTTGATATCGTTTTCTTTATTTCTAGTTCCATAAAATCTTCCACTCCCGTTATGTTTTGCGTATTAGCCTTGTTTATGTTTCCGATGATTGGTTTTTGTTGCAGCCATTGTAAATCGGAAGGTAGGTTTGAAATGACAGCGAAAATTGTTTAGTTTTTTTGAGAACTGTATTGAAACTGTTCTGGAACTGAAATTAATTGGAAACTGAACTAGAATCAGAACTAGAAACTCAACTCTAAGATAAGAAAAAACTGCACCAGAAACAAAACTAGAAATAGTGAACAGGGAAGTAAACTAGAATCTGTTAGAGAATCTGAACTAGAACTGAGCTATATTTTATTGATTAGAATATCAACTGGAAGTCAACAAAAACTTAACTTTAACGGAACAAGAACTTTTCTAGAATTAAAATTAAACTTAACATTAAAACTACTCTAGAACTGAACTTGGAGTAGAACTGAACTAAACTAAAATAGAAACTAGTAACAAAGTGAATTTAAAAAGTTGTTTAAGTAGCTGAACGTTTTGAAATCACAAAATAATTTGCCCAGAACAACTTTCTTGTGGTTTCAAATCACTTTGATAAAAATGGATTTTCAGAAGAGGCCTCTATAACTCTATAAAATTACAATTACTCAAAACGCACATTGAAAAAATAGCGGGAATATAATAACCATTACGATGCATAAATGTAAAATTTATGACATTTTTTCGTTGTATTAACGTAAAATAAGAAAAATATCATTGTATTAATGAAACAATGTTTTTAAATAATTGAAAAGTTTTAATTTCATTCATGACAAGTTATACATCATTTGAACGAAATTAGTTCATTGCGTAAATGATACATTACATTTCAATAAAGAAAATGTACTTTGATTTTTAAAATTAATGACAAAATTTCATTGTATTAATGACAGATTCGAACTTACTGAAACGAAATTCATTGCAGTAATTAATAAAATCGTAACATTTACGAAGGTTTTATAGATATGTATATGTAAATATCAACTGATATTTTTCTAGCTTAATACTAGTTACTTTGTCTGCATACTTTCTAAAATTTAAACTTTTTTAATTCAGGACTATAAATAATAACATATATTATCATTTAAAATATTGTATGCAAAGATTTGAAGATTTCTAACTAAATAAGATTTTTTATAAGAAAACTTTTGTGATGTTTACGAGCTATTTGGTCCGATCTGTATATTAATTTTAATAGCTATATAGCGGAATTAAAGTTTTAAATATTATAGAAAACAAATATTTAAATTATCTCTTACGGTTTCAGAATTTTTAATAAATATTAATTTTGAAGAGTTTTTAAAAATCCTGCTTTAAATTTTAATAAAAAAACATTGGTAACAAATTAAAAATTTGATTTAAAAAAAAAAGCTAAAACCGTACAAAAAATTATTTAGAAAAAATTTAATCAATATAGAAAAAATAAGAGTTAAAAGAGCTTAAAACTGTCCTTTGTGCAAATGAACAAACTTGCGAGACTCTTTTCGTGAAGACCCTTTTTACTTTTTGTGTAATTTAAAACAATTATGCAATGTCAGTTTGTAAGAAACGTCAATACAAAAATAAACTAAAAAAATAAAAGTTGAACATTGTGATTAAAATGTGAAATTTGTTTTTAAAATGCATAAGAAAGCCAAGACTAGTTTGCTTAAGTTATTGGCAGTATTTATTCTTAGTGACTTATAAATGATTAAATTTTTAGTTCAAAATTACGGTAAGCATTAAAGAAATCTGTTTGTATAAATGCACCATTGAACAGTAAATTGCTCGCTTAATTTAAGAAGTTTGTGTAAATGAATTATCATACAATTTTAAAATGAACAGTTTGAACAGATTGCGATACTTTTAAGCGATATCATGAAAGCCCTTTATATGTATTAAAATTTTAAATAATCATTAACAATTATATTAAACAAATTACTATCAGGCCTGTTCTGAAAATCACGTGATTTCAAATCACATGTGCTTTTAAAATCAAACGTGTGATTTGGTGGTGTTCTGTAAATCACACCGTTTTCGTGTTTTTCGGTGTGATTTTCAATTGTCGAAAGCACAAGCAAACACAAGTTTTTTAACACCTGCTTGTTCTACGAAGGCGTAGCTCATTTTTTAACTCTTTTTATGCTATTTTCCGATAATTTGTTTTTTTAACCGATTTGGCGATCACAAGTTGGTTTTACGTCTTTTTTAAATTTTGGAATTTTTTGCGAATTTTAGCCATGTTCGCGATAGAAGCGATTTGTTCCTGTAAGATTTCTGATTCTTTACAGCTTTTAAGATTTATAATAAACAGAAGACTCTGCTATCTTGCCGCTGTTAACAAATTTTTGCGAATTTCTACTAATTTAGCAATTTTTACCGAATTTTTGCCATTCCTTTAAGTTTTACGGACTTTTAATCAATTTTATGGCTTGTTTGTAATATTAAAAATTTTCGCGAATTTTAGCTATTTTTGCAAAAATATTTTTTTATTTTCCGATATTTTGTTTTTTTTTTTTAGCCCATTTAGCCATTTCAAATAAGTTTTAGGGTTTGTTTACAAGTTTGCAATTTTTCGTGAATTCTAGCCATGTTCGCGGATAGAAGCGATTTTTCCTGTGATTCTTCACAGCTTTAACGATTTTTAATAAATATTAGACTTTGCTATCATGCCGCTGTTAGCAAATTAGCGATTTTTTATTCAACTAAAAAACAAGCCTGAAATTACAACAGAAGTCACAAATGCAAATTTTATTTTGGTACTGTGGTCGAATTTTCTTAATTTTAAATGATTTGTTGTAAATAAAACAACTTATTGCATAAAAAAATTAATAAACAACACATTCAATGTCTTATTAAGTTATTTATTATGACGGTCATCTTACAATAGTCGCAAAAATAACAAAGTGATTTTAAAAAGTTGTTTACGTAGCTGAACGTTTGGAAATCACAAAATAATTTGCCCAAAACACCTTTCTTGTGGTTTCAAATCACTTTGATAAAATGTGATTTTCTGAACAGGCCTGTATAATAGGTATTAATATAAAACAACTTATAAACAAATCAGTGAAAATACATATTTTTGTAAAAAATATTATGGAAAATATTTTTGTGTTAACCCTCTAACTGCCGTTCATAACGGTAATTTTCGGCTTTATTCTAATAAATTGTAAAAAACCCCCTAAGAAGGGTGAGGGCGGAGATGATTTGTTTAAAGCAGACCATACACGATTCAATTCAATTGTCAACTGAGTGGGTTGTTGTCCAAATCAAAGCGTGTATGGCCTTGTCAGTTGATTAGTTTGACAGTTGTCGAGTTGGTTGAAGAAAAATCAAAAGATTTTGATTTTTTCAAGTTGACTACTAAGTCTTTCAATTCGATTGTACTGTGGGTGCTCAAGTCTCTTGATCAGCTGTCAAAATTTATGTAAAAAAAAATCTAAATTTGACAGATGAATTAAAATCTTTCAATTCAGTTGAAGAAGTGTGTGGCCCAGTATCAATTCAGTTGAAAGACTCAGTTGACAACTGAATTGAACCGTGTATGGGGCGCATAACATATCATCACAAACAAAAATAAATAGCCAAACTCAAAAGTGAATAAAAATACGCCAATCGGATGGACATACAGCACCTCATTTCATTCATTGAGCCTACAATGCACAGTGGGGAGGTAGACATATCATATATCAGAGTGCAGAGAATTGGATATAAGTTTAAAAAAATAATAAATTTTTTGAATACAGAAAAGCTGCACAAAAAGGCCAAAAGGGTGAAACCTTAATCCCACACAAATAAAATTCCGCCTCTACACGAACCCCGTAGTTTTGCAAAAAGTTCGAAATTATTGTACAGTGCTACTAGTTGCATTTTTTTTCAAAGTCCTTTGAAAATATTTCTATTAAACGAATAGTTAATTTTATTATTAATAAGCTGTCTCGATGACGTGCTAAATTCCCAATTTGTATTTTTTTAGAAAAGCTAAAAATATTATACAAATAAGACCATAAAGTGAATAAGAATTTTAAACACTCAGGTTGTAACAATATCAAAGCTTCAACAAAGCCACAACAATAAACAGTGAATTTATCTTTTCTTACATTCCCCTACAATTTGCTGGTTTTTTTCCAACTATAATTGTAGAATTGTAAAAAAAAACAAATAGCTTAATAAAGCAACTTGCCAGTTCAGTTTTTTTTTGCCGAGCACATGCAAAGTAAATTTTATTATTTAATGAACTTTTTTTTTATAACTGATTTGAGAAATAGATTTACAATTTTAAGAAATTTTTGTTTAATCTAATTGTATTTTACTATAAGACATGGATTTTTTGAGTGTAAGTGTTTATGGATAAACAATTCTCATGTTGATTATAGACAAATCAAATGAGTATATGTATGTAAGTGCTTTCGTGTGCTAAGTGATGTGTACAAACAAGGCTCCTTTAGGCCAAACATCCTGGAAAAACATTTGATGTTTTCATAAACATATCCCCAGTTAGAGACATGCAGCCACTTGTAGGCACTTGCACGCTTGGTATGTCGACAAATAGAATTAAATAAATAATGGTAACTATGCGTGATCCATTTCGAGGTTCCCTACTTTTTTAAAGAAAAAAAAAAACACAGAAAATTCAAATTAAATGGGGAATGTTTATTATCATTTGAAAGAAGATTCTTTGGCATTTATTTTTTTGAAGATTATTTATATCAAATGTTGGCCGTTGCTACGTCGCAGATGGTCCATCCGTTGAGTCCAATTTTCGATGACTCGTTCGAGCATTTCGACTGGTAACTGGCGAATGACACGCGTGATGTTTTCCTCCAAGGCCTGAATCGAAGCGGGTTTGTCCGCAAAAACTTTAGACTTTACATATCCCCACAGCAAAAAGTCTAACGGTGTGATATCACACGATCTTGGTGGCCAATCGACCAGCCCAAAACGTGAAATTATGTGCTCACCGAAGTGTTCTCTCAAAAAATCCATTGATTGATGCGATGTGTGGGAAGTGGCGCCGTCTTGCTGGAACCACGAGCTCCGAGATCACGAGCTTCAATTTCAGGCATCAAATATTCGGTTATCATGGCACTATAACGGTCGCCATTGACGGTTACGTTCGCACCGACATCATTTTTAAAGATATATGGGCTGATGATTCCACCGGCCCACAAACCACACCAAACCGTTGTTTTTTCTGGATGAAGTGGCAGTTCTTGAATTTCTTCGGTTGCTCTTCATCCCAAATGCGGCAATTTTGTTTGTTTATAAACCCATTGAGCCTGAAATGGAACTTTTCAAGAGCCCATAGAGCGAAGCGATGTCGCTTGGGAAGGTCGAGCGGCTTCAGTTGTTGCACAAGCTGTATTTTCTACGCTTTCAATTTAAGATCTCTACGTAAAATTCGCCAAGTCGTTCCATACGTCAGTCCGAGTTGCTGCGAACGGCGCCGAATCGACTCTCCACGGTCTTCGTGTACACTCTCAGCTACGGCCGCTATATTTTCTTCACAGCGTGCTGGACGTGGTCTATTCGGTCGAATATTATCCAATAATGAATGCTGGGTCTCAAAATGGTCGATGGGGTTGCGAATAGTACGCTCAGTAGGCCGATTATGTTGACCATAAGTTGAGCGAAGTGCACGAAAAACATTCCTCAAAGAACGTGAATTTTCGTAATAAAGATGAACGATTTGTAAACGTTGTTCAGTTGTAAGTCTTTCCATTATGAAACAATACTAAACAAAAATAACATGACAGCATGACACGACTCACACGTGATCTGTAAAAAATGCTATTAAAAAAAGTATCTCTACTTGAATCACCCATTTTAATGATTTTGTAATTAATGTTACGAAACTTATCAACTTATTAACTTAACTTTCATAAGCATAATCTAACGGGACTTAGATTAATATGAGCACACAAAAATGTGTACACTCATATAATTTGTAGTAAATATAACAATTTGTTTCGTTAGTACAATGATCTCGTCATCCACATAACGTAATTTATAATTTAAGGTTCAGAAACAAACAGCGAAAGAGAAAAAACAAGTGCAGATAATTCTCACATCCTTTTTTTCTCAATTGTTTATTTAAATACACAAAAATTTCGGTAGATACTAGCAAAACGGAAAGAATGTTGATGAAGGTCGTTGGGGTGTGGATAATGAATTGCATGCAATTTACTGCTTACTTCACTCACTGTCATTGAAAGAAGGGGTTATGAAATGTACCACTTTGATGGAACAAGAATAAAAAATTAAATTAAATTAACACCTAAATTTCTTTAGGTAATTTTTCTCATTGTTAAGGATCGAAGAATGTTAACAGAAAAATATTTAAAGAAATCTGGAAATAAAGAAAATTTATAAGAAATGGTTTAGTTAAAAAAATACCATGATAAATACTTGTTTAAAAAAATAATTATAAAATAATTTTTTGTATGTCAAAATTAAACTATGAAGTTCCCCTCAATTTTAAAAATTTTTTAAGCCAAGAAATATATTTTTTTATAAAGATTTACAATAAAATGGCGTAAGATTTATTTTAATATCATCATTTATATTTAAAGTTATAAAACCCACTTTTGGAATGTTCTGTGGCCATCATTGGAAGGGCGTTTTTACTCTGTTAGTACCTTTGATTTTGTTACCCAAACCTGTGAAGGAGCTGTAAGTAAACACTAACCCCGCCTAAACGAGATATTTGTTATAAACACTATTCTTGAAACTCTTTGAAAACAATTTTGAACAAAATTTACAGCAGAAAGCTCTAAGACCCACTAAATTAATTTGTTTAATCTTCAAAAATCTTTTCTAGGTATATCGTTGCATGTATGTGATTATAATTTGCTGTCTTTATTGGATCACAGAATGTATTCCACTGTATGTCACTTCGTTAATGCCTCTTTTTGCTCTGCCATTATTGGGAGTCTTGGTGAGGAAATTAAATTTTAATTAAAACTAAACCGAAACCGATTATCAGTCCAATTATGAACAAAAATTCCCCGGTAGTTTATTCCTTTTTCCCATTGTTAGAATTGAATTTAAATAGTGAATTTAAAAGAAGGTGAAGAAACTCCCGGGAAATTTTTATTCATAATTTGGTTGTTTATAAAAGAAGCGATTCAGAATAAAAAGCTTTCAATCAAAACGTATGACCCAGTTTGGAAAGATCTACAATTAATTTAACTGCCTGTTTTTAGAACACGAGCGCAAAACTTATTCGTTTAACTTATATTTGAAGCAAAAACAACATTTTTACATTTGTTTCAAATGTAAGTTAAACAAACGAACTTTTCCCTCATGTTCTAAAAACAGGCAGTAAATATTAACCGCCTATGTTATAAAAAACAAAACAGGTTAATAAAGGGTTTATGAAACGGATTTTCATACAAAATCCATTTCATACAAAATCCATTTCATAAACCCTTTATTAACCCGTTTTATTTTTTATAACTTAGGCCGTAAGCCAATAAGCAATTTGGAATTAAAGTAGAAACTAACATTAAACAAAATAAAAATAAACTAAGGCCTTAATTGTGTAAAACGCAACGCAACGCCAAAGAATTACATTAAAAGCAAAAACAGTGTCATAAATATTTTGTAATTTTGTTGTTGCTTTTACAGAAATTCACATTGCGTTTTAAAATTTAAAACGCTCCATTGCTCGTGGCGTTGAAAATTTAAAAACGGTACATGAATTTCTGTAGAAAGCAACAACAAAATTACAAAATATGTGACATTGTTTTTGCTTTTAATGCAATTCTTTGGCGTTGCGTTGCGTTTTACAAGATTAGGTTCTAAAACTAGAGCTGAACTAGAATTGAATTATAACTCAATTTAAACTCGAACTGAACCAGAACCAAACTAAAATAAGACTGAACTAAACTAGAAATGCACTACACAGAAAACATGGTTCATCAATTAAAGCAATAATCAAAAATACAATCAGTTTTAATTAAACATTTAATCAAGGGAATTAAACGTTTAATCAAGTGAATTAAGCGTTTAATCAAGTGAATTATACTTTTAATTAATACTATTAATTTGTTTACTGGTGGAAATTAAATTAATTTTTTAATTAATATCACAATTTTTATTTTTTTCTTTGTAGAATTAAACTAGAACTGGGGGGGTTTTTCGCGTATGTATTTCGATTAGAAACAAACAATTTACTGTTTGTGCTGTGTATAATGATTTGCGTTATCATTCGAAACGATTGTAGAATTGTATATATAAACAAATTGACAATTTGATAAAAAGTTTGGGTTGGTGAAAGGGAGGTACTGTTTTATAAAGCGATGTTTTTGTTGTCGATGAAGGATAAAAAAAAATTCCGTTCATTTGAAACAAATACAATTTGTTCGAACTCGTTAATAATTTCTTTCGACTCGAAATACGCGGTACGCAGTTCTAGGTCAATTCTATAGTAGTGCAGTTCGTAGTAGAGAGTTGTTGTTTGGAAAAGTTTTTTTTTCGAGAAAGTTTAAAAAACTTCCGTTTATTCAAAACAAATTTTTCGAATTCGTAAATTATTTCTTACAAATCGAAACACGCAGGAACCACCCTGAACTGAACTAAAATAAAACTGAACTAAAACGGGTATGTTTTCAATCAAATGCTATAAAATTACAAACGATACCAAATTTAAACTAACGATAACGAGTAAAACCGGACCACAAAAGAAGCTGGGATTTCAGTAAAAATACGTTTATAAAACCGACTTTCAATTACTGTACAAAAAAAAAAGGTCTAAATCTTAAAATTAAATTACTTTTCTCCAACTTCTTGGAAAAATTTATTCTCACACTCTATCAGGATTCGGAGACAACCTGTCAACAATATTTTAAAGATACTCTTGTCATGTTTTTGGGAGGCTTAATGGTGGCTTTGGCTGTGGAATATTGTAATCTACACAAAAGATTGGCCTTGAAAACTATACTTATTGTTGGGTGTAGTCCCAGGCGGTAAATATTATAAAATGGAATGTTAGCTTTCATAACGTTTTACCCAAAACTTTATAGTTTACACTTTGGCTTAATTTGTGTAACTAGTTTTATTTCGTTGTGGATTTCAAATTCCGCATCAACAGCCATGATGTGTCCTATTATTAAAGCAGTAATTAAGGAATTGGAAACGGTATTTAAGTTAAAAAACAAAAAAAAATTATATTTAAACATTCTTTTTGAATGACTTCAGAATAACGTTATTAATGTGTACATGGACGAAAGCTTTGAACCTGCTGTGGATGGCTTATGCCGCCACTGCAGGCGGCTGTGGGACTCTTATAGAAACTGGCACAAATTTGAATTTGAAAGGGATATATGAGAAGTATTTAACAAATTCGCATTAAGGGAACATTAATTTAACTGTTTTGAATAAAAATGACATTTTAGTCGCTTTCCTGATGCCACCGACAAAATCGATTTTCCGACTTTTATGTTTTGGGCTTTACCTATGGTTGTCTTGGATACTTTATTACTTTATCTTTGCTTGAAAATAACCCACTTTGGATTGTTTCGTCCCAACAGCAAAGAGGGCTTAGAAGTAACCAAAGGCACTGGAGCATCGGATACTGTTAAAGCGGTGGTATTGGGTCCCATGTCTGTGCACGAGTGGCAAATTTTATGGTGGTTTGTGTTCATGGTTGTACTATTGTTTACCCGCGCTGCTGGTTTTATGCCCGGTTGGGGTGATTTCTTAAATGCAGTGTAAGAAAAAAAAGCGTTGAAGGGAGAATTGTTTTAACTTGATATCGTTTTCTTTATTTCTAGTTCCATAAAATCTTCCACTCCCGTTATGTTTTGCGTATTAGCCTTGTTTATGTTTCCGATGTTTGGTTTTTGCTGCAGCCATTCTAAATCGGAAGGTAGGTTTGAAATGACAGCGAAAATTATTTAGTTTTTTTGAGAACTGTATTGAAACTGTTCTGGAACTGAAATTAATTGGAAACTGAACTAGAATCAGAACTAGAAACTCAACTCTCAGATAAAAAAAAAACTGCACCAGAAACAAAACTAGAAATAGTGAACAGGGAAGTGAACTAGAATCTGTTAGAGGATCTGAACTAGAACTCAGCTATATTTTATTGATTAGAATATCAACTGGAACTCAACAAAAACTTAACTTTAACGGAACAAGAACTTTTCTAGAATTAAAATTAAACTTAACATTAAAACTACTCTAGAACTGAACTTGGAGTAGAACTGAACTAAACTAAAATAGAAACTAGTAACAAAGTGAATTTAAAAAGTTGTTTACGTAGCTGAACGTTTTGAAATCACAAAATAATTTGCCCAGAACACCTTTCTTGTGGTTTCAAATCACTTTGATAAAAATTGATTTTCAGAAGAGGTCTGTATAACTTGATTTAGTAACAGGAATAAGAGAAACAAACGAAATAAAATTACAATTACTCAAAACGCACATTGAAAAAATAGCGGGAATATAATAACCATTACGATGCATAAATGTAAAATTTATGACATTTTTTCGTTGTATTAACGTAAAATAAGAAAAATATCATTGTATTAATGAAACAATGTTTTTAAATAATTGAAAAGATTTCATTTCATTCATGACAAGTTATACATCATTTGAACGAAATTAGTTCATTGCGTAAATGATACATTACATTTCAATAAAGAAAATGTACTTTGATTTTTAAAATTTATGGCATAGAAATAATGACAAAATTTCATTGTATTAATGACAGATTGGAACTTACTGAAACGAAATTCATTGCAGTAATTAAAAAAATCGTAACATTTACGAAGGTTTTATAGATATGTATATGTAAATATCAACTGATATTTTTCTAGCTTAATACTAGTTACTTTGTCTGCATACTTTCTAAAATTTAAACTTTTTTAATTCAGGACTATAAATAATAACATATATTATCATTTAAAATATTGTATGCAAAGGTTTGAAGATTTCTAACTAAATAAGATTTTTTATAAGAAAACTTTTGTGATGTTTACGAGCTATTTGGTCCGATCTGTATATTAATTTTAATAGCTATATAACGGAATTAAAGTTTTAAATATTATAGAAAACAAATATTTAAATTATGCTAAGTTTGATTCTCTTACGGTTTCAGAATTTTTAATAAATATTAATTTTGAAGAGTTTTTAAAAATCCTGCTTTAAATTTTAATAAAAAGAACATTGGTAACAAATTAAAAAATTGATTTCAAAAAAAAAAGCTAAAACCGTACAAAAAATTATTTAGAAAAAATTTAATCAATATAGAAAAAATAAGAGTTTTCATGAAATCGCTTAAAACTGTCCTTTGTGTAAATGAACAAACTTGCGAGACACTTTTCGTGAAGACCCTTTTTAATTTTTGTGTAATTTAAAACAATTATGCAATGTCAGTTTGTAAGAAACGTCAATACAAAAATAAATTAAAAAATAAAAGTTGAACATTGTGATTAAAATGTGAAATTTGTTTTTAAAAATGCATAAGAAAGCCAAGACTAGTTTGCTTAAGTTATTGGAAGTATTAATTCTTAGTGACTTATAAATGATTAAATTTTTAGTTCAAAATTACGGTAAGCATTAAAGAAATCTGTTTGTATAAATGCACCATTGAACAGTAAATTGCTCGCTTAATTTAAGAAGTTTGTGTAAATGAATTATCATACAATTTTAAAATGAACAGTTTGAACAGATTGCGATACTTTTAGGCGATATCATGAAAGCCCTTTATATGTATTAAAATTTTAAATAATCATTAACAATTATATTAAACAAATTACTATCAGGCCTGTTCTGAAAATCACGTGATTTCAAATCACATGTGCTTTTAAAATCACACGTGTGATTTGGTGGTGTTCTGTAAATCACACCGTTTTCGTGTTTTTCGGTGTGATTTTCAATTGTCGAAAGCACAAGCAAACACAAGTTTTTTAACACCTGCTTGTTCTACAAAGGCGTAGCTCATTTTTTAACTCTTTTTATGCTATTTTCCGATAATTTGTTTTTTTAACCGATTTGGCGATCACAAGTTGGTTTTAGGTCTTTTTTAAATTTTGGAATTTTTAGCGAATTTTAGCCATGTTCACGATAGAAGCGATTTGTTCCTGTAAGATTTCTGATTCTTTACAGCTTTAAAGATTTATAATAAACAGAAGACTCTGCTATCTTGCCGCTGTTAACAAATTTTTGCGAATTTCTACTAATTTAGCAATTTTTACCGAATTTTTGCCATTCCTTTAAGTTTTACGGACTTTTAATCAATTTTATGGCTTGTTTGTAATATTAAAAATTTTCGCGATATTAGCTATTTTTGCAAAAATATTTTTTTATTTTCCGATATTTTGATTTTTTTTTAAGCCCATTTAGCGATTTCAAATAAGTTTTAGGGTTTGTTTACAAGTTTGCAATTTTTCGTGAATTCTAGCCATGTTCGCGGATAGAAGCGATTTTTCCTGTGATTCTTCACAGCTTTAACGATTTTTAATAAATATTAGACTTTGCTATCATGCCGCTGTTAGCAAATTAGCGATTTTTTATTCAACTAAAAAACAAGCCTGAAATTACAACAGAAGTCACAAATGCAAATTTTATTTTTGTACTGTGGTCGAATTTTCTTAATTTTAAATGATTTGTTCTAAATAAAACAACTTATTGCATAAAAAAATTAATAAACAACACATTCAATGTCTTACTAAGTTATTTATTATGACGATCATCTTACAATAGCCGCAAAAATAACAAAGTGATTTTAAAAAGTTGTTTAATTTGCCCAGAACACCTTTCTTGTGGTTTCAAATCACTTCGATAAAATGTGATTTTGAGAACAGGCCTGTATAATAGGTATTAATATAAAACAACTAATAAACAAATCAGTGAAAATACATATTTTAAATTTTGTAATTTAACTAAGTTCGTAAAAAAATAACATGAAAAAGAGATCTTAAAATTAGCAAAAATTACTAAAACGAAAATTAAAATAAATGTTTTCAATAATTAGTATGTCTTTTGGTTATTTTATTGAACTGTAAATGGTTTTTAATCCAAATTTCGATATTTTAATTAGGCTTAAGTTCATTGAATTTAATTTTCATTAAATTATTTTCATGAAGACAGGAATTTAACAACATTAAATAAATTAAAATTTATTGATAATTTTTCATTCTTGACTGAGCTGAGAGTTGAACCCAGATTTTCACGGACAGGTTGACCTGACTAGTTTCGATTGTAACCACACAATCTCTTCGGAGTGGTTTGCCGTTTTACTCACACCGCCATTGAAGACGGATGACGTCAATAGTCAAACATCAATCTTTAAGCCAAATGGTATTTGACCTTGGTAGATCGAAATTTGCTTTGAATGAATGATTATCTATTCAATTGATTTACATGTTCTTCCAAACTTCTGTTTTTTCGTACTTTTTGTCAAGAATTCTTCTTGAAATCCAAAGTACATTTTTTTCATAAAAAATATATTTTTAAAAAATCCTTAAGACTTAATTTTACAACTGGACAAAAAAAAAAAACGCTCAGAAGGGACAAAAATTATATAGACAAAATAAAATAAAAAAATTATTTTAAAATTAAATTATTTTACAACTTCTAAAAAAAAATAAAATTTTTATAAAAAATTATTAATATGATTTTATAAATAACCCATATTTATATACCTACACTTTAACGTTATTTCATTTAAGGTCTCATACAAACCGGCTTTATGCATGTAGAGGATCAATTAGTCGATATTTCAACAAGTCGACCAATACCGGTAAGTTGCTTGCAAAGAAACTTTTATTAAATTTAAATATAAAATAAAAGAAAAACAACAAACAGTAGTTAACGAAAAAATGCATAAAGCTTTACCCCATATGGGACCCACAATCCCCGGCTTAGGAGGCCGATGGCGTTTCCTTGGGCCACTGGGGCAGTTAGCGCATCGATACACCATTTACACCCATTCGACTCCACACACTGCAAAAAAATATGATAACAAAAAAACCTCAACAAAAAGAATACAAACATCACTTTATCCCCTGCGTATTGTGCAATCATCGTCTTCACTGTGCGATTTGCCGTTGGATTTTCTCGTGGAGTATAGGGAGCTGTCAGCTTCTGTTGAATGCCGTAGTCGGATAGGAATTTGATAAATGATCTACTGGTAAACTGCGTTCCGTTGTCCGTTACTAGACATTTTGGGGTTCCAAAACGGCTAACTATTCCTTCTTTTTTTTTTTTTTTTTTTTACAACGTTTATTTATTTACAATTTTGATCAATATTAAACTACATAAACAATAGTTAACAATATAAATTCAAATTATACAATGTCCCATAGAAGAGCTCTCTAGTATAAATAATATTAATAAGAATTACTTTTGTAGGTATATATTATATTTTATGTACTTCAATGAAGAATATATTATTTTATTTATTTGTAATGAAAAATTTAAAAAACATTACATTTTTTTAGAGTTGATTTAAGTTAGTCAAAAGAATAAAAAGAAAATAATATAACAATTATAGATTTAGCCACCAAAATTTTTTATTTTTTAGTCTTCGAGTAATACGAGATACGTTATTACCTATACTTGTACTATATCTAAAATCGTTTGTTGTTGAATTACAACAAACACGTTTCACGTTAGCCCGTCTATAGTTATGATAAAATATCGGGACTAAGTTTTCATTTTGTATGATATTGATTTTATCTAAATACAAAAAGGCTTCTGGAGGTACAAACCCCTTTTCCAATGTATCAATAATATACTCTTCATTTGTATAATATGGAGCCATTATTAAATTATTACTTGAGCATGCTATACATCTTGTGATGTGGTTTCTTATTAGATATATAATAAAATTATCTATTCTTATTATATTTGCTAAATTGTACAAAGTATTGTTAGATATATACTTTACATAATTGCTTTCTGAAGATCTAAATTTAGATACACAAACCCTAAGACATTTTCTTTCAAACATTCTTAATTTTTCCATATAAGATGGTGAAATATTGAACCAGATAGGGCAGCCGTACGTAATTATAGGTCGAACTAATGTTTGGTACATAATGATTTTGACTCTTGGTTTAACATATTTTGAGTAGAATAAAGATTTATATATGAAAAAGGCTTTTCTTGCTTTGTTTAATATCTCATTTATATGATTATTAAAATATAAAAATTTATCTAGGTAGATACCTAAGTATTTTACTGTATCCTTATTTGGGATATTAATATTATTTAAATTAGATTTGATTCCAAATTGTTTCCAATTTTTCTTTATATTAGCATTACACTTATCAACTGGTGGTCTAAATAGGATTGTTTCACATTTTTGTGCATTAATTGTCATAATCCAATCAATTGTATATTTTTCTACCGTATTAAAATTGGTTTGAAGATTTTGATTTATTTTTTCAATGGTTCTATCTGCGAAGGATATGATATTTTCAATTTCACTCAAGAGATCTAGTATAAATAAATTAAAAAGAATTGGTGAGTTCACTGTACCTTGTTGTAAACCATTAATAATTGTAAAAGTATTTTTACTTTCTAAGTTTTGATGAAACACTTTAAAAGTTTTATTGGTAATCATATTATAGATTAATAATATTTGGCAAAATGGAAATTTGTAATTATTTAATTTGAATATGAGTCCTGGAATCCATACGCTATCAAATGCTTTTTCCATGTCTATTAGACACGCTCCCGTGCAGAGTTTCTTATTCCAATTCCAATTGACATTTGAAGTCAACAAATTTATTGCATTTATTGTGGAATGTTTGTATTTGAAACCAAATTGTTTCTCACTTATTAATTTGGTTTCTTTATAGAATGCATTAATATTGTTATTAAAACATATTTCAAATATTTTACTAATATTAGGAAGTAAACTGATAGCACGAAGATTTTTTGGGTTACTTAAATCTTTTTCCTTTTTAGGCAATATTACAACTTTAGTTTCTTTCCATTTAGTGGGAAAGTAAGAGTTATTTAACATATTATTAAACAAATTACAGTATTCGAAAATAATTTCATTGGGAACCTTTTTTAATATAATATTTGGTATTTTATCAACGCCAGAAAATAATTTACCTCTTAATTTCTGGAAAATGTATATTATTTTGTCCCTTGTTATGAAATAACTCGCAGCATGAGTATCATTCATGTTATCAGATGTTTTTTCGCAGGAAAAATTTATTAAAGTAGTTTGAGTATTTTCATAATTATTTTTCATTTCTAAAAACTGATGAAAATAATTACTAACTTGCGTCTGTAATCTATTATTTAAATCAATTGTTTTGGAAGAATGAATGGACTCTAAATATGCTCCAACAGTATCTAACATTTCTTCTGGATCACGGATTATAAAGTTATTTAAGTTGTCTTTTTCCAGGTTGTTTGGTAAAATACCCGCTCTATTTAATATGTTTTCTGAACTTTCTGGTATTTTTATTTTCTGAAGATGTAAAGGTTTTAATTTCTTGAAATTCTTTTTAATTTCTTTGAACATATGGACTGAATCCTTTGGATCTATATTAGTCAATTTTTCTTGGATATGTTTATTAATATAAACTTGAAAATTTTCTTGAATTAATTTTCTAATCAGTTTTAATTTAGTTTTTAATAAATTAAGTGACGAAACAGGTAGAGTATGTTCTAACCTATTATGTTTTTTAATGCAATTTAAAATTTTACTTTTTTCAGCATGAAGCTTTTCTATAATTTTGTTGGTTTTTTTGTCAATGAGTCGATATTTTTATATTTAGGCGTAACTTCTTCTATAGAACCCACAATTATATTGTTTAGTCTAGACACATGGGTATCAATTTCAGAATTTGATAAATTTCTATAATTTGGAATTTTTGTTTCTCCTTGTAATTTATTTTTAATTTTATTCTGAAATTTTTTCCAATTAGTTTTCTTAAAATTGTATTTTGTTATTTGGGCTTCTGTAATTAACACAAATTCTTGCTGTTCATTGTTCATGGAAGCTTTAATCTGAATAGCATTGTGATCACTATCGAAATCTAAGGTTTCAAGATTGTTTAATGTATCGTTTTCTGTATGAATGTAAAGCCTACAATCTGCAATACAAACGTCTATATAAGATCCAGTTCTAGGGAAAGAAGGAAAATTGGACGCGTAAAGCCTACATCTGAAATTTATTTCATTATCTGTTAACCACTCTTTTAGCTTATTTCCTTTTTGATTGTTTGTTGGGTTACCCCAGTCCGTATGTCTGCAGTTTAGATCACCTGCCAATATATAATAATTGTCAGTGTTTTGTAATTTCAAGGAATTAAATAATTCATGAATCTCGGTTTTTATAATTGAGTCATTATTACCCGAAGGAAAATAAGCTGAGATAATAAAAATTGATTTGTTAGAGATCATTGGTATGCGAATTATGCAAGTTTCAAGAAAATTAAATGAATCCGTTATATTATTCGAATATTTGTAAAATTTTATGTTATTTTTAATGAGTATTGCGGTGCCTCCACCTTGTTTTGCGCCTGTCCTATCTTTTCTTATTATGACGTAGTTATAGAATTCTAACTTGTGTCTAGAATTTAATTTTGTTTCGTTCAAAAGAAGAATGTCTGGATTGTGTATATTAAGAAATTGTTGTAGATTATATCTTCTACTTACAGATATTAAAGAATTCACATTTATGTGTATAATTTTTAAGTTTTTTGATATTGTATTCTGATTATTATCCATATTTACACACCTACCATATTAAAAATTGTATCTATACGAGATGTTTGTAAATGTAATTGTTTTTGTAAATTAGCTATTTGATTATTTAAACTAATCATCATATTTTTTAATTCTAATAGAAATGAATTATTACAATTTTCGTTTATAATATTTTCATTTGTATTTAAATTATCATTTCCTCTAACCACACGAGCAAAACTTGTACCTACATTAGTAAATGTATTTTTAACATTAGTATTTTTATTTTCTAATAAGGATTTTTTCTTTAATCTAAATTTTTGTTGCAGTTGTTTATAAACTTCACAACCTTTATAAGATGCGGGATGACCATATCTGTTACATACGACACAATATAGTTTATCTTTCTCATCTGCTGACACATCATTTATAGGGCATTTTCCTTTCTCATGGCTTGAGTTACATTTGACACATTTTGTATCAAGAAAACAATTTGCTGCACTATGGAAAAACCCTTGGCAGTTACGACACTGAGGTATTTCAGGACGTCTTATTTGCTCCCATTTCACACAACGATGTAAAAGATCCTTAATATTTTTTAATTTGTTTATGTTGCTTTCTGGAGAAATTTGCACAAGAAAAATTGGTAAATTGTAACCTTTTTCAGACGATTTTTTAGTGGTGAATTGACTAACTTTTTTAAATTGTAATTCATCAGTTTGAAATTTACATAGTTCGTTTAATATTTCATCCGTAGGTATATTGGCCTCAAGGCCTTTAAGCAAATACGATTTAGTTTTTAACCCTTTCGGTGTAAATGTAAAAAATTTTGTTTTTGTTTTTTCTAAATAAGTTTTCACTCTAAGAAAATCATTAATATTGTTCATAAATAATAATTTTTTATTCCGGTATTCTTTAATTTTAAATTCATTGATTTTCAATGCATTTTTAATAAATTCGATTAAATGTTTTGTTTCAATATCAACAATGTTTATTGGTGGGACTTTTTTGTTAACATTTTTATTACTATTAACCACTGTATCAGTATTTTTACTTGTTGAAGGAACATTCTTATTAGCACTCTGCGCTTGATTCATTGCTGTAATAGCTAAATTTAATTTTTGATATTTTTCATTGTTCTTTTTCACTTGGTTCTCAAATTTCTTTAACAGGTTTTGATCACATTGCTTGTCATTGTCAATATCAAGAACTGCATAATAATTGCTTTTGTAATGTTTTGTTGTGGACGAATCCATTTCGTTGCTTATTCTTTTTCTTTTATTATCATTATTAATATTACTATTGTTGTTATTCACAATATTGATATTATTATTTTTTGGAGCATTATGCTCGCTCATAATATTAATTTTTCTTTACTTTTTTAAGTTTTTTTTTTTAAATTTTTTCCGTCCATTTTGAGAATTTGTCGAAGAAAACTAACAACATTGTGTTACCATGTTTTGATCGTGGTAGTGGCCCTACAAAATCTGCGCAAACAATTGCCCATGGTTCTTCTGGAATTTGTGTTAACATCATTCCTGCGGGTTTTTGTTGACTGGCCTTGTATCGTTCATATGAACCGCAGCTCCTTACGTATTTCGCTACTTCTCTGAATAAACCCGGCCAATAGTATCGGTTGCAAACTCGTGCGATGGTCTTCCGTATTCCCATGTGCCCTGCGCCTGGTTGATCGTGATTTTCCTGTAGAACTTCCTGTCGGAGGTGCTTCGACACACATAGCTTCCAAGGTGTGCAACCTTCGACCTCGTTCTGAATAGGAATATGCCGATACAGATGGCCATTTTCTGGGTTCTCCTGCACTTCTTTGATCTTTCGCTCCAGCCAGGCAAACTTTCAGGATCCTATAGTGGTGGTACACAGTGTGTAATGGCTCCCGGGATAAAGTGTCTGCTACCACATTACTTTTTCCCCGTCGGTACTCTACCTCGAAAGAATATTGTTGCAGCTCCAGAGCCCATCGAGCTATCCTTCCTGTGGGGCTTTCTATGCTGTTTAGCCACTTTAGTGAAAGGTGGTCTGTACTTAGCTTAAAATGGTATCCTTCTAGATCCGGCCTCATTTTCCGTATTCCCCACACAATTTCAGACACTCCTTCTGTGTTGCGGAGTAGTTGCATTCGGCCTTGTTTAATTTCCGACTGGCATATTCAATCACTCGTTCTCCTCCGTTTATTTTTTTTGTTAGGACCGAGCCTAGCAAGAATTCACACCGTCAGTTTGTAGCATAAATTGTCTAGAAAAATCTGGGCAAGCAAGAATTGGGGCTTCTGTCAGATGTTCCTTCAATTGTCAAACTTCTCTAGCTCATTTTCCAAAAATCTTTCTACTTGTTCTTCGTCAGTACCTTCGTCCTCCGATATTTCCGTAAGTCGTACCCTCTCGACGTTTGCCGCCATTTGATTTTTGCCAAGTTGAATTTCCTCCCCACCGCATTTCAGTGTCGTGCCCATCGCTGTCAGGAAATCCATTCCCAGAATTATATTATCTAGAATCTTGGGATTGGGATATCCAGAATCAATAAGTCAATTTGTAAGCAGCATTCGATCGTTTTTAGGCATGGTCGACCGCAGTCCCAACAAAATAATTTCTGCTCGTTTTTGCAATTCCTGGCAAGATGTCCATCTTGACCATATCGTCGGCAGGCAGTACTGGAATTAACTTGCCTTGGTCGATTTGAGGGTTCAGCGGCGCTCCTTATAGTGTTTTGATGAGGATTTACTCCCTCTCATCTGTGGGACCACTGGTCTAGGTTGATTTCGTACCTGTTCTGCCTCTACTCCTTCATAGTCTTCTGCTAGTCTTGATAATTACTGTAGGGTAGAAAATCTCTTCGTGTTATATACATCCTGTATCCAGTTGAGGTATTGTCGTATAGTCTCTCCAGTTTTTTGAGCGACTCACCCGGCTGCTGCTTCCTGGTCCGTATCGTGTCTTCTAATTTGTCGATGTACCCCGACGGCAAGAAAAATGCCAGGAAGTCGTGTCTGAAAGTATTCCATGATGTCCAGCGCCTATTGTTGTTGCGGTACCATGATAGTGCGAAGTCCCTTAGTAGCTCTGGCATAGTACGGGGAAGTAAATCTAAACGTATTTCATATACCTCTGCCAATTCCTTATCTCGTTCGATCCACGTGATCAAACTTAAAAGACCACTTCCAGATTTGTTCAATGGCCTGCAGATACTCCTCTGGTTCACTTTGCCGTTGCTCATTGAAGGGTGTCGGTGCTTGCTGCGGTGCAGGGTATGACAAAGTTTGTACTACAAGATTTGTCGTCATAATATTTATATATTTTTATATTGATTTATTTTTATATTTATTTATTTTTATATTTATTATTTACTTATCTTCTTACTTATCCACTTAATTACTTACCCACTTACACACTTACTTACTTAGCCACTTACACACTTACTTATTTACCCACTTACGTACTCACTTACCCACTAACTTACATACCCACTTACTTATCCACTTACTTACTTACCTACTTACCCACTTACTTACTAACCCACTTACTTACTTACCAACTAACTTAACCACTTAACCACTTTCTTACCCATTTAATTACCCACTTACTTACCTACCCACTTAGCCACTTACTTACCCACTTATTTACTTACCCACTTACTTACCCACTTACCTACTTATCCACTTACTTACTTACGCAATAAATTACCCACTTACTTACTAATACACTTACTTACTCACTTAACCACTTACTTACCCAATTCCTTCCGCACTTATTTACCCACTTACTTACCCACTTATCAACTTATTTACTTACCCACTTACTTACTTAGCCACTTACCCACTTACGTACTCACTTACTTACTAACCCACTAACTTACTTACCCACTTACTTACTTACCCACTTATCCACTTACTTTCCCACTTATTTAGTTACCCATTTACTTACTCAATTACTTACTTACCCACTTACTTACTTACCCACTTACTTAGCCACTTACTTACTTACACACTTACTTACCCACTTACTTATCCACTTACTTACCCATTTAATTACCCACTTACTTACTAAACCCCTTACTTACTTACCCAGTTACCCACTGACTTATTTATTTATTTATATATTTATTTATTTTTTTATTTATTTATTTTTTTATTTATTTATTATTACCCACTTACTTACTTACCCACTTACATACTTACTTACCAAATTACTTACTTACTTACTTTCCCACTTACCTACATACCCACTAACCCACTTACTTACTTACCCACTTACGTACTTACTTTACCACTTACTTACTTACCCACTTACGCACCTACTTACTTCCACTTACCTACTTAATTACCCACTTACCTACT
This sequence comes from Pollenia amentaria, assembly GCA_943735925.1. Lineage (NCBI taxonomy): Eukaryota > Metazoa > Arthropoda > Insecta > Diptera > Polleniidae > Pollenia > Pollenia amentaria. The sequence goes on from OX031007.1 coordinate 126,492,068, forward strand.
TACTTACCCACTTACCTACTTACTTACCCACTTCCTTACGCACTTATTTACCCACTTACTTACCCACTTACTAACCCACTTACTTACTCACTTACGTTCCCACTTATCCACTTACTTACCCACTAACTTACTTACCCATTTACCTATCCACTTACCCACTTACTTACTTAACCACTTACTTGCCCACTTACTTACCCACCAACCTACCCACTTACTTATCCACTCACTTACTTACCCACTTACTTTCCCAGTTAACCACCGACTTAGTTGCCCACTTACCCACTTTCTTACTTACTTTCCCACTTACCCACTTACTTTCTTACTCACTTCCCCACTTACTTTCTTACTCACTTCCCCACTTAATTACATACTTACTTATCCACTTACTTCCCCACTTCCCCACTTACTTTCTTACTCACTTCCCCACTTACTTACCCACTTACCTACCCACTTACTTACGCAGTTACCCACTGACTTAATTACCCACTTACATAGTTGCCCACTTACTCACTGACCCACTTACTTACTTACCCAGCTACTTACTTACTCACTTACTTAGCCACTTACCCACTTACTTACCCACGTACTTATCCACTTACGTAGTTAGCCACTTACCCACTTACTTAGCTACCCACTTACTTACTTACTTACCCACTTACTTAGTTACTCTCTTACCCACTTACTTACTTTTCCACTTACCTACTTACCCCCTCTCTTACACACATAATTCCTTACTCACTTCCCACCTTACTTACCCACTTACTTACTAACCCACTTACTTAACCGCTTACCCACTGACTTACTTACCCACTTACTTACTTACCCACTTACGTACTTACCCACTTAGCCACTTACTTACTTACGTTTTATTTTATTTTATTTGATTTTATTTTATTTTATTTTTATATATGCTTATTTTTATATTTATTTTTATATATATTTATTTTTATATTTATTAATTTTTATATATATTTATTTATTTTTATATTTATTTATTTTTATATTAATTTATTTTTATATTTATTTATTTTTATATTTATTTATTTATTTATTTCTATATTTATTTATTTATTTATTTTTATATATATTTTATTATTTATTTTAATATTTATTTATTTTTATATTTATTTATTTATTTATTTTTACATTTATTTTTATATATATTTATTTTTATATTTATTTATTTTTATATTCATTTATTTTTTTATTTTTATATAGATTTATTTATTTATTTTTATATATATTTATTTTTATATTTAGTTATTTTTATATTTATTTATTTTTATATATATTTATTTTTATATTTATTTATTTATTTATTTCTATATTTATTTATTTATTTATTTTTATATATATTTTATTATTTATTTTTATATTTATTTATTTATTTATTTTTATATTTATTTTTATATATATTTATTTTTATATTTATTTATTTTTATATATATTTATTTATTTTTATATTTATTTATTTTTATATTTATTTATTTTTATATTAATTTATTTTTATATTTATTTATTTTATATTTATTTATTTATTTATTTCTATATTTATTTATTTATTTATTTTTATATATCGTTACCTTAATATAAAAAGGCCCCAACTCATTATTTTTGGAAATCCGTTTTTTTATTGATTATTGTAGAATGGTTGCTAATACACATTCTATTAAAATTTCAAGCAAATTAGATTAAAAATAAAGAAGTTATAAGCAGAATACAAAAAGCCCTAACTCATACACACAATTTTTCTAAAGAAAAAAAGGCCTAACTCATACACACAATTTTTCGAAAGAAATACATATTATGTATTTCAATCTGAATTCCTCGTTTAATTTTAATAAAGATGTTTTTTGACAATGGTTGTGTAGCTATATTATTTCAGCTTTTATTAAGTTTTTTCCTTCTCCTGTAAAAAGTGTTTTTGATGAGTTGGGGCCTTTTTATATTAAGGTAACGATATATTTTATTATTTATTTTAATATTTATTTATTTTTATATTTATTTATTTATTTATTTTTACATTTATTTTTATATATATTTATTTTTATATTTATTTATTTTTATATTCATTTATTTTTTTATTTTTATATAGATTTATTTATTTATTTTTATATATATTTTTTTTATATTTATTTATTTAATTTTATATATATTTATTTATTTTTATATTTATTTATTTTTATATTTATTTATTTTTATATTTATTTATTTTTATATTTATTTATTTTTATATTTATTTATTTTTATATTTATTTATTTTTATATTTATTTATTTCTATATTTATTTTTATATATATTTTATTATTTATTTTAATATTTATTTATTTTTATATTTATTTATTTGTATATTTATTTTTATATATATTTATTTTTATATTTATTTATTTTTATATTCATTTATTTTTTTATTTTTATGTATATTTATTTATTTATTTTTATATATTTAGTTTTACATTTATTTATTTTTATATTTATTTATTTATTTATTATTATATTTATTTATTTTTATATGTATTTATTTATTTATTTTTATATTTATTTATTTATTTATTTTTATATTAATTTATTTTTATATTTATTTATATATTTATTTATTTGTATATTTATTTATTATTACCCACTAACCTACCTACTTACTTACTTGCCCACTTGCGTACTTACTTACCCACTTACTTACTCAGTCACTTACTTACCCACTTACTTATTAAGCCACTTACCCACTTACTTACTTATCTTCTTACTTATTAACTTACTTACCCACTTACTTACTTATCCACTTACTTACTTATCCACTTACTTACTTACCCACTTACTTAGCCACTTACACACTTACTTACTTAGCCACTTACTTACCCACTTACCCATTTAAGTACTCACTTACCAACTAACTTACCCACTTACTTATCCACTTACTTACTTACCCACTTATCCACTTACTTACTTATCCACTTACTTACTTACCCACTTACTTTCTTACCAACTAACTTAACCACTTACTTACCCATTTAATTACCCACTTACTTACCTACCCACTTAGCCACTTACTTACCCACTTATTTACTTACCCACTTACTTACTTACCCACTTACCTACTTATCCACTTACTTACCCACTTACTTACCCACTTACTTAGCCACTTACTTACTTACTTACGCAATAAATTACCCACTTATTTACTAATACACTTACTTACTTACTCACTTACCCACTTACTTAACCACTTACTTACCGACTTATTTACTTACCCACTTACTTACCCACTTACTTAATTACCCACTTACTTACCCACTTACTTACTTACTTACTAATACACTTACTTACTCACTTACCCACTTACTTAACCACTTACTTACCGACTTAATGACCCACTTACTTACCCACTTACTTACCCACTTATCCACTTATTTACTTACCCACTTACTTACCTACTTACTTACCCACTTACTTACCCACTTACTTACCCACTTATCCACTTATTTACTTACCCACTTACTTACTTAGCCACTTACCCACTTACGTACTCACTTACTAACCCACTTACTTACTTACCCCCTTACTTACTTACCCAGTTACCCACTGACTTATTTATTTATTTATATATTTGTTTTTTTATTTATTTATTATTACCCACTTACTTACCCACTTACATACTTACTTACCAAATTACTTACTTACCCACTTACCTACATACCCACTAACCCACTTACTTACTTACCCACTTACGTACTTACTTTACCACTTACTTTCTTACCTACTTACGTACCTACTTACTTACCCACTTACCTACTTACTTACCGACTTACCCACTTCCTTACGCACTTATTTACCCACTTAACCACTTACTAACCCACTTACTTACTCACTTACGTACCCACTTACCCACTTACTTACCCATTTACCTTCCCACTTACCCACTTACTTACTTACCCACTTACTTGCCCACTTACTTACCCACCAACCTACCCACTTACTTTTCCACTCACTTACTTACCCACTTACTTTCCCAGTTAACCACCGACTAGTTGCCCACTTACCCACTTTCTTATTTACTTTCCCACTTACTTTCTTACTCACTTCCCCACTTACTTACATACTTACTAACCCACTTACTTCCCCACTTCTCCACTTACTTTCTTACTCACTTCCCCACTTACTTACTTACCCACTTACCTACCCACTTAGCCACTTACGCAGTTACCCACTGACTTAATTACCCACTTACTTACTTACCCATTTACCTATCCACTTACCCACTTACTTACTTACCCACTTACTTACCCACCAACCTACCCACTTACTTTTCCACTCACTTACTTACCCACTTACTTTCCCAGTTAACCACCGACTAGTTTCCCACTTATCCACTTTCTTACTTACTTTCCCACTTACTTTCTTACTCACTTCCCCACTTACTTACATACTTACTTACCCACTTACTTCCCCACTTCCCAACTTACTTTCTTACTCACTTCCCCACTTACTTACTTACTCACTTACGTGCCCACTTATCCACTTACTTACCCACTAACTTACTTATCCACTTACTTACTTACCCATTTACCTATCCACTTACCCACTTACTTACTTACCCACTTACTTGCCCACTTACTTACCCACTAACCTACCCACTTACTTATCCACTCACTTACTTACCCACTTACTTTCCCAGTTAACCACCGACTAGTTGCCCACTTACCCACTTTCTTACTTACTTTCCCACTTACTTTCTTACTTACTTCCCCACTTACTTACATACTTACTTACCCACTTACTTCCCCACTTCCCCACTTACTTTCTTACTCACTTCCCCACTTACTTACTTACCCACTTACCTACCCACTTAGCCACTTACTTACGCAGTTACCCACTGACTTAATTACCCACTTACATAGTTGCCCACTTACTCACTGACCCACTTACTTACCCAGCTACTTACTTACTCACTTACTTAGCCACTTACCCACTTACTTACCCACGTACTTATCCACTTACGTAGTTAGCCACTTACCCACTTACTTAGCTACCCACTTACTTACTTACTTACCCACTTACTTAGTTACTCTCTTACCCCACTTACTTACTTTTCCACTTACCTACTTACCCCCCTCTCTTACACACATAATTCCTTACTCACTTCCCACCTTACTTACCCACTTACTTACTAACCCACTTACTTAACCGCTTACCCACTGACTTACTTACCCACTTACTTAGTTACTCACTTACCCACTTTCTTACTTTGCCACTTACCTACCTACCCCTTACTTACTTACCCACATAATCTGTTACTCACTTCCCACCTTACTTACCCACTTACTTACTAACTCATTTACTTACCACTTACCCACTGACTTACTTACCCACTTACTTACTTACCCACTTAGCCACTTACTTACTTACCTACTTACTTACGTTTTATTTTATTTGATTTTATTGTATTTTATTTTATTTTTATATATGCGTATTTTTATATTTATTTATTTTTATATATATTTATTTTTATATTTATTTATTTTTATATATATTTATTTATTTTTATATATATTTATTTATTTTTATATTTATTTATTTTTATATTTATTTATTTTTATATTTATTTATTTTTATATTTATTTATTTATTTATTTCTATATTTATTTATTTATTTATTTTTATATATATTTTATTATTTATTTTAATATTTATTTATTTTATATTTATTTATTTTGATATTTATTTTTATATATATTTATTTTTATATTTATTTATTTTTATATTCATTTATTTTTATATATATTTATTTATTTATTTTAATATATTTATTTATTTTTATATTTATTTATTTTTATATTTATTTATTTTTATTTTATTTATTTTTATATTTATTTATTTCTATATTAATTTATTTATTTATTTTTATATATATTTTATTATTTATTTTAATATTTATTTATTTTTATATTTATTTTTATATATATTTATTTTTATATTTATTTATTTTTATATATATTTATTTTATTTTTATATATATTTATTTTTATATTTATTTATTTTTATATATATTTATTTATTTTTATATTTATTTATTTTTATATTTATTTATTTTTATATTTATTTATTTTTATATATATTTATTTATTTTTATATATATTTATTTTTATATTTATTTATTTTTATATATATTTATTTATTTTTATATTTATTTATTTTTATATTTATTTATTTTTATATTTATTTATTTTTATATATATTTATTTATTTTTATATATATTTATTTTTATATTTATTTATTTTTATATATATCTATTTATTTTTATATTTATTTATTTTTATATTTATTTATTTTTATATAGATTTATTTTTATATTTATTTATTTTTATATATATTTATTTATTTTTATATATATTTATTTTTATATTTATTTATTTTTATATATATTTATTTATTTTTATATTTATTTATTTTTATATTTATTTATTTTTATATTTATTTATTTTTATATTTATTTATTTATTTATTTCTATATTAATTTATTTATTTATTTTTATATATATTTTATTATTTATTTTAATATTTATTTATTTTTATATTTATTTTTATATATATTTATTTTTATATTTATTTATATTTATATATATTTATTTATTTTTATATTTATTTATTTTTATATTTATTTATTTTTATATTATTTATTTCTATATTTATTTATTTATTTATTTTTATATATATTTTATTATTTATTTTAATATTTATTTATTTTTATATTCATTATTTTTATATATATTTATTTATTTATTTTTATATATATTTATTTTTTATATATATTTATTTTTATATATATTTATTTTTATATTATTTATTTCTATATTAATTTATTTATTTATTTTTATATATATTTTATTATTTATTTTAATATTTATTTATTTTTATATTTATTTTTATATATATTTATTTTATATTTATTTATTTTTATATTCATTTATTTTTATATATATTTATTTATTTATTTTTATATATATTTATTTTTATATTTATTTATTTTTATATTTATTTATTTATTTATTTCTATATTAATTTATTTATTTATTTTTATATATATTTTATTATTTATTTTAATATTTATTTATTTTTATATTTATTTTTATATATATTTATTATTATATTTATTTATTTTTATATATATTTATTTATTTTTATATTTATTTATTTTTATATTTATTTATTTCTATATTTATTTATTTATTTTTATATATATTTTATTATTTATTTTAATATTTATTTATTTTTATATTCATTTATTTTTATATATATTTATTTATTTATTTTTATATATATTTATTTTTATATATATTTATTTTTATATTTATTTATTTTTATATTTATTTATTTATTTATTTCTATATTAATTTATTTATTTATTTTTATATATATTTTATTATTTATTTTAATATTTATTTATTTTTATATTTATTTTTATATATATTTATTTTTATATTTATTTATTTTTATATATATTTATTTATTTTTATATTTATTTATTTTTATATTTATTTATTTTTATATTTATTTATTTCTATATTTATTTATTTATTTATTTTTATATATATTTTATTATTTATTTTAATATTTATTTATTTTTATATTCATTTATTTTTATATATATTTATTTATTTATTTTTATATATATTTATTTTTATATATATTTATTTTATATATATTTATTTTTATATTTATTTATTTATTTATTTCTATATTAATTTATTTATTTATTTTTATATATATTTTATTATTTATTTTAATATTTACTTATTTTTATATTTATTTTTATATATATTTATTTTTATATTTATTTATTTTTATATATATTTATTTATTTTTATATTTATTTATTTTTATATTTATTTATTTTTATATTTATTTATTTCTATATTTATTTATTTATTTATTTTTATATATATTTTATTATTTATTTTAATATTTATTTATTTTTATATATATTTATTTATTTTTATATTTATTTATTTTTATATTTATTTATTTTTATATTTATTTATTTTTATATATATTTATTTTACACTTACTTACTTTCCCACTTTCTTACTTACCCAATTACTTACCTACTAACTTACCTACTCACTTACTTACCTCGTTACCCACTTACTTGCTTACCCACTTACTGACCCACTTACTAACCCACTTACTTACTTAGTTACCCACTTACTTACATAGCCACTTAACCACTTACTTACTTAGCCAGTTACTTACATAGCCACTTACCTACGCACTTACTTACCCACTTTCTTACTTAGACACTTACCGACTTACATACCCACTTACTTAGCCACTCACCCACTTAAGTACTTACCCACTTCCTTACATACCCACTTACCCACTTCCTTACTTACCCACTTACATACTTACCCACTTGCCCACTTACTTACCCACTCACTTACTTAGTTACCCACTTACTTACCCACTTGGTCACTTACCCACTTCCTTACTTACCCTTTTACCCACTTCCTTACTTACCCACTTACATACTTACCCACTTCCCCACTTACTTACCCACTTCTTACTCACTTACTTAGTTACCCACTTACTTACTTACCCACTTACTTACTTACCCACTTACTTACTTACTTACTTACTTACTCACTAAGCCACTTAATTACTTACTCACTTACCCACCTACTCACTTACCCACTTACTCACTTACTCACTTTCCCACTTACTTTGTCAATTACCCACTTACATATCCACTTACCCACTTACTTACCTACCCAGGTACTTACTCACCCACTTACTTACTTATCGACTTACCCTATTACTTACCCATTTACTTAGTTACCCACTTAGCCACTTACTTACCCACTAACTTACTTACTTACCCACTTACTTACCCACGTACCCACTAACTTACTAACTTACTTACTTACCCACTAACTTACTTACTTACTTACCCACTTACATACCCACGTACCCACTAACTTACTAACTTACTTACTTACTCACTCACTTTCCCACTTACTTTGTCAATTACCCACTTACATATCCACTTACCCACTTACTTACTTACTCACTTACTTACCTACCCAGGTACTTACCCACTTACTTACTTACCGACTTACCCTATTACTTACCCATTTACTTAGTTACCCAGTTACTTAGCCACTTACCCACTTACTTACCCACTAACTTACTTACTCACTTACTTAATTACCCACTTACTTTGTCACTTACCTATTTACTTACTCACTTACCCATTTACTTACTTACACACTTACTTACCAACTTACTTACCCACATACTTATCCACTTAAACACTTACTTGCCTAACCCCTTACCGACTTACATACTTACCCACTTAATTACTTATCCACTTACTTACCTACCCACTTACTTACCTACCCACTTACTTAGTTACCCACTTACTTAGTTACCCACTTACACACTTACTAACCCACTTACCCACTTACTTACTTACCCACTTGCTTATTTACCCACTTAGCTACTTACCCACTTACTTAGCCACTTACTTACTCACTTACTTACCCACTTACCCACTAACTTAAGCACTTACTTATCCACTTACTCACTTACCTATTTACTTACTCACTTACCCATTTACTTACCTACTTACTTACCAACTTACTTACCCACATACTTATCCACTTACCCACTTACTTACTTAACCACTTACCGACTTACTTACTCACTAACTTACTTACCCCCTTAATTACTTACCCACTTACTTACCTACCCACTTACTTACGCACTTACCCACTTTCTTACTTACACACTTACTGACCCACTTACTAACCTACTTACTTACATGGCCACTTACCTACGCACTTACCCACTTAATTACTTACCCACTTCCTTACTTACCCTTTTACCCACTTCCTTACTTACCCACTTACATACTTACCCACTTGCCCACTTACTTACCCACTTACTTACTCACTTACTTAGGTACCCACTTACTTACCCACTTACTTACCAACTTACTTACATACCCACTTATTTACTTACCCAATTACTGACTTACCCACTTACTTACTTAGCCACTTACCGACTTACTTACCCACTTACTTGCTTACCCACTCACGTACCCACTTACCCACTTACTTACTTACTCACTTAGCCAATTAATTACTTACCCACTTACTTACTTACCAACTTACTTACTTACTCACTTACCCACTTACTCACTTTCCCACTTACTTACTTTGCCAATTACCCACTTACATACCCACTTACCCACTTACTTACTTACTCACTTACTTACCTACCCACGTACTTACTTACCCTCTTACTTACTTACCGACTTACCCTATTACTTACCCATTTACTTAGTTACCCACTTACTTATCCACTTACCCACTTACTTACCCACTAACTTACTTACTCACTTACTTACTCACTTACTTACTTACCCACTTACTTGCTTACCCACTCACGTACCCACTTACCCACTTACTTACTTACTCACTTAGCCACTTAATTACTTACTCACTTACCCACTTACTTACTTACTTACCAACTGACTTACCAACTTACTTACCCACATACTTAGCCACTTACCCACTTACTTACTTAACCACTTACCGACTTATTTACTTACTTACTTACCCATTTACTTACTTACCCACTTAATTACTTACCCACTTACTTACCTACCCACTTACTTAGTTACCCACTTACTAACCCACTTACCCACTTACTTACTTACCCACTTGCTTATTTACCCACTTACCTACTTACCCACTTACTTACTTACTGACTTTCCCACTTACTTACCTACTTGCTTACTTATCCACTTACCTACTTACCCACTTACTTAGCCACTTACTCACTTACTCACTTACTTACCCACTTACTTATCCACTTACCCACTAACTTAACCACTTACTTACTTACCCACTTACTCACTTACCTATTTACTTACTCACTTACCTATTTACTTACTCACTTACCCATTAACTTACTTACCCACTTACTTACCAACTTACTTACCCACATACTTAGCCACTTACCCACTTACTTACTTAACCACTTACCGACTTACTTACTTACTTACTTACCCACTAACTTACTTACCCACTTAATTACTTACCCACTTACTTACCTACCCACTTACTTAGCCACTTACTTAGTTACCCACTTACCCACTTGCCCACTTACCGACTTACTTACTTAGCCACTTACTTACTTACCCACTAACTTACTTACCCACTTACTTACCCACTTACATACTTACTTACTTACCTACCCACTTACTTACTTACCCACTAACTTTCCGATTTACCCACTTACTTACCCATTTACTTAATTACCCACTTACTTAGCCACTTACCCACTTTCTTACTTACTTACCCACTAACTTACTTACCCACCTATCTAGTTACTTACCCATTTACCCACTAACTTAACCACTTACCCACTTACTTACTTACCCACTTACCTACTCACTTACCTATTTACTTACTTACCCATTTACTTACCCACTTACTTACTTACTCACACCTTACTTACTCACTTATCCACTTACTTATTCACTTACTTACTTTTCCACTTACCCACTTACTTACTTACGCACTTACTAACCTCCTTACCCACTTACTTACCCACTTACTTACTTACCCACTTACTTACTTACCCAGCTAGCTACTTACTTATCCACGTACTTACTCACCCACTTACTTATTTACGCACTTACTTACTTACCCACTTACTTACCCAGCTAGCTACTTACTTATCCACTTACTTATTTACTTACTAACCCACTTACTTATCCACTTACCTACTTACTTGCTTACCCACTTACTTACCCCTTACTTACTTACCCACTTACTTACTAACTTACCCACTTACTTACTTAGCCACTTACCGACTTACATACACACTTACTTACTCACTTAGCCACTTACTTACCCACTTACGCACTTACTAACCTCCTTACCCACTTACTTACTTACCCACTTACTTACTTACCCACTTACTTACTTACCCAGCTAGCTACTTACTTATCCACTTACTTACTTATTTACTTACTAACCCACTTACTTATCCACTTACCCACTTACTTGCTTACCCACTTACTTACCCCTTACTTACTTACCCACTTACTTACTAACTTACCCACTTACTTACTTAGCCACTTACCGACTTACCTACACACTTACTTACTCACTTAGCCACTTACTTACCCACTTACGTACTCACTTACTTACTTACCCACTAACTTACTTACCCTCTTACTTACTTACCCACTTATTCACTTATGTACTTACCCACTTACTTACCTCTTTACCCACTTACTTACCCACTTACTGACTTACCCACTTACTTACTTACCCAGTTACCTACTTATCCACTTACTTACTCACCCACTTACTTATTTATGCACTTACTTATCCACTTACCCAGTTACTTAATTTTTAACTAACTTACCCACTTACTTATCCACATACCCACTTATTTACTTTGCCACTTCCCCTCTTACTTACTTACCCACTTGCTTACTTACCCACTTACTTACTTCGCCAGTTGCCCACTTACTTACTTACCCATTTACTTTCCCATTTACATTCCCTTTTAATAACCCACTTACTTACCCACATACTTAGCCTTTTACGTAGTTACCCACTTACGAAGTTACCCACTTACGTAGTTACCCACTTACGTACTTACCCACTTACGTACTTAGCCACTTACTTACTTAACCACTGACACCCTTACTTAATTACCCACTTACTTATCCACTTACTTACGCTTTTAGCCACTTACTTACCCACTTACTTACCCTCTTACCTACTTACCCACTTACATGCTTACCCACTTACTTACTTACCCACTTACTTACTTACCCACTTACTTAATTACCCACTTACCTACCCACTTGCTTACTAACCCACTTACTTAGTTAACCCTTTACTTACCCACTTACTTACTTGCCGACTTACTTACTTACCAACTTAATTACCCCCTTACTTACCCACTTAGTTACTTGCCCACTTACTTACCTAGTTACCCACTTACCCACTTACTTACTTTGCCAATTACCCACTTACATACCCACTTACTTACTTACTCACTTACTTACTTACCGACTTACCCTATTACTTACCCATTTACTTAGTTACCCACTTACTTATCCACTTACCCACTTATTTACCCACTTACTTACCCCCTTACTTACATACATATCCATTTACCCACTTACTAACTTACCCAATTACTTTCCCACTTAGTTGCCCACTTACTTATCCGCTTACAAACTTAATCACTTACTTACTTACCCACTTACTTAGCCACTTACTTACTTACCCACTTACTTACTTACTCACTTACTTACTTACTCACTTACTTAGCCACTTACCGACTTACTTACCCACTTACTTAGCCACTTACTTATTTACCCACTTACTTACTTACTCACTTACTTACTCACTTACTTACTTACTCACTTACTTAGCCACTTACCGACTTACTTACCCACTTACTTAGCCACTTACTTACTTACCCACTTACTTACTTACTCACTTACTTACTTACTTACTCATTGACTTACTTACTCACTTACTTAGCCACTTACTTATTTACCCACTTACTTACTTACTCACTTACTTACTTACTTACTTACTTACTCACTTACTTACTTACTCACTTACTTAGCCACTTACCGACTTACTTACCCACTTACTTAGCCACTTACTTATTTACCCACTTACTTACTTACTCACTTACTTACTCACTTACTTACTTACTTACTCACTTACTTAGCCACTTACCGACTTACTTACCCACTTACTTAGCCACTTACTTATTTACGCACTTACTTACTTACTCACTTACTTACTTACTTACTCACTTACTTACTTACTCACTTACTTAGCCACTTACCGACTTACTTACCCACTTACTTAGCCACTTACTTATTTACCCACTTACTTACTTACCGACTTACTTACTTTGCCAGTTACCCACTGACTTACCCACTTACTTACCCACTTACTTACCTACCCACTTACTTACTTACCCACTTACTTACTTACCCACTTACTTACTTACCCACTTACTGAGTTACCCACTTACCTACCCACTTACCTACCCACTTGCTTACTTACCCACTTACTTAGTTAACCATTTACATACCCACCTACTTACTTGCCGACTTACTTACTTACCAACTTAATTACCCCCTTACTTACCCACTTAGTTACTTACCCACTTACTTACTTAGTTACCCACTTACCCACTTACTTCCTTACCCACTTACTTACCCACTTACTTACTAAGCCACTTATCCACTTACTTAGTTACTTACCCACTTACTTACACACTTACTTACTCACTTACTGTTTTACCCACTTACTTATCCTCTTACCGACTTACTTACAGTCTTACCCATTTACTTACCCACTTACTTACCTACCCACTTACTTACCCACTAACTTACTTACCCACTTACTTACTTAACCACTTACTGACCCACTAACCCACTTACTTACTTACTTACTTACCATCTTACTTACTTACTTACCCACTTACTTACTTACTTACCCACTTACTTACCAACTTACTTACTTACTTACTTACTTACTTACCCACTTCCTTACTTCCCCACTTACCCACTTCCTTACTTACCCACTTACAAACTTACCCACTTACTTACCCACTTACTTAGTTACCCACTTACTAAGTTACCCACATACTTATCCACTTACTTACTTACCCACTTACTACTTAGCCTTTATCGTAGTTACCCACTTACGTACTTACCCAATTACGTACTTAGCCACTTACTTACTTAACCACTTACTGACCCCCTTACTTACTTACCCACTTACCTACTTACCCACTTATCCACTTACTTGCTTAGCTTCTTACCGACTTACCTACCCACTTACTCAATTAGCCACTTACTTACTTACTCACTTACCCACTTATCCACTTACTTACCCACTTACTTACCCTCCTACATACTTACCCACTTACTTAGTTACCCACTTACCTACCCACTTACCTTCCCACTTACTTAGTTAACCATTTACTTATCCACTTACTTACTTGCCGACTTACTTACTTAGTTACCCACTTACTTCCTTACCCACTTACTTACCCTCTTACCCACTTACTAAGCCACTTACCCACTTACTTAGTTACTTACCCACTTACTTTCTTCTCACTTACTTACTTATCCACTTACTTATTTAGTTGCCCACTTATCCACTTACTTACTTACCCACTTACCTACTTACTTACTTACATACTTACTTACCCACTTACTTACTTACTTACCCACTTACTTACTTACCCACTTCCTTACTTACCCACTTACAAACTTACCCACTTACTTTCTTACCCACTTATCCACTTACTTACTTACCCACTTACTTACTTACCTACTTACTTATCCACTTACTTACGTACTCACTTACTTACCCACTAACTTACTTACCCACTTACTTACTTACCCACTTAGTTACTTACCAACTTAATTACCCACTTACTTACCCACTTACTTAGTTAACCATTTACATACCCACCTACTTACTTGCCGACTTACTTACTTACCAACTTAATTACCCCCTTACTTACCCACTTAGCTACTTACCCACTTACTTAGTTACCCACTTACCCACTTACTTCCTTACCCACTTACTTACCGACTTACTTACTTTGCCAGTTACCCACTGACTTACCCACTTACTTACTTACACACTTACTTACTTACCCACTTACTTACTTACCCACTTAGTTACCCACTTACCTACCCACTTACCTAAGCACTTACCTACCCACTTGCTTACTTACCCACTTAGTTAACCATTTACTTACCCACCTACTTACTTGCCGACTTACTTACTTACCAACTTAATTACCCCCTTACTTACCCACTTAGTTACTTACCCACTTACTTACTTAGTTACTCACTTACTTCCTAACTTCCTTACCCACTTACTTACCCTCTTACCCACTTACTTACTAAGCCACTTACCCACTTACTTAGTTACCCACATACTTATCCACTTACTTACTTACCCACTTACTACTTAGCCTTTAACGTAGTTACCCACTTACGTACTTACCCAATTACGTACTTAGCCACTTACTTACTTAACCACTTACTGACCCCCTTACTTACTTACCCACTTACTTACTTACCCACTTACTTTCTTACTTACCCAATTTTCCACTTACTTGCTTAGCTTCTTACCGACTTACTTACCCACTTACTCACTTACCCACTTACTTACCCACTTACTTACCACCTGACTTACCCACTTACTTAGCCACTTACCCACTTACTTACTTAGCCCCTTACCGACTTACTTACTTACCCACTTTATTACTTACCCACTTACCTACTTACTTACTTACCCACTTACTTACCTACCCACTTACTTATCCACTTACTTAGTTACCCACTTATATACTTAGTTACCCACTTACTTACCCACTTACTTACTCACTTTCCCACTTACTTATTCACTTCCTTACTTTCCCACTTTACACTTACTTACTTACTTACCTACTCACTTAATTACATTGTTACCCACTTACTTGCTTACCCACTTATTGACCCACGTACTATCCCACTTACTTACCCACGTACTTACCTAGACACTTACTTACCCATTTACTTACCGCCTTACTTACCAACTTACTTAGCCCCTTACTTACCCACATACTGACCCACTTACTAACCCACTTACCCACTTCTTAATTTAACCACTTACCCACTTACTTACTCACGTACTTACCTACTTACTTACTTACTTACTTACCTACCCACTTACTTACCCACTTACTTAGTTACCCACTTACTTACTTTCCCACTTTCTTACTTACTCACTTTCCCACTTTCTTACTTACTTACCTACTCACTTACTTACCTACTCACTTAATTACCTAGTTACCCACTTACTTGCTTACCCAATTATTGACCCACTTACTATCCCACTTACTTACCCACGTACTTACCTAGACACTTACTTACCCATTTACTTACCGCCTTACTTACCAACTTACTTACTTAGCCCCTTACTTACCCACTTACTGACCCACTTACTAACCCACTTACCCACTTCTTAAGGTAACCCCTTACCCACTTACTTACTCACGTACTTACCTACTTACTTACTTACTTACTTACCTACCCACTTACTTACCCACTTACTTAGTTACCCACTTACTTACTTACCCACGTACTTACTTAGCCACTTACTTACTTTCCCAATTACCCACTTACTTATCCAATTACTTACCCACTTACATAGTTACCCACTTACTTACTTGCCCACTTACTTACTTGCCCACTTACTTACCCACTTACTTTGGCAATTACCCACTTACTTACTTACCCACTTACTAACTTAATCCCTTATCCACTTACTTACCCACTTATTTACTTAGCCATTTACCCGCTTACTTACTTAGTTACCCACTTACCCACTTACTTACTTACCCACGTACTTACTTAGCCACTTACTTACCCCCTTCTTACTTATTTATCCACTTACCCACTTACTTACTTTCCCAATTACTTAGTTGCCCACTTACTTATCCACTAACATACCCACTTATTTACTTACGCACTTACTTACGTAGCCACTTACTTACCCACTTACTTACACCCTTACTTACTTACTTAACCACTTACCCACTTACTTACTTACCCACTTACTTAGTTACCCACTTACTTAGTTACCGACTTACTTACTTAACCACTTTCTTACTTACCAACTTACTAACCCAGTTACCCACTTACTTGCTTACCCACTTACTTAGCCATTTACCCACTTACTTACCCACTAACTTACTTGTCCACTTAATTACCCACTTACATACCCATTTACTTACTTACTCACTTACTTACCTACCCACATACTTACTCACTTACTTACTTACCGACTTACCCTATTACTTACCCATTTACTTAGTTACCCACTTACTTAGCCACTAACTTACTTACCCACTTACTTACTTAACCACTTACCCACTTACTTTCTTACCCACTTACTTACTTACCTATTTACTTAGTCACTAACCCACTTACTTACTTACCCACTTACTTAGCAACTGACTTACCCACTAACTTACTTACCCACTTAATTACTTACCCACTTATTTACTTACCCATTTACCCGCTTACAAACCCACTTAGTTAGTTACCCACTTACTTACATACCCACTTACTAAGCCACTTACTTAGTTACCCACGTACTTACTTCGCCACTTACTTACCCCCTCCTTACTTATTTAGCCACTTACCCACTTACTTACTTTCCCACTTACTTAGTTGGCCACTTACTTATCCACTAACATACCCACTTATTTACTTACGCACTTACTTTCGTAGCCACTTACTTACCCACTTACTTACCCCCTTCCTTACTTACTTACTCACTTACCCACTTACTTACTTACCCACTTACTTAGTTACCCACTTACTTACTTAACCACTTTCTTACTTACCAACTTACCCAGTTACCCACTTACTGGCTTACCCACTTACTTACTTACCCACTAACTTACTTGTCCACTTAATTACCCACTTACATACCCACTTACTTACTTACTCACTTACTTACCTACCCACTTACCGACTTACCCTATTACTTACCCATTTACTTAGTTACCCACTTACTTAGCCACTTACCCACTTACTTAACCACTTACTTTCTTACCCACTTACCTATTTACTTACTCACTTACCCACTTACTTACTTACCCACTTACTTACCAACTGACTTACCCACTTACTTAGCCACTTACCCACTTACTTAGCCACTTACCGACTTACTTACCCACTAACTTACTTACCCACTTAATTACTTACCCACTTACTTACTTAGTTAGCCACTTACCCACTTACTTACTTACACACTTACTAGCCAACTTACCCACTTACTTACTTACATAGCCACTTACCGACTTACATACCCACTTACTTACTTAGCCACTTACCCCCTTACTTACTCACTTCCTTACCCACTTACATACTTACCCACTTACTTAGCCACTTACCCACTTACTTACTCACTTGCCCACTTACTTACCTAATTACTTACTTGCTTACCTACTTACTTGCTTACCTACTTACTTAGTTACCCACTTACTTACTTACCCACTTACCCACTTATCCACTTACTCACTTACTAACCCACTTACTTAGTTACTAAGCCACTTACTTAGTTACACACTTATTTACCCACTTACTTACTTAGTTACCCACTTACCCACTTACTTACCCACTTATCCACTTACCGACTTACTTACCCACTTAAACACCTATCCACTTGCTTACTTACTCACTTACCCACTTACTTACCTACCCACTTAATTACCCACTTACGTACCCACTTACCCACTTACTTACTTACATAGCCACTTACCGACTTACATATCCACTTACTTACTTAGCCACTTACCCCCTTACTTACTCACTTCCTTACTTACCCACTTACATACTTCCCCACTTGCCCACTTACTTATCCACTTACTTAGTTACCCACTTACTTACTTACCCACTTACTTACCAAATTACTTACATACCCACTTATTTACTTACGCACTTACTTACCCACTTAATTACCCACTTAATTACCCACTTACTTAATTACCCACTTACTTACTAACCCACTTACCCATTTACTTAGTTACCCACTTACTAACTTACTCACATACTTACTTACCCAGTTAATTACTTTCCCACTTACTTAGTTACCAACTTATCCACTTACTTACTTACCCACTTACTTACCAACTTACTTACCCACTTACTTACTTAGCCACTTACCGACTTACTTACCCACTTACTTACTTACCCACTTACCTACTTACCCACTTCCTTACTTACCCACTTATCCACTTCCTTACTTACCCACTTACAAACTTACCCACTTACTTACCCACTTACTTAGTTACCCACTTACTTATCCACTTATTTACTTACCCACTGGCTGACTTAGCCACTTACCCACTTCCTTACTTACCCACTTACTTAGTTACCCACTTACTTACTTACCCACTTACTTAGTTACCCACTTACTTAGTTACCCACTTACTTAGTTACCCACTTACTTTTCCACTTACTTACCCACTTACTTACCAACTTACTTACTTATCCACTTACTTATTTAGTTGCCCACTTACCCACTTACTTACCCACTTACGTACTTACTAACCCACTTACTTACCCACTTACCTACCCACTTACTTACTTACTAACCCACTTACTTACCAACTTACTTACTTACTTACTTACCCACTTACTCAGTTACCCACTTACTTAGTTACCCACATACTTATCCACCTACTTACCCACTTACTGACCTATCCACTTACCCACTTACTTACCCCCTTACTTACCAACTTACTTACATATCCACTTACTTACCCACTTACTTAATTACCCACTTAATTACTTAGCCACTTACTTACCCACTTATCCACTTACCCACTAACTTACTTAACCAATTACCCACTTAATTACTGACTCACTTACCTACTTACTTACTCACTTACCCACTTACTTACTTATCCACTTAGCTACCCACTTACTTACCCACTTACTTACCCACTAACTTACCTACTAATTTACTTACCTACTTACCCACTTTCTTACTTACCCTTTTACTTAAACACTTGCATACTTACCCACTTACTTACTCACTTACTTACTTACTAACCCACTTATTTTGTTACCCACTTACTTATCCACGTACTTACCTATCCACTTACCGCATTACATACCCACTTACTTACTTACATACTTACCCACTTACTTACCCCCTTACTTACTTACCCCCTTACTTACCCACTTACTTACTAACTTACCCACTTACTTCCTTAGCCACTTACCGACTTACCTACACACTTACTTACTCACTTAGCCACTTACTTACCCACTTACCCACTTACGTACTCACTTACTTACCCACTAACTTACTTACCCTTTTACTTACTTACCCACTTACCCACTTATGTACTTACCCACTTACTTACCTCTTTACCCACTTACTTACCCACTTACTTACTTACCCAGTTACCTACTTATCCACTTACTTACTCACCCACTTATTTATGCACTTACTTATCCACTTACTTACCCACTTACTTAATTCTTAACTAACTTACCCACTTACTTATCCACTTACCCACTTATTTACTTAGCCACTTCCCCTCTTACTAACTTACCCACTTGCTTACTTACCCACTTACTTACTTTGCCAGTTGCCCACTTACTTACTTACCCATATACTTTCCCATTTACATTCCCTTTTAATTACCCACTTACTTATCCACTTACTTACGCACTTATCCACTTACTTACCCACTTACTTACCCTCTTACCTACTTACCCACTTACATGCTTACCCACTTACTTACTTACCCACTTACTTACTTACCCACTTACTTAATTACCCACTTACCTATCCACTTACCTACCCACTTACCTACCCACTTGCTTACTAACCCACTTACTTAGTTAACCATTTACTTACCCACTTACTTACTAGGCGACTTACTTACTTACCAACTTAATTACCCCCTTACTTACCCACTTAGTTACTTGCCCACTTACTTACCTACCCACGTAAGTACGAGGGTAAGTAAGTACTTACCCTCTTACTTACTTACCCACTTACCCTATTACTTACCCATTTACTTAGTTACCCACTTACTTATCCACTTACCCACTTATTTAGCCACTTACTTACCCCCTTACATACATATCCATTTACCCACTTACTAACTTACCCAATTACTTTCACACTTGGTTGCCCACTTACTTATCCGCTTACATACTTAACCACTTACTTACTTACCCACTTACTTAGCCACTTACTTACTTACCCACTTACTTACTTACTCACTTACTTAGCCACTTACCGACTTACTTACCCACTTACTTACTCACTTAGCCACTTACTTATTTACCCACTTACTTACTTACCGACTTACTTACTTTGCCAGTTACCCACTGACTTCCCCACTTACTTACTTACCCACTTACTTACTTACCCACTTACTTACTTACCCACTTACTTAGTTACCCACTTACCTAGCCACTTACCTACCCACTTGCTTACTTATGCACTTACTTAGTTAACCATTTACATACCCACCTCCTTACTTGCCGACTTACTTACTTACCAACTTAATTACCCCCTTACTTACCCACTTAGTTACTTACCCACTTACTTAATTAGTTAGCCACTTACCCACTTACTTCCTTACCCACTTACTTACCCACTTACTTACTAAGCCACTTATCCACTTACTTAGTTACTTACCCACTTACTTACACACTTACTTACTCACTTACCCACTTACTGTTTTACCCACTTACTTATCCTCTTACCGACTTACTTACAGTCTTACCCATTTACTTACCCACTTACTTACCTACCCACTTACTTACCCACTAACTTACTTACCCACTTACTTACTTAGCCACTTACTTACTTAACCACTTACTGACCCACTTACTTACTTACTTACTTACCATCTTACTTACTTACTTACCCACTTACTTACTTACTTACCCACTTACTTACCAACTTGCTTACTTACTTACTTACTTACTTACCCACTTCCTTACTTCCCCACTTACCCACTTCCTTACTTACCCACTTACAAACTTACCCACTTACTTACCCACTTACTTAGTTACCCACTTACTTAGTTACCCACATACTTATCCACTTACTTACTTAGCCACTTACTACTTAGCCTTTAACGTAGTTACCCACTTACGTAGTTACCCACTTACGTACTTACCCAATTACGTACTTAGCCACTTACTTACTTAACCACTTACTGACCCCCTTACTTACTTACCCACTTACCTACTTACCCACTTATCCACTTACTTGCTTAGCTTCTTACCGACTTACCTACCCACTTACTCAATTAGCCACTTGCCTACTTACTCACTTACCCACTTATCCACTTACTTACCCACATACTTATCCACTTACTTACTTACCCACTTACTACTTAGCCTTTAACGTACTTAGCCACTTACTTACTTAACCACTTACTGACCCCCTTACTTACTTACCCACTTACCTACTTACCCACTTACTTACTTACCCACTTATCCACTTACTTGCTTAGCTTCTTACCGACTTACTTACCCACTTACTCACTTACTTACTTAGCCACTTACCGACTTACTTACTTTCCCACTTTATTACTTACCCACTTACCTACTTACTTACTTACCCACTTACTTACCTACCCACTTACTTAACCACTTACTTAGTTACCCACTTATATACTTAGTTACCCACTTACTTACTCACTTTCCCGCTTACTTATTCACTTCCTTACTTTCCCACTTTACACTTACTTACTTTCCCACTTTCTTACTTACTCACTTTTCCACTTTCCCACTTTCTTACTTACTTACCTACTCACTTACTTACCTACTCACTTAATTACCTAGTTACCCACTTACTTGCTTACCCAATTATTGACCCACTTACTATCCCACTTACTTACCCACGTACTTACCTAGACACTTACTTACCCATTTACTTACCGCCTTACTTACCAACTTACTTACTTAGCCCCTTACTTACCCACTTACTGACCCACTTACTAACCCACTTACCCACTTCTTAAGGTAACCACTTACCCACTTACTTACTCACGTACTTACCTACTTACTTACTTACTTACTTACATACCCACTTACTTAGTTACCCACTTACTTACTTACCCACGTACTTACTTACCCACTTACTTTCCAACTGACTTACCCACTTACTTAGCCACTTACCCACTTACTTAGCCATTTACCGACTTACTTACCCACTAACTTACTTACCCACTTACTAGCCAACTTACCCACTTACTTACTTACATAGCCACTTACCGACTTACATACCCACTTACTTACTTAGCCACTTACCCCCTTACTTACTCAATTCCTTACCCACTTACTTACTTACTCACTTGCCCACTTACTTACCTAATTACTTACCCACTTACCCACTTACTTACTTAGTTAGCCACTTACCCACTTACTTACTTACACACTTACTAGCCAACTTACCCACTTACTTACTTACATAGCCACTTACCGACTTACATACCCACTTACTTACTTAGCCACTTACCCACTTACTTATCCAATTACTTACCTACTTACATAGTTACCCACTTACTTACTTGCCCACTTACTTACCCACTTACTTTGGCAATTACCCACTTACTTACTTACCCACTTACTAACTTAATCCCTTATCCACTTACTTACCCACTTATTTACTTAGCCATTTACCCGCTTACAAACCCACTTAGTTAGTTACCCACTTACTTACTTAGTTACCCACTTACTTACTTACCCACGTACTTACTTAGCCACTTACTTACCCCCTTCTTACTTATTTAGCCACTTACCCACTTACTTACTTTCCCAATTACTTAGTTGCCCACTTACTTATCCACTAACATACCCACTTATTTACTTACGCACTTACTTACGTAGCCACTTACTTACCCACTTACTTACCCCCTTACTTACTTACTTAACCACTTACCCACTTACCCACTTACTTACTTACTCACTTACCCACTTTCTTACTTACAAACTTACTTACTTACCCACTTACTTACTTACCCACTTACTCAGTTACCCACTTACTTAGTTACCGACTTACTTAACCACTTTCTTACTTACCAACTTACTTACCCAGTTACCCACTTACTTGCTTACCCACTTACTTAGCCATTTACCCACTTACTTACCCACTAACTTACTTGTCCACTTAATTACCCACTTACATACCCATTTACTTACTTACTCACTTACTTACCTACCCACATACTTACTCGCTTACTTACTTACCGACTTACCCTATTACTTACCCATTTACTTAGTTACCCACTTACTTAGCCACTAACTTACTTACCCACTTACTTACTTAACCACTTACCCACTTACTTTCTTACCCACTTACTTACTTACCTATTTACTTAGTCACTTACCCACTTACTTACTTACCCACTTACTTAGCAACTGACTTACCCACTAACTTACTTACCCACTTAATTACTTACCCACTTATTTACTTACCCACTTACCCGCTTACAAACCCACTAAGTTAGTTACCCACTTACTTACATACCCACTTACTAAGCCACTTACTTAGTTACGCAGTTACCCACTTACTTACCCACGTACTTACTTAGCCACTTACTTACCCCCTCCTTGCTTATTTAGCCACTTACCCACTTACTTACTTTCCCACTTACTTAGTTGCCCACTTACTTATCCACTAACATACCCACTTATTTACTTACGCACTTACTTTCGTAGCCACTTACTTACCCACTTACTTACCCCCTTACTTACTTACTTAACCACTTGCCCACTTACTTACTTACTCACTTACCCACTTTCTTACTTACAAACTTACTTACTTACCCACTTACTTACTTGCCCACTTACTTAGTTACCCACTTACTTACTTAACCACTTTCTTACTTACCAACTTACCCAGTTACCCACTTACTGGCTTACCCACTTACTTAGCCACTTACTTACTTACCCACTAACTTACTTGTCCACTTAATTACCCACTTACCCTATTACTTACCCATTTACTTAGTTACCCACTTACTTAGCCACTTACCCACTTACTTACCCACTTACTTAACCACTTACCCACTAACTTAACCACTTACTTTCTTACCCACTTACCTATTTACTTACTCACTTACTTACTTACCCACTTACTTTCCAACTGACTTACCCACTTACTTAGCCACTTACCCACTTACTTAGCCACTTACCGACTTACTTACCCACTAACTTACTTACCCACTTAATTACTTACCCACTTACCCACTTACTTACTTAGTTAGCCACTTACCCACTTACTTACTTACACACTTACTAGCCAACTTACCCACTTACTTACTTACATAGCCACTTACCGACTTACATACCCACTTACTTACTTAGCCACTTACCCCCTTACTTACTCAATTCCTTACCCACTTACTTACTTACTCACTTGCCCACTTACTTACCTAATTACTTACTTGCTTACCTACTTGCTTACCTACTTACTTAGTTAGCCACTTACTTACTTACCCACTTACCCACTTACCCACTTACTCACTTACTAACCCACTTACTTAGTTACTAAGCCACTTACTTAGTTACACACTTATTTACCCACTTACTTACTTAGTTACCCACTTACCCACTTACTTACCCACTTACCGACTTACTTACCCACTTAAACACCTATCCACTTGCATACTTACTCACTTACCCACTTACTTACCTACCCACTTATTTACCCACTTACGTACCCACTTACCCACTTACTTACTCACATAGCCCCTTACCGACTTACATACCCACTTACTTACTTAGCCACTTACCCCCTTATTTACTCACTTCCTTACTTACCCACTTACTTACTTCCCCACTTGCCCACTTACCCACTTACTTAGTTACCCACTTACTTACTTACCCACTTACTTACCAAATTACTTACATGCCCACTTATTTACTTACCCAATTACTTACTTACCCACTTACTTACTTAGCCACTTACTTACCCACTTACTTACATACCCACTTACTTACCCACTAACTTACTTACGCACTTACTTACCCACTTAATTACCCACTTAATTACCCACTTACTTAATTACCCACTTACTTACTAACCCACTTACCCACTTACTTTGTTACCCACTTACTAACTTACTCACATACTTACTTACCCAGTTAATTACTTTCCCACTTACTTAGTTACCCACTTATCCACTTACTTACTTACCCACTTACTTACCAACTTACTTACCCACTTACTTACTTAGCCACTTATCGACTTACTTACCCACTTACTTACTTACCCACTTCCTTACTTACCCACTTATCCACTTCCTTACTTACCCACTTACTTACCCACTTACTTAGTTACCCACTTACTTAGTTACCCACTTACTTATCCACTTACTTACTTACCCACTTGCTGACTTAGCCACTTGCCCACTTCCTTACTTACCCACTTACAAACTTACCCACTTACTTACTTACCCACTTACTTAGTTACCCACTTACTTAGTTACCCACTTACTTATCCACTTACTTACCCACTTACTTACCCACTTACGTACTTACTTACCCACTTACTTACCCACTTACTTACCCACTTACTTACTTACTAACCCACTTACTTACCAACTTACTTACTTACTTACTTACCCACTTACTTAGTTACCCACTTACTTAGTTACCCACATACTTATCCACTTACTTACCCACTTACTGACCTAGCCACTTACCCACTTACTTACCCACTTACTTATCAACTTACTTACATATCCACTTACTTACCCACTTACTTAATTACCCACTTAATTACTTAGCCACTTACTTACCCACTTACCCACTAACTTACTTAACCAATTACCCACTTAATTACTGACTCACTTACCTACTTACTTACTCACTTACTTATTCACTTCCTTATTTTCCCACTTTACAATTACTTAATTTCCCACTTTCTTACTTACTCACTTACTTACCCAATTACTTACCTACTCACTTACTCACCTACTCACTTACTTACCTAGTTACCCACTTACTTGCTTACCCACTTACTGAGCCACTTAATAACCCACTTACTAACCCACTTACCCACTTCTTAAGTTAACTACTTACCCACCTACTTACTCACTTACTTACTTACTTACCTACCCACTTACTTACCCACTTACTTAGTTACCCACTTACTTACTTACCCACTTACTTAGTTACCCACTTACTTACCCACGTACTTACTTAGCCACTTACTTACTTACCCACTTACATACTTACCCACTTACTTACTTGCCCACTTACTTACTTAGCCACTTACCGACTTACTTACCAACTTACTTGCGTACCCACTCACTTACCCACTTCCTTAGCCACTTAATTACTTACACATTTTCCCACTTACTTTCCCAATTACCCACTTACTTACCCACTTACTTACATACCCACTTACTAAGCCACTAAGTTACGCAGTTACCAACTTACTTACCCACGTACTTAGCCACTTACTTACCCCCTCCTTACTTATTTAGCCACTTACCCACTTAGTTGCCCACTTATCCACTAACATACCCACTTATTTACTTACGCACTTACTTACGTAGCCACTTACCCACTTACTTACTTACTTACTTACCCACTTACTTACTTACCGACTTACCCTATTACTTACCCATGTACTTAGTTACCCACTTACTTACCCACTAACTTACCCACTTACTTACTTAACCACTTACCCACTAACTTAACCACTTACTTACTTACCCACTTACTTACCTATTGACTTACTTACCCATTTACTTACCCACTTACTTACTTACTTACTCACACCTTACTCACTTACTTAGCCACTTACCGACTTACTTACCCACTTACTTACTCACTTAGCCACTTACATAATTACTCACTTACCCACTTATCCACTTACTTATTCACTTACTTACTTTTCCAATTACCCACTTACTTACTTTTCCACTTACACACTTACTTACTTTCCCACTTACCCACTTACTTACGCACTTACTAACCTTCTTACCCACTTACTTACTTACCCACTTACTTACATACCCACTTACTTACATACCCAGCTACCTACTTACTTATCCACGTACTGACTCACCCACTTACTTATTTACGCACTTATCCACTTATTTACCCACTTACTTATCCACTTACTTATCCACTTACTTACTTATTAACTTACTTACCCACTTACTTATCCTCTTACCCACTTACTTACCCACTTACTTACCCCTTACTTACTTACCCACTTACTTACTAACTTACCCACTAACTTACTTACCCACTTACTTACTTAGCCACTTACTGACTTACTTACCCACTTACTTACTCACTTAGCCACTTACTTACTTACTCACTTAGCCACTTACTGACTTACTTACCCACTTACGTACTCACTTACTTAATTACCCACTAACTTACTTACCCTCTTACTACTTACCCACTTATTTACTTACCCACTTATTTACTTACCCACTTACGTACGTACCCACTTACTTACTTAACCACTTACTTACTTACCCACTTACTTACCTCTTTACCCACTTACTTACCCACTTACTGAATTACCCACTTACTTACTTACCCAGTTACCTACTTACTTATCCCCTTACTTACTCACCCACTTACTTATTTATGCACTTACTTATCCACTTACTTACCCACTTACTTAATTATTAACTAACTTACCCACTTACTTATCCACTTACCCACTTATTTACTTAGCCACTTCCCCACTTACTTACTTAACCACTGACCCCCTTACTTAATTACCCACTTACTTATCCACTTACTTTCTTACTTACCCACTTACCCACTTATCCACTTACTTACCCTCTTACATACTTACCCACTTACATACTTACCCACTTACTTACTTACCCACTTACTTAATTACCCACTTACCTACCCACTTGCTTACTAACCCACTTACTTAGTTAACCATTTACTTATCCACTTACTTACTTGCCGACTTACTTACTTACCTACCTACTTACTTACCCACTTACTTACCCACTTACTTACCCCCTTACTTACTTACATAGCCACTTACTCACTTACTAACTTACCCACTTACTTTCCCACTTAGTTGCCCACTTACTTATCCGCTTACATACTTAACCACTTACTTACCCACTTACTTAGCCACTTACTTACTTACCCACTTACTTACTCACTTAGCCACTTACATAATTACTCACTTAGCCACTTACATAATTACTCACTTACCCACTTATCCACTTACTTACCCACTTACTTACTTATTCAAATACTTACTTTTCCAATTATCCACTTACTTACTTTCCCACTTACACACTTATTTACTTTCTCACTTACCCACTTACTTACCCACTTACTTACTTACCCACTTACTTACCCACTTAATTACTTACCCAGCTACCTACTTACTTATCCACTTACTTAGGTACTCACTTACTTACCCACTAACTTACTTACCCACTTACTTATCCACTTACTTACTTACCCACTTAGTTACTTACCAACTTACTTATCCACTTACTTACCCACTTACTTACCCACCCACTTACTTACTTACCGACTTACTTACTTTGCCAGTTACCCACTGACTTACCCACTTACTTACCCACTTACTTACTTACCCACTTACTTATTTAGTTGCCCACTTACCCACTTACTTAGTTAACCATTTACTTACCCACCTACTTACTTGCCGACTTACTTACTTACCAACTTAATTACCCCCTTACTTACCAACTTAGTTACTTACCCACTTACTTACTTAGTTACCCACTTACTTCCTTACTTCCTTACCCACTTACTTACCCTCTTACCCACTTACTTACTAAGCCACTTACCCTCTTACTTAGTTACTTTCCCACTTCCTTACTTCTCACTAACTTACTTATGCACTTACTTATTTAGTTGCCCACTTACCCACTTACTTACTTACCCACTTACTTACCCACTTACTTACCAACTTACTTACTTACTTACCCACTTACTTACCAACTTACTTACTTACTTACCCACGTCCTTACTTAGCCACTTACTTATTTAGTTGCCCACTTACTTAGTTAACCATTTACTTACCCACCTACTTACTTGCCGACTTACTTACTTACCAACTTAATTACCACCTTACTTACCCACTTAGTTACTTACCCACTTACTTACTTAGTTACCCACTTACCCACTTACTTCCTTACTTCCTTACCCACTTACTTACCCTCTTACCCACTTACTTACTAAGCCACTTACCCACTTACTTAGTTACTTTCCCACTTCCTTACTTCTCACTTACTTACTTATTTAGTTGCCCACTTACCCACTTACCTACTTACTTACCCACTTACTTACTTACCCACTTACTTATCCACTTACTTACCAACTTACGTACTTACTTACCCACTTATTTACCAACTTACTTACTTACTTACCCACGTCCTTACTTACCCACTTACAAACTTACCCACTTACTTACTTACCCACTTACTTAGTTACCCACTTACTAAGCCACTTACTTACCCACTTACTGACTTAGCCACTTACCCACTTACTTAGTTACCCACTTACTTTTCCACTTACTTACCCACTTACTTATTTAGCTGCCCACTTACCCACTTACTTACTTACCCACTTACCTACTTACTTACCTACCCACTTACCCACTTACATGCCCACTTACTTACTTACCCACTTACTTACTTACTTACCAACTTACTTACCCACTTCCTTACTTACCCACTTACCCACTTCCTTACTTACCCACTTACAAACTTACCCACTTACTTACTTACCCACTTACTTAGTTACCCACTTACTTAGTTACCCACGTACTTATCCACTTACTTACCCACTTACTTAATTACCCACTTAATTACTTAGCCACTTACCGACTTACTTACCCACTTACTTACCCACTTACTTACACACTTACTTACTCACTTACCCACTTACTCTTTTACCCACTTACTTACTTATCCTCTTACCGACTTACTTACAGTCTTACCCATTTACTTACCCACTTAATTTCCTACCCACTTACTTACCCACTTACTTACCCACTTACTTAATTACCCACTTAATTACTTAACCACTTACCGACTTACTTACCCACTTACTTACCCTCTTACTTACCCACTTTACTGTGCTTTTAATTACTTTTAATCTTATAAATATACAACCATGGAAGCGTTACTTTTGTATTTTTTACTTATGTTCCTTACATTTTAATTACTTTTGATTGCTTAAATCAAATATAAATATTAATACAAAAATTATATTATCTTTGTTGCATGAAGCGCCATATATGGCAATACATTTTTAGGGTGATACAGATTGGAGTGCATATGAAGCCATATATGGCAATTTTTTTGTTTCTGAAAAAATTTTGTTTGCATATCTTAATTATGCCATTTAAAAAAATAATATAAAAATAAAAAAATTAATTTGTAGCTGGATCATAATGCATGCAGTAGAGGGTTAATAGGGGGGCATGTTTCCCGACGCAATGTGAATGTTTTATGTGCGCATTTTTGCTCATTGATCTTTATCCTCCATTTTTTTCCACCTTTCCAGTTCAAATATATGGTCCTGTAAATAACGAGATGCTTCTTTTCTTCAGTTTACTTGTACTCTTAGAAAAGCTGTATCGTCCGCAAATGTTGATGTATGGGTATTAAGTATAAGTAAAATAGAGGGCCCAGGATGCTGCCTTGTGGGACTCCAGCGGAAATTGACTGTGGAGAACTTAAAAAATCGCCTTCTTTAATAATAAATTGACGACCGACTAAGTAGCTTTCTCACAGCTTGTGTATGTTTGCAGGTAAGTTTTGCTGCAATTTAATCCTTCATGCCAGACTTTATCGAAAGCTTGGGACACATCGATGAAAAGTGCTGAGCAATATTTTTTTTCTTCAAAGGCTTTTCTTATGACGTTTACTATTCGATGAGTTTGTAATAGGCCTGTATGACTCAACTTTTGTGTGATCCTTTCCTGGCTTTGGTATGATGGTTACTTAGTAAACCTTCCATTCTTGAGGGTAGTATTGAATTCGTAAAATAGCGTTAAAAATAATAAGAATAAGTTTCTTTGCTATACTTGGTAGCTCCAAAAGCATTTTATTACTGATCTTATCAGTAATAAAATGGTGTTTAAATCATAAAAAGCCTTTTAGATTTCTCTAAACTCGAATCTTAGGGGCATATCTGCTTAACATTCACAGGCGGTAACTCGACTGCTATATCGTGAGATATATTTAGGGTAAATACATTTTTCAGATGATTAAAAACATATTTCCTTTTTCAATATCATTTCTTTCCCAACTTCCATTCAAGTTTCTTAATGGTGGCTTAGAGTAAGTAACCAGACGTAGATACAATTCCATTTGGGTTCATTAAAGTAACAATTGTAGGTGAGTGATCGGAAGATAATTCTAAGGAAGCTTCAACATGAATCGTTTCTGCGGGGATGTTTTTAACCACGCCAAAATCGATGACATCTGGAATTTTTTGCTGATCACTAGGCCAATAAGTTGGTTGTCTGCTCGCGACCACATTTAAATCCATTTTCGAGATTGTATTATACAAAACACGACCTTTTGGTGTTATGAGCCGTGACCCCCAGAAGTAGAGTTGCCAGTTTTGAAATCAGAGAAAGCAGTAAATAAGAGAAAAAAATCTGTACAATTGCATAAAAAACAGTACATATACGGTTTTAATATAAAATTATTAATAACATAAAAAGCTTTAATCTTTTTGAAAACAAATGCTATAATTTGAACAGTGACAAAATTTAATTAATAAAACTGAATTTTTTCAAAATAATAATTCAACTCCTTATCAGCCCAATTATGAATAAAAATTCCCCGGGAGTTTTCTCCCTTCTCTCATTTTTCCTATGTAAATTCAATTGAAAAAATGGGAAAAGGAAAAAAACTCCCACGGAATTTTTATTTAAAATTGGGCTGTATATATTTTTAGCGGGAATACAAAGTGAACAACAAAAAAATCTAAAACACAACCGGTTATTAGAAATTCTATTCTTTATATCTTGGTTTAATATGTTTCAAAGAAACATTAATTTTATTACTTAAAAGCAAAATTTGAGTTCATTATGTCTGAAGCTTGGTACTAAATGGGTCAATGTCAATATTTTGTTTTTTTTTTGACTTTATTGTTGCATTAGGTCTTTTCTTAAGCTACGGTTACATCAAGCAAATATTTGACGAAAAAAACGTGACCAACATGTGAACTAAAATTTTATTTCCTTTATTCTATTATATTTTTTGAATATAAGTCAACATAAAATTAAATAAAAATTAAATAAAAGTAGTTTATTGCTATATCTACCAGCATATTTAATTTCATTTTGCAATTAAAAGGTCATGCTGAATCTCTTTTATTTTGCGTAAACAGCCAATGTATAATTTAACCGAAAACAGCTTAAAAAGTGTTTTGCTAGCCAATTTTACTTGGAACTCTTCTATAAAAAACTAAAATTTAAATTTTCTCAAAAATGAATTATTTGACATTGGCCTTTTTAGCACCAAGCTACAGATATAAGGACAACAAAGTTAAAAAACAAATTACGCACTTGAAATAACGTAGCTTGTTATGTATTTATCTAAACAATAATTTAAAAGTGACTTACAACTAATTTCTTGTAATAATTGTAATTATTGCAAAAGGCACAATCGTTATTCAGACGATCAGACATATGTATGGACATAAATATTTACAATGTTACAAGTTAAAAATATTTATGGCCTTTTTGTACGTTGTTAACAATTTCTTTTTTGTCTTTAGGAAATTGTAAAACTCATTACAACTATAACCAAATTTTGTCTTTATCTGCAACTTCCTTTCTAGGTTTTATATTAGAAGCCTATTTCTCTCTTTTCTTCACTTTGAAAAATAAAGAATCGTTCTGTAAAAGCGTTTGAATGTGGAATGGAAGAAATAAAATTACACATTTTCTCAAATTCGTGAACGCACCACCATTTAGAAACACTTTCCATTTTTCTTCTACTGTCTTCTTTTTTGGAGCTACTCGGCAAAAATCTTTAATTTTAATAACTCATCGATAAGAACATCTATATTAATATTTGCATAATTGCTGCAGCTTCCCCCTCAGAACGTTGCCGTTTAGGCATTGTCACCTTCGCAGGGACTGAAGGAGTAGCACTTGGCAGCCCAGCTATGTGGGCTCTTGCCCAAGCCAGTGAAGCTTTTTGTTCACTGGAAAGCTCTTCAGCTTTTTTGGAGCCTAGAAGCTCAATGAAACGCAAGGCGGCACGCCTTGTGTTGGATGCCCTCTTTGTAGGGTTTTTGTGCCTTGGAGACTTTTTATGGTCGCCGAATTTGGCGTGGGGTGGTGCAACCTTGGGATTGGATGTTTTCATCGCCATCCCTCCTTGCACAATGGGCACATGGGAAACTGCAATGTTGGACGACTTTGTCATTCCCAACTTAGCAGCACCCGAAGCAGGGGTGCTATCCGTTCCAAAGACGGAAAGGGCTGAAGCGGTTTTGGAGGTGCTTGGATTGAAGCACAGAGGCACCCAGCCGCAATTTTTAGAGCAGCCGCCTTCTGGTCGAGCTGCCTTACCACTTCCAATCAGCCTAGGCCGATCTTCTTTGGTCGCCGGGACTGTTATAGTCCCTGGCTTTGCCGTATTTTTGTCTATCGTTGTCCTCGTTCTCGCCTGTCCGTCATCATTTTCCGTTAATTGTTTTTGTTGTTGTTTGTTGTCTTTTGAGTTGTTCATTGTAAATTTTGGGTCCACGAGTGTAGGGGAGTTGAAAGGTCCGCCACGTCATAGCCCCCAATAACGTGGTGAGGGCGTGGTCTATTTGCTGAGGTGCCCAGGTATCCGCAAAGCTCCGTGATAATACAGTCGGTAACCCCTGACTGCAAACCAGACCGATAGGCACGGGTCGCATGACACCTCGGTTTAGGGGTGGATAACCTTTCGTCGTCAAGGCTTTTAGGTTCCGTATCTCAAACCCAGGCGCCGCTTGTGACGTTACCTGTACTTGAAATACAAACCACAGCCTAGACTCAGCCACCACATCGCTGCAAGATCGTTATCCAAGGTGGTGGTTGTAAACTGATTAGAACTAGAAAAAATGGGAACCGAAATTGTTCTTTTCTGCTGAGTCGCTCGGAAGTTAGTGCACTGTTAACGGGCGGATAAGGCTAAATCGGCCTAGAATCACTGAAGAACCCCGAAAATTCATACATATGTATGTACATATGTACATGTATACTTTATGGGGTCTAAAATAAACATTACAAAAGATTGACATTGAATTTCAAACTTAGTATACCTCTTTAACCACTGCTGATTAAGGAAATTCAACTATAAACAAGTAAGAAAGAAAAGTTGGTCAAGCTCGGTCGTATGATACCCCACCACCACAGTATATAAGAACAATATTGGACTCCACAGAACAAAATTTTGTTATAAAGTTAAGATTCATATAAAAGATCTTTGTGCTGAATATATTAGATATCTATTTATTTATTAATTTATTAATTATCAAAATAGTAGCTTAAGCCTTATTAGGCCAATAAATTTACATTACAATGCAGAAAAAAAACCTGAATAATAGGTATAAAAATAAAAATTATACATAACACTGCTATATTCATTTATATGAGATTTATTTACCTTTAAGCGATTTAAGGAGTTTTATATGAGACCTATTGTTAATTCTGGAACCAATATTTTGCCATTGTTATGTCAATAAGTACCTTCATTTACATATAAGGAAGTTATTGCATTAAAAGCTATTTTCGGGAGCAGTATTTGTATGGGAGCTATAATCAAACATGGCCAGATTCCAAAAAAATTTGGTAAGATTAATTTTTTTGCAATCACATAAGTTTGGGCCAAATTTAGTCTAATTCCCAACATATTACATGGTTTAGGGGCACAAAGACTCGATTCGGGCAAAATGCTTGATTTGCGGATATATGTACATATGTAATTATGGACCGACTGTCCCAATTTTCAATATGCATGATCCTTGTAACCAAAATCGTGACCTTTTTGCGCACAAGGATTACTTCGACAGCAAAGCCACGCAGCTTTAGATCGACTCAGAAAGGCGGGTATGTGACCCAACATTTTATTTTTTCAGCACAAATGCATAACAACATTGTGATGAAGGTATAAATCGCTATATAAATCTAAATCTTGCTTACCTTGCAAACTGTTTAAAGGTCTCCAAATATTGCTGCGTTTTTTCTTTATTTTTCACTTTCACAAAATAACTTTACAAAAATCACGCAATTTCACGGTAAAACATTAAGTAAAAAACGCTCGCTTTTGCAAATATATTTTTAAAAAAACAGAGATGAATTTTTTGACAAAATGATGCCAGATTTTAGGTAAAATTTGAATTATGTGTATTGCGCCATCACACACGAGACTATTTTTAAAGCCGCATAATTTTTGTTCTGTTCGTCCCACAAGAATTGTTTCATCTGGCTTAAAATTTATACGTGTTCACAGCTTTGCATGGATTAGTGTTTTTTGCACTCATTTATTTACGAAAATATGCATGTATTGATTTTATGCTGCTAATGTGGGGTTGAAGTTGGTTGAAATATTATGTGTGTGGTAGGCCATTTACAATGCAGCTACACATTCAAGTTTAACTCTGTAGCCACACGTTCAAAAATCACTTTCAATTTCCTCGCACACACCACTTTCAAAACTTGTTTGAATTGACAATGTGGCTCAGGCTGCAATCAACTGATAATCGATATCATTTTAAAAAGGACCCCAACGAAGAAACAACTCAAAATTGTAGCTTAACTTAAAGTATTTTGTAAAAAAGCACAAACATTTTTAAAAACACAATTTCTTATATTAAAGCAGATGTATGTTTTTAGAAATATTTTGTTTATTAAGGAAGCGCCAAAAATTTTTTGTGATCAGCTGTTAAATTGATGTGAAATTGCCAAACAAATTGAAAGGTAAAATTGAGAGCAGTATCGTGGTCAATTTAAAAGTGTGAGTTAGGTAGTAAAAATGTGTAAGTGGCTTTCAAAAATATCATAAACGATAAACAAATAGGTATTTGAGCAAATTGAAAGGCAAAACTTGATCGTGTGGCATCCAAGTTACCTAATAGTTTTCGATCAATTTTTCATCAATTTATTTTCAAGATGACACCAAGAAAACAATTTATACAGAAAAAAGGAAAATGTTCTTATTAAAAAATCACCTGTTTTCGTGACCGTAAATTGAAGCACGTAATTAAGAATAGAACTTGAGAGCAAGTTCGCATCATTGTATTAAGGTGCCCGTAGACGACTTGTAAAATTTCTCACTGTAAAATACATACATGTCGTGTGTTACCTTTAAAACATCGCATCTTTAAAAGTCAGACGCAAAGTCATCTGACAAAAACGTAAGATTATTCGAAAAACTATTCATTCATATTTTAAAATAAAGCTAAAACAGACTAAAAACATTTTCTAAAAATGCTAAAAAATGCCAAAAAAAAAAAAAGTTTTTACAGGTAAATAAAAATGTGTTATGCTAAATTTATCTTTAAAAATACCAAATAATCACACTGGTCTAGTTACCTTAAGATGCAACAGTTTATATTTTGGTAATTAGATACAAACATCATTGTTTTAATACCAGCGCAGTTCAGTGTTTGATGAACTTTTACAGATCAGAGAACTGCAACGAATACTAAAATTTGGAGTAGGTATATCCAATCATGTACTCTGATGATTATTATTATGATTCAAACCGTTTTTGTTCAACAATAAGAAATGATTTTAATCTAAAGAGCTCATTTCAAGCAATCAGCTTGAATTATTGTACTCGCAACGAACATGAATGTTTGTAAATGTTTTTTCTGGTATGACTACAGTCACCGCAAGAAAACGAAGCGGTGCTCGCATCACTCTTGCAATATTCGTTTTCAAATGCGATATAATGTTCATTCAGGTGCAGCATGTTCGAACGAGTCGACTTAATCATTAACGCTAAAAATTAAATACAAACCAGTCATGTATTCTACAACTTTGTTCTCGTTCGAACTTCATACATGTGTATGTATCAGTCGCAACATTATTGGTTAAAAATATACAAATGTTGGAGTGTATGTAAGATCTATACTGTTTATTTAACATTGTATGCATGCATTGTTAGGCAATACGAATATAGAGAGAAAACTATTTAAAAATCACAACCAAAAATTTATTTGAAAATAAAATTTGCGAAAAATGTGTATGTACTTACATACCTATATATTATTGCTTAGGCATAAAAATAAATTTGAAGAAAATTTATGAGATATTTATAGAATGAATTCGACCAATAGAATGAATTCGACTTTTTTGTATGAAAATTTTAACTTTAACCCATAATTTCTCTAACCCGCAAAATATATTACAGTTTACTCTAAATTTTTCGCCCCTACTTTGGTATGTTAAATACATACATATGTATGAACTTTATATTGCTTATATACATACATAAATAATACACAAAAAACAAGTGGCTCGAGCCTATAACATGAATTTTGCTACTATCGTACCAAAGAAATATTAACATTCATGTTCGTTGCGAGTACAAGAATTCAAGCTGACGGTTTGAAATGAGCTCTTTAGATCACGATCATTTCTTGATGTTTGACAAAACCGATTGAATCATAAAATTCGAGTGGTGTTGCAACTGATCACAATAAAATAATGTTCGAATCATCGAGCCGAAAGCCGAGTACAATTTAGCTGTCGTTCAAAAACAGATGCATCAATTTTAAATAAACAAATACCAGCATAATTTTGCGACTGATTCATACTTCTTACTGAATTTTTTGGTTCGTATTGACGTTTGAACTAGAACAAAACTGTGAATACTTTTTTGATTTAAACTAAATTTTTTGCTGTAGTGATTGAGCAGGCTCGATCATACTCCTTGCAGCTCTCTGTTACAGCTGCGATGTTTTAAAGGTAACAGTTCGTTTACATTTGACGGTGTTTACATTTGCCAGTACTGGCAAGACGGTTGCAACACATGCAAACTTTTTCACTAATACATATTCACTTTTCCAACTGTCTTGTCTACTGTCTTGCAAATTTTGCAGACAATAAAATGGACAGTAATTTGACATTTGCTGACAGTAATTTGAAGTTTTGTTCGCAAAAGTAAAAAAAATATAAACAATTTACAGAAAATTAATAAATTATGCTTTGGTTTTGCATGTTTTACTTGAGGGTTATCTAGTGGGTAAGTTAGTAAGTGGGTATGTAAGTAAGTGGGTAACTGGGTAAGTAAGTGGGTAAGTAAGTATGTAAGTGGGTAACCAAGTAAGTAAGTAAGTGGGTAAGTAAGTAAGTGGTTAAGTAAGTAAGTGGGTAAGAAAGTGGGTAAGTGGGTAAGTAAGTAAGTAAGTGGGTAACCAAGTAAGTAAGTAAGTGGCTAAGTAAGTAAGTGGGTAAGTAAGTAAGTGGGTAAGAAAGTGGGTAAGTGGGTAAGAAAGTAGCTGGGTAAGAAAGTTGGTAAGTGGGTAACTAAGTAAGTGAGTAAGTCAGTAAGTGGGTAAGTAAGTAAGTGCGCAACTAAGTGAGTGGGTAAGTAAGTAAGTGGGTAAGTAAGTAGGTAAGTCGGTAAGTGGCTAAGTAAGTAAGTGGGTAAGTGGCTAAGTAAGTGGGTAAGTAAGTTGGTAAGTAAGTGGGTAAGTAAGTAAGTGGGTAAGTGAGTAAGTAAATAGGTAAGTGAGTAAGTAAGTGGGTAAGTAAGTAAGTGGGTAAGAAAGTAAGTGGGTAAGTGGTTAAGTTAGTGGGTAAGTGGGTAAGTAAGTTAGTGGGTAAGTAAGTAAGAAAGTGGGTAAGTGGCTAAGTAAGTGGGTAATTAAGTGGGTAAGTAAGTGGTTAACTAAGTAAGTGGGTAAGTAACTAAGTGGGTAGTTAAGTAAGTGAGAAAGTAAGCAAGTGAGTAAATAAGTGCGTAATTAAGTATATAAGTAAGTGGGTAAGTAATTGAGTGGGTAAGTGGGTATGTTAGTGTGTAAGTAAGTAAGGGGGTAAGTAAGTGGGTAAGTATGTAAGTAAGTAAGTGGTAAGTTATGCGGTAAGTAAATGGGTAAGTAAGTAAGTGGCTAGGTAAGTACGTGGGTAAGTAAGTGGGTAACCAAGTAAGTGGGTTAGTAAGTGAGTAAGTAAGTGGATAAGTGGGTAACTAAGTAAGTGGGTAAGTAAGTAAGTGGGTTAGTAAGTAAGAAGGTAAGTCGGTAAGCAATCAAGTAAGTGGGTAAGTAAGTGGCTAAGTGGGTAAGTAAGTAAGTGGGTAACTGGATAAGTAAGTGGGTATGTAAGTGGGTAACTAAGTAAGTAAGTGGGTAAGCAAGTAAGTAAGAAAGTGGGTAAGCAAGTAAGTAAGAAAGTGGGTAAGTAAGTAAGTGGGTAAGTAAGTAAGTGGATACGAAAGTGGGTAAGTGGGTAAGAAAGTTGGTAAGTGAGAAAGTGGGTAAAAGGGTAACTAAGTAAGTGAGTAAGTCAGTAAGTGGGTAGGTAAGTAAGTGGGTAAGTGGGAACTAAGTGGGTAAGTGGGTAAGTAAGTAGGTACGTCGGTAAGCGGCTAAGTAAGTAAGTGGGTAAGTTAGTTGGTAAGTAAGTGGGTAAGTAAGTAAGTGGCTACGAAAGTGGGTAAGTGGGTAAGAAAGTTGGTAAGTGAGAAAGTGGGTAAAAGGGTAACTAAGTAAGTGAGTAAGTCAGTAAGTGGGTAGGTAAGTAAGTGGGTAAGTGGTAACTAAGTAAGTGGGTAAGTAAGTAGGTACGTCGGTAAGTGGCTAAGTAAGTAAGTGGGTAAGTGGCTAAGTAAGTGGGTAAGTAAGTTGGTAAGTAAGTGGGTAAGTAAGTATATAAGTAAGTGGGTAACTAAGTAAGTGGGTAAGTAATTGAGTAGGTAAGTGAGTAAGTATGTTAGTGGGTAAGTAAGAGGTTAAGTAAGTAAGGGGGTAAGTAAGTGGGTAAGTATGTAAGTAAGTAAGTGGGTAAGTAATGCGGTAACTAAGTGGGTAAGTAAGTAAGTGGCTAGGTAAGTACGTGGCTAGGTAAGTATGTGGGTAAGTAAGTAAGTGGGTAACTAAGTAAGTGGGTTAGTAAGTGAGTAAGTGGGTAAGTAAGTGGGTAAGTCGGTATGCAATCAAGTAAGTGGCTAAGTAAGTTAGTGGGTAAGTAAGTAAGTGGGTAAGTAAGTGGGTAACTAAGTAAGTAAGTAAGTAAGTGGGTAAGCAAGTAAGTAGGTAAGCAAGTAAGTAAGTAGGTAAGTAAGTGGGCAAGTGAGTAAGTAAGTGGGTAAGTAAGTAAGTGGGTAAGTAGCTAAGTAAGTGGGTAAGTAAGTAAGTGGGTAAGTAGCTAAGTGGGTAAATAAGCAAGTGGGTAAGTAAGTAGGTAACTAAGTAAGTGGGTAAGTAATTAAGTCGGTAAGTGGATAAGTAAGTGGGTAAGTGGCTAAGTAAGTGGGTAAGTGAGTAAGTAAATATGTAAGTGAGTAAGTAAGTGGGTAAGTAAGTAAGTGGTTAAGTTAGTGGGTAAGTGGTTAAGTAAGTAAGTAGGTAAGTAAGTTAGTGGGTAAGTAAGTGGGTAGGTAAGTAAATGGGTAAGTAATAGGATAAGTCGGTAAGTAAGTGGGTAAGTAAGTAAGTGGATAAGTAAGTTGGTAAGTAAGTAAGTGGTTAAGTAAGTAAGTGGGTAAGTCGGTAAGCAATCAAGTAAGTGGCTAAGTAAGTTAGTGGGTAAGTAAGTAAGTGGCTAAGTAAGTGGCTAAGTAAGTGGGTAAGTAAGTAAGTGGGTAACTAAGTAAGTAAGTGGGTAAGCAAGTAAGTAGGTAAGCAAGTAAGTAAGTAGGTAAGTAAGTGGGCAAGTGAGTAAGTAAGTGGGTAAGTAAGTAAGTGGGTAAGTGGATAAGTAAGTGGGTAAGTAAGTAAGTGGGTAACTAAGTAAGTGGGTAAGTGGGTAAGTGAGTAAGTAAGTATGTGGGTAAGTGAGTAAGTAAGTATGTGGGTAAGTGGTTAAGTAAGTAAGTAAGGGGGTAAATAAGTGGCAACGTAAGTAAGTGCGTAAGTAAATAAGTGGGTATGTTAGTGGATAAGTAAGGGGGCAACTAAGTAAGTGGGTAAGTAAGTAAGTGGGTAAGTGGGTAAATAAGTATGGAGGGGGTAAGTAAGTGGGTAGTAAGTAAGTGGCTAAGTATGTACGTGGGTAAGTAAGTGGGTAACTGCGTAACTAAGTAAGTGGCTTAGTAAGTCGGTATGTAAGTACGTGGGTAACTAACTAAGTGGGTTTGTAAGTGGGTAAGTGCGTAAGTAAGTAAGTGGGTATGTAAGTCGGTAAGTGGCTAAGTGGCTAAGTAAGTAATTGGGTAAGTAAGTAAGTGGGTAAGTAAGTTAGTGGGTAAGTAAGTGGCTAAGTAAGTGGGTAACTGCGTAACTAAGTAAGTGGCTTAGTAAGTCGGTATGTAAGTACGTGGGTAACTAACTAAGTGGGTTTGTAAGTGGGTAAGTGCGTAAGTAAGTAAGTGGGTATGTAAGTCGGTAAGTGGCTAAGTAAGTAATTGGGTAAGTAAGTAAGTGGGTAAGTAAGTTAGTGGGTAAGTAAGTGGCTAAGTAAGTGGGTAAGTAAGTAAGTGGGTAACTGGGTAAGTAAGTGGGTAAGCAGGTAAGTAAGTAAGTGGGTAAGAAAGTGGGTAAGTGG
Source organism: Pollenia amentaria (assembly GCA_943735925.1). Lineage (NCBI taxonomy): Eukaryota > Metazoa > Arthropoda > Insecta > Diptera > Polleniidae > Pollenia > Pollenia amentaria. The sequence goes on from OX031007.1 coordinate 126,535,364, forward strand.
ATAAGAAAGTAGCTGGGTAAGAAAGTTGGTAAGTGAGTAAATGGGTAAGTGGGTAACTAAGTAAGTGAGTAAGTCAGTAAGTGTGTAGGTAAGTAAGTGGATAAGTAAGTAAGTGGGTAAGTGGACAACTAAGTAAGTGGGTAAGTGGATAAGTAAGTAAGTGGGTAAGTAAGTAGGTAAGTCGGTAAGTGGCTAAGTAAGTAAGTGGCTAAGTAAGTGGGTAAGTAAGTTGGTAAGTAAGTGGGTAAGTCAGTGGGTAAGTGAGTAAGTAAATAGGTAAGTGAGTAAGTAAGTGGGTAAGTAAGTAAGTGGATAAGTGGTTAAGTTAGTGGGTAAGTGGGTTAGTAAGTAAGTAGGTAAGTGGGTAAGTAAGTTAGTGTGTAAGTAAGTAGGAAAGTGGGTCAGTGGTTAAGTAAGTGGGTAATTAAGTGGGTAAGTAAGTGGGTAAGTAAGTGGTTAACTAAGTAAGTGGGTAAGTAACTAAGTGGGTAGTTAAGTAAGTGGGTAAGTAAGCAAGTGAGTAAATAAGTGCGTAATTAAGTATATAAGTAAGTGGGTAACTAAGTAAGTGGGTAAGTAATTGAGTGGGTAAGTGGGTATGTTAGTATGTAAGTAAGTAAGTGAGTAAGTAAGGGGGTAAGTAAGTGGGTAAGTATGTAAGTAAGTGGGTAAGTAATGCGGTAAGTAAGTGGGTAAGTAAGTAAGTGGCGAGGTAAGTACGTGGGTAAGTAAGTGGGTAACTAAGTAAGTGGGTAAGTAAGTAAGTGGGTAAGTAAGTAAGTGGGTTAGTAAGTAAGAAGGTAAGTCGGTTAGCAATCAAGTAAGTGGGTAAGTAAGTGGCTAAGTGGGTAAGTAAGTAAGTGGGTAACTGGATAAGTAAGTGGGTAACTAAGTAAGTAAGTGGGTACGAAAGTGGGTAAGAAAGTTGATAAGTGAGTAAGTGGGTATATTGGTAACTAAGTAAGTCAGTAAGTGGGTAGGTAAGTAAGTGGGTAAGTAAGTATGTGGGTAAGTGGGAACTAAGTAAGTGGGTAAGTGGATAAGTAAGTAAGTGGGTAAGTAGGTACTCCGGTAAGTGGCTAAGTAAGTGGGTTAGTGGCTAAGTAAGTGGGTAAGTAAGTTGGTAAGTAAGTATATAAGTAAGTGGGTAAGTAATTGAGTGGGTAAGTGATTAAGTATGTTAGTGGGTAAGTAAGTAAGGGGGTAAGCAAGTGGGTAAGTATGTAAGTAAGTAAGTGGGTAAGTAAGTAAGTGGCTAGGTAAGTACGTGGCTAGGTAAGTACGTGGGTAAGTAAGTAAGTGGGTTAGTAAGTGAGTAAGTGGGTAAGTAAGTAAGTGGATAAGTGGGTAAGTGGGTAAGTAAGTAAGTGGGTTAGTTAGTAAGTGGGTAAGTAAGCAAGTGGGTAAGTCGGTAAGCAATCAAGTAAGTGGGTAAGTAAGTTAGTGGGTAAGTAAGTAAGTGGCTAAGTAAGTGGCTAAGTAATTGGGTAAGTAAGTGGGTAAGTAAGTAAGTGGGTAACTAAGTAAGTAAGTAAGTAAGTGGGTAATTGGCTAAGTAAGTGAGTAAGTAGGTAAGTGGGTAAATAAGCAAGTGGGTAACTAAGTAAGTGGGTAAGTAAGTGGGTAGGTAAGTAAGTGGGTAAGTAAGTAAGTGGGTAAGTAATTAAGTCGGTAAGTGGATAAGTAAGTGGTTAAGTGGCTAAATAAGTGGGTAAGTAATTAAGTCGGTAAGTGGGTAAGTGGCTAAGTAAGTGGGTAAGTGAGTAAGTAAATATGTAAGTGAGTAAGTAAGTAAGTGGGTAAGTAAGTAAGTGGTTAAGTTAGTGGGTAAGTGGTTAAGTAAGTAAGTAGGTAAGTAAGTTAGTGGGAAAGTAAGTAAGTGGGTAGGTAAGTAAATGGGTAAGTAATAGGGTAAGTCGGTAAGTAAGTGGGTAAGTAAGTAAGTGGGTAGGTAAGTAAGTGAGTAAGTTAGTAAGTGGGTAAGTGAGAATGTAAGTGAGTAAGTAAGTGGATAAGTGGGTAACTAAGTAAGTGGGTAAGTAAGTAAGTGGGTTAGTAAGTAAGAAGGTAAGTTAAGGTTAAGGTTAGCAATCAAGTAAGTGGGTAAGTAAGTGGGTAACTGGATAAGTAAGTGGGTAACTAAGTAAGTAAGTGGGTAAGCAAGTAAGTAAGTGGGTAAGTAAGTAAGTGGGTACGAAAGTGGGTAAGAAAGTTGATAGGTAAGTTGGTAAATTGGTAACTAAGTAAGTGAGTAAGTCAGTAAGTGGGTAGGTAAGTAAGTGGGTAAGTAAGTAAGTGGGTAAGTGGGAACTAAGTAAGTGGGTAAGTGGCTAAGTAAGTAAGTGGGTAAGTAAGTAGGTACGTCGGTAAGTGGCTAAGTAAGTGGGTTAGTGGCTAAGAAAGTTGGTAAGTAAGTGGGTAAGTAAGTATATAAGTAAGTGGGTAACTTAGTAAGTGGGTAAGTAATTGAGTGGGTAAGTGAGTAAGTATGTTAGTGGGTAAGTAAGTGGGTAAGTAAGTAAGGGGGTAAGTAAGTGGGTAAGTATGTAAGTAAGTAAGTGGGTAAGTAAGTAAGTGGCTAGGTAAGTACGTGGCTAGGTAAGTAAGTGGGTAGGTAAGTAAGTGGGTAAGTAAGTAAGTGGGTAAGTAATTAAGTCGGTAAGTGGATAAGTAAGTGGTTAAGTGGCTAAATAAGTGGGTAAGTAATTAAGTCGGTAAGTGGGTAAGTGGCTAAGTAAGTGGGTAAGTGAGTAAGTAAATATGTAAGTGAGTAAGTAAGTGGGTAAGTAAGTAAGTGGTTAAGTTAGTGGGTAAGTGGTTAAGTAAGTAAGTAGGTAAGTAAGTTAGTGGGAAAGTAAGTAAGTGGGTAGGTAAGTAAATGGGTAAGTAATAGGGTAAGTCGGTAAGTAAGTAAGTGGGTAAGTAAGTTGGTAAGTAAGTAAGTGGTTAAGTAAATAAGTGGTTAAGTAAGTAACTGGGTAACTAAGTAAGTGGGTAAGTAAGTAAGTTTGTAAGTAAGAAAGTGGGTAAGTGAGTAAGCAAGTATGTGGGTAAGTGGTTAAGTAAGTAAGTAAGGGGGTAAGTAAGTGGGTAAGTAAGTGGCAATGTAAGTAAGTGCGTAAGTAAATAAGTGAGTATGTTAGTGGATAAGTAAGTGGGCAACTAAGTAAGTGGGAAAGTAAGTAAGTGGGTCAGTGGCTAAATAAGTAAGGAGGGGGTAAGTAAGTGGGTAGTAAGTAAGTGGCTAAGTATGTACGTGGGTAAGTAAGTGGGTAACTGCGTAACTAAGTAAGTGGCTTAGTAAGTCGGTATGTAAGTAAGTGGGTAACTAGCTAAGTGGGTTTGTAAGTGGGTAAGTGCGTAAGTAAGTAAGTGGGTATGTAAGTCGGTAAGTGGCTAAGTAAGTAAGTGGGTAAGTAAGTGGTTAACTAAGTAAGTGGGTAAGTAACTAAGTGGGTAGGTAAGTAAGTGGGTAAGTAAGCAAGTGAGCAAATAAGTGCGTAAGTATATAAGTAAGTGGGTAACTAAGTGGGTAAGTAATTGAGTGGGTAAGTATGTTAGTGGGTAAGTAAGTAAGTGGGTAAGTGGGTAAGTAAGGGGGTAAGTAAGTGGGTAAGTATGTTAGTAAGTGGGTAAGTAAGTGGCTAGGTAAGTACGTGGGTAAGTAAGTGGGTAACTAAGTAAGTGGGTTAGTAAGTGAGTAAGTAAGTGGCTAAGTGGGTAACTAAGTAAGTGGGGAAGTAAGTGGGTAAGTAAGTGGGTTAGTAAGTAAGTGGGTAAGTCGGTAAGCAATCAAGTAAGTGGGTAAGTAAGTTAGTGGGTAAGTAAGTGGCTAAGTAAGTGGGGTAACTGGGTAAGTAAGTGGGTAACTAAGTAAATGGGTAAATAAGTGGGTAAGAAAGTGGGTAAGTAAGTAAGTGGGTAACTAAGTAAGTAAGTATGTAAGTGGGTAAGCAAGTAAGTAAGTAGGTAAGTAAGTGGGCAAGTGAGTAAGTAAGTGGGTAAGTAAGTAAGGGGGTAAGTGGCTAAGTAAGTGGGTAAGTAAGTAAGTGGGTAAATAAGCAAGTGGGTAAGTAAGTAAGTGGGTAAGTAAGTAAGTGGGTAAGTAATTAAGTGGGTAAGTTAGTGGGTAAGTAAGTAAGTAAGTAAGTCGGTAAGTGGATAAGTAAGTGGGTAAGTGGCTAAGTAAGTGGTTAAGTGAGTAAGTAAATATGTAAGTGAGTAAGTAAGTGGGTAAGTAAGTAAGTGGTTAAGTTAGTGGGTAAGTGGTTAAGTAAGTAAGTGGGTAAGTAAGTTAGTGGGTAAGTAAGTTAGTGGGTAGGGAAGTAAGTAAGTGGGTAAGTAAGTAAGTGGTTAGGTAAGTAAGTGAGTAAGTTAGTAAGTGGCTAAGTGGGTATGTAAGTGGGTAATTAAGTGGACAAGTAAGTAAGTGGGTAAGTGGCTAAGTAAGTGGGTAAGCAAGTAAGTGGGTAAGTAAGTTGGTAAGTAAGTAAGTGGTTAAGTAAGTAAGTGGGTAACTAAGTAAGTGGGTAAGTACGTAAGTTTGTAAGTAAGAAAATGGGAAAGTAAGTATGTGGGTAAGTGGTTAAGTAAGTAAGGGGGTAAGTGGGTAAGTAAGTGGCAACGTAAGTAAGTGCGTAAGTAAATAAGTGGGTATGTTAGTGGATAAGTAAGTGGGCAACTAAGTTAGTGGGAAAGTAAGTAAGTGGGTAAGTGGCTAAATAAGTAAGGAGGGGGTAAGTAAGTGGGTAGTCAGTAAGTGGCTAAGTATGTACGTGGGTAAGTAAGTGGGTAAGTAAGTGGGTAAGTAAGTGGGTAACTGCGTAACTAAGTAAGTGGCTTAGTAAGTCGGTATGTAAGTAAGTGGGTAACTAACTAAGTGGGTTTGTAAGTGGGTAAGTGCGTAAGTAAGTGGATGTGTAAGTCGGGAAGTGGCTAAGTAAGTAAGTGGGTAAGTAAGTAAGTGGGTAAGTAAGTAAGTGGGTAAGTAAGTAAGTGGGTAAGTAAGTGGTTAACTAAGTAAGTGGGTAAGTAACTAAGTGGGTAGGTAAGTAAGTGGGTAAGTAAGCAAGTGAGTAAATAAGTGCGTAAGTATATAAGTAAGTGGGTAACTAAGTAAGTGGGTAAGTAATTGAGTGGGTAAGTATGTTAGTGGGTAAGTAAGGGGGTAAGTAAGTGGGTAAGTATGTTAGTAAGTGGGTAAGTACTGCGGTATGTGGGTAAGTAAGTAAGTGGCTAGGTAAGTACGTGGGTAAGTAAGTGGGTAACTAAGTAAGTGGGTTAGTAAGTGAGCAGGTAAGTGGATAAGTGGGTAACTAAGTTAGTGGGTAAGTAAGTGGGTAAGTAAGTGGGTTAGTAAGTAAGCAATCAAGTGGGTAAGTTAGTGGGTAAGTAAGTGGGTAAGTAAGTGAGTAACTAAGTAAGTAAGTGGGTAAGCAAGTAAGTAAGAAAGCGGGTAAGTAAGTAAGTGGGTAAGAAAGTGGGTAAGTGGGTAAGAAAGTAACTGGGTAAGAAAGTTGGTAAGTGAGTAAGTGGGTAACTAAGTAAGTGGGTAAATAAGTAAGTGGGTATGTAAGTAAGTGGATAAGTGGGTAAGTAAGTAATTAACTTGGTAAGTATGTGAGTAAGTAAGTGGGTTAGTAAGTAAGTGGGTAATTAAGTAAGTGGGTAATTAAGTGGGTAAGTAAGTAAGTGCGTAAGTAAGTTAGTGGGTAAGTAAGTGGGTATGTAAGTAAGTGGGTAAGTAAGTAAGTGGGTAAGTAAGTGGGTAAGTAAGTAAGTGGATAAGTGGGTAAGTGAGTAATTAAGTAAGTGGCTAAGTGAGTAAGTAAGTGGGTAAGTAAGTCGGTAAGTGGCTAAGTAAGTAAGTGGGTAAGTAAGTTGGTAAGTAAGTGGGTAAGTAAGTGGATAAGGGGGTAACTAACTGGGTAAGTAAGTATGTGAGTAAGTTAGTAAGTGGGTAACTAAGTAAGTGGGTTAGTAAGTAAGTGGGCAATTCAGTAAGTGGGTAATTAAAAGGGTAATTAAGTGGGTAAGTGCGCAAGTAAGTTAGTGGGTAAGTAAGTGGGTATGTAAGTAAGTGGGTAAGTAAGTAAGTGGTTAACTAAGTAAGGGGGTAATGTAAGTAAGTGGGTAGGTAAGTAAGTTTGTAAGTAAGTATATAAGTAAGTGGGTAACTAAGTAAGTAGGTAAGTAATTGAGTGGGTAAGTGGGTAAGTATGTTAGTGGGTAAGTAAGTAAGGGGGTAAGTAAGTGGGTAAGTATGTAAGTAAGTAAGTGGGTAAGTAATGCGGTATGTAAGTGGGTAAGTGAGTAAATGGCTAGGTAAGTACATGGCTAGGCAAGTACGTGGGTAAGTAAGTAAGTGGGTAACTAATTCAGTGGGTTAGTAAGTGAGTAAGTGGGTAAGTAAGTAGGTGGATAAGTGGGTAAGTAAGTAAATGGGTTAGTTAGTAAGTGGGTAAGTAAGTAAGTGGGTAAGTCGGTAAGCAATCAAGTGGGTAAGTAAATTAGTGAGTAAATAAGTAAGTGGCTAAGTAAGTGGCAAAGCAAGTGGGTAAGTAAGTGGGTAACTAAGTAAGTAAGTAAGTTAGTGGGTAAGTAAGTAGGTAAGTAAGTGAGTACGTAAGTGGGTAAGTGGCTAAGTAAGTGGGTAAGTAGGTAAGTGGGTAAATAAGCAAGAGGGTAAGTAAGTGGGTAAGTAAGTAAGTAAGTCGGTAAGTGGTTAAGTTAGTGGGTAAGTGGTAAAGCAAGTGGGTAAGTAAGTTAGTGGGTAAGTAAGGGGGTAAGTGGCTAAGTATGTGGGTAACTAATTAAATGGGTAAGTAATAGGGTAAGTCGGTAAGTAAGTAAGTGGGTAAGTAAGTAAGTGGGTAGGTAAGTAAGTGAGTAAGTAAGTAAGTGTGTAAGTGGGTATGTAAGTGGGCAACTAAGTAAGTGGGAAAGTAAGTGGCTAAATAAGTAAGGAGGGGGTAAGTAAGTGGGTAGTAAGTAAGTGGCTAAGTAAGTACGTGGGTAAGTAAGTGGGTGACTGCGTTACTAAGTAAGTGGCTTAGTAAGTGGGTATGTAAGTAAGTGGGTAACTAACTAAGTTGGTTTGTAAGTGGGTAAGTAAGTAAGTGGGTAAGTAAGTGGCTAAGGGATTAAGCTAGTAAGTGGGTATGTAAGTGGGTAAGTGGAAAAGTAAGTAAGTGGGTAAGTGAGTGTGTAAGTGAGTAAGTAAGTAAGGGGGTAAGTAAGTGGGAAAGTGGGTAAGTATGTAAGTGGGTAAGTAAGGAAGTGGGTAAGTAAGTAAGGGGGTAAGTGGCTAAGTAAGTAAGTGGGTATGTAAGTTGGTAAGTGGCTAAGTAAGAAAGTGGGTAAGTAAGTTAGTGGGTAATTAAGTGGGTAGGTAAGTAAGTAAGCAAGTGGGTAAGTGAGCATGTAAGTGGGTAAGTAAGTCGGTAAGTGGCTAAGTAAGTAAGTGGGTAAGTGGCTAAGTAAGTGGGTATGTAAGTAAGTGGGTAACTAAGTAAGTAAGTAGATAAGTAAGCGAGTGGGTAAGTAAGTGGGTAAGTAAGTGGGTAAGTAAGTGGGTAAGTAAGTAAGTGGGTAGGTAAGTGGGTAAGTAACCAAGTGGGTAGGTAAGTAAGTGGGTAAGTAAGTTGGTAAGTAAGTATATAAGTAAGTGGGTAAGTAAGTAAGGGGGTAAGTGGGTAAGTAAGTCGGTAAGTGGCTAAGTAAGTAAGTGGGTAAGTAAGTAAGTGCGTAAATAAGTAAGTGGGTATGTAAGTAAGTGGATAAGTTGGTAAGTAAGTAATTAACTGGGTAAGTAAGTATGTGAGTAAGTTAGTAAGTGGGTAACTAAGTAAGTGGGTAATTAAGTGGGTAAGTAAGTGGGTAAGTAAGTAAGTGGATAAGTGGGTAAGTGAGTAATTAAGTAAGTGGCTAAGTGATTAAGTAAGTGGGTAAGTAAGTCGGTAAGTGGCTAAGTAAGTAAGTGGGTAAGTAAGTGGGTAAGTAAGTTGGTAAGTAGGTGGGTAAGTAAGTAAGTGGGTAAGTGGGTTAGTAAGTAAGTGGGTAATTAAGTTAGTGGGTAATTAAAAGGGTAATTAAGTGGGTAAGTAAGTGCGTAAGTAAGTTAGTGGGTAAGTAAGTGGGTATGTAAGTAAGTGGGTAAGTAAGTGGGTAAGTAAGTAAGTGGTTAACTAAGTAAGGGGGTAATGTAAGTCAGTGGGTAGGTAAGTAAGTTTGTAAGTAAGTATATAAGTAAGTGGGTATCTAAGTAAGTAGGTAAGTAATTGAGTGGGTAAGTGGGTAAGTATGTTAGTGGGTAAGTAAGTAAGGGGGTAAGTAAGTGCGTAAGTATGTAAGTAAGTAAGTGGGTAAGTAATGCGGTAAGTAAGTGGGTAAGTAAGTAAGTGGCTAGGTAAGTACGTGGCTAGGCAAGTACGTGGGTAAGTAAGTAAGTGGGTAACTAAGTCAGTGGGTTAGTAAGTGAGTAAGTGGGTAAGTAAGTAGGTGGATAAGTGGGTAAGTAAGTAAATGGGTTAGTTAGTAAGTGGGTAAGTAAGTAAGTGGGTAAGTCGGTAAGCAATCAAGTAAGTGGGTAAGTAAATTAGTGAGTAAATATGTAAGTGGCTAAGTGGGTAAGTAAGTGGGTAACTAAGTAAGTAAGTAAGTAAGTGGGTAAGTAAGTGAGTACGTAAGTGGGTAAGTAAGTTAGTGGGTAAGTGGCTAAGTAAGTGGGTAACTAAGTAAGTGGGTAAGTAAGTGGGTAGGTAAGTAAGTGGGTAAGTAAGTAAGTGGTTAAGTAAGTGGGTAAGTAAGTAAGTGGTTAAGTAAGTTAGTGGGTAAGTAAGTAAGTAAGTCGGTAAGTGGTTAAGTTAGTGGGTAAGAGGTTAAGCAAGTGGGTAAGTAAGTTAGTGGGTAAGTAAGTGGGTAAGTGGCTAAGTATGTGGGTAACTAAGTAAATGGGTAAGTAATAGGGTAAGTCGGTAAGTAAGTAAGTGGGTAAGTATGTAAGTGGGTAGGTAAGTAAGTGAGTAAGTAAGTAAGTGGGTATGTAAGTGGGCAACTAAGTAAGTGGAAAAGTAAGTGGCTAAATAAGTATGGAGGGGGTAAGTGGGTAGTAAGTATGTGGCTAAGTAAGTACGGTTGTAAGTAAGTGGGTAAGTAAGTGGGTGACTGCGTTACTAAGTAAGTGGCTCAGTAAGTGGGTATGTAAGTAAGTGGGTAACTAACTAAGTTGGTTTGTAAGTGGGTAAGTAAGTAAGTGGGTAAGTAAGTGGCTAAGGGATTAAGTTAGTAAGTGGGTAAGTGGGAAAGTAAGTAAGTGGGTAATTGGCAAAGTAAGTGGTAAGTGGTTGACTAAGTAAGTGGGTTAGTAAGTGGGTAACTAAGTGAGTAAGTGGCTAAATAAGTGGGCAAGTGGGTAAGTATGTAAGTGGGTAAGTAAGGAAGTGGGTAAGTAAGGGGGTAAGTGGATAAGTAAGTAAGTGGGTATGTAAGGCGGTAAGTGGATATGTAAGTAAGTAAGTGGGTAAGTGGGTACGTAAGTGGGTAAGTAAGTGGGTGAGTAAGTAAGCAAGTGGATAGGTGTTTAAGTGGGTAAGTAAGTCGGTAAGTGGCTAAGTAAGTAAGTGGGTAAGTGGGTAAGTAAGTGGGTAACTAAGTAAGTGGGTAAATAAGTGTGTAACTAAGTAAGTGGGTTAGTAAGTGAGTAAGTGGGTAAGTAAGTAAGTGGGTTAGTAAGTAGGTAAGTGGGTAAGTAAGTAAGTGGGTTAGTTAGTAAGTGGGTAAGTAAGTCGGTAAGTCGGTAAGCAATCAAGTAAGTGGGTAAGTAAGTTAGTGGGTAAGTAAGTAAGTGGGTAACTAAGTAAGTTAGTAAGTAGGCAAGCAAGTAAGTAGGTAAGCAAGTAAGTTAGTAGGTAAGTAAGTGGGAAAGTGAGTAAGTAAGTAACTGGGTACGTGGCTAAGTAAGTGGGTAAGTAGGTAAGTGGGTAAACAACCAAGTGGGTAAGTGGGTAAGTTGGCTAGTAAGTGTGTAAGTAAGTAAGTGGGTAAGTGAGTAACTAAGTAAGTGGGTAGGTAAGTAAGTGGGTAAGTAAGTAAGTGGGTAAGTGGGTAAGTAATTAAGTGGGTAAGTAAGTTAGTGGGTAAGTAAGTCGGTAAGTGGATAAGTAAGTGGGTAAGTGGCTAAGTAAGTGGGTAAGTAAGTAAGTGGATAAGTGGGTAAGTGAGTAATTAAGTTAGTGGGTAAGTAAGTAAGAAAGTGGGAAAGTGGCTAAGTAAGTGGGTAACTAAGTAAATGGGTAGGTAAGTAAGTGGGTAAGTCGGAAAGTAAGTAGGTGGATAAGTAAGTAAGTGGGTAGGTAAGTAAGTGGGTAAGTCGGAAAGTAAGTAAGTGGATAAGTAACTAAGTGGGTAGGTAAGTAAGTAAGTGGGTATGTAAGTGGGTAAGTAAGTGGGTAAGTAGGTTCGTGGGGAAGTAAGTAAATGGGTAAGTGGCTAAGTAAGTGTGTAAGTAAGAAAGTGGGTAACTGGGAAAGTAAGTTGGTAAGTAAGTAAGTGGGTAACTAAGTAAGTAGGTAAGTAAGTAAATGGGAAAGTAAGTAAGTTGGTAAGTAGGTAAGTAGGTAAGTGGGTAAGTGAGTAAGTGGGTAACTGGGAAAGTAAGTTGGTAAGTAAGTAAGTGGGTAACTAAGTAAGTAGGTAAGTAAGTAAATGGGAAAGTAAGTAAGTTGGTAAGTAGGTAAGTAGGTAAGTGGGTAAGTGAGTAAGTGGGTAAGTGGTTAAGTAAGTAAGTAAGTAAGGGGATAAGTAAGTGGGTAAGTGGCTACGTAAGTAAGTGTGTAAGTAAATAAGTGGGTAAGTTAGTGGATAAGTAAGTGGGCAACTAAGTAAGTGGGAAAGTAAGTGTGTAACTGGGTAACTAACTAAGTGGGCTTGTAAGTGGGTAAGTAAGTGGGTAAGGGATTAAGTAAGTAAGTGGATAAGTAAGTGTGTAAGTGGGTAAGTAAGTGGCTGGGTAAGTAAGTGGCTAGGTAAGTAAGTGGGAAAGTAAGTGGATAAGTAAGTGGGTAATTGGGAAAGTAAGTAAGTGGGTAAGTGAGTGTGTAAGTGAGTAAGTAAGTAAGGGGGTAAGTAAGTGGGCAAGTGGGTAAGTATGTAAGAGGGTAAGTAAGGAAGTGGGTAAGTAAGTAAGGGGGTAAGTGGCTAAGTAAGTAAGTGGGTATGTAAGTGGCTAAGCAAGTAAGTGGGTAAGTAAGTTAGTGGGTAATTAAGTGGGTAGGTAAGTAAGTGAGTAAGTAAGCAAGTGGGTAAGTGAGCATGTAAGTGGGTAAGTAAGTCGGTAAGTGGCTAAGTAAGTAAGTGGGTAGGTAAGCGGGTAAGTAACCAAGTGGGTATGTAAGTAAGTAAGTGGGTAAGTAAGTTGGTAAGTAAGTATATAAGTAAGTGGGTAAGTAAGTAAGGAGGTAAGTAAGTGGGTAAGTAAGTCGGTAAGTGGCTAAGTAAGTAAGTGGGTAAGTAAGTAAGTGGGTAAATAAGTAAGTGGGTATGTAAGTAAGTGGATAAGTGGGTAAGTAAGTAATTAACTGGGTAAGTAAGTATGTGAGTAAGTTAGTAAGTGGGTAACTAAGTAAGTGGGTTAGTAAGTAAGTGGGTAATTAAGTAAGTGGGTAATTAAGTGGGTAAGTAAGTGGATAAGTAAGTAAGTGCGTAAGTAAGTTAGTGGGTAAGTAAGTGGGTATGTAAGTAAGTGGGTAAGTAAGTAAGTGGATAAGTGGGTAAGTGAGTAATTAAGTAAGTGGCTAAGTGAGTAAGTAAGTGGGTAAGTAAGTCGGTAAGTGGCTAAGTAAGTAAGTGGGTAAGTAAGTGGGTAAGTAAGTTGGTAAGTAAGTGGGTAAGTAAGTAAGTGGATAAGGGGGTAACTAACTGGGTAAGTAAGTATGTGAGTAAGTTAGTAAGTGGGTAACTAAGTAAGTGGGTAAGTGGGTTAGTATGTAAGTGGGTAATTCAGTAAGTGGGTAATTAAAAGGGTAATTAAGTGGGTAAGTAAGTGCGTAAGTAAGTTAGTGGGTAAGTAAGTGGGTATGTAAGTAAGTGGGTAGGTAAGTAAGTTTGTAAGTAAGTATATAAGTAAGTGGGTAACTTAGTAAGTAGGTAAGTAATTGAGTGGGTAAGTGGGTAAGTAAGTAAGGGGGTAAGTAAGTGGGTAAGTATGTAAGTAAGTAAGTGGGTAAGGAATGCGGTAAGTAAGTGGGTAAGTGAGTAAATGGCTAGGTAAGTACATGGCTAGGCAAGTACGTGGGTAAGTAAGTAAGTGGGTAACTAATTCAGTGGGTTAGTAAGTGAGTAAGTGGGTAAGTAAGTAGGTGGATAAGTGGGTAAGTAAGTAAATGGGTTAGTTAGTAAGTGGGTAAGTAAGTAAGTGGGTAAGTCGGTAAGCAATCAAGTGGGTAAGTAAATTAGTGAGTAAATAAGTAAGTGGGTAAGTAAGTGGGTAAGTAAGTGGGTAAGTAAGTGGGTAACTAAGTAAGTAAGTAAGTTAGTGGGTAAGTAAGTAGGTAAGTAAGTGAGTACGTAAGTGGGTAAGTAAGTTAGTGGGTAAGTGGCTAAGTAAGTGGGTAAGTAGGTAAGTGGGTAAATAAGCAAGAGGGTAAGTAAGTGGGTAAGTGGTTAAGCAAGTGGGTAAGAAAGTTAGTGGGTAAGTAAGTTAGTAAGTGGCTAAGTATGTGGGTAACTAAGTAAATGGGTAAGTAATAGGGTAAGTCGGTAAGTAAGTAAGTGGGTAAGTAAGTAAGTGGGTAGGTAAGTTAGTAAGTGCGTAAGTGGAAAAGTTAGTAAGTGGGTAGTTGCCAAAGTAAGTGGGTAAGAAAGTGGGTAAGTAAGTGGGCAAGTAATTGGATAAGTAAGTGGGTTAGTCGGTAAGTGGCTAAGTAAGTAAGTGGGCAAGTAAGTAAGTGGGTAAGTAAGTGGGTAAGTAAGGGGGTAAGTAAGTGAGTAAGTATGTAAGTGGGTAAGTAAGTAAGTGGCTAAGTAAGTACGTGGGTAACTAAGTAAGTGGGTAAGTAAGTGGGTAGGTAAGTAAGTAAGTAAGTAAGTAGGTAAGTAAGTGAGTAAGTAAGTGGGTAAGTGGTTAACTTAAGAAGTGGGTAAGTGGGTTAGTAAGTTGGTAAGTAAGGCGGTAAGTAAATGGGTAAGTAAGTGTCTAGGTAAGTACGTGGGTAAGTAAGTGGGTTAGTAAGTGGGTCAATAAGTGGGTAACTAGGTAATTAAGTGAGTAGGTAAGTAAGTGAGTAGGTAAGTGAGTAAGTAAGAAAGTGGGAAAGTGGGAAAGTAAGGAAGTGAATAAGTATGTGGGAAAGTGAGTAAGTGGGTAACTAAGTATATAAGTGGGTAACTAAGTAAGCGGATAAGTAAGTGGGTAGGTAAGTAAGTGGGTAAGAAAGTAAGTGGTTAAGTGGGTAAGTGGCTAAGTATGTAAGTGGCTAGGTAAGTAAGAGTTTAAGCAAGTGGGTAAGTAAGAAAGTGGGTAAGTAAGTAAGTGGGTAAGTAAGTGGGTAACTGGGTAAGTAAGTGGGTAAGTAAATGGGTAACTAAGTGGGTAAGTAAGTAAGTGGGTAAGTGAATAAGTAATTAGGTAAGTGAGTCAGTAAGTAAGTGGGTAATTGGTTAAGTAAGTTAGTGGGTAAGTGGGTAAGTATGTGGGTAAGTGGCTAAAAGAGTAAGTGGATAAGTTAGTAAGTAAGTAAGTGTTTAAGTAAGTGGGTAAGTAAGTGGATAAGTAAGTCGGTAAGTGGCTAAGTAATTTATTGGGTACTTAAGTAAGTGGGTAAGTGGATATGTAAGTAAGTTGGTAAGTAAGTGGGTAGGTAAGTAAGTGGGTAAGTGGCTAAGTCAGTAAGTGGATAAGTAAGTGGGTAACTAAGTGGGTAAGTAAGTAAGTGGGTAAGTAAGAAAGTGGGTAAGTGGGTAAGTAAGGAAGTGGATAAGTGGGTAAGTAAGTAAGTTGGTAAGTAAGTGGGTAAGTAAGTAAGTGGGTAAGTAAGTTAGTGGGCAAGTAAGTGGGTAAAAGAGTAAGTGGGTAAGTCGGTAAGCAATCAGGTAAGTGGGTAAGTAAGTAAGTGGGTAAGTAGGTAAGTGGGTAAATAAGCAAGTGGGTAAGTAAGTAAGTGGGTAAGTTGGCTAGTACGTGTGTAAGTGGGTGAGTGTGTAACTAAGTAAGTGGGTAGGTAAGTAAGTGGGTAAGTAAGTAAGTGGGTAAGTAATTAAGTGGGTAAGTAAATTAGTGGGTAAGTAAGTAAGTAAGTCGGTAAGTGGCTAAGTAATTAAGTGGGTAAGTAAGTAAGTGGATATGTAAGTAAGTTGGTAAGTAAGTGGGTAAGTAAGTAAGTGGGTAAGTCGGTAAGCAATCAGGTAAGTGGGTAAGTAAGTAAGTGGGTAAGTAGGTAAGTGGGTAAATAAGCAAGTGGGTAAGTAAGTAAGTGGGTAAGTTGGCTAGTACGTGTGTAAGTGGGTGAGTGTGTAACTAAGTAAGTGGGTAGGTAAGTAAGTGGGTAACTAAGTAAGTGGATAAGTAAGTAAGTGGTTAAGTTTGTAAGTGGGTAAGTAAGGAACTGGGTAAGTAAGGAAGCGGGTAAGTAAGTAAGTAAGTAAGTAAGTAAGTAAGTAAGTTGGTAAGTAAGCGGGTAAGTAAGTAAGTAAGTGGGTAAGTAAGTAAGTAAGATGGTAAGTAAGTAAGTAGGTAAGTGGCTAAGTGGGTCAGTAAGTGGTTAAGTAAGTAAGTTGTTAAGTAAGTGGGTAAGTAAGTTAGTGTGTGAGTAAGTGGGTAGGTAAGTAAGTGGGTAAGTAAATGGGTAAGACTGTAAGTAAGTTGGTAAGAGGATAAGTAAGTAAGTGGGTAAAAGAGTAAGTGGATAAGTGAGTAGGTAAGTGTGTAAGTAAGTGGGTAAGTAACTAAGTAAGTGGGTAAGTGGCTTAGTAAGTAAGTGGCTAAGAGGGTAAGTAAGTGGGTAAGGAAGTAAATGGATAAGTGGGTAACTAAGTAAGTAAATGGGTAAGTAAGGGGGTAATTAAGTTGGTAAGTAAGTAAGTCGGCAAGTAAGTAGGTGGGTAAGTAAATGGTTTACTAAGTAAGTGGGTAAGTAAGCAAGTGGTTAAGTAAGCAAGTGGGTAGGTAAGTGGGTAGGTAAGTGGGTAACTAAGTAAGTGGTTAAGAAAGTAAGTGGGTAAGTAAGTAAGTGGGTAAGTAAGTAAGTAAGTGGGTAAGTAAGTAAGTGGGTAAGTAAGTGGGTATGTAAGTGGGTAAGTAAGTTGGTAAGTAACTAAGTGGGTAAGTAAGTAAGTGGATAAGTAAGTGGGTAAATAAGTTAGAGGGTAAGTAAGTAAGTGAGTACGTTAGTAAGTGGATAAGTAAGTAGGTAGCTGGGTAAGTAAGTAAGTGGGTAAGTAAGTAAGTGGGTAAGTTAAAAAGTAGATAAGTGTGTAAGTGGAAAAGTAAGTAAGTGAATAAGTAAGTAAGTGGGTAAGTAAGTGGATAAGTGGGTAAGTGAGTAATTATGTAAGTGGCTAAGTGAGTAAGTAAGTGGGTAAGTAAGTCGGTAAGTGGCTAAGTAAGTGAGTAAGTAAGTAAGTAAGTGAGTAAGTAAGTAAGTGGGTAAGTGGGTAAGTAAGTAAGTGGCTAAGTAAGTGGGTAAGTAAGTAAGTGGTTAAGTATGTAAGCGGATAAGTAAGTTGGCAACTAAGTGGGTAAGTAAGTAAGTGGGTAAATGGCTATGTAAGTAAGTAAGGCGGTAAGTAAGTGGATAAATAAGTGGGTAAGTAAATAGGTAGGTAAGTAAGCAGGTAACTACGTAAGTGGGTAACTACGTAAAAAGGGTAAGTATGTGGGTAAGTAAGTGGGTAATTAAAAGGGAAAGTAAATGGGTAAGTAAGTAAGTGGGTAACTGGCAAAGTAAGTAAGTGGGTAAGTAACCAAGTGGGTAAGTAAGTGGGGAAGTGGATAAGTAAATAAGTGGGTAAGTGGATAAGTAAGTGGCTAAGTTCATTAATAATTAAGTAAGTGGGTAAGTAAGTGGATAAGTAAGTGCATAAATAAGTAAGTGGGTGGGTAAGGAAGTGGATAAGTAAGTAGGTAACTGGGTAAGTCAGTAAGTGGGTAAGTAAGTGGGTAAAGAGGTAAGTTAGTAACTAAGTAAGTAAGTGGGTAAGTAACTAAGTGGGTAAGTAAGGGGGTAATTAAGTTGGTAAGTAAGTAAGTCGGCAAGTAAGTAAGTGGATAAGTAAATGGTTAACTAAGTAAGTGGGTAAGTAAGCAAGTCGATAGGTATGTAAGGGGGAAGGTAAGTGGGTAGGTAAGTGGGTAACTAAGTAAGTGGGTAAGTATGTAAGTGGGTAAGTAGGTAAGAGGGTAAGAAAGTGGGTAAGTAAGTGGATAAGTGGTTAAGTGAGTAAGTAAGTAAGTGGCTAATTGAGTAAGTGGGTAGGTAAGTCGGTAAGAAGCTAAGCAAGTAAGTGGATATGTGGGTAAGTAAGAAAGTAAGTGGGTAAGTAAGTAAGTGGGTAAGTAGGTAACTGGGTAAGTAAGTGCGGGGGTCAGTAAGTGGTTAAGTAAGTAAGTGGCTAAGTACGTAATTGGGTAAGTACGTAAGTGGGTAACTACGTAAGTGGGTAACTACGTAAGTGGGTAACTACGTAAGTGGGTAACTACGTTAGTGGGTAACTACGTAAGTGGGTAACTACGTTAGTGGGTAACTACGTTAAAGGCTAAGTAGTAAGCGGGTAAGTAAGTAAGTGGATAAGTATGTGGGTAACTAAGTAAGTGGGTTACTAAGTAAGTGGGTAAGTAAGTAAGTGGGTAAGTATGTGGGTAACTAAGTAAGTGGGTAACTAAGTAAGTGGATAAGTAAGTGGGTAAGTTTGTAAGTGGGTAAGTAAGTAAGTTGGTAAGTAAGTGGGTAAGTAAGTAAGTAAGTGGGTAAGTAAGTAAGTAAGTGGGTAAGTAAGTAAGATGGTAAGTAAGTAAGTAGGTAAGTGGGTAAGTAAGTGGGTAAGTGGGTCAGTAAGTGGTTAAGTAAGTAAGTTGCTAAGTAAGTAAGTGGGTAAGTAAGTTAGTGGGTAAGTAAGTGGTTAGGTAAGTAAGTGGGTAAGTAAATGGGTAAGACTGTAAGTAAGTCGGTAAGAGGATAAATAAGTAAGTGGGTAAAAGAGTAAGTGAGTAAGTGCGTACGTAAGTGTGTAAGTAAGTGGGTAAGTAACTAAGTAAGTGGGTAAGTGGCTTAATAAGTAAGTGGGTAAGATGGTAAGTAAGTGGGTAAGGAAGTAAGGAAGTAAGTGGGTAAGTGGGTAACTAAGTAAGTGGGTAAGTAACTAAGTGTGTAAGTAAGGGGGTAATTAAGTTGGGAAGTAAGTAAGTCGGCAAGTAAGTAGGTGGGTAAGTAAATGGTTAACTAAGTAAGTGGGTAAGTAAGCAAGTGGGTAAGTAAGCAAGTGGGTAGGTAAGTGGGTAGGTAAGTGGGTAACTAAGTAAGGGGGTAAGTAAGTAAGTGGGTAAGTAAGTAAGTAAGTGGGTAAGTAAGTAAGTGGGTAAGTAAGTAAGTGGGTAAGTAAGTTAGTGGGTAAGTAATTAAGTGGGTAAGTAAGTGGGTAAGTAAGTGGGTAAGTAAGTGGGTAAGTCAGTGGGTAACTGGCAAAGTAAGTAAGTGGATAAGTAAGTAAGTGGGTAAGTAAGTGGGTATGTAAGTGGGTAAGTAAGTTGGTAAGTAACTAAGTGGGTAAGTAAGTGGGTAAGTAAGGAAGTGGGTAAGTAAGTAAGTAAGTAAGTAAGTAAGTTGGTAAGTAAGTGGGTAAGTAAGTAAGTAAGTGGGTAAGTAAGTAAGATGGTAAGTAAGTAAGTAGGTAAGTGGGTAAGTAAGTGGGTAAGTGGGTCAGTAAGTGGTTAAGTAAGTAAGTTGCTAAGTAAGTAAGTGGGTAAGTAAGTTAGTGGGTAAGTAAGTGGGTAGGTAAGTAAGTGGGTAAGTAAATGGGTAAGACTGTAAGTAAGTCGGTAGGAGGATAAATAAGTAAGTGGGTAAAAGAGTAAGTGGGTAAGTGCGTACGTAAGTGTGTAAGTAAGTGGGTAAGTAACTAAGTAAGTGGGTAAGTGGCTTAATAAGTAAGTGGGTAAGATGGTAAGTAAGTGGGTAAGGAAGTAAGGAAGTAAGTGGGTAAGTGGGTAACTAAGTAAGTGGGTAAGTAACTAAGTGGGTAAGTAAGGGGGTAATTAAGTTGGGAAGTAAGTAAGTCGGCAAGTAAGTAGGTGGGTAAGTAAATGGTTAACTAAGTAAGTGGGTAAGTAAGCAAGTGGGTAAGTAAGCAAGTGGGTAGGTAAGTGGGTAGGTAAGTGGGTAACTAAGTAAGGGGGTAAGTAAGTAAGTGGGTAAGTAAGTAAGTAAGTGGGTAAGTAAGTAAGTGGGTAAGTAAGTGGGTAAGTAAGTTAGTGGGTAAGTAAGTAAGTGGGTAAGTAAGGAAGTGGGTAAGTAAGTGGGTAAGTAAGTGGGTAAGTCAGTGGGTAACTGGCAAAGTAAGTAAGTGGATAAGTAAGTAAGTGGGTAAGTAAGTGGGTATGTAAGTGGGTAAGTAAGTTGGTAAGTAACTAAGTGGGTAAGTAAGTGGATAAGTAAGTGGGTAAGTAAGTTAGTGGGTAAGTAAGTAAGTGAGTACGTAAGTAAGTGGATAAGTAAGTAGGTAGCTGGGTAAGTAAGTGGGTAAGTGGAAAAGTAAGTGTGTAAGTGGAAAAGTAAGTAAGTGGGTAATTGGAAAAGTAAGTAAGTGAATAAGTAAGTAAGTGGGTAAGTAAGTGGATAAGTGGGTAAGTGAGTAATTATGTAAGTGGCTAAGTGAGTAAGTAAGTGGGTAAGTAAGTCGGTAAGTGGCTAAGTAAGTGAGTAAGTAAGTAAGTAAGTGAGTAAGTAAGTAAGTGGGTAAGTAAGTAAGTGGCTAAGTAAGTTGGTAAGTTAGTAAGTGGTTAAGTATGTAAGCGGATAAGTAAGTGGGCAACAAAGTGGGAAAGTAAGTAGGTAAGTTAGTAAGTGGGTAAATGGCTATGTAAGTAAGTAAGGGGGTAAGTAAGTGGGTAAATAAGTGGATAAGTAAGTAGGTAGGTAAGTAAGCGGCTTAGTAAGTACGTGGGTAAGTAAGTAACTAAGTAAGTGGGTAAGTGGATTAGTAAGTAAGTGGGTAAGTGGATTAGTAAGTAAGTGGGTAAGTAAGTAAGTGGGTAAGT
This sequence comes from Pollenia amentaria, assembly GCA_943735925.1. Taxonomy (NCBI): domain Eukaryota; kingdom Metazoa; phylum Arthropoda; class Insecta; order Diptera; family Polleniidae; genus Pollenia; species Pollenia amentaria. The sequence goes on from OX031007.1 coordinate 126,554,610, forward strand.
GGGTAACTAGGTAAGTAAGTGGGTAAGTAACTAAGTGGGTAAGTAAGGGGGTAATTAAGTTGGTAAGTAAGTAAGTCGGCAAGTAAGTAAGTGGGTAAGTAAATGGTTAACTAAGTGGGTTAGTAAGCAAGTGGGTAGGTAAGTGGGTAATTAAGTAAGTGGGTAAGTAAGTAAGTGGGTAAGCATGTAAGTGGGTAAGTAGGTAAGAGGGTAAGTAAGTGGGTAAGTGGGTAAGTAAGTGGGTAAGTAAGTGGATAAGTAAGTGGGTAATTAAGTAAGGGGGTCAGTGGGTAAGTACGTAAGTGGGTAACTACGTAAAAGGCTAAGTATGTGGGTAATTAAAAGGGAAAGTAAATGGGTAAGTAAGTAAGTGGGTAACTGGCAAAGTAAGTAAGTGGGTAAGTAAGCAAGTGGGTAAGTAAGCAAGTGTGTAAGTAAGCAAGTGGGTAAGTAAGCAAGTGGGTAAGTAAGTGGGGAAGTGGCTAAGTAAATAAGTGGGTAAGTGGCTAAGTTAGTGGGTAAGTTCGTTAATAATTAAGTAAGTGGATAAGTAAGTGCATAAATAAGTAAGTGGGTGGGTAAGTAAGTGGATAAGTAGGTAACTGGGTAAGTAAGTAAGTGGGTAAGTCAGTAAGTGGGTAAGTAAGTGGGTAAAGAGGTAAGTAAGTAAGTAAGTGAGTGGGTAAGTAAGTGGGTAAGTAAATAAGTGGGTAAGTGGGTAAGTAAGTAAGAGGGTAAGTAACTTAGTGAGTAAGTAAGTAAGTGAGTACGTAAGTGGGTAAGTAAGTAAGTGGCTAAGTGAGTAAGTAAGTGGGTAAGTAAGTCGGTAAGTGGCTAAGTAAGTAAGTGGGTAAGTAAGTAAGTGGGTAAGTAAGTAAGGGGTAAGTAAGTGGGTAAACAAGTGGGTAAGTAAGTAAGTGGGTTAGCAAGTAAGTGGGTATGTAAGTAAGTGGGTAAGTGGATAAGTAAGTGGTTAAGTAAGTTAATAAGTAAGTTAGTGGATAAGTAAGTGGGTAAATAAGTGGAAAAGTGCGCAAATAAGTAAGTGGGTGAGTAAGTACGTGGATAAATAAGTAGGTAGCTGGGTAAGTAAGTAAGTGGGTAAGTAAGTAAGTGGGTAAGGAGGTTAGTAAGTGCGTAAGTAAGTAAGTGGGTAAGTAAGTGTGTAAGTGGGAAAGTAAGTGGCTAATGGTAAGTGGGCAACTAAATAAGTAAGTGGATAAGTAAGTAAGTTGGTAAGTAAGTGGGTAAGTAAGTAAGTGGATAAGTGGGTAACTAAGTAAGTGGGTAAGTAAGTGGGTAAGTTTGTAAGTGGGTAAGTAAGGAAGTGGGTAAGTGGATAAGTCAGTAAGTGGGTAAGTAAGTAAGTGGGTAACTTAGTAAGTGGGTAAGTAAGTAAGTGGGTAAGTTTATAAGTGGGTAAGTAAGGAAGTGGGTAAGTATGTAAGTGGGTAAGTAAGTAAGTAAGTGGGTAAGTAAGTAAGTAAGTAAGTAGGTAAGTGGGTAAGTAAGTAAGTAAGTAAGTAGGTAAGTGGGTAAGTAAGTGGATAGTGGGCAACTAAATAAGTAAGTGGATAAGTAAGTAAGTGAGAAGAAAGTAAGTGGGTAAGTAACTAAATAAGTGGGTAAGTGGCTTAGTAAGTAAGTGTGTAAGAGGGTAAGTAAGTGGGTAAGGAAGTAAGTGGGTAAGTGGGTAACTAAGTAAGTGGGTAAGTAACTAAGTGGGTAAGTAAGGGGGTAATTAAGTTGGTAAGTAAGTAAGTCGGCAAGTAAGTAAGTGGATAAGTAAATGGTTAACTAAGTAAGTGGGTAAGTAAGCAAGTCGATAGGTATGTAAGTGGGAAGGTAAGTGGGTAGGTAAGTGGGTAACTAAGTAAGTGGGTAAGTAAGTGGGTAAGTATGTAAGTGGGTAAGTAAGTGGGTAAGTCAGTGGGTAACTGGCAAAGTAAGTAAGTAAGTGGATAAGTAAGTAAGTGGGTAAGTAAGTAGGTATGTAAGTGGGTAAGTAAGTTGGTAAGTAACTAAGTGGGTAAGTAAGTAAGTGGATAAGTAAGTGGGTAAGTAAGTTAGTGGGTAAGTAAGTAAGTGAGTACGTAAGTAAGTGGATAAGTAAGTAGGTAGCTGGGTAAGTAAGTGGGTAAGTGGGAAAGTAAGTAAGTGTGTAAGTGGAAAAGTAAGTAAGTGGGTAATTGGAAAAGTAAGTAAGTGAATAAGTAAGTGGGTAAGTAAGTGGATAAGTGGGTAAGTGAGTAATTATGTAAGTGGCTAAGTGAGTAAGTAAGTCGGTAAGTGGCTAAGTAAGTGAGTAAGTAAGTAAGTAAGTGAGTAAGTAAGTAAGTAAGTGGGTAAGTAAGTAAGTGGCTTAGTAAGTGGGTAAGTAAGTAAGTGGTTAAGTATGTAAGCGGATAAGTAAGTGGGCAACTAAGTGGGAAAGTAAGTGGGTAAGTTAGTAAGTGGGTAAATGGCTATGTAAGTAAGTAAGGGGGTAAGTAAGTGGGTAAATAAGTGGGAAAGTAAGTAGGTAGGTAAGTAAGCGGCTTAGTAAGTACGTGGATAAGTAAGTAACTAAGTAAGTGGGTAAGTAAGTAAGTGGGTAAGCATGTAAGTGGGTAAGTAAGTAAGTGGGTAAGTGGGTAACTAGGTAAGTAAGTGGGTAAGTAACTAAGTGGGTAAGTAAGGGGGTAATTAAGTTGGTAAGTAAGTAAGTCGGCAAGTAAGTAAGTGGGTAAGTAAATGGTTAACTAAGTAAACGGGTAAGTAAGCAAGTGGGTAGGTAAGTGGGAAATTAAGTAAGTGGGTAAGTAAGTAAGTGGGTAAGCATGTAAGTGGGTAAGTAGGTAAGAGGGTAAGTGGGTAAGTAAGTGGATAAGTAAGTGGGTAATTAAGTAAGGGGGTCAGTGGGTAAGTACGTAAGTGGGTAACTAGGTAAAAGGCTAAGTATGTGGGTATTTAAAAGGGAAAGTAAATGGGTAAGTAAGTGGGTAACTGGCAAAGTAAGTAAGTGGGTAAGTAAGCAAGTGGGTAAGTAAGCAAGTGGGTAAGTAAGTGGGGAAGTGGCTAAGTAAGTGGGTAAGTTCGTTAATAATTAAGTAAGTGGATAAGTAAGTGGATAAGTAAGTGCATAAATAAGTAAGTGGGTGGGTAAGTAAGTGGATAAGTAGGTAACTGGGTAAGTAAGTAAGTGGATAAGTCAGTAAGTGGGTAAGTAAGTGGGTAAAGAGGTAAGTAAGTAAGTAAGTAGGTAACTGGGTAAGTAAGTAAGTGGGTAAGTCAGTAAGTGGGTAAGTAAGTGGGTAAAGAGGTAAGTAAGTAAGTAAGTAAGTGAGTGGGTAAGTAAGTAAGTGGGTAAGTAACTTAGTGAGTAAGTAAGTAAGTGAGTACGTAAGTGGGTAAGTAAGTAAGTGGCTAAGTGAGTAAGTAAGTGGGTAAGTAAGTAGCTAAGTGAGTAAGTAAGTGGGTAAGAAGGTCGGTAAGTGGATAAGTAAGTAAGTGGGTAAAAAAGTAAGTGGGTAAGTAAGTAAGGGGTAAGTAAGTGGGTAAACAAGTGGGTAAGTAAGTAAGTGGGTTAGCAAGTAAGTGGGTAAGTAAGTAAGTGGGTAAGTAGATAAGTAAGTGGTTAAGTAAGTTAATACGTAAGTAAGTGGATAAGTAAGTGGGTAAATAAGTGGAAAAGTGCGTAAATAAGTAAGTGGGTGAGTAAGTACGTGGACAAGTAAGTAGGTAGCTGGGTAAGTAAGTAAGTGGGTAAGGAGGTTAGTAAGTGCGTAAGTAAGTAAGTAGGTAAGTAAGTCGGTAAGTGGGAAAGTAAGTAAGTGTGTAAGTGGGAAAGTAAGTGGGTAATGGTAAGTGGGCAACTAAATAAGTAAGTGGATAAGTAAGTAAGTTGGTAAGTAAGTGGGTAAGTTAAGTAAGTGGATAAGTGGGTAACTAAGTAAGTGGGTAAGTAAGTAAGTGGGTAAGTTTGTAAGTGGGTAAGTAAGGAAGTGGGTAAGTGGGTAAGTAAGTAAGTGGGTAACTAAGTAAGTGGGTAACTAAGTAAGTGGGTAAGTGGGTAAGTTTATAAGTGGGTAAGTAAGGAAGTGGGTAAGTGGGTAAGTATGTAAGTGGGTAAGTAAGTAAGTGGGTAAGTAAGTAAGTAAGTAAGTAGGTAAGTGGGTAAGTAACTAAGTAAGTGGGTAAGTGGCTTAGTAAGTAAGTGTGTAAGAGGGTAAGTAAGTGGGTAAGGAAGTAAGTGGGTAAGTGGGTAACTAAGTAAGTAAGTGGGTAACTAACTAAGTGGGTAAGTAAGGGGGTAATTAAGTTGGTAAGTAAGTGAGTCGGCAAGTAAGTAAGTGGATAAGTAAATGGTTAACTAAGTAAGTGGGTAAGTAAGCAAGTCGATAGGTATGTAAGTGGGAAGGTAAGTGGGTAGGTAAGTGGGTAACTAAGTAAGTGGGTAAGTAAGTGGGTAAGTAAGTGGGTAAGTATGTAAGTGGGTAAGTAAGTGGGTAACTGGCAAAGTAAGTAAGTCGGTAAGTAAGTAAGTGGATAAGTAAGTAAGTGGGTAAGTAAGTGAGAATGTAAGTGGGTAAGTAAGTTGGTAAGTAACTAAGTGGGTAAGTAAGTAAGTGGATAAGTAAGTAGGTAGCTGGGTAAGTAAGTGGGTAAGTGGGAAAGTAAGTAAGTGTGTAAGTGGAAAAGTAAGTAAGTAAGTGGGTAATTGGAAAAGTAAGTAAGTGAATAAGTTAGTGGGTAAGTAAGTGGATAAGTGGGTAAGTGAGTAATTATGTAAGTGGCTAAGTGAGTAAGTAAGTGGGTAAGTAAGTCGGTAAGTGGCTAAGTTAGTGAGTAAGTAAGTAAGTAAGTGAGTAAGTAAGTAAGTGGGTAAGTAAGTAAGTGGCTAAGTAAGTGGGTAAGTAAGTGGGCAACTAAGTGGGAAAGTAAGTGGGTAAGTTAGTAAGTGGGTAAATGGCTATGTAAGTAAGTAAGGGGGTAAGTAAGTGGGTAAATAAGTGGGTAAGTAAGTAGGTAGGTAAGTAAGCGGCTTAGTAAGTACGTGGGTAAGTAAGTAACTAAGTAAGTGGGTAAGTGGCTTAGTAAGTAAGTGGGTAAGTGGGTAACTAGGTAAGTTAGTGGGTAAGTAACTAAGTGGGTAAGTAAGGGGGTAATTAAGTTGGTAAGTAAGTAAATCGGCAAGTAAGTAAGTGGGTAAGTAAATGGTTAACTAAGTAAGTGGGTTAGTAAGCAAGTGGGTAGGTAAGTGGGTAGGTAAGTGGGTAATTAAGTAAGTGGGTAAGTAAGTAAGTGGGTAAGCATGTAAGTGGGTAAGTAGGTAAGAGGGTAAGTAAGTGGGTAAGTAAGTGGATAAGTAAGTGGGTAATTAAGTAAGGGTGTCAGTGGGTAAGTACGTAAGTGGGTAACTACGTAAAAGGCTAAGTATGTGGGTAATTAAAAGGGAAAGTAAATGGGTAAGTAAGCAAGTGGGTAAGTAACCAAGTGGGTAAGTAAGTGTGGAAGTGGCTAAGTAACCAAGTGGGTAAGTAAGTGTGGAAGTGGCTAAGTAAGTGGGTAAGTTCGTTAATAATTAAGTAAGTGGATAAGTAAGTGGATAAGTAAGTGCATAAATAAGTAAGTGGGTGGGTAAGTAAGTGGATAAGTAGGTAACTGGGTAAGTAAGTAAGTGGGTAAGTCAGTAAGTGGGTAAGTAAGTGGGTAAAGAGGTAAGTAAGTAAGTAAGTAAGTGAGTGGGTAAGTAAGTAAGTGGGTAAGTAAATAAGTGGGTAAGTAAGTAAGAGGGTAAGTAACTTAGTGAGTAAGTAAGTGAGTACGTAAGTGGGTAAGTAAGTAAGTGGCTAAGTGAGTAAGTAAGTGGGTAAGTAAGTAGCTAAGTGAGTAAGTAAGTGGGTAAGTAAGTCGGTAAGTGGCTAAGTAAGTAAGTGGGTAAGTAAGTAAGTGGGTAAGTAAGTAAGTGGGTTAGCAAGTAAGTGGGTAAACAAGTGGGTAAGTAAGTAAGTGGGTTAGCAAGTAAGTGGGTAAGTAAGTGGGTAAGTGGATAAGTAAGTGGTTAAGTAAGTTAATAAGTAAGTAAGTGGGTAAATAAGTGGAAAAGTGCGTAAATAAGTAAGTGGGTGAGTAAGTACGTGGATAAGTAAGTAGGTAGCTGGGTAAGTAAGTGGGTAAGTAAGTAAGTGGGTAAGGAGGTAAGTAAGTGCGTAAGTAAGTAAGTAAGTAAGTGGGTAAGTAAGTGGGTAGGTGGGAAAGTAAGTAAGTGTGTAAGTGGGAAAGTAAGTGGGTAATGGTAAGTGGGCAACTAAATAAGTAAGTGGATAAGTAAGTAAGTTGGTAAGTAAGTGGGTAAGTAAGTAAGTGGATAAGTGGGTAACTAAGTAAGTGGGTAAGTAAGTAAGTGGGTAAGTTTATAAGTGGGTAAGTAAGGAAGTGGGTAAGTAAGTAAGTAAGTAAGTAGGTAAGTGGGTAAGTAAGTAAGTAAGTAAGTAGGTAAGTGGGTAAGTAAGTAAGTGGATAGTGGGAAACTAAATAAGTAAGTGGATAAGTAAGTAAGTGAGAAGAAAGTAAGTGGGTAAGTAACTAAGTAAGTGGGTAAGTGGCTTAGTAAGTAAGTGTGTAAGTAAGTGGGTAAGGAAGTAAGTGGGTAAGTGGGTAACTAAGTAAGTGGGTAAGTAACTAAGTGGGTAAAAAAGGGGGTAATTAAGTTGGTAAGTAAGTAAGTCGGCAAGTAAGTAAGTGGATAAGTAAATGGTTAACTAAGTAAGTGGGTAAGTAAGCAAGTCGATAGGTATGTAAGTGGGAAGGTAAGTGGGTAGGTAAGTGGGTAACTAAGTAAGTGGGTAAGTAAGTGGGTAAGTATGTAAGTGGGTAAGTCAGTGGGTAACTGGCAAAGTAAGTAAGTAAGTGGATAAGTAAGTAAGTGGGTAAGTAAGTAGGTATGTAAGTGGGTAAGTAAGTTGGTAAGTAACTAAGTGGGTAAGTAAGTAAGTGGATAAGTAAGTGGGTAAGTAAGTTAGTGGGTAAGTAAGTAAGTGAGTACGTAAGTAAGTGGATAAGTAAGTAGGTAGCTGGGTAAGTAAGTGGGTAAGTGGGAAAGTAAGTAAGTGTGTAAGTGGAAAAGTAAGTAAGTGGGTAATTGGAAAAGTAAGTAAGTGAATAAGTAAGTGGGTAAGTAAGTGGATAAGTGGGTAAGTGAGTAATTATGTAAGTGGCTAAGTGAGTAAGTAAGTCGGTAAGTGGCTAAGTAAGTGAGTAAGTAAGTAAGTAAGTGAGTAAGTAAGTAAGTAAGTGGGTAAGTAAGTAAGTGGCTAAGTAAGTGGGTAAGTAAGTAAGTGGTTAAGTATGTAAGCGGATAAGTAAGTGGGCAACTAAGTGGGAAAGTAAGTGGGTAAGTTAGTAAGTGGGTAAATGGCTATGTAAGTAAGTAAGGGGGTAAGTAAGTGGGTAAATAAGTGGGAAAGTAAGTAGGTAGGTAAGTAAGCGGCTTAGTAAGTACGTGGATAAGTAAGTAACTAAGTAAGTGGGTAAGTAAGTAAGTGGGTAAGCATGTAAGTGGGTAAGTAAGTAAGTGGGTAAGTGGGTAACTAGGTAAGTAAGTGGGTAAGTAACTAAGTGGGTAAGTAAGGGGGTAATTAAGTTGGTAAGTAAGTAAGTCGGCAAGTAAGTAAGTGGGTAAGTAAATGGTTAACTAAGTAAACGGGTAAGTAAGCAAGTGGGTAGGTAAGTGGGTAATTAAGTAAGTGGGTAAGTAAGTAAGTGGGTAAGCATGTAAGTGGGTAAGTAGGTAAGAGGGTAAGTGGGTAAGTAAGTGGATAAGTAAGTGGGTAATTAAGTAAGGGGGTCAGTGGGTAAGTACGTAAGTGGGTAACTAGGTAAAAGGCTAAGTATGTGGGTATTTAAAAGGGAAAGTAAATGGGTAAGTAAGTGGGTAACTGGCAAAGTAAGTAAGTGGGTAAGTAAGCAAGTGGGTAAGTAAGCAAGTGGGTAAGTAAGTGGGGAAGTGGCTAAGTGGCTAAGTAAGTGGGTAAGTTCGTTAATAATTAAGTAAGTGGATAAGTAAGTGGATAAGTAAGTGCATAAATAAGTAAGTGGGTGGGTAAGTAAGTGGATAAGTAGGTAACTGGGTAAGTAAGTAAGTGGATAAGTCAGTAAGTGGGTAAGTAAGTGGGTAAAGAGGTAAGTAAGTAAGTAAGTAGGTAACTGGGTAAGTAAGTAAGTGGGTAAGTCAGTAAGTGGGTAAAGAGGTAAGTAAGTAAGTAAGTAAGTGAGTGGGTAAGTAAGTAAGTGGGTAAGTAAATAAGTGGGTAAGTGGGCAAGTAAGTAAGAGGGTAAGTAACTTAGTGAGTAAGTAAGTAAGTGAGTACGTAAGTGGGTAAGTAAGTAAGTGGCTAAGTGAGTAAGTAAGTGGGTAAGTAAGTAGCTAAGTGAGTAAGTAAGTGGGTAAGAAGGTCGGTAAGTGGATAAGTAAGTAAGTGGGTAAAAAAGTAAGTGGGTAAGTAAGTAAGGGGTAAGTAAGTGGGTAAACAAGTGGGTAAGTAAGTAAGTGGGTTAGCAAGTAAGTGGGTAAGTAAGTAAGTGGGTAAGTAGATAAGTAAGTGGTTAAGTAAGTTAATACGTAAGTAAGTGGATAAGTAAGTGGGTAAATAAGTGGAAAAGTGCGTAAATAAGTAAGTGGGTGAGTAAGTACGTGGACAAGTAAGTAGGTAGCTGGGTAAGTAAGTAAGTGGGTAAGGAGGTTAGTAAGTGCGTAAGTAAGTAAGTAGGTAAGTAAGTCGGTAAGTGGGAAAGTAAGTAAGTGTGTAAGTGGGAAAGTAAGTGGGTAATGGTAAGTGGGCAACTAAATAAGTAAGTGGATAAGTAAGTAAGTTGGTAAGTAAGTGGGTAAGTTAAGTAAGTGGATAAGTGGGTAACTAAGTAAGTGGGTAAGTAAGTAAGTGGGTAAGTTTGTAAGTGGGTAAGTAAGGAAGTGGGTAAGTGGGTAAGTAAGTAAGTGGGTAACTAAGTAAGTGGGTAACTAAGTAAGTGGGTAAGTGGGTAAGTTTATAAGTGGGTAAGTAAGGAAGTGGGTAAGTGGGTAAGTATGTAAGTGGGTAAGTAAGTAAGTGGGTAAGTAAGTAAGTAAGTAAGTAGGTAAGTGGGTAAGTAACTAAGTAAGTGGGTAAGTGGCTTAGTAAGTAAGTGTGTAAGAGGGTAAGTAAGTGGGTAAGGAAGTAAGTGGGTAAGTGGGTAACTAAGTAAGTAAGTGGGTAACTAACTAAGTGGGTAAGTAAGGGGGTAATTAAGTTGGTAAGTAAGTAAGTCGGCAAGTAAGTAAGTGGATAAGTAAATGGTTAACTAAGTAAGTGGGTAAGTAAGCAAGTCGATAGGTATGTAAGTGGGAAGGTAAGTGGGTAGGTAAGTGGGTAACTAAGTAAGTGGGTAAGTAAGTGGGTAAGTAAGTGGGTAAGTATGTAAGTGGGTAAGTAAGTGGGTAACTGGCAAAGTAAGTAAGTCGGTAAGTAAGTAAGTGGATAAGTAAGTAAGTGGGTAAGTAAGTGAGAATGTAAGTGGGTAAGTAAGTTGGTAAGTAACTAAGTGGGTAAGTAAGTAAGTGGATAAGTAAGTAGGTAGCTGGGTAAGTAAGTGGGTAAGTGGGAAAGTAAGTAAGTGTGTAAGTGGAAAAGTAAGTAAGTAAGTGGGTAATTGGAAAAGTAAGTAAGTGAATAAGTTAGTGGGTAAGTAAGTGGATAAGTGGGTAAGTGAGTAATTATGTAAGTGGCTAAGTGAGTAAGTAAGTGGGTAAGTAAGTCGGTAAGTGGCTAAGTTAGTGAGTAAGTAAGTAAGTAAGTGAGTAAGTAAGTAAGTGGGTAAGTAAGTAAGTGGCTAAGTAAGTGGGTAAGTAAGTGGGCAACTAAGTGGGAAAGTAAGTGGGTAAGTTAGTAAGTGGGTAAATGGCTATGTAAGTAAGTAAGGGGGTAAGTAAGTGGGTAAATAAGTGGGTAAGTAAGTAGGTAGGTAAGTAAGCGGCTTAGTAAGTACGTGGGTAAGTAAGTAACTAAGTAAGTGGGTAAGTGGCTTAGTAAGTAAGTAGGTAAGTAAGTGGGTAAGTGGGTAACTAGGTAAGTTAGTGGGTAAGTAACTAAGTGGGTAAGTAAGGGGGTAATTAAGTTGGTAAGTAAGTAAGTCGGCAAGTAAGTAAGTGGGTAAGTAAATGGTTAACTAAGTAAGTGGGTTAGTAAGCAAGTGGGTAGGTAAGTGGGTAGGTAAGTGGGTAATTAAGTAAGTGGGTAAGTAAGTAAGTGGGTAAGTAAGTGGATAAGTAAGTGGGTAATTAAGTAAGGGTGTCAGTGGGTAAGTACGTAAGTGGGTAACTACGTAAAAGGCTAAGTATGTGGGTAATTAAAAGGGAAAGTAAATGGGTAAGTAAGCAAGTGGGTAAGTAACCAAGTGGGTAAGTAAGTGTGGAAGTGGCTAAGTAACCAAGTGGGTAAGTAAGTGTGGAAGTGGCTAAGTAAGTGGGTAAGTTCGTTAATAATTAAGTAAGTGGATAAGTAAGTGGATAAGTAAGTGCATAAATAAGTAAGTGGGTGGGTAAGTAAGTGGATAAGTAGGTAACTGGGTAAGTAAGTAAGTGGGTAAGTCAGTAAGTGGGTAAGTAAGTGGGTAAAGAGGTAAGTAAGTAAGTAAGTAAGTGAGTGGGTAAGTAAGTAAGTGGGTAAGTAAATAAGTGGGTAAGTAAGTAAGAGGGTAAGTAACTTAGTGAGTAAGTAAGTGAGTACGTAAGTGGGTAAGTAAGTAAGTGGCTAAGTGAGTAAGTAAGTGGGTAAGTAAGTAGCTAAGTGAGTAAGTAAGTGGGTAAGTAAGTCGGTAAGTGGCTAAGTAAGTAAGTGGGTAAGTAAGTAAGTGGGTAAGTAAGTAAGTGGGTTAGCAAGTAAGTGGGTAAACAAGTGGGTAAGTAAGTAAGTGGGTTAGCAAGTAAGTGGGTAAGTAAGTGGGTAAGTGGATAAGTAAGTGGTTAAGTAAGTTAATAAGTAAGTAAGTGGGTAAATAAGTGGAAAAGTGCGTAAATAAGTAAGTGGGTGAGTAAGTACGTGGATAAGTAAGTAGGTAGCTGGGTAAGTAAGTGGGTAAGTAAGTAAGTGGGTAAGGAGGTAAGTAAGTGCGTAAGTAAGTAAGTAAGTAAGTGGGTAAGTAAGTGGGTAGGTGGGAAAGTAAGTAAGTGTGTAAGTGGGAAAGTAAGTGGGTAATGGTAAGTGGGCAACTAAATAAGTAAGTGGATAAGTAAGTAAGTTGGTAAGTAAGTGGGTAAGTAAGTAAGTGGATAAGTGGGTAACTAAGTAAGTGGGTAAGTAAGTAAGTGGGTAAGTTTATAAGTGGGTAAGTAAGGAAGTGGGTAAGTAAGTAAGTAAGTAAGTAGGTAAGTGGGTAAGTAAGTAAGTAAGTAAGTAGGTAAGTGGGTAAGTAAGTAAGTGGATAGTGGGAAACTAAATAAGTAAGTGGATAAGTAAGTAAGTGAGAAGAAAGTATGTGGGTAAGTAACTAAGTAAGTGGGTAAGTGGCTTAGTAAGTAAGTGTGTAAGTAAGTGGGTAAGGAAGTAAGTGGGTAAGTGGGTAACTAAGTAAGTGGGTAAGTAACTAAGTGGGTAAAAAAGGGGGTAATTAAGTTGGTAAGTAAGTAAGTCGGCAAGTAAGTAAGTGGATAAGTAAATGGTTAACTAAGTAAGTGGGTAAGTAAGCAAGTCGATAGGTATGTAAGTGGGAAGGTAAGTGGGTAGGTAAGTGGGTAACTAAGTAAGTGGGTAAGTAAGTGGGTAAGTATGTAAGTGGGTAAGTAGGTAAGAGGGTAAGTAAGTGGGTAAGTAAGTGGATAAGTGGTTAAGTGAGTAAGTAAGTAAGTGGCTAATTGAGTAAGTGGGTAGGTAAGTCGGTAAGAAGCTAAGCAAGCTAAGTGGCTAAGTGGGTAAGTAAGAAAGTAAGTGGGTAAGTAAGTAAGTGGGTAAGTAGGTAACTGGGTAAGTACGGGGGTCAGTAAGTGGTTAAGTAAGTAAGTGGCTAAGTACGTAATTGGGTAAGTATGTAAGTGGGACACTACGTAAGTGGGCAACTACGTAAGTGGGTAACTACGTTAGTGGGTAACTACGTTAAAGTCTAAGTAGTAAGTGGGTAAGTAAGTAAGTGGATAAGTATGTGGGTAACTAAGTAAGTGGGTAACTAAGTGGGTAAGTAAGTAAGTGGGTAAGTATGTGGGTAACTAAGTAAGTGGGTAACTAAGTAAGTGGATAAGTAAGTAAGTGGTTAAGTTTGTAAGTGGATAAGTAAGGAAGTGGGTAAGTGGGTAAGTAAGGAAGTGGGTAAGTAAGTAAGTAAGTAAGTAAGTTGGTAAGTAAGTGGGTAAGTAAGTAAGTAAGTGGGTAAGTAAGTAAGTAAGATGGTAAGTAAGTAAGTAGGTAAGTGGGTAAGTAAGTGGGTAAGTGGGTCAGTAAGTGGTTAAGTAAGTAAGTTGCTAAGTAAGTGGGTAAGTGGGTAAGTGGGTAAGTAAGTGGGTCAGTAAGTGGTTAAGTTAGTAAGTTGCTAAGTAAGTAAGTGGGTAAGTAACTTAGTGGGTAAGTAAGTGGGTAGGTAAGTAAGTGGGTAAGTAAATGGGTAAGACTGTAAGTAAGTCGGTAAGAGGATAAGTAAGTAAGTGGGTAAAAGAGTAAGTTGGTAAGTGAGTAGGTAAGTGTGTAAGTGGGTAAGTAACTAAGTAAGTGGGTAAGTGGCTTAGTAAGTAAGTGGGTAAGTGAGTAAGTAAGTGGGTAAGTAAGTCGGTAAGTGGCTAAGTGAGTAAGTAAGGAAGTAAGTGAGTAAGTAAGTAAGTGGGTAAGTAAGTAAGTGGCTAAGTAAGTGGGTAAGTAAGTAAGTGGTTAAGTAGGTAAGCGGATAAGTAAGTGGGCAACTAAGTGGGAAAGTAAGTAGGTAGGTAAGTAAGCGGCTTAGTAAGTACGTGGGTAAGTAAGTGGGTAACTAGGTAAGTAACTAAGTGGGTAAGTAAGGGGGTAATTAAGTTGGTAAGTAAGTAAGTCGGCAAGAAAGGAAGTGGGTAAGTGGCTTAGTAAGTAAGTGAATAAGTAAGTAAGTGGGTAAGTGGGTAACTAGGTAAGTAACTAAGTGTGTAAGTAAGGGGGTAATTAAGTTGGTAAGTAAGTAAGTCGGCAAGTAAGGAAGTGGGTAAGTAAATGGTTAACTAAGTAAGTGGGTAAGTAAGCAAGTGGGTTAGTAAGCAAGTGGGTAGCTAAGTGGGTAGGTAAGTGGGTAAGTAAGTAAGTGGGTAAGCATGTAAGTGGGTAAGTAGGTAAGAGGGTAAGTAAGTGGGTAAGTGGATGTGTGGGTAAGTAAGTGGATAAGTAAGTGGGTAATTAAGTAAGGGGGTCAGTGGGTAAGTACGTAAGTGGGTAACTACGTAAGTGGGTAACTACGTAAAAGGCTAAGTATGTGGGTAAGTAAGTGGGTAATTAAAAGGGAAAGTAAATGGGTAAGTAAGTAAGTGGGTAACTGGCAAAGTAAGTAAGTGGGTAAGTAAGTGGGGAAGTGGATAAGTAAATAAGTGAGTAAGTGGTTAAGTAAGTGGGTAAGTTAGTTAATAATTAAGTAAGTGGGTAAGTAAGTGGATAAGTAAGTGCATAAATAAGCAAGTGGGTGAGTAAAAAAGTGGATAAGTAGGTAACTGGGTAAGTAAGTAAGTGGGTAAGTCAGTAAGTGGGTAAGTAAGTGGGTAAAGAGGTAAGTAAGTGGGTAAGTAAGTAAGTGGGTAAGTAAGTAAGTGGGTAAGTAAATAAGTGGGTAAGTGGGTAAGTAAGTAAGAGGGTAAGTAAGTTAGTGGGTAAGTAAGTGAGTACGTAAGTGGGTAAGTGGGTAAGTAAGTAAGTGGCTAAGTGAGTAAGAAAGTGGGTAAGTAAGTAAGGGGTAAGTAAGTGAGAAAACAAGTAAGTGGGTAAGTAAGTAAGTGGGTTAGCAAGTAAGTGGGTAGGTAAGTTAGTAAGTAAGTGGGTATGTAAGTGGGTAAGTAAGTGGGTAAGTAAGTTAGTGGGTAAGTAAGTGGGTAAGTGGCTAAGTAAGTAAGTCGGTAAGTGTGTAAGTGGGTAACTAAGTAAGTGGCTAAGTAAGTGGGTAGGTAAGTAAGTGGGTAAGTAAGTGGGTAAGTAATTAAGTGGGTAAGTAAGTAAGTAAGTAAGTCGGTAAGTGGTTAAGTAAGTGGGTAAGTGGCTAAGTATGTGGGTAAGTAAGTGGATAAGTATGTGGGTAAGTAAGTTGGTAAGTAAGTGGGTAAGTAAGTAAATGGGTAAGTGAGTAAGTAAATAGGTAAGTAAGTGGGTAAGTAAGTAAGTGGTTATCTAGTGGGTAAGTGGATAAGTAAGTAAGTGGGTAAGTAAGTAAGTGAGTAAGTAAGTAAGTGGCTAAGTAAGTGGGTAAGTAGGTAAGTGGAAAAGTAAGTAAGTAGGTAAGTAAGTGGGAAAGTCAGTAAGTAAGTAAGTGGGTAAATAAGCAAGTGGGTAAGTAACTAAGTGGGTAAGTGGGTTAGTAAGTGTGTAAGTAAGTAAGTGGGTAACTAAGTAAGTGGGTAGGTAAGTAAGTGGGTAAGTAATTAAGTGGGTAAGTAAGTAAGTGGGTAAGTGGGTAAGTCGGTAAGTGGTTAAGTAAGTAAGTGGGTAAGTGGCTAAGTATGTGGGTAAGTAAGTTGGTAAGTCAGTGGGTAAGTAAGTAAATGGGTAAGTGAGTAAGTAAATAGGGAAGTGAGTAAGTAAGTGGGTAAGTAAGTAAGTGGTTAAGTTAGTGGGTAAGTAAGTAAGTGAGTAAGTAAGTTAGTGGGTAAGTAATTGGGTAAGTGGATAAGTAAGTGGGTAACTAAGTAAATGGGTAAGTAATAGGGTAAGTCGGTAAGTAAGTAAGAGGGTAAGTAAGTACGTGGGTAGGTAAGTAAGTGAGTAAGTAAGTGGGTAAGTGGGTAAGTGGGTATGTAAGTGGGTAAGTGGGTACGTGAGTGGGTAAGCAAGTAAGTGGGTAAGTAAGTGGGTAAGTCGGTAAGTGGCTAAGTAAGTAAGTGGGTAAGTAAGTAATTGGGTAAGTAAATAAGTGGGTATGTAAGTAAGTTGGTAAGTAAGTGGGTAAGTAAGTGGGTAAGTAAGTAAGTGGGTAAGTAAGTAAGTGGGTAACTAAGTAAGTGAGTAAGTAAGTGGGTAAGTAAGTGGGCAAGTGGGTAAGTATGTAAGTGGGTAAGTAAGGAAGTGGGTAAGTGGGTTAGTAAGTGGGTAACTAAGTGAGTAAGTAAGTGGGTAAATAAGTGGGCAAGTGGGTAAGTATGTAAGTGGGAAAGTAAGGAAGTGGATAAGTGGGTATGTAAGGAAGTGGGTAAGTAAGTAATTAAGTGGGTAAGTGGCTAAGTAAGTGGGTATGTAAGTCGGTAAGTAAGTGCGTAGGTAAAAGGCCATGTAAGTAAGTGGATAAGTAAGTAAGTGGGTTAGTAAGTAAGTGGGTAAGTCGGTAAGCAATAAAGTAAGTGGGCAAGTAAGTGGGTAACTGGGTAAGAGAGAAAGTAAGTAAGTGGGTAAGTAAGTGGGTAAGTGAGTAAGTAAGTGGGTAAGTAAGTGGGTAACTAAATAAGTGGGTAAGTAAGTTGGTAGGTAAGTGGGTAAGTGGGTAAGTAAGTGGCTAAATGGCTAAGTTGGTAAGGAAGTAAGCGGGTAACTGGGTAAGTGAGTAAGTAAGTAAGTGGGTAAGTAAGAACGTGGGAAAGGGTAAGTAAGTTAGTGGGTAAGTAGCTAAGTAAGTGGGTAAGTAAGTAAGTGGGTAAGTGGGAAAGAAAGTAAGTGGGTAAGTGGAAAAGTAAGTGGGTATGTGGAAAAGTAAGTAAGTGAATAAGTAAGTATGTGGATAAGTGGGTAAATGAGTAATTAAGTAAGTGGCTAAGTGAGTAAGTAAGTGGGTAAGTAAGTCGGTAAGTGGCTAAGTAAGTAAGTGGGTATGTAAGTAAGTTGGTAAGTGGGTTAGTAAGGGAGTGGATAAGTGGGTAAGTAAGTAATTAAGTGGGTAAGTAAGTATGTGAGTAAGTTAGAAAGTGGGTAACTAAGACAGTGGGTAAGTGGGTTAGTAAGTAAGTGGGTAAGAAAGTAAGTGGGTAAGTGAGTGGTTAACTAAGTAAGTGGGTAGGTAAGTGGGTAAGTAAGCAAGTGAGTAAATAAGTGCGTAAGTATATAAGTGGGTAACTAAGTAATTGTAAAGTAATTGAGTGGGTAAGTAAGTAAGTGGGTAAGTAAGGGGCTAAGTAAGTGGGTAAGTATGTAAGTAAGTGGGTAGGTAATGCGGTAAGTAAGCGGGTAAGTAAGTAAGTGGGTAACTAAGTAAGTGGGTTAGTAAGTGAGTAAGTAAGTGGATAAGTGGGTAACTAAGTAAGTGGGTAAGTAAGTAAGTGGGTTAGTAAGTAAGTGGGTAACTAAGTAACTCAGTGGGTAAGCAAGTAAGTAAGTAAGTGGGTAAGTAAGTGGTTAAGTAAGTAAGTGGGTAAGTGGCTAAGAAAGTAACTGGGTAAGTAAGTTGGTGAGTAAGTGGGTAACTAAGTGAGTAAGTCAGTAAGTGGGTAGGTAAGTAAGTGGGTAAGTAAGTGGGCAACTAAGTAAGTGGGTAAGTAAGTAGGTAAGTCGGTAAGTGGATAAGTAAGTAAGTGGGTAAGTAAGTTGGTAAGTAAGTGGGTAAGTAAGTAAGTGGATAAGTGAGTAAGTAAATTGGTAAGTGAGTAAGTAAGTGGGTAAGTAAGTGGGTAAGTGGCTAAGTGAGTGGGTAAGTATGTGGTCAAGTAAGTAAGTGGGTGAGTAAGTAAGTGGCTAGGTAAGTAAGTGGGTAAGTAAATGGGTAAGTGGGTAAAAGAGTAAGTGGCTAAGTGAGTAAGTAAGTGTGTAAGTAAGTGAGTAAGTGGGTAAGTAAGTGGATAAGTAAGTCGGTAAGTGGCTAAGTAATTAAGTGGGTACTTAAGTAAGTGGGTAAGTGGATATGTAAGTAAGTGAGAAGGTAAGTAAGTGGGTAAGTGGTTAAGTCAGTAAGTGGGTAAGTAAGGAAGTGGGTAAGTAAGGAAGTGGGTAAGTAAGCAAGTGGGTAAGTGGGTAAGTTAGTAAGTTGGTAAGTAAGTCGGTAAGTAAGTGGGTAAGTAAGTGGGTTAGTAAGTGGGTAAGTAAGTAAGTAGGTAAGTGGGTAAGTAAGTGGGTCAGTAAGTGGTTAAGTAAGTAAGTGGCTAAGTAAGAGGGTAAGTAAGTTAGTGGGTAAGTAAGTGAGTACGTAAGTGGGTAAGTGGGTAAGTAAGTAAGTGGCTAAGTGAGTAAGTGAGTGGGTAAGTAAGTGGCTAAGTGAGTAAGTAAGTGGGTAAGTAAGTCGGTAAGTGGCTAAGTAAGTAAGTGGGTAAAAAAGTAAGTAAGTGGGTAAGTAAGTAAGGGGTAAGTAAGTGGGTAAACAAGTAAGTGGGTAAGTAAGTAAGTGGGTAAGCAAGTAAGTGGGTAAAAAAGTAAGTAAGTGGGTAAGTAAGTAAGGGGTAAGTAAGTGGGTAAACAAGTAAGTGGGTAAGTAAGTAAGTGGGTAAGCAAGTAAGTGGGTAAGTAAGTTTATAAGTAAGTGCGTAAGTAAGTGGGTTAATAAGTGGATAAGTGCGTAAATAAGTAAGTGGGTGAGTAAGTACGTGGATAAGTAAGTAGGTAGCTGGGTAAGTAAGTGGGTAAGTAAGTGGGTAAGGAGGTTAGTAAGTGCGTAAGTAAGTAAGTGGGTAAGTAAGTGGGTAATTGGAAAAGTAAGAGTATGAATAAGTAAGTGGATAAGTGGGTAAGTGAGTAATTATGTAAGTGGCTAAGTGAGTAAGTAAGTGGCTAAGTAAGGGAGTAAGTAAGGTGTGAGTAAGTAAGTAAGTAAATGGGTAAGTAAATGGGTAAGTAAGTAAATAGGTAAGTGGGTAAGTAAGTAAGTGGGTAAGTGGTTAAGTTAGTGGGTAAATGGGTAAGTAAGTAGATAAGTGGGTAAGTAAGTTTGTGGGTAAGTAAGAAAGTGGGTAAGTGGCTAACTAAGTGGGTAATTAAGTAAATGGGAAAGTAAGTGGGTAAGTCGGAAAGTAAGTGGGTAAGTAAGTAAGTGGGTCGGTAAGTAAGTAAGTAAGTGGGTAAGTAAGTAAGTGGGTAAGTGGCTAAGTAAGTAAGTCGGTAAGTGTATAAGTGGGTAAGTAAGTGGGTAGGTAAGTAAGTGGGTAAGTAAGTGGGTAAGTAATTAAGTGGGTAAGTAAGTAAGTAAGTAAGTCGGTAAGTGGCTAAGTATGTGGGTAAGTAAGTTGGTAAGTAAGTGGATAAGTAAGTAAATGGGTAAGTGAGTAAGTAAATAGGTAAGTGAGTAAGTGGATAAGTAAGTAAGTGGTTAAGTTAGTGGGTAAGTGGATAAGTAAGTGGGTAAGTAGGTAAGTGGATAAGTAAGGAAGTAGGTAAGTAAGTGGGAAAGTCAGTAAGTAGATAAGTGGGTAAGTAGGTAAGTGGGTAAATAAGCAAGTGGGTAAGTAAGTAAGTGGGTTAGTAAGTGTATAAGTAAGTAAGTCGGTAACTAATTAAGTGGGTAGGTAAGTAAGTGGGTAAGTAATTAAGTGGGTAAGTAAGTGGGTAAGTAAGTAAGTGGGTAAGTGGGAAAGAAAGTAAGTGGGTAAGTGGAAAAGTAAGTGGGTATGTGGAAAAGTAAGTAAGTGAATAAGTAAGTAAGTGGATAAGTGGGTAAATGAGTAATTAAGTAACTGGCTAAGTGAGTAAGTGGGTAAGTAAGTCGGTAGGTGGCTAAATAAGTAAGTGGGTATGTAAGTAAGTTGGTAAGTGGCTTAGTAAGTGAGTGGATAAGTGGGTAAGTAAGTAATTAAGTGGGTAAGTAAGTATGTGAGTAAGTTAGAAAGTGGCTAACTAAGACAGTGGGTAAGTGGGTTAGTAAGTAAGTGGGTAAGAAAGTAAGTGGGTAATTAAGTGGGTAAGTGGGTAAATAAGTAAGTGGGTAAGTAAGTGGTTAACTAAGTAAGTGGGTAGGTAAGTGGGTAAGTAAGCAAGTGAGTAAATAAGTGCGTAAGTATATAAGTGGGTAACTAAGTGGGTAAGTAATTGAGTGGTTAAGTGGGTAAGTAAGTAAGTGGGTAAGTAAGGGGGTAAGTAAGTGGGTAAGTATGTAAGTAAGTGGGTAAGTATGTAAGTAAGTGGGTAGGTAATGCGGTAAGTAAGTGGGTAACTAAGTAAGTGGGTTAGTAAGTGAGTAAGTAAGTGGATAAGTGGGTAACTAAGTGTGTGGGTAAGTAAGTGGGTTAGTAAGTAAGTGGGTAAGTCGGTAAGCAATCAAGTAAGTGGCTAAGTAAGTTAGTGGGTAAGTAAGTGGCTTAGTAAGTGGGTAAGTAAGTAAGTGGGTAAGTGGTTAAGTAAGTGGGTAAACAAGTAAGTAAGTAAGTGAGTAAGTAATTGGTTAAGTGGGTAAGAAAGTGGGTAAGTGGATAAGAAAGTAACTGGGTAAGTAAGTTGGTAAGTGGGTAACTAAGTGAGTAAGTCAGTAAGTGGGTAGGTAAGTAAGTGGGTAAGTAAGTAAGTGGGTAAGTAAGTGGGTAAGTGGGCAACTAAGTAAGTGGGTAAGTAAGTAGGTAAGTCGGTAAGTGGCTAGGTAAGTAAGTGGGTAAGTAAGGTGGTAAGTAAGTGGGTAAGTAAGTAAGTGAGTAAGTAAATAGGTAAGTGAGTAAGTAAGTGGGTAAGTAAGTGGGTAAGTGGTTAAGTTAGTGGGTAAGTGGGTAAGTAAGTAGATAAGTGGGTAAGTTAGTGGGTAAGTAAGTAAGAAAGTGGGTAAGTGGCTAAGTGGGTAACTAAGTAAATGGGTAAGTAAGTGGGCAAGTCGGAAAGTAAGTGGGTAAGTAAGTGGGTAGGTAAGTAAGTGGGTATGTAAGTGGGTAACTAAGTAAGTAGGAAAGTAAGTAAGTTGGTAAGTAAGTAAGTGGGTAAGTGAGTAAGTAAGTGAGTGGGTAAGTGGTTAACTAAGTAAGGGGATAAGTAAGTAAGTATTAAGTGGGTAAGTAAGGAAGTGAGTAAGTAAGTATTAAGTGGGTAAGTAAGGAAGTGGCTAAGTAAGTTAGTGGGTATGTAAGTCGGTAAGTGGCTAAGTAAGTAAGTGGGTAGGTAAGTGGTGATAAAAGTAAGTGGGTAAGTAAGTGGGTAATTAAGTAGGTAGGTAAGTAAGTGGGTAAGTGAGAAAGTAAGCAAGTGGCTAAGTGAGCAAGTAAGTGGGTAAGTGGATAAGTAAGTGGGTATGTAAGTAAGTGGGTATGTAAGTAAGTGGGTATGTAAGTAAGTGGGTAAGTAAGTAAGGGGGTAACCAAGTAAGTAAGTAGGTAAGTAAGTGGGCAAGTGGGTAAGTAAGTAATAAATATAAAAATAAATAAATATTAAAATAAATAATAAAATATATATAAAAATAAATAAATATAGAAATAAATAAATATAAAAATAAATAAATATAAAAATAAATATATATAAAAATAAATATAAAAATAAATAAATAAATAAATATAAAAATAAATAAATATTAAAATAAATAATAAAATATATATAAAAATAAATAAATAAATAAATATAGAAATAAATAAATAAATACAGATAAAAATAAATAAATATAAAAATAAATAAATATGTATAAAAATAAATAAATATAAAAATAAATATATATAAAAATAAATATAAAAATAAATAAATAAATAAATATAAAAATAAATAAATATAAAAATAAATAAATATTAAAATAAATAATAAAATATATATAAAAATAAATAAATAAATAAATATAGAAATAAATAAATAAATAAATATAAAAATAAATAAATATAAAAATAAATAAATATAAAAATAAATAAATATAAAAATAAATAAATATATATAAAAATAAATAAATATATATAAAAATAAATATAAAAATAAATATATATTAAAATAAATATTAAAATATATATAAAAATAAATAAATAAATAAATATAGAAATAAATAAATAAATAAATATAAAAATAAATAAATATAAAAATAAATATATATAAAAATAAATAAATAAATATATATAAAAATAAATGAATATAAAAATAAATAAATATAAAAATAAATATATATAAAAATAAATATCAAAATAAATATAAAAATAAATAAATATTAAAATAAATAATAATATATATATAAAAATAAATAAATATAGAAATAAATAAATAAATAAATATAAAAATAAATAAATATAAAAATAAATAAATATAAAAATAAATAAATATAAAAATAAATAAATATAAAAATAAATAAATATAAAAATAAATAAATATATATAAAAATAAATAAATATAAAAATAAATATATATAAAAATAAATAAATATAAAAATAAATAAATATAAAAATAAATATATATAAAAATAAAATAAAATAAAATAAAATAAAATACAATAAAATAAAATAAAATAAAACGTAAGTAAGTGGGTAAGTATTTAAGTGGCTAAGTGGGTAAGTACGTAAGTGGGTAAGTAAGTAAGTGGGTAAGTAAGTCAGTGGGTAACTGGTTAAGTAAGTGGGTTAGTAAGTAAGTGGGTAAGTAAGGTGGGAAGTGAGTAAGAGATTATGTGGGTAAGTAAGTAAGGGGGTAAGTAGGTAAGTGGAAAAGTAAGTAAGTGGGTAAGTTAGTAACTAAGTAAGTGGGTAAGTAAGTAAGTGGGTAACTAAGTAAGTGGGTAAGTGGCTAACTACGTAAGTGGATAAGTACGTGGGTATGTAAGTGGGTAAGTGGCTAAGTAAGTGAGTAAGTAAGTAGCTGGGTAAGTAACTAAGTGGGTCAGTGAGTAAGTGGGCAACTATGTAAGTGGATAATTAAGTCAGTGGGTAACTGCGTAAGTAAGTGGGTAAGTAAGTAAGTGGGGAAGTGAGTAAGAAAGTAAGTGGGTAGGTGGGGAAGTAAGTGGGTAAGTAAGTATGTAAGTAAGTGGGGAAGTGAGTAAGAAAGTAAGTGGAAAAGTTAGTAAGAAAGTGGGTAAGTGGGTAAGTAAGTAGGTAAGTGGGTAAGTAAGTAGGTGCGTAAGTGGGTAAGTAAGTACGTGGTATAGTAAGTACGTAAGTGGGTAAGTAAGTGGGTTAGTGGGTATGTAGGTAAGTGGGTAAGTAAGTAAGTAATTTGGTAAGTAAGTGCGTAAGTAAGTAAGTGGGTAATAATAAATAAATAAATATATAAATAAATAAATAAGTCAGTGGGTAACTGGGTAAGTAAGTAAGGGGGTAAGTAAGTAAGTGGGTAATTAAATGGGCAAGTAAGTAAGTGGGTAAGTAAGTGTGTAAGTAAGTGGATAAGTGGGTAAGTAAGTAAGTGGGTAAGTAAGTTAGTGGGTTAGTAAGTGAGTAAATAAGTGCGTAAGGAAGTGGGTAAGTAAGTAAGTCGGTAAGTAAGTGGTTAAGTATGTGGATAAGTGAGTAAGTAAGTGTATTAGTAAGTAAGTGGGTAA
Source organism: Pollenia amentaria (assembly GCA_943735925.1). NCBI lineage: Eukaryota > Metazoa > Arthropoda > Insecta > Diptera > Polleniidae > Pollenia > Pollenia amentaria. The sequence goes on from OX031007.1 coordinate 126,577,098, forward strand.
TTTATTGCGTAAGTGGGTAAGTAAGGGCGTAAGTAAGTAAGTGGGTAAGTAGGTAAGTGGGTAAGTAAGTGGGTAAATAAATAAGTGGGTAAGTAAGTGGGTAAGTGGCTAAGTAAGTAAGTGGGTAAGTAAATAAGTGGATAAGTGGGTAAGTAAGTAAGTGGGTAAGTAAGTGGGTAAATAAGTGCGTAAGGAAGTGGGTAAGTAAGTAAGTCGGTAAGTAAGTGGTTAAGTAAGTGGATAAGTGAGTAAGTGTATTAGTAAGTAAGTGGGTAATTTATTGCGTAAGTGGGTAAGTAAGGGGGTAAGTAAGTAAGTGGGTAAGTAGGTAAGTGGGTAAGTGGGTAAATAAATAAGTGGGTAAGTAAGTGGCTAAGTGGGTAGGTAAGTAAGTGGGTAATTAAATGGGTAAGTAAGTGGTTAAGTTAGTTGGTAAGTAAGTAAGTGGGTAGGTAAGTGGGTAAGTAGGTAATTAAGTAAGTGGATAAGTGGTTAAGTAAATAAGTGTGTAAGTAAGTGGGTAAGTAAGTAAGTAGATAAGTAAGTGGGTAAGTAAGTTAGTGGGTATGTGAGTACGTAAGTGGGTAAGTAAGTGTGTAAGTGGCTAAGAAAGTAAGTGGGTAAGTTAGTAAGTGGATAAGTAAGTAAGTGGGTAGGTAAGTTAATAAGTAAGAAGATAAGTAAGTAAGTAACCCACTTATTAAGCCACTTACTTACGGCTTAATAAGTGGGTAAGTAAGTGGGTAAGTAAGTACGTAAGTGGGTAAGTAAGTACGTAAGTGGGCAAAAATAAATACATATAAAAATAAATAAATATAATAATAAATAAATAAATAAATATAAAAATAAATAAATGTAAAACTAAATAAATATAAAAATAAATAAGTAAATATATATAAATATAAAAAAATAAATGAATATAAAAATAAATAAATATAAAAATAAATAAATAAATATAAAAATAAATAAATATTAAAATAAATAAAAAAATATATATAAAAATAAATAAATAAATATATATAGAAATAAATAAATAAATAACTATAAAAATAAATAAATATAAAAATAAATAAATATAAAAATAAATAAATATAAAAATAAATAAATATAAAAATAAATAAATATAAAAATAAATAAATATAAAAACAAATATATATAAAAATAAATAAATATATATAAAAATAAATAAATATAAAAATAAATATATATAAAAATAAATATAAAAATAAATAAATATAAAAATAAATAGATATTAAAATAAATAATAAAATATATATAAAAATAAATAAATAAATAAATAAATATAGAAATAAATATAAAAATAAATAAATATAAAAATAAATAAATATAAAAATAAATATATATAAAAATACATAAATATAAAAATAAATAAATCTAAAAATAAATAAATATAAAAATAAATAAATATACAGTAGAATCGCGAAAAAGTTAACTCTCGTAAAAGTTAATCTCGCGGTTAAGTTAACCAAATATTAGCGCCTATGTACTAATAAAAAAAAATTTCAACAAAACATAACAAACAGATTAGATTTTAAGCCGAAAGGGGAGAGTTTAAACAAAATTGAGAAATACATTAAAGAAAAACTATTGGGTTTGTATTATATAATAAAAACGAAACGTCACAAAATCTCGAGGCTTTGAAGAACACATAGGAAAAAGCACACAGGAAAACATTACATACACCGAAATATGCCGATCTTAAAGCAAGTTTGTACAAATGTTTTTCTTGGAGCAACGAAAACGTAATTTCGCATTGACTGTTCCAATTTCAATATCAATAGCTGAGCACGAGTTTGCGTTACTTCAACCTGAAAAGACAATAATGTCAGTAATGACTGACTGGAAAATTTTAGAAAATGCACAGATTTCGCTATCTGAAGAACTTCTTTCATTATTACAAACGTCAGATATCGTATCTTTAGTTTATAATTCATGACTGATTGTATAATTATTAATTATTAATTGTAGTGCAAGAGCACTTGTGAACTTGAAACCAGGCGGTACAAATTAGATATGTTTCTTTCTTGAAATGATGAAAACTAAGTCATTGAAATAAATATATGTATGGTTATTATTTCATTTTTTTACAATTAAAAACCGCTTAAAAAAGTTCGTAATTCGAACAAGTTAACAGCCCTTAGGACATTTTGGTTAACTTTTCCGCGATTCTACTGTATATAAAAATAAATAAATATAAAAATAAATATATATGAAAATAAATATAAAAATAAATATCAAAATAAATAATAAAATATATTGTATATAAAAATAAATAAATAAATAAATATAGAAATAAATAAATATAAAAATAAATAAATATAAAAATAAATGAATATAAAAATAAATAAATATAAAAATAAATATATATAAAAATAAATATAAAAATAAATAAATATTAAATTAAATAATAAAATATATATAAAAATAAATAAATATAGAAATAAATAAATATAAAAATAAATAAATATAAAAATAAATAAATATAAAAATAAATAAATATATATAAAAATAAATAAATATAAAAATAAATATATATAAAAATAAATTAATATAAAAATCAAATAAAATAAAATAAAATACAATAAAATCAAATAAAATAAAACGTAAGTGGGTAAGTAAGTAAGTGGGTAAGTAAGTAAGTGGGTAAGTAAGTCAGTGGGTAAGTGGTTAAGTAAGTGGGTAAGTAAATAAGTGGGTAAGTAAGGTGGGAAGTGAGAAAGAGATTATGTGGGTAAGTAAGTAAGGGGGTAAGTAGGTAAGTGGAAAAGTAAGTGGGTAAGTGAGTAACTAAGTAAGTGGGTAAGTAAGTAAGTGGATAACTAAGTAAGTGGGTAAGTGGCTAAGTGCGTGGGTAAGTAAGTGAGTAAGTAGCTGGGTAAGTAAGTAGCTGGGTCAGTGAGTAAGTAAGTGGGCAACTATGTAAGTGGGTAATTAAGTCAGTGGGTAACTGCGTAAGTATGTGGCTAAGTGGGTAGGTAAGTGGGTAAGTAAGTAAGAGGGGAAGTGAGTAAGAAAGTAAGTGGGTAAGTGGGGAAGTGGGTAAGTATGTAAGTAAATGGGGAAGTGAGTAAGAAAGTAAGTGGGAATGTAAGTAAGAAAGTGGGTAAGTGGGCAACTAAGTCGGTGGTTAACTGGGAAAGTAAGTGGGTAAGTAAGTGAGTGGATAAGTAAGTGGGTAGGTTGGTGGGTAAGTAAGTGGGCAAGCAAGTGGGCAAGTAAGTGGGTAAGTAAGTAAATGGGTAAGTAAGTTAGTGGGTAAGTAAGTGGATAAGTGGGTACGTAAGTGAGTAAGTAAGTGGGTTAGCAAGTGGGTAAGTAAGTGGGTAAATAAGTGCGTAAGGAAGTGGGTAAGTAAGTAGGTAAGTGTAAAAAATAAATAAATAAATAAATATAAAAATAAATAAATATTAAAATAAATAATAAAATATATATAAAAATAAATATAGAAATAAATAAATAAATACAGATAAAAATAAATAAATATAAAAATAAATAAATATAAAAATAAATAAATATGTATAAAAATAAATAAATATAAAAATAAATATATATAAAAATAAATATAAAAATAAATAAATAAATAAATATTAAAATAAATAATAAAATATATATAAAAATAAATAAATATAGAAATAAATAAATAAATAAATATAAAAATAAATAAATATAAAAATAAATAAATATAAAAATAAATAAATATAAAAATAAATAAATATATATAAAAATAAATAAATATAAAAATAAATATATATAAAAATAAATATAAAAATAAATATATATTAAAATAAATATTAAAATATATATAAAAATAAATAAATAAATAAATATAGAAATAAATAAATAAATAAATATAAAAATAAATAAATATAAAAATAAATATATATAAAAATAAATAAATAAATATATATAAAAATAAATGAATATAAAAATAAATAAATATAAAAATAAATATATATAAAAATAAATATCAAAATAAATATAAAAATAAATAAATATTAAAATAAATAATAATATATATATAAAAATAAATAAATATAGAAATAAATAAATAAATAAATATAAAAATAAATAAATATAAAAATAAATAAATATAAAAATAAATAAATATATATAAAAATAAATAAATATAAAAATAAATATATATAAAAATAAATAAATATAAAAATAAATAAATATAAAAATAAATATATATAAAAATAAAATAAAATAAAATAAAATACAATAAAATAAAATAAAATAAAACGTAAGTAAGTGGGTAAGTATTTAAGTGGCTAAGTGGGTAAGTACGTAAGTGGGTAAGTAAGTAAGTGGGTAAGTAAGTCAGTGGGTAACTGGTTAAGTAAGTGGGTTAGTAAGTAAGTGGGTAAGTAAGGTGGGAAGTGAGTAAGAGATTATGTGGGTAAGTAAGTAAGGGGGTAAGTAGGTAAGTGGAAAAGTAAGTAAGTGGGTAAGTTAGTAACTAAGTAAGTGGGTAAGTAAGTAAGTGGGTAACTAAGTAAGTGGGTAAGTGGCTAACTACGTAAGTGGATAACTACGTGGGTATGTAAGTGGGTAAGTGGCTAAGTAAGTGAGTAAGTAAGTAGCTGGGTAAGTAACTAAGTGGGTCAGTGAGTAAGTGGGCAACTTTGTAAGTGGGTAATTAAGTCAGTGGGTAACTGCGTAAGTAAGTGGGTAAGTAAGTAAGTGGGGAAGTGAGTAAGAAAGTAAGTGGGTAGGTGGGGAAGTAAGTGGGTAAGTAAGTATGTAAGTAAGTGGGGAAGTGAGTAAGAAAGTAAGTGGAAAAGTTAGTAAGAAAGTGGGTAAGTGGGTAAGTAAGTAGGTAAGTGGGTAAGTAAGTAGGTGCGTAAGTGGGTAAGTAAGTACGTGGTATAGTAAGTACGTAAGTGGGTAAGTAAGTGGGTTAGTGGGTATGTAGGTAAGTGGGTAAGTAAGTAAGTAATTTGGTAAGTAAGTGCGTAAGTAAGTAAGTGGGTAATAATAAATAAATAAATATATAAATAAATAAATAAGTCAGTGGGTAACTGGGTAAGTAAGTAAGGGAGTAAGTAAGTAAGTGGGTAATTAAATGGGTAAGTAAGTAAGTGGGTAAGTAAGTGTGTAAGTAAGTGGGTAAGTAAGTGGGTAAGTAGGTAATTGGGTAAGTAAGTAATTGGGTAAGTAAATGGGTAACTAAATAAGTGGGAAAGTAAGTGGATAAGTGGGTAAGTAAGTAAGTGGGTAAGTAAGTTAGTGGGTTAGTAAGTGAGTAAATAAGTGCGTAAGGAAGTGGGTAAGTAAGTAAGTCGGTAAGTAAGTGGTTAAGTAAGTGGATAAGTGAGTAAGTAAGTGTATTAGTAAGTAAGTGGGTAATTTATTGCGTAAGTGGGTAAGTAAGGGGGTAAGTAAGTAAGTGGGTAAGTAGGTAAGTGGGTAAGTAAGTGGGTAAATAAATAAGTGGGTAAGTAAGTGGGTAAGTGGCTAAGTAAGTAAGTGGGTAAGTAAATAAGTGGATAAGTGGGTAAGTAAGTAAGTGGGTAAGTAAGTGGGTAAATAAGTGCGTAAGGAAGTGGGTAAGTAAGTAAGTCGGTAAGTAAGTGGTTAAGTAAGTGGATAAGTGAGTAAGTGGGTAATTTATTGCGTAAGTGGGTAAGTAAGGGGGTAAGTAAGTAAGTGGGTAAGTAGGTAAGTGGGTAAGTAAGTGGGTAAATAAATAAGTGGGTAAGTAAGTGGCTAAGTGGGTAGGTAAGTGGGTAATTAAATGGGTAAGTAAGTGGTTAAGTTAGTTGGTAAGTAAGTAAGTTGGTAGGTAAGTGGGTAAGTAGGTAATTAAGTAAGTGGATAAGTGGTTAAGTAAATAAGTGTGTAAGTAAGTGGGTAAGTAAGTAAGTAGATAAGTAAGTGGGTAAGTAAGTTAGTGGGTATGTGAGTACGTAAGTGGGTAAGTGGGTAAGTAAGTGTGTAAGTGGCTAAGAAAGTAAGTGGGTAAGTTAGTAAGTGGATAAGTAAGTGGGTAGGTAAGTTAATAAGTAAGAAGATAAGTAAGTAAGTGGGTAAGTAAGTAAGTGGCTTAATAAGTGGGTAAGTAAGTGGGTAAGTAAGTACGTAAGTGGGTAAGTAAGTACGTAAGTGGGCAAAAATAAATACATATAAAAATAAATAAATATAATAATAAATAAATAAATAAATATAAAAATAAATAAATGTAAAACTAAATAAATATAAAAATAAATAAGTAAATATAAAAATAAATAAATATTAAAATAAATAAAAAAATATATATAAAAATAAATAAATAAATATATATAGAAATAAATAAATAAATAACTATAAAAATAAATAAATATAAAAATAAATAAATATAAAAATAAATAAATATAAAAATAAATAAATATAAAAATAAATAAATATAAAAATAAATAAATATAAAAACAAATATATATAAAAATAAATAAATATATATAAAAATAAATAAATATAAAAATAAATATATATAAAAATAAATATAAAAATAAATAAATATAAAAATAAATAAATATTAAAATAAATAATAAAATATATATAAAAATAAATAAATAAATAAATAAATATAGAAATAAATATAAAAATAAATAAATATAAAAATAAATAAATATAAAAATAAATATATATAAAAATACATAAATATAAAAATAAATAAATCTAAAAATAAATAAATATAAAAATAAATAAATATATATAAAAATAAATAAATATAAAAATAAATATATATGAAAATAAATATAAAAATAAATATCAAAATAAATAATAAAATATATTGTATATAAAAATAAATAAATAAATAAATATAGAAATAAATAAATATAAAAATAAATAAATATAAAAATAAATGAATATAAAAATAAATAAATATAAAAATAAATATATATAAAAATAAATATAAAAATAAATAAATATTAAAATAAATAATAAAATATATATAAAAATAAATAAATATAGAAATAAATAAATATAAAAATAAATAAATATAAAAATAAATAAATATAAAAATAAATAAATATATATAAAAATAAATAAATATAAAAATAAATATATATAAAAATAAATTAATATAAAAATCAAATAAAATAAAATAAAATACAATAAAATCAAATAAAATAAAACGTAAGTGGGTAAGTAAGTAAGTGGCTAAGTGGGTAAGTAAGTAAGTGGGTAAGTAAGTCAGTGGGTAAGTGGTTAAGTAAGTGGGTAAGTAAGTAAGTGGGTAAGTAAGGTGGGAAGTGAGAAAGAGATTATGTGGGTAAGTAAGTAAGGGGGTAAGTAGGTAAGTGGAAAAGTAAGTGGGTAAGTGAGTAACTAAGTAAGTGGGTAAGTAAGTAAGTGGGTAACTAAGTAAGTGGGTAAGTGGCTAAGTACGTGGGTAAGTAAGTGAGTAAGTAAGTAGCTGGGTAAGTAAGTAGCTGGGTCAGTGAGTAAGTGGGCAACTATGTAAGTGGGTAATTAAGTCAGTGGGTAACTGCGTAAGTATGTGGCTAAGTGGGTAGGTAAGTGGGTAAGTAAGTAAGAGGGGAAGTGAGTAAGAATGTAAGTGGGTAAGTGGGGAAGTGGGTAAGTATGTAAGTAAATGGGGAAGTGAGTAAGAAAGTAAGTGGGTAAGTAAGTGGGAATGTAAGTAAGAAAGTGGGTAAGTGGGCAACTAAGTCGGTGGTTAACTGGGAAAGTAAGTGGGTAAGTAAGTGAGTGGATAAGTAAGTGGGTAGGTTGGTGGGTAAGTAAGTGGGCAAGTAAGTGGGCAAGTAAGTGGGTAAGTAAGTAAATGGGTAAGTAAGTTAGTGGGTAAGAGGGTGGATAAGTGGGTACGTAAGTGAGTAAGTAAGTGGGTTAGCAAGTGGGTAAGTAAGTGGGTAAATAAGTGCGTAAGGAAGTGGGTAAGTGGGTAAGTAAGTAGGTAAGTGGCTAAGTAAGTAGGTGCGTAAGTGGGTAAGTAAGTAAGTGGTAAAGTACGTAAGTGGATAAGTAAGTAAGTGGGTTAGTGGGTATGTAGGTAAGTAAGTAAGTAATTTGGTAAGTAAGTATGTAAGTGGGTAATAATAAATAAATAAAAAAATAAATATATAAATAAATAAGTCAGTGGGTAACTGGGTAAGTAAGTAAGGGGGTAAGTAAGTAAGTGGGTAATTAAATGGGTAAGTAAGTGGATAAGTAAGTGGGTAACTAAATAAGTGGGAAAGTAAGTGGATAAGTGGGTAAGTAAGTAAGTGGGTAAATAAGTGCGTAAGGAAGTGGGTAAGTAAGTAAGTCGGTAAGTAAGTGGTTAAGTAAGTGGGTAAGTGAGTAAGTAAGTGTATTAGTAAGTAAGTGGGTAATTTATTGCGTAAGTAAGTAAGTAAGTGGATAAGTAGGTAAGTGGGTAAGTAAGTAAGTGGGTAAGTAAATAAGTGGGTAAGTAAATAAGTGGGTAAGTAAGTGGCTAAGTGGGTAGGTAAGTAAGTGGGTAATTAAATGGGTAAGTAAGTGGGTAATTAAATGGGTAAGTAAGTGGTTAAGTTAGTTGGTAAGTAAGTAAGTGGGTAAGTAAGTGGATAAGTGGTTAAGTAAATAAGTGTGAAGGTAAGTGGATAAGTGGGTAAGTGGATAAGTAAGTGGGTAAGTTAGTGGGTAAGTGAGTACGTAAGTGGGTAAGTAAGTAAGTGTGTAAGTGGCTAAGTAAGTTAGTGTGTAAGTGGCTAAGTAAGTGGGTAAGTAAGTGGATAAGTAAGTAAGTTGGTAAGTAAGTAAGTTAATAAGTAAGAAGATAAGTAAGAAGATAAGTAAGTAAGTGGGTAAGTAAGTGACTGAGTAAGTAAGTGGGTAAGTAAGTACGCAAGTGGGCAAGTAAGTAAGTGGGTAGGTTAGTGGGTAATAATAAATAAATATACAAATAAATAAATATATAAATAAATATAAAAATAAATTAATATAAAAATAAATATATAAATAAATACATATAAAAATAAATAAATATAATAATAAATAAATAAATAAATATAAAAATAAATAAATGTAAAACTAAATAAAAATAAAAATAAATAAATAAATATATATAAAAATAAAAAAATAAATGAATATAAAAATAAATAAATATAAAAATAAATATATATAAAAATAAATATACAAATAAATAAATAAATTAATATAAAAATAAATATATATTAAAATAAATAATAAAATATATATAAAAATAAATAAATAAATAAATATAGAAATAAATAAATAAATATAAAAATAAATAAATATAAAAATAAATAAATATAAAAATAAATAAATATAAAAATAAATAAATATAAAAATAAATAAATATAAAAATAAATAAATATAAAAATAAATAAATATAAAAATAAATAAATATAAAAATAAATAAATATAAAAATAAATAAATATAAAAATAAATATATATAAAAATAAATATAAAAATAAATAAATAAATAAATATTAAAATAAATAATAAAAAATATATGAATATAAAAATAAATAAATATAAAAATAAATATATATAAAAATAAATAAATAAATATATATAAAAATAAAAAAATAAATGAATATAAAAATAAATAAATAAATATATATAAAAATAAATATAAAAATAAATAAATAAATAAATATTAAAATAAATAATAAAATATATATAAAAATATATAAATAAATAAATATAGAAATAAATATAAAAATAAATATATATAAAAATAAATAAATAAATATATATAAAAATAAATATAAAAATAAATAAATAAATAAATATTAAAATAAATAATAAAATATATATAAAAATAAATAAATAAATAAATAAATAAATATAAAAATAAATATATATAAAAATAAATAAATAAATATATATAAAAATAAATATAAAAATAAATAAATAAATAAATATTAAAATAAATAATAAAATATATATAAAAATAAATAAATAAATAAATATAGAAATAAATAAATAAATAAATATAAAAATAAATATATATACAAATAAATAAATATAAAAATTAATAAATATAAAAATAAATAAATATAAAAATAAATAAATATAAAAATAAATAAATATAAAAATAAATAAATATAAAAATAAATAAATATATATAAAAATAAATAAGTATAAAAATAAATATATATAAAAATAAATATATATAAAAATAAATATATATAAAAATATATATAAAAATAAATAAATAAATAAATATAAAAATAAATAAATATTAAAAAAAATAATAAAATATATATAAAAATAAATAAATAAATAAATATAGAAATAAATAAATAAATAAATATAAAAATAAATATATATAAAAATAAATATAAAAATTAATAAATAAATAAATAAATATTAAAATAAATAATAAAATATATATAAAAATAAATAAATATAGAAATAAATAAATATAAAAATAAATAAATATAAAAATAAATAAATATAAAAATAAATAAATATAAAAATAAATATATATAAAAATAAATAAATAAATATATATAAAAATAAAAAAATAAATGAATATAAAAATAAATAAATATAAAAATAAATATATATAAAAATAAATATAAAAATAAATAAATAAATAAATATAAAAATAAATAAATATTAAAATAAATAATAAAATATATATAAAAATAAATAAATAAATAAATATAGAAATAAATAAATAAATAAATATAGAAATAAATAAATAAATAAATATAAAAATAAATAAATATAAAAATAAATTAATATAAAAATAAAAAAATATAAAAATAAATAAATATAAAAATAAATAAATATATATAAAAATAAATAAATATAAAAATAAATATATATAAAAAAAAAAATATAAAAATAAGCATATATAAAAATAAAATAAAATAAAATAAAATAAAATACAATAAAATCAAATAAAATAAAACGTAAGTAAGTGGGTAAGTAAGTAAGTGGCTAAGTGGGTAAGTACGTAAGTGGGTAAGTGGGTAAGTAAGTCAGTGGGTAAGTGGTTAAGTAAGTGGGTTAGGAAGTAAGTGGGTAAGTAAGGTGGGAAGTGAGTAAGAGATTATGTGGGTAAGTAAGTAAGGGGGTAAGTAGGTAAGTGGAAAAGTAAGTAAGTGGGTAAGTGAGTAACTAAGTAAGTGGGTAAGTAAGTAAGTAAGTGGATAACTAAGTAAGTGGGTAAGTGGCTAACTACGTAAGTGGATAAGTACGTGGGTAAGTAAGTGGGTAAGTGGCTAAGTAAGTAAGTAAGTAGCTGGGTAAGTAAGTAAGTGGGTCAGTGAGTAAGTGGGCAACTATGTAAGTGGGTAATTAAGTCAGTGGGTAACTGCGTAAGTAAGGGGCTAAGTGGGTAAGTAAGTGGGGAAGTGAGTAAGAAAGTAAGTGGGTAAGTAAGTGGGTAAGTAAGTGGGAAAGTAAGTAAGAAAGTGGGTAAGTGGGCAACTAAGTCGGTGGTTAACTGGGAAAGTAAGTAGGTAAGTAAGTGAGTGGATAAGTAAGTGGCTAAGTGGGTAGGTAGGTAAGTGGGTAATGAAATGGGTAAGTAAGTGGTTAAGTTAGTTGATAAGTAAGTAAGTGGGTAAGTAAGTGGATAAGTGGTTAAGTTAGTTGGTAAGTAAGTAAGTGGGTAAGTAAGTGGGTTAGTAAGTAAGTGGGTAAGTAGGTAAGTAAGTGGATAAGTGGTTAAGTAAATAAGTGTGTAAGTAAGTGGATAAGGGGGTAAGTAAGTGGATAAGTAAGTGGGTAAGTAAGTTAGTGGGTAAGTGAGTACGTAAGTGGGTAAGTAAGTAAGTGTGTAAGTGGCTAAGTAAGTGTGTAAGTGGGTAAGTAATTAAGTGGATAAGTAAGTGGGTAAGTAAGTAAGTTAATAAGTAAGAAGATAAGTAAATAATAAATATAAAAATAAATAAATATAAAAATAAATAAATATAAAAATAAATATATATAAAAATAAATAAATATTATGACGACAAATTTTGTAGTACAAACTTTGTCATACCCTGCACCGCAGCAAGCACCGACACCCTTCAATGAGCAACGGCAAAGTGAACCAGAGGAGTATCTGCAGGCCATTGAACAAATCTGGAAGTGGTCTTTTAAGTTTGATCACGTGGATCGAACGAGATAAGGAATTGGCAGAGGTATATGAAATACATTTAGATTTACTTCCCCGAACTATGCCAGAGCTACTAAGGGACTTCGCACTATCATGGTACCGCAACAATAGGCGCTGGACATCATGGAATACTTTCAGACACGACTTCCTGGCATTTTTCTTGATGTCGGGGTACATCGACAAATTAGAAGACACGATACGGACCAGGAAGCAGCAGCCGGGTGAGTCGCTCAAAAAACTGGAGAGACTATACGACAGTACCTCAACTGGATACAGGATGTATATAAAACGAAGAGATTTTCTACCCTACAGGAATTATCAAGACTAGCAGAAGACTATGAAGGAGTAGAGGCAGAACAGGTACGAAATCAACCTAGACCAGTGGTCCCACAGATGAGAGATCCGGAATTGCCAGGAATTGCAAAAACGAGCAGAAATTATTTTGTTGGGACTGCGGTCGACCATGCCTAAAAACGAACGAATGCTGCTTACAAATTGACTTATTGATTCTGGATATCCCAATCCCAAGATTCTGGATAATATAATTCTGGGAATGGATTTCCTGACAGCGATGGGCACGACACTGAAATGCGGTGGGGAGGAAATTCAACTTGGCAAAAATCAAATGGCGGCAAACGTCGAGAGGGTACGACTTACGAAAATATCGGAGGACGAAGGTACTGAGGAAGAACAAGTAGAAAGATTTTTGGAAAATGAGCTAGAGAAGTTTGACAATTGAAGGAACATCTGACAGAAGCCCCAATTCTTGCTTGCCCAGATTTTTCCAGACAATTTATGCTACAAACTGACGGTGTTAATTCTTGCTAGGCTCGGTCCTAACACAAAAAATAAACGGAGGAGAACGAGTGATTGAATATGCCAGTCGGAAATTAAACAAGGCCGAATGCAACTACTCCGCAACAGAGGAGTGTCTGAAATTGTGTGGGGAATACGGAAAATGAGGCCGTATCTAGAAGGATACCATTTTAAGCTAATCACAGACCACCTTTCACTAAAGTGGCTAAACAGCATAGAAAGCCCCACAGGAAGGATAGCTCGATGGGCTCTGGAGCTGCAACAATATTCTTTCGAGGTAGAGTACCGACGGGGAAAAAGTAATGTGATAGCGACACTTTATCCCGGGAGCCATTACACACTGTGTACAACCACTATAGGATCCTAAAAGTTTGCCTGGCTGGAGCGAAAGATCAAAGAAGTGCAGGAGAACCCAGAAAATGGCCATCTGTATCGGCATATTCCTAGTCAGAACTAGGTCGAAGGTTGCACACCTTGGAAGCTATGTGTGCCAAAGCACCTCCGACAGGAAGTTCTACAGGAAAATCACGAATACAGAAGACTATCGCACGAGTTTGCAACCGATACTATTGTCCGGGTTTATTCAGAGAAGTAGAGAAATACGTAAGGAGCGGCGGTTCATATGAACGATACAAGGCCAGTCAACAAAAACCCGCAGGAATGATGTTAACACAAATTCCAGAAGAACCATGGGCAATTGTTTGCGCAGATTTTGTAGGGCCACTACCACGATCAAAACATGGTAACACAATGTTGTTAGTTTTCTTCGACAAATTCTCAAAATGGACGGAACTAGTACCAGCTAGAAAGGCTACAAGTGAGGTAGTGCAGAAGGCTCTCAAAGAAGGAATAGTTAGCCGTTTTGGAACCCCAAAATGTCTAGTAACGGACAACGGAACGCAGTTTACCAGTAGATCATTTATCAATACGACTACGGCATTCAACAGAAGCTGACAGCTCCCTGTACTCCACGAGAAAATCCAACGGCAAATCGCACAGTGAAGACGATGATTGCACAATACGCAGGGGATAAAGTGATGTTTGTATTCTTTTTGTTGAGGTTTTTTTGTTATCATATTTTTTGCAGTGTGTGCGGTCGAATGGGTGTAAATGGTGTATCGATGCGCTAACTGCCCCAGTGGCCCAAGGAAACGCCATCAGCCTCCTAAGCCGGGGATTGTGGGTCCCATATGGGGTAAAGCTTTATGCATTTTTTCGTTAACTACTGTTTGTTGTTTTTCTTTTATTTTATATTTAAATTTAATAAAAGTTTGCAAGCAACTTACCGGTATTGGTCGACTTGTTGAAATATCAACTAATTGATCCTCTACATGCATAAAGCCGGTTTGTATGAGACCTTAAATGAAATAACGTTAAAGTGTAGGTATATAAATATGGGTTATTTATAAAATCATATTAATAATTTTTTATAAAAATTTTATTTTTTTTTAGAAGTTGTAAAATAATTTAATTTTAAAATAATTTTTTTATTTTATTTTGTCTATATAATTTTTGTCCCTTCTGAGCGTTTTTTTTTTTTGTCCAGTTGTAAAATTAAGTCTTAAGGATTTTTTAAAAATAGATTTTTTATGAAAAAAATGTACTTTGGATTTCAAGAAGAATTCTTGACAAAAAGTACGAAAAAACAGAAGTTAGGAAGAACATGTAAATCAATTGAATAGATAATCATTCATTCAAAGCAAATTTCGATCCACCAAGGTCAAATACCATTTGGTTTAAAGATTGATGTTTGACTATTGACGTCATCCGTCTTCAATGGCGGTGTGAGTAAAACGGCAAACCACTCCGAAGAGATTGTGTGGTCACAATCGAAACTAGTCAGGTCAACCTGTCCGTGAAAATCTGGGTTCAACTCTCAGCTCAGTCAAGAATGAAAAATTATCAATAAATTTTAATTTATTTCATGTTGTTAAATTCCTGTCTTCATGAAAATAATTTAATGAAAATTAAATTCAATGAACTTAAGCCTAATTAAAATATCGAAATTTGGATTAAAAACCATTTACAGTTCAATAAAATAACCAAAAGACATACTAATTATTGAAAACATTTATTTTAATTTTCGTTTTAGTAATTTTTGCTAATTTTAAGATCTCTTTTTCATGTTATTTTTTTACGAACTTAGTTAAATTACAAAATTTAAAAAATGTATTTTCACTGATTTGTTTATTAGTTGTTTTATATTAATACCTATTATACAGACCTGTTCTGAAAATCACATTTCATCGAAGTGATTTGAAACCACAAGAAAGGTGTTCTGGGCAAATTAAACAACTTTTTAAATTCACTTTGTTATTTTTGCGACTATTGTAAGATGACCGTCATAGTAAATAACTTAATAAGACATTGAATGTGTTGTTTATTAATTTTTTTATGCAATAAGTTGTTTTATTTACAACAAATCATTTAAAATTAAGAAAATTCGACCACAGTACCAAAATAAAATTTGCATTTGTGACTTCTGTTGTAATTTCAGGCTTGTTTTTTAGTTGAATAAAAAATCGCTAATTTGCTAACAGCGGCATGATAGCAAAGTCTTATATTTATTAAAAATCGTTAAAGCTGTGAAGAATCACAGGAAAAATCGCTTCTATCCGCGAACATGGCTAGAATTCACGAAAAATTGCAAACTTGTAAACAAACCCTAAAACTTATTTGAAATCGATAAATGGGCTTAAAAAAACAAAATATCGGAAAATAAAAAAATATTTTTGCAAATATAGCTAAAATTCGCGAAAATTTTTAATATTACAAACAAGCCATAAAATTGATTAAAAGTCCGTAAAACTTAAAGGAATGGCAAAAATTCGGTAAAAAATTGCTAAATTAGTAGAAATTCGCAAAAATTTGTTAACAGCGGCAAGATAGCAGAGTCTTCTGTTTATTATAAATCTTTAAAGCTGTAAAGAATCAGAAATCTTACAGGAACAAATCGCTTCTATCGCCAACATGGCTAAAATTCGCAAAAAATTCCAAAATTTAAAAAAGACCTAAATTTAACTTGTGATCGCCAAATCGGTTAAAAAAACAAATTATCGGAAAATAGCATAAAAAAAGAGTTAAAAAATGAGCTACGCCTTTGTAGAACAAGCAGGTGTTAAAAAACTTGTGTTTGCTTGTGCTTTCGACAATTGAAAATCACACCGAAAAACACGAAAACGGTGTGATTTGCAGAACACCACCAAATCACACGTGTGATTTTAAAAGCACATGTGATTTGAAATCACGTGATTTTCAGAACAGGCCTGATAGTAATTTGTTTAATATAATTGTTAATGATTATTTAAAATTTAATACATATAAAGGGCTTTCATGATATCGCTTAAAAGTATCGCAATCTGTTCAAACTGTTCATTTTAAAATTGTATGATAATTCATTTACACAAACTTCTTAAATTAAGCGAGCAATTTACTGTTCAATGGTGCATTTATACAAACAGATTTTTTTAATGCTTACCGTAATTTTGAATTAAAAATTTAATCATTTATAAGTCACTAAGAATAAATACTTCCAATAACTTAAGCAAACTAGTCTTGGCTTTCTTATGCATTTTTAAAAACAAATTTCACATTTTAATCACAATGTTCAACTTTTATTTTTTTAATTTATTTTTGTATTGACGTTTCTCACAAACTGACATTGCATAATTGTTTTAAATTACACAAAAATTTAAAAGGGTCTTCACGAAAAGAGTCTCGCAAGTTCGTTCATTTGCACAAAGGACAGTTTTAAGCGATTTCATGAAAACTCTTATTTTTTCTATATTGGTCAAATTTTTTCTAAATAATTTTTTGTACGGTTTTAGCTTTTTTTTTTAAATCAAATTTTTAATTTGTTACCAATGTTTTTTTTTATTAAAATTTAAAGCAGGATTTTTAAAAACTCTTCAAAATTAATATTTATTAAAAATTCTGAAACCGTAAGAGAATCAAACTTAGCATAATTTAAATATTTGTTTTCTATAATATTTAAAACTTTAATTCCGTTATATAGCTATTAAAATTAATATACAGATCGGACCAAATAGCTCGTAAACATCACAAAAGTTTTCTTATAAAAAATCTTATTTAGTTTGAAATCTTCAAATCTTTGCATTCAATATTTTAAATGATAATATATGGTATTATTTATAGTCCTGAATTAAAAAAGTTTAAATTTTAGAAAGTATGCAGACAAAGTAACTAGTATTAAGCTAGAAAAATATCAGTTGATCTATAAAACCTTCGTAAATGTTACGATTTTATTAATTACTGCAATGAATTTCGTTTCAATAAGTTCGAATCTGTCATAAATACAATGAAATTTTGTCATTAATTCTATGCCATAAATTTTAAAAATCAAAGTACATTTTCTTTATTGAAATGTAATGTATCATTTACGCAATGAACTAATTTCGTTCAAATGATGTATAGCTTGTCATGAATGAAATGAAATCTTTTCAATTATTTAAAAACATTGTTTCATTAATACAATGATATTTTTCTTATTTTACGTTAATACAACGAAAAAATGTCATAAATTTTACATTTATGCATCGTAATGGTTATTATATTCCCGCTATTTTTTCAATGTGCGTTTTGAGTAATTGTAATTTTATTTCGTTTGTTTCTCTTATTCCTGTTACTAAATCAAGTTATACAGGCCTCTTCTGAAAATCAATTTTTTTCAAAGTGATTTGAAACCACAAGAAAGTTGTTCTGGGCAAATTATTTTGTGATTTCAAAACGTTCAGCTACTTAAACAACTTTTTAAATTCACTTTGTTACTTGTTTCTATTTTAGTTTAGTTCAGTTCTACTCCAAGTTCAGTTCTAGAGTAGTTTTATTGTTAAGCTTAATTTTAATTCTAGAAAAGTTCTTGTTCCTTTAAAGTTAAGTTTTTGTTGAGTTCCAGTTGATATTCTAATCAATAAAAATATAGCTGAGTTCTAGTTCAGATTCTCTAACAGATTCTAGTTCACTTCCCTGTTCACTATTTCTAGTTTTGTTTCTGGTGCAGTTTTTTCTTATCTTAGAGTTGAGTTTCTAGTTCTGATTCTAGTTCAGTTTCCAATTAATTTCAGTTCCAGAACAGTTTCAATACAGTTCTCGAAAAAACTAAACAATTTTCGCTGTCATTTCAAACCTACCTTCCGATTTACAATGGCTGCAGCAAAAACCAAACATCGGAAACATAAACAAGGCTAATACGCAAAACATAACGGGAGTGGAAGATTTTATGGAACTAGAAATAAAGAAAACGATATCAAGTTGAAACAATTCTCCCTTCAACGCTTTTTTTTCTTACACTGCATTTAAGAAATCACCCCAACCGGGCATAAAACTAGGAGCGCGGGTAAACAATAGTACAACCATGCACACAAACCACCATAAAATTTGCCACTCGTGCACAGACATGGGACCCAATTCCTCGTACTTTTGCAATACCACCGCTTTAACAGCATCCGAACCTCTAGTGCCTTTGGTTACTTCTAAGCCCTCTTTGCTGTTGGGACGAAACAATCCAAAGTGGGTTATTTTCAAGCAAAGATAAAGTAATAAAGTATCTAAGACAACCATAGGTAAAGCCCAAAACATAAAAGTCGGAAAATCGATTTTGTTGGTGGCGGCTGTGGGAAAAATCGCCCAAAGAAAAATGGCCCAAAAAAAGAAATGAAAAATCGCCCAAAAAAATTCCATGTAAAATTGGGCCTAAATTCATATGAAAAGTGACCTAAAAGTTTTGGGCTATTTTTCGTTATTGTTGGGTGATTTTTCGTTTTTTAAATTTGGGTGATTTTTCATAATGAAAAAATGTTGTATGAAAAATGGCCCGTTGGTGGTATCAGGAAAGCGACTAAAATGTCATTTTTATTCAAAACAGTTAAATTAATGTTCCCTTAATGCGAATTTGTTAAATACTTCTCATATATCCCTTTCAAAGTCAAATTTGTGCCAGTTCCTATAAGAGTACCACAGCCGCCTGTAGTGGCGGCATAAGCCATCCACAGCAGGTTCAAAGCTTTCGTCCATGTACACATTAATAACGTTATTCTGAAATCATTCAAAAAGAATGTTTAAATATAATTTTTTTTTGTTTTTTAACTTAAATACCGTTTCCAATTCCTTAATTACTGCTTTAATAATAGGACACATCATGGCTGTTGATGCGGAATTTGAAATCCACAACGAAATAAAACTAGTTACACAAATTAAGCCAAAGTGTAAACTATAAAGTTTTGGGTAAAACGTTATGAAAGTTAACATTCCATTTTATAATATTTACCGCCTGGGACTACACCCAACAATAAGTATAGTTTTCAAGGCCAATCTTTTGTGTAGATTACAATATTCCACAGCCAAAGCTGTATCTTTAAAATATTGTTGACAGGTTGTCTCCGAATCCTGATAGAGTGTGAGAATAAATTTTTCCAAGTAGTTGAGGAAAAGTAATTTAATTTTAAGATTTAGACCTTTTTTTTTGTGCAGTAATTGAAAGTCGGTTTTATAAACGTATTTTTACTGAAATCCCAGCTTCTTTTGTGGTCCGGTTTTACTCGTTATCGTTAGTTTAAATTTGGTATAGTTTGTAATTTTATAGCATTTAATTGAAAACATACCCGTTTTAGTTCAATTTTATTTTAGTTCAGTTCAGTGTGGTTCCTGCCTGTTTCGATTCGTAAGAAATAATTTACGAATTCGAAAAATTTGCTTTCAATAAACGGAAGTTTTTTAAACTTTCTCGAAAAAAAAAACTTTTCCAAACAACAACTCTCTACTACGAACTGCACTACTATAGAATTGACCTAGAACTGCGTACCGCGTATTTCGATTCGAAAGAAATTATTAACGAGTTCGAACAAATTGTATGTGTGTCAAATGAACGGAATTTTTTTTTTATCCTTAATCGACAACAAAAACATCGCTTTATAAAACAGTACCTCCCTTTCACCAACCCAAACTTTTTATCAAATTGTCAATTTGTTTATATATACAATTCTACAATCGTTTCGAATGATAACGCAAATCATTATACACAGCACAAACAGTAAATTGTTTGTTTCTAATCGAAATACATACGCGAAAAACCCCCCCAGTTCTAGTTTAATTCTACAAAGAAAAAAATAAAAATTGTGATATTAATTAAAAAATTAATTTAATTTCCACCAGTAAACAAATTAATAGTATTAATTAAAAGTATAATTCACTTGATTAAACGCTTAATTCACTTGATTAAACGTTTAATTCCCTTGATTAAATGTTTAATTATAACTGATTGTATTTTTGATTAATGCTTTAATTGATGAAACATGTTTTCTGTGTAGTGCATTTCTAGTTTAGTTCAGTCTTATTTTAGTTTGGTTCTGGTTCAGTTATAGTTCAGTTCGAGTTTAAATTAAGTTATAATTCAATTCTAGTTCAGCTCTAGTTTTAGAACCTAATCTTGTAAAACGCAACGCAACGCCAAAGAATTGCATTAAAAGCAAAAACAATGTCACATATTTTGTAATTTTGTTGTTGCTTTCTACAGAAATTCATGTACCGTTTTTAAATTTTCAACGCCACGAGCAATGGAGCGTTTGGAATTTTAAAACGCAATGTGAATTTCTGTAAAAGCAACAACAAAATTACAAAATATTTATGACACTGTTTTAGCTTTTAATGTAATTCTTTGGCGTTGTGTTGCGTTTTACACAATTAGGGCCTTAGTTTATTTTTATTTTGTTTAATGTTAGTTTCTACTTTAATTCCAAATTGCTTATTGGCTTACGGCCTAAGTTATAAAAAATAAAACGGGTTAATAAAGGGTTTATGAAATGGATTTTGTATGAAAATCCGTTTCATAAACCCTTTATTAACCTGTTTTGTTTTTTATAACTTAGGCGGTTAATATTTACTGCCCGTTTTTAGAACATGAGGGAAAAGTTCGTTTGTTTAACTTACATTTGAAACAAATGTAAAAATGTTGCTTCAAATATAAGTTAAACGAATAAGTTTTGCGCTCGTGTTCTAAAAACAGGCAGTTAAATTAATTGTAGATCTTTCCAAACTGGGTCATACGTTTTGATTGAAAGCTTTTTATTCTGAATCGCTTCTTTTATAAACAACCAAATTATGAATAAAAATTTCCCGGGAGTTTCTTCACCTTCTTCTAAATTCTCTATTTAAATTCAATTCTAACAATGGGAAAAAGGAATAAACTACCGGGGAATTTTTGTTCATAATTGGACTGATAATCGGTTTCGGTTTAGTTTTAATTAAAATTTAATTTCCTCACCAAGACTCCCAATAATGGCAGAGCAAAAAGAGGCATTAACGAAGTGACATACAGTGGAATACATTCTATGATCCAATAAAGACAGCAAATTATAATCACATACATGCAACGATATAACTGGAAAAAATTTTTGAAGAGTAAATTAATTTAGTGGGTCTAAGAGCTTTCTGCTGTAAATTTTGTTCAAAGAGTTTCAAGAATAGTCTTTATAACAAATATCTCGTTTAGGCGGGGTTAGTGTTTACTTACAGCTCCTTCATTTAACACAGGTCTGGGTAACAAAATCAAAGGTACTAACGGAGTAAAAACGCCCTTCCAATGATGGCCACAGAACATTCCAAAAGTGGGTTTTACTTCTTCTATATCGCTGAGAAAAAAAGATAATTATAACTTTAAATATAAATGATGATATTAAAATAAATCTTACGCCATTTTATTGTAAATCTTTATAAAAAAATATATTTATTGGCTTAAAAAATTTTTAAAATTGAGGGGAACTTCATAGTTTAATTTTGACATACAAAAAATTATTTTATA
Organism: Pollenia amentaria; assembly: GCA_943735925.1. Taxonomy (NCBI): domain Eukaryota; kingdom Metazoa; phylum Arthropoda; class Insecta; order Diptera; family Polleniidae; genus Pollenia; species Pollenia amentaria. The sequence continues at coordinate 126,598,806 of OX031007.1, forward strand.
ATTATTTTTTTAAACAAGTGTTTATCATGGTATTTTTTTAACTAAACCATTTCTTATAAATTTTCTTTATTTCCAGATTTCTTTAAATATTTTTCTGTTAACATTCTTCGATCCTTATCAATGAGAAAAATTACCTAAAGAAATTTAGGTGTTAATTTAATTTAATTTTTTATTCTTGTTCCATCAAAGTGGTACATTTCATAACCCCTTCTTTCAATGACAGTGAGTGAAGTAAGCAGTATATTGCATGTAATTCATTATCCACACCCCAACGACCTTCATCAACATTCTTTCCGTTTTGCTAGTATCTACCGAAATTTTTGTGTATTTAAATAAACAATTGAGAAAAAAGTGAGAATTATCTGCACTTGTTTTTTCTCTTTCGCTGTTTTTTTCTGAACCTTAAATTATAAATTACGTTATGTGGATGACGAGATCATTGTACTAACGAAGCAAATTGTTATATTTACTACAAATTATATGAGTGTACACATTTTTGTGTGCTCATATTAATCTAAGTCCCGTTAGATTATGCTTATGAAAGTTAAGTTAATATAATGATAAGTTTCGTAACATTAATTACAAAATCATTAAAATGGGTGATTCAAGTAGAGATACTTTTTTTAATAGCATTTTTTACAGATCACGTGTGAGTCGTGTCATGCTGTCATGTTATTTTTGTTTAGTATTGTTTCATAATGGAAAGACTTACAACTGAACAACGTTTACAAATCGTTCAACTTTATTACGAAAATTCACGTTCTGTGAGGAATGTTTATCGTGCACTTCGCTCAACTTATGGTCAACATAATCGGCCTACTGAGCGTACTACGAACGACTTGGCGAATTTTACGTAGAGATCTTAAATTGAAAGCGTAGAAAATACAGCTTGTGCAACAACTGAAGCCGCTCGACCTTCCCAAGCGACATCGCTTCGCTCTATTGGCTCTTGAAAAGTTCCATTTCAGGCTCAATGGGTTTATAAACAAACAAAATTGCCGCATTTGGGACGAAGAGCAACCTGAAGAAATTCAAGAACTGCCACTTCATCCAGAAAAAACAACGGTTTGGTGGAATCATCAGCCCATATATCTTTAAAAATGATGTCGGTGCGAACGTAACCGTCAATGGCGACCGTTATAGTGCCATGATAACCGACTATTTGATGCCTGAAATTGAAGCTCGTGATCTCGGAGCTCGTGGTTCCAGCAAGACGGCGCCACTTCCCACACATCGCATCAATCAATGGATTTTTTGAGAGAACACTTCGGTGAGCACATAATTTCACGTTTTGGGCTGGTCGATTGGCCACCAAGATCGTGTGATATCACACCGTTAGACTTTTTGCTGTGGGGATATGTAAAGTCTAAAGTTTTTGCGGACAAACCCGCTTCGATTCAGGCCTTGGAGGAAAACATCACGCGTGTCATTCGCCAGTTACCAGTCGAAATGCTCGAACGAGTCATCGAAAATTGGACTCAACGGATGGACCATCTGCGACGTAGCAACGGCCAACATTTGATATACATAATCTTCAAAAAAATAAATGCCAAAGAATCTTCTTTCAAATGATAATAAACATTCCCCATTTAATTTGAATTTTCTGTGTTTTTTTTTTTTTCTTTAAAAAAGTAGGGAACCTCGAAATGGATCACGCATAGCTACCATTATTTATTTAATTCTATTTGTCGACATACCAAGCGTGCAAGTGCCTACAAGTGGCTGCATGTCTCTAACTGGGGATATGTTTATGAAAACATCAAATGTTTTTCCAGGATGTTTGGCCTAAAGGAGCCTTGTTTGTACACATCACTTAGCACACGAAAGCACTTACATACATATACTCATTTGATTTGTCTATAATCAACATGAGAATTGTTTATCCATAAACACTTACACTCAAAAAATCCATGTCTTTTAGTAAAATACAATTAGATTAAACAAAAATTTCTTAAATTTGTAAATCTATTTCTCAAATCAGTTATAAAAAAAATTCATTAAATAATAAAATTTACTTTGCATGTGCTCGGCAAAAAAAAACTGAACTGGCAAGTTGCTTTATTAAGCTATTTGTTTTTTTTTACAATTCTAACAAATTTTTACAATTCTAACAATTTTACAAATCTTTTGATTTTTCTTCAACCAACTCGACAGCCGTCAAACTAATCAACTGACAAGGCCATACACGCTTTGATTTGGACAAGAACCCACTCAGTTGACAATTGAATTGAATCGTGTATGGTCTGCTTTAAACAAATCATCTCCGCCCTCACCCTTCTTAGGGGGTTTTTTACAATTTATTAGAATAAAGCCGAAAATTACCGTTATGAACGGCAGTTAGAGGGTTAACACAAAAATATTTTCCATAATATTTTTTACAAAAATATGTATTTTCACTGATTTGTTTATAAGTTGTTTTATATTAATACCTATTATACAGGCCTGTTCAGAAAATCACATTTTATCAAAGTGATTTGAAACCACAAGAAAGGTGTTTGGGCAAATTATTTTGTGATTTCCAAACGTTCAGCTACGTAAACAACTTTTTAAAATCACTTTGTTATTTTTGCGATTATTGTAAGATGACCGTCATAATAAATAACTTAATAAGACATTGAATGTGTTGTTTATTAATTTTTTTATGCAATAAGTTGTTTTATTTACAACAAATCATTTAAAATTAAGAAAATTCGACCACAGTACCAAAATAAAATTTGCATTTGTGACTTCTGTTGTAATTTCAGGCTTGTTTTTTAGTTGAATAAAAAATCGCTAATTTGCTAACAGCGGCATGATAGCAAAGTCTAATATTTATTAAAAATCGTTAAAGCTGTGAAGAATCACAGGAAAAATCGCTTCTATCCGCGAACATGGCTAGAATTCACGAAAAATTGCAAACTTGTAAACAAACCCTAAAATTTATTTGAAATCGCTAAATGGGCTAAAAAAAAAAACAAAATATCGGAAAATAAAAAAATATTTTTGCAAAAATAGTTAAAATTCGCGAAAATTTTTAATATTACAAACAAGCCATAAAATTGATTAAAAGTCCGTAAAACTAAAAGGAATGGCAAAAATTCGGTAAAAATTGCTAAATTAGTAGAAATTCGCAAAAATTTGTTAACAGCGGCAAGATAGCAGAGTCTTCTGTTTATTATAAATCTTTAAAGCTGTAAAGAATCAGAAATCTTACAGGAACAAATCGCTTCTATCGCGAAAATGGCTAAAATTCGCAAAAAATTCCAAAATTTAAAAAAGACCTAAATTTAACTTGTGATTGCCAAATCGGTTAAAAAGCAAATTATCGGAAAATAGCATAAAAAGAGTTAAAAAATGAGCTACGCCTTTGTAGAACAAGCAGGTGTTAAAAAACTTGTGTTTGCTTGTGCTTTCGACAATTGAAAATCACACCGAAAAACACGAAAGCGGTGTGATTTACAGAACACCACCAAATCACACGTGTGATTTTAAAAGCACATGTGATTTGAAATCACGTGATTTTCAGAACAGGCCTGATAGTAATTTGTTTAATTTAATTGTTAATAATGATTTAAAATTTTAATACATATAAAGGGCTTTCATGATATCGCTTAAGGCTAGATTACACTATCTCACAAGCCTTACGTATTCCATAATACTTTGTGAGATGGAAATCTAATGAGTTTTGTTGTGACTGTCAAAAAATCTAATGTAAAATTACGGTTTGTAGTCACACTATCACACATGAACATGCTTTTGTTAAAATGCAACCCTGATCCAACGAAAAGTATTAGCGTTTAGAAAAATTTAAAAAAACAATGAAGTCGTATGGGATGTCAAACTTTTTTCGTAATACTTGTGACACATTACATTCACACTACCACACTTTGTCATATTACTTGAATTTTTGACATGTATTAATACAAAGTATAATAGTGTAATCTAGCCTTTAAAAGTATCGCAATTTGTTCAAACTGTGCATTTTAAAATTGAATGATAATTCATTTACACAAACTTCTTAAATTAAGCGAGCAATTTACTGTTCAATGGTGCATTTATAGAAACAGATTTCTTTAATGCTTACCGTAATTTTGAACTAAAAATTTAATCATTTATAAGTCACTAAGAATAAATACTTCCAATAACTTAAGCAAACTAGTCTTGGCTTTCTTATGCATTTTTAAAAACAAATTTCACATTTTAATCACAATGTTCAACTTTTATTTTTTTAATTTATTTTTGTATTGACGTTTCTTACAAACTGACATTGCATAATTGTTTTAAATTACACAAAAATTAAAAAGGGTCTTCACGAAAAGAGTCTCGCAAGTTTGTTCATTTGCACAAAGGACAGTTTTAAGCGATTTCATGAAAACTCTTATTTTTTCTATATTGGTCAAATTTTTTCTAAATAATTTTTTGTACGGTTTTAGCTTTTTTTTTTTAAATCAAATTTTTAATTTGTTACCAATGTTTTTTTTTATTAAAATTTAAAGCAGGATTTTTAAAAACTCTTCAAAATTAATATTTATTAAAAATTCTGAAACCGTAAGAGAATCAAACTTAGCATAATTTAAATATTTGTTTTCTATAATATTTAAAACTTTAATTCCGTTATATAGCTATTAAAATTAATATACAGATCGGACCAAATAGCTCGTAAACATCACAAAAGTTTTCTTATAAAAAATCTTATTTAGTTTGAAATCTTCAAATCTTTGCATTCAATATTTTAAATGATAATATATGGTATTATTTATAGTCCTGAATTAAAAAAGTTTAAATTTTAGAAAGTATGCAGACAAAGTAACTAGTATTAAGCTAGAAAAATATCAGTTGATATTTACATATACATATCTATAAAACCTTCGTAAATGTTACGATTTTTTTAATTACTGCAATGAATTTCGTTTCAGTAAGTGCGAATCTGTCATTAATACAATGATATTTTGTCATTAATTTTAAAAATCAAAGTACATTTTCTTTATTGAAATGTAATGTATCATTTACGCAATGAACTAATTTCGTTCAAATGATGTATAACTTGTCATGAATGAAATTAAAACTTTTCAATTATTTAAAAACATTGTTTCATTAATACAATGATATTTTTCTTATTTTACGTTAATACAACGAAAAAATGTCATAAATTTTACATTTATGCATCGTAATGGTTATTATATTCCCGCTATTTTTTCAATGTGCGTTTTGAGTAATTGTAATTTTATTTCGTTTGTTTCTCTTATTCCTGTTACTAAATCAAGTTATACAGGCCTCTTCTGAAAATCAATTTTTATCAAAGTGATTTGAAACCACAAGAAAGGTGTTCTGGGCAAATTATTTTGTGATTTCAAAACGTTCAGCTACGTAAACAACTTTTTAAATTCACTTTGTTACTAGTTTCTATTTTAGTTTAGTTCAGTTCTACTCCAAGTTCAGTTCTAGAGTAGTTTTAATGTTAAGTTTAATTTTAATTCTAGAAAAGTTCTTGTTCCGTTAAAGTTAAGTTTTTGTTGAGTTCCAGTTGATATTTTAATCAATAAAATATAGCTGAGTTCTAGTTCAGATTCTCTAACAGATTCTAGTTCACTTCCCTATTCACTATTTCTAGTTTTGTTTCTGGTGCAGTTTTTTTTTTTATCTGAGAGTTGAGTTTCTAGTTCTGATTCTAGTTCAGTTTCCAATTAATTTCAGTTCCAGAACAGTTTCAATACAGTTCTCAAAAAAACTAAACAATTTTCGCTGTCATTTCAAACCTACCTTCCGATTTACAATGGCTGCAACAAAAACCAATCATCGGAAACATAAACAAGGCTAATACGCAAAACATAACGGGAGTGAAAGATTTTATGGAACTAGAAATAAAGAAAACGATATCAAGTTAAAACAATTCTCCCTTCAACGCTTTTTTTTCTTACACTGCATTTAAGAAATCACCCCAACCGGGCATAAAACCAGGAGCGCGGGTAAACAATAGTACAATCATGCACACAAACCACCATAAAATTTGCCACTCGTGCACAGACATGGGACCCAATACCACCGCCTTAACAGTATCCGATGCTCCAGTGCCTTTGGTTACTTCTAAGCCCTCTTTGCTGTTGGGACGAAACAATCCAAAGTGGGTTATTTTCAAGCAAAGATAAAGTAATAAAGTATCCAAGACAACCATAGGTAAAGCCCAAAACATAAAAGTCGGAAAATCGATTTTGTCGGTGGCATCAGGAAAGCGACTAAAATGTCATTTTTATTCAAAACAGTTAAATTAATGTTCCCTTAATGCGAATTTGTTAAATACTTCTCATATATCCCTTTCAAATTCAAATTTGTGCCAGTTTCTATAAGAGTCCCACAGCCGCCTGTAGTGGCGGCATAAGCCATCCACAGCAGGTTCAAAGCTTTCGTCCATGTACACATTAATAACGTTATTCTGAAGTCATTCAAAAAGAATGTTTAAATATAATTTTTGTTTTTTGTTTTTTAACTTAAATACCGTTTCCAATTCCTTAATTACTGCTTTAATAATAGGACACATCATGGCTGTTGATGCGGAATTTGAAATCCACAACGAAATAAAACTAGTTACACAATTTAAGCCAAAGTGTAAACTATAAAGTTTTGGGTAAAACGTTATGAAAGTTAACATTCCATTTTATAATATTTACCGCCTGGGACTACACCCAACAATAAGTATAGTTTTCAAGGCCAATCTTTTGTGTAGATTACAATATTCCACAGCCAAAGCTGTATCTTTAAAATATTGTTGACAGGTTGTCTCCGAATCCTGATAGAGTGTGAGAATAAATTTTTCCAAGTAGTTGAGGAAAAGTAATTTAATTTTAAGATTTAGACCTTTTTTTTTGTGCAGTAATTGAAAGTCGATTTTATAAACGTATTTTTACTGAAATCCCAGCTTCTTTTGTGGTCCGGTTTTACTCGTTATCGTTAGTTTAAATTTGGTATAGTTTGTAATTTTATAGCATTTAATTGAAAACATACCCGTTTTAGTTCAATTTTATTTTAGTTCAGTTCAGTGTGGTTCCTGCCTGTTTCGATTCGTAAGAAATAATTTACGAATTCGAAAAATTTGCTTTCAATAAACGGAAGTTTTTTAAACTTTCTCGAAAAAAAAAACTTTTCCAAACAACAACTCTCTACTACGAACTGCACTACTATAGAATTGACCTAGAACTGCGTACCGCGTATTTCGATTCGAAAGAAATTATTAACGAGTTCGAACAAATTGTATGTGTGTCAAATGAACGGAATTTTTTTTTTATCCTTAATCGACAACAAAAACATCGCTTTATAAAACAGTACCTCCCTTTCACCAACCCAAACTTTTTATCAAATTGTCAATTTGTTTATATATACAATTCTACAATCGTTTCGAATGATAACGCAAATCATTATACACAGCACAAACAGTAAATTGTTTGTTTCTAATCGAAATACATACGCGAAAAACCCCCCCAGTTCTAGTTTAATTCTACAAAGAAAAAAATAAAAATTGTGATATTAATTAAAAAATTAATTTAATTTCCACCAGTAAACAAATTAATAGTATTAATTAAAAGTATAATTCACTTGATTAAACGCTTAATTCACTTGATTAAACGTTTAATTCCCTTGATTAAATGTTTAATTATAACTGATTGTATTTTTGATTAATGCTTTAATTGATGAAACATGTTTTCTGTGTAGTGCATTTCTAGTTTAGTTCAGTCTTATTTTAGTTTGGTTCTGGTTCAGTTATAGTTCAGTTCGAGTTTAAATTAAGTTATAATTCAATTCTAGTTCAGCTCTAGTTTTAGAACCTAATCTTGTAAAACGCAACGCAACGCCAAAGAATTGCATTAAAAGCAAAAACAATGTCACATATTTTGTAATTTTGTTGTTGCTTTCTACAGAAATTCATGTACCGTTTTTAAATTTTCAACGCCACGAGCAATGGAGCGTTTGGAATTTTAAAACGCAATGTGAATTTCTGTAAAAGCAACAACAAAATTACAAAATATTTATGACACTGTTTTAGCTTTTAATGTAATTCTTTGGCGTTGTGTTGCGTTTTACACAATTAGGGCCTTAGTTTATTTTTATTTTGTTTAATGTTAGTTTCTACTTTAATTCCAAATTGCTTATTGGCTTACGGCCTAAGTTATAAAAAATAAAACGGGTTAATAAAGGGTTTATGAAATGGATTTTGTATGAAAATCCGTTTCATAAACCCTTTATTAACCTGTTTTGTTTTTTATAACTTAGGCGGTTAATATTTACTGCCCGTTTTTAGAACATGAGGGAAAAGTTCGTTTGTTTAACTTACATTTGAAACAAATGTAAAAATGTTGCTTCAAATATAAGTTAAACGAATAAGTTTTGCGCTCGTGTTCTAAAAACAGGCAGTTAAATTAATTGTAGATCTTTCCAAACTGGGTCATACGTTTTGATTGAAAGCTTTTTATTCTGAATCGCTTCTTTTATAAACAACCAAATTATGAATAAAAATTTCCCGGGAGTTTCTTCACCTTCTTCTAAATTCTCTATTTAAATTCAATTCTAACAATGGGAAAAAGGAATAAACTACCGGGGAATTTTTGTTCATAATTGGACTGATAATCGGTTTCGGTTTAGTTTTAATTAAAATTTAATTTCCTCACCAAGACTCCCAATAATGGCAGAGCAAAAAGAGGCATTAACGAAGTGACATACAGTGGAATACATTCTATGATCCAATAAAGACAGCAAATTATAATCACATACATGCAACGATATAACTGGAAAAAATTTTTGAAGAGTAAATTAATTTAGTGGGTCTAAGAGCTTTCTGCTGTAAATTTTGTTCAAAGAGTTTCAAGAATAGTCTTTATAACAAATATCTCGTTTAGGCGGGGTTAGTGTTTACTTACAGCTCCTTCATTTAACACAGGTCTGGGTAACAAAATCAAAGGTACTAACGGAGTAAAAACGCCCTTCCAATGATGGCCACAGAACATTCCAAAAGTGGGTTTTACTTCTTCTATATCGCTGAGAAAAAAAGATAATTATAACTTTAAATATAAATGATGATATTAAAATAAATCTTACGCCATTTTATTGTAAATCTTTATAAAAAAATATATTTATTGGCTTAAAAAATTTTTAAAATTGAGGGGAACTTCATAGTTTAATTTTGACATACAAAAAATTATTTTATAATTATTTTTTTAAACAAGTGTTTATCATGGTATTTTTTTAACTAAACCATTTCTTATAAATTTTCTTTATTTCCAGATTTCTTTAAATATTTTTCTGTTAACATTCTTCGATCCTTATCAATGAGAAAAATTACCTAAAGAAATTTAGGTGTTAATTTAATTTAATTTTTTATTCTTGTTCCATCAAAGTGGTACATTTCATAACCCCTTCTTTCAATGACAGTGAGTGAAGTAAGCAGTATATTGCATGTAATTCATTATCCACACCCCAACGACCTTCATCAACATTCTTTCCGTTTTGCTAGTATCTACCGAAATTTTTGTGTATTTAAATAAACAATTGAGAAAAAAGTGAGAATTATCTGCACTTGTTTTTTCTCTTTCGCTGTTTTTTTCTGAACCTTAAATTATAAATTACGTTATGTGGATGACGAGATCATTGTACTAACGAAACAAATTGTTATATTTACTACAAATTATATGAGTGTACACATTTTTGTGTGCTCATATTAATCTAAGTCCCGTTAGATTATGCTTATGAAAGTTAAGTTAATATAATGATAAGTTTCGTAACATTAATTACAAAATCATTAAAATGGGTGATTCAAGTAGAGATACTTTTTTTAATAGCATTTTTTACAGATCACGTGTGAGTCGTGTCATGCTGTCATGTTATTTTTGTTTAGTATTGTTTCATAATGGAAAGACTTACAACTGAACAACGTTTACAAATCGTTCAACTTTATTACGAAAATTCACGTTCTGTGAGGAATGTTTATCGTGCACTTCGCTCAACTTATGGTCAACATAATCGGCCTACTGAGCGTACTACGAACGACTTGGCGAATTTTACGTAGAGATCTTAAATTGAAAGCGTAGAAAATACAGCTTGTGCAACAACTGAAGCCGCTCGACCTTCCCAAGCGACATCGCTTCGCTCTATTGGCTCTTGAAAAGTTCCATTTCAGGCTCAATGGGTTTATAAACAAACAAAATTGCCGCATTTGGGACGAAGAGCAACCTGAAGAAATTCAAGAACTGCCACTTCATCCAGAAAAAACAACGGTTTGGTGGAATCATCAGCCCATATATCTTTAAAAATGATGTCGGTGCGAACGTAACCGTCAATGGCGACCGTTATAGTGCCATGATAACCGACTATTTGATGCCTGAAATTGAAGCTCGTGATCTTGGCGACATTTGGTTCCAGCAAGACGGCGACACTTCCCACACATCGCATCAATCAATGAATTTTTTGAGAGAACACTTCGGTGAGCACATAATTTCACGTTTTGGGCTGGTCGATTGGCCACCAAGATCGTGTGATATCACACCGTTAGACTTTTTGGGAATATGTAAAGTCTAAAGTTTTTGCGGACAAACCCGCTTCGATTCAGGCCTTGGAGGAAAACATCACGCGTGTCATTCGCCAGTTACCAGTCGAAATGCTCGAACGAGTCATCGAAAATTGGACTCAACGGATGGACCATCTGCGACGTAGCAACGGCCAACATTTGATAGACATAATCTTCAAAAAAATAAATGCCAAAGAATCTTCTTTCAAATGATAATAAACATTCCCCATTTAATTTGAATTTTCTGTGTTTTTTTTTTTTTTTTTCTTTAAAAAAGTAGGGAACCTCGAAATGGATCACGCATAGTTACCATTATTTATTTAATTATATTTGTCGACATACCAAGCGTGCAAGTGCCTACAAGTGGCTGCATGTCTCTAACTGGGGATATGTTTATGAAAACATCAAATGTTTTTCAAGGATGTTTGGCCTAAAGGAGCCTTGTTTGTACACATCACTTAGCACACGAAAGCACTTACATACATATACTCATTTGATTTGTCTATAATCAACATGAGAATTGTTTATCCATAAACACTTACACTCAAAAAATCCATGTCTTTTAGTAAAATACAATTAGATTAAACAAAAATTTCTTAAATTTGTAAATCTATTTCTCAAATCAGTACCAAAAAAAATTCATTAAATAATAAAATTTACTTTGCATGTGCCCGGCAAAAAAAAAACTGAACTGACAAGTTGCTTTATTAAGCTATTTGTTTTTTTTTTTACAATTCTACAATTATAGTTGGAAAAAAACCAGCAAATTGTAGGGGAATGTAAGAAAAGATAAATTCACTGTTTATTGTTGTGGCTTTGTTAAAGCTTTGATATTGTTACAACCTGAGTGTTTAAAATTCTTATTCACTTTATAGTCTTATTTGTATAATATATTTAGCTTTTCTAAAAAAATACAAATTGGGAATTCAGCACGTCATCGAGACAGCTTATTAATAATAAAATTAACTATTCGTTTAATAGAAATATTTTCAAAGGACTTTGAAAAAAAATGCAACTAGTAGCACTGTACAATAATTTCGAACTTTTTGCAAAACTACGGGGTTCGTGTAGAGGCGGAATTTTATTTGTGTGGGATTAAGGTTTCACCCTTTTGGCCTTTTTGTGCAGCTTTTCTGTATTCAAAAAATTTATTATTTTTTTAAACTTAAATCCAATTCTCTTCACTCTGATATATGATATGTCTACCTCCCCACTGTGCATTGTAGGCTCAATGAATGAAATGAGGTGCTGTATGTCCATCCGATTGGCGTATTTTTATTCACTTTTGAGTTTGGCTATTTATTTTTGTTTGTGATGATATGTTATGCGCCCCATACACGGTTCAATTCAGTTGTCAACTGAGTCTTTCAACTGAATTGATACTGGGCCACACACTTCTTCAACTGAATTGAAAGATTTTAATTCATCTGTCAAATTTAGATTTTTTTTTTACATAAATTTTGACAGCTGATCAAGAGACTTGAGCACCCACAGTACAATCGAATTGAAAGACTAAGTAGTCAACTTGAAAAAATGAAAATCTTTTGATTTTTCTTCAACCAACTCGACAACCGTCAAACTAATCAACTGACAAGGCCATACACGCTTTGATTTGGACAACAACCCACTCAGTTGACAATTGAATTGAATCGTGTATGGTCTGCTTTAAACAAATCATCTCCGCCCTCACCCTTCTCAGGGGGTTTTTTACAATTTATTAGAATAAAGCCGAAAATTACCGTTATGAACGGCAGTTAGAGGGTCAACACAAAAATATTTTCCATAATATTTTTTACAAAAATATGTATTTTCACTGATTTGTTTATAAGTTGTTTTATATTAATACCTATTATACAGGCCTGTTCAGAAAATCACATTTTATCAAAGTGATTTGAAACCACAAGAAAGGTGTTTTGGGCAAATAATTTTGTGATTTCCAAACGTTCAGCTACGTAAACAACTTTTTAAAATCACTTTGTTATTTTTGCGACTATTGTAAGATGACATTGAATGTGTTGTTTATTAATTTTTTTATGCAATAAGTTGTTTTATTTACAACAAATCATTTAAAATTAAGAAAATTCGACCACAGTACAAAAATAAAATTTGCATTTGTGACTTCTGTTGTAATTTCAGGCTTGTTTTTTAGTTGAATAAAAAATCGCTAATTTGCTAACAGCGGCATGATAGCAAAGTCTAATATTTATTAAAAATCGTTAAAGCTGTGAAGAAACACAGGAAATATCGCTTCTATCCGCGAACATGGCTAGAATTCACGAAAAATTGCAAACTTGTAAACAAACCCTAAAATTTATTTGAAATCGCTAAATGGGCTAAAAAAAAACAAAATATCGGAAAATAAAAAAATATTTTTGCAAAAATAGTTAAAATTCGCGAAAATTTTTAATATTACAAACAAGCCATAAAATTGATTAAAAGTCCGTAAAACTAAAAGGAATGGCAAAAATTCGGTAAAAAATTGCTAAATTAGTAGAAATTCGCAAAAATTTGTTAACAGCGGCAAGATAGCAGAGTCTTCTGTTTATTATAAATCTTTAAAGCTGTAAAGAATCAGAAATCTTACAGGAACAAATCGCTTCTATCGCGAACATGGCTAAAACTCGCAAAAAATTGCAAAATTTAAAGAAGCCCTAAAACCAACTTGTGATCGCTAAATCGGTTAAAAAACAAGCAGGTGTTAACAACCTTGTGTTTGCTTGTGCTTTCGACAATTGAAAATCACACCGAAAAACACAAAAACGGTGTGATTTACAGAACACCACCAAATCACACTTGTGATTTTAAAAGCACATGTGATTTTAAATCACGTGATTTTCAGAACAGGCCTGATAGTAATTTGTTTAATTTAATTGGTAATGATTATTTAAAATTTTAATACATATAAAGGGCTTTCATGATATCGCTTAAAAGTATCGCAATCTGTTCAAACTGTGCATTTTAAAATTGAATGATAATTCATTTACACAAACTTCTTAAATTAAGCGAGCAATTTACTGTTCAATGGTGCATTTATAGAAACAGATTTCTTTAATGCTTACCGTAATTTTGAACTAAAAATTTAATCATTTATAAGTCACTAAGAATAAATACTTCCAATAACTTAAGCAAACTAGTCTTGGCTTTCTTATGCATTTTAAAAACAAATTTCACATTTTAATCACAATGTTCAACTTTTATTTTTTTAATTTATTTTTGTATTGACGTTTCTTACAAACTGACATTGCATAATTGTTTTAAATTACACAAAAATTAAAAAGGGTCTTCACGAAAAGAGTCTCGCAAGTTTGTTCATTTGCACAAAGGACAGTTTTAAGCGATTTCATGAAAACTCTTATTTTTTCTATATTGGTCAAATTTTTTCTAAATAATTTTTTGTACGGTTTTACCTTTTTTTTTTGAAATCTAAATTTTAGAACAAAAGTTTATATGGCTTAGTAAAAAGTTATTTAAATGAAGTAAAATTTTGGTTAAAATAAAAAATTTTGATGTAGTAGTGAATAACATTTATTTCTTAATAACAAGGAAATTTTTTACTTAATTGCTGTAAAAAATGTCTTTGGCGCCATACGACAGCCACAGTGTACTGAACTAAAGTAAAATTTCCTAAGCTTTAGTTAATTTTTTTTTTTGAGTGTAACATTTGCCCTATTTTAAGTTAAAAAATTTTATCTATTTAACTTAAAGTTTGGAAAAGTTGTCTTATTTCCCATATCATAATAAAATTATCTGAACTAAATTAAAGGAAGTTTTTACATGTTTACGAGATATCTTAAGATAATCATAAATCTAAATTTTAGAAAAAAAGTTTATATGGCTTAGTAAAAAGTTATTTAAATGAAGTAAAATTTTGGTTAAAATAAAAAATGTTGATGTAGTAGTGAATAACATTTATTTCTTAATAACAAGGAAATTTTTTACTTAATTGCTGTAAAAAATGTCTTTGGCGCCATACGTGTGCACTGAACTTAAGTATAATTTCCTAAGTTTTAGTTAATTTTTTTTTAGTGTAATAAATGACAAATTAAACCATCACGAAGGAAGTTTCTCAGGATGCTGGTAGTTCATCGGAAATATCAAAGCGGTATAAAACGTGCCAGCTACCATTAAAAAGTTGTTGCTACCTTTTCGTGACCATTGATTAGAAATCGGATCGCAGAACACGCAAAATATGTGATGGCTGTAAACGGCCAATGTGCAACACGAATAGCAAAATAATTGCTCCACGCTGAACAAAACTTTTAATTTCCTAAGGTTTATTTTACACTGCATTTACACGTGAAAGTACTTTCATGAAATTTCTGTATACGTATAACAAATAAAAATTTCAATGAAATAGACGACTTTCTTGAAAATTTCTTTTGCGATTACACAGGAAAGTGAAAGTTCATTTTAAAAATGTCGTCAAAGCGAAAAGTTGCATAAATTATTTAACTTCTAGAATTAAAAAATCTATAAATGGAAGGTATATATATGTATGATTTATTATTCATATCCCATAAAATTGGGTATGAACATTATAAATTTAATTGTACTTTGGTGGTTTAATTTTTCCTTCATTTGTGTTGTTTTGATTACTACCTAATGAGTGTTGCCAACGTTATCACATACAAAAATGTATAGTTGGAAATAATTATTATGTTAACTTATAAGTATATAATTATTAATAATTATAATTATTAATAACATTATTGTTATAAAACATTCATACATACACACAAGAAAATACAAATAACTTTTTGTTTTTTTGAAAATGCTATAAAAAAAACTACTGAATATTTTCTCAAATTTCTTTTTTTATTTGAAAGTACAATCCTTCCGGGTAATAATGGAAAATAATTTCATTCAAATGGTTGCCTCGGCTGGCCATGCAGTAGCCTACACGATCGGTCCAATTTTTGCCTTTTGGCCTCACGAATATTGTCCTTTAAAGCGTCAATTGTCTCTGACTTGTCGACGTAACACTTATATTTGACGGCACCCCACAAATAATAGTCCAACGGTGTCAAATCGCAGCTCCGAGGTAGGCAAACGACAGCAGCTCTGCGGCGGATAATGCGATCTACAACAACATGGCGCAAACATCGAGTGTAGCTTCGGCTGTGTAGCGCCGTCCTGTTGAAACAAAATGTTGCCAATATCCTCCTCTTTAATTTTTGTGAACAAAAATTATATCGCCATTTACTGTAACGGCCACTCCTTGCTCATTTTTGAAGGAAAAATGGCCCAATTATGCCTCTGGACCAAAATCCGCACCAAACAGTGACTCGTTTTGGGTGCAACGGCTTCTTTTCAATGTATGCGTGCGGGTTATCTGTGCCCCAAATGCGACAAATTTGGTTGTTTACATACCCGACAAGATCAAAATGAGCTTCATCTGAAAAGATGATTTTTTTTTGGCAAAATCGGCATCTTCTGTAAGTCGATCGCAGGCCCACTTAGCAAAGCGAAAACGCATTGGATGGTCAGTTGGCTTCAACTCCTGAACCAATTGGACTTTGTATGGCGTCATACCAAGGTCTTTATGCAAAATTTGTCTCAATGATGTCTCCGAAATGTTCAATTGTTGAGAACGACGGTGAATTGATGTTGATGGCGTTTCACGCACACTTTCTGCCACAGTAGCAATATTCTCGGGTGTACGCATTGTTTTTGGCTTCTCACGCTTTGGTTTATCGATGAGGATGCCAGTTTCTTTCACTTTTTTCACAAGATAACGAACATACGGAGCTGACGGTGCTTCTCTTCTTCCAAAATCCGTACGCAATTTTCGCACACATTCTGCAACATTGCCATGATTTTCAAAGTAATGTCGCAATATTTCCCAGCGTTGTTCAAGCATATACACAACCATATTCGTTCAGCGGAAGGATAAAACTAATTATCTGTCAAATCAGACATGAGCTAAGTGTTACCATTCACGAAATAAGCACTAGTTGAAAAAAAAAACGTTAGATGGCGGACCCGTTACATATTAAATTAGGTTATTTCTATGTTCGAAAGGGTATCTTAATATTTTGTTAAAATTACTTAAAAACTTGGAAAATTTACCAATGATTGAAAAGTTATTTTATTTTTTATTTTTGGAAAATTATCTTTTTTTTTTCTCTCATTATTTATTTATTGAATCTTCGTATATTAAATATGAACTAACAATAATTTTTTCATATTCACAATAATTTATTAATTTAAAGTTAAGAGATTAATCTGTACAATTTTTCACCTTAAATATTTAAATACCAAGTAATAATATATAAGTATACAAACATATAAGCTTTTTAGAAGGGAAAAGTTAACAAAACCCATTGAAATATGAAAAAAAAATCGTTTAAAAAGTAAAAAAAATAATAAGTTCACCTTATAAACATAAATAGTTGATGTGGATGAGAGTATCGGCAGCGATTTGCGAAATTTTCATATAAAATTAGAAGTTTATCACTTACAAATTTTATTTTGGACATAGAGTGTAGTGTTGATGTCATTTTGAGAAGTTTGTTTTGACAAACTTGTAGTTTCTTTAAATGACACTTAGGGCTAATAAATCAGAGCAAGTTAAACTCTATTTTTGGTTTAAAATGTGTTTAAGCCAACAAATCTATAAATCAGAAAACATATAAACCATCTTTAAACGCATAAAATTGGGAGTTTAAACTACCAATACAAACCATATGAATTTGTCTACATTTATCGTAGTGCTGCCACATGTTTCTTTTTACACCACATATAATACATGGGACACTGATTTACAACTGTTGAGTTTAAACTACATATAAATTTAAGTTTAGTTCAACTAAACCAGCGTTTAAACACTCACTGATTTATTAGCCATTAGAGGCAGTATACCACACAGGAGCCGCATAGAACAAAATGGCATGAAAAACTGCTTTTAATAATAGAAGCTTGTTATCGATGCTCAATTCTGAATGTCTATTAATTAACGGGTACATAACTTTTGTTGTAAAGTTTATTTTATGTATTATATAGCTTATATGATCGTTAAAAAGCAATTTTGTATCTAGTACAACACCCAAATATTTAACTTTTGTTTCCCAGGGAACCCTAGTATTTCCAACTGTAATATTAGATTGGGGAACGAAGCACTCCTTTCTTCTCCTAGTAAAAAATATAGAATGCGTTTTGGAAGGGTTTATCATGATTTTCCATTTGTTGAAAAAGTCGACTACTATTTTTCCTGAAATTTCCAGGTTATTAATGATTTCTTCTGCTAAAATGTCAGTGCTTAAAATGGCAGTATCATCTGCAAATATTGAGAAATTGCAACCATCCAGGACTGGGAAGTCATAGGTAAAAATATTGTATAAAATAGGTGATAAGCACGAGCCTTGTGGACAACCAGCAGGAATATTATAAGTTTGTGAAGTACTGTTTCCAATATGAACTTTAAACGATCTGTTCGACAAAAAACTTTTTATTATTTTTATAATAGACATATCCATGCCAATTGTAAACATTTTGTGTATAAGTGCATCGTGCCATACGGAGTCAAATGCGGCTTTAATATCCAATAGGACCATTGCAGTAGATTTTCCACAATTAAAATTACTTTTTATAATATTTGTTATTCTCACAAGAGGCTGTATGGTATTATGCTGCGCTCGAAAGCCAAACTGCTGTGATGGCAAAATGTTGTTATCATCAATAAAGTTAACAATTTTTTCTTTTATATATTTTTCTAGTATTTTACTTAAGGTGTTTAGCAGACTAATGGGACGATAAGATTCTGGACAGTTGCTGTCCTTACCTGGTTTGGGAATTGCAATAATCTTCGACTGCTTCCAGATTAAAGGAAAGTAGCTTTGATTTAAACACGAGTTATAAATACGACAAAGTAACTGAAGACCCTTAAAAGGTAATTGTTTTAAACAACGATTAGAAACCCCGTCAATACCCGGCGATTTCTTTGCTTTTAGTTGTTTAATTATGGCTTTAACTGAACTAAATCTTACTATAACATTATTTGTAAGCTGACTTTGATTTTCAACCATATCAATTGAATTGCTAACAAGCCGTTTTGTATTCTGATCACTTAGGTCAGAAGAAATAGTGTGATTCAAAACAAAAGTTTGAGCCAGGATTTCTGACTTTTGATTGTTCGTTATATAAACGTTGCCATTTTGTTTAAGTGATGGAATACATTTATTTTTCTTCTTAATAATTTTTGATATATTCCAAAATTTAGTAGAAGCTTTTGGCAAACTATTCAATAGATTGTTCCATTGCGAATTTCTAAACTGAAAAATTTTTTCAGATATGAGGTTATTTAGAAAAGTCATTTGAGCCTTATCTAAAACGGTTTTATGTCTTATCCATTTCCGTCGAGATTGGTTTCTCAACTTAAAGAGGTGCAAAATTGGTTGTGGTAGTCTTTTTACAAAAATGTTGGACACTATCCTTTTTTTTTGGTACACTGATATCAATAGCATCTTGAACGACTTTTGCAAAAAGTTCTATTAAATTATCAACGTCATCATTTCCATTTACTTCCATGTCTAAAAGTGTGTCAATATTGCTATTAATATAGGTTTTAAATGTAGACCAGTTTGCCTTTTTGTAATCAGGTTTTAACAGATGAGAACGTGTGGTAAATAAGTCAATAGAAGTAAGCACTGGTAGATGGTCTGAATTTAAACTATTGGGAACTTCAACACCAGTAAGTTTATCAGGAATATTAGTAATGAAAAAGTCTAAAACAGAAGCATTTGCTGTACTACTCGCAGGAACCAGTGTTGGATTAGGCGGGTAGTTTAATGCAAAAGCATTAACTGCAGTTAAATCAAAAAGTATATTACCCCAGCAATTGGCAATTAAAATCGCCTCCTAAGATTTACCTTTGATCCTAGCAAATTTCTTTAAATCTGATTTAAAATTATTTTTCTTTACGTCTAACGGACCAGCGGAGCCTCCAGGAAAGTAACAGCTATAAATATCTAAGGTTGAGTTATCTGAAAGAGTGATTTGTATGCCAATATTTTCAACAAGTTGTGTGTCAATTTCAGAAAGAACCTCGTGTTTTATATTTTTTCTTATAAAAATTGCAACTCCCCCTCCTTTCGACCCTATTCGATCTTTACGGTAGCTAAAAAAATTTTGATGTTGTACAGATATGTCTTGACTTAACCAAGTCTCGCACAGCAATCAAAAAATTCTTTAAGTTTTCTGCGCATACCTCTAGCGTTCCAAGTTAATATTATAATTTTGCTATCCATGTTTACGACAAAAATTTAAAGGCCAATGATGTAATAACATCAAGTTGCTCTAACTTTGTCTTACAATTTTTTAAACTATTAATGAGCTCAAAAGTCATTTCTTTAAGTTGATTAACAGAAAATAAATCAATTGAAGCAGTATTACCACCATTTGATGAGACAATGTTAGCTAGCATAGCTCAAATTACTCAATATTGGTTGATTTGGTACTATATTTTGATTGTTATTAGTTGGCCTTACTTGACCAGCGTTTTGTTGAGTAATTCTAGTTGATCGATAACCGTTAGAAAAGCGTTTTCTTAGTTCAACATACGAATTTCTACTGGGACAAGAGTTATCGGTTGATTTATGTTCTCCTTGACAATTTACACATTTTACTACCTCGGTTTTACAGTCAGATGTTTTGTGTGGGCCGGAAAATAACAAACTTTTACTGACAAACTTTTTTTTTCACTCAATTCAAAGAGAGCAATTTGTAAATCTCTGAGAAATGTTGCAGACAGAAATGAGTGTTTTTATTTTGCTTTACAGACTGAAATTTGCAGTGCTACCAAATGAAATAAAGTTATTCAGGGATGGAAAGTTTATTTTTATTAAACACAAAAATTCTTTTTTTTAATATGAAATTCTGTATTTTACTTTAGTTTACAAAAACAGATAAGTATTATATTTTCATATATTTTTATCAAGCTTTAGGTCACTTTTTTATAAAAAATCAGTAAAAATATTATTTATTTTTCAATATTTCGATTTCCGTTGGAAATCTTCTTCAGGAAATCTTTTTAAATAATATAAAATTACAAAATTGTTTTCGACAATAAATGGAAAAATAAATTTAAAATTTCAATTAACAAACTTAAAAAAAGAGAAAAGCAAACAAATTTTAAAAATATTCAAAACCTAAAATCTATTTTAATTTCCCTTTCCGTCAATCTATTTATTTTTATTTAATATATAAGTTAATCAAGGACGATTCCTTGATTTAAAAAAAGTACGGTCAGGCCGCCCAAGGGGCCTGACCGGATGTGTACTCACACGACAAAAGTAAAAGAAAATTCCGGTTTGAAATTAATTGACTTTATTTGACAACAGCTAGAATTGAATTGAATTAATGAAGCCTAAACAATTATAAAAGAACTTTGATTTAATTAATAAAAATGCTTATTCTAACTTAAATTAATGGGAACGGATGAACAGCTATATTCCCATGATTTTGCAATGCAAGCGCAAACAGGGTTTCGCGTTACAACACACTTATCCACAATAATTGCCTAGTTGCAATTTATAATATGCGCGTGTACAAGTTGGGTCGTTGACTCACTTATGTTGGTTGAGGTGTAGTGTGTTAACTCCCCCCTCCTTAAAAATCAGCGTCCCGCTGATCAATTTGCAACAGGTTTGGTATGATCTGTAGTGTTCAAGGCTGGCATGGTAATACGACCGAATATTTTCTTCCAGATCACGACTAAGATAAATACTATAGCAACAATACACAAGAAGGTTGCAGCATTTGACCCAAGAGATAGGTTTACATGACGCACCAAACTTTGAATGTGCTTGATATTCCTTTCGTGGAGCTCGTGCAGAAGGTTAGTATCAAGTTTGCGTGTTTCTTCATACACATTAGTTAATAGCGGAGGAAGCGCCTGTAGGCTCGTGATTCTTTTATTTGTAAAATTCCTCTTACCGACCACAACTGTTTCGTTAAAAATCCTTATGAGGTATGTGCCATTTATGGTAACAGTGTTCTCCTTAGAAGAAACATTTCCTTCGAAATTAGTGACGTATATGAGATCATCTTCTAATAGTTCTATCGTAGTTTCTTCATTTGAACGGAATGTACAATTCGCGGTGATTCCTCTTAAAATTCTCGACAAACAATCTTCTTCTTGTAGCTTTTCTAGTTGTTCTGGTGAACAAATTGTGACATTGTTAAGTGATGAGCAGTGATCCTTAATACCATAAATTTGCTCGTGGTTAAGGAGAACCGTATTGAATTTTAAATCAAGCTGGCGATTAAGAGATACGGCAGCTCTAAGGAGAATTTTGTTGTACCTAACAGAATCTACCTTAGGTATTGATATAACATATAGTAGTGACGTCCCGTTAGAGAATATACTTGGTTTCCCATATTCTATTGCCTCGATCTCATTATTGTAGGGGAGCGATTCAACTTCAGAAACAATCTGATGAATTTCTTCCATATTTAATAAATTAGTATTCACAATGCCTCCTTTAGCAAGTTGACAAGCCCGTACAATTTCTCCAATGTCCTTTTTGATTGCTATTATTTGGTTTAAAGATTCGCGGCCGATTTCTTTTGATTCCGACGCTACTACCTTGTTATTAAATCGGTCGATAAGGTCGTTCATTTTTCGCACTAGCTCATTTGTTGTGGCAAACAAATCTTTATTCACAACGTATTGTTGCTGGTTATTTTCTATTAGTTTCTGTTGGCTGTCCAACACCTTGTTCCAGTCAGTCGCATCCGGGTTACCGGCTATCCATTTCCATGCAGAGCCAATCCAATCTATAGATCTCTTATGCCTTGCGATTCCTTTTATTGTTGTTATTCGGTCGTATGCCTTTTTTAGCTGATACCTGAACGTCTCTGTGCCCTCTTCATTTTTTGTAGTGGCCATGAATACGTCTGCGGTTGTTCGAAGCATCTCCTCGAATTTTTCCAGTTGGATCACATGTACGATGTTCAGATGCCCGTTAATAAGCCATCCCTCTCCGGCTTTAATCGTTACGAGCGGTGACCGATACTCAAAAATGTGGAAGCTTCCAACATTTGTTGAAAGTAAAAAAATACTTAAGAATGTAAAATATTAAATATGGGTTAGTACGGGTAGCTTACAATAATTATGATTTGGTTATCATGCATAGAATTGGACAAGCTTAAGAGTTACTGACTTTTTTGTATCTTTTTTATTACTTAATAGTAAGGGTGAAAATAAGATATAAATTGACAAAAAAAAAAAAAAATTATACTTAATTTGTAATTAATAAGTTTTTCTTGGTTTTGATTAAATGTTTTAATATAAGTTCTGAAGTTGGGAAACAAATTTTATAGAATTTTGTTAACAATAATTTCCAATTTCAAATTTTCCCTCTTTTCTCTTAGAAAAATTAACATTTTCAAATGAGGAAATCAATATATTTATTATTTTAGCTTTAGACCTGGTTAGGTTTGTGCTTAATGTTCTAAGATTTCCGGGGTAACTGCAAGGGTTAATATTTTTATGTTTTTACATTTTTGATCTGTGCCTTGTGGTATTTTCTCCCTGTTGAAGTGCAAATAGTAACTCTATTATTAGTAGATATTTTGTGCCGTTTGTATGGAGGTTTGTGCTTCGGCTTAATTTGCCTATCCCTAATAAAAACATCCTGATTCTCACTAAGTTCGACCGGATCGGACCTATTTCTATTTATTCGATCGTTCACCGTCTTCTGATTATATTCGATAAGGCCGCGAATGTCTTCATTGACCTGATCGCGAAAATTTATCAACTGCTGATAATTAAACCGTTGAGATCTGTTGAAAAAAATATCTGACGGTTTCTTCTTAATTACCGAGTGTATCGTGTTATTATAACGATCTACCGCGAGATTAATTAATTCTTTTGGACCAAGATTTTTTATATCCCTCGACAAACACCTATATATCTCAATAAGAGTTGAATGAAATCTTTCCACCTGTCCATTTACCTCACTCCTCTGTACGGGTGTAAAATATATTTCTATGTTAAGTGATCTTATAAAATTTAAAATAATTGGGCTTAAAAATCCCCTTTCATTGTCCGACACGATCATTCGAGGCACAGTGAAATAATGCAAAACCTTTGAAAGTCTATTTCTGAGATGAATAGCTGATCGATTCTTTATGTGGAAAAGCTTAGCAAATTTAGAAAACTTGTCGATGCAACTGATAAACTTCAACCCCTGAATTTCAAAGATGTCAATATGCAGAATTTCGCATGGATAACTAGGAACAGGGGTTAGCTGAAGTTTAGGTTTACTTGGGTGTCTGTCATATTTATTCAGCTTACAAACTTCGCAGTTCCTTGTGTACTGTTTGACCAGACTTCCCATGCGAGGAAAGTAAAATTGTTCTAAGATCTGTTGCCCATTCTCCCTCGGATTGCGGTGAGCTCGTTTATGCTCATTTTCAATTATGCTACAGATCCTCTCAGGGTCGCTTATATCCTGTACTAATCGCTGAGTAATCCTCATCTTATAAGAAACGAAGTGAGCCAAATAGACTTCGTTTAATAGTTGGATAAAGCATTCAGGTATCTTGATACCATTAATGCAGTTTGGATTTAAACACCTTTTGAGTGTTTCCGAAAGTGTTTCTGAAGTTATCTGTTCAATGTTCGCATGGTGTCTATTGAAACCAGGATGTGGCTGTATGCTACTGTGTAGTTCCTTGCCCTGCTTGATTACTATCTGGTTCCTAAAGACGTTCAGAGGAGCCTCGACATGAGGGATCAGGTCACTACCATCCTGATCAGCACTGTGTACCGTAGCGTCAGACTGAAATGATCTTTCTTCTAAACCCTCGACCGCCGTTATGGTTTCAGAGCCAATTTCAGACGCTGTTACCGTGCTAGCATCGCTAGGAGTATCAATATGGTTCAAATTGGAACCCAGTCTCGAAAGCGCGTCAGCCACTACATTGGACTTGCCAGGTTTATATATGAGTTCATAGTTGTATTCCTCTATTCTGGCCTTCCATCTTTTTAATTTAGCGTTATGGTTCTGATTACCAAGCGCGTAAGTTAGCGGTTGGTGATCGGTGAATATTTTAATTTTCTTCGCACCGTAAAGATAAGAGCGCAAGTTGTCTAGAGCCCAGACGATGGCTAACATCTCCTTCTCATTGGTTGCATAATTTTCTTCAGTTTTATTCAAAGAACGGGAGATATATGCTATTGGTCTATCGACATTCATATGGTCCTGAGACAAGACTGCCCCAATTGCATAATTAGAAGCATCGGTAGTCAGTATAAATGGCTGATCAAAGTCGGGGAATGCTAGAACTTCAGATGACATTAACAAAGTTTTTAATTCATTAAAAGCTTGCAATGCCTCTTCAGTTAGAGTGATAGAAACCTTCCTGGACATATTCGCTTTAATTTGTGCGTTCTCCCCTCTCGTGAGATTCGTCAATGGCTTGGCGACCTTCGCGTAATCTTTAATAAATTTCCTATAATATGATGTCATACCTAGAAAACTTTTCAGGTCCTTAAGTGTTGAAGGAGGAGCTAACTTCTGGATGGCTTCCACCTTACCTGGGTCAGCTCGTATTCCATCACCGGAGACTATATACCCTAAGAATGATACCTCCGTTTTTAGGAACTGAGTTTTCTCCAGATTAACCCTGAGCCCTGAAGCTAACAATTTCTCAAATATAGTTTCCAGGTTTCCCAAGTGATCATCAAAATTTTTCCCAAAAACAATTATGTCGTCAATATAGACGTAACAGATTTTCCCAATGTATTCCTTGAGTATATCATCGATCATTCTTTGGAAAATAGACGGGGCATTCTTCAGGCCGAACGGCAGGCGTAGAAATTCAAACTTTCCATTTAAGGTAGAGAAAGCGGTCTTCGGAATATCGGAATCCTTCATTGGAATTTGATGGAATCCCGACGTCAGATCAAGGGTCGTAAAGTATTTTGCCTCACCCAAGCTAGCCAGAGTGGAGTTAATGTCCGGAATGGGATATGTATCAGATATTGTAACAGCATTCAACCTTTTGAAGTCTATCACCATTCGATACTGTTTCTCCCCATTCGGCTTGGGTTTCTTGGGCACCACCCAAATCGGCGAGTTATATGGACTATTAGAGGGCCTGATAATTTCTTGTTCTAAGAGTTCAGAAACCTGTTCCTCTACCACAGACCGGAGGTTTGCAGGATATGGGTAGCTTTTTGTATATATAGGCTCATTAGTAGATGTTCTAATCTCGGCCTTGACTGAAGTCGTAGCCATTTCTCCGGCTTCAAGGGGACCGAACAATGGAGCGAATTTCTCCAGAAGATTTCCTAGTTTGTATGTCACCTCCTCAGGCATGTTTTGAGTAATATTATTAACCTCCTGCGAAAATTTCTCCCTGAGTGGAATGACCATACCGGATTTAATGGTTAGTGTATTGTTCTTCCTATCAATAATGGCTTGCATCTCTTTAAGAGTGTCGTCCCCAATAATTCCGTCGAAAGATTTTAGTTTAGGCAACACGTAAAATGTTACTATGGTATCTACTCCCGCTGATTCGAAAAATTTTGACTAATGATAATATTTCCCGCCGCTGTCCTTACAGAGAAAGGTTTAAGGAGCTGTATAGCGCTACCACAAATGTGAGACCCTATAAAATTCTTGTTGGCTCCCGTATCAACTAGAAACTTTAGTAGCGCCCCGTTAGTTTTGTATTCTATATATGGTACGCTTGAAGGGAGGCCTCTGACATAAAATTTATCTCAGCGTCCTCAGCGTTGTCACTTTCGACACCGACGGATTGTACAGGAACCTGGTCCTGACTTAAAGAGGGTTCTAACCAATGTTGTTGTTCATAATTATACTCAGGTGCGTTCTCACGTTCCGTATAGGTGTGAAACAATCTTTGCTGTTTAAAGGGATTAGTTACGTTTTCTGATTTCGCATTTCTCTTAAATGTACCTGGCCTGTTCATATAATTTACTCTTTTGGACCTAATGGATTGGTCAACCTCCATTTTCTCTTGAGGTTTGGGAGCATAAGGTCTTGATGGAGCATCCTGTTGTTTTGGAGAATATTTCCACTGCCCGAAATTGCCATTTCTATTAGGAATAAAAGGTCTAGGCGGAACCTGAGGTATTATTTCCCTTCGAGACATCGTATTAATTGGAACGCTAATCTGATTCCGAATATACGGGTGAAGAGTCGTACTCCTCAAATTGAGGTTTTGCATCTCCATGCACATTGCGTATGCCTCTGGAAGGGTTTTTGGCCTTTGAATAATCAGAAGCCTGGACAGATCACCGTTCAGGCCTCGAACAAAAACATCTAGAGCTCGGTTCCTATACGTTTCGACCAGTACGTCCACAGTCTCTTTAGAGTAATTTTCCGTTTTTATCTTATTGATAATCAAAGAAAATTGATGATTCACTGCCGCATAGAACTCATCCACCTTAGATCCCTTCTGAAGCAATTGATTTAGCTGATGCTCGAGAGTTCTAATATCTCTCTTGTCGGCATAATGAAGCGATAAGCACTCCTTAATTTTTGTCCAGTCATTATCAAAGATATTATAAGAGACTAAGGCAGAATCTGCGTCCCCCCTAACTTTCTGTCTAATACTCTGCAGTATTGCCCTATATATTGGCTTACTCCTAACAATTTCATAGTCGCTAAGGATCGCCTCAACGCTATGTATCCACGACACATATTGTGTGGGATTCCCGTCAAACGCCTGCAATTCCTTTACGCAGTCCGGAAGCCTGCTTAATTCTCGGAGTTCTAATTCACTCCTAGGAGGACGAGGTGGTTCAACTTGGCTAGTCTCCGTGGAGGAGGAGCCAGTTTTGCTTTCAAGCAACCTTATCTTAGCTTCCATGGTCTTCATCTGATTAACGGTCGCGTTTAAAGCTCCTGTCATTTCCATTACGGTTTTTTTTAGTTCCTCCATTTTTTTTGGTATGACAAATTAAGTGAAACAACCTCAACAAACAGATCCCAAAATATTAATCTTTCTTTTTTGTCAACTAGCAATAATACCCTTTGTATGGCAAAAATAAGGGAGTTACCACGCAAAATATTGAAAGTTAAATTTAAAATGGAAAACAAAACCTTGCACTTACCCTTGAAATTATCCAATTCTAGGCTGTATTCTTAATATCAGTTAATTATTTAGTATTTTTTTATCGTACGTTACAATCGTTGCAACCGCGTACATGTGATCAGATTTCTAAAACGATAAAATTTTATTCACGTTTTATTATTTAATTTTATTTAATTCTTTTTATTTTTTTTTTTTTTTATTATATCTTGGCTCGCGACCTTTAACATTTTTATATATTACTTTTATATTTTTTATTTAATTTTTACATTGGGATATTTATTTATTTATTAAAAAAGGAAATGCACATTTAAACTTCATACGTGTTTTAAATTTATTCAAGAATATATTTTTTATAAATTTTCCAAAAATTTCTTTATATTCAGACACCACACGTGATTTTTTATAAATTGTAGGGAATTCAGGTAGGAAAAATTTAATTTTTTCCGATTTTTTGAAATTTTTGCTTTTGTATTGTGCTGTTAAATTTTTTTTATTATTATTATATGTATTTTGTTATAATCTTTTGAGTGGAGGATCGCATGGTCCTGTTTCGACGGCAGATGCCGACGTACTGAGGTACGATTGGTCTCACCCTGTGAATCCTCCAACCGTCATCCCCAATTACCAGGTAAAAAGTATGACTTAGTTCCCATTAAGTAGTGCAGGTTCTAATGTTAACTACAACTTACAGGATTTCTACTAAGTAGCGCAGGATCTTACGTTTACTACGACTTGTAGAAGAAGCCATCTTTAACCTTCTGTAATCTCATTATAATGAAAAGGATGTTTTGAAGGAGAATTTCACATTTTCCCAAAGATTAGTTATTATTATTTCACTTGTGGCAATTAGTTTTCCTTTTATAATAGCACAATACTCACCTGAATAACCTTATGTACTAAACAAGAACAATTTTTTATTAATTTATTTTTCCCTTTTACTTTTTTATTTTTCTATAACTTTTATATCATGTGGAATTCATTTAATGAAACTATTACGCACTCAATTTATTGTATTATTTCATATATTTCGTTATGGTCCTTAAGGATGGAGGATCGTTTTGTCCGGTTTCGAACGGTGATCACCGACGTACTAAGGAACGATTTATCTCACCACGCGACTTTTCCAACTTTTTATTAAGCGAAAGGGGAATGCTCCATCCGTACTAAGTAGTGTAGGTTCTTAAGTTTACTACAACTTGTAAGGATCTTTGAGCCTATTTTCGCCCTTCGCAACATCACTAGTTGATGATAGGGAAAACTACGCGTTTTTCAAAAAGGACTAATGTTATTAGATTATTAAGGTGACATTTAAAATTTTTTACGTACTGGAGTGCCTGGAGTTCAGGATCGCAGTACGCTGGAATCGGTTTAGGATTCCATATTGGTCACTTTCACATTTTTATAGCACGATAGATTTCTTAACTTCCACACTTATTAAACATTTTAATTTCACCGTTCTTTAGTGATTTTTTTCCTTTTTAAATAAAATATCATAATTTTCTTTTTATTATTTTTTTAAAAAAAATTTTAAAATATCATAATTTTCTTTTTATTATTATTTTTTTTAAAAAAGATTTTAAAATATCATAATTTTCTTTTTATTATTTTTTTTTTTTAAAAAGATTTTAAAATATCATAATTTTCTTTTTATTATTTTTTTAAAAAAGATTTTTCTTTTTTTGTTACAGGATTTTTTATCCTTATTCACAACCAATTGATTCTTTTATTTTTTTAAATTATTTCACTTTCGCGAGCCAAGATATATTTTTTATTAAGGACCCGGCACGTCCTTTATTCCGACTGGCCGGTCCCTGCTCGGGCGCCAGTTAATCAAGGACGATTCCTTGATTTAAAAAAAGTACGGTCAGGCCGCCCAAGGGGCCTGACCGGATGTGTACTCACACGACAAAAGTAAAAGAAAATTCCGGTTTGAAATTAATTGACTTTATTTGACAACAGCTAGAATTGAATTGAATTAATGAAGCCTAAACAATTATAAAAGAACTTTGATTTAATTAATAAAAATGCTTATTCTAACTTAAATTAATGGGAACGGATGAACAGCTATATTCCCATGATTTTGCAATGCAAGCGCAAACAGGGTTTCGCGTTACAACACACTTATCCACAATAATTGCCTAGTTGCAATTTATAATATGCGCGTGTACAAGTTGGGTCGTTGACTCACTTATGTTGGTTGAGGTGTAGTGTGTTAACTTATATTTTCAATCTGTGCTGTGCCATCTGAACTAAATTTTATAAATAATCAAAGACAAATCACATTTCTTAACACTTAGTAATTTTATTGTTAATTATGTATTACATTTTTATGTGCAACATTTTGTAATCAATTATTTTTTAAATTGTCTGTAAGGAATATAATTCCATAGACAAATAATAATAAATACCTATTTATAATTTTCCCTTCCATCAACCTATTTATTTTTATTCAATTAATGTCTATAAATCTGAGCTAATCCCTCAGAGTCTTTCTTGAAATTAATCCTTTTCTCAAATGGAACATTATTAATCTGTAACATTTCTAGCATATATCTACGTTTCTTAAAATTTTCTATGTTAAAAATAAATGTGTTCTCAAAATCAGGATAATGATTATAATCTCTACAATGTGTTGATAATGCCGTTCCATGGGCTAAATTAAAATTTCTATATTTTTGATTTTTTTTTATAAAAAAGTGAACTAAAGCTTGATAAAAATATATGAAAATATAATATTTATTTAAAAAAGGACAAAGTAATAAGAATATAATTAATAAAAACAGATATGAAAATTAAACAAATTTTTAAGCTGTTACTATATATAATTAGATATAAAATAATTGGATTGTAAAATCGTTTTATTGTTTTTCATTATATTAAAAATATTTTGTAGTTGTATTTTTCCCTGACGATGATACATACCGATATCGAAATATTGGTTATTATACATAATAAAATTAGCGTTATAATTATTTTGTTATGAAAAAGTTAACCACAAGCATGAAATAAAATAGACAACAATTTAATAAATAAATGATAAAATTGGGAATCTCCAACGAAACGTCGGAAAAAATTATGAAATTATCTTTTATTTGCATAGAATACATGACCTTAATAAGCCCGATTTAGAATTTTCTAAACAAATCAATAATAAAATAAGGAAAAGGTCGATAAAAAACTTAAATAGATAAATAAAATATATATTAGTTTTAGTTAATATACAACATTTGAAAAAATGCTTTTTGCAGCCGTATTACACACATATAGAAAAAGTTGGATGCATTTTAATTAAAACCCGGTTGTTTAAAACAGGTTTAGCTGGCTTAAAACTTTGTATTGTAGCAAAAAAGATTAAAAAAAAGCTAAAAACATTTTATACCTATGCTAAATAATATACCAAATGCTAAATGAAAATTTGCAGCTAACACTGCAGCCACACGATCAAGTTTTTCTTAATAGTCTTTTACATATACAGTTTGTCAAAACTTCCAAAAATTGGAAGCTGTGACGTATGCTGCACGCAATTTTGAAGCAATTTACTTTCAAGATGTCATTAAGAGAACAATTTATAAAGAAAAACGAAAAATTTTCTCACCAAACTTGTAATCAGCTGTTTTCTTGAGCGTAAATTTATACACTCACAAAGAGAATTTTAAAGACAAGTTCGCTTCAATTTTTAAAAGTATGAGTGTATTTTGTAAAAAAGTGTGAGTGTATTAAAACTTGATAGACCAAACTTGATCGTGTAACCCTCAAGTAAACCAAAATTGCTAATCGTTAAGATACCCACAGACGATGCAACATTTGTCGAAACACGCGTTACTAATTATGTTTCAGTTTTTACAACCGACGATGACACTAAAAACGAAACATTAGTATTGCGTGTTTTGTGAATGTACTACTACAAAACAAAAAAAAAGTTTTTATTTATTTTGTTTTTAAACCTATCATATTTGATG
Organism: Pollenia amentaria; assembly: GCA_943735925.1. NCBI lineage: Eukaryota > Metazoa > Arthropoda > Insecta > Diptera > Polleniidae > Pollenia > Pollenia amentaria. The sequence goes on from OX031007.1 coordinate 126,630,363, forward strand.
TCCCATAAATTTGGAAAAATTTTGTATTCAATTATAATTGGTTTTCCAATTCTTACAATTTGCAATTGTTGCCATTTTCCGAATTCTTTCTTCATATTTTTTTCTCCGAGAGTTGCAAAAGCACCTCACACAACAACTGCTCTCAACAAAATGAGAAAGAAAAAAGAGTCAGGATCGCCATACACGATGAAACATTGTTTGGAAACATAAAATATCAAAAATTTTTGATATTTGAGAAACCAAAAAGGTAACAAATATTTCAACCAGAAATATCCCCACACACGTAGCAACATTTAGGCCCTAATCATGTAAAATGCAGCGCATTGCCAAAGAATAACATTGAAAGCACAAACAATGTCATAAATGTTTTCTAATTTTGTTGTTGCTTTCACCAAACTTTCATTCATATATTGCCCCATTGTGCAAAATTTAGGACTTGTGCCAAAAATGTGCAAATGGGGGATAATAGAGGAAGGGTTTGGCTACATTTCCTCATATTCATTTTTTTTCCATCAAGCTATTTTTTTAACAAACTTTTTCAAACAAACTTTCATTCATATATTGCCCCATTGTGTAAAATTTAGGACTTGTGCCAAAAATCTGAAAATGGGGGGTAATAGAGGGAAGGCCTTGGCTACATTTCACCATATTCAGTTTTTTTCCATCAAGTTATTTTTTCAATAACTTTTTCAAACAAACTTTTTCACACAACTCACTAATTCATATATTGCCCCACTGTGCAAAATTTAGGACTTGTGACAAAAATGTGCAAATGGGGGGTAATAGAGGAAGGGTTTGGCTACATTTCCTCATATTCAGTTTTTTTCCATCAAGTTATTTTTTTAACAAACTTTTTCAAACAAACTTTCATTCATATATTGCCCCATTGTGCAAAATTTAGGACTTGTGCCAATAATCTGAAAATGGGGGGTAATAGAGGAAGGTATTGGCTACATTTCACCATATTCAGTTTTTTTCCATTAAGTTATTTTTTCAATAACTTTTTCAAACAAACTTTTTCACACAACTCACTCATTCATATATTGCCCCATTGTGCAAAATTTAGGACTTGTGCCAAAAATGTGCAAATGGGGGGTAATAGAGGAAGGGTTTGGCTACATTTCCTCATATTCAGTTTTTTTCCATCAAGTTATTTTTTTAACAAACTTTTTCAAACAAACTTTCGTTCATATATTGCCCCATTGTGCAAAATTTAGGACTTGTGCCAAAAATCTGAAAATGGGGGGTAATAGAGGATGGCCTTGGCTACATTTCACCATATTCAGTTTTTTTCCATCAAGTTATTTTTTCAATAACTTTTTCAAACAAACTTTTTCACACAACTCACTAATTCATATATTGCCCAATTGTGCAAAATTTAGGACTTGTGCCAAAAATGTGCAAAGGGGGGGTAATAGAGGAAGGGTTTGGCTACATTTCCTCATATTCAGTTTTTTTCCATCAAGTTATTTTTTTAACAAACTTTTTCAAACAAACTTTCATTCATATATTGCCCCATTGTGCAAAATTTAGGACTTGTGCCAAAAATCTGAAAATGGGGGGTAATAGAGGAAGGTCTTGGCTACATTTCACCATATTCAGTTTTTTTCCATCAAGTTATTTTTTCAATAACTCTTTCAAACAAACTTTTTCACACAACTACCTCATTCATATATTGCCCCATTGTGCAAAATTAAGGACTTGTGCCAAAAATATGCAAATGGCTACATTTCCTCATATTCAGTTTTTTTCCATCAAGTTATTTTTTAACAAACTTTTTCAAACAAACTTTCATTCATATATTGCCTTATTGTGCAAAATTTAGGACTTGTGCCAAAAATCTGAAAAATGGGGGGTAATAGAGGAGGGTCTTGGCTACATTTCACCATATTCAGTTTTTTTCCATCAAGTTATTTTTTCAATAACTTTTTCAAACAAACTTTTTCACACAACTTACTCATTCATATATTGCCCCATTGTGCAAAATTTAGGACTTGTGCCAAAAATGTGCAAATGGGGGGTAATAGAGGATTTGTTTAGAAAATTCTAAATCGGGCTTATTAAGGTCATGTATTCTATGCAAATAAAAGATAATTTCATAATTTTTTCCGACGTTTCGTTGGAGATTCCCAATTTTATCATTTATTTATTAAATTGTTGTCTATTTTATTTCATGCTTGTGGTTCACTTTTTCATAACAAAATAATTATAACGCTAATTTTATTATGTATAATAACCAATATTTCGATATCGGTGTGTATCATCGTCAGGGAAAAATACAACTACAAAATATTTTTAATATAATGAAAAACAATAAAACGATTTTACAATCCAATTATTTTATAACTAATTATATATAGTAACAGCTTAAAAATTTGTTTAATTTTCTTATCTGTTTTTATTAATTATATTCTTATTACTTTGTCCTTTTTTAAATAAATATTATATTTTCATATATTTTTATCAAGCTTTAGTTCACTTTTTTATAAAAAAAATCAAAAATATAGAAATTTTAATTTAGCCCATGGAACGGCATTATCAACACATTGTAGAGATTATAATCATTATCCTGATTTTGAGAACACATTTATTTTTAACATAGAAAATTTTAAGAAACGTAGATATATGCTAGAAATGTTACAGATTAATAATGTTCCATTTGAGAAAAGGATTAATTTCAAGAAAGACTCTGAGGGATTAGCTCAGATTTATAGACATTAATTGAATAAAAATAAATAGGTTGATGGAAGGGAAAATTATAAATAGGTATTTATTATTATTTGTCTATGGAATTATATTCCTTACAGACAGTTTAAAAAATAATTGATTACAAAATGTTGCACATAAAAATGTAATACATAATTAACAATAAAATTACTAAGTGTTAAGAAATGTGATTTGTCTTTGATTATTTATAAAATTTAGTTCAGATGGCACAGCTCAGATTGAAAATATATATTAAATAAAAATAAATAGATTGACGGAAAGGGAAATTAAAATAGATTTTAGGTTTTGAATATTTTTAAAATTTGTTTGCTTTTCTCTTTTTTTTAAGTTTGTTAATTGAAATTTTAAATTTATTTTTCCATTTATTGTCGAAAACAATTTTGTAATTTTATATTATTTAAAAAGATTTCCTGAAGAAGATTTCCAACGGAAATCGAAATATTGAAAAATAAATAATATTTCAATTGATTTTATATAAAAAAGTGACCTAAAGCTTGATAAAAATATATGAAAATATAATACTTATCTGTTTTTGTAAACTAAAGTAAAATACAGAATTTCATAGTAAAAAAAAAGAATTTTTGTGTTTAATAAAAATAAACTTTCCATCCCTGAATAACTTTATTTCATTTGGTAGCACTGCAAATTTCAGTCTGTAAAGCAAAATAAAAACACTTATTTCTGTGAGTACTTTTACAGTAAAATGCAGTAAATGAGTAAACTTAAAAATTTGCTCTCACAAAAAGCTGTTGTCCAAAAAAGTACGCGAACGCAAAATTTGTAAAAATTCGTAAAATAAAGGCAACAGCTGATCGCAAATAATTGAGGTGTTGAAAAATGTTTACACTTCTGACTACTTAACTCGTTTTCTTATCGGTACTCGATTAAATACTTTTTATAACACGAATATTTTTGGAAAATACAAACAAATTATTTTATGTTATCTTTCATATTTGTTTGTTTTTTATTTTATTAGAATTTGCTAATTTGTGTCCGGCTAAATTTGATCAATAGTACACGAATACTTTTTTTACTATTGATAACTTTAAAAACAAGGGCTGTTCTAAGTACCCGAGTACTTGACACTTTTACAACTCCAAAAAATTAACATAACAAAACAAAGTTTCAAAAGTTGGTATTTAGCCATATAAATTCTTCAAAAACAAGTTTAATTAATTAATATTAATTCATTTTTTGTTTTTATTTTAGTTTTATTTCAACTTTTCTTTTTTTAAACAATTTTTTCACAATTTGTATGCCTTTCGTTTGCTACTTTTGTTTGTTTACCTTTTGAAACATATATTTTTTGTTTTACAAAATTTTACTGCAAACATTACTGCAGTAAAAATTTGTAAGTACTCAGTCAAAAACTGTCACTTTACGCTCTCAATTTGTGTTCTCATTTACTGTATTTTGTGTACGCGAACGCAATTTAGTAAAATGCAGTAAAGTTCAGTAAAAAATAGTAAAAACTTTTGTGTTCTCGAACGCAGCTATTGTAAGATTTAAAAACTTTCGATAGTTATCGATGGTTTTTAAAAAACTATCGCATACTATCGATAGTGCCGACTATCGATAGTTTCAGACCACTACTCAAAACATAATTTTGTTTTGGCGCGTTCATTTTTGCTCATTAGTTCCAAATAGGGTACACTTTTTACTTTCTCACTTGTTATTATACATATGTAGCTCAATATCATTAAATTGGTTAATTATTCCCAGCAAACAAATAAACTTGATGTAAAGTTGATAACGATATTAAATTAAAACCATTCTAAAATATCTATTGCTATAAAATGGTTCAATATCATTAAAAATAATAGTTTTCTCAAAAAAATTGGATATTTTCTTTCAAACCTATAATTTGTGTTTTCAGTGAATGTGGGGAATATTTTTTTTTCATACTAACACTATTACAACATTACGAACACATTCTCATCACTTAAGTTATTTTGGCAATAAACTTAGGGTTTTGACAACTGAGCTTCATATCTAGTTATTTATCTATGACAGTAGATGCGTACTTTTTGTGAAAAGTAAAATGAGAGTAACCAAATTACACCCAATTCGGGTAATTCCCCACAAAGAAGCAACACTGGGCTGCCAACGTTGAGTGCAGGATCACCTCTAATATTATGTTTATGGGAAGTCAAATAAATTTTATTTAATTGTGAATTTTTCCATTTTTAAATTTTATTGATATAAAGTTGTCCTTTTTTTCCTACGTATAAAATCACTGCCTGTTATAATTCCTATATTGATCCGTATGTTAGTCCTGTTATTGCTTGTGATTAGCGCAGTCTGTTTTTTTGAGTTCCGGTCAAACGTCCATTAAATCTTTACAGTTCTATATATTCTTCATGCATGATTTGTTCTTCTCAGGATCAATTTATCAGCTGTTTCATTACTAATGATGTGGCAATACCCCGGAACCTACCACAGTCTTACCCTGAAAGTACCTTTTGCTGTTGCCTTGCTTTCGACATACAGAGTGAGCTCTGAACCTTTTTCAACATTCTTTGCTATTAGCTCGTTGATTTTAGTATATCAAGATTTTAGCACTCACCTCTCCGGAAGTTTACAAACAAATATTTTAAATGTCGATTAATACCACTCAATCATTATAAAGTATCCCTAATCTTTTTTTTTCTACCTACTAGGAAACTAAAGATAAGAGTATTCCCAAAGTCAATTGCTGTATGTGCCTGCATCATCCGTAGATCCAGAGTTAGCTAGAATGTGTTTGCCAAAATTGGCTTCATTGAACATAGAGGAATGATCGAAACTAAATGTACCAACAGCCCAAATTTCCTCATTCTAAGTACACTTCTTTCTGCCATTTCCATTGCGTACCCCTCATTGTGTATGAGAAGGATAAAAACATTCCGAGCTACCTGAGGAGTGCTTCTAATAACACTGGTTATGCTAAATGAAGTGCACCTCTGCGCCCTAAGGTAACTTTACCTTGACATGCACGTTCCTTAACGGAACTTCTGGTATGTTTTTTTATTTGCTAGCAATGCAAATGCTTACCGTGTTTAACTGTCACGTTGACAGAACGTCTCAATCTGTATAAACCAGGGACTTCAAATAACAATTGCTTTTCAAATTTAAGCTAAAAAATCAAATTAAAAGAGAAGTGCTACGTTCATAAGAAATACAACTAGATAATCATTGTTATATGGACTACCTTTAGATGCATTAATTTTTTCAAGTTTTATTAAAAACTCAACTCAATCGGTTATAATATTTTCTGAGTTTTAAAATACCCACACCACAATAGTGGAGATGGTATTATGCATCTGTGCTCTCCGAAACTATCTAACAGATTTTAATGAAATTTAAAATATAGATAGAAACATATTTATATGGGCATATAACCTAATCTCTGCCTGTAAGAAACTATACGATTTTAATGAAATTTAAAACATAGTTAGACCCTTATTCATAAAGCTACATAAGCTGTGAATTTTTCAAAATTTGGTCCTGTATACCGTGATGTAGATTATCATATGGTCGGCGGCATAGTATACAACTAGTATGCAGACTCTTTGACAGGTACATAACTCATTAGTCAGTGGAACCTAATTTATGTTTGTATTAGTAAGATTTTTTTAAATTTTTAAAATTTGAAATTTTTCTATTTTAAATTTTTCACATATAACACTTTTTGTTTAATTTTATGACATAAACAAATAATTAATAATTTTTTCCAATACATTTTGCTCATTTGCTTTTGCAAAATGTTTTTATTTTTCACAAACTAAAAAGTTTTAAATAAATTTATTTGACATTAATTTTTTTCTGTTGTTAATATTATTAAAGCCAGCAGAGTAGCATTTTGTGGTATGAAAATAATATTTGAAATCATAAATTATTTAAATATTTTCCGATATTGCAGAATAAAAATTTTGCAAACATTGTTTTTAAAAGTTTATAAATGCAGCCAGCATTAAATAAATTGAAAATTTATTGAACTAATAAAATTTTATTTTGGAAAAAAAAATTTTTGCCACATTCTATACGATTTTATGCAACTATGTTTAGAGGTGGAAATAGTTTTATACACCAATACATTTAAAAAAAATCATACTAATACAAACATAAATTAGGTTCCACTGACAAATAAGTTATGTACCTGTCAAAGAGTCGGCATACTAGTTGTATACTATGGTCGGAGGCTTGACCGACTATACTTTCATACTTGTTATTTTCTTTATGAAATAAAAATTATTTTTGAATTTTATTTTTTGCTTAGAAAATAAATATTATTTTTTAAATTTATTTATTCCTCAGAAAGTAATTTTTTGAATTTAATTTTTTTTTTTTTGCTTAGAAAAAAGCAATTTATAAATTGAATAAAATATAAAAAAATTAATTTAATTTTACAAATAAAAAGAGTTGTTGCACGGACTCTGGCGATAAATTTGACCTCAAATTGGTTAATTTTAATTTTGCCGCAGAAAATAGCTTGTTTTTTGTAAAAAAAAAAAAATAAATTAAAAAAGTAGCTGTTATTTTCTAAGCAAAAAATAAAGCTCAACAAATAAGAGTTCTAAATTCGGATATTCCGAATCTTATATACCACATTTTCAAGATGTGTATTTTTAACTAAGATGTTTGTACCTAATTTGGAAATTTTGGCTCTAGGCGTTTTCCAGATATACGGAAATTTATGTGTTTGTACGGGAGGTGCAACGCCCACTTCTCTAATCTCGCCCGTATTTCTAGGGAAGTTGCGTATTATTAGCCAAATTAAGGACCATTTTTCTCTTATCGTTCTTGAGATATAGAAAACAACTATTTTGTTCCACGCCCACTCCTACAATCCCGCACACATTTTGTCGGATTTTGCGTATTGATAACCTCGAGCTGGCCTAAGCAAACAGCGAAATGCGAATAGAAACTAGCTTTCCCACACAATAAAATTCAGTGTTTTTATCAAAAATTAAAATTGGGAATTTACTACGTCATTAATAAATGAATTAATAATAAACTTTGTATTCACGAAAATAGCTTCTGGTGCTTGTAGAAGCTTTGGCTCTTGCCGTTCTCCAGGTATACAGAAAAAAAGAAAAAAAACAACAAAAACAAAAGATATTTATGAATAAAAATGGAAGCAGTCGTGTTTTGTGCTCATATCTGTCATTTATGGACCTAATTTTAATAGCAAATTCCATCGGAATATATGTGGCATAAATATACAACAACCTAGTACCCACAATTTCTGGGTTCTTCGGAAAACCCATTTCAACATACACATCGACAGACGGACAGAAGGACATGGTTTCATCAACTTCGCTACTTATAAAGACCCAATATATTCATATACTTTTTAGGGTCTAAGATCAATATTGTAGAAATTACAAACGGAATGACAAACTTATATAACACAGTACGACACATGATTTGCCAACTCAATTCTGTGAACTGTATGTGAAATTAGACCCAAAAAGAAGAATTTCTGCATCATTCGTTTTGTCTTCTTACCTGCGATTTGAAGTTAGTATCGATTTGAAGTTAGTACTATCGTATAGGGGAATTTATCACGTTTTAGGCCCTGTTGTTTGACATAGCTCGACAACCACTAGCCCAATTTAGTTGAAATAAATTTTAAAAAATTAAGAATTACAATTCCCTTAATCTGTTCATATATTGTTTTCCTATACAAGTAACACTTTCGAAGTTAAAAATGAATGTATGAAGGGAAAAAATTATTTTTTGCCTAAAAATTAAAATTTTTTTTTTTAAAAATACATAAAAAATGCAAAATGGAAAAAAGTTTCAAGTCTAGTTATTTTTTCGCAAAGTCACATAACCTATGAGCAAAATGAGACAAAGATCATAAAAATCGATGCACGCGTTTCGCTTTTATTCGCAATTGAGTAAAGGTATGAATTTCAAAAATCAGTTATAGCCACCACCCTTAAAATAAAAATAAAAATATAAATTAAAAAATTATCATGCAAAAAAAAACTTTATTTATAAAAACTTAATGAAAATAAAATAATATGCAATTAATACGCAATTATAATATGCATAAAAACAAAATTTAGAACATTTTTTCAATTATTGGCAATATCCATCCTTGTAGAAGTTGACGCTTGTGGTTCTGATGATCTTGTTTTCTTCGTAGGTTGTTCATATTCATGGTCTGAGTCAGCTTGGCGTTGTCGGTATGATGTTGCGCTGACATTTTGCTGTGTGAGTTTTCTTCTCTTCAAAAATGATGTCAGCCATTCGGAGTCGTGTTGTGATAGTCCCAGCTTGGCCACAATGTAATCCATTTCGATTTGTGGTAGCGGTTGTGGTGCACAATTTTCAATATCGGGTATCCAATCAGCATCATCCAAATCGGTCGGATTGGTGACACAGTATCCGCACTCGGAGGTTTAGGTGCATCGGTATCAGCAGGGCGTTGCACTGGAAGTGTGGCAGTAAATGCAGCAGTGTATACTTTTGTTTTCAATTGTTGTCTGTTTAATCCAGGACGAAAATTTATGCATGCATAGCACCTGGATTCATCATGTCCAGATGTGTCTTCCACCCAAATTACTCGCTTCATAACACACTGTGTTCGGCGTAAAATTTGCACCACTTAAATCTGCTTCATCGAAATAATTACAATACGCGGTTTTGAATTGCTCACTCAGTAAACAAATTTTTTCGATCTTTTTTCTGTATTTTTCGGACGATATGACCACAAACGTAACAATATTCATCCAAATATGGGCACTTGTTGTTTTCCATATTGATATATTTTATGTTTTGTTGTTATTCACTTTTAAAAAACTGGAGAAAAATCACTTTTACTGTTCGCGTTCGTCGGCACTGGCTGAATGCCAAAAATCGATCAATGCACACCTATAAATACTACGTATTTTTGAATATTTTACTGCCAGGTACTTATAAATGGGCGCATATTTTAAGGGCGGCTGGCTATATACCTGATTCAGCACTTGTACGTTTCAAACTGTGCAAAACTTTCCAAATAATGACCACCCTTAAATGTGGGTGCAATTTCTGTAAAAAAATCATATAGGTAGCCACCGGAAAAACCCAAATAATAAAAAGGTCCACTTTCCGTTTAATTGTCCACGTACATTTATTACCGCAATCATAAAAATCAAATAACCTTTTGTTTATTCCTTTTTTTTTAATTCTCAGAATCATGAAAAAGGTGTCAATGTTTTCTCCAAATAATGTTGTGCATATCTCGAGCAAATTTTTGAAATTCATACATTTACTCAATTGCGAATAAAAGCGAAACGCGTGCATCGATTTTTATGATCTTTGTCTCATTTTGCTCATAGGTTATGTGACTTTGCGAAAAAATAACTAGACTTGAAACTTTTTTCCATTTTGCATTTTTTATGTATTTTTAAAAAAAAAAATTTTAATTTTTAGGCAAAAAATAATTTTTTCCCTTCATACATTCATTTTTAACTTCGAAAGTGTTACTTGTATAGGAAAACAATATATGAACAGATTAAGGGAATTGTAATTCTTAATTTTTTAAAATTTATTTCAACTAAATTGGGCTAGTGGTTGTCGAGCTATGTCAAACAACAGGGCCTAAAACGTGATAAATTCCCCTATACGATAGTACTAACTTCAAATCGATACTAACTTCAAATCGCAGGTAAGAAGACAAAACGAATGATGCAGAAATTCTTCTTTTTGGGTCTTATTTCACATACAGTTCACAGAATTGAGTTGGCAATCAATTAACTGAAAAATGTTGTACTGTGTAAGTATACATTTGATGATATTTATTTTCGAAGGAAAAAATAAAAATCAGGAAATAACTTTTATTTCTGAAGAATAAAAAAACTGCAAAAATTTATTTTTATTTCTGCTTGTGTTAAATTGAATGTGATTATTTCCGCTGTTTTTTTGGTACTTTTTTTTTAGTATATTTTGTATTTTAAACGATTTTAAACATAAATGTGTTTTAATATCAATCCTGAAAATTAGCCATATGAAGACACTTTGCCGATAATTTTTTGCATAATTTCACTGATCGTGGATTGCAATTTCCCTGCGACTAATAACACTACGTCCTTCTCAAAAGCTACGATTCTTCTACGGCCTTAGTGATTTGTACGCTTCGATTAAATTTGCCGCCCAGTAGCTTATTTCTGTATATCTCGCATCGTAAACTGTTCCCCAGGAAACTAGTGAATTTCAACAAAAACAGTGTAAAATGAATCAAAAAATGTTTTTTCTTGCACAAGTGTTTCTGTATCTTTACTTTGCGAGAATTATCTGTCATTTAAATAATTTTCCAGCACAGCCGCGAATAACGTTGTAAGTTACAAAATAAATATTTTTCAGGAGAGCAAAAAAACGTATTTAGAAGGCAGGATTATTAATTTTTTTTTTAGATTATCCAAAATAATGACAATAAAAACTTTTATGCAAAATATCAAGTAAATCGAATTTTAAATAACATGCTTAAAAACAGTTTTTATTCTTTTTTTAGTACGAAAACGTTTCATATCCACAATCGCGATGTCATTTAAAACGTTTTTCCACTACGCAAGCGGCTTTTAGAACGTTATTCCACCTTGAAAAACCAGTTCGTTTGCATCATTTTGTTAGTAACTTACAACGTTCTTCCACTGGCTGACTCTTTGTATCGCATTTTGATGGCGTTAAGGTGCATAATTTTGGGCGAATTGACGTTAAAACAGTGTAAAAGAGTAATGTTAACGCTAATCTCCAAAAAAAACTTTATTGCAAAAAGTGGCTTTTACAACGTTATTCGCGGCTTTGCTTCAGTTATTGATAGGATGTGAAAAAAGGGTTTCTGTAACAAAATTTTGGAATAGTTTCTGATAAGAACTGTCACACTTCATGGGGATGGGCAATAAATCTCGATATATCAAAATAACTATATCTGAAAAAATTATAATCGATATATATCGCCGATATTAAAAATACCCATATATCGATATTTATCAACGACTATCGAATTCGATATTTTTAAGATCTCTTTATAACAAAATTCAACATTTTAACCGTTGCTCAACTGCTTACAATACTGTTGTTTTTAAGAATTGCATATGTTTTTAGCTAATATTAAGACAATAATGGCGGTTTTCCATTGTACATTTTCATAGATTACACAGTTCAGTTTTGTCTCGGTTTTTTAAGAGATGACAACAAAAAAATTAAGCGCGGAAATATATTCTGGTAAGGGTTCCTAGAATTATGCAAAGAATCGCCTTAATTGTGCCGTATTAGCAGCAAAAGACTCCTAAAAGTTGGAATGTTAATAATAAAAAAAAAAATATTTTTTTTTATTTGATCATGTTCTTATATATTAAAAATAAAATATTGCACAGTTTACTTGTATTGTATGTGTCACAAGTTTCGCTTACCGGCAGTATATAATCCTGCATTATATAATCCCAATTAATTTTTGTTTTTTTAGATTGCATATGGCGAATTAATAAAAATTTTTTTGTATTCTTAACTTTTTTTTTTAAATTTATTTTTATTTTAGAATGAACTGCCGGCCCCTCAATTTCAAACGAAAATTTCGTTCGCATAACTTAACTTAAAAACTAAATTTTAAAATTGGTTTTTGTTTAAAAAAAAAGTTAAGCGAATGAAAGTTTCGTTCAAAATCGAGGGACTGGCGGTATATTGGAAATTAAAAGAAACAATTAAAAGTTAGAATGGAATTACATGTAATATGTTTGTGCCTATGTATGTAAATATGTATTAACATTTGGTAATAAGTTCAGCTTAATACGTTCGATACAACGATATATCGATATTTTCAATTAATTAATACCGATACTCTTAAAAAATATCGATACTATATACAATATCGATATATTTTTTCAATTTGCCCATCCCTAACACATCATGTGATAAATTTTACGATGCGAGAAGTACAGAAACTACAGGTTACTCTTTCGATCGTGACTGTTATTTGTACTTTAGTATTTACCCCTCTCAGAAGAAGCAAAGCTAACATCCGTAACTTGTTCCTAAATTCCGGAAAGTGAGTTTTTTATACATAGTTTTATTTTTTTTATTATTAAGAGACTCTGAACTACATTCTATCCATGAGCTATAAATCTTTTCAATATAACTCGGAGTAGTAAGGTTCTTTGGTAATATTCTTCTAAATCTGGATCCTTGTACCTATTTGAAACTTACTTAATTTTTCTTCCTTTGCGCAAGTTTTCCCCTTTTGAACAACTTCCTATATGCAGACCTTTGGATGTTTCCATCCTTCGTCCACCACTTTGCGGAGTCGTTTCAACGGATTCCGCAATTACCTTCGTTTTGTCAGAGACTACAAGGTTAGGAGCAAGTTTTTACAACTTCAAAGCTTTTGTTGCCAACCCTGGCATAAAATTAAACAATAAAATTAAAATCTAGTCTGGTAACTTAATTATTTAAACTATTGTGAATTGTAGTAAGAAGAAATAAACTAACGGATGACTAATATAAACAAAACAAGCTAAAAACAAGAAAAAGAAAATCAACAGTTCTTATTAAATGTAAAATAATTTTAGTTTTAAATAAAAAATGTTAAAACCTTCCCAACAAATGATAACACCTACTTTACACCAACCCCTGCATTCCAAAGTTACCAACTATTTAAATGATCAACGACGGCAGGGACAATTTTGTGATTTAATTCTTGAACTAGAAAACGGTGATTCAATTTATGGACACTTTTGTGTGGTGGCCGCACAAAGTCGTTTTATTGGCGGTTCGCATTTCCAACAAAAGACCCTACAATTTTCCATTCACAATCCTTTAAAAGTAAAAATAAAGAATTTCCAATGCACCGAATGTCTCCATACAATTGCTGATTTTTTCTATGAGGACATGGTCACGATTATAAAGGAACATGAAACGCATTTTAAGCATTTGGCCAAAATTTTAGCAGTGAGTGAATTAATGAAAATATTTCAAATGCCAGAAGGAACTGGAGAAATTATAGAAATTTCAAATGGAGAAATGAATGAGATGGCTAATGATTTAATCAGGATTGAAGATGAGCAAGGGTTTTTGCCGGAGGGGTTAAAAAGGCGTAGAGAGGGAAATTATACGAATAAACCAAAAAATGAAAATATATTCGATGAAAAGAAAACTTATTTCAAGGTAATTATAATGACAATATAAACAATATAAATATAAATTATCTTTAAAGTTGTTTTAGTTAAAAAATCCCCGATCGTCATCCTCAAATAGCAAAATTAACTATTGCTTAGCTTGTGATTTCAAATGCTATCGTGTTCAGGAAATGATTACACATATGCGTAACTGCGAGGCTTCCCATTTGACATGTTCTCTTTGTGAAGTAGGCTTCTTAGGTTGGCGTGAATATGATTTCCATTTAAGACGCCACGATACTGATGTTAAAAAGCCATTTTTCTGCCTTGAGTGTGGTATCCGTTTTATGACCAAAGCAGCTTTAACTTTACATCACCCAAAACATTCTAAAGAAACTCCTCATTTGTGTCCCCACTGCGGCAAAAGTTTTAAATGGAAGCAGGGACTAAGTACTCATCTTTCAGTGCACAATGCTGAAAAACGAATGCTGTGCGATGTTTGCGGGTATAGTACTACTCACATGAAAGCTCTCAAATCTCATAAGCTACGACACGCGGCGGAGTTCTTTAAATGTCCCCATCCTGGATGCCATCATCAAGCAAATCGCAAGGAAAATCTTAAACTCCATATAGAAACTCACAAACAAGAAAGACCATTTGTGTGTGAAATTTGTGGTTGTAAATTTAGTTTATCTAAAAATCTCAAACGTCATGCCATGAAACATTCTTCTGAAAATACTAGTAAATTTAAATGTCTACTTTGTTCTTTCAGCAGTCATCGCTCAGATAAGTTAAAAGAGCATGTACAACGTGTGCACACTGAAAAAGCAATGCAGTTGGAATTGCCAGAAATAGTTGAAAATGCTTTTGAATCCAAAACGGACTTAGATGAATTTGCTTTACCTATATTGCCTTCGGAAAAAGATTCTCAAAATTCGGATGAAAATCCTAGAATTGCCACCGAAGAAAAAGACAGGAAAAAAGTACGTAAAAGATCAGTGACAAAAGTAGTGGTGGAGAGAAAATTGAAGCATATAGTGCCAAAAGGTAATGTTATATTATTAAATAGTAGTAAAGTGAAAATGTAATGAAATATTAAAAAAAGTTTTAAATTATGTTTTACGTAAACAAATGCAAACATTTTGTCAAGTCTTAAAATTTTTTGGTATCGAATATTTGTGATTTTTTAATCAGCAACTATGTAAAAGTTCAGTTAGAAAATGTCTATATTAAAATTTTTGGCGGTAGCTTAGTTATCGAAGTTTTAAGGTAAATTCTGTTGATCCGCAAATTCTGGTCGTACCAAAGACATTTTGGTCGTACCAAATAATAAGATTTGAATTATAACATGTTTTAGTTTACTGCACTGCAATAAGATTTAACTTTTCTACACTGATTGATGGTAGGCAGATCACTGCCGCTACTATTGCCTTCAGTTGTGATTTGGGGGGTCAGTATTTTGCGTTTTATATCTAATTTAGACTAAAAAAAAATATTTAGATTCGTCTAAAATTGTACTTTTGTTAAATGTTAAGTGTATATTTTAATGAATAATTTCATGGAATTTAGTATTATATTTAAATAATGGTCCCAAAGCTTAGGATGAATAGTTGTAATTGATCTTTCCGCTATAAGAACTAGGAAGCAAAATGTAAGTGGGTAATTTTTCAATTCTATCGAATTTGAAGTCATCACAGTTGATGCTACCTACTACTTTAACATTAATGGTATTCACATCAAAAGCTGCACTCTTGTGAAAAAGCAAAATTGGCAAACAGCAACAACCACATAGACAAATATTTCTAACAAATAACTGTTATTACAGCGAGACCTAAACAACAGATGTTTTTGAATTGACAACTTTTTGACGGTGTTCGTTGAACTCCGAGTCGTTCCGGGGCGTGGAAACGATTGTCGTGGAAATGCACAAATAATTGTCTATGTGGTTGTTGCTTTTGCAAATTTTCTTTTTCGCAAATTGCAACTTTTGACGTAAATGCCTTTATTATTTGATTAATAAATAATTATTTATTAATAAATAAAATCACGATTAATCAAGTAATTAAAAATTTTAATTATTTGAAAATGTTTCTCTTTGGTTTACAAGCTTCTTTGTATTCTGCGCTTAGTTTACATAATTATCATAGTGTACAATATAGCAGGAGCTATATCAGATTCTAATGGATTTATATTTACTTAATGTTGTAAGCCATTATTTTATTCATTTCGATATTCTTATTTTGTTTAATTTAAATTTTTTTTTTGGAATTTGAACGAGGAAGGTCTTGCTTTAAATTTTAGATACATCCCATTACCCAATTATTCGGCCATGATACATACATACATATTTCAATAAAATAAAAAAAAATTTTTTTGATTGAAAATTTTTAAAAAATAAATAAAACTTAAATAACGAGTTTGCAATTCAATGAATTGGATAGCGGTTTGCTTACTTTAAAACTGCCTTCAGATAAAAACCAGCCTTCTGGTAGTAACAGTAGTTGTTCTCCATCAACTCCCTAATCAACTTCAATTACACATCCTCAAGATACAGCAATAAAAACTGTTTTAGATGTCTCGCTTCCAAGATCTTTTTCTTCTATTTCTTCTATGGAGGAGGATACTTTGGAAAATGAACTTAAAGAGTTTGTCAAAGTAAAAGGTAAAAAAAGAAGATGCAAGGACCCAATTTAATTGCATCTTACCACATTTGAAACTCAAAGTGTTAATAATAACAACCGTTTTCAAATTTTGGTTGAAATTGAAATGGACAAATCTAAAAAGCTTAAAAACGCCCACAAAGAAAAGAAGTCGGTGAAACCTACGGCCGAAAGTTATTTTCCTCCTATTTTTATTTACAATTTAAATATTAGAAGTCTGGTGGATCAATTAAAAGCCAAAAATGTTGATTTTAAAATCATCAATAAATCAAGATTCAAAAGTAAACTTTATGTGCGAGGTCCTCGTGTCCACCAAGAAATGATTGCGTTGCTCAAGGAAAAATGCATCGATTCTTACTCATTCACTCCAAAAGCTCTCAAGAAGATAAATATAATTCTTCATGGTTTTTACTTTAAAACAGATTTTGGTGACATTATTTATTTATTTATTTAAGAGTTCATCTTGTAATACAAAGCCCAAAGGCCAAAAATATATTACATTGCAATAAAGCCTGAGTAGTGCAAAAAATACATATATAATATTCAAACTTATCAACTAAATAACCTAGCATTTTATTCCCAACCATTAAGAGAAGTGTAAGTGTAAGTTAAAAACCAGTACAAAATAGTAATCTTAGCCAGTAAAATTAAGAACTTGATTTGATCCATACTAAGTTTTCAATAAAATTTGATGTTGACACCAGCTTATTTCTAGTAACATTGCTGCCCGGCAAAAACGCAAAATATTTTACTCACATTAGGTATTTGCTTAGTCAATACGTTTCTTGGGAATCACCTAAGGCAAACTCTAGAGGTTCAGTGTTGGCGTTGTCAAAAATGGGAGCATTATTCCAGTAACTGTAACAGACCTCAACCTTGTGTTAAGTGTTCTGAAAACATTGGACGAGTGAGTGTAAGTTGGTAGTCAATGATAATTCAAAATTCTTTTGCGTTAATTGTAAAAATTTTGGGCATCCAGCAAATTGGCAAGACTGTCCATACTTTTTGCAATACAGTGAACGTAAAAGGGAATTTTCTGATGTTATCAAAGAAAGAAATTTATTAGCATCGCAAAATGTTCAAAAAGCTAATTCTAGTTCTATATCTTCTAATAAAACATTTGCTTTTTGTTTTAATATTTCTGAAAAAACTGTTAAAGCCTCAAAGAAACCGCCGCACAGTGTGACTTTTGTTACTTTTAGGATGCCAAAAGTCGTAACAGTCAAATAAAAGTAGATATGGCAATGCAATTTAGCAAACATAACGATGAGATCGATAAAGCATTGGACACAAAAAATGGGCGTGATCCGCCCACTTTTTTGGCCACCCCCCATATAAGGTGTATTTTCAAAATACCATAATTTCTAATTTAATAGTACTTATTATGGCGGAAAGAAATAAAAATAATTTTAATTTCACTAAATTTTTAGATACACACAAATGCCTTTAATTAGTAGTTGTTTTGAGGTGATTAATATATATTTTTGAAAACAAATTTAAATTTCATATTAGGTTAGGTTAGGTTCCATGGGCAGCCATCAAGAGACAGCTCACTTGGGTCCTATAGCGGTCCCTTTGTGATACCCAGCGCCAATGCCCATCCCAGAGAGCAGTTACTCAGATGGCGTCACTGCAGTGTTGAGCCAATTCGTCTTCCTAATGAAGAGAAGAAGCAATTTTAGTTCTATTTCCGATAGATCCTCCAAACAGGAAAACACCGGTTCTCCCAGGTATTTTCCCCTGATGCCCCGCAGCCCAGGGCATTGACAGAGAAAGTGAAGCACAGTTTCCTCTTCCTCCTCATCATGACAACTTCTACAGTAGTCATTGAATACCAGACCCATTCTTCTAGCATGAGTCCCAACAGGCCAGTGTCCAGTTATGACCGACACCACGGTCCTGATTTGGTTCCTATTGAACCCAAGTAGAGATTTGGTTCTCCGTTCATCATATACAGGCCAAAGGGCCCTGGATATGGAGCAGGTGGACTCACGGGTCCATCCCTCTTGCGTAATTCTATAATTCTCGCGCATAATGAGTGACTTACAGTGAGCCATTGGAAGGCCAATGAATTGATCAATGAATGCTTCATCCATACGACCACCTTCCTTGGCCAGCTCATCTGCTATCTGGTTTCCCGGGCAGTTTGAGTGCCCTGGTATCCATATTAGCGTTAACTCTGAATGTTCAGCAATCTCATTCAAAGACATCCGGCATTCCACAGTTAACCTAGATGTCGTATAGACACCCGCAAGAGAGGCAATGGCAGCCTTGCTATCAGTAAATATACGTATATCTCCCGATACGCGATAATACTTTAGCCAGTTGGCTGCCCGCTTTATAGCCGAGATTTCCGCCTGCAGGACACTACATCCATCCGGCAGGCGAAAGGAGACTTTTACGCCCAGTTTCTCTATGTAGAAACCTCCGCCAACTCTTTCCCCCTTCCTTGAACTATCAGTGTAAACCCCCAGGGCTGGTCCATGGAAGGAGCCCATTACCGACGGAGCACTTTCGTGCGCTATATGTGTCGCATACCTCGCACTAAAGAAAGGCTCCGGGGTGCAGTAGTCCACTCCCTCAGGGACAATCGAGTATCCCATTATGCTGGAGTGTCCATAGTCCCGGCTCGACCAGCCGTGTGCCGCGTTCAACCGAATCGCCGAACAAAGAGCCATCTGTCTGGCCATGATGTCCACCGGCAGCCAGTTTAGCATTGTAAACAGCGCCCTGGTGGGAGTGGAGCGCATTGATCCTGTGATCATCAATGCGGCCAGTCTGTGAACCTTCTCAATCATCGTACGGTTCCTGCCCTTGCCCAGCGCAGTCCACCATACGATAACACCGTAATACAGAGTCGGCTTTACTACAGCTTCAAAGATCCAATTGACACATCTCGGGCCCATGCCCCAGTTCTTGCCGATTGCACCTCAACACGCATATATAGCAATTGCCTTTTCCATCCTCGTCCGGATGTTCAGCCCCCATGACAGCTTACTGTCCAAGATTACGCCAAGATACTTGGCGCTATAAGAGACCTTAAGTTCAGTCCCATTTAGCCTCGGAAGTCTCATGGCCTCAGTCCTATACTTCCTCGTGAAGAGTACCAGTTCCGTCTTAGACGGATTAACACCCAGGCAGCATGATACGCTCCAGGTGCTAAGTACCTTTAGTGCAGCCTCCATACACTGAGACATTATATTCAAATGCTTCCCCGTGATGGCCACTGCAACATCGTCAGCGTACGCCACAGTTTTAAACCTCATGTCGTCCATTTTCGTTAACATGGTATTCATAGTCAGGTTCCACAATAGTGGGGATAGTACTCCTCCTTGGGGAGTACCCCTGTTTACCAGCCTCTGAACGCTGGTTTCACCTATCGTGGAACAGATGACCCTGTTCCTGAGTAGATTATCCACAAATCTACATATACCGTCATCAACCCCCAGACTCCTCATGGATGCAACGATAGAATCCGGGTTGACATTATTAAAGGCCCCTTCAATGTCGAGAAAGGCCACCAGAGCACACTCCTTGAATTCGAGTGATCTCTCAATAGTTCCAACTAGTGAGTGAAGAGCCGTCTCAACAGACCTACCCTTTGTGTAGGCATGCTGAGAGGTCGAGAGTAAACACTTTGGGATGGTCATCCTTAAGTGAATGTCGATAACTCTTTCAAGAGTCTTAAGAAGAAAGGATGCAAGACTAATCGGTCTGTAATCCTTCGCCTCAGTGTGAGAAGTCTTCCCTCCCTTGGGGATGAAGACAACTCTACACAAGGTCCAGCTCACAGGTACATACGAAAATCTAACGCATCCCCTGTATATAGCCATCAGCCAGGGTATTATCACAGTCGAATTCTTCTGCAGGTCCGCCGGAATTATACCATCCATACCCGGAGATTTGTACGGGTCAAAGCTGTCGACAGCCCATTTAATCCTGTCGTTGTCCATTGGGACGGACAGAGGACCGGGCATCGACTCACAAACCTGATCCCGCAAGCTCCCTTGGGAGTTTCCAGGAAAGTGAGTGTCAATTAACACCTCGAGTGTTTCCTGACTAGTAGTAGTCCAGCAACCGTCCGATTTACGGATATAGGTCGGGACAACAGGGCTCAAGGCCATTATCTTACGTAAACAGTTTGTCTCAGAGGATCCTTCCACGCCGCTGCAGAAGTTCCTCCAAGCACTCCTTTTCGCCGATCTAACCAAGTTCCTGAATCTATTCAGTGAAGACTTGTACTCCGCCCAATTACCATGGCGCTTAGCCATATTGAACAACCTACGACAGTCTCTTCTTGCCTGCGCAATATCAGGATCCCACCACGGTGGACGATCCCTGCCCCTATACATCCTTGGCTTACACGCCAAGGAAGTCGCTAACTGCAGTGAGTCTGTAAGCAGACCCACTGCCGCATCGATCCCCCCTATATCATCAACCCGGGGAGGATCAGATAGAGACCGAACCAGAGAGGATGAATGAATCCCCCAATTCGTTCGTTTCCTATTCAACATAACACTCGACCCTACAGATCTAAGTACCAGACTAAATTCCACATATCTATGATCAGAAAGTGAACAATCATTAGAAACCATCCAATTTTCGATCATGTCAATGTGGTCAATGCTAACCAGCGTGACATAAAGAACCTCACACCTATTTGCTACAACAAACGTTGGCTCACGGCCCCTATTTACTATTCCTAAATTATAATTAATAATAAAGGAAAATAGTGACTCACCTCTAATATTCGTGTTCGTGCTACCCCATATAGTGTGGTGCGCATTAGCATCGGCACAGATTATAATAGGCGTTCCAGTGCCTGCTGCCTTCGTTACTGCATCACGGATGAGCCGATTGGGTGGGTCCTGTCCGTGATCATGCGCCATATATCCCGAGACCATCCAGATTATACCATCCTGTGTCTCGAGAGCAACTGTTGTGGTGTCTTCATCACTGTAATCATAGAGAATGAAGATATTCAACGAATTTTTAGCTAAGACACAAGATCTTATGTTACCTGTACCTTTCGCAAACAGAAGCTTATAGCCTTTGAGATTGAGTCCGCAAACCCGATCCTTATGAATCCAGGGTTCTTGGACCATCACGAGCTCCTCCCCTTTTTCTACCACACGGAGGAGCAATGCAGCAGATGCTGCTTTAGAGTGGTGGAGGTTGATTTGCAGGACCTTCACCATTATCCATATTGGCGACCACTGTGATGTTGACGTCCTCCTGGTCTGATTCCAGAAGTACGTCCTCATCAACCATATCACCCAGGTGCCCAAAGACAGACACCAATCCGGAGATAGACTGGGTGTCCTCTTTGTCACCTGAACTTACGGCATCGTCACCAGACAAGCCCTCTTCAGGCTGCTTGGCCTCACTAACCGAAGGAGCCGGATTGCCCTTGTTATCACTTCGGTAGACACGGAGCAAGATCGTACTAAAACCATAGTAGATCTTACCCTGTCTCTCCCTCAGTGGTTCCAAGGATTGCTGGTTTAACACCACAATCGCCGTCCTCGAGGACCCTTCAGCAGCCGAAACCTTTACAACTTTCCAATCCTGCGTGGGAAGTTGAGGGTTGCAGCACTGAATGATCTTCAAGATCTCCTCAGGTTCCGATGGTTCGGCAGGGATGATGACAGTCGATCTAGGTCTCCGTGGTATCTCATCAACCAATACCACATCGAGCCTAGCACCTTCCCAGACCTCTCCTAGCATTTGGATGGCCCGCTTCAGAAGCAGCGCTGAGCGCTCATCTGCACAAGCCATCAACTTCACGTGACCCTGGAACCAGCCAGCATCATCGCATTGAGGGGGTGGCCCTGGATTCTCCCTAAGGATCGTCCAGAACACCCCCATTAATTTTTGCTTAACCAGGTCCCACTTGGTATGGGAGATGGCACCATTATCCACACCTCTATCGATAACAGCCCGTACAAGGTGACCTTTGGCCACCTCGCTGAAAGACCTATTTATCGATTTCGGCGCAATCTTGGGACGTTTCGTCCCTGGTTGCTGTTTCGCGGCTGCAGCTTCCTCCTCCGAACGTTGCCGTTTAGGCATTGTCACCTTCGCAGGGACTGAAGGAGTAGCACTTGGCAGCCCAGCTATGTGGGCTCTTGCCCATGCCAGTGAAGCTGTTTGTTCACTGGAAAGCTCTTCAGCTTTTTTGGAGCCTAGAAGCTCAATGAAACGCAAGGCGGCACGCCTTGTGTTCGATGCCCTCTTTGTAGGGTTTTTGTGCCTTGTCGACTTTTTACGGTCGCCGAATTTGGCGTGGGGAGGTGCAACCTTGGGATTGGATGTTATCATCGCCATCCCTCCTTGCACAATGGGCACATGGGAAGCTGCAATTTTGGGCGACTTTGTCATTCCCAACTTAGCAGCACCCGAAGCAGGGGTTTTATCCGTTCCAGAGACGGAAAGGGCAGAAGCGGCTTTGGAGGTGCTTGGATTGAAGCACAGAGGCACCCCACCGCAGTTTTTAGAGCAGCCGCCTTCTGGTCGAGCTGCCTTACCACTTCCGATCAGCCTAGGCCGATCTTCCTTGGTCGCCGGGACTGTTACAGTCCCTGGCTTTGTCGTTTTACTGTCAATCGTTGTCCTTAATCTCGCCTGTCCGTCATCAGTTTCCGTTGTTTGTTTTTGTTGTTGTTGTTTAGATTTGTTCATTAAAAGTCCCACGAGTGTAGGGGAGTTGAAAGTCCGCCACGTCATAGCGCCCAGTAACGTGGTAAGGGCGTGGTCTATTTGCTGAGGTGCCCAGGTATCAGCAAAGCTCCGTGATAATACAGTCGGTAACCCCTGACTGCAAACCAGACCGATAGGCACGGGTCGCATGACACCTCGGTTTAGGGGTGGATAACCTTTCGTCGTCAAGGCTTTTAGGTTCCGTATCTCAAACTCAGGCGCCGCTTGTGGCGTTACCTGTACTTGAAATACAAACCACAGCCTAGACTCAGCCACCACATCGCTGCAAGATCGTTATCCAAGGTGGTGGCTATCATATTAAAAAATAGCAATCTGGAAATAAAAATAATTACTCCGAGTCAATATCATTTCCATAATCCGGTACGAATAATAAGACAATAACTTCTCTGGTAATGTTCGTCACTTTGTCCAAATTACTTTCAATTGTAGATGTTTTTCAAAATATCGCAGAAAGGAGCTAAAAGAAGCAAAAACTTATTGTTGAATCTGAAACTAGATATGTATATAAACCTTCAATCTCCATATAATCACTTAACAGAATTCTACAGAATCATGCTAGTTTTTCTCTATCGAAAAGCAAACATTTTTGGAAATCACTAAATTTTAGTGATTGCATATTTTCATTGAATAAAAATTAAAGTAATAACGTTAAAGCTTCAGAAACCTACCAGTCTTTATAGAAAAGGTTCCAACTTAATTAAAGCAAAAAGACTTTTGTAAAAATATTTTGCCAAACATAAGTAATGCCACCGCAAAGTTCAACAAAAAAATAAAACTATAAATAGATTTACTACACTTGTCACAGTGACACAAGTTTGATAACTGTTATCATGTTCATTGTTGTTTTTTTGATTTGTTTTGAGTACATATTCGTAATAGTTGTACATTTTACTATTACATAGCATAAAATTATTAAAATCGGAGAAAATTTTTTTTTTCTTTTGGCATCCTAAAAGTAGCAAAAGTCACACTGTGCGCCGTTGGTTGAGGAATTTTTTAAAATTGATAAAGAGTTCTGTAAAGAGGAAACAATGTCATTAGAGGATAAAATAAGAAGTTTTATTATAAATTATAAAAATAGCTCTAAGCCACAAGTAAAATCTGATTGTTTGAAGCTCCTTAAGGAAATTGAATCTATTTATGGTAATTAGAAATATGGATATTTTAACTTTCGTTCCCTAGTTAGAAAAGATTTAGTTAATACTTTGAAATGCAATAATATTGATGTTGCCTTTATACAGGAGACACATCTTAGTCCTACTCATACGTTTTCCAAATCGATTTCCATCACATACCTGATAGTTGTTTTGGAAAATTACTCATTTGTAAAAGATAATAGTTACGTTGGCGTTGCTATCGCCTTGAAGGAAAATTACTCTTCTCATCATATTACTGCAGATTCTATTTTATTCCCAAATCTTTTTGTTGAAGTTTTTTTGTTAATTGACGATTTGCCTAAAACAGTTTTATGTGGTGTCTTATATTTTCCTTGTAATTTGAATTATAATTTTATTAATAATGGCTTATCTGCTATCAAGGC
Source organism: Pollenia amentaria (assembly GCA_943735925.1). Taxonomy (NCBI): domain Eukaryota; kingdom Metazoa; phylum Arthropoda; class Insecta; order Diptera; family Polleniidae; genus Pollenia; species Pollenia amentaria. The sequence continues at coordinate 126,655,094 of OX031007.1, forward strand.
AATTTAATCCAACTATGATAGTGTCATTTTAGGAGTTGATTTTAATGCAAAGCATATTTCTTGGGGTGATATATTAAATAATTGTAATGGTATTGCTATATTTGACTGGTTGACAGATTTTTGTTAGACTTTCTGACTCTAAGCCTTCTTTCTCTAATGGGAACTCATTCCTGGATAATTTTTTAATAAGAACAAATTTAGTTGATACGTTTAATCCTAATTCAGTTCAATCTCTTCCATCATTTTCGGATCATTTTCCTTTACATTTTCAATTAAAATTCTTGTGCTTTGAATTTGTTTTAATACAACCACGTATATTTACATCTTTCACAGAATTATGAATTTATAGTAGTTAAAGTTTGCTTGGCAAAAGTAGTTAAGTCGCCTTTTTAAAAGAACTTTAAATATAACTCAGCCGAATTATATTCTGTTATCAAAGCAGATTCATGTGATTAAAGTTATTATTAAAGAACAAATTGAACAAGCCGAAATTTTTAAAAATCGCTTTGCATATAAAAAAAGGCATATAAAAAAAATTACAATATCTTAGGAGTTTCTAAAATGTCTGTATTTACAAAACTAATAGTACACGGAACGTAGATAACTGAACGGTATTTCAAACTTCATCATCAGAAAACTTCCAATCAAAGCTTTTGATTTTTTAGCAATTATTTTTAATAATGGATACTTTCCAAATTCTTGGAAGACAGCAAAAATATGCAAAATCCCAAAAAAAAATAACAATTTTGAGGCAGATAATGTAAGACCAATTTCACTTTTATCCAACGCAGGAAAACTCTTTGAAAGGGTGATTCGAGTTATGATAGATATAAACTTAGATACTTCATGGATTCCAAATTATCAGCTTGAATTTAAAAAATTTCACTCTACTAGTCACGCTTTATTAAAATTCAAAATGATGTAGTGAATAGTTTAAGAAAAAAGAGCTGTACTATAGCAGTTTATCTTCATATTGAAACGGCTTTTGACCATGCTAACCGCGATGGCATAATTTTTAAAATGATTAATATTGGCTTCAAACCTCAAATTATTAAGTTAGATCAAAATTTTTTAAAAAATAGAGTTTTGCGTTCAATTACAAAACGAAAATTCTATGTTTGGTAATGTTTGTTGCGGTGTACCGCAGGGTTCTATTTTGGCTCCTAATTTGTACAACACTTGCATCTATGATTTTCCACATCAATTTGGTTGTTCAACTGGTATTCTTTACGCTGATGTTTCGCTTCTTTAAACTCATGGAACTTCACCAAAGGATACATTGAGTTCTATTTCGTCATATTTAAATTCGGTAAATAATTTTTATAAATTATGGGGTATAGAAATAAATGCATCTAAAAGTGAAGCCATTTGTTTAAGGATTGCTTCTGGAAAATGCAAATATTTTGTTGTACCTGAGAGCTAGCTGCTTGGTTTGTCCCTTGATGGACAGGAAATTCCTTTTGTGGACAATATTAAATATTAAGGTATTTATTTTAATTAGCTTTTTAAGTTTAACCGTCATGCAAGAATTTTTCTAAAAGCTCGCAGAATTTAAATTTCTGTTGGAAAATTAATTAATGGCAGATATTTGCTAAACAAAAAAACAAAGTTGTTCACACATTATTTTTTACTAATCCAAAATTTTGTGCCGGGAGCAAGCACAATAAACCTCAATGTTAGTTTTTTTTTTATTATAAATTCCTGGGATTCCTAGTTGGAACAAAGGGCCAGTACAAAAGCTTTGCATTGAATTCTATCTTCGGCTAGTCTTTTTGCTTCTCTCCATGAAGTTCTGGCTGAAAGCAGTTCATTTTCTATTTGACGCCTCCATGTATTTGCGGGTCTTCCTCTACGTCGGCTGCCCTGGGGATGATAATCAAGAGCTTTTCTTGTGCCGTCGTCATGGCTTTTTCTAAAGGTATGACCCAGCCAGTTAAACTTTTTCAAACGGATATCTAACATGAATTGATTTTGTTGGGTTTTTCGCCATAGATCATTATTTGAAATTGTTGTAGGCCAAAAAACACGTAAAATTCTTCGCAAACAACGGTTAACAAAAACCTGGAGTGCATTTGAGTCTTCACTTGTTATGTTCCATGCTTCACATCCATATAGTAAAACTGATTTTACATTTGAATTAAAAAGTTTTATTTTCGTGCGAAGAGTTATACGATTGGACTTCCACACTTTAATTAGTGAGCCAAATGATTGATTTGCGGTAAGCTATATCTTCTTGGCTACCACCGGATAAAGTTATTATACTACCGAGATAGCAAAACTTGTCTACATCAAGTAGTGATCTAAAATTTTTAGAGGCTCGGTGTTGTTGGTGTTATGCCCGTAATTTCTACAAATAGATAACTCCAAGTGTAACAACACTACAGATATCTTTACACACTCGGTAAAATCAGCTTTGTAGTTTCAACACTTTTTTTTACCTACGTGTTTCTACCGAGTTAATTTGTTTAAAAATATGGCAATACTAATGTTTCTGTTTAAAATTCTGTCAAAAAACATACATACATACCTAAAAATTATGAAACTTTTTTAACGCTTTTTTTAATTTTCTAATAAATTTGAATCTAATGGCTCAAAAAAACAAAAGAAGTGCTAATTTTACTGAAGGAGAAAAAAACCTCATTATTGCAATTGGTGTATCAGTATAAAACTGTTTTAGAAACAAAAAAAACCGATGCAGTAAGTAACCAGAAAAAAACGAAATGTGGGCTAAATTAGCTGAAAAGTTTAATGCTACAAGCGGAACACATCCCAGGGATGTAGCTAATTTAAGGTCGAAGTATGATGACCTAAAGAAAAACCTACGCAAAAAAGTTGGCAACAATCAAAGGGAAATGTATAAAACAGGCGGAGGCACCGCGCCAACTTTGAAGCTATCATGTGATGAGGAACTGCTTTTAACGCTAATTGGGCCATCTACATTTGGCTTAAAAGATCGTGGTGGAGGTGATAAGGAACTTGCTACTATCGTAAGTACAAAAAGAATTTATACATATTTTATGGTGTTAAATTCTAAAGTTTCAATTTGACCAGAGTGCAAATTCTGTTAATACATCGTCGTGGAAGAGCGAAGTTGATGAATCCGTTCAATTTCTGGAATCCGATATTGGAATTTTAATTGAGGAAAATCCAACTGATGGTTTGTCTTTTCGACCAAGTGATGCAGTTGACATTTAACACGCCCAATTCAAAATATTCTTGATTTGGATGAAGCCGGAAATGAAAATAAAATTCTAAAAACTTTTAAATCGTTTCTTAACAATTTAAAATTTACAATGAACCAAAATAGTTTATTAATGAATTTCTGATTGTGTTTGCAGTATTTTGATTGAGAACATTATCCCTCGGCACTCTAGACATACCGATTTCATACGAATTTTGTTGTTGAAAGCACTCAAAGGGAGGTATTTCGTCAGAGTTATTTCGGCATATATTATGTAAAATGGCTGTTGCAATTATAATATCTTGAGCTGTTGAAAGATTTACTCTTAAACCCATTGAAAGAATAGGAAACCGACGTTTCCAAGTCCCGAAACATCTTTCAATTGTCTTCCGCGTTCGAATCTGGGATTCGTTATATAATTTTTCAGCGTATGTAATAGGGTTGTCCAGAGGTATCATTAAAAATGTTGATATACTGTATCCTGCGTAACCTCCGTCTCCCAGAATAAGTTGATTACCACGTGATCCAGATTCAAACACGAACTTCAATCTACTGTTATTGAAAATTGTGCTGTCATGAGTTGATCCTGGCCAACGGGCTGTTAATTCTACAAAGAGTAGATCAGCATCACACATAGCTTGCACATTTAATGAAAAGTAACCTTTTCGATTACGAAAAAGTTCCGGAAATTCACCTCCTATATTTTGAAAAATAAAACAATAATTGTACACGTGTACATATCGCGCTGGAACATGAAGAGGGTATTAACGCAAAATTTCAAGTAGAAGCAAAACAATTTTTATTTTAAAATAAAAGCCATACAAAAAAAGAATTTTTAAGCCAACCGTTTCATTGCCAAAAACTAGACAAAATACAACTCCTGGATATGAAAATTACGTGTCGATTTTTTCAAAAAGGTAAAAAAGTAAAAAACTTCTATTTAATATCCTCTTTATGATAAAGTGCGATATTTGTTAACTGTTTAAATTTAAGACTCAGTGGAATGCAATTGGATACACGGAAAATTTTGTTATTAGAAGAACATACAAAATCTAATTGAATTCCTTCATTGTTACCTGGCGACATTATTTTCACATGGGTACAATCTAAGGCACCAACACATCTAGGAAATTTAGCAATTTTGTAAAATTTTGATTGCGAGTTTTGAATTTCATCAGTTTTAAATGGATGCCTGACATATACTTCGTACAATGGCTGAAACTTTTTGAATGATTTTACTAGCCGTTGTTTGATGTATACCTCTAAAATCTCCCACAGTTATCTGGAAGCTTCCAGATGCGTAAAATCGCAAAGTAATCAACAATTGAAGACTTGGGGAAATGTTGGTTTTTCTTAAATTAACTCGCATCTGATTATTTATTTTGATAGAAACAAATTTTAGAAAACTTACCTCTCTACGCGGTGTGACAATTTTGGCTCAATTTGTCCTAATATAATTTTGGCGCTTTTCTTGGAAAGACGAAATCTTCTTACAAATTCAGAATCATTCCAAATTTGAAAATGATCAATCCTTTCCCTAAAATAGCGTTTTGTACGTTGTAGGTTTCGTTTTAAATAATTCCGTATATTTCGTAGCTCTTCTAACTCTGAATTCATATTTTTTTTTCGTTTTTAGACAAAATATTTGTTTTGTTTTAATTTGTTTTAATTAATTAAGCAAATAAAAAAATAATAATTTTATTTTACCTAAGGATTAAACTACTTAAATCCATAGTGTAAATTACCCTGTAGTTTATCTACTTGGTAACACCTACCTACGAGTTAAAATTATGAAATTTAACTTACCCGGTAGATATCTATGCAGTAAAAGGTATCTATTTGTTGAAATTACGGGCATTAATACGCAATGTTTTTGTCTTAGTTTGGTCTTAAGGTAAGTTTGGTTTGCATGCTATTGAAGTTATGTGACAGAAGACATATGTCGTCAGCATAATCTAAATCATCCAGTCTACCCTGCAGCCCAAAAGCTATACCACGATCACCTTTCATCGATTGTTCCATTACAACATCTAGAACGATGTTAAAAAGAAGTGGGGAGAGGACGCAACCTTGTCGTACTTTTCTTCCAACTGGAAATTTATTGCTTACAAGTCCATCATGTAGTACACGACAGGATACGTTATCGTATAAACATTTGGTTAGTTGGATCATGTGTTCTGGAATCCCTTTACATCTTAAAGCGTGCCATATGGCCGGTTGGTGTAACGTGTCAAATGCCCTTTCAAAATCTATAAAAAGCAAATATAATGCAGACCTCCACTCGACTGCTTCTTCTACTATTATACGAAGACTACTGATATGGTCTATACAAGATTTACCTCTCCTGAAACCAGATTGTACGTAGCGAAGTTCTGGCTCAATAGTAGCAGAAATGCGTTTGTTTATTATGTGAGCAATGATCTTGTTTGTCATGTTTAAAAGTGTGAGACCTCTCCAATTTTTTAGCTCGGTCAGATTACCTTTCTTTGGAATCTTAATAATTAGACCTTCTTTAAGTTCATCCGGATGATTATTTACCCAGAAATGCTCTATTAGCGGTTTAAGTAAATGGGCTGTGGTTGTGCAATCTACCTTTAGCAGTTCTGGTGGTAAATAGTCGGGGCCTGGAGCTTTATGACACTTCAGAGAAGTAATTGCAGATTGGATCTCTACAAAGTCGGGTGGCTCTATGTCGATATTTTTAATACGCGACTGATGTTCTGCTACAGTACAGTTGCATAACATCGAGTTTGTTGTGCTATTGTCGTTAGATAGCATATTTCTGTAATGGTCTTCCCACAGTTTTACTTGCTCTTCTTTGGAGTACACCAGCTCATTCCTAGAATTCTTAAAAGGTTTGGTGTTGACATGTTTGCTGTCTGTTAGTGTTTTTGTTATTTTATATAAGTCTCTTGTTCTCATCGTCGCACTGGCCTTTTCAGCTTCGATGGCTAGATCGTCTGCCCTCTTTCTTTTGTCACGCCTTGCACATCGTTTGACCTGCCGGTTGGCATCGTTATATTTGTTTTGCAACTCCGATTTTATTTGGCGAGTTTTTGCGTTATCGCAGGCGAGTTTTAGTTGTTTCCGGCTTTCAATAAGTTTCCAGGTGCAGTCCGATATCCATGGCTTTCTGATTTTCTTCACATAACCCAGATGTTTTTGGCCAGTGTCTAGCAACATGGATCTAGCTTGCGACCAATATTGAACCGGATCATGACATCCTATGTTTATGAGTGCGGAACTTCTTGCACGAAGTTCGCTTATAAATGCTGTTGCAGTGGGTTGTATAGACAATTTGTCTGTGTTTAATTTTCTATTTTTATTTTGCTTCTTGTTCTGTTCAACGGCTACGATCTTTAGACGTATTTGGCCTACCACCAAGTGATGATCACTTCCTACATCAGCACCTCTCCTACTACGAACGTCAAGAAGAGACCCACGCCACTTACGGCTAATCGCAATGTGATCTATTTGATTTTCAATGCTCTGATCGGGGGATACCCACGTAACTTTATGTATGTTCCTATGCGGAAACAATGTGCCCCCTATCAATGTTAGTAATCTTTCACAAAACCTGATAAGTTTTTGTTACTGTAAAACAATAATATTTATTAATAATGTTTAATGATTTTTATGTTTGTTCAATTTAATAAAAAATTAATTTCTCTTATTACGAATCCCTTGATAAAGTGAACATAACATTCACGAAACGTTGGGAAAATGTGGATTAAATGCATTTTTAATTACATATAGAACTTTAGGCCGTATAAGCTAAAATAAAATCTAATTTAACAAAACATTAGAGTTTTAAGTTTTCTTTGTAATTTGACTTATAATTTTTGTTTTTCCTTTTATGTATGATTGTTTTAAAGTCTCAAATAAACTTAACTTAATTTAAATTTTGTCAAAGCTGATTAAATTAGTTATCACTATTGAATTTTCTTTATTTTGTATTTTTAATTTTTAGTTTGTATAAAAAGTTTATGTGAGGTGAAATGAACATATTTTAAACAAGCTTAGAAAATGTACTAAAAGACCTTCTTTAAATTGTTTTGATTTCTTATTCCGTTTAGAAATTGTATACACCTTATTTTATAAATTTGTAATGCTCGAAATTATCTGGGAGGCACTGTATGTACCTGTAAGCCATCTGTATTTTCGATCCAATAGAAGACCTCATATGATGCAATTAGCTAATGGCTATTTTTAGACGAAAGATTTTTTTGCAAAATTGGTAACTAAAAATGGCCCAACTCAGTACATACATTTTTTTAGCCATCCTAAAGCCTATAGTACACGGCATGTAAAAAGACACATGCGCATGTGGTTCTGACGTAATTTTGACGTCAATGCAAAGCCACAATAAACATTGCGTGTTGTGTGATGACGTCAAAATTACGTCAGAACCACATGCGCATGTGTCTTTTTACATGCCGTGTACTATAGGCTTAACGCTTTTTCAGTTTTTCTATACGTATGAGTAATATTTGAAAATTACAATATTACTCATACATTCCCTTGTGGCAGCGAAATATATTATTACCAAACTATAAAGCTATAGCTTATTCCATATGGACGCTATTGTGACAAATGTCGTATTGTGAGGTTCATTTGTATGGAAACAAAAACAGTTGAGTCAATTTCGACCCTAAATACTAAAGTTTAAAGAAGTTTCGTGCCAAATTATTTTTCATTATATGTATGTATTATCATCTTTTATCGTCTATGGCCGTTGTGATGTCAAAAGCTCAGTTCTGGGACGACATTTGTTTGGGATCTGTTTTGAATAATATACGGAGTTGGACCATTTTCTGTGCCAAACGAACCTATCGTCTAAAAGTTACTTTTACTTAATTAAGACTGACGGACGGAAATGGATAGATGGTCTGAGAATTTCACATACATAGATCTAGAATATGGCTGAGTTCCAAAAAATCATACTAATTTGCAGCGATGCGGTACTGATACACCATTTTTCATTGAAAATGAGAAAATTCCAGATGAAATTGAGCAAATTCTAAATGATAATGAGAATATCAATTTGAAATGGAGAAACTTCCAATTGAAATTGAGAATATCAATTTGAAATTGAGAAAATTCCAATTGAAATTGAGAATGTCATTTTGAAATTGAGAAAATTCCAATTGAAATTGAAAATATCAATTTGAAATTGAGAAAATTCCAAATGAAATTGAGAAATTCAATTTGAAATTTAGAAAATTCCAAATAAAATTGGGAAATTTTAATTTGAAATTGAGAAAATTCCAAATGAAATTGAGAATATCAATTTGAAATTGAGAAAATTCCAATTGAAATTGAGAATGTCATTTTGAAATTGAGAAAATTCCAATTGAAATTGAGAATATCAATTTTAAATTGAGAAAATTCCAAATGAAATTAAGAAATTCAATTTGAAATTTAGAAAATTCCAAATGAAATTGGGAAATTTTAATTTGAAATTGAGAAAATTCCAAATGAAATTGAGAAATTTTAAGATACATATAAAATTGAATTATATATTTTTTTTAACATTCATACAACGAACGTACATAACAAACATAATGATGGAACAAATTAAAATAAATACAAATCGTAATATTATTGACCAACAGGCATATCTTCCAGATCCAGAGCAGATTGATTAAACGTTGTAGTATGTTGTATGGCGTAGTATGTACTGCAATGTTTTTGTTTTTATTATTATTCCTATACTAATCCCGCGAAGCTCTACGCTTGTCTGCAGGAAAGAAACCAGAATCTCTGGCGGCTAGCTCACTACCAACTAGCCTATCAGGGCACCCTAGGAAGGCTATCTTAGAAGCTTTCTAAAAAGTCATGTCTCTACTCTTCTACTCAATTGGGGGAATAACGTTTGGTACATTCATCTTTGTTTACACCATACTTTCCAGCTACACTCCTGCGATTGAGCCCCTATTCACCGATGCTTAACCCCATGAATGTACCGAAAGTAATTCCCCCCAATGTAGGAGAGCAGAGGCTTGCCTTTTTAGAAGAGGTGCTTAAGGCTTCTAAGCCATGTATAACTATTGGAGATTGCAGTAGAGCCATACAACATACTACAATGTTTAATCAATCTGCTCTGGATCTGGAAGATATGCCTGTTGGACAATAATACTACAATTTGTATTTATTTTCATTTCTTCATCCTAATGTTTGTTGTATGAATATAATAAAAATCATATAATTCAGTTTTATCAATTTAAAATTAAAATTTCTCAATTTCATTTGGATTTTTCTCCATTTCATTTGGAATTTCTCAATTTAAAATTAAAATTTCCCAATTCCATTTGGAATTTTATCAATTTCAAATTGAAATTCTCAATTTTATTTGGAATTTTCTCAATTTCAAATTGATATTCTCAATTTCAATTGGAATTTTCTCAATTTCAAATTGATATTCTCAATTTCAATTGGAATTTTCTCAATTTCAAATTGATATTCTCAATTTCAATTGGAATTTTCTCAATTTCAAATTGATATTCTCAATTTAAACTGGAATTTTCTCAATTTCAAATTGAAATTCTCATTTTCATTTGGAATTTTCTCAATTTCAATGAAAAATGGTGTAGTGTATCAAAACAAAGCAAACAAAAGTCAAAGTAAACAATATATCATTATTAAATATGCACTACGATAAGAACTAAAGATATAAATTTAAATTTAAGATATAAATTATCTTTTTTCTGCCACGCCCTTATACAATCTCTACTACCTAATTTGGGAACTTTTGCTCTGGCCGTTCTACAGATATACATACATCTATGTTTTTGTACGGGAGGTGCTACGCCCACTTCTCAAGTCCCGCCCATTTTTCCAGAGAGGTAGGGTATTAATATCCCATCTTTGTGTGCCAATAAATAAACGCCCACTTCTTCGCTTCCGCCACAATTTGTCTGATGTTGTCTATAGATAACCAAAATGCTTGTACCTTAATTGGAAACTTTGGCTCTTGCCGTTCTCCAGATATTAAAAAACAGCAACAACAATGACGAATTTATGGAGAAAATAGAGGCAGTCGTAATTTTTTGTTCATATCTCAGGCTGAATTTCAATATCAAACTATTCAGCTATATGTGACATAAATACATAACTACCTATATATCTGGGGTCTTGGGAAAACACATTTAAACGGACTCACTGACAAACGCTCAGAAGGACATTGTTAAATAAACTTCGATACTTATGAGGGCCCAGAAGATCAATATTGTAAGTATTACTTACGGAATCAGTAACTTTTATATATTCCCTTTTACCTCGGGTGAAGGGTGTTAAAACAACAGACAAATGTGCCAAAAAAAAACTATTTATGTATGTGTGGCTAAAAACCAGAAACGTTAACAAAAGTGTAAACCCTAAAACATCTGGCAACTTGCGGAGACCATATTTATTTAAATTATTAAATATTTTAAACTTTTGATTCAATATGCAACAACTATGATATAAAAAAATACACTTGAAAATTAAGGAAAATTAACATTTTATTGCATTTCATATGGGACACCATTTACGTTTGCAAATCAAACATCACAAACGAAGCATTTGTGTTTTTTTTTTCAAATATAAAGACAGAAAAACCATAACAATGCTGTAAGCCATATAAGAATGACTAACGTCGAAATTTTCTTAAAACATATTTATTTAAAGCAATTTTCACCACACACATGGTTGCTCAAATCATATAGAATTTGAGATAATGATTGTTTCCTAGATTCATTTTCTAATTTCAATTATTTTTTAATTTATTAAGGCCAATTTCAACAAGCAATAGGTTTTTTTATAGCTTTTGTATTGTATAGTAAACTATTAGGATATTATGACAATATGACTTGATAGCATACCATTTGAAACACCCAAATATGTATTACTTTAACAGGGGTTTTCTCACTGCCTGTTCAACGATTTCAAATGTTAACGTTCGCATAGGAAATTACATTTTTGAATTTTTGTTTTTGTTTTTAATGTAATTTTCTATGCAAACGTTAACGTTCAAAATCGATGAACAGGCAGTTATTTTCTTTGTTTTTTGTAGATTGAACCAAAAAAAAAACAGTACAAAAATCCGTAAAAAGTGTAAAAAACAGTACATTTTCGTACTGTTATGGATGTTGTGCATAAAATAGTACAATTGAAAAAAATCAGTACATGTACTGTTAAAAACAGTACGTCTGGCATATACCATATATGCAGTTTGCATATAGGGTTTAATGCGTTTATGAAAATTTTATTAACAGGTTACACAGCCAAAGCGTATAACGCATATACATACGTGTCGAACACATGAAGTATGATTAGAATGCGATATTTATATAGTTAACATGCAACTGTCGTTTTGGAACTAACCATATACATGTGTATGTATATGCTTACGTACTTTATAGGGTCTCCATGAATTGAATGACAAAATCAACATATCGATGCCTTACTTTCTCAACCTCGTATCTTAAAAAAATACGGTGTTGACTCTTTCATGTTAAACGATTGCTATTTTTGTGTTCTATTATTGCAACAACTTATTATTTTAATACTTTGTCTCAATTCTGTAAATATGAATACATTATTGAAATAATAAGTTGTTGCAGTCATGGTGAAATTACTACAAGGTGGCAGCACTAGGATTTGTTGTACAACAATACAACAAAAACAGGCAAATTTGTTTGTGTAAAAAAGTTAAGTGTGTCAAAATATGAATTTTTTTTAATTCTTTAATGTATGTATATACTATATACTTATTTGTTTAAGAATTTTAATCAAAATACAAGTAAAACCTTCTTTATGTTTATGTTATACTAATGAGGAGAGAATCCTTGCCCATGGGCAAAGGCCGTCTATGCAGAGCATCTTTAGTTAGCGAAACCGGTATTAGTTATCCCATAGGGTAGAAAATCCTTGCGCCCGGCCGATGGCCGGCTATACAGGAAATCTGGAGTATAGGAAATCTTGAGTCTTTGCGACCGGCGGAGGTTTAAAAAACGTACCGTTGCCAGGCAGTTCTTCCTTACCGCATAATAAACACTTACGCAATTTGAAAAGCACGCACAAAGGCTTCACAATTAAAAAAGGTTTGATTTTTTATTTAAATAAAAGTTTTCTTTTGCAAATAAGTTTTTTTGTTGGTCCTCCACCACGATGCAAAAAGCTACGTTATAAACGATTGGCTGTAATTTGTAATTTAAACCACTAGTTGCTTTTCGCAACAAATAAAAACCAATTTTATAATACAATACGTATTTAATTTAAGTTATATTTCAAACTATTTGCAAAACTTTCACAACAGAATGTATCTTTTACAAACGATTAGTTTTAATACAACTCACAAGTTTTTTTTATTATAACTACAATACATCTTTTTTTATGTTTTATTTCAATTGTTTTAACTATTTATTTTAAACACAATAGTACCGAACAAATTGTTTTTTTTTATCTCGCAAATTATTTTTTGAAATAAATTAACGTTATCAATCAATATTTTGACACTTGCTATGAATAAACAAATAATTTTGACACAATAACTCTTTCACCATGGATAAGCAAAAAATATTAGATTCCGTAGTGCTGCCACCTTCTAGTAATTTCATTTTCATTTAAAATTGTTTAAAAAAAATTCGTTTGGGAATTTACATTAAAACCATAAAAAAAAAATATAAATTTCTAAACGTAAATTTTTTTTTTAAATCAAAAAGAGCCAAAAAAATATAAAACTTTAAAAAGAAATTTTTAAAACAAAACTTATACCCGTTACGGTCCCTGATTCAAATTAGCAAAATAAATAAAAACATAAAACAATAATACTCGTAAACCAACAAGCAAAACAAACTAGAATAAAACTAAAAATAATGACTCATATACCTACACAACTTTTAAGAAAACACCATTTTATCTTTTGTTGATAGAACTTCGTTAATTACCATGAAAATAACATTGAATATTTCATAATAAAATTAAATAGAAAAATTTAAATTGAGATAATAGGTAAAAACAACAAGCGGTCAGTTTCTGTAGTTTTTAAAATATGTGCATTTTCATTGTGACGTTACGTGGCTTTTGTACGACAAATTTTTAAAAAAAAACTAGTAAAGAAGTCAAAAGTGTAAAAAGGTTTTTTTATATTTGCAAAGAATATTCATGAAAAAATACAACAATCGACCACAAGGATTTTAAAATATAAGCAAAAATATGCGCTGGCGTGACCTTACAAAATCAAAAGTGGGGTTTGACTTGCATTACTTTGGACCAGGCTGTGGAGTCGGAGGTTGAAGAGTCGGAGTTGAGGTTTTTACCGGACTCGGTGTTGAAGTACACACAAAATCTCGCGACTCTGACTTCAAAATTTGTCTACTTTACATACATATGTAAATAACTATGTATGTATATTATAGCTCAATGCTTCACGTGTTAAGGCCCAACCATAATATGCATAGCCCTGCTTAACCTACTGTCAAAAATTAATAAAAAATTTTCAAATGTATTAAAACAAAATAAAACAAGTTAGAGTGCTATATTCGGCTGTGCCGAATATTTGATACCCTCCACCGACATTTCGAATATTTCAGGAGTGGGCTCTATATGATATCTATATACATATTTTTAATTATTCTTAATATAAATGAACGTTTGCGGTTTAGAGCTTTATTTAATTGTTATCCGACAATCAGCAAGTTTTATGCTTTTCTCTGTAGAAATTTGAACAAGCTTGAGTAAAATATCATAATTCGTAACAGTTTCAGCCAAACTAATCAGACTTATTCCAGTTATCGTTGACGTATACGACTGCGTCGTCTTTTGCAGTAGATTAAAGAACACAGTTTGTGTTTTACTTTAATCTATTACAAAAATCGGCACAGTTGTATACGACAACGACAACCGGAATACGGCTGAATATGATTTTCGGGAGTGGAATTTATATTGGACCCATGGTTAATTATGGATCATTCATCTCAAAATTCTGTACAGTGACTTCCGGTATTAAAAAACATAAAGTAGAATAATGTTCAATACAGCAGTGAAATTAGTTCTAGCGTTGAATTTCTGAAGGCTGCTTAGTATGGGGGTTGCATCATTAATGAATTAGCAAATTTTGAATTAATTCTTTTCACACAAATAAATGAATTGAATTAAATTTGAATCAATTCAAACGAATTAGGCAGAAATGAATTTAAATTCGTTTCTAATTCAAATGAATCTGAAAAATTAATTGCAATTCATTTTGACAAATTCAAATGAATCTGTAAAATGAATTGCAATTCGTTTCTAATTAAAATGAATCTGAAAAATTAATTGCAATTAATTTTACAGATTCATTTGAATTAAATTGATTTTGAATTAATTCAAATGAGTTAAAAAAAAAATTAACAATTCATTTCCAACTCATTGGAATGGAATTGAATGTAATTTGAATTGACTTTGTAAGTAAATCTAAAGTAAGCATCACTGTCGTTTTGTTATTCAACAATTTTTTTTTGTAAAAGACAGCAAGCTCGTTTTGTAAATCACCTAGCAAAGTCTAAAGACAAAAAATTCTTAGATTTAAAATTCCTATGATATACTGGAATTGCCAGTAGCGGCAGAATAGGAATTAATTTATTATGTATCGGCGAAAATCCTATAAAAATGTGAAAATTTTGTTTATTTGCTAAAAGAAACATAAATTTTTATTTTTATCAAATAGTGTGAAAGTTGCGCGGAAGTTTATTAGTGTGATTTCTAGTCCTATAAAACTGAAGTATTAGCGTTATTTATTAGGGGCTTACACGTAATAAACTGTTTTCCGAGAGTAGGGTTTAAATGGGGCCTATAGTAAATTATGGATTGATCTTCACGAAATTTGACAGTGTGATTGCTAGTCCTATAAAACTGTGACGTACCTAATTTTATTATGATAGCATTATTAATTACAGTTTTAGGCGTACTAAACTGTTTTCCGGGAGCTGGGTTTATATGGGACCCAGGGTAAATTTATTTATGTATTAATTTTTATTTTCATTTCCTGTACAACAAGACAGTGTCTTATAATTATAGTACAGGAACGAAAAATGTTGCAAGAATATTTAATTACATATAATTATTACAAAGTGGTTCATAGTATTAAAACAAACAAAAAAATACAATTATTAAAAAAGAATAAAGTCATATAAAACATTTTCAATCAAGAAACAAAAACAATAATGAAAAAAAGTTATATAAAAACATTTTGAAACTGTTAGCATTACGATTTAGTTGTTGATTTAGTGTAAGAAGGTTCCAAAGACGAGCGGCATGAATAAAAAACTGTCATTCGGAGACTAAAGATGGAGTTCCACACCACGCGTTACACGCCTTCTCGCAGTCTATGCAGCTGTCAAAAAAGTAGAATCTGTATAGTTGTAAGTAACAAGTTTCATGCACAATAGCCTAGGATGCATTGAGGCGTTGAATGCAAAAAGTAGGTTTACTTTCTACTTTTGTAAGCGTCACAAGCAGTGTTCGAATAAATCAGCTGATTTTGACAAATAAAATTTTATTTTTACTTATGGTGATGCCGCATCAGAAGCGTTGCATGTAACTTGAAACGTAGAACGCAAGTTAGGTATAAAACTCATGCAATGCGTGGAGGCTAAAACGCGTGGTGTCGACCTCCAGCTTAATTATGATAGCATTATATATAATAATAATAATATTATGGTTCCTTTGAGATTGAAAAAAACGTATCTTCTCAAATAAATATTTGGGGGGTTTAGTGTTTATCACTCTGTGTAAAAAAGTAAGTGTTCGGATTTTCAAAAGATTTTCGAAAGAGACTCCATACAGACTGTTTGAAACAGATGAAACATGATCGAAACGTCTATATATCAAAATATTGTTGAATAAAGTATTTAATTTTCTTTTGTTAATTGAATCACAGTTTGCAAACAGTTCACATCCATAAATTAAACTAGGAATCAGATATGTCTTGGCAAGTAAAAGTCTTATCCTCAAAGGGGTAAAGTATTGTGTCAACCAAAGGGCCCGTAACTTAATATAGGACTGACCAACTAAACAGTTCACATGATCGTTCCAAGTGAGACTATTGTTAAAAATTATTCCCAAATTTTTCGCTGCTTTCACAATCTCAATCTTCTCACCATTTATGACAATGTTATCAGCAATGGTGGGAACAATGGTATGAGCAATACTTTTTCTACATATAACAATGCACTTAGATTTCCGAGGATTCAAACAGAGCCCGTTTGCAGAAGCCCACAGGTATATTTTGTTCATTTCAGTATTTACAGATGATATAGGTTGCGTTCGTAAATGCATCAGTGCGCTGCATCAGAAACGCAAACTTTTTTTATTGCAGATAAAAAAGTAATTATAATTTTTTTTATGGTGTGACTATTATTTTTGTGAAGTATTTGACAATTTTTTGGACCATATCTACTTCATTCAAATATATATAAACATTTGTAATCACTGATGCAGCGCAGTGATGCATTTACGAACGTACCCATACCCAATGCAATACTATTCACAGGGCTACTTAAATAAAGTTGAACATCATCCGCATACAATTGGGCTTTGCAATTGGATAATTGTTCAGGTAAATCATTTACATATATCGAAAAAAGAAGTGGCCCCAGAATAGAGCCCTGTGGCACTCCTTTAATTAGAGATAAAGAGTTTGACCAAGAGTCGCTCATAAATACCGATTGTGTGCGCGCCGAAAGGTAAGAAAAAATGAGATTGGTAGATGTATTGGCAAATCGAAAAAAGTGGCTCAGTTTACTAATGAGCATCTGATGATCCACTGTGTCAAATGCCTTCGAATGATCAAGAAGCACTAAAAAGTTAATGTCCCCATTATCGAGTCTCTGTCGTATATTCTCACAGCTGTAATACAGCTATGACCCCGGCGAAACCCAGATTGCATATTAGAAAGCAAATTATGTTCATTAATATATTCCAACATTTGACTATGCAATAGTTTTTCCAAAACTTTAGATAGATAGCACAATATGGCTATTGGTCGGTATTCACCATTTGACTTAGGTAATGGAATAACTTTCGCATGTTTCCATCTTAACGGATACGTGCTAGACATTATAATAGTATTAAACAAATGAGTAATATAAGGTAAAATCAAAGGCAAAATTATCTTTACAAATTGTGGGTGCATATTATCAAATCCCACTGCGTTGGATTTCATCAAATGGATGGTCGAGATAACATCATATTGAGAAACATAGGAAAATCTGAAAAACTGGTTATCAATATTAATATTCGACGAATGTGAGGAAAAATCGCAGAAGTCGAGGTTTGCTTGTATCGAAGGATTGCTTGTAAAAGATTCGTTAAGAGTATTTGCATCAATTTGGCAATCATTATTCATGTCAGTTTTGCCAATACCTATTTCACGGATAGCTTTCCAAATTTGCTTAGAGTCTATTGCCGAGCTAAACCGTTGGGAATAATATTCGATTTTGGCCTGTTTAATTCGTCTATTGACAACATTTCTCGCTAGAGAAAACTGAAGTTTTAGTTCCGGAGTTCTAAATTTTTTCCACCTTGCATAAGCCACATCTCTTATGCGTATGGCATCCGTGACAGCTTCCGTACACCAGGGTTTTTGTTTTTGAGTATTTTTTTTTATATTTCAGTGGTACAGTAACGGTGTAAAGGTACTGAATATTGTGCTCCAAGAAAGAAGATTGATCATCGACTGAAGGCATATAATAAATATCACACCAGGTGATGTGTGAAAAATGTTCGTACAAAAGATTATATTAAAAGATACTATTAAAGTCACGGAAACTAAAACACCGATTAACTGGTCGCACCCGAAAGTTGTAGGTCAAGAATATCAAATCATGTTTAGAAAAACAAGGAGCCGATATCTGATCATAACACATTATATTAGAAATGTTGGACACAAAAAAAAGGTCAATCAAAGTACTTGTTGTAGCGGTATGATGTGTTGGACTTGCCGTATTGACTGAAAAAAGACCAAGGGATAACATATAATCAGGAAGTGTGGCATCTACTAAAATATTTGAATTGAAATCTCCAGTTATTACTATGTCATTATACTCCGTTGTGAGAGTATCGAGAGTGGAATATAAAACTGCCAAAGGTACTCTCTTATTTGTGGACCGATCTTCGCGATTCTTAACACTTTGATTTTCAGTCATATAAAACGAATCTGTGCAGAATATAATATCATTCCGTGCATTATTCCACCATTTATGTTAGTTTTTGTAACAAAATTATCAATTTTTAGGGTGGTGGTTACACATTTTGATTCATAGCTCTGATCCTACTAAACCGATTTTGCTGGGTTTCAATTACAATTTGCTACGGGTAACTTCAAGCAATTTGCCACCAAGTTTGTTCTTTTCTTTTGAGTCTTTTGAAAGTGAGCGTGTTTTCAACATATGGACATGGCTAAATCGACTAAGAATTACTCAAGGTGCCAGACTATGTATATACATATATTTTATGGGGTCTTAGATAAAATAAAAATGACATGCTTAGTATATCCTCAATCACCACTAGTGGTGGTGGAGGGTATAAAAACATTTGATTCTGTACGGAATGTGCGATCAGTTTCGCACTTTGCTTAAGCAAATGACAGTTTCATAAAACTTAACAAAAAGTTTCCTTAAGTTCAATATGGTTTGCCTCATTTGATTAATATGTATTCGCACAATTGCTTAAGCCAGCTTAAGCACATTATGGTTTGGCCTTTAGAATTAAAATCTAGATTTGAAATTTGTACAGACTCATTTTCTCACTTTGTTTATCCATTTAAAAGGTACTGCATTAAAAAAAGAGTTTAAAGTCAAATAAGGACCAGTTGGTGTCGGTTAGAACTATTTTTTGACGACTATTATTTTCCAAGTTATCAAATTTAAAAATCTTTGCTCGTTTTTTTAGTAACGAAAATTCTTATATAATATTTTTTGGTTAAGAATTAAGAAAAAGATATAGGCTCTAATCATCATGATAATCATGTAAAAAAAATAGTTATTCTTTGGCGTTGCGTTGCGTTTTACATGATTAGGGTCAAATACATACATATGTACATATCGCACTGGCTCCTTTAAAAAGAGTCAACTCAAAATTTTTCAATTTTCACTTTATGCAAGAAATCGATGTACAGTGGCCATATCTACCCACTTTTAAAATCTTACATAATTTTCTCTAGTATTTTGTCAGAATAAATGCAATTGTACCCCCCTTTGTGATTTTAGAGTACATAAAAAAAGAAAACAGTTTTTGTCTCTACTGAACATTTATAAATAACCCCCTTTAGGGGAACCTGTGCGATATATACATACATATACATATGTATACAAATTTTATATAAATAAATTTTTTTGATTAAGATTTTTGGACTTAAAGTTTTAAATCGTCTTTTTTGAAAATTAGTGTTTCCTTCGATTTTTTTTTGTTTTTTTTTTTTTTTTGGAAAATGTGTTATTTTAAACTTCTATCCACTTAACAACTTCAAAATTTCAATTGGGACAATTATTTAGAAAGTTATAAACAAAAACCCTAAAAAAGAGCCATTTGAAGGAGTTGTCAAACAAATGTAAAAATGTACCATTATTTAAAATTAGTATCCTTTATTAACCTTTGTTGAAATACAAAATTCTCCCCCATTGCGATCTTTCAGACCTAACAAATATTTGATAACATACATATTCCAAAAGAAGCGTGATCAGTAAATTGATCAGACTTTATCCTTATTTTTTTAGCAATTTCTATTGCTTTCTTAACTTTGTTTGTAAGATAGTTATATATTGTAATTTAGAAACTGTCAAATGGTGTTTGATTGAGCCAAAAGTTTTGCAAAAGCAAATACGTTTTATTATTATTTAATAGGTGTAAACATAGCTTAAGAATATTTTTTTTGTCTGACGTGACGTTATCTTAAAATTTAATTAAAAGCAAATCAATCGTTAATTGTTATTTTTTTACCATTTGCATTTATTAAACGGTTTGTTGTTGCTGTAGCAAAAGTTTTGGGGTAAGAGTGCAATTGCACAATCACTATTGAATAGGGTATTCAAACCGTTGTTCGATTAATCGATAAGTTTTGTGCGATTAATTGTTCAAATGAATTAAAATTGGTTATTTTCGATTAACGAATAATTTTCGTCAATTAATCGATTCATCGAAAATTGGTTTTCTTTACAGTATTACTTTTTTTAGGCAAAAAAAAAAAAAAAAAACAAACCGGTACGTTTCAAATACCCTTTTATTGGTTCTAAACTCAGGAACATTTCCTTCGAGTAAAAATTTTTTTAAATATATTACAAAGACTTTGGGAATAATTTAATAATTTTATTTAATAATTCAGTACAGACTTTTACCACACTGATTCAGATGAAGAAGATGATTTTTTAGACGAATAGAAACAACCTTCTACCAGACTTTAACAAGAATAGTAAAAGTATTAAAATTGTTAAAGTATCAAAAAGAGATTCAAGTGGTATAATTGAAGACTACCAATTTTTAGAAAAGACAAGAAAAAGAACAGAGAAATTGGATATGCTTTATAAGGCTCTACTTTCAATCTCTCCAACGTCAACAATAAGTGAAAGAATCTTTTCTAAATCAAATTTCATCAACACAAAAGATAGAAATAGTTTGAAACAAAAACATTTAAACTGTGCTCTTTTTGAAAGATTATTTTTGAAGATTAGCTAAAATGTTCATGCTATTTTTTATTAAAAAGTTTTCCTCTTTTATTACATGAAGTACCTTTTGTTAAATGGTGGTTTCTTTTTTAATAAAATTTTAATGTTTAAAACATTTCTTCTTTTTAAACTTCTAAACTAGGCAAAATTAAAGTTTTTCGATTGACCGAATAATATTATATTGTGCGATTATTATTCGATTAAATTTTTACCTAAAATAAAATCGATTACAACAAAACATCGATTAATTGAATACCTTGCTATTTACAATGTAAAGAGAAGATGCCCTTAGAAATATGTAACACAAACTGACAAAAACGTGAACTTCAACTTTGTAGCCAGGTATCTCGCCATCGCAACTAAGAAACGCCTGACTGACACTCTAGTTTAATTAATGCTGAATACTTTTCTTTTATAATACAAGAAAGAAAAACTGTGGGTTAACTTTTAGTTTTTGATTTAGGATGACCCTTTCGGTGGAAATGTTTAAATATGTATATGTAAATATGTATGTAGCAGAGTTGGGGGTAGTACACTAAATTTGCAGTTTCCACTAAAAGTTAGTGATAGTGCAAAATTTTTTTCACTATCACTAATAGCTATTTAGTTGTGAGTTGAAAAATAACAGCCTCACTAAGCAATAGTGGTAATGGTACAAATTAATTTAGTGAAAAACATTTTTTTTACAGCTTAGTGGAAATTTTTTTTTCTCCACTAACAGGATATAATCATTCACTAATGTTAATGGAACTCAAATACATATCGTTATATTGAATTATTTTATACTTTTTTATTTTTATTATTTATTAAATTATTTAATACTAATATTAAAGTAGTAACAAAATTAAAAAACAAAAGGAGATAGTAATACAAAAAAATAAGGAAGTTTCATCAATATATTTTTATAAGAAATCAAATTAAATTAAATACATATTGGTACATAAAAACCTTAGCAATTATTTGCCTTCAACAAAACTAATTTTTTAAAATTAGAGTCACTTAATTTATTTCTGCGAGGAGCGGCTACCATTCCACTAAAAGAAAAAGAGTCGCTCTACTGGAGCAGAAGTTGGCAATGGGACATTTAATTTTAGAAACATTTGTCTAAATATGTTATATTTTTTAAGCCAATGCAAATTAGTATCTGGATCCAATAGATATGTATCCACTTCATTTTGTAAAAAGTATGTTGACGAATTTAAATACCGGGTATGTTTTATTTTTTTTTTTTTTAACTACGTATTTTATTCTTTAAGTTTATTTCTTAAAACATTAGGTTATATTGCGATATACGTTGTTAAATTAAATTAATACAAGTAAAAATTGCTAAGATTTTAATTCCTGAAATTTACTTTACTTAAAAATTTAAAGTTTTTATTTTAGTTTTCTTACTTAGCATTTACACATGCCACCGCCAGTTCGAAAAACTCAATACACTCACGATTTTTTACTAATACACTCACATTTTTCGCAATGGCAGCTCCAGTGGCAGCAAAAATTGCATGCGAGTGGAAATTTGGCACTTGCATGCCACTAAATGTCAAAACGATTAGCAATGTTACCCTGTTCAATATTTAATGCAAATCGACTGGATTGTTGTCGAACTGTAATTAAAGTCTTATAGCCTATTTCCTATGTGCGAAAGAATTCTTTCTTTCGTATAACTACATTGAAAACAAAAACAAATTTTTAGACTTTGTTTTTGTTTTGAATGTAGTTATGCGAACGAAAGAATTCTTTCGCACATTGGAAATAGGCTATTAACTGTTAAATGCATTTTTATGATTAATTTGTAGTAACGGGCAATAAAATAAGTAAGTTTCCTAATTATAGAGAATTTTGCTAAAATAATGCTAATATACATAAATAAATTTAAACTATTTCCCCAAAACTAAAACTATGTGATGAAGTCGGCAACTCTTTTTTGTTTTCTGGTACTTTTTTTTAATTTGAGATGTAAACAAATTATCTCAAGTTGACGCTTCGACGACATTTTGAAAATGAACTGGCAGTGGCATGTGTAAACAGAAACGCAAATGGCATGAGATTCGACTATTTCGAACACTTTTTCGTTTATAATATGTATGGAACAGTGGCATGCCACTACTTGCATGTGTAAAGGCAACGTTAGGTACAATAGAAAATAATAAAATGGAAATATTTTCACTATATATTCAATTTGTTTGGCATATTTCTATAAGCACTATATTTTGAGATTTTAGTGCATATAATATAATTAAATCATTCATGTAGTGACTGTTAAGAATTTGCACTATTTTATTGTAGTGCAAAATTTTCACTACCACTAATGTTTTTAGTGGTAGTTAAAATATGTTTCACTACCACTAATTTTTTTAGTGGTAGTTAAAATATTTCTCACTACCACTATAGTGATGAAAAATAGTGGAAAATTAAAATGTTGTCACTATAGTGGGATTTAGTGGAAACCTTAGTGTACTAAATCTTTAATGCACTACCCCCAACTCTGGTATGTAGTATATACTTATATACACACATATTTATAATTATTTATAAACAAATAATAAATACCATCAATAATAAAATTAAAATGCAAAAAAACAACAAAGTAGGTATGTACTCTTATATTATAGGCAGCGTTGCCATAATTGTTTTGAAAATAACTGCATCTTAGGAATAAAAAAACTGATTTCAACTTTAAAAAACTGCATATAAAAATACCCAAAGAATATGTAATTTACTTAGTTTTTTTTTAACATATGTGTAGGTTAGGTTAGGTTAGGTTCCATTGGCAGCCGTGATCAAGCACAGCTCACGTGGGTCCATTGCTTAGTTCCCGTTGTGTTACCATATCACGCCGTCTCCCATGGGTCCTATGAAATCTGGCTGCTAGTATTCCCATGCAGCCAACCGGTCGATTCAATAAAGGAGTGGATCCTATTTACGTCAACATCAGAGAGACAAGTTTTGTCCCCAAGGGTTCTTCGACCAAACATTTTGAGTCTTAAGTCTCCGAAAGCCGGGCAGTTACAGAGAAGATGTTCCGTTGACTCTTCCTCCTCCTCATCGCCGCAACTTCTGCACAAGTCGTTATAAGGGAGCCCCAGCCTCTGGGCGTGCCTCCCAATTGGCCAGTGGCCAGTTATAACCGCAGTTAGGTTTCTTAGATGATGTCTGGACAGCTGTAATGCCCGCCGTGTCCTTTTTTCATCTATGATGGGCCAGATTTTCCTGGTTTCCCCACAGGTGGTTTCATCGTGCCACCTCTGACTGGCGATAAGATGAAACTTATGCGCTATAAGTTGCTTACACCTTGGGAGTGAAGCACCTACATATGTGGAACCGTCCCGATTCAAGGTGGTACCTGCATGCGCCAACGAATCCGCCATGCAGTTCCCATGTATGTCCCCGTGTCCGGGGACCCAATTAAGGGTGACCAGTGAATGTCTCGCTATCTCCTCCAGAGACATCCGGCATTCTCGGACAATTCTCGATGTGATGAACACATTCTCCAGGGATCTTATGGCCGCCTTGCTATCGGTAATAATGTGAATATCCCTTCCAGATATTTCACCGTACCGGATGCGTTTCGCGGCTGTGTGGATGGCCATTATCTCGGCCTGGATTACACTGCAGTGGTCCGGCAGCCTTATAGGAATGCTCCAGTTTAGCTGCTCGGAGTATATGCCAGAACCGACACCATACAGTGTTTTAGACCCGTCCGTGAAGATTCGAATCGTATTCGCGGGGATTTGCAGGTCATCATAGTGGACCACGTTATCCATAATGCTTACCGTGAAGCCAGGATCAAAGATTGGCTCGGGTGTGACATAATCAACATCCATGTGCCAATTAATATCATTCAGAATGTTAGCATGTCCGATATTATAATCTCTCCATGCTCCGGTGGCCCTTAGTCTTACCGCCGCGTTCGCAGCTAACCTTTTCGCCAAAATGTCTGGTGGTAACCAGTTTAGAATCGTAAACAATGCCTTAGAGGGGGTTGTTCTAATGGCACCTGTTACCGCTATCGCCACCATTCTCATTGTACGTTCAAACCTGGATTGATGACTCTTCGCCTTGAGCGCCGGCCACCAAACAGCTGCCCCGTAGAAGAGAATGGGTTTAATGACACATTCGTATAGCCAGTATACATTCCTCGGGTTAATTCCCCAGTTTAGGCCAATGGCCCTTTTGCAGCAATATAATGCAGTAGCCGCTTTATTAGTCCTGGAGCTGGTGTTCATCCTCCAGTTCAGTTTACTGTCCAATATTAGCCCAAGGTACTTGGCGCTGTCAGACAGTTCCAGTGACACCCCTTTTATCCTCGGGGTATTAAATTTGGGAATTTTGTATCTCCTTGTGAAAAGTACCAGTTCTGTTTTGGCGGGATTTACATCCAGTCCACATCCCTGGCACCATTTTGTTAGGACGTCCAGTGCGGACTCCATTAGTTCAGACAAAAGTCTGGGATCTTTACCCATAGCCACAACTGCAACGTCATCCGCATATGCGACCGTTCTGCAGCACGTCCTTTCCATGGCTCTGAGTAGGGTATTTATATTCAGATTCCAAAGTAAAGGTGACAGTACACCACCTTGCGGGGTGCCCCTAGTCGCAACCTTTGAAATGTTCGAGGCGCCCAAGTTGGATTCGATACGCCTGAAGTGCAAGATACTGCTGACAAATTGAATGATCGCTGGGTCGATCTCCAAATGTCTCATAGCGTTAATAACCGATTCAGGTTTAACATTGTTGAAAGCGCCCTCAATATCCAGGAATGCCACTAAAGCAAATTCCTTGTAATGCAGGGATCTCTCTATGTGGCCCACCAATGAGTGAAGCGCAGTTTCAGTGGACCTTCCCTTCGTGTAGGCGTGCTGAGCCGGTGACAGGGAATTGGGTCCTAATGATGATCTAATGTGAATATCCAAAATCCTCTCCAGTGTTTTCAGTAGAAAGGAGGATAGGCTAATTGGTCTAAAGTCTTTAGCCATAGTGTGAGATGTCTTCCCACTCTTGGGGATGAAGACGATCTTATATGATGTCCACGTTGCTGGGACATGTGAGAGACTCAGGCAGGCTCTAAATATTGCCAAGAGCCATGGCATCAATATTCCCAGGTTATTTTGTAAGTCCGCTGGGATAATGCCATCCGGGCCTGGAGATTTAAAGGGATGGAAGCTTTTGACCGCCCATTCCACACGATGGCGAGTTATCGGAATATTAGAGATATCCCGAGCGCCGCTAAAAGTTTCCTCCCTAGGCACATCATCAGTGCAACCAGGGAAGTGTGTATTCATCAGGACCTCAAGGGTGTCCCGACTGTTTGTGGTCCAGGATCCATCCATCTTCCGTATAAATGATGGAATAGCTGGATTATAGGATAAAATCTTACGAAGCCGACTTGTCTCCGAGGAGTTTTCCACGTCACTGCAGAATTTCCTCCATGACTGTCTCTTGGCCTTCCTTATAAGATTCTTGAATTCATTAACTGAGGACTTGTAATTGTTCCAAACACCATTACGTTTTGCCTCATTAAAGAGCTTCCTGCTTTCCTTGCGTTTTTCAGCAATTTCCGCATTCCACCATATGGGCTTAGCTTTGCCCCTCCTGTCCATTATTTTACAGGCTTCGTTTGTTGCCTCCATTAAGGCACCGGTCAATGACTCCACTGCGGAGTCGAGCATGGACACACTGTCTATGAGAACTGGGCACATAGGCAACTTGTCGCCGAGTACACTCGCATAGATAGACCAGTTAGTCCTTCTTCTGTTCGTGTAGGGTTTAACTGAATCAACTCTAAAGGAAAAATTGAAATCAACATACATGTGATCAGAGAAGGAACAGTCCTTAGACACGTTCCAATCGCTAATCATATCCGCGAACTTATCACTAATAAGCGTAATATCAAGAACCTCCCTTCTGTTAGTCACAATAAAGGTGGGCTCACTACCCCTATTAACTACTGTTAGTTCATTTTCTACTATGAAGTCCAAAAGCGACTCACCTCGTGGATTGACATCCGAGCTGCCCCAGACGGTATGGTGTGCATTCGCATCTGCACATATTACTAGGGGGATGTTGTGCCTTTTAGCGTGCGACATCGCCTTCCTGGTTGTGGTGTTTGGAGGGTTAGCACCCTGGTCGTGTGCCATGTAGCAGCTCATAAACCAGACTGTACTGGTTTTGCACTCTACTGCGACAGTGCATGTGTCCTTATCGCTAAAATCAGAAAGAATGAAAGCTTTAAGGATGTTTTTGACCATAACACAAGCTTTGGTCTTACCTTGATCGGCTGCGTACAGAGTACTGTAACCGTCTAATCTGAGTCCGCAAACCCTGTCTCTATACAACAATGGTTCTTGGATGCATATAAGCTCCTCCGTGCCTGAAGCTAATCGGAGGAGAAGGGCAGCTGACGCCGCTTTAGAGTGATGAAGGTTGATTTGTGTCACCTTCATCATAGCTCATCACTATGGACGACTGTGACGTTGGCATCCTCTGGATCGTCGTCCGATTCCAGAAGGATGTCCTCATCATCCGCCACTCCCATCTTACCAAGGAAGTCACCCACAAGTCCACTGACCGATTGGGTGTCTTCATTGGCCGATGACGTAGCAGATTCGTCTTCCATACACTCCGTTGATGCTGTTGTTGTGGTGGTGGTAGTCGCCGGAGCTTGAGGCTTCCCTCTGTCGTCACCTTTATAGACTCGGAGGAAGATAGTTCCAAATCCATAGAAAATCTTCCCCTGTGTCTTCCGAAGTAACGGCAGAGAGTCACTGTTTATCACAACAGTGGCCTTCCTGGACTCTTCAACAGATTCAGAAACCCTCACTACTTTCCAGTCCTGTGTGGGTAGCTGGGGGTTACTTAGCTGTATAATTTCCAGGATCTCCTTGGGGTCGGATGGCTCAGCGGGGATCTTGGCAATAGATCTGGGCCTTTGCGGTACATCGGCCAGAGGTATTGCCTCAATCTTAGCGCCCTGCCAAACTTCCCCCAGGGACTCCACGGCATCCTTGTACAGCAGCGCTGAACGCTCATCTGCACACGCTATCAATTTGATGTGCCCTTGATACCAACCGGCATCTTCACACTGTGGTGGTGGTCCAGGGTTTCCCCTTAGAACACTCAGGAACGCCCTACTAAGTGCGACGACAACCAGCTTCCAGTTTTTGGACGAAATGGTGCCGTCACTTGCGTTGCGGTCAATGATCGCCCAAATGAGGTGGTCTTTAGCCACATCTTTGTACGACCTGTTTTGCGGCCGTTGAGGCGTGTGTTTGGACCTTTTAGTCCCAGGAAGCGTGTCCTCCCCAGACCGCTGCCGTTTAGGCGCTGCTTCGGTTGGCTTCCGTTCAGGATTGCCTTCCTCTGCAGAGGGAGGTGCACGTTTTAAACCCTCAATATGGGTTTTTGCCCACTGGAGAGAAGTTTTCTCCTGCTCCGTGAGCTCACCAACCGGTTTTTCACCAAGTCGGCTGATAATTTTGTAGGCGGAGCGCCTGGTTATAAAGGCCCGTTTGGATGGGTTTATGTGCCTTTGGGGTTTTTTAATAATTGCCGTAGAGGCTGGGGGAGATACATCAGAGGGCATCGAATCTTTCTTCGTATGCTCTCTTTGCACAGGTTTCGGCACATGGGAAACTGGATTTCCGGTAGACTGAGTCTGCACCGTCAAGCCAGCACCCGAGGAAGGGGTTTTGACGGGTTTTTCTCCCGTCCGGACCTGGGAAGCCTTGGAGGTACCTGGTTTCGAAGAACCCTGTACCAAGCTTGGTTTACGACCGCCTGAACGCTTAGCCGTGAGTTTTTGCGCACTAGTAGCTAATCGACTAGCAGAGCCTGGCGCAACCACCTTGCTAGTCGAGGTTTCAGTAGCATTCGACATACTACAGCCTGATACCGACGCTGTAGTAGTAGGGTCTCCGGAGATTATGAAGCCCTTTACCGGATACGTAGGGCATGAATTTTCGGACATTTCGTGGGGGGTGTGGTGGGGTTGCATTTTATGCCTACTGCCAGGCGAAATTATACCTGCCGCTCCTCTGGAGACAGACGCAGACCATCAGCCGCTCACTATGAGAACAGACGCTGATGGATTTTATTGCGGACCGACAGCCTTCAGAAGGCAAACAATTGACCGTAAAAAGGCCAGCGGACCTAGTCATTAGCCGCTCCAACTAGGAGAAACAGACGCTAATAGACGGGGGGGGGGGGTAGTTCTTGGTTCGTACTCGGTTTAGACCCTTCTGGCATGGGAGGCCCTACCGGTCTTGACTAACGTCACTACCGCCAGCATGACTCTAAACGTCCTTGTACTTAAGCCCTCGCATCGCGGCAAGATGACTACCCATTCGCGAGGGTAACATATGTGTAATACAGAAACGAATTCAATATTGTATTAAGGGTTTTCATGATATCGCTTAAAATTGCTATTTGTACAAATGGACAAACTTGCGTGGCTCGTTTCATGAAGACCCTTTTTAATTTTTGTGTAATTTAAACAAGTAATGTCCGTTTGTAAGAAACGTCAATACAAAAAAAAAAAATATATTATATTATAGTTTTATTAACTTGGCATTTGTGTTTAAATGTTAAATTTGTTTTTAAAAATACATAAAAACCGCCAAGGCGAATATATTCAAATTTATTGTTATTTTTTGTGATTTATAAACACTTGGATTTTTCATTGGAAACGCCGGTAAGCATTAAAAAATCTGTTTCTAGAAACGCACAATTCTACAGCGCAAGTTTGCGAGGCAAAATTGTTGGGCAAGTTTAGGAAGTTTTTTTTTAATGAATTCTCGTACAATTTTTGATAGTTCATTTGCGAGAGCGTAAAAATGCACAGTTTGAACAGATTTCGAAACTTTTGAGCGATATCATGAAAATCCTTATTATTAACGAATATCGTTACCTTATAGTAGGGAGATCGATTATTCGACTTTTTTCAATAACCGGTTTTCGAATATTACGAATAGTTGCTATTTTAAAAAACCCGGTTTTCGGTTAAGCAATTTTTAAATAACCGGTTAACCGGTTTTAATTCGAATACTTAAAAACTCAAAAATCAAATAAGTTTTTAAAATAAAACGTTAGTTTGAATAAAAACAAAACAATTTGCAAAGGTAAGGAACTAACAAAATACATAGATATGACTTAGATCAGACCTAACAAATATTTTACGATAAAATCCAAGAAAAGTGGGACCAGTAAATTGATCAAACTTTAGCTAAATTTTCAACAATTTTTTATTGATTTACTTAAATATATTTGTAAGAAGATATTTGCATAATGTAATTTAGAAACTGTTGAATGATATTTGATCTAGACAAACGTTTTGCAAAAGCAAATAAATTATAGGAATTTTATAAAGTTATTATTTGAAATTTTCTCTTAAATTTATTTTGAATGAGTTTTAATTTGTAGGTGGTTAAGCTATCTATATACATAAATCAACCATATTTTTCGAAAGTTGCAAACAAAACCTCTTAGCCAGGATTATCTATTTTAAATTATTTTGTTTCAGCATCATATATATATTTATATGTATATATATTTCTATAGAAACGAATAGTGAACTGAACATTCTTTTTGTGTAAAATATTTGTCAATTCGTCGACTACAATTTAAAACATTCCATGACATTGCTTGATTTCTTCATTTTTGTTTTTTAGTTCTTGGCATTTTAATAAATAAAACTGGTAGAAATTTTTCCCATATGGTTGATTCCGCCGTAATGTTGTAGTTTTCAGCATGAAGAGATGCTAGAACTACTTAAGAGTTTTTAGTGCCTTAACGGGCATTTCGTCCTCGGCTAATATTTCACCCAATGATTCATTTTTGGCAGCGTATTTTGGCAAAGTATTATTTTTCGTCTCCTTAGAAATACTTCGAGTTAAGTTTCATTTGGATCACATTAATGTCAAGCATGTGTACCTTTAATTAGGTGATTAATAAGTCGTGACATGGAAGAACCTTTGTAACTTATCATTTTAGGGCACTTCAGGCAAATATCTGTGTCTTTTTAATCGCGTTCGAAAAATATATAGAGATAAAAATATATTTAATATTTAGAATACTCTTGCACAAATAACTATTTACTTTTTAACCGCACACGTTTTTGTAGTATTTTGAATACTTTTTGGTTTTTTTTCTACTGGAACACACGCTATTATAAGAGATTTGTATTTACAGTTTTCATAATGTTTTTTGACCTTTGTTACATTTTGTTTTGACATTTTTCATAAAAAGTTTAAGTTTGGCCAATATTCAATTAGAAAATACTTAAATTACGGGTACATCTACAACAAGAGTAAGGAAAATGTATATAAATCACACATTACTCAAATAACCGGCTTATTATACCAAAATAACCGGTTTATTCGATATTCGAAAATTGGGCATTTTAAAATAACCGACTTGGGCAAAGCAAAAATAACCGGTTAAAACCGGTCGAATAATAACCGTTCGATCTCCCTACCTTATAGGCTAGGGTACACAAGTACATGTAGCCTTGTGATTTTTTTTTGTTTCCTCATTTAATACAAAAGTTATTTTAGTTCGGGCGCAGATTTTCTATTTTGTGAAGTGTACATACATGAAAAATTGGCTTATTGGCTTACATTTTCTTTAAAATATCCCCAAAGATAGAAGTCAAATGGTGTCAAATTACATGATCGTGGAGGCCAATTAACATCGCCAAGACGTGAGAAAACACGGCCATTAAATTACTGTTTCGTTAACGCAAAATTCTCCCGATTGTGGATTTTGCTTTCGTTGATTTTGCTGACAAAAAAAAAAATTAAGTGCATTTTGATTTTAACGCTCAATAAACATCGTGCATTATGGTTGGTCCAACCATATCTGTAAAAAAATAGGTGGTCCACCCTAAGAAAAATCGAAATGTTCAATATTTTCCAAACTGTTTGCGGCTACCTAGTACTAAATTTAATAATTTAAGTTAAAATTTAGCAGAGTCAAGAAGGAAAAGACGAAACATAAGAAATTGAAGAGGATAAAAGTTTTTTATTAAAATTTATTGAAAAATGGTTAATTAGGTTTGGGTCGTTTATTTGTTAACGAAAAGTGCGATATCCCAAGCCGTTTGTGCGGTTTGTTTGGCTCTTGCCACTGTTACACGCGTATGTGTTAAGCAAATTAGTTAAGATTATTGCTTAAGAAATAAAAAATAATAAAATAAAATTTGAAGTAAACAAACTGCAAAATCTGCACAATTTGCAAAAAACTTAATTTTTAAACAAAAAAATTTAAAACTGCTCAATGCTCAGAAAAACTGCAAAATGCAGATAAATCTGCGCATTTGGCAACGCTGATTATAGGTATTCAAGAAGAGAAAAATTCGCAACATAAATTATAACAAAATAAAATATATTACTAAGAGAAAGTCATTTTAAGAGAAAACTCAAAAACAATACAAATATTTACAAATAAATGTAACAAATGTAAAATAGCTAGGTATGTAAATACTATGTATGTACTTTCATTAAGAGATACAAAATATTTTTCACATAATTTTATTAAATAAGCAAAATATACAGAAAAAACGTAATATTACGTGTCGATTTGTTTGTTTGTTTAAAACAAATAAACACCAAAAATTTCAGTAATAAAAATTATTGAAAAAATAAACAAATTTTACTGCAAAATAAGAAAATGCGCATTAATATTAATCGCACAAATTGAAATACAAAGTTAAATTAACACTAAGCAAACCATAAGGGATTTATTTTGGATTTTAATTACATAGTTAAATATATCAGTTGAATCTTTTTGATTGAAAGATTAGGCTTTGAGAGGATCTCCTATCTTAAAAACTTTTTTAATAATCGTTGTTATATTTAGTAAAATTTGAACCTCATTTGTTTTAAAACTGTAATATAAACTCAGTGATAATTGTTTCCTAATACATACATATGTACATACATATGTATGTATGTAGTATATGTACATACATACATACATATATGTACATAAATAAATTGAATCCGGAGCATGTTTTAAATCTGAAAGCGGCTTTCAGAGATTGGCAGGTTTTATCTTTATTTATGCATCAAGTACTTTTTTAAAAATATTTCTTCGTTCTGTGACATGTGCAAAAAGTTATGAAAATTTAGCCAAATATAACAAAATTATGCATGTTACGTCGGGCCTTCAAAAGTTATGAAAAATGTAACTACTACACGGCCTCACTGATGCCAATTATGACCGTGTAATATGCGCTTTAGACAAACAAAGAGAAAAAACATAACAAACTAGTTAAGGAACAACCATATGGTATTATATTATATTATATTATATAATATGCATTAAGTCGATTAAGTCAACTTAAGCAACTGTGCGAATACATATAAAAGATATGTGGCCAACAAATGTCATTTGCTTAAGCAAAGTGCCAAACTGAACGCACATTCCGTACGGAATCAGTTGTTTGTGCATTATTAAAAAAAAAATAAAATAAATTGAAATGAATAAAGAAAATTAAGAAAAAAGAAGAAGTGGAAGTTTACACATTTTAATTTTGTATCCATTTGTTATTAATAAGTATGCACAACAAACACCAATTTTTTCTTTTTTAAACGTTGCATGCAAATTAAATAAAACAAAATAAACAAATACAGGGCTGTAATTGTTGGTACTTTTTAATTTGAAGTACTTGCAATAAAACAAAATAAGTCACAAATATGCAACAGGTATCTTATGTTTGTTTAAGTACATTATGTCCACCTAAAAGTCTTATTTAATTTGCTTGTGCATTTGACAGACTTTTCGTTAATTTTTGACAGTCCCTTAAACTTATGCATATTATGGTTGGGCCGTTAGACATAAAACTGAAAATTAAATCGAACAGAAATATGATAGATAAAAGAAATGGAAAGAAAATTATAGAAATATTTCATTCTTTCATTCAAGGCGAATTCAACTACAGGTGGTGTCGAAACGCCACCTGATTTTGACAGTTCAAGCTAATTTGTTTTGATTTGTTACTGTTTTGTTAGGAATGGTTGACATTTTGAACAGTAGACACTAACAATGCAATGCAAAAAACCCTGTGTTGCTTTGGATTGTTGTATTATCGACACCACCTGTAGTTGAATTCGCCTTGTTTCCACTTAAGAGAATCATTTAGTTAAAGTAATTCATTCAAGAACACAGATTACTCAGAGATATGTCACGAGACGGAAGATTTTTTATCTTTCTCAGAAAGCTGTCCTTTTTCATTTCTCTTTGAACCATCCTTTATGTGAATGAATACAAATTTATTTAGTTAAGATGCGTGTAGCTCCATTTGAAGTAATATCATTTCAGTATGCCCAAGTAACATCGACTTGAGGTTGAACGTATTTTGTCAACATATTTTACGGTTTTGTACAATAGAATTTAATCGATTTGAAAACTTGCAAAAACATATGATTCTATATGTTTAATAATAAAGAATTGTTAATTTATGTTTTTCCACGTGCATATTTTTGTACATATTTGTAAGTTTTTTTGTATAATTTATTATACATATCTAATTAATAACGGTTTGGATAGTGTTAATTAAAATCAAAACAAAACTAGAGATAAATTTATGAAGAGTGATACAGTGCGCAGCATAGATAAGAGAGGGCAAATTGTTTAGTATAGCTTTAGTAGAGTGCTAATGTTCTCTTAGTATAAATTTGCGCTGGGGGTATATATAAAAGCCCCTGTATTATACGAAACGAGTTTATTCGTGAAAAATACACTGTGTTCGACAAGACTATTGGAAAGATTGTTTTTACTAAAAACAAAAAAAAACACTAAAATATAGTATTTGTTTCTTTTTTGCAAAAAAAAAGAAAAAACAAACGAAAAAAATTAAAGTGATATAGAGAAGAAAACGTGAACTTAGAAAGGCGCATATAAAGCTAAACTATACAAAAAGGGAAAAACTTATAAAATTAATAAAACATATAACAACAGCAACATGTCTGAAGTTTATTTTGATGCTTATGATCATTATAACTATGACCAGGACAAATATATATTTTCTGGTCACAGCGGCAAATATCGCTCTAAAAAGGAAGCCACTACACATAGCAATCATTTTGACCCCAGTGGACATTCCAGAAAACTTTTAACCAAATTCATGAATACCAACAATAATAGAAAACTTGCCTGTGCTGGCCATAAAAATTGATACGTTGTCACAAAAGAAAGCAAACACTAAAATACTGAAAAACTAAAAGTAAAGGAAGAAAACAAAAAAAAAACATAAACACAAGGAGGTTGAAGTAATAAAGAGAAAGTAAACAAGGAAAGAGGAATGCGTGTAAACAAAAGATAGTAAATTAAAAAAAAAGAGTTTTACTAATAACCCTTAAAAAAACGAGGAAAAGGTTTTTAATTTAAAAACCAAAATCCTTTAATAAAACCTTGAGTTTAAATTAAATTTTTTAAAAGAGGTACTGGTGGTTACAATGATAGTTTAGCTCTGCAATGCATTGCTAGACTATTATTTTAAGACGACCGCTTAAACTTCTCACTATTAAGAATATAAAAAAATTAACATTTTCCTTCATTATATAGGTATTTTGTATATTTTAGGCTTTTATATTTTTTTTTCTTATTTTAAAATAATTTATTATATTTTTCTATTTAATTAAGTTACCCAAAAAATTTTGCGATTTATAATAACTTTTTATCAATCATTTATAAAATCACAATAATTTTTGAAAGTCCAATTTTTTTACTATCTGCCTATTATACTACATGCATATATTTAGGTATAATTTTGATAAGTAAAAATATTGCTCTTATTATGTCTCGTAATATAAAAAATGAAATAAAACTACAGTTACATATTAAAAAAAGTTGTTTTATTGCAAAACATAAGTACCTACATATGAACATACATATGTATGTAGGTACCTAGTAGGTATTTTCTTTTTAAAATCTCAAAACTTTTGCTTTGTTGAATGAGTTTGGGTAGCGTTTACTTGGCCTTTACATTTAATACCTTTTGTTAAACAGTAATTGCACTTTTATATTCATATTTTTTCACTTTATTTGTTTTTCTGCCTTTTTGTTTTGAAGTGCATTCTTTTTTAAAAAAATGGTGGCTTTGTACTGCAACAACCTTTTGTTGTTTTATTTTTGCAAGTGTAAGTACATGTAATCATTAGCTGCCCCTCTGTATACCTACATACATATGTGTAAATATATTAGTATCATTCTCTTAAAAATTGTTGATAATTTTGTGTGTGGGGAGAAAGAGTTTATTAAGTACGCATTTTTGTTTTGTTTCAGTTTTCTTTGTTTAATTATTTTTTGTATGTAGGTTTGTACATATACATATATTTTTAACGAAAATACATATACATATCAATACAAAAATAAACGTCTATATGTACATACATATGTATGTAATTTATTTTTAATATGACCTCGTCTCGTTTTAAACAAACAGGAATCAAAATAAAAAGGTTATTGAAACAATAAATAGAACTTTCAAGTTTGGATAAGTACCTATGTATGTAGGTATCTAACTATGTACCTATTATTCGATTAATCAAATAATTTTAATTTTTCCTAGTTTAGAATTTTAAAAATAAGACCAAAAATTATGTTTTTTTAACATTAAAATTTTATTAAAAAAGAAACAACCACCCAGCAAAAAATTTTACTTACCTGTTAAGTTAGCAAGTAATGTTGGAGACAAGTACACACTACTTATTTTTAGGTAGAATAACTACTTATTTTTGTTCGAGTTGTCCACAGAATTCAGTACTTACAATAAACTTACTAGAAATCAAAAAATATCTAGTTATTGCTTAACTACCAGTTAGTTGAATTGTAAGAATTTACAATAGGTATACCTACTCACTAGAAGTTAAAAAATAACTAGTAATTATTTAGCTGCCAGTAAGTCAGAAGTAAGTCGAAGAGTCAGCCAGATCCACTGACAAAGAAACAGATTTAATTCTAATATTTGTATAACACCTAAATTGCTAAAATTAAATTCTTCGAAGATTTTTGATTAAAGCCAATTGAAAAATTAAAAATTGGCGCTATTTAATAGACCTAATAAGTAGTTATTGAGCTTGTTACCAGCAAGTAAATATTCAGTAGTGAAAACAACACAACGAATAGGCAATTATTGAGCTGATTGTTAGTAAGTCCCAATTTACATTATACGATTTTTGTCGTTGCGATTATTGTCGTTTCTTCTTTGAAGTCGGTCTTATATTTACATTGTACGATTTTTGTCGTTACAACTTCTTGTGTATACATATAATTTGACACTACGAATGAAAGAACAAAACGAATCGATGAGTACACTCGCTTGTGTACCCCTTTTAATACCTCTCACCTCTCTCGCCTATAAGATAAGAATCGCAACGACAAAAATCGTTTAATGTAAATTGGGTCTAAGCAAATATTCAGTAGTGAAAATAAAAGAAGTAATATGTAGTTACTCAGGTAATTACTAGCAAGAACTTACTGAGGTTTTCAGAATAAGGACAATTGTAATGACAACTACTTACCAGGTAACGTATGAAGTAACTACTAACTATTACCAAAATTGAAAAAGTTTTTCCTGGGAATTTAACAAAAGGTACTTCATGTAATAAAAGAGGAAAACTTTTTAATAAAAATTAGCATGAAAATTTTAGCTCACCTTTAAAAAAAATCTTTCAAAAAGAGTAGGTATACAGTTTAAATGTTTTTTTTTTTTAAACGATAAATATCATTGAAGTAGTGAAATATTCCCAGCAAACAGTAAAGCTTGATGTGAAATTAATAATAATATTTCATTAAACCCATTCTGAAATAGGTATGTATATATTGCTACAAAATGGTTAAATATCATTCAAAACTAATAGCATTTAAAAAAAAAAGAAAACCTTCTGTGAATTTCTTAATCAAATGCAAATTAAATCAATATTATTTGTTCAACCTTTTATTTGTGTTTGCTGGGAATGTGGGGAATATTTATTTCATACTAACACATTCTCATCACTTAAGTTAATTTTGACAACAGACTTAGGTTTTTGACAAGTGAGTTTCATATACATATGTACATATGTGTATGTAATCTATGGTTTTGGCATTAAAAGCTATTTTCGGGAGTAGTATTTGTATGGGACCTATGGTCAACTAAGAACTGATTCCAAAAAAATTTGGTAAGACGATTAATATTACAAATACTCAAGTTTTTTGCACACAATTTGGATAACTTTTCTGTTACCGTTTTTCAGATAAACAAAATTTATTTTGTGTTTATGTAGGAGGTTTCACGACCATTTAAGCAATAGCACCTGCTTTTTTGGGGATGTTCTGTTTTGATATTCAAGCTATTTGTACCAAATATGGACAATTTTATTCTTACCATGCCCCAGATATAAATAAATCTATTTTGTGTCATACTCACCTCTCCAATCCAACCCACTTTGAAAATTCAGCCCACTTTTGTATAATTTTACTCTTATCGTCCGCCAGATATAAAGACATCTATTAGTGCCACGCCCACGTCTCCAGTCCCACCCAAAGTTTGTCAGATGTTGTGCATTAATAGCTGAGATATGGGTTCCAAATATGGACAATTTTACGCTTGACGCTCACCAAATATAAAGAAATCTGTTTTGTACCAACCCAGTTATTCTGCTTTTCGGGGCGGAGACGAATCAAACAAATTGTAGGTCATTAAAATTGGTTTAGCCGTTCTCAAGCTATTGTGTGTGGTGCAACTAACGCGAATTTCTTTTATTTTTTTTGTTAGTTTTCGTTTTTTTGTTTTGCGAAGTTATGCAAAATAAGCAAATTGTTAATATATGTATATTCTTATATTCGGAGCGATGACATTAGGGGTATAACTTTTGAACAATTTTTTAAATTATCAAAAAATACCTAGCCATGCCATATAGACCATGAAAATCTATGATGAAAAGTGGGGTCACTTTTTCGCGGGCGTTAAAAAAGTTCCCCCCCAAATCACTTTGAAGTTTAGTATTTGGATTTTTTTTGTTTATTAAAAATACAATATTGCAGAACAACACGCACTTTAACTTAAAGTTTATTTCCTTCAACAAAGATAATTTTTAGTTTCTGAAGTTAATATATAGTACATGACTGTATGTATGGTATTTAAAAAATAAAAATTCAAATATTATTAATTTTTGGAAGCTTTTGGAAAAAACGGTTTGGGGGGGGAGGTTTTTTATCCAAATTGATCTAAAAAAACTGTTTTCTTGATATATACATCAGTGCCCACCCCGTCGTGATAGGTATTTTTTTTTGGTTATACCCCTAGATGACATACATGCCATATAATCATTGATTTTTCTTTATATATTTTTTTTGTATTTTTGATTTGCGAAATTTTAAAAATTTTCAAATTTTTAATTTCTATTCTCCCATGGTACAACAACACCATGTACCATGTATTCTCCTATTCGGGGCAATACAAACCAGGGACCGAAAATAACAGTTATTTTGAAATTTTAAAACAAAAAAAGCATATAGAAGTAAATGCTGGAAAACTGATTCAAGTATAACATATTGATCCTTATGAACTTTTCTTTGATAAAATATTATGATTTTTAAAGTTTTAATTTTTATTATTTTGAACAAAAATAACAGTTATTTTTTGATTTTTATTTTTTTGAACAAAAATAACAGTTATTGTTTGATTTTTATTTTTTTGAACAAAAATAACAGTTATTTTTAGATTTTTATTTTTTCGATCAATAATAACAGTTATTTTATGATTTTTATTTTTTTGAACAAAAATAACAATTATTTTTTGATTTTTATTTTTTCGAGCAAAAATTAAAATTATTCTTTAAAGAAATGTACGTGTTATAATTATTGAGTTGTTATTTAAATGTGTGATCATCATTGGGATATCTTATGCCCATTAAAAAAAATATTTAAAGTCAACTTAATAATTATAACACGTATATTTCTTTAAAGAATAATTTTTATTTTTGCTCGAAAAATTAAAAATCAGAAAATAACTGTTAGTTTTGATCTAAAAAATAAAAATCAAAAAATAACTGTTGTAATTGTTCAAAAAAATAAAAATCATAAAATAACTGTTATTTTTGATCGAAAAAATAAAAATCAAACAATAACTGTTATTTTTGTTCAAAAAAATAAAAATCAAAAAATAACTGTTATTTTTGTTCAAAATAATAAAAATCAAAAAATAACTTTTATCATCAGACTTTTATGAAAAAAGGAATAACTGTTACGGTCCCTGATACACACCCAACAAATCATAATCAAGCAAACAATTTTTTGATTTTTTACCTATTATGATTATGTTGATTACTTAAAATTGTAATTTTTTTTCAATAAATGATATTTTGATTTATGGTTTTTTTTTTGTCAATAAATGATATTTTAATTTTATTAAAAAGCAAGGTTCAAAAAACTTTGCCATTTCAAACAATGGGTTAATTGATTTAATATAATAAATAGCTCATGGTTTAACAATTCCCAACAACAATTCTACAAGTTTAACTGCCCGTTCGCCGATATCGAACGTTAACGTTCGCATAGTAAATAACATTTAAAACAAAAACAAAATTTCAAAAATTGATTTTGTTTTAAATGTAATTTTCTATGCGAACGTTAACGTTCGATATCGGCGAACGGGCAGTAAGTTTTTTATTTTAAGCGAAAAAATCAGTTAAGATTTTTTGTTATTTAATTTTAATTAAAAATTTATTTCAAAACAACAAAAATGTTAATTAAATTACAATTATATTTTTAATTTTTTTTCAACTAAAAAAATAATTGATTCAATTATCATTTTAATTAAATTGATATACTTTTCTAACAATTTTTGTAATAAATAAAAAACAATTGAAAATTTTTTCTATATACATAAAATTGTAACGTTACTGACTGACTGACTCATCATCGCACAGCCTAAACGCCTGAAGCTAAAAACTTGAAACTTGTACCCGGGGTTGGTCTCTCTCCAAATCGATCCACTAAGACGGGATTTTTTGAAATTCGAATGTTTAGGGGTAAAAAAGGTAAAAACGGGTAAATTCGATAACCTTATACTCCAAAACTAAAAGAGATACAAAAAAAATGTAATATTTATCGTTGTTCTTTAGAAAAATAAGCGGACAGGTGTCTTACTTTTTGGCAATTCAGCCCTTTAACGGAGTAAACGGGTAAAACCTGTATTTTGGTACTTTTTGTCACCCTATCTATCTTTTAAACCCATAAATATAGAAATAAGGGTTATATCACATTTGAAACCTATCTAAAAAATCCAAATACGAATTTGGTACTTTTTCGAAATTCGGACGTTTAAGGGGTTAAATACCGTTACTATTTTCGGTACATTTTTTACAAAACATTTTTTTTATTAATTGAC
Organism: Pollenia amentaria; assembly: GCA_943735925.1. Lineage (NCBI taxonomy): Eukaryota > Metazoa > Arthropoda > Insecta > Diptera > Polleniidae > Pollenia > Pollenia amentaria. The sequence goes on from OX031007.1 coordinate 126,696,327, forward strand.
ATATACGTATTAAATTTTGGGCTCCTACTACAATATTGAAAATTTTTATGCTTCAATGGGGAGAAAAAACGTACCAAAAAGGGGAAATACGGGAAACTTAACTTCTTACTTTAGCTTTTTGGTTCTACAACTGGCATTTATTTTAATTATCGTTAATATTGAACCTAGAAACATAAACTTCAACATACAATGTCCTGAGTGTATAAGAACCTATGAGGGTACTTTTTGCTCTTCAACTGGTACTCTTCGAATTTCCATTAGTATTAGACCTAGAAACATAGCATTAAACATGCAAAGTCCTGAGTGAATGGCAATTTGTTAGAGGAATCTTTTTGGTACTTTTTCGTTCTTTAACTGATACTTGTTTAATTTTCGTTAATATTAGATCTATTAAAATAAAATAAGCACTCAAGGTCCTGAGTGAATGAGAATACGTTAGAGGGATCTTTTTGGTATTTTTTAGTTTTTTAACTGGTTCCTTTTTTAATTTTCGTTAATATTGGATCTACAAACATAAAATTAAGCATACAATGCCCTGAGTGAATGAGAATCTCTAAGAGGGGCTTTTTGGCACTTTTTGTTCTTTACCTGGTACTTTTTGAATTTCCGTTAAAATTGGATCTATAAACATAAAATTAAACATTAAAGTTCCCAAGTGAATGAGTATCTGTAATAGTGGTTTTTTGGTACTTCTTCGTGCTGTATTGTTTACCAACAGGTACTTATTGAATTTTTGTATTGCATCTACAAACTTAAAATTGAAAAAGCAATGCGTTGAGTGAATGAGCATCTGTAAGAGGCGCTTTTTGGTAATTTTTTGTGCTTTACCTGGTACTTTTTGATTTGCTGTTAATATTGGACCTAGAAGCATAAAATTAAACATGCAAGTTCCTGAGTGAATGAGAATCTCTAAGGGGGATTTTTGGTACTTTTTCGTTCTCTAACTGGTACTTTTTAAATTAAAGTAGTACTTTTTTTATTTAAATACTTGTTTATTAAATAATAAAAAAGTGAACAGTTGTCTGGTACTATTTTGAAATTCGGCTCTTTTAGGGAGTAAGTGGGTAAAACCTGTGTTTTGGTACTTTTTTTGTCGCCCATTTATCGATTAAATCAATGCACATAGAAATAAAAATGATATAAAATTCGTAACTTATCTTAAAAAATGCAAGTGCAAATTTGGTACTTTTTCGGAATTCGAACGTTTAAGGGGTGAAAATCGTACCAAATTTTGTTACTTTTTTCAAGATTTTTTTTCTCCATCTATTTATCTTTCATAGCATAGCATAAACGGCTGAAGCTTAAAAATTAACATTTGGACCGAAGCCAAACTAAAAGAGACACAAAAAAATTTAATACCTATTATTGTTCATTAAAAAATAAGCGGACAGGTGTCTAGTACTTTTTTGAAATAAGGAGTAAACGGGTAAAACCTGTATTTTGAAACTTTGTTGTTGGTTTAAAAACCAATAAATATAGAAATAAAAATTATATCACATTCGTAACTTATCTAAAAAATACAAATACAAATTTGGTACTTTCTCGAAATTCGGTGAAGGGGTGAAAATCGTTCCTAATTTTGTTACTTTTTAAAAAAAAAATATTTTTCTTCATCTATCTATATAATATAAAATTGTAACGTTACTGACTGCTTCATTATCCTACTCCACTTATCCTAAACTCCAGAAGCTTAAAAATTGACATTTAGACCGTAGGCTGGGCGATCGCCAAATCGATCCCGCTAACCTCATATGCCGCTGAAAAAGACACCAAACTAATGTAGTACTTATTGTTGTTCAATAAAAAAATTAGGGTACAGGTGCCTGGTACTTTTTTGAAATTCTACCTTTTTGTGGAGTAAACGTTTAAAACCTGTATTTTAAAACTTTTTTGTTATGCCATCTATCTTTTAAACCAATTAACATTAAAATAAAAAATATGTCACATTCGTAGCTTATCTAAAAAATGCAAATACAAATTTGATGCGGTTCGAAACTCGAACTTTTAAGGTGTGAAAATCGTACCTAATTCTGTTATTTTTTCAAAACATTTTTTTCATCTACTTACATACATATATAATATAAAATTGTAAAGTTATCAACTGATTCATCATCGCACGTCCTTAACGCCTGAAGCTAAAATGTTGAAATTTGCCCGGAAGGTTGGCCTCTCGCGAAATCGATTCCCTAGGATGGGAGTATTGGAAATTTTTATGGTTAGAGGGTAAAAAAGGTAAAAACGGGTAAATTCCCTAACCTCATGTTCATTAAAAAAATAAGCGGTTGGTCTGGTACTTTTTTTAAATTCGACCCTTTTGGGGAGTAAACGAGTAAAACCTGCATTTAAAAACTTTTTTTCAGCGGCATCTATCTATTAAACCAATAAAAATTTAAATAAAAAAAATATCACATTCGTAACGTATCTAAAAAATACGTTTTAGGGCACTGGTACACGTTCAATATATATTGTGATATTTGGATCGCGATCCATATTGATAGATCACATCAAATTAGGCTATTATGCGATATGGATCGCGATCCATCAATATTGCATGCTACATGTTCAATAAATATCGTGATACTAGAAATATCACGATATTTATTGAACGTGTAGCAGTGCCCTAAGAGGTGAAAATCGTACAATTACAAAGTAGCGGGTTAAAACCGTTAAACATAAACTTTGGCGTAAAAATATGTATGTCCACGAAAGAAAAGGAGACGCTAACGAAGTAGAGGGTTAAATGCTAGTGCAATATAAAAATAGATTTTTCTCTATATATGTATGTATATTACTTTTTTTTGGTTTTTAATTTTTTTGTAAAATTTTGCATAATTTTCAAATTTTTCATATCTAATCACCTATTCGTGGCTATGACAAACCTTACAAATCATAAATCATCAAAGTTGGTGCAGCCGTTCTTCAGTTATAAATGGTGTTTCGTACCCGACTTTGTTTTATGTATGAAGATAACTTTTGGTGATGGGTAAAAAAACTAACAACATTGAATTTTGATCATATCTCAGCCATTTAGTGACCGATCTAGCTGGATTTCAATAGTAATTCCGGACTATATGTGATATACTAATATAAAAACCGAGTCCCCAACATTTCAAAGGACACTCGGACGGATAGACGGTCAACCTGATTTTAACTTCTCTTCTTATAAAGATGCAGAATATACATATATACTTTATATGGTTTAGGATCAATATTGTGGAGGTTACAAACGGATTGACAAACTTATATAAATATATTTGTACCCTTTTACCTTCGGTGAAGGGTATAAAAAAAGATAGAAATATGTATGTATATGTATGTATGTAATATTTTTATACATATGTGAATAAATAAATAATTAAAGAAAAAATAATGACTTGAAACTGTAAACAAAAACCAGCTGAAAAAATAGCACACTGAAAATACATCATATGTACTTATGTATGTATGTAGGAAACAAATATGTATTGTCGTATTATATTTTAATAAGAAAAAAATTAACAAAAATTTTATGAGTCATAAAATTATATAAAATAAGTACAAGAAGTATGGCACAAGAGAATACTTTGTAAATTGCCTAATTGTTATACCCTCCACCACCCCTAGTGAAGAATGAAGGTTTACTAAGTTTGTCATTGTGAAACTTTTTTATTATTCATCTTAGACCCCATAAAGTTTATATATTCTGACTCATTGAGAAATTCTTAGTTGATTTAGCCACGTTCGTCTGTCTGTCCGTCTGTTTAAAACACGCTCACTTTTGAAAAACTCAAAAGAAAAGTACAATGTTCAAGACAAATTGCTTCTAGTTATCCTAAACCGCTTGGGATTGAAATAGAGCAAAATCGGTTCAGTAGGGTGTGAGTTATGAATCCAAATGTGGAACCACAACCCAAAAAATTGATAATTTTTTTTACAAAAACTAACATAAAAGGCGGTATAATGCACGGATTTATATAAGATTTGGCACAAATTCGTTCTATATTGTTAAATTTCGTGAAGATCGGTCCATAATTTACCACATGACCCATATAAAGCATACTCTAAAAAGTTTAGTACGCCTAAAAACGTAAATAATAACGCTAATGCAATAAACGCCACAATTTTATAAGACTAGAAATCACATTGTAAAGTTTCGAGAAGATCGGTCCCTAATTCACCAATACAAAGTCTACTCTCGGAAAAAAGTTTAGTACTCCAACCGTAAGAAATAATGCTACTGTGATAAAATTAATTACGTCACAGTTTTTTAGGACTACAAATTACGCTGTTAAGATTCGTGAAAATCAGTCCATAATTTACCATAAGCCCCATATAAAGCCTACTCTCGGGAAGCAGTTAAATGCTCCTAAAGCCGAAACGAATAATGTTTTTTTTTTAGCAGAATTTGGTTTTCATAGTTTCAGAAGGCTTCAAATCCGGCAGAAAATGTCGTGAAAATCGGTGCATAATTAACCACATTTCACCTACATATGTATAATGCCCACTCTAGGAAATTATTTAAATACGCCTACAGTCGTAGCAGATATAGATGTTATGGTAAAATTTGGTCCAATTTAGCTTCAAATGGACAAAAATAATTCCATGTAATTTTGTAATAATCGGGTTATAATTTACCTTAGGTCTCATATTAGGCAGCCTTTTGAAAATCATTTTTGAGGTAAAGATTTAATCGAACAATTTAAAATTATTCGATTAATCGAATAAGAATTGCTGCAACAAAAGTAACAAGTCTGGACGATGACTAAGTCAAAAGAATTTTTTAAAACTACAAAGAAATATTTCAATTAAACTAAAGAAATGTAGACCAAATTTCAACTTATTTGGTACAAAGAACTTGTGGACAACGACAAAAAAGTGAGATTTCTTTTTTAATGAATTTTTTGTGGATTTTCTGGATACAAATATCTATACAGTCGTTTAAGCCTCTGAATAAATTGCGTGATTTTAAATATTGAAAATCATCTTTTTTTTACGACTGGTTATGTACAAAAAAAAAAAAAAAATGCCAAACACTTTTGTTCGTCTACTGATAACAAAACAGCGTCTTTAAAATTTTCCATCACGATTACTTTCCAATCGAACACAAATCTTTTTAATGTAGGAGAAAAACATTTTTTTTAAAAACAACAGACATTCCTACACAGAAAAAATTAATAGTTGATTTTAATCAATAAATTCGTAGAATCAAGCCAACAATTTCTTGATTTCGTTTGATAGTTTAACTAACGTACTCTGAAAGTCGGTTAAAGTCATTAAAGACCAACACATAAATTTACAGATTAACTAAACCTAGTTTAACTAAGATCTCAAACATCCAGATTAAGAATTGAAAATGTTTGTTCAATCTATATATATAAAAATGAATTATGTATGTTTGTATGTTTGTATGTTTTTTTGTCGCTTTATAGACTCCGAAACTACTGAACCGATTTTCCTGAAATTTTTACAGTAACATTACGTGAGCCCTAAAAATAAAATAGGCTACTTATTTTTTCGATAGGGGCAGGGGAATTGGTACCCCCCATAGGATGCCAATATTATACTGAACCGATTTTCCTGAAATTTTTACAGTAACATCACGTGAGCCCTAAAAATAAAATAGGCTACTTATTTTTTCGATAGGGGCAGGGGAATTGGTACCCCCCATAGGATGCCAATATTATACTGAACCGATTTTCCTGAAATTTTTACAGTAACATCACGTGAGCCCTAAAAATAAAATAGGCTACTTATTTTTTCGATAGGGGCAGGGGAATTGGTACCCCCCATAGGATGCCAATATTAATTATCGCATATCTTAAGAGCCGCTGCACGCATTTTGCTGAACTTTTTGTAGTAGGATCTTCTGAGCCCCGGAATTGAAATAAAATAGCAGCGGGGGTAAAGGAATACCCCATAGGACGCCAATGTTTAACATCGCATATCTTAAGAACTGTAATAGTGAGAATGTTCAAACTTTCTAAAAGTAACTCTTATGGTATACTACACTTTTGAAAATAAAAATAAAGCGGGTAGGCGCAGGGGGGGAAATACCTCCCATAGGATGCATGCATTAAATATCGCTCAACTGAAGAACTATTAAAGGGAGAGTCTTCAAACGTGGTTAAAGCTACTATTATAGTAAACTATAAATTTCAATATAAAAATGTGCGGGGTAGACAGACTAGGAGCAGTACCCCTCATAGAAGACATATTAAATACCATATATCTGAACACAATTGCCAGTGTAGCGAAGCGCACCGGGTTAAGCTAGTAAATGATATTTTCAAATGGTAATGAAAAACTGTGCGATTTTAGACAATGTGCTGATTCAATTAAAAATATTATCCAAAAACTCTATATTTTATTTAATTGCATCAGGTAATCAGAAATAAATAACTAAAATAATTTAACTGAGCATACTAGTTAAATTCAATTAAAATTTTAATTGAATTAATTAAAATGTATGTTATTCTACAGAAGAAGTCCAGGGGGGAAATTACGGCATTCGATATTGTCTTTTACGCTTTAAACATATTTTGTTTGCCATTTTTCTTTGAATTTAATATAGAACTCAAATACGCTTTAAAAATTTCACTGTGTCCAAATGTCAGTTTCTCAAAAACTTTCCGTAAAATTTATATTAATTTCCCAGAATGGGCTTAATATGACACCTAAGGTAAATTATGGACCGATCACATTGCTATTTCTTGTCCTATAAATCTGCGAAGTAATTGATTTTATTATGATAGCATTATTTATTACGGTTTTAGGCGTAATAAAATCTTTTCCAAGAGATGGATTTAAATGGAGCCTAGGGCAAATTATGGATCGATCTTCACGAATTTTGGCAGTGTGATTCATAGCTCTAAAGCTACTGAACCGACTTTACTGGATTTCAGTCCAAAACTGCTTAGCATAAATACAAGCAATTTGACACCAAGTTTGTTTTTTTCTTTTGCGTTTTTCGAAAGTGAGCGTGTTTTCAACAGACGGACATACAGACATGGCTAAATCGACTAAGAATTACTCAAGGAGCCAGACTATACATATATATACTTTATGGGCTCTTAGATGTATAATAAAGAAGTTTCACACGGAATGGCAAACTAAGTATACCCTCACTCACCACTAGTGGTGGCAGCGGTTATAAAAATCGTCACCTAATAAAATGCAAAATGGCGTAACATTTTTTTGCAGAAGCAGCAAAAAACTTTACAAAATCAATACCAACAAGGTGTACCTGCCGTTTGAATTTCTTTAATAAAGTCGCCATTGATCGCAGGGATCTAAATATTTCTCAACACGCAGCTTAATGAAACGAACAAAAATCACTCAAAAACTCTATTTGGAATTCTTTTGTTGTTACGCATTTGTTGTTTGCATTTTAGGTGACGACATACATATTTTCACACAATATTAATACAAAAAAAAAATGTTTAACTTATCCAAAAATTGCAAGTATCTTTTATTAAACATGAGTTGCGCAAAATAAAAAAACATAAAAACAAAAGCTCCTGACATTATAATGTAAAAATTTTATTTTTTAGCATAGTATAATAAGAAACAGGTATGTTCATTAGACAGAGTTGTCATTAGCTGCGTGCATTTACTAAAAATTATTACGAATTTGTAACAATTGTCTCTGGAAAGTGTTTATTAACCCAAAAAATTTGCATGTTGAGAGCGTCAAAAGAGAGAAATTGAGAGACAAAAAAATTCTTGCAAATTTTTACGTCCGCCAAGATAGCAACGAAAGTTAGCAACGGCTGAAATAAAAAATCAGGGGATTTAGTGGCAACATCGGAATTGAAAATTAATGTATTTTTTGGATTTAATGTATTAGAAATTTAGTTGAAAAGGATTAAAAAACATCAACTTTCCAACCTTCCGTTCCAGCAAAAAGTGGGTTCATCCAAAATGGTCAGTAAAAATCGTTGCTGATTTATGCCAGCCAAACTAGGAAGTGTCAGGGCATAAACTCAACGGAATATGGTAGAATACCACCTAAAGAAAGCATTTCATGAGCCGTTCCAGAGAAAAGTGGGTTCATCCAAAATGGTCAATAAAAATCGTTGCTGATTTAAATAGTATGGCCACTTTAAAACCAGCAAATATTTTGCGCTCTTTTACCTAGCATTAACACATGCCACTGCCAGTTCGAAAATCTCAACACAATCACAAGTTTTTACTAATACACCCACATTTTTCGCAATGGCAGCTCCAGTGGCAACAAAAATTGCATGCGAATGGAAAATTGGCACTTGCATGCCCCTAAATGTCAAAACGATTAGCAATGTTACCCTGTTAACCATATAATGCAAATTTACTGGATTATTGTCGAATTTTAATTAAAGTTTTAACTGTTAAATGAATTATTATCATTCATTTTTTGAAACGCCCATTAAAAAAAGCAAGTTTGTTAATTATAGAGCATTAATTTTGCTAAAATAATACTAATTTAAAGTAATGTAAACTATTCCCCAAAACTAAAACTATGTGATGAAGACGGTAAATCCTTTTTGTTTTCTGGTACTTTTTTTTTAATTTGAACGTTGCCTTTACACAGATTTGCTGAAAACTAATAGGCGCCATTTATGACAACGACGCCAAATAATAGCTTTGTTTCTTTACTTTTTGGGTAAAGTTCGTGAAAATGAGAGTTAGCATAAATTTCTCTCACAAAGATACAAGATAACACAAAAGTATGGGAACAGAAAAAACCGTTTTTAGCACAAAATAAAAAGTCAAAGTGCGCCACTTTTGAAAAATTGCATATTATCTGTAGAAATAAACTACATATATATTACCAAAAATAGAACAATACGAACACTTTTACAATAACTTACATTATTTTTCTTGATATTTTAATATAAAACTTTTTTATTTAATAACACTATTTTATTCCACAACACTTTCCAAAATTTTGTTCATTAGCATTTTTTCCATACCTTTTTTTGTTTTGTTTATGTTTTACAGCTGTTTAACAATTTACATGAAGAAAAAGTTTGGGCTGTTTCGTGCAAGAAGAAGAATTTAATTCTCTCAAACTCGCTCTCTTTTACACAAACTTAAAGTACGGGAACGCTTTTCGTGCAAATTGGGATCCCGAGGGATCCCAAAGTAGAGTAAAGAAACAGAGCTAATGTGTCAGCGATAAAAAGTACTACAAATTTAGCGTTTTTATACAGACCATTTTTACTCACCGTTTTGGATGAGCCCACTTTTCTCTGGAACGGCTCGGGAAATTTTTCCAAAATTGGTGTAATTTAATCTTTAGGTGGTATTCTACCATATTCCGTTGAGTTTATGCCCTGACACTTCCTAGTTTGGCTGGCATAAATCAGCAACGATTTTTACTGACCATTTTGGATGAACCCACTTTTTCTGGAACGGAAGGTTGGAAAGTTTATGTTTTTTAATCCTTTTCCACTAAATTTCTAAAATCATATCCAAAAAATACCTTCATTTTCAATTCCGATGTTGCCACTAAATCCCCTGATTTTTTATTTCCGCCGTTGCTAACTTTCGTTGCTATCTTGGCGGACGTTAATTTTTGATACTAACAAGAAAACAGTTGATATAAAACTGTCGTTTATGTTTTTGTAATTTAGATTTCTTTCGAACAATAACTTTTTTGAAGAAACTTTTTTGAAGAAACTTTTTTGAAGGATTTGAAGAAACCAATTTATGAATTATGCTGATTCAAAAAATTTTGCGTTTTCAATACGAGTCGAAACATAGAACACACCTAAATAATTTTTATTCTTGACTTAAACCGGGATTAAAAGTTCAGATAATTTTTTTCCAATCCGATACCGATTCTGAAAATAAAAAAATCACCGATATCGATACCAACGGATATTGAATATGAATTCAATCGAATAAAATTTAAATCGAAAGAAATTTTCAGTTCAATTTATTTAAAAAATTACCGTAGTCTTTCGTACTCAAAGTGGTACTAAACAGAATTGTGTTGAAAATTGTTTTGAAAAAAAAATTTTTTTTTCAAAAAAAGCAGCGTAAGAAATTGACATTAATAAGATTTTCATATAAAAAAAAAAAAAAAAACAAAGTATTATCAACTTTTGCGGAGATAGCCGATTTGGTAAGTCGGTTTAAACCAGACCTGCAGTGGAAAATAGTCTCTCCGATGCGACAGAACTAATTTGAAAACAAGCGGATATGCGTCTCTAGAAATATTGAAAGATCTAAGGAATCGTTCGACTTCTTTTTTAGCAGAATCACAGCATAGTATGGAAAAATACTTATCCTGCTTGAATTATCTTATTATTTTTTCACTAACGCTCCTTGTAGTCTTATCACCTGTAGGGGTGACTCTCATTTTAACTCTTCGGAATGCAGAGACATGTTAATTAGCTCAATAAGACTTTTCGATACGATTGAAGTCTATTGCTTTGAAATTTTCGAGTATTGTATAGAGGGTTCTGAATTGTAGATAAACAATAGGTGCGACTTTTTTTTAAAGCCTCAAAGCCTCATTTTGGGACTATTCCCTATTTCCGTTGATTCATTTATTTTGTTCAAAAACAGTTCAAAAAATATATAAAAAGTATCGTCGTATCGACAGAAAAATAGTGCCGACACCGATATATCGAAAAATCTGAAGTATCGCCGATTTATCGGTATCGCTATTCGTTACTTCCTTACTCTTAAGATCAGGTAAAATTACGATACTTCTTCATACTTTCAGTAATACTTATCTTTACCAGAATTTCTCGTTTTTTAATCAGGTAAAACAAGCCAGATTAAAAAAAAATTAACTGAAAATCTCTATCGATTTTAATTTCACTCTGGTTCGAAAGTATAAGTATAAAACACTTATTTTTTCTTTTTAATTTATTAATTTTAATAACAAAGCATTTATAATACCAATATATTCTATACTAAAATCTTATTAGAAAATTATGGAGCGGCTAAGAAAAAGAGGTTAATCTTAATAGCAATTATTTTTAATTAGTATAAAAAACATAGTTTCTGTGACAAGTACTTAATTCGTTTTATATGATTTTTTATATGTCTTAATATTTTCTCAGGCGCGTGACATTAATTTTAAATCTCATCTTCCAAATTAAAGTCTTCCTCAGGAAAGTCTCCAACTTCTACGTTTAGTGGTGAGACAAAACCGCCATAGTTCGGAGGGCAAGTAAAATAGCGATGACCCTGCACCGAACCATCATTCTTCCCCAACGGTTCATCATATTTAACTCCAATAAATATACCCGCTTTACCTTCTAAAGGACCATTATACATGACCACACCACGACGTGTTGGACAACCCTTTACTGTTACCTGGCAACGTGAACCCAGTGTACACAACTCAACCTTTTGTTTCTCTAATGCTTCCTTCTCCTTGCGTTTTGTTTCTTCCCGTTCATGTTCCTCTTCATTGTATTTCCCCATACGATTTTTTTTCAGAAAACTTCTCACGGTATTGTCTTTCTGGTCATATTCAGACTCAGCCAAAACAAACTTTTCCACCGGTTCATCACTTAAATCCCAACAAAAATTATCTTTAACATGAAATCTCATGCCTGGCTCAATGGACAGTGCCCCCAACATCATGCAGTCGTCTGCGAGTGACGTCAGTACCTGTTCTCCTTTGTGAAGTTCAACCACCATAGTGCCGGCATCACCACCAGTAATGATTTGCAATTTATTTTTTAGTTCACCAACTGTCATTGATTTTGGAAATTTTATATCAAAGGCAATATTATCCGTTTTGGAATTTGTAATATTTATTTTAATGAAATCTGAAGTACTTGTCGAAATCATTTTATTTTTTTAATAAAATTTAATTATACCCTATTTTTAAAAATGTTACAAAAAATATTATTCGATTTACTTTCTAAAATGATTTAATTTGTTTTAAAAAAGAGTTGCCATTAGCCAAGCAAATTTTATAAAGACATATGAATCACTCACAATAGCGGCAGTTTTTGTTAGTCTACATTCACACGTTTCATCTTTTGATGCTCAACTCTTGTGTTTTACCCTGCGGCCACACGATCAAGCTTTTGTTGATAGCCTTTTACATATACTGTTTGTCAAAATTACTTTCAAGATGTCATCAAGAAAACAATTTATGCTGACAAACGAAAAATTTGCTCAATAAACTTCTAATCAGCTGTTAAATTGAACGTAAAATTGCCAAACAAATGGATGGTTAAAATTGAGAGCAATCTCGTGGCCAATTTAAAAAGTGTGAGAGTGTTAGTAAAAAAATGAGAGTGAGAGCAAATTGAAAGGTATTGAAAGACAAAAATTGATCGTGTGGCGTGTGGAGTGAGAGCAAATTGAAAGGAATGGAAATACAAAAATTGATCGTGTGGCCTCCAAGTTAAGGAGAAGTGAAGGAAGAAGAAAAGGGGTTGGTACGGAGATGCCTGTACTTGGGCAGTATGCTTTGTATTCTCATTCGTAGGTATATGCACAATGGCTGCATGTAAATTTTTTTCTTTTCTTTTTCTCTTTGGTTCGCTTTGAATAAAAGTGTTGTTGTTTTGAAGCAAAAAGAGTTGAAACCGGTTGCAGCGTGTGAACATAATGACATCTTCAAAAGGGAATTGAATAGAAGTTGAGCATCAAAAGATGAAACGTGTAAATTGAGACTTATGGGTCATTTACACGGTTTCTTTTCAGACGTATGTTTTATTCATGCTTTTTTAAACGTTCTTCCAAAATTGTCTTTCCTATTATCTTTCCAAACATGTTTGTTTTCATGTCTAATTGTCTCACTTGGAGGCCACACGATCAATTTTGGTCTTTCAATTCCTTTCAATTAGCTCTCACTCTCATATTATTTACTAACACACTCATACTTTTTAAATTGACCACGAGATTGCTCTCAATTTTAACTATCCATTTGTTTGGCAATTTTACGTTCAATTTAACAGTTGATTAGAAGTTTAGTGAGTAAATTTTTCGTTTGTCAGTATAAATTGTTTTCTTGATGACATCTTGAAAGAATTGCGTGCAGCCTACGTCACAGCTTTCAATTGATGTAAATATTGACAAACAGTATATGTAAAAGCCTATCAAAAAAAAGTTGATCGTGTAGCCGCAGGGTAATAATATCCATATACAGGTAATCCTCGATTTACGCGGTCTGTTGGGAATGAAGAAATCACGTGTAAATGAAATTCGCATAAAACAAGGTTCAGGACTGGTACAAATTCCGTTTATGGGACCAGACATTTAACACATCGCGTAAATCAATACATGAAAAACATACAAAATTTAAGTTTTGGACCTAAAAACCGAGGTCAATCAAGAATTCATAGAACCATAGATATTTCTGTATAATGATTTGTTTAAAACTTTATTATATTTTTATAAAACATTTGAGTTAAAAGAGAACAAAGAAATAGTTGCAACATATTCGAATATTTAAAATAAAAAATATAAGAATTGTAAAATAGTCAAAAACAAACTAAACCAAGGCAAATTGACTAAAAACCGGTAAAATTGTACTGGTTACTGAAAAAAATTGCAGTAGCCTGTACACATTTCCAGTAAGCTTTTTAAAAATTTTTAATACAGTATATATTTGCTGCAGTATGTCCATGTATGTTTGAAACATTGTATAAAAAATCTTTTGATTTTTGTAAAATATGTTTGCGCTTGTGCAGTTCTATTTTGAGCACACATCTGATAAAATTTTTTGCTTTTCGCGTAAAATAAGAATTGCGTAAAAAGCGCTTGATTCAAAAAAATGTTACTATTATTGATCCGTGTTATATCTAATCCGCGTAAATGAAGTACCGTGTAAATCAAGGGATACTGTACATATGTACATAAATGAAACAAAAAGTATTTATATGTATATAAACAAGATTTTTTTTATTTAATTAATAATTAACTATTGCAATGCTGCACAATGGAGCATAAACATATGTATAAATAAGTTGGTTTTCCAACACGCGAGCATGGTTTGAGTTTTAAGTGGAGCGACCCGGGATTTCGCGCACAGCTGTCGTGTTATAATTGAACCGTTTTTATCAGTGGATCGAATGTAAGCCGCTGCTCCAAATGCCTTTTCTGACGCATCTGTAAAAATATGTAGTTGGACGGATTCAGGGATTCCTCCATTGAAGATATGTCTTGGTAGCTGCAATGTCTTTAACTCATTCAATTCTGTGCGGAAGTTAATCCACTTAGTATGCATGTGTTCAGGAAGTGATTGATCCCAATCGAGTTTAAGTTTCCACAATTCTTGGATGAATATCTTGGCGGTAACGGCTATAGGCGATAGGAGGCCTAAGGGGTCGAAGATTTTTGCAAGATCCGATGTGACGGTGCGCTTGGTAATTCTTCTGATGTTTTCAATGTTTACCTTTATTTTTTAGAACATCTTTTTTGATCATGAAATATTCTTCCTGCCATTGAAGGGATTCAACGATTCGGTACAGCCGAATATAGCACCCCAACTTGTGTTCTCTAATTTTAATACACATTCTATTGTAATTTTTCGAACAAAAAATTATGTATGAAAGGCCAAAATCGAAATTGTTGGCATTTCATTTTATATAATTAAATACCCCCATATTCATAAAAAATATTTTAGGTTTAAAGCAGGCTTATGAAACGGATTTTCTATGAAAAAATGTTTAATAAACCTTTTATTAATAAAATTTTGTTTTATGAAAATGGGGGCAAATATTTAATTTAACCATTTAACTTGCAATCGGCAACACTGTTACAATTCAAAAATAATTTTTATTGTCTTCACCTCAGTATGCTTCGAATTTCAAATCAATTTTAAAAGTCAAAACAAACGAAAAAAAAATTTAAATAATAAAAAATAAAAATTTGTGTTCATCAAATAAAAAATATAAAAAATAAGAAGATACTATAAGAACTATAAAAGGAAATAAAAGAGAACTAAAGGTAAGCAAAGAATTGAAATGTTTGTTTATTATGTATTTCTTTTAATAAATAAATGGTATTGTAAATATTGGAAAAACAATGAACTTTCCAAGAAATATTATTCTTTGTGTCTTAGAAAAAAGCCATACAGCCAGGCCATCGAACGAAAAATGGATATCCAGATGCGGCAATCTGTCAAACAAGAGCGAGGAAGGCAGGAACTACAATTTTGTTATATAAAATGTGTTCGGGCGCTATTAAATATCACTTCAACATATTCCTCTTAGCAATGAAGAGTCAGCGAAAGTTAATTCAATATACTTCCATCTTTTGCCAGCAAATGAATTCCGCTTTTGACAAAGAATCAAAAATATTATGCATTTGAGATCATCAAAAAACAATATCTCACTGGGATTATTCTCATTAGAATAAAAAAGCTACATATCCAGACATTCGAACGGATTTTCTGTGGCAGAAATCTCAATTTTAAGTTAGTTATCATCCGTCTTAACTTTTTCCCAAGCGCTGTTATATAAATAGTATGTGTAACAACTTATCATGTCTTCTTTAGCTGTGAAGTATCAACGGCACTCAATTCGTCACTTTAGTAAGAACAACTCATTCACCCTTCGAAACCCAGATGATCCGAAAAGCATTTTTGCTTCTAAAAAATGTATACCCAAATGCGGCAATGTGTGGAGAAAAGACGTGGGAGGTAGGAATTTATATTAAGCCTTTGAAGTAAGTTTTTACCTGGCCTTCAACATGTATGTATATGAGCGCTGTAAATTAAAAAATTCACCTAATATTATTTCTAGATTTAAAGGGTCAACAATAACCAATTTTGAGCAGCTTATATATCAACTTTTGGATGCCTCGGTAGGCTAGTTGGTAGTGAGATAGTCTATCAGCTGGTTTGATTCCCGCCAAAGACTAATCTGTTTCACTGCAAAGGGCGGAAGGACTTAGGTAAATTCCATTTAATTAAAAAAATACATGTAAACTTTTGGAAGCAAATGAATTTCATCTTGAAACATCTGCTCGTAACAGAGTTGGATATTTTCTCTTTATTTTGTTTTCTCACTTCCATTTAGTAAAATGTCTAAACAAATTATACTAATAATTCGGTTTTTTAATATGCGAAATATTGGAGTTCTTTGTTGGAGTTTGTAATTTTATGGGCTAATATAAATTATACAAATATACACATCATGTCAAAATTAAGTGATCGAATTATTAAACTATCTTTAAATCCGACAGCAGCATTTTGAATACGTACCAAGTTTTATTGAATTAATAAAAAAATGGGGATCGTTACTTTTATAGACGGACGGATGGTGTATTTTTAACGAGTAAGTGAAACTGCATGATTTCATGGTTTGATAAATAAAAATCATTAAACTAATTTATAGTACTGCTTAAATTAAACATATCGCACCCGTTCCTCTAAAGACTCAAAATTCAAAAAAATCACTTTTTTAAAGAAAACGATATATCCCTCTTTGTAATATAAGAGTAGCTTCTTTTGAATCAACTGAAGAGAAATATTTTGAGTTGCCTCCAAATGCAAAATCAATTAATATCAGTTTTGTCAACTAAACGGTAATATTTTAAGTTGTGCCTGCGTTGATGCCATAACGGTTTAATTAAATTATGTTAATTTTAAGGAAAACTGGCACAACCTTCAAATGATACCACAATATTAATGAACAAATTTCAGATAAAAAGTATAAACTCAAAAAAAAAACTTGTTATTTTATTAATCATTGAAAAGTGGCTTAAACAATTACCATTGAAAACTTAATTTTCAAAAATTGGTTTTTACCTCTACTAAAAATTTGTTGATTTTGATTTATAGGCACTAATACGATATATGTGTATACATACACTACATATATGTTTTTTCTTTACAGATTATCAGTTATCAGCTGTTGACTATTTAAGCATTTAATTGTCTTTTTAAATACATACCCTACATTTATGTTTTCTATTCAGAAAATCCATCCAGGAATGATGTAAGTTATTTACAAAACTTTTTATATTTCAGTTCTGGGGTGTAATTGTTGCAGACGTGATCGAATACTTTCAGTCAATACTGAACGATTTGAATTTGTTTTTCAGTGTTGTGAAAACCGATATTAATGCTTAATAACACTAAAAAAATAATGTCAATTCGTTTAGTATCGACTGAGAGAATTACATATATGTATGTATGTATATATAAATGCCTTAGAATCGAAGAAGTAATCGATCACGACTGCCATGATTAGCCCCTTGATCTTTTTATTCGCGTAATGTAAATACTTTTCTGACAATTTCAGTTTTTATTTACAGGTCTCCAAACTGTCCAATTATATTCGGAAACTCGTTTGGGGGTTGGCTTTTCCAAAATCAGCCATTCACTGCAGTGTTTTATAATATCCCATACTTTTATACGAACATACAACACCAGCAGGTTACCTATCAACATTATCAATCACAAGCCACATTAATTTCATATCCATTTTATAACGTTGCTCCATCTGCATATTATACTACATTTAATAACGACGTAGTTTGTGGACAACCACAAATGTCATATCAAACATTTTACTATCCATTAACGGCTTGTCACCTACATTATGTACCACAACAATATTCTCAGATTATACCGAACACAAAACAAAGAAAATATGCGATACCAATAATAAACCCTGATTCGTTAAAAATCCAACCTCCTAAAAGTCGGATAAACAAAGATATTTTTACACAAACGGACAAAATAAAAGTAAAATCCGTTTCAGTACAAACAGACAAAGACCAGATAAAAGATAGCCTTCCAATTGCGGAAGAATCTTTAAAAACATCAACAGAAACTGGCGGTAAGTCAATTATACATGTTAATTTTTTTAAGGTTCTTACTAATTATTTTATATGTAACGTAGGGTGTTGTAAAATAAATCGCAAGGGTGCAAAGCGCAAGGAGAAATATAAGAAAATATTAAAGAAACAACAAAAACGATCGAATAAATTACTGGCCTGATGTAAAAATTATTTAATTTAATATGCAATCTTATTTTTATTGTTTTTTGCTAAAAAAAAAAAAACATAAAAAGACTTTGTAATTTGTTTATTTTTCTTATTAATAATTTCATTTTTATAATTTTGTTATAAATAATTGTTTGTTAATATTATTGTTAAACAAAAAAAAATTTTTTTTGAAGAAAATAAAATTATTCAAAAATAAAAAATACCGTCTTTAAATAATTTAGTTAACATTATATTTTGGTATGTATGTATTGTAACAAACATTTTTTATTAAGAAGTAGAATTCGGAGCCTAAGGTCCAGTGTTCACTGATAATTTACAGCTTTTCTACGATACCAATATTATCCTATAAAGATATAAGTGAATTGAGATCTGAGGAAGTATTTTTCGAAATTTCGTCCATTTTTTTAATTGCCATTTTTAAAAGCTTGGGTAAACTAGATTTATTCTTATTGCAGTAATACATACTACAATTGAAAGTTCTATTCATTATACGCTCTACCACCACTGTGGTGAATGAGGGTATATTAAGTTTGTCATTCCGTGGGAAACTTTTTTGTTATACATCTAAGACCCCATAAATTCTGGCACCTTGAGTAATTCTAAGTCGATTGAGACATGTCCGTCTGCCTGTTCGTCTGTTGAAAAGAGGCTGGCTTTTGAAAGACTCAAAAGAAAAGAACAAACTCGGTGTCAAATTGCTTGTAGTTATCCTAAGCACGTTCGGATTAAATTCAACAGGATTAGAGCTATGAAGCAAAATGTGGAACCACCACCCTAAAAATAAAACAACTTAATTATATAAAAACAAAGTAAATATTGGTATTTCAGTAATTTGGTCATAACTCGAGCATTTTTCAATCGATTTGATAGATTTATACACCGACGTCTTTAGGAAGAAATTTACGTTGGTAATAAAACTTGGACTCGGAAAGATCTACGGTTCTCGAAAATAGGTATATTTCTTAAAAAAATTCTATTTTGGTAATAACTTGTTTGTATCTGAAACGATTTTTCCGAGTTTTTCAGCAAATATGTTCTAAAATTTCCGATCTTTTGATATATATAAGACGTATCCATAGGTCATGTAACAGCTCTAAAAATTTAGTTTTTATAAAAATGTTGATGCTTTTTAGCCCATTTTTGGAGTATTTTGCTAATAACTGAACCATTTCTTAATCGATTTGGCAGATTTATATACCCACGTCTTAAGGAAGAAATTTACCATTTACTTAGATTATAAAACTTTATTTTGGACGTTACTCTTCCATTTTAGGGAGAAAAGTTTCTGATATTTTGGTATATAAAACGTGTTCATATGTCATACTAGAGCCCTAAAATTTAACATTTTGAGTATTTTCAATAATGTCTTTGTACGGGAGGTACCACGCCAACTTTTCCAGTGCCGCCCATTTTTTTAGAGAGTTTGTGTATTGGCAAGCAACATGTTTGTACTAAATCTGAAAGCCGTAGCTCTAGCCGCTCTCGAGATATGCAGAAAAAAATAACTTAAAAAACAACAACAACATGGGATTTATATGTGACATAAATGTAAAACAACCTAGCCTGCATCATATCTGGGGTCTTCGGAAACCCCATTTCAACGGACAACCGGATTTGAACTTCCCTTCTCATAAGAAGCCAGAACATATATACTTTATATGGTCTTAGATCAATATTGTAGAAATTACAAACGGAATGACAAAGTTATACATATATACCCTTTTACCTTCGGCGAAGGGTATAAAAAGGTTATTTGGATGACTCAAATGAAATTTAATTTCTAATCATTTGTAAGTGTTTTGATCAGAATAACTTCTTCTCAAGTTATGATAAAATGTATTAGCAAAACCCCCATATTTCGGGTGAAATATTGACTAGACCATAGGGTCTTCATTCGGTTAAGCGTTAATCGGTTAACCGATTAATAAGTTCCCGATTAACTGACCGTTTAATTTAAAATTGGCTTTTTCGATTAACGCTTAAAGCGGTTAATTTCAACAAAATTTTTAACTTTTTGTAGTATTATAACATATTTTTTGTGTTTTTAATTATTAATTTCGTCCCATATTGTTAAATGCGATCTTCATCTTAAATAACAACAACAGCTTTTTTTTGTTTCACGTACTTTTTATATGTATGTGTTTAGTTATTTGTTACTTCTGATATCTTTTCATATCAATCTTTTAACAGAATTAATCGAAACAATTAGAAGTGTTAAAAATTAAAAAAAAATTTAAAACAGGACTCTAATGGCATAATGGAAAATTGTATGTGTTTAGACAAATCCAGGAATAGAACTGAGAAATTGGATATTCTGTATTATGGGTTCTCCAACATCTACGATTAATGAACGAATTTTTTCCACGTAAAGGTTTATCAAAACTAAAAAAAAGATTCACTTAAATCGTAAGCATTTAAACCAAATTATTTTCCTAAAATATTATTTTATAAGATCTCTTTAAACTATTAAAATTACTAATAAAATGATTTGACAGTTTACTTTTTATTTAATATATAATATGCATTGATTAAAAACCTTTTTTTTATAATTAAAAATAAAAAGTTTTTTCGAGCTCGAGGCCAATGAATTATTTTGTTTTGCTCGTTTTGTTTCAAGAATTGTTATGTTTGTTATGTTGTTGTTTTTTACTAATAAACTCTAAATAATAAATGATTTATCCATATTAATTAATTGAAATTACCTAATTAAAAAAAACTTTATTAATCGGTTAACCGATTAATAACAAAATTAACCGATTATTAACTGATTAAACCAAAACCTCGGTTAATTAATCGAGCGATTAACCGATAAAAGCAAAAGCCCGATTAAATGAATACCCTACTAGGCTATCAAATAACAATGCGCCTTAAAATCTTTATATTCCATATACTTTTTTTAGAACATCTTTTTTGATCATGAAATATTCTTCCTGCCATTGGAGGGATTCACCGATTCGGTACAGCAGAATATAGCACCCCAACTTGTGTTCTCTAATTTTAATACACATTCTATTGTAATTTTTCGAACAAAAAATTATGTATGAAAGGCCAAAATCGAAATTGTTGGCATTTTATTTTATATAATTAAATACCCCCATATTCATAAAAAATATTTTAGGTTTAAAGCAGGTTTATGAAACGGATTTTCTATGAAAAAATGTTTAATAAACCTTTTATTAATAAAATTTTGTTTTATGAAAATGGGGGCAAATATTTAATTTAACCATTTAACTTGCAATCGGCAACACTGTTACAATTCAAAAATAATTTTTATTGTCTTCACCTCAGTATGCTTCGAATTTCAAATCAATTTTAAAAGTCAAAACAAACTAAAAAAAAAAATTTAAATAATAAAAAATAAAAATTTGTGTTCATCAAATAAAAAATATAAAAACTAAGAAGATACTATAAGAACTATAAAAGGAAATAAAAGAGAACTAAAGGTAAGCAAAGAATTGAAATGTTTGTTTATTATGTATTTCTTTTAATAAATAAATGGTATTGTAAATATTGGAAAAACAATGAACTTTCCAAGAAATATTATTCTTTGTGTCTTAGAAAAAAGCCATACAGCCAGGCCATCGAACGAAAAATGGATATCCAGATGCGGCAATCTGTCAAACAAGAGCGAGGAAGGCAGGAACTACAATTTTGTGTTCGGGCGCTATTAAATATCACTTCAACATATTCCTCTTAGCAATGAAGAGTCAGCGAAAGTTAATTCAATCTACTTCCATCTTTTGCCAGCAAATGAATTCCGCTTTTGACAAAGAATCAAAAATATTATGCATTTGAGATCATCAAAAAACAATATCTCACTGGGATTATTCTCATTAGAATAAAAAAGCTACATATCCAGACATTCGAACGGATTTTCTGTGGCAGAAATCTCAATTTTAAGTTAGTTATCATCCGTCTTAACTTTTTCCCAAGCGCTGTTATATAAATAGTATGTGTAACAACTTATCATGTCTTCTTTAGCTGTGAAGTATCAACGGCACTCAATTCGTCACTTTAGTAAGAACAACTCATTCACCCTTCGAAACCCAGATGATCCGAAAAGCATTTTTGCTTCTAAAAAATGTATACCCAAATGCGGCAATGTGTGGAGAAAAGACGTGGGAGGTAGGAATTTATATTAAGCCTTTGAAGTAAGTTTTTACCTGGCCTTCAACATGTATGTATATGAGCGCTGTAAATTAAAAAATTCACCTAATATTATTTCTAGATTTAAAGGGTCAACAATAACCAATTTTGAGCAGCTTATATATCAACTTTTGGATGCCTCGGTAGGCTAGTTGGTAGTGAGATAGTCTATCAGCTGGTTTGATTCCCGCCAAAGACTAATCTGTTTCACTGCAAAGGGCGGAAGGACTTAGGTAAATTCCATTTAATTAAAAAAATACATGTAAACTTTTGGAAGCAAATGAATTTCATCTTGAAACATCTGCTCGTAACAGAGTTGGATATTTTCTCTTTATTTTGTTTTCTCACTTCCATTTAGTAAAATGTCTAAACAAATTATACTAATAATTCGGTTTTTTAATATGCGAAATATTGGAGTTCTTTGTTGGAGTTTGTAATTTTATGGGCTAATATAAATTATACAAATATACACATCATGTCAAAATTAAGTGATCGAATTATTAAACTATCTTTAAATCCGACAGCAGCATTTTGAATACGTACCAAGTTTTATTGAATTAATAAAAAAATGGGGATCGTTACTTTTATAGACGGACGGATGGTGTATTTTTAACGAGTAAGTGAAACTGCATGATTTCATGGTTTGATAAATAAAAATCATTAAACTAATTTATAGTACTGCTTAAATTAAACATATCGCACCCGTTCCTCTAAAGACTCAAAATTCAAAAAAATCACTTTTTTAAAGAAAACGATATATCCCTCTTTGTAATATAAGAGTAGCTTCTTTTGAATCAACTGAAGAGAAATATTTTGAGTTGCCTCCAAATGCAAAATCAATTAATATCAGTTTTGTCAACTAAACGGTAATATTTTAAGTTGTGCCTGCGTTGATGCCATAACGGTTTAATTAAATTATGTTAATTTTAAGGAAAACTGGCACAACCTTCAAATGATACCACAATATTAATGAACAAATTTCAGATAAAAAGTATAAACTCAAAAAAAAAACTTGTTATTTTATTAATCATTGAAAAGTGGCTTAAACAATTACCATTGAAAACTTAATTTTCAAAAATTGGTTTTTACCTCTACTAAAAATTTGTTGATTTTGATTTATAGGCACTAATACGATATATGTGTATACATACACTACATATATGTTTTTTCTTTACAGATTATCAGTTATCAGCTGTTGACTATTTAAGCATTTAATTGTCTTTTTAAATACATACCCTACATTTATGTTTTCTATTCAGAAAATCCATCCAGGAATGATGTAAGTTATTTACAAAACTTTTTATATTTCAGTTCTGGGGTGTAATTGTTGCAGACGTGATCGAATACTTTCAGTCAATACTGAACGATTTGAATTTGTTTTTCAGTGTTGTGAAAACCGATATTAATGCTTAATAACACTAAAAAAATAATGTCAATTCGTTTAGTATCGACTGAGAGAATTACATATATGTATGTATGTATATATAAATGCCTTAGAATCGAAGAAGTAATCGATCACGACTGCCATGATTAGCCCCTTGATCTTTTTATTCGCGTAATGTAAATACTTTTCTGACAATTTCAGTTTTTATTTACAGGTCTCCAAACTGTCCAATTATATTCGGAAACTCGTTTGGGGGTTGGCTTTTCCAAAATCAGCCATTCACTGCAGTGTTTTATAATATCCCATACTTTTATACGAACATACAACACCAGCAGGTTACCTATCAACATTATCAATCACAAGCCACATTAATTTCATATCCATTTTATAACGTTGCTCCATCTGCATATTATACTACATTTAATAACGACGTAGTTTGTGGACAACCACAAATGTCATATCAAACATTTTACTATCCATTAACGGCTTGTCACCTACATTATGTACCACAACAATATTCTCAGATTATACCGAACACAAAACAAAGAAAATATGCGATACCAATAATAAACCCTGATTCGTTAAAAATCCAACCTCCTAAAAGTCGGATAAACAAAGATATTTTTACACAAACGGACAAAATAAAAGTAAAATCCGTTTCAGTACAAACAGACAAAGACCAGATAAAAGATAGCCTTCCAATTGCGGAAGAATCTTTAAAAACATCAACAGAAACTGGCGGTAAGTCAATTATACATGTTAATTTTTTTAAGGTTCTTACTAATTATTTTATTTGTAACGTAGGGTGTTGTAAAATAAATCGCAAGGGTGCAAAGCGCAAGGAGAAATATAAGAAAATATTAAAGAAACAACAAAAACGATCGAATAAATTACTGGCCTGATGTAAAAATTATTTAATTGAATATGCAATCTTATTTTTATTGTTTTTTGCTAAAAAAAAAAAAACATAAAAAGACTTTGTAATTTGTTTATTTTTCTTATTAATAATTTCATTTTTATAATTTTGTTATAAATAATTGTTTGTTAATATTATTGTTAAACAAAAAAAAATTTTTTTTGAAGAAAATAAAATTATTCAAAAATAAAAAATACCGTCTTTAAATAATTTAGTTAACATTATATTTTGGTATGTATGTATTGTAACAAACATTTTTTATTAAGAAGTAGAATTCGGAGCCTAAGGTCCAGTGTTCACTGATAATTTACAGCTTTTCTACGATACCAATATTATCCTATAAAGATATAAGTGAATTGAGATCTGAGGAAGTATTTTTCGAAATTTCGTCCATTTTTTTAATTGCCATTTTTAAAAGCTTGGGTAAACTAGATTTATTCTTATTGCAGTAATACATACTACAATTGAAAGTTCTATTCATTATACGCTCTACCACCACTGTGGTGAATGAGGGTATATTAAGTTTGTCATTCCGTGGGAAACTTTTTTGTTATACATCTAAGACCCCATAAATTCTGGCACCTTGAGTAATTCTAAGTCGATTGAGACATGTCCGTCTGCCTGTTCGTCTGTTGAAAAGAGGCTGGCTTTTGAAAGACTCAAAAGAAAAGAACAAACTCGGTGTCAAATTGCTTGTAGTTATCCTAAGCACGTTCGGATTAAATTCAACAGGATTAGAGCTATGAAGCAAAATGTGGAACCACCACCCTAAAAATAAAACAACTTAATTATATAAAAACAAAGTAAATATTGGTATTTCAGTAATTTGGTCATAACTCGAGCATTTTTCAATCGATTTGATAGATTTATACACCGACGTCTTTAGGAAGAAATTTACGTTGGTAATAAAACTTGGACTCGGAAAGATCTACGGTTCTCGAAAATAGGTATATTTCTTAAAAAAATTCTATTTTGGTAATAACTTGTTTGTATCTGAAACGATTTTTCCGAGTTTTTCAGCAAATATGTTCTAAAATTTCCGATCTTTTGATATATATAAGACGTATCCATAGGTCATGTAACAGCTCTAAAAATTTAGTTTTTATAAAAATGTTGATGCTTTTTAGCCCATTTTTGGAGTATTTTGCTAATAACTGAACCATTTCTTAATCGATTTGGCAGATTTATATACCCACGTCTTAAGGAAGAAATTTACCATTTACTTAGATTATAAAACTTTATTTTGGACGTTACTCTTCCATTTTAGGGAGAAAAGTTTCTGATATTTTGGTATATAAAACGTGTTCATATGTCATACTAGAGCCCTAAAATTTAACATTTTGAGTATTTTCAATAATGTCTTTGTACGGGAGGTACCACGCCAACTTTTCCAGTGCCGCCCATTTTTTTAGAGAGTTTGTGTATTGGCAAGCAACATGTTTGTACTAAATCTGAAAGCCGTAGCTCTAGCCGCTCTCGAGATATGCAGAAAAAAATAACTTAAAAAACAACAACAACATGGGATTTATATGTGACATAAATGTAAAACAACCTAGCCTGCATCATATCTGGGGTCTTCGGAAACCCCATTTCAACGGACAACCGGATTTGAACTTCCCTTCTCATAAGAAGCCAGAACATATATACTTTATATGGTCTTAGATCAATATTGTAGAAATTACAAACGGAATGACAAAGTTATACATATATACCCTTTTACCTTCGGCGAAGGGTATAAAAAGGTTATTTGGATGACTCAAATGAAATTTAATTTCTAATCATTTGTAAGTGTTTTGATCAGAATAACTTCTTCTCAAGTTATGATAAAATGTATTAGCAAAACCCCCATATTTCGGGTGAAATATTGACTAGACCATAGGGTCTTCATTCGGTTAAGCGTTAATCGGTTAACCGATTAATAAGTTCCCGATTAACTGACCGTTTAATTTAAAATTGGCTTTTTCGATTAACGCTTAAAGCGGTTAATTTCAACAAAATTTTTAACTTTTTGTAGTATTATAACATATTTTTTGTGTTTTTAATTATTAATTTCGTCCCATATTGTTAAATGCGATCTTCATCTTAAATAACAACAACAGCTTTTTTTTGTTTCACGTACTTTTTATATGTATGTGTTTAGTTATTTGTTACTTCTGATATCTTTTCATATCAATCTTTTAACAGAATTAATCGAAACAATTAGAAGTGTTAAAAATTAAAAAAAAATTTAAAACAGGACTCTAATGGCATAATGGAAAATTGTATGTGTTTAGACAAATCCAGGAATAGAACTGAGAAATTGGATATTCTGTATTATGGGTTCTCCAACATCTACGATTAATGAACGAATTTTTTCCACGTAAAGGTTTATCAAAACTAAAAAAAAGATTCACTTAAATCGTAAGCATTTAAACCAAATTATTTTCCTAAAATATTATTTTATAAGATCTCTTTAAACTATTAAAATTACTAATAAAATGATTTGACAGTTTACTTTTTATTTAATATATAATATGCATTGATTAAAAACCTTTTTTTTATAATTAAAAATAAAAAGTTTTTTCGAGCTCGAGGCCAATGAATTATTTTGTTTTGCTCGTTTTGTTTCAAGAATTGTTATGTTTGTTATGTTGTTGTTTTTTACTAATAAACTCTAAATAATAAATGATTTATCCATATTAATTAATTGAAATTACCTAATTAAAAAAAACTTTATTAATCGGTTAACCGATTAATAACAAAATTAACCGATTATTAACTGATTAAACCAAAACCTCGGTTAATTAATCGAGCGATTAACCGATAAAAGCAAAAGCCCGATTAAATGAATACCCTACTAGGCTATCAAATAACAATGCGCCTTAAAATCTTTATATTCCATATACTTTTTTTAGAACATCTTTTTTGATCATGAAATATTCTTCCTGCCATTGGAGGGATTCACCGATTCGGTACAGCAGAATATAGCACCCCAACTTGTGTTCTCTAATTTTAATACACATTCTATTGTAATTTTTCGAACAAAAAATTATGTATGAAAGGCCAAAATCGAAATTGTTGGCATTTTATTTTATATAATTAAATACCCCCATATTCATAAAAAATATTTTAGGTTTAAAGCAGGTTTATGAAACGGATTTTCTATGAAAAAATGTTTAATAAACCTTTTATTAATAAAATTTTGTTTTATGAAAATGGGGGCAAATATTTAATTTAACCATTTAACTTGCAATCGGCAACACTGTTACAATTCAAAAATAATTTTTATTGTCTTCACCTCAGTATGCTTCGAATTTCAAATCAATTTTAAAAGTCAAAACAAACGAAAAAAAAATTTAAATAATAAAAAATAAAAATTTGTGTTCATCAAATAAAAAATATAAAAACTAAGAAGATACTATAAGAACTATAAAAGGAAATAAAAGAGAACTAAAGGTAAGCAAAGAATTGAAATGTTTGTTTATTATGTATTTCTTTTAATAAATAAATGGTATTGTAAATATTGGAAAAACAATGAACTTTCCAAGAAATATTATTCTTTGTGTCTTAGAAAAAAGCCATACAGCCAGGCCATCGAACGAAAAATGGATATCCAGATGCGGCAATCTGTCAAACAAGAGCGAGGAAGGCAGGAACTACAATTTTGTGTTCGGGCGCTATTAAATATCACTTCAACATATTCCTCTTAGCAATGAAGAGTCAGCGAAAGTTAATTCAATCTACTTCCATCTTTTGCCAGCAAATGAATTCCGCTTTTGACAAAGAATCAAAAATATTATGCATTTGAGATCATCAAAAAACAATATCTCACTGGGATTATTCTCATTAGAATAAAAAAGCTACATATCCAGACATTCGAACGGATTTTCTGTGGCTTCTAAAAAATGTATACCCAAATGCGGCAATGTGTGGAGAAAAGACGTGGGAGGTAGGAATTTCTATTAAGCCTTTGAAGTAAGTTTTTACCTGGCCTTCAACATGTATGTATATGAGCGCTGTAAATTAAAAAATTCACCTAATATTATTTCTAGATTTAAAGGGTCAACAATAACCAATTTTGAGCAGCTTATATATCAACTTTTGGATGCCTCGGTAGGCTAGTTGGTAGTGACATAGTCTATCAGCTGGTTTGATTCCCGCCAAAGACTAATCTGTTTCACTGCAAAGGGCGGAAGGACTTAGGTAAATTCCATTTAATTAAAAAAATACATGTAAACTTTTGGAAGCAAATGAATTTCATCTTGAAACATCTGCTCGTAACAGAGTTGGATATTTTCTCTTTATTTTGTTTTCTCACTTCCATTTAGTAAAATGTCTAAACAAATTATACTAATAATTCGGTTTTTTAATATGCGAAATATTGGAGTTCTTTGTTGGAGTTTGTAATTTTATGGGCTAATATAAATTATACAAATATACACATCATGTCAAAATTAAGTGATCGAATTATTAAACTATCTTTAAATCCGACAGCAGCATTTTGAATACGTACCAAGTTTTATTGAATTAATAAAAAAATGGGGATCGTTACTTTTATAGACGGACGGATGGTGTATTTTTAACGAGTAAGTGAAACTGCATGATTTCATGGTTTGATAAATAAAAATCATTAAACTAATTTATAGTACTGCTTAAATTATACATATCGCACCCGTTCCTCTAAAGACTCAAAATTCAAAAAAATCACTTTTTTAAAGAAAACGATATATCCCTCTTTGTAATATAAGAGTAGCTTCTTTAGAATCAACTGAAGAGAAATATTTTGAGTTGCCTCCAAATGCAAAATCAATTAATATCAGTTTTGTTTCAACTAAATGGTAATATTTTAAGTTGTGCCTGCGTTGATGCCATAACGGTTTAATTAAATTATGTTAATTTTAAGGAAAACTGGCACAACCTTCAAATGATACCACAATATTAATGAACAAATTTCAGATAAAAAGTATAAACTCAAAAAAAAACTTGTTATTTTATTAATCATTGAAAAGTGGCTTAAACAATTACCATTGAAAACTTAATTTTCAAAAATTGGTTTTTACCTCTACTAAAAATTTGTTGATTTTGATTTATAGGCACTAATACGATATATGTGTATACATACACTACATATATGTTTTTTCTTTACAGATTATCAGTTATCAGCTGTTGACTATTTAAGCATTTAATTGTCTTTTTAAATACATACCCTACATTTATGTTTTCTATTCAGAAAATCCATCCAGGAATGATGTAAGTTATTTACAAAACTTTTTATATTTCAGTTCTGGGGTGTAATTGTTGCAGACGTGATCGAATACTTTCAGTCAATACTGAACGATTTGAATTTGTTTTTCAGTGTTGTGAAAACTGATATTAATGCTTAATAACACTAAAAAAATAATGTCAATTCGTTTAGTATCGACTGAGAGAATTACATATATGTATGTATGTATATATAAATGCCTTAGAATCGAAGAAGTAATCGATCACGACTGCCATGATTAGCCCCTTGATCTTTTTATTCGCGTAATGTAAATACTTTTCTGACAATTTCAGTTTTTATTTACAGGTCTCCAAACTGTCCAATTATATTCGGAAACTCGTTTGGGGGTTGGCTTTTCCAAAATCAGCTATTCACTGCAGTGTTTTATAATATCCCATACTTTTATATGAACATACAACACCAGCAGGTTACCTATCAACATTATCAATCACAAGCCACATTAATTTCATATCCATTTTATAACGTTGCTCCATCTGCATATTATACTACATTTAATAACGACGTAGTTTGTGGACAACCACAAATGTCATATCAAACATTTTACTATCCATTAACGGCTTGTCATCTACATTATGTACCACAACAATATTCTCAGATTATACCGAACACAAAACAAAGAAAATATGCGGTACCAATAATAAACCCTGATTCGTTAAAAATCCAACCTCCTAAAAGTCTGATAAACAAAGATATTTTTACACAAACGGACAAAATAAAAGTAAAATCCGTTTCAGTACAAACAGACAAAGACCAGATAAAAGATAGCCTTCCAATTGCGGAAGAATCTTTAAAAACATCAACAGAAACTGGCGGTAAGTCAATTATACATGTTAATTTTTTTAAGGTTCTTACTAATTATTTTATATGTAACGTAGGGTGTTGTAAAATAAATCGCAAGGGTGCAAAGCGCAAGGAGAAATATAAGAAAATATTAAAGAAACAACAAAAACGATCGAATAAATTACTGGCCTGATGTAAAAATTATTTAATTGAATATGCAATCTTATTTTTATTGTTTTTTGCTAAAAAAAAAAACATAAAAAGACTTTGTAATTTGTTTATTTTTCTTATTAATAATTTCATATTTATAATTTTGTTATAAATAATTGTTTGTTAATATTATTGTTAAACAAAAAAAATTTTTTTTTTGAAGAAAATAAAATTATTCAAAAATAAAAAATACCGTCTTTAAATAATTTAGTTAACATTATATTTTGGTATGTATGTATGTATTGTAACAAACATTTTTTATTAAGAAGTAGAATTAGTCCCAATTTACATTATACGATTTTTGTCGTTGCGATTCTTACCTTATAGGTGAGAGGGGAGAGAGGCAAATAAAGGGGTACACAAGCGAGTGTTCTCTTCGATTCGTTTTGTTTATTCATTCGCTGTGTAAAAATATATGTATACACAAGAAGTTGTAACGACAAAAATCGTACAATGTAAACATTAGACCGACTTCAAAGAAGAAACGACAATAATCGCAACGACAAAAATCGTATAATGTAAATTGGGACTTAGGAGCCTAAGGTCCAGTGTTCACTGATAAATTACAGCTTTTCTACGATACCAATATTATCCTATAAAGATATAAGTGAATTGAGATCTGAGGAAGTATTTTTCGAAATTTCGTCCATTTTTTTAATTGCCATTTTTAAAAGCTTGGGTAAACTAGATTTATTCTTATTGCAGTAATACATACTACAATTGAAAGTTCTATTCATTATACGCTCTACCACCACTGTGGTGAATGAGGGTATATTAAGTTTGTCATTCCGTGTGAAACTTTTTTGTTATACATCTAAGACCCCATAAATTCTGGCACCTTGAGTAATTCTAAGTCGATTGAGACATGTCCGTCTGCCTGTTCGTCTGTTGAAAAGAGGCTGGCTTTTGAAAGACTCAAAAGAAAAGAACAAACTCGGTGTCAAATTGCTTGTAGTTATCCTAAGCACGTTCGGATTAAATTCAACAGTATTAGAGCTATGAAGCAAAATGTGGAACCACCACCCTAAAAATAAAACAACTTAATTATATAAAAAAAAAGTAAATATTGGTATTTCAGTAATTTGGTCATAACTCGAGCATTTTTCAATCGATTTGATAGATTTATACACCGACGTCTTTAGGAAGAAATTTACGTTGGTAATAAAACTTGGACTCGGAAAGATCTACGGTTCTCGAAAATAGGTATATTTCTTAAAAAAATTCTATTTTGGTAATAACTTGTTTGTATCTGAAACGATTTTTCCGAGTTTTTCAGCAAATATGTTCTAAAATTTCCGATCTTTTGATATATATAAGACGTATCCATAGGTCATGTAACAGCTCTAAAAATTTAGTTTTTATAAAAATGTTGATGCTTTTTAGCCCATTTTTGGAGTATTTTGCTAATAACTGAACCATTTCCTAATCGATTTGGCAGATTTATATACCCACGTCTTAAGGAAGAAATTTACCATTTACTTAGATTATAAAACTTTATTTTGGACGTTACTCTTCCATTTTAGGGAGAAAAGTTTCTGATATTTTGGTATATAAAACGTGTTCATATGTCATACTAGAGCCCTAAAATTTAACATTTTGAGTATTTTCAATAATGTCTTTGTACGGGAGGTACCACGCCAACTTTTCCAGTGCCGCCCTTTTTTTAAGAGAGTTTGTGTATTGGCAAGCAACATGTTTGTACTAAATCTGAAAGCCGTAGCTCTAGCCGCTCTCGAGATATGCAGAAAAAAATAACTTAAAAAACAACAACAACATGGGATTTATATGTGACATAAATGTAAAACAACCTAGCCTGCATCATATCTGGGGTCTTCGGAAACCCCATTTCAACGGACAACCGGATTTGAACTTCCCTTCTCATAAGAAGCCAGAATATATATACTTTATATGGTCTTAGATCAATATTGTAGAAATTACAAACGGAATGACAAAGTTATACATATATACCCTTTTACCTTCGGCGAAGGGTATAAAAAGGTTATTTGGATGACTCAAATGAAATTTAATTTCTAATCATTTGTAAGTGTTTTGATCAGAATAACTTCTTCTCAAGTTATGATAAAATGTATTAGCAAAACCCCCATATTTCGGGTGAAATATTGACTAGACCATAGGGTCTTCATTCGGTTAAGCGTTAATCGGTTAACCGATTAATAAGTTCCCGATTAACTGACCGTTTAATTTAAAATTGGCTTTTTCGATTAACGCTTAAAGCGGTTAATTTCAACAAAATTTTTAACTTTTTGTAGTATTATAACATATTTTTTGTGTTTTTAATTATTAATTTCGTCCCATATTGTTAAATGCGATCTTCATCTTAAATAACAACAACAGCTTTTTTTTGTTTCACGTACTTTTTATATGTATGTGTTTAGTTATTTGTTACTTCTGATATCTTTTCATATCAATCTTTTAACAGAATTAACCGAAACAATTAGAAGTGTTAAAAATTAAAAAAAAATTTAAAACAGGACTCTAATGGCATAATGGAAAATTGTATATGTTTAGACAAATCCAGGAATAGAACTGAGAAATTGGATATTCTGTATTATGGGTTCTCCAACATCTACGATTAATGAACGAATTTTTTCCACGTAAAGGTTTATCAAAACTAAAAAAAAGATTCAGCTTGTGTTCTCTAATTTTAATACACATTCTATTGTAATTTTTCGAACAAAAAATTATGTATGAAAGGCCAAAATCGAAATTGTTGGCATTTCATTTTATGTAATTAAATAACCCCATATTCATAAAAAATATTTTAGGTTTAAAACAGGTTTATGAAACGGATTTTCTATGAAAAAATGTTTAATAAACCTTTTATTAATAAAATTTTGTTTTATGAAAATGGGGGCAAATATTTAATTTAACCATTTAACTTGCAATCGGCAACACTGTTACAATTCAAAAATAATTTTTATTGTCTTCACCTCAGTATGCTTCGAATTTCAAATCAATTTTAAAAGTCAAAACAAACGAAAAAAAAATTTAAATAATAAAAAATAAAAATTTGTGTTCATCAAATAAAAAATATAAAAAATAAGAAGATACTATAAGAACTATAAAAGGAAATAAAAGAGAACTAAAGGTAAGCAAAGAATTGAAATGTTTGTTTATTATGTATTTCTTTTAATAAATAAATGGTATTGTAAATATTGGAAAAACAATGAACTTTCCAAGAAATATTATTCTTTGTGTCTTAGAAAAAAGCCATACAGCCAGGCCATCGAACGAAAAATGGATATCCAGATGCGGCAATATGTCAAACAAGAGCGAGGAAGGCAGGAACTACAATTTTGTTATATAAAATGTGTTCGGGCGCTATTAAATATCACTTCAACATATTCCTCTTAGCAATGAAGAGTCAGCGAAAGTTAATTCAATCTACTTCCATCTTTTGCCAGCAAATGAATTCCGCTTTTGACAAAGAATAAAAAATATTATGCATTTGAGATCATCAAAAAACAATATCTCACTGGGATTATTCTCATTAGAATAAAAAAGCTACATATCCAGACATTCGAACGGATTTTCTGTGGCTTCTAAAAAATGTATACCCAAATGCTGTAATGTGTGGAGAAAAGACGTGGGAGGTAGGAATTTCTATTAAGCCTTTGAAGTAAGTTTTTACCTGGCCTTCAACATGTATGTATATGAGCGCTGTAAATTAAAAAATTCACCTAATATTATTTCTAGATTTAAAGGGTCAACAATAACCAATTTTGAGCAGCTTATATATCAACTTTTGGATGCCTCGGTAGGCTAGTTGGTAGTGAGATAGTCTATCAGCTGGTTTGATTCCCGCCAAAGAATAATCTGTTTCACTGCAAAGGGCGGAAGGACTTAGGTAAATTCCATTTAATTAAAAAAATACATGTAAACTTTTGGAAGCAAATGAATTTCATCTTGAAACATCTGCTCGTAACAGAGTTGGATATTTTCTCTTTATTTTGTTTTCTCACTTCCATTTAGTAAAATGTCTAAACAAATTATACTAATAATTCGGTTTTTTAATATGCGAAATATTGGAGTTCTTTGTTGGAGTTTGTAATTTTATGGGCTAATACAAATTATACAAATATACACATCATGTCAAAATTAAGTGATCGAATTATTAAACTATCTTTAAATCCGACAGCAGCATTTTGAATACGTACCAAGTTTTATTGAATTAATAAAAAAATGGGGATCGTTACTTTTATAGACGGACGGATGGTGTATTTTTAACGAGTAAGTGAAACTGCATGATTTCATGGTTTGATAAATAAAAATCATTAAACTAATTTATAGTACTGCTTAAATTATACATATCGCACCCGTTCCTCTAAAGACTCAAAATTCAAAAAAATCACTTTTTTAAAGAAAAAGATATATCCCTCTTTGTAATATAAGAGTAGCTTCTTTAGAATCAACTGAAGAGAAATATGTTGAGTTGCCTCCAAATGCAAAATCAATTAATATCAGTTTTGTCAACTAAAGGGTAATATTTTAAGTTGTGCCTGCATTGATGCCATAACGGTTTAATTAAATTATGTTAATTTTAAGGAAAACTGGCACAACCTTCAAATGATACCACAATATTAATGAACAAATTTCAGATAAAAAGTATAAACTCAAAAAAAACTTGTTATTTTATTAATCATTGAAAAGTGGCTTAAACAATTACCATTGAAAACTTAATTTTCAAAAATTGGTTTTTACCTCTACTAAAAATTTGTTGATTTTGATTTTACTCCCTTTATAGGCACTAATACGATATATGTGTATACATACACTACATATATGTTTTTTCTTTACAGATTATCAGTTATCAGCTGTTGACTATTTAAGCATTTAATTGTCTTTTTAAATACATACCCTACATTTATGTTTTCTATTCAGAAAATCCATCCAGGAATGATGTAAGTTATTTACAAAACTTTTTATATTTCAGTTCTGGGGTGTAATTGTTGCAGACGTGATCGAATACTTTCAGTCAATACTGAACGATTTGAATTTGTTTTTCAGTGTTGTGAAAACTGATATTAATGCTTAATAACACTAAAAAAATAATGTCAATTCGTTTAGTATCGACTGAGAGAATTACATATATGTATGTATGTATATATAAATGCCTTAGAATCGAAGAAGTAATCGATCACGACTGCCATGATTAGCCCCTTGATCTTTTTATTCGCGTAATGTAAATACTTTTCTGACAATTTCAGTTTTTATTTACAGGTCTCCAAACTGTCCAATTATATTCGGAAACTCGTTTGGGGGTTGGCTTTTCCAAAATCAGCCATTCACTGCAGTGTTTTATAATATCCCATACTTTTATACGAACATACAACACCAGCAGGTTACCTATCAACATTATCAACCACAAGCCACATTAATTTCATATCCATTTTATAACGTTGCTCCATCTGCATATTATACTACATTTAATAACGACGTAGTTTGTGGACAACCACAAATGTCATATCAAACATTTTACTATCCATTAACGGCTTGTCATCTACATTATGTACCACAACAATATTCTCAGATTATACCGAACACAAAACAAAGAAAATATGCGATACCAATAATAAACCCTGATTCGTTAAAAATCCAACCTCCTAAAAGTCTGATAAACAAAGATATTTTTACACAAACGGACAAAATAAAAGTAAAATCCGTTTCAGTACAAACAGACAAAGACCAGATAAAAGATAGCCTTCCAATTGCGGAAGAATCTTTAAAAACATCAACAGAAACTGGCGGTAAGTCAATTATACATGTTAATTTTTTTAAGGTTCTTACTAATTATTTTATATGTAACGTAGGGTGTTGTAAAATAAATCGCAAGGGTGCAAAGCGCAAGGAGAAATATACGAAAATATTAAAGAAACAACAAAAACGATCGAATAAATTACTGGCCTGATGTAAAAATTATTTAATTGAATATGCAATCTTATTTTTATTGTTTTTTGCTAAAAAAAAAAACATAAAAAGACTTTGTAATTTGTTTATTTTTCTTATTAATAATTTCATTTTTATAATTTTGTTATAAATAATTGTTTGTTAATATTATTGTTAAACAAAAAAAAATTTTTTTTGAAGAAAATAAAATTATTCAAAAATAAAAAATACCGTCTTTAAATAATTTAGTTAACATTATATTTTGGTATGTATGTATTGTAACAAACATTTTTTATTAAGAAGTAGAATTAGTCCCAATTTACATTATACGATTTTTGTCGTTGCGATTCTTACCTTATAGGTACACAAGCGAGTGTTCTCTTCGATTCGTTTTGTTTATTCATTCGCTGTGTAAAAATATATGTATACACAAGAAGTTGTAACGACAAAAATCGTACAATGTAAACATTAGACCGACTTCAAAGAAGAAACGACAATAATCGCAACGACAAAAATCGTATAATGTAAATTGGGACTTAGGAGCCTAAGGTCCAGTGTTCACTGATAAATTACAGCTTTTCTACGATACCAATATTATCCTATAAAGATATAAGTGAATTGAGATCTGAGGAAGTATTTTTCGAAATTTCGTCCATTTTTTTAATTGCCATTTTTAAAAGCTTGGGTAAACTAGATTTATTCTTATTGCAGTAATACATACTACAATTGAAAGTTCTATTCATTATACGCACTACCACCACTGTGGTGAATGAGGGTATGTTAAGTTTGTCATTCCGTGTGAAACTTTTTTGTTATACATCTAAGACCCCATAAATTCTGGCACCTTGAGTAATTCTAAGTCGATTGAGACCTGTCCGTCTGCCTGTTCGTCTGTTGAAAAGAGGCTGGCTTTTGAAAGACTCAAAAGAAAAGAACAAACTCGGTGTCAAATTGCTTGTAGTTATCCTAAGCACGTTCGGATTAAATTCAACAGGATTAGAGCTATAAAGCAAAATGTGGAACCACCACCCTAAAAATAAAACAACTTAATTATATAAAAAAAAAGTAAATATTGGTATTTCAGTAATTTGGTCATAACTCGAGCATTTTTCAATCGATTTGATAGATTTATACACCGACGTCTTTAGGAAGAAATTTACGTTGGTAATAAAACTTGGACTCGGAAAGAAATACGGTTCTCGAAAATAGGTATATCTTAAAAAAATTCTATTTTGGTAATAACTTGTTTGTATCTGAAACGATTTTTCCGAGTTTTTCAGCAAATATGTTCTAAAATTTCCGATCTTTTGATATATATAAGACGTATCCATAGGTCATGTAACAGCTCTAAAAATTTAGTTTTTATAAAAATGTTGATGCTTTTTAGCCCATTTTTGGAGTATTTTGCTAATAACTGAACCATTTCTTAATCGATTTGGCAGATTTATATACCCACGTCTTAAGGAAGAAATTTACCATTTACTTAGATTATAAAACTTTATTTTGGACGTTACTCTTCCATTTTAGGGAGAAAAGTTTCTGATATTTTGGTATATAAAACGTGTTCATATGTCATACTAGAGCCCTAAAATTTAAAATTTTGAGTATTTTCAATAATGTCTTTGTACGGGAGGTACCACGCCAACTTTTCCAGTGCCGCCCATTTTTTTAGAGAGTTTGTGTATTGGCAAGCAACATGTTTGTACTAAATCTGAAAGCCGTAGCTCTAGCCGCTCTCGAGATATGCAGAAAAAAAGAACTTAAAAAACAACAACAACATGGGATTTATATGTGACATAAATGTAAAACAACCTAGCCTGCATCATATTTGGGGTCTTCGGAAACCCCATTTCAACGGACAACCGGATTTGAACTTCCCTTCTCATAAGAAGCCAGAATATATATACTTTATATGGTCTTAGATCAATATTGTAGAAATTACAAACGGAATGACAAAGTTATACATATATACCCTTTTACCTTCGGCGAAGGGTATAAAAAGGTTATTTGGATGACTCAAATGAAATTTAATTTCTAATCATTTGTAAGTGTTTTGATCAGAATAACTTCTTCTCAAGTTATGATAAAATGTATTAGCAAAACCCCCATATTTCGGGTGAAATATTGACTAGACCATAGGGTCTTCATTCGGTTAAGCGTTAATCGGTTAACCGATTAATTAGTTCCCGATTAACTGACCGTTTAACCGGGTTAATTAATGACCGGTTAATTTCAACAAAATTTTTAACTTTTTGTAGTATTATAACATATTTTTTGTGTTTTTAATTATTAATTTCGTCCCATATTGTTAAATGCGATCTTCATCTTAAATAACAACAACAGCTTTTTTTTGTTTCACGTACTTTTTATATGTATGTGTTTAGTTATTTGTTACTTCTGATATCTTTTCATATCAATCTTTTAACAGAATTAACCGAAACAATTAGAAATGTTAAAAATTAAAAAAAAATTTAAAACAGGACTCTAATGGCATAATGGAAAATTGTATATGTTTAGACAAATCCAGGAATAGAACTGAGAAATTGGATATTCTGTATTATGGGTTCTCCAACATCTACGATTAATGAACGAATTTTTTCCACGTAAAGGTTTATCAAAACTAAAAAAAAAGATTCAGCTTGTGTTCTCTAATTTTAATACACATTCTATTGTAATTTTTCGAACAAAAAATTATGTATGAAAGGCCAAAATCGAAATTGTTGGCATTTCATTTTATATAATTAAATACCCCCATATTCATAAAAAATATTTTAGGTTTAAAGCAGGTTTATGAAACGGATTTTCTATGAAAAAATGTTTAATAAACCTTTTATTAATAAAATTTTGTTTTATGAAAATGGGGGCAAATATTTAATTTAACCATTTAACTTGCAATCGGCAACACTGTTACAATTCAAAAATAATTTTTATTGTCTTCACCTCAGTATGCTTCGAATTTCAAATCAATTTTAAAAGTCAAAACAAACGAAAAAAAAATTTAAATAATAAAAAATAAAAATTTGTGTTCATCAAATAAAAAATATAAAAACTAAGAAGATACTATAAGAACTATAAAAGGAAATAAAAGAGAACTAAAGGTAAGCAAAGAATTGAAATGTTTGTTTATTATGTATTTCTTTTAATAAATAAATGGTATTGTAAATATTGGAAAAACAATGAACTTTCCAAGAAATATTATTCTTTGTGTCTTAGAAAAAAGCCATACAGCCAGGCCATCGAACGAAAAATGGATATCCAGATGCGGCAATCTGTCAAACAAGAGCGAGGAAGGCAGGAACTACAATTTTGTTATATAAAATGTGTTCGGGCGCTATTAAATATCACTTCAACATATTCCTCTTAGCAATGAAGAATCAGCGAAAGTTAATTCAATCTACTTCCATCTTTTGCCAGCAAATGAATTCCGCTTTTGACAAAGAATCAAAAATATTATGCATTTGAGATCATCAAAAAACAATATCTCACTGGGATTATTCTCATTAGAATAAAAAAGCTACATATCCAGACATTCGAACGGATTTTCTGTGGCTTCTAAAAAATGTATACCCAAATGCTGTAATGTGTGGAGAAAAGACGTGGGAGGTAGGAATTTCTATTAAGCCTTTGAAGTAAGTTTTTACCTGGCCTTCAACATGTATGTATATGAGCGCTGTAAATTAAAAAATTCACCTAATATTATTTCTAGATTTAAAGGGTCAACAATAACCAATTTTGAGCAGCTTATATATCAACTTTTGGATGCCTCGGTAGGCTAGTTGGTAGTGAGATAGTCTATCAGCTGGTTTGATTCCCGCCAAAGACTAATCTGTTTCACTGCAAAGGGCGGAAGGACTTAGGTAAATTCCTTTTAATTAAAAAAATACATGTAAACTTTTGGTAGCAAATGAATTTCATCTTGAAACATCTGCTCGTAACAGAGTTGGATATTTTCTCTTTATTTTGTTTTCTCACTTCCATTTAGTAAAATGTCTAAACAAATTATACTAATAATTCGGTTTTTTAATATGCGAAATATTGGAGTTCTTTGTTGGAGTTTGTAATTTTATGGGCTAATATAAATTATACAAATATACACATCATGTCAAAATTAAGTGATCGAATTATTAAACTATCTTTAAATCCGACAGCAGCATTTTGAATACGTACCAAGTTTTATTGAATTAATAAAAAAATGGGGATCGTTACTTTTATAGACGGACGGATGGTGTATTTTTAACGAGTAAGTGAAACTGCATGATTTCATGGTTTGATAAATAAAAATCATTAAACTAATTTATAGTACTGCTTAAATTATACATATCGCACCCGTTCCTCTAAAGACTCAAAATTCAAAAAAATCACTTTTTTAAAGAAAACGATATATCCCTCTTTGCAATATAAGAGTAGCTTCTTTAGAATCAACTGAAGAGAAATATTTTGAGTTGCCTCCAAATGCAAAATCAATTAATATCAGTTTTGTTTCAACTAAATGGTAATATTTTAAGTTGTGCCTGCGTTGATGCCATAACGGTTTAATTAAATTATGTTAATTTTAAGGAAAACTGGCACAACTTCAAATGATACCACAATATTAATGAACAAATTTCAGATAAAAAGTATAAACTCAAAAAAAAACTTGTTATTTTATTAATCATTGAAAAGTGGCTTAAACAATTACCATTGAAAACTTAATTTTCAAAAATTGGTTTTTACCTCTACTAAAAATTTGTTGATTTTGATTTTACTCCCTTTATAGGCACTAATACGATATATGTGTATACATACACTACATATATGTTTTTTCTTTACAGATTATCAGTTATCAGCTGTTGACTATTTAAGCATTTAATTGTCTTTTTAAATACATACCCTACATTTATGTTTTCTATTCAGAAAATCCATCCAGGAATGATGTAAGTTATTTACAAAACTTTTTATATTTCAGTTCTGGGGTGTAATTGTTGCAGACGTGATCGAATACTTTCAGTCAATACTGAACGATTTGAATATGTTTTTCAGTGTTGTGAAAACCGATAATAATGCTTAATAACACTAAAAAAATAATGTCAATTCGTTTAGTATCGACTGAGAGAATTACATATATGTATGTATGTATATATAAATGCCTTAGAATCGAAGAAGTAATCGATCACGACTGCCATGATTAGCCCCTTGATCTTTTTATTCGCGTAATGTAAATACTTTTCTGACAATTTCAGTTTTTATTTACAGGTCTCCAAACTGTCCAATTATATTCGGAAACTCGTTTGGGGGTTGGCTTTTCCAAAATCAGCCATTCACTGCAGTGTTTTATAATATCCCATACTTTTATACGAACATACAACACCAGCAGGTTACCTATCAACATTATCAATCACAAGCCACATTAATTTCATATCCATTTTATAACGTTGCTCCATCTGCATATTATACTACATTTAATAACGACGTAGTTTGTGGACAACCACAAATGTCATATCAAACATTTTACTATCCATTAACGGCTTGTCATCTACATTATGTACCACAACAATATTCTCAGATTATACCGAACACAAAACAAAGAAAATATGCGATACCAATAATAAACCCTGATTCGTTAAAAATCCAACCTCCTAAAAGTCTGATAAACAAAGATATTTTTACACAAACGGACAAAATAAAAGTAAAATCCGTTTCAGTACAAACAGACAAAGACCAGATAAAAGATAGCCTTCCAATTGCGGAAGAATCTTTAAAAACATCAACAGAAACTGGCGGTAAGTCAATTATACATGTTAATTTTTTTAAGGTTCTTACTAATTATTTTATATGTAACGTAGGGTGTTGTAAAATAAATCGCAAGGGTGCAAAGCGCAAGGAGAAATATAAGAAAATATTAAAGAAACAACAAAAACGATCGAATAAATTACTGGCCTGATGTAAAAATTATTTAATTGAATATGCAATCTTATTTTTATTGTTTTTTGCTAAAAAAAAAAAACATAAAAAGACTTTGTAATTTGTTTATTTTTCTTATTAATAATTTCATTTTTATAATTTTGTTATAAATAATTGTTTGTTAATATTATTGTTAAACAAAAAAAAATTTTTTTTGAAGAAAATAAAATTATTCAAAAATAAAAAATACCGTCTTTAAATAATTTAGTTAACATTATATTTTGGTATGTATGTATTGTAACAAACATTTTTTATTAAGAAGTAGAATTCGGAGCCTAAGGTCCAGTGTTCACTGATAATTTACAGCTTTTCTACGATACCAATATTATCCTATAAAGATATAAGTGAATTGAGATCTGAGGAAGTATTTTTCGAAATTTCGTCCATTTTTTTAATTGCCATTTTTAAAAGCTTGGGTAAACTAGATTTATTCTTATTGCAGTAATACATACTACAATTGAAAGTTCTATTCATTATACGCTCTACCACCACTGTGGTGAATGAGGGTATATTAAGTTTGTCATTCCGTGTGAAACTTTTTTGTTATACATCTAAGACCCCATAAATTCTGGCACCTTGAGTAATTCTAAGTCGATTGAGACATGTCCGCCTGCCTGTTCGTCTGTTGAAAAGAGGCTGGCTTTTGAAAGACTCAAAAGAAAAGAACAAACTCGGTGTCAAATTGCTTGTAGTTATCCTAAGCACGTTCGGATTAAATTCAACAGGATTAGAGCTATGAAGCAAAATGTGGAACCACCACCCTAAAAATAAAACAACTTAATTATATAAAAAAAAAGTAAATATTGGTATTTCAGTAATTTGGTCATAACTC
Organism: Pollenia amentaria; assembly: GCA_943735925.1. Lineage (NCBI taxonomy): Eukaryota > Metazoa > Arthropoda > Insecta > Diptera > Polleniidae > Pollenia > Pollenia amentaria. Next base: position 126,739,603 of record OX031007.1, read on the forward strand.
GAGCATTTTTCAATCGATTTGATAGATTTATACACCGACGTCTTTAGGAAGAAATTTACGTTGGTAATAAAACTTGGACTCGGAAAGATCTACGGTTCTCGAAAATAGGTATATTTCTTAAAAAAATTCTATTTTGGTAATAACTTGTTTGTATCTGAAACGATTTTTCCGAGTTTTTCAGCAAATATGTTCTAAAATTTCCGATCTTTTGATATATATAAGACGTATCCATAGGTCATGTAACAGCTCTAAAAATTTAGTTTTTATAAAAATGTTGATGCTTTTTAGCCCATTTTTGGAGTATTTTGCTAATAACTGAACCATTTCTTAATCGATTTGGCAGATTTATATACCCACGTCTTAAGGAAGAAATTTACCATTTACTTAGATTATAAAACTTTATTTTGGACGTTACTCTTCCATTTTAGGGAGAAAAGTTTCTGATATTTTGGTATATAAAACGTGTTCATATGTCATACTAGAGCCCTAAAATTTAAAATTTTGAGTATTTTCAATAATGTCTTTGTAAGGGAGGTACCACGCCAACTTTTCCAGTGCCGCCCATTTTTTTAGAGAGTTTGTGTATTGGCAAGCAACATGTTTGTACTAAATCTGAAAGCCGTAGCTCTAGCCGCTCTCGAGATATGCAGAAAAAAAGAACTTAAAAAACAACAACAACATGGGATTTATATGTGACATAAATGTAAAACAACCTAGCCTGCATCATATCTGGGGTCTTCGGAAACCCCATTTCAACGGACAACCGGATTTAAACTTCCCTTCTCATAAGAAGCCAGAATATATATACTTTATATGGTCTTTAGATCAATATTGTAGAAATTACAAACGGAATGACAAAGTTATACATATATACCCTTTTACCTTCGGCGAAGGGTATAAAAAGGTTATTTGGATGACTCAAATGAAATTTAATTTCTAATCATTTGTAAGTGTTTTGATCAGAATAACTTCTTCTCAAGTTATGATAAAATGTATTAGCAAAACCCCCATATTTCGGGTGAAATATTGACTAGACCATAGGGTCTTCATTCGGTTAAGCGTTAATCGGTTAACCGATTAATTAGTTCCCGATTAACTGACCGTTTAATTTAAAATTGGCTTTTTCGATTAACGCTTAAAGCGGTTAATTTCAACAAAATTTTTAACTTTTTGTAGTATTATAACATATTTTTTGTGTTTTTAATTATTAATTTCGTCCCATATTGTTAAATGCGATCTTCATCTTAAATAACAACAACAGCTTTTTTTTGTTTCACGTACTTTTTATATGTTTTAACAGAATTAACCGAAACAATTAGAAATGTTAAAAATTAAAAAAAAATTTAAAACAGGACTCTAATGGCATAATGGAAAATTGTATATGTTTAGACAAATCCAGGAATAGAACTGAGAAATTGGATATTCTGTATTATGGGTTCTCCAACATCTACGATTAATGAACGAATTTTTTCCACGTAAAGGTTTATCAAAACTAAAAAAAAGATTCAGCTTGTGTTCTCTAATTTTAATACACATTCTATTGTAATTTTTCGAACAAAAAATTATGTATGAAAGGCCAAAATCGAAATTGTTGGCATTTCATTTTATATAATTAAATAACCCCATATTCATAAAAAATATTTTAGGTTTAAAGCAGGTTTATGAAACGGATTTTCTATGAAAAAATGTTTAATAAACCTTTTATTAATAAAATTTTGTTTTATGAAAATGGGGGCAAATATTTAATTTAACTTGCAATCGGCAACACTGTTACAATTCAAAAATAATTTTTATTGTCTTCACCTCAGTATGCTTCGAATTTCAAATCAATTTTAAAAGTCAAAACAAACGAAAAAAAAATTTAAATAATAAAAAATAAAAATTTGTGTTCATCAAATAAAAAATATAAAAACTAAGAAGATACTATAAGAACTATAAAAGGAAATAAAAGAGAACTAAAGGTAAGCAAAGAATTGAAATGTTTGTTTATTATGTATTTCTTTTAATAAATAAATGGTATTGTAAATATTGGAAAAACAATGAACTTTCCAAGAAATATTATTCTTTGTGTCTTAGAAAAAAGCCATACAGCCAGGCCATCGAACGAAAAATGGATATCCAGATGCGGCAATCTGTCAAACAAGAGCGAGGAAGGCAGGAACTACAATTTTGTTATATAAAATGTGTTCGGGCGCTATTAAATATCACTTCAACATATTCCTCTTAGCAATGAAGAGTCAGCGAAAGTTAATTCAATCTACTTCCATCTTTTGCCAGCAAATGAATTCCGCTTTTGACAAAGAATCAAAAATATTATGCATTTGAGATCATCAAAAAACAATATCTCACTGGGATTATTCTCATTAGAATAAAAAAGCTACATATCCAGACATTCGAACGGATTTTCTGTGGCTTCTAAAAAATGTATACCCAAATGCGGCAATGTGTGGAGAAAAGACGTGAGAGGTAGGAATTTCTATTAAGCCTTTGAAGTAAGTTTTTACCTGGCCTTCAACATGTATGTATATGAGCGCTGTAAATTAAAAAATTCACCTAATATTATTTCTAGATTTAAAGGGTCAACAATAACCAATTTTGAGCAGCTTATATATCAACTTTTGGATGCCTCGGTAGGGTAGTTGGTAGTGAGATAGTCTATCAGCTGGTTTGATTCCCGCCAAAGACTAATCTGTTTCACTGCAAAGGGCGGAAGGACTTAGGTAAATTCCATTTAATTAAAAAAATACATGTAAACTTTTGGAAGCAAATGAATTTCATCTTGAAACATCTGCTCGTAACAGAGTTGGATATTTTCTCTTTATTTTGTTTTCTCACTTCCATTTAGTAAAATGTCTAAACAAATTATACTAATAATTCGGTTTTTTAATATGCGAAATATTGGAGTTCTTTGTTGGAGTTTGTAATTTTATGGGCTAATATAAATTATACAAATATACACATCATGTCAAAATTAAGTGATCGAATTATTTAACTATCTTTAAATCCGAGAGCAGCATTTTGAATACGTACCAAGTTTTATTGAATTAATAAAAAAAATTAGGATCGTTACTTTTATAGACGGACGGATGGTGTATTTTTAACGAGTAAGTGAAACTGCATGATTTCATGGTTTGATAAATAAAAATCATTAAACTAATTTATAGTACTGCTTAAATTATACATATCGCACCCGTTCCTCTAAAGACTCAAAATTCAAAAAAATCACTTTTTTAAAGAAAACGATATATCCCTCTTTGTAATATAAGAGTAGCTTCTTTAGAATCAACTGAAGAGAAATATTTTGAGTTGCCTCCAAATGCAAAATCAATTAATATCAGTTTTGTTTCAACTAAATGGTAATATTTTAAGTTGTGCCTGCGTTGATGCCATAACGGTTTAATTAAATTATGTTAATTTTAAGGAAAACTGGCACAACTTCAAATGATACCACAATATTAATGAACAAATTTCAGATAAAAAGTATAAACTCAAAAAAAAACTTGTTATTTTATTAATCATTGAAAAGTGGCTTAAACAATTACCATTGAAAACTTAATTTTCAAAAATTGGTTTTTACCTCTACTAAAAATTTGTTGATTTTGATTTTACTCCCTTTATAGGCACTAATACGATATATGTGTATACATACACTACATATATGTTTTTTCTTTACAGATTATCAGTTATCAGCTGTTGACTATTTAAGCATTTAATTGTCTTTTTAAATACATACCCTACATTTATGTTTTCTATTCAGAAAATCCATCCAGGAATGATGTAAGTTATTTACAAAACTTTTTATATTTCAGTTCTGGGGTGGTATTGTTGCAGACGTGATCGAATACTTTCAGTCAATACTGAACGATTTGAATTTGTTTTTCAGTGTTGTGAAAACCGATATTAATGCTTAATAACACTAAAAAAATAATGTCAATTCGTTTAGTATCGACTGAGAGAATTACATATATGTATGTATGTATATATAAATGCCTTAGAATCGAAGAAGTAATCGATCACGACTGCCATGATTAGCCCCTTGATCTTTTTATTCGCGTAATGTAAATACTTTTCTGACAATTTCAGTTTTTATTTACAGGTCTCCAAACTGTCCAATTATATTCGGAAACTCGTTTGGGGGTTGGCTTTTCCAAAATCAGCCATTCACTGCAGTGTTTTATAATATCCCATACTTTTATACGAACATACAACACCAGCAGGTTACCTATCAACATTATCAATCACAAGCCACATTAATTTCATATCCATTTTATAACGTTGCTCCATCTGCATATTATACTACATTTAATAACGACGTAGTTTGTGGACAACCACAAATGTCATATCAAACATTTTACTATCCATTAACGGCTTGTCATCTACATTATGTACCACAACAATATTCTCAGATTATACCGAACACAAAACAAAGAAAATATGCGATACAAATAATAAACCTCCTAAAAGTCTGATAAACAAAGATATTTTTACACAAACGGACAAAATAAAAGTAAAATCCGTTTCAGTACAAACAGACAAAGACCAGATAAAAGATAGCCTTCCAATTGCGGAAGAATCTTTAAAAACATCAACAGAAACTGGCGGTAAGTCAATTATACATGTTAATTTTTTTAAGGTTCTTACTAATTATTTTATATGTAACGTAGGGTGTTGTAAAATAAATCGCAAGGGTGCAAAGCGCAAGGAGAAATATAAGAAAATATTAAAGAAACAACAAAAACGATCGAATAAATTACTGGCCTGATGTAAAAATTATTTAATTGAATATGCAATCTTATTTTTATTGTTTTTTGCTAAAAAAAAAAACATAAAAAGACTTTGTAATTTGTTTATTTTTCTTATTAATAATTTCATTTTTATAATTTTGTTATAAATAATTGTTTGTTAATATTATTGTTAAACAAAAAAAAATTTCTTTTGAAGAAAATAAAATTATTCAAAAATAAAAAATACCGTCTTTAAATAATTTAGTTAACATTATATTTTGGTATGTATGTATTGTAACAAACATTTTTTATTAAGAAGTAGAATTAGGAGCCTAAGGTCCAGTGTTCACTGATAAATTACAGCTTTTCTACGATACCAATATTATCCTATAAAGATATAAGTGAATTGAGATCTGAGGAAGTATTTTTCGAAATTTCGTCCATTTTTTTAATTGCCATTTTTAAAAGCTTGGGTAAACTTGATTAATTCTTATTGCAGTAATACATACTACAATTGAAAGTTCTATTCATTATACGCTCTACCACCACTGTGGTGAATGAGGGTATATTAAGTTTGTCATTCCGTGTGAAACTTTTTTGTTATACATACATCTAAGACCCCATAAATTCTGGCACCTTGAGTAATTCTAAGTCGATTGAGACATGTCCGTCTGCCTGTTCGTCTGTTGAAAAGAGGCTGGCTTTTGAAAGACTCAAAAGAAAAGAACAAACTCGGTGTCAAATTGCTTGTAGTTATCCTAAGCACGTTCGGATTAAATTCAACAGTATTAGAGCTATGAAGCAAAATGTGGAACCACCACCCTTAAAATAAAACAACTTAATTATATAAAAAAAAAGTAAATATTGGTATTTCAGTAATTTGGTCATAACTCGAGCATTTTTCAATCGATTTGATAGATTTATACACCGACGTCTTTAGGAAGAAATTTACGTTGGTAATAAAACTTGGACTCGGAAAGATCTACGGTTCTCGAAAATAGGTATATTTCTTAAAAAAATTCTATTTTGGTAATAACTTGTTTGTATCTGAAACGATTTTTCCGAGTTTTTCAGCAAATATGTTCTAAAATTTCCGATCTTTTGATATATATAAGACGTATCCATAGTACATGTAACAGCTCTAAAAATTTAGTTTTTATAAAAATGTTGATGCTTTTTAGCCCATTTTTGGAGTATTTTGCTAATAACTGAACCATTTCTTAATCGATTTGGCAGATTTATATACCCACGTCTTAAGGAAGAAATTTACCATTTACTTAGATTATAAAACTTTATTTTGGACGTTACTCTTCCATTTTAGGGAGAAAAGTTTCTGATATTTTGGTATATAAAACGTGTTCATATGTCATACTAGAGCCCTAAAATTTAAAATTTTGAGTATTTTCAATAATGTCTTTGTACGGGAGGTACCACGCCAACTTTTCCAGTGCCGCCCATTTTTTTAGAGAGTTTGTGTATTGGCAAGCAACATGTTTGTACTAAATCTGAAAGCCGTAGCTCTAGCCGCTCTCGAGATATGCAGAAAAAAGAACTTAAAAACCAACAACAACATGGGATTTATATGTGACATAAATGTAAAACAACCTAGCCTGCATCATATCTGGGGTCTTCGGAAACCCCATTTCAACGGACAACCGGATTTGAACTTCCCTTCTCATAAGAAGCCAGAATATATATACTTTATATGGTCTTAGATCAATATTGTAGAAATTACAAACGGAATGACAAAGTTATACATATATACCCCTTTACCTTCGGCGAAGGGTATAAAAAGGTTATTTGGATGACTCAAATGAAATTTAATTTCTAATCATTTGTAAGTGTTTTGATCAGAATAACTTCTTCTCAAGTTATGATAAAATGTATTAGCAAAACCCCCATATTTCGGGTGAAATATTGACTAGACCATAGGGTCTTCATTCGGTTAAGCGTTAATCGGTTAACCGATTAATTAGTTCCCGATTAACTGACCGTTTAATTTAAAATTGGCTTTTTCGATTAACGCTTAAAGCGGTTAATTTCAACAAAATTTTTAACTTTTTGTAGTATTATAACATATTTTTTGTGTTTTTAATTATTAATTTCGTCCCATATTGTTAAATGCGATCTTCATCTTAAATAACAACAACAGCTTTTTTTTTGTTTCACGTACTTTTTATATGTATGTGTTTAGTTATTTGTTACTTCTGATATCTTTTCATATCAATCTTTTAACAGAATTAACCGAAACAATTAGAAATGTTAAAAATTAAAAAAAAATTTAAAACAGGACTCTAATGGCATAATGGAAAATGGTATATGTTTAGACAAATCCAGGAATAGAACTGAGAAATTGGATATTCTGTATTATGGGTTCTCCAACATCTACGATTAATGAACGAATTTTTTCCACGTAAAGGTTTATCAAAACTAAAAAAAGATTCAGCTTGTGTTCTCTAATTTTAATACACATTCTATTGTAATTTTTCGAACAAAAAATTATGTATGAAAGGCCAAAATCGAAATTGTTGGCATTTCATTTTATATAATTAAATAACCCCATATTCATAAAAAATATTTTAGGTTTAAAGCAGGTTTATGAAACGGATTTTCTATGAAAAAATGTTTAATAAACCTTTTATTAATAAAATTTTGTTTTATGAAAATGGGGGCAAATATTTAATTTAACCATTTAACTTGCAATCGGCAACACTGTTACAATTCAAAAATAATTTTTATTGTCTTCACCTCAGTATGCTTCGAATTTCAAATCAATTTTAAAAGTCAAAACAAACGAAAAAAAAATTTAAATAATAAAAAATAAAAATTTGTGTTCATCAAATAAAAAATATAAAAACTAAGAAGATACTATAAGAACTATAAAAGGAAATAAAAGAGAACTAAAGGTAAGCAAAGAATTGAAATGTTTGTTTATTATGTATTTCTTTTAATAAATAAATGGTATTGTAAATATTGGAAAAACAATGAACTTTCCAAGAAATATTATTCCTTGTGTCTTAGAAAAAAGCCATACAGCCAGGCCATCGAACGAAAAATGGATATCCAGATGCGGCAATCTGTCAAACAAGAGCGAGGAAGGCAGGAACTACAATTTTGTTATATAAAATGTGTTCGGGCGCTATTAAATATCACTTCAACATATTCCTCTTAGCAATGAAGAGTCAGCGAAAGTTAATTCAATCTACTTCCATCTTTTGCCAGCAAATGAATTCCGCTTTTGACAAAGAATCAAAAATATTATGCATTTGAGATCATCAAAAAACAATATCTCACTGGGATTATTCTCATTAGAATAAAAAAGCTACATATCCAGACATTCGAACGGATTTTCTGTGGCTTCTAAAAAATGTATACCCAAATGCGGCAATGTGTGGAGAAAAGACGTGGGAGGTAGGAATTTCTATTAAGCCTTTGAAGTAAGTTTTTACCTGTCCTTCAACATGTATGTATATGAGCGCTGTAAATTAAAAAATTCACCTAATATTATTTCTAGATTTAAAGGGTCAACAATAACCAATTTTGAGCAGCTTATATATCAACTTTTGGATGCCTCGGTAGGCTAGTTGGTAGTGAGATAGTCTATCAGCTGGTTTGATTCCCGCCAAAGACTAATCTGTTTCACTGCAAAGGGCGGAAGGACTTAGGTAAATTCCTTTTAATTAAAAAAATACATGTAAACTTTTGGAAGCAAATGAATTTCATCTTGAAACATCTGCTCGTAACAGAGTTGGATATTTTCTCTTTATTTTGTTTTCTCACTTCCATTTAGTAAAATGTCTAAACAAATTATACTAATAATTCGGTTTTTTAATATGCGAAATGTTGGAGTTCTTTGTTGGAGTTTGTAATTTTATGGGCTAATATAAATTATACAAATATACACATCATGTCAAAATTAAGTGATCGAATTATTAAACTATCTTTAAATCCGACAGCAGCATTTTGAATACGTACCAAGTTTTATTGAATTAATAAAAAAATGGGGATCGTTACTTTTATAGACGGACGGATGGTGTATTTTTAACGAGTAAGTGAAACTGCATGATTTCATGGTTTGATAAATAAAAATCATTAAACTAATTTATAGTTCTGCTTAAATTATACATATCGCACCCGTTCCTCTAAAGACTCAAAATTCAAAAAAATCACTTTTTTAAAGAAAACGATATATCCCTCTTTGCAATATAAGAGTAGCTTCTTTAGAATCAACTGAAGAGAAATATTTTGAGTTGCCTCCAAATGCAAAATCAATTAATATCAGTTTTGTTTCAACTAAATGGTAATATTTTAAGTTGTGCCTGCGTTGATGCCATAACGGTTTAATTAAATTATGTTAATTTTAAGGAAAACTGGCACAACTTCAAATGATACCACAATATTAATGAACAAATTTCAGATAAAAAGTATAAACTCAAAAAAAAACTTGTTATTTTATTAATCATTGAAAAGTGGCTTAAACAATTACCATTGAAAACTTAATTTTCAAAAATTGGTTTTTACCTCTACTAAAAATTTGTTGATTTTGATTTTACTCCCTTTATAGGCACTAATACGATATATGTGTATACATACACTACATATATGTTTTTTCTTTACAGATTATCAGTTATCAGCTGTTGACTATTTAAGCATTTAATTGTCTTTTTAAATACATACCCTACATTTATGTTTTCTATTCAGAAAATCCATCCAGGAATGATGTAAGTTATTTACAAAACTTTTTATATTTCAATTCTGGGGTGTAATTGTTGCAGACGTGATCGAATACTTTCAGTCAATACTGAACGATTTGAATTTGTTTTTCAGTGTTGTGAAAACTGATATTAATGCTTAATAACACTAAAAAATAATGTCAATTCGTTTAGTATCGACTGAGAGAATTACATATATGTATGTATGTATATATAAATGCCTTAGAATCGAAGAAGTAATCGATCACGACTGCCATGATTAGCCCCTTGATCTTTTTGTTCGCGTAATGTAAATACTTTTCTGACAATTTCAGTTTTTATTTACAGGTCTCCAAACAGTCCAATTATATTCGGAAACTCGTTTGGGGGTTGGCTTTTCCAAAATCAGCCATTCACTGCAGTACTTACTTTTATACGAACATACAACACCAGCAGGTTACCTATCAACATTATCAATCACAAGCCACATTAATTTCATATCCATTTTATAACGTTGCTCCATCTGCATATTATACTACATTTAATAACGACGTAGTTTGTGGACAACCACAAATGTCATATCAAACATTTTACTATCCATTAACGGCTTGTCACCTACATTATGTACCACAACAATATTCTCAGATTATACCGAACACAAAACAAAGAAAATATGCGATACCAATAATAAACCCTGATTCGTTAAAAATCCAACCTCCTAAAAGTCGGATAAACAAAGATATTTTTACACAAACGGACAAAATAAAAGTAAAATCCGTTTCAGTACAAACAGACAAAGACCAGATAAAAGATAGCCTTCCAATTGCGAAAGAATCTTTAAAAACATCAACAGAAACTGGCGGTAAGTCAATTATACATGTTAATTTTTTTAAGGTTCTTACTAATTATTTTATTTGTAACGTAGGGTGTTGTAAAATAAATCGCAAGGGTGCAAAGCGCAAGGAGAAATATAAGAAAATATTAAAGAAACAACAAAAACGATCGAATAAATTACTGGCCTGATGTAAAAATTATTTAATTGAATATGCAATCTTATTTTTATTGTTTTTTGCTAAAAAAAAAACATAAAAAGACTTTGTAATTTGTTTATTTTTCTTATTAATAATTTCATTTTTATAATTTTGTTATAAATAATTGTTTGTTAATATTATTGTTAAACAAAAAAAAATTTTTTTTGAAGAAAATAAAATTATTCAAAAATAAAAAATACCGTCTTTAAATAATTTAGTTAACATTATATTTTGGTATGTATGTATTGTAACAAACATTTTTTATTAAGAAGTAGAATTAGGAGCCTAAGGTCCAGTGTTCACTGATAAATTACAGCTTTTCTACGATACCAATATTATCCTATAAAGATATAAGTGAATTGAGATCTGAGGAAGTATTTTTCGAAATTTCGTCCATTTTTTTAATTGCCATTTTTAAAAGCTTGGGTAAACTAGATTTATTCTTATTGCAGTAATACATACTACAATTGAAAGTTCTATTCATTATACGCTCTACCACCACTGTGGTGAATGAGGGTATATTAAGTTTGTCATTCCGTGTGAAACTTTTTTGTTATACATCTAAGACCCCATAAATTCTGGCACCTTGAGTAATTCTAAGTCGATTGAGACATGTCCGTCTGCCTGTTCGTCTGTTGAAAAGAGGCTGGCTTTTGAAAGACTCAAAAGAAAAGAACAAACTCGGTGTCAAATTGCTTGTAGTTATCCTAAGCACGTTCGGATTAAATTCAACAGGATTAGAGCTATGAAGCAAAATGTGGAACCACCACCCTAAAAATAAAACAACTTAATTATATAAAAAAAAAGTAAATATTGGTATTTCAGTAATTTGGTGATAACTCGAGCATTTTTCAATCGATTTGATAGATTTATACACCGACGTCTTTAGGAAGAAATTTACGTTGGTAATAAAACTTGGACTCGGAAAGATCTACGGTTCTCAAAAATAGGTATATTTCTTAAAAAAATTCTATTTTGGTAATAACTTGTTTGTATCTGAAACGATTTTTCCGAGTTTTTCAGCAAATATGTTCTAAAATTTCCGATCTTTTGATATATATAAGACGTATCCATAGGTCATGTAACAGCTCTAAAAATTTAGTTTTTATAAAAATGTTGATGCTTTTTAGCCCATTTTTGGAGTATTTTGCTAATAACTGAACCATTTCTTAATCGATTTGGCAGATTTATATACCCACGTCTTAAGGAAGAAATTTACCATTTACTTAGATTATAAAACTTTATTTTGGACGTTACTCTTCCATTTTAGGGAGAAAAGTTTCTGATATTTTGGTATATAAAACGTGTTCATATGTCATACTAGAGCCCTAAAATTTAAAATTTTGAGTATTTTCAATAATGTCTTTGTACGGGAGGTACCACGCCAACTTTTCCAGTTCCGCCCATTTTTTTAGAGAGTTTGTGTATTGGCAAGCAACATGTTTGTACTAAATCTGAAAGCCGTAGCTCTAGCCGCTCTCGAGATATGCAGAAAAAAGAACTTAAAAAACAACAACAACATGGGATTTATATGTGACATAAATTTAAAACAACCTAGCCTGCATCATATCTGGGGTCTTCGGAAACCCCATTTCAACGGACAACCGGATTTGAACTTCCCTTCTCATAAGAAGCCAGAATATATATACTTTATATGGTCTTAGATCAATATTGTAGAAATTACAAACGGAATGACAAAGTTATACATATATACCCTTTTACCTTCGGCGAAGGGTATAAAAAGGTTATTTGGATGACTCAAATGAAATTTAATTTCTAATCATTTGTAAGTGTTTTGATCAGAATAACTTCTTCTCAAGTTATGATAAAATGTATTAGCAAAACCCCCATATTTCGGGTGAAATATTGACTAGACCATAGGGTCTTCATTCGGTTAAGCGTTAATCGGTTAACCGATTAATTAGTTCCCGATTAACTGACCGTTTAATTTAAAATTGGCTTTTTCGATTAACGCTTAAAGCGGTTAATTTCAACAAAATTTTTAACTTTTTGTAGTATTATAACATATTTTTTGTGTTTTTAATTATTAATTTCGTCCCATATTGTTAAATGCGATCTTCATCTTAAATAACAACAACAGCTTTTTTTTGTTTCACGTACTTTTTATATGTATGTGTTTAGTTATTTGTTACTTCTGATATCTTTTCATATCAATCTTTTAACAGAATTAATCGAAACAATTAGAAGTGTTAAAAATTAAAAAAAAATTTAAAACAGGACTCTAATGGCATAATGGAAAATTGTATATGTTTAGACAAATCCAGGAATAGAACTGAGAAATTGGATATTCTGTATTATGGGTTCTCCAACATCTACGATTAATGAACGAATTTTTTCCACGTAAAGGTTTATCAAAACTAAAAAAAAGATTCACTTAAATCGTAAGCATTTAAACCAAATTATTTTCCTAAAATATTATTTTATAAGATCTCTTTAAACTATTAAAATTACTAATAAAATGATTTGACAGTTTACTTTTTATTTAATATATAATATGCATTGATTAAAAACCTTTTTTTTTATAATTAAAAATAAAAAGTTTTTTCGAGCTCGAGGCCAATGAATTATTTTGTTTTGCTCGTTTTGTTTCAAGAATTGTTATGTTTGTTATGTTGTTGTTTTTTACTAATAAACTCTAAATAATAAATGATTTATCCATATTAATTAATTGAAATTACCTAATTAAAAAAAACTTTATTAATCGGTTAACCGATTAATAACAAAATTAACCGATTATTAACTGATTAAACCAAAACCTCGGTTAATTAATCGAGCGATTAACCGATAAAAGCAAAAGCCCGATTAAATGAATACCCTACTAGGCTATCAAATAACAATGCGCCTTAAAATCTTTATATTCCATATACTTTTTTTAGAACATCTTTTTTGATCATGAAATATTCTTCCTGCCATTGGAGGGATTCACCGATTCGGTACAGCAGAATATAGCACCCCAGCTTGTGTTCTCTAATTTTAATACACATTCTATTGTAATTTTTCGAACAAAAAATTATGTATGAAAGGCCAAAATCGAAATTGTTGGCATTTTATTTTATATAATTAAATACCCCCATATTCATAAAAAATATTTTAGGTTTAAAGCAGGTTTATGAAACGGATTTTCTATGAAAAAATGTTTAATAAACCTTTTATTAATAAAATTTTGTTTTATGAAAATGGGGGCAAATATTTAATTTAACCATTTAACTTGCAATCGGCAACACTGTTACAATTCAAAAATAATTTTTATTGTCTTCACCTCAGTATGCTTCGAATTTCAAATCAATTTTAAAAGTCAAAACAAACGAAAAAAAAATTTAAATAATAAAAAATAAAAATTTGTGTTCATCAAATAAAAAATATAAAAACTAAGAAGATACTATAAGAACTATAAAAGGAAATAAAAGAGAACTAAAGGTAAGCAAAGAATTGAAATGTTTGTTTATTATGTATTTCTTTTAATAAATAAATGGTATTGTAAATATTGGAAAAACAATGAACTTTCCAAGAAATATTATTCTTTGTGTCTTAGAAAAAAGCCATACAGCCAGGCCATCGAACGAAAAATGGATATCCAGATGCGGCAATCTGTCAAACAAGAGCGAGGAAGGCAGGAACTACAATTTTGTTATATAAAATGTGTTCGGGCGCTATTAAATATCACTTCAACATATTCCTATTAGCAATGAAGAGTCAGCGAAAGTTAATTCAATCTACTTCCATCTTTTGCCAGCAAATGAATTCCGCTTTTGACAAAGAATCAAAAATATTATGCATTTGAGATCATCTAAAAACAATATCTCACTGGGATTATTCTCATTAGAATAAAAAAGCTACATATCCAGACATTCGAACGGATTTTCTGTGGCTTCTAAAAAATGTATACCCAAATGCGGCAATGTGTGGAGAAAAGACGTGGGAGGTAGGAATTTCTATTAAGCCTTTGAAGTAAGTTTTTACCTGGCCTTCAATATGTATGTATATGAGCGCTGTAAATTAAAAAATTCACATAATATTATTTCTAGATTTAAAGGGTCAACAATAACCAATTTTGAGCAGCTTATATATCAACTTTTGGATGCCTCGGTAGGCTAGTTGGTAGTGAGATAGTCTATCAGCTAGTTTGATTCCCGCCAAAGACTAATCTGTTTCACTGCAAAGGGCGGAAGGACTTAGGTAAATTCCATTTAATTAAAAAAATACATGTAAACTTTTGGAAGCAAATGAATTTCATCTTGAAACATCTGCTCGTAACAGAGTTGGATATTTTCTCTTTATTTTGTTTTCTCACTTCCATTTAGTAAAATGTCTAAACAAATTATACTTATAATTCGGTTTTTTAATATGCGAAATATTGGAGTTCTTTGTTGGAGTTTGTAATTTTATGGGCTAATATAAATTATACAAATATACACATCATGTCAAAATTAAGTGATCGAATTATTAAACTATCTTTAAATCCGACAGCAGCATTTTGAATACGTACCAAGTTTTATTGAATTAATAAAAAAATGGGGATCGTTACTTTTATAGACGGACGGATGGTGTATTTTTAACGAGTAAGTGAAACTGCATGATTTCATGGTTTGATAAATAAAAATCATTAAACTAATTTATAGTACTGCTTAAATTATACATATCGCACCCGTTCCTCTAAAGACTCAAAATTCAAAAAAATCACTTTTTTAAAGAAAACGATATATCCCTCTTTGTAATATAAGAGTAGCTTCTTTAGAATCAACTGAAGAGAAATATTTTGAGTTGCCTCCAAATGCAAAATCAATTAATATCAGTTTTGTTTCAACTAAATGGTAATATTTTAAGTTGTGCCTGCGTTGATGCCATAACGGTTTAATTAAATTATGTTAATTTTAAGGAAAACTGGCACAACTTCAAATGATACCACAATATTAATGAACAAATTTCAGATAAAAAGTATAAACTCAAAAAAAAACTTGTTATTTTATTAATCATTGAAAAGTGGCTTAAACAATTACCATTGAAAACTTAATTTTCAAAAATTGGTTTTTACCTCTACTAAAAATTTGTTGATTTTGATTTTACTCCCTTTATAGGCACTAATACGATATATGTGTATACATACACTACATATATGTTTTTTTCTTTACAGATTATCAGTTATCAGCTGTTGACTATTTAAGCATTTAATTGTCTTTTTAAATACATACATACATTTATGTTTTCTATTCAGAAAATCCATCCAGGAATGATGTAAGTTATTTACAAAACTTTTTATATTTCAGTTCTGGGGTGTAATTGTTGCAGACGTGATCGAATACTTTCAGTCAATACTGAACGATTTGAATTTGTTTTTCAGTGTTGTGAAAACCGATATTAATGCTTAATAACACTAAAAAAATAATGTCAGTTCGTTTAGTATCGACTGAGAGAATTACATATATGTATGTATGTATATATAAATGCCTTAGAATCGAAGAAGTAATCGATCACGACTGCCATGATTAGCCCCTTGATCTTTTTATTCGCGTAATGTAAATACTTTTCTGACAATTTCAGTTTTTATTTACAGGTCTCCAAACTGTCCAATTATATTCGGAAACTCGTTTGGGGGTTGGCTTTTCCAAAATCAGCCATTCACTGCAGTGTTTTATAATATCCCA
Source organism: Pollenia amentaria (assembly GCA_943735925.1). NCBI lineage: Eukaryota > Metazoa > Arthropoda > Insecta > Diptera > Polleniidae > Pollenia > Pollenia amentaria. The sequence goes on from OX031007.1 coordinate 126,755,712, forward strand.
TACTTTTATACGAACTTACAACACCAGCAGGTTACCTATCAACATTATCAATCACAAGCCACATTAATTTCATATCCATTTTATAACGTTGCTCCATCTGCATATTATACTACATTTAATAACGACGTAGTTTGTGGACAACCACAAATGTCATATCAAACATTTTACTATCCATTAACGGCTTGTCATCTACATTATGTACCACAACAATATTCTCAGATTATACCGAACACAAAACAAAGAAAATATGCGATACCAATAATAAACCCTGATTCGAAAAAATCCAACCTCCTAAAAGTCTGATAAACAAAGATATTTTTACACAAACGGACAAAATAAAAGTAAAATCCGTTTCAGTACAAACAGACAAAGACCAGATAAAAGATAGCCTTCCAATTGCGGAAGAATCTTTAAAAACATCAACAGAAACTGGCGGTAAGTCAATTATACATGTTAATTTTTTTAAGGTTCTTACTAATTATTTTATTTGTAACGTAGGGTGTTGTAAAATAAATCGCAAGGGTGCAAAGCGCAAGGAGAAATATAAGAAAATATTAAAGAAACAACAAAAACGATCGAATAAATTACTGGCCTGATGTAAAAATTATTTAATTGAATATGCAATCTTATTTTTATTGTTTTTTGCTAAAAAAAAAAAACATAAAAAGACTTTGTAATTTGTTTATTTTTCTTATTAATAATTTCATTTTTATAATTTTGTTATAAATAATTGTTTGTTAATATTATTGTTAAACAAAAAAAAATTTTTTTTGAAGAAAATAAAATTATTCAAAAATAAAAAATACCGTCTTTAAATAATTTAGTTAACATTATATTTTGGTATGTATGTATTGTAACAAACATTTTTTATTAAGAAGTAGAATTAGTCCCAATTTACATTATACGATTTTTGTCGTTGCGATTCTTACCTTATAGGTACACAAGCGAGTGTTCTCTTCGATTCGTTTTGTTTATTCATTCGCTGTGTAAAAATATATGTATACACAAGAAGTTGTAACGACAAAAATCGTACAATGTAAACATTAGACCGACTTCAAAGAAGAAACGACAATAATCGCAACGACAAAAATCGTATAATGTAAATTGGGACTTAGGAGCCTAAGGTCCAGTGTTCACTGATAAATTACAGCTTTTCTACGATACCAATATTATCCTATAAAGATATAAGTGAATTGAGATCTGAGGAAGTATTTTTCGAAATTTCGTCCATTTTTTTAATTGCCATTTTTAAAAGCTTGGGTAAACTAGATTTATTCTTATTGCAGTAATACATACTACAATTGAAAGTTCTATTCATTATACGCTCTACCACCACTGTGGTGAATGAGGGTATATTAAGTTTGTCATTCCGTGTGAAACTTTTTTGTTATACATCTAAGACCCCATAAATTCTGGCACCTTGAGTAATTCTAAGTCGATTGAGACATGTCCGTCTGCCTGTTCGTCTGTTGAAAAGAGGCTGGCTTTTGAAAGACTCAAAAGAAAAGAACAAACTCGGTGTCAAATTGCTTGTAGTTATCCTAAGCACGTTCGGATTAAATTCAACAGGATTAGAGCTATGAAGCAAAATGTGGAACCACCACCCTAAAAATAAAACAACTTAATTATATAAAAAAAAAGTAAATATTGGTATTTCAGTAATTTGGTCATAACTCGAGCATTTTTCAATCGATTTGATAGATTTATACACCGACGTCTTTAGGAAAAAATTTACGTTGGTAATAAAACTTGGACTCGGAAAGATCTACGGTTCTCGAAAATAGGTATATTTCTTAAAAAAATTCTATTTTGGTAATAACTTGTTTGTATCTGAAACGATTTTTCCGAGTTTTTCAGCAAATATGTTCTAAAATTTCCGATCTTTTGATATATATAAGACGTATCCATAGGTCATGTAACAGCTCTAAAAATTTAGTTTTTATAAAAATGTTGATGCTTTTTAGCCCATTTTTGGAGTATTTTGCTAATAACTGAACCATTTCTTAATCGATTTGGCAGATTTATATACCCACGTCTTAAGGAAGAAATTTACCATTTACTTAGATTATAAAACTTTATTTTGGACGTTACTCTTCCATTTTAGGGAGAAAAGTTTCTGATATTTTGGTATATAAAACGTGTTCATATGTCATACTAGAGCCCTAAAATTTAAAATTTTGAGTATTTTCAATAATGTCTTTGTACGGGAGGTACCACGCCAACTTTTCCAGTGCCGCCCATTTTTTTTGAGAGTTTGTGTATTGGCAAGCAACAAGTTTGTACTAAATCTGAAAGCCGTAGCTCTAGCCGCTCTCGAGATATGCAGAAAAAAAGAACTTAAAAAACAACAACAACATGGGATTTATATGTGACATAAATGTAAAACAACCTAGCCTGCATCATATCTGGGGTCTTCGGAAACCCCATTTCAACGGACAACCGGATTTGAACTTCCCTTCTCATAAGAAGCCAGAATATATATACTTTATATGGTCTTAGATCAATATTGTAGAAATTACAAACGGAATGACAAAGTTATACATATATACCCTTTTACCTTCGGCGAAGGGTATAAAAAGGTTATTTGGATGACTCAAATGAAATTTAATTTCTAATCATTTGTAAGTGTTTTGATCAGAATAACTTCTTCTCAAGTTATGATAAAATGTATTAGCAAAACCCCCATATTTCGGGTGAAATATTGACTAGACCATAGGGTCTTCATTCGGCTAAGCGTTAATCGGTTAACCGATTAATTAGTTCCCGATTAACTGACCGTTTAATTTAAAATTGGCTTTTTCGATTAACGCTTAAAGCGGTTAATTTCAACAAAATTTTTAACTTTTTGTAGTATTATAACATATTTTTTGTGTTTTTAATTATTAATTTCGTCCCATATTGTTAAATGCGATCTTCATCTTAAATAACAACAACAGCTTTTTTTTGTTTCACGTACTTTTTATATGTATGTGTTTAGTTATTTGTTACTTCTGATATCTTTTCATATCAATCTTTTAACAGAATTAACCGAAACAATTAGAAGTGTTAAAAATTAAAAAAAAATTTAAAACAGGACTCTAATGGCATAATGGAAAATTGTATATGTTTAGACAAATCCAGGAATAGAACTGAGAAATTGGATATTCTGTATTATGGGTTCTCCAACATCTACGATTAATGAACGAATTTTTTCCACGTAAAGGTTTATCAAAACTAAAAAAAAGATTCAGCTTGTGTTCTCTAATTTTAATACACATTCTATTGTAATTTTTCGAACAAAAAATTATGTATGAAAGGCCAAAATCGAAATTGTTGGAATTTCATTTTATATAATTAAATAACCCCATATTCATAAAAAATATTTTAGGTTTAAAGCAGGTTTATGAAACGGATTTTCTATGAAAAAATGTTTAATAAACCTTTTATTAATAAAATTTTGTTTTATGAAAATGGGGGCAAATATTTAATTTAACCATTTAACTTGCAATCGGCAACACTGTTACAATTCAAAAATAATTTTTATTGTCTTCACCTCAGTATGCTTCGAATTTCAAATCAATTTTAAAAGTCAAAACAAACGAAAAAAAAATTTAAATAATAAAAAATAAAAATTTGTGTTCATCAAATAAAAAATATAAAAACTAAGAAGATACTATAAGAACTATAAAAGAGAACTAAAGGTAAGCAAAGAATTGAAATGTTTGTTTATTATGTATTTCTTTTAATAAATAAATGGTATTGTAAATATTGGAAAAACAATGAACTTTCCAAGAAATATTATTCTTTGTGTCTTAGAAAAAAGCCATACAGCCAGGCCATCGAACGAAAAATGGATATCCAGATGCGGCAATCTGTCAAACAAGAGCGAGGAAGGCAGGAACTACAATTTTGTTATATAAAATGTGTTCGGGCGCTATTAAATATCACTTCAACATATTCCTCTTAGCAATGAAGAGTCAGCGAAAGTTAATTCAATCTACTTCCATCTTTTGCCAGCAAATGAATTCCGCTTTTGACAAAGAATCAAAAATATTATGCATTTGAGATCATCAAAAAACAATATCTCACTGGGATTATTCTCATTAGAATAAAAAAGCTACATATCCAGACATTCGAACGGATTTTCTGTGGCTTCTAAAAAATGTATACCCAAATGCGGCAATGTGTGGAGAAAAGACGTGGGAGGTAGGAATTTCTATTAAGCCTTTGAAGTAAGTTTTTACCTGGCCTTCAACATGTATGTATATGAGCGCTGTAAATTAAAAAATTCACCTAATATTATTTCTAGATTTAAAGGGTCAACAATAACCAATTTTGAGCAGCTTATATATCAACTTTTGGATGCCTCGGTAGGCTAGTTGGTAGTGAGATAGTCTATCAGCTGGTTTGATTCCCGCCAAAGACTAATCTGTTTCACTGCAAAGGGCGGAAGGACTTAGGTAAATTCCATTTAATTAAAAAAATACATGTAAACTTTTGGAAGCAAATGAATTTCATCTTGAAACATCTGCTCGTAACAGAGTTGGATATTTTCTCTTTATTTTGTTTTCTCACTTCCATTTAGTAAAATGTCTAAACAAATTATACTAATAATTCGGTTTTTTAATATGCGAAATATTGGAGTTCTTTGTTGGAGTTTGTAATTTTATGGGCTAATATAAATTATTCAAATATACACATCATGTCAAAATTAAGTGATCGAATTATTAAACTATCTTTAAATCCGACAGCAGCATTTTGAATACGTACCAAGTTTTATTGAATTAATAAAAAAATGGGGATCGTTACTTTTATAGACGGACGGATGGTGTATTTTTAACGAGTAAGTGAAACTGCATGATTTCATGGTTTGATAAATAAAAATCATTAAACTAATTTATAGTACTGCTTAAATTATACATATCGCACCCGTTCCTCTAAAGACTCAAAATTCAAAAAAATCACTTTTTTAAAGAAAAAGATATATCCCTCTTTGTAATATAAGAGTAGCTTCTTTAGAATCAACTGAAGAGCAATATGTTGAGTTGCCTCCAAATGCAAAATCAATTAATATCAGTTTTGTCAACTAAAGGGTAATATTTTAAGTTGTGCCTGCGTTGATGCCATAACGGTTTAATTAAATTATGTTAATTTTAAGGAAAACTGGCACAACCTTCAAATGATACCACAATATTAATGAACAAATTTCAGATAAAAAGTATAAACTCAAAAAAAAACTTGTTATTTTATTAATCATTGAAAAGTGGCTTAAACAATTACCATTGAAAACTTAATTTTCAAAAATTGGTTTTTACCTCTACTAAAAATTTGTTGATTTTGATTTTACTCCCTTTATAGGCACTAATACGATATATGTGTATACATACACTACATATATGTTTTTTCTTTACAGATTATCAGTTATCAGCTGTTGACTATTTAAGCATTTAATTGTCTTTTTAAATACATACCCTACATTTATGTTTTCTATTCAGAAAATCCATCCAGGAATGATGTAAGTTATTTACAAAACTTTTTATATTTCAGTTCTGGGGTGTAATTGTTGCAGACGTGATCGAATACTTTCAGTCAATACTGAACGATTTGAATTTGTTTTTCAGTGTTGTGAAAACCGATATTAATGCTTAATAACACTAAAAAAATAATGTCAATTCGTTTAGTATCGACTGAGAGAATTACATATATGTATGTATGTATATATAAATGCCTTAGAATCGAAGAAGTAATCGATCACGACTGCCATGATTAGCCCCTTGATCTTTTTATTCGCGTAATGTAAATACTTTTCTGACAATTTCAGTTTTTATTTACAGGTCTCCAAACTGTCCAATTATATTCGGAAACTCGTTTGGGGGTTGGCTTTTCCAAAATCAGCCATTCACTGCAGTGTTTTATAATATCCCATACTTTTATACGAACATACAACACCAGCAGGTTACCTATCAACATTATCAATCACAAGCCACATTAATTTCATATCCATTTTATAACGTTGCTCCATCTGCATATTATACTACATTTAATAACGACGTAGTTTGTGGACAACCACAAATGTCATATCAAACATTTTACTATCCATTAACGGCTTGTCATCTACATTATGTACCACAACAATATTCTCAGATTATACCGAACACAAAACAAAGAAAATATGCGGTACCAATAATAAACCCTGATTCGTTAAAAATCCAACCTCCAAAAAGTCTGATAAACAAAGATATTTTTACACAAACGGACAAAATAAAAGTAAAATCCGTTTCAGTACAAACAGACAAAGACCAGATAAAAGATAGCCTTCCAATTGCGGAAGAATCTTTAAAAACATCAACAGAAACTGGCGGTAAGTCAATTATACATGTTAATTTTTTTAAGGTTCTTACTAATTATTTTATATGTAACGTAGGGTGTTGTAAAATAAATCGCAAGGGTGCAAAGCGCATAGAGAAATATAAGAAAATATTAAAGAAACAACAAAAACGATCGAATAAATTACTGGCCTGATGTAAAAATTATTTAATTGAATATGCAATCTTATTTTTATTGTTTTTTGCTAAAAAAAAAAAACATAAAAAGACTTTGTAATTTGTTTATTTTTCTTATTAATAATTTCATTTTTATAATTTTGTTATAAATAATTGTTTGTTAATATTATTGTTAAACAAAAAAAAATTTTTTTTTGAAGAAAATAAAATTATTCAAAAATAAAAAATACCGTCTTTAAATAATTTAGTTAACATTATATTTTGGTATGTATGTATTGTAACAAACATTTTTTATTAAGAAGTAGAATTAGTCCCAATTTACATTATACGATTTTTGTCGTTGCGATTCTTACCTTATAGGTGAGAGGGGAGAGAGGCAAATAAAGGGGTACACAAGCGAGTGTTCTCTTCGATTCGTTTTGTTTATTCATTCGCTGTGTAAAAATATATGTATACACAAGAAGTTGTAACGACAAAAATCGTACAATGTAAACATTAGACCGACTTCAAAGAAGAAACGACAATAATCGCAACGACAAAAATCGTATAATGTAAATTGGGACTTAGGAGCCTAAGGTCCAGTGTTCACTGATAAATTACAGCTTTTCTACGATACCAATATTATCCTATAAAGATATAAGTGAATTGAGATCTGAGGAAGTATTTTTCGAAATTTCGTCCATTTTTTTAATTGCCATTTTTAAAAGCTTGGGTAAACTAGATTTATTCTTATTGCAGTAATACATACTACAATTGAAAGTTCTATTCATTATACGCTCTACCACCACTGTGGTGAATGAGGGTATATTAAGTTTGTCATTCCGTGTGAAACTTTTTTGTTATACATCTAAGACCCCATAAATTCTGGCACCTTGAGTAATTCTAAGTCGATTGAGACATGTCCGTCTGCCTGTTCGTCTGTTGAAAAGAGGCTGGCTTTTGAAAGACTCAAAAGAAAAGAACAAACTCGGTGTCAAATTGCTTGTAGTTATCCTAAGCACGTTCGGATTAAATTCAACAGGATTAGAGCTATGAAGCAAAATGTGGAACCACCACCCTAAAAATAAAACAACTTAATTATATAAAAAAAAAGTAAATATTGGTATTTCAGTAATTTGGTCATAACTCGAGCATTTTTCAATCGATTTGATAGATTTATACACCGACGTCTTTAGGAAGAAATTTACGTTGGTAATAAAACTTGGACTCGGAAAGATCTACGGTTCTCGAAAATAGGTATATCTTAAAAAAATTCTATTTTGGTAATAACTTGTTTGTATCTGAAACGATTTTTCCGAGTTTTTCAGCAAATATGTTCTAAAATTTCCGATCTTTTGATATATATAAGACGTATCCATAGGTCATGTAACAGCTCTAAAAATTTAGTTTTTATAAAAATGTTGATGCTTTTTAGCCCATTTTTGGAGTATTTTGCTAATAACTGAACCATTTCTTAATCGATTTGGCAGATTTATATACCCACGTCTTAAGGAAGAAATTTACCATTTACTTAGATTATAAAACTTTATTTTGGACGTTACTCTTCCATTTTAGGGAGAAAAGTTTCTGATATTTTGGTATATAAAACGTGTTCATATGTCATACTAGAGCCCTAAAATTTAAAATTTTGAGTATTTTCAATAATGTCTTTGTACGGGAGGTACCACGCCAACTTTTCCAGTGCCGCCCATTTTTTTAGAGAGTTTGTGTATTGGCAAGCAACATGTTTGTACTAAATCTGAAAGCCGTAGCTCTAGCCGCTCTCGAGATATGCAGAAAAAAAGAACTTAAAAAACAACAACAACATGGGATTTATATGTGACATAAATGTAAAACAACCTAGCCTGCATCATATCTGGGGTCTTCGGAAACCCCATTTCAACGGACAACCGGATTTGAGCTTCCCTTCTCATAAGAAGCCAGAATATATATACTTTATATGGTCTTAGATCAATATTGTAGAAATTACAAACGGAATGACAAAGTTATACATATATACCCTTTTACCTTCGGCGAAGGGTATAAAAAGGTTATTTGGATGACTCAAATGAAATTTAATTTCTAATCATTTGTAAGTGTTTTGATCAGAATAACTTCTTCTCAAGTTATGATAAAATGTATTAGCAAAACCCCCATATTTCGGGTGAAATATTGACTAGACCATAGGGTCTTCATTCGGTTAAGCGTTAATCGGTTAACCGATTAATTAGTTCCCGATTAACTGACCGTTTAATTTAAAATTGGCTTTTTCGATTAACGCTTAAAGCGGTTAATTTCAACAAAATTTTTAACTTTTTGTAGTATTATAACATATTTTTTGTGTTTTTAATTATTAATTTCGTCCCATATTGTTAAATGCGATCTTCATCTTAAATAACAACAACAGCTTTTTTTTGTTTCACGTACTTTTTATATGTATGTGTTTAGTTATTTGTTACTTCTGATATCTTTTCATATCAATCTTTTAACAGAATTAACCGAAACAATTAGAAATGTTAAAAATTAAAAAAAAATTTAAAACAGGACTCTAATGGCATAATGGAAAATGGTATATGTTTAGACAAATCCAGGAATAGAACTGAGAAATTGGATATTCTGTATTATGGGTTCTCCAACATCTACGATTAATGAACGAATTTTTTCCACGTAAAGGTTTATCAAAACTAAAAAAAAGATTCAGCTTGTGTTCTCTAATTTTAATACACATTCTATTGTAATTTTTCGAACAAAAAATTATGTATGAAAGGCCAAAATCGAAATTGTTGGCATTTCATTTTATATAATTAAATACCCCCATATTCATAAAAAATATTTTAGGTTTAAAGCAGATTTATGAAACGGATTTTCTATGAAAAAATGTTTAATAAACCTTTTATTAATAAAATTTTGTTTTATGAAAATGGGGGCAAATATTTAATTTAACCATTTAACTTGCAATCGGCAACACTGTTACAATTCAAAAATAATTTTTATTGTCTTCACCTCAGTATGCTTCGAATTTCAAATCAATTTTAAAAGTCAAAACAAACGAAAAAAAAATTTAAATAATAAAAAATAAAAATTTGTGTTCATCAAATAAAAAATATAAAAACTAAGAAGATACTATAAGAACTATAAAAGGAAATAAAAGAGAACTAAAGGTAAGCAAAGAATTGAAATGTTTGTTTATTATGTATTTCTTTTAATAAATAAATGGTATTGTAAATATTGGAAAAACAATGAACTTTCCAAGAAATATTATTCTTTGTGTCTTAGAAAAAAGCCATACAGCCAGGCCATCGAACGAAAAATGGATATAGTCATATAGTCAAATGACTTCACTCTTTTCCAGCTCTGTTTTTGTTTTTACATCTCATATGTCTCTGTTGAATAGCAGACATATGAGATACGAACACTTGTGTATGCTTATTTCTTCTTTAGTAACAAACGTGGGAATCTGCTCAGTAAGCAAATTCCATATTTGTTAGATTTATAAAAACACAGTTAGATTTATAAGAAGACAATGTAAAAATAGTTTTATAAGTTTTGGTGAAAAATAAAGTTTCAGTTCAGAATTAACAATGAAGTGATCTAGTTGTTTCATTCAGAATCATAACTGGCGACGAGGATTAAAACGGCGAAACGAAAAATTGTGTCGAATAAGATTCCTTTTTTTGTTCTCCTTAGTATTAAAAGTGAATAATTTATAATTGGTTAAAAGCAAAATAGCTTGAATCTTGTATTTAAAGGAGTAAAATTATCAAAAGAATAAAATAAAGAAAACTTTTTGGTGTGTAAAAAATAAACAAACGGCGAAACAAAATTTAGTGCCGAATAATACAGTTTTTTTCTTCTCCTTCGTATTAAAACTGAATAATTTATAATTGGTTAAAAGCAAAATAGCTTGAATCTTTTATTTAAAGGAGTAAAATTATCAAAAGAATAAAATAAAGAAAACTTTTTGGTGTGTAAAAATAAACAATCGCCGAAACAAAATTTAGTGTCGAATAATATAGTGTTTTTTCTTCACCTTCGTATTAAAACTGAATTATTTATAATTGGTTAAATCAAAATAGCTTGAAATTTTCATTCAAACAGAAAAATTATCAAAAGAAGAAATAAAGAAAACTTTTTGCTTGAATCTATCGGTAAAACGAAAAAAAAAAATTATCAAAGAAAACTTTTTGGTGTGTAAAAAAAGAAACAAACTAAAATTAAACAAAACTTAAATATGTAAATTAACTATTAAAAGCTCGAACACCGAACGTAATATATGAATTATTCAATAAAAAGAACACCAAGTAAAGAACTCAACAATAACCAATAAGGAAAAAACACAGCTAATAACTAAATAACGAAATAAACACAGTACTCAATTGACTCTAACTATAAAAAAAAAAAACAAATAAAATTTTACACTAAAGGGAACATAAGTGAAGGAAGCCAATAGAAACAACAACAAAATATCAGCAACAAAATATCAACAACTACTGGCAAGAAGAAGGATCAACAAAGTAAATAAAATAAATTTAAGTTTATACATTAAGTAATTAAAAGTAATTTATTAATTAAAAGAACAAAATTTATTATACGCTTAAGATTATATGAAGTATTGAAGTGTTTACAAGGCTTGGTTAGTCTTAGATTTTAAATTGTCAAAACGTTAGTTAGAACAACAATTAAATAAATAAAAAAAGAAAAAGAGAAAAAAAAAGCAGTATACAATTTTCCTTTCACACAGAACGTATTTTAAAAAATTTACGAAATGGAAAGTGCCTTGACCCAACAATTTAATCTGATGCTTAGTTGTATCAGAGAGATTCCAACATTTGATGGAAGGGAACAAAGCCAACTGCCAGATTTTTTAGCGCAGGTTGAAGCTCTACTCCCATCTATTGCAACGTTCGAAGAAAACAATAGAAACATATTATTCGGGTATATAAAAAACAAATGTGTAGGAAAGACAAGAGAGGCAATACATAGGTATGGAGTGGTAGGAACTTGGGAATTATTAAAAGAAATTCTAGTGACTAACTTTGGGGAAAAAGAAACAACTAGGGAATTAATGGACAAGTTGAAAACTTGGAGGTTAGATTCGACAATTGAAAAATACCATTATAGTATAAATAACATTAGAAATAGACTGCATAATAGAAGGTTAACTAATAGTGAAGAAGGATTTTCGGCGGACGAAATCAATAGAATCTCACTGGAAGTATTTAAAGATAACCTACCTGAACCGACGAAAACTATAATATTTGCAAGAAACCCACAAACTTTAGAGGCGGCTTTTAAGATAATTCTCGAGGCTAGACACCAAAATTATACCGCTCTTGGAAGCAGACCAAAAACCGACAATACAAGGCCCTCTTATAGATCGAATTTTAGCAACGATGTACGAAATACGCATTCGGGAAATAGAAGTTTCGATAATATTAGAAATCGAAATTATAATGACAATCGCAACAATGCTAATAACAATGCTTACAGTGGTACTAACAGTGACAATCGCAACTATGCTAATAATAATAACAATGCTTACAGTAATACTAACAACGATAGTACAAATAGGGGAAACTACCGAGACAATAACAGATTTGATGGAAACGTACAACAACCCGACGTAGGAAGACAGTCAAATCAAACAAGAAACTCCCGTTATTCGCGTGGTAACGTTCATGAACCGATGGACATTGGAAACTCGAATGTAAATTTTCGTGGGGAAGGCCGAAACGACTTCCCTATATAACCATTGAAAACCCAATTAAGACATTACGATTCATCATTGATACTGGAGCGGAATTCAGCATCATCAATGAAAACATTTGTGATCCAAAATGGAAGCATGAAGTGGACGTAGTTTTAAGAGCAATGGGAAATGAATTCAGAGTAAAGAAACTTTGCAAATTCCCCATATTTAATGAATTCAATTCTAACTATTTATGCGAATTTTTAGAGTTTAACTTTAATGACAGATTTGATGGGTTAATAGGAAATAATATCTTAGCAGATCTTGATTGTATTGTGAATTACAAAAATAGACAACTAGAAACAAGAGATGCCTGTATCCCTTTGTATCTTAATAAAGAAGAAGAAGATTATAAGAATAGATGTTACAGGGAAAACGTTGTAGAACTTAATTGTAATGACATAGAAAATAGGGATACAACTTCTATCTCGGACTTGAAAACCGCACATTTAAATGAAACTGATAGAAATAAATTGTTGTCGATACTAAGGAAGCACAGTAAAATTTTTCATCGAGAAGACGAGAATCTATCCTTTACAAATAAGATAAAACATAGGATTAATACACAGCATGAAATCCCGGTGTACTCGAAACTATACAGGTATCCGGAAATACATAAGAATGAAATAAATAGGCAAATTGAGGAAATGTTGCTACAAGGAATTATAAGGGAATCCTCTAGTCCTTATAACAGTCCCATTTGGATAGTTCCAAAGAAAATGGATGCGTCAAATATTCAGAAATGGCGCCTTGTGATCGATTATAGGAAATTAAATAGCATAACTATCGAAGATAGATTCCCAATTCCAAATATAGATGATATATTTGACAAATTGGGAAGATGTCAATACTTTACAACCCTCGATCTATCCCAAGGTTTCCACCAGATAGAAATGGATGAAAAAGACATCCATAAAACGGCTTTTTCAACTGCAAGCGGGCATTACGAATTTTTGCGTATGCCCTTCGGGTTGAAAAATGCACCCTCTACGTTTCAGAGACTAATGAACGAGGTTTTGAGGGAACATATTGGTAAAATATGTCTGGTGTATTTAGATGATATTCTAATATTCTCTACAAGTATAGAGGAACACATGGAGTCTCTAACTAAAATATTAAGCTGTTTGCAGAAGGCAAATCTGAAAATCCAACGGAACAAATGCAGTTTTCTAAAACAAGAAACAGAATTTTTAGGACACTTAGTCACTTGTAATGGTATAAAACCAAATCCAAAGAAAGTAGAAGCTATAGATAAGATTCCCCTTCCAAAGAATCAGAAAGAAATCAAATCTTTTTTAGGAATTACAGGCTATTATAGGAGATTTATAAAAGACTACTCAAAGGTAGCACATCCCTTAGTAAAGTATTTGAAGAAAGGCGCCAAGATTAACCTTAAGGATAAAAATTACAGAGATGCATTTGAAAAATTAAAAATACTCATTAAGTCGGATCCTATTTTGGTACATCCTGACCTTGGAAAAAAGTTTACTGTTGTCACTGATGCTAGTGATTTTGCCTTAGGGGCGGCGCTGATGCAGAATGATAAGATTATCTGTTATGCCAGCCGATCCCTCAACGGTCATGAAAAGAACTATAGTACTATAGAGAAAGAACTCTTGGCTATAGTATGGGCGACGAAGTATTTTCGACCTTACATATTCGGCAGACATTTTACAGTTAAAACAGACCATAAGCCCCTTGTATGGCTGAGCAATCTGAAAGAGCCGAACGCAAAGCTTCAACGCTGGAAAATTCAGCTAAATGAATTTGACTTTAACGTAAACTATATAAAAGGCAAAGAAAATGTCGTGGCCGATGGACTTAGCCGAATTATCGCAAATCCAGAAGACGAGGTAGCCATTAATTTAAACGAATTGTTTGAGGATGATATAGATACTGTACACAGTGCGGAAACTGACAGTACCGACTTCATCCAAATAACTGAGAGCCCCATTAACATATTTAAAAACCAACTAATCCTGAAAAATGCAGAGAGACAATCCTGCAGTAAGAAAATCGTGTTTCAAAGAAAAATCAGAGAAACAATGAATGTGACGCCAAATAGCGACTTATTGGAACTAATGAGAGAGAAGTTACCACAAAAAGGGCTTTTGGTAGTATTTTGTTCTGACAATGATTTATTTTTAAAATTTCAAGACCTTTACATAAGATACTTTGTGAGGAATGAAAATTTGAAAGTTTTAAAATCTAATATATTTTTAGAAGACATTACCGATAAGGGTAAAATCCTTCAGATAATAGAATCTGAACACCTACGGAACAACCACAGGGGAATTAACGAAATTTTTTCAGAAATAAAAAGGAAACACTACTATCCAAATTTACAAAAAACCATTCAGAAATTCATTAACAATTGTGAAATATGTAATAGGGCTAAATATGATAGAAACCCTATTAAACATTCATTAAATATAACAAAAACCCCCGTCAAACACAATGAAATAGTTCATTTTGACATCTGGTACCCACAGAGGAATGTTATGTTTTTAACCAGCATTGACAAATTGACGAAATACGCTACTGCGCACCCACTGAAAGATAGAACATGGGTATCAATTGTCGACGCAATCAAAACTCGAATTCAATATCTTGGTAAACCAGAAACACTGGTTACGGACAATGAACTGGATACAGTAGCAGTTAGACAATTCCTTCGAGATTACGGAATCAATATTCATTTCACTACAACCTATAGGAAAACAGGAAATTCAGATGCCGAAAGACTCCATCTGACGTTGAATGAGCATATTCGACTATTTAACTCGGATGAACATAACGAAGATAGCTTGGACGAGAAAGTGTCTAAGGCAATAATTGCTTACAATAATACAATTCATTCGACAACAAAAATGAAACCGATCGATTTCATTAACAATTCAATATCACACGAGGACTTAAGACAATTTTCAGAAGAACAACATAAGCAAAAGACAACCAGAATAAATGCTATAAACACTAAAGAAGGGAACGTGGCTGACAGAGAATTTGAGAATAGGTTTATAATGAATAATAGAGCTAGTAAAGCTCAACCTAAATATAGGAAAGTAGGAAACTATAGAGTAGAAGATAATTATTTAGTCTCCAATGATAATAAGTTTAAAAAAGCCTATAAAACTCAAGTTAAACGAAAATATGTCTTTCAGGATAACGAAAATGAAAATCACATTGTTAATTCCATTGTTGGTGGCGGTACAGGCCCTTCTTCAAGTCAACAGGATTGAGGAGAACTCAGGGTACACTATGGTGCAGTTAATGAAAGTAAGAATAACCAACCTGACAAATACAATATTACATATAATACACCCCATGGAAATTTTGGATATAATTGACCAAATAGAAAGGAATATTGAAGAAATAGATGTAGATAACAAAGAATTATTAAGGGTAGAAGTTAAAGTTGTAAAAGCAAAAGTTAGAACTCTGATTCCCTCTAACTTAAATAGGAAAAAGAGAGGTTTAATTAACGGAATAGGTAGTATTCACAAATGGCTCTTCGGAGTAATGGACAATGACGACAGAGAGGAAATTTTAGAACATTTAAGAAACGTAGACATTAATAGCCACAATGCCATTCAAACCTTGAATAAACAGATCACCATTAACACACATTTTAAAGAATCCATTGAAACAATACGAAGAGCAGTAGAAAACGACAGAGCTAAAATAGATAAAACTTTCGATGAAATTAAGAAAAGAAATAATGAAATAGTTAGGAGACTTTTGTACACGGACCAAATGCTCAAATTGAAAAGTTTGGAAGGGAAAATTACACAAATTCAAGAAAATATAGCGTCAGCTAGAAACAGTATGATACACCCAGGTGTACTTACACCTGAGGAAATAGAAGAATTTAAAATCGATTATTTTAAACTAAAAATGATTAAAATGGGAGTTATGACTTATATGAACAATTCATTAATTATAGCACTAAAAATCCCAACGGACTTTATTACAACAGATTTGAAACTAATAATCCCATTACCAAATGATAAGTATCTGGAAATCGACGAGAATAACGAACGTGTAGTCACAATAAATAACATAACTTACACATACGAAGAAAATCTAACTTTTACCGACCTAAAAAGTAGCGAAAACTGTGTCATATTAAAAAACTGTGAATTGAAGTTTAACAATATAACAAATATCGAAGTCATTGATGACGATCTAATTTTAGTTAAGAATGCGAACAATGTTAAATTAACGCAAAACTGCGATAACAGAGACATTGTAATGGACAAAAATTATTTAATTAACTTCTATAATTGCGAATTAAAAATATTAAGTAAGAATTTCACAAACAAAAAAATCATTATTCACGAAAAATTTATTTACCCAGACAATGATGTGACAAATGTAACTATTAGAGAAAAAATTAATTTTGAGGCTATTAAAATCAATCAATTTGAAAATATTAAGCAAATCGAGGAATTGGTATACCACAAAAATGTATCTTATGGTATAAACATAACCTTAATACTAATAATAACCATTGTAATTATAATATATATAATTTACAAAAAATATTGTAACAATAGAGATAAAAACATTGTAAATTTTAAATTAGAAGCTTACCCCACAACCTCTCATTTAACAGACATGGTTAAATCTGAGGGTGGAGGAGTAATATGGAACACTAAGTAAATTGTGCTTCTGAATATTATAAGAATAGCAAAGAAAATGTTTTTTTACAACAAAAGAGAAATAAGCACATATAAAATCAGAAAAATATATTTTTTATTTTTTTTATTACGACTTCAGCAGGGACTGCTGAAACTGAGGGTGGAGGAGTCATATAGTCAAATGACTTCACTCTTTTCCAGCTCTGTTTTTGTTTTTACATCTCATATGTCTCTGTTGAATAGCAGACATATGAGATACGAACACTTGTGTATGCTTATTTCTTCTTTAGTAACAAACGTGGGAATCTGCTCAGTAAGCAAATTCCATATTTGTTAGATTTATAAAAACACAGTTAGATTTATAAGAAGACAATGTAAAAATAGTTTTATAAGTTTTGGTGAAAAATAATGTTTCAGTTCAGAATTAACAATGAAGTGATCTAGTTGTTTCATTCAGAATCATAACTATATCCAGATGCGGCAATCTGTCAAACAAGAGCGAGGAAGGCAGGAACTACAATTTTGTTATATAAAATGTGTTCGGGCGCTATTAAATATCACTTCAACATATTCCTCTTAGCAATGAAGAGTCAGCGAAAGTTAATTCAATCGACTTCCATCTTTTGCCAGCAAATGAATTCCGCTTTTGACAAAGAATCAAAAATATTATGCATTTGAGATCATCAAAAAACAATATCTCACTGGGATTATTCTCATTAGAATAAAAAAGCTACATATCCAGACATTCGAACGGATTTTCTGTGGCTTCTAAAAAATGTATACCCAAATGCGGCAATGTGTGGAGAAAAGACGTGGGAGGTAGGAATTTCTATTAAGCCTTTGAAGTAAGTTTTTACCTGGCCTTCAACATGTATGTATATGAGCGCTGTAAATTAAAAAATTCACCTAATATTATTTCTAGATTTAAAGGGTCAACAATAACCAATTTTGAGCAGCTTATATATCAACTTTTGGATGCCTCGGTAGGGTAGTTGGTAGTGAGATAGTCTATCAGCTGGTTTGATTCCCGCCAAAGACTAATCTGTTTCACTGCAAAGGGCGGAAGGACTTAGGTAAATTCCATTTAATTAAAAAAATACATGTAAACTTTTGGAAGCAAATGAAAAACCGACAATACAAGGCCCTCTTATAGATCGAATTTTAGCAACGATGTACGAAATACGCATTCGGGAAATAGAAGTTTCGATAATATTAGAAATCGAAATTATAATGACAATCGCAACAATGCTAATAACAATGCTTACAGTGGTACTAACAGTGACAATCGCAACTATGCTAATAATAATAACAATGCTTACAGTAATACTAACAACGATAGTACAAATAGGGGAAACTACCGAGACAATAACAGATTTGATGGAAACGTACAACAACCCGACGTAGGAAGACAGTCAAATCAAACAAGAAACTCCCGTTATTCGCGTGGTAACGTTCATGAACCGATGGACATTGGAAACTCGAATGTAAATTTTCGTGGGGAAGGCCGAAACGACTTCCCTATATAACCATTGAAAACCCAATTAAGACATTACGATTCATCATTGATACTGGAGCGGAATTCAGCATCATCAATGAAAACATTTGTGATCCAAAATGGAAGCATGAAGTGGACGTAGTTTTAAGAGCAATGGGAAATGAATTCAGAGTAAAGAAACTTTGCAAATTCCCCATATTTAATGAATTCAATTCTAACTATTTATGCGAATTTTTAGAGTTTAACTTTAATGACAGATTTGATGGGTTAATAGGAAATAATATCTTAGCAGATCTTGATTGTATTGTGAATTACAAAAATAGACAACTAGAAACAAGAGATGCCTGTATCCCTTTGTATCTTAATAAAGAAGAAGAAGATTATAAGAATAGATGTTACAGGGAAAACGTTGTAGAACTTAATTGTAATGACATAGAAAATAGGGATACAACTTCTATCTCGGACTTGAAAACCGCACATTTAAATGAAACTGATAGAAATAAATTGTTGTCGATACTAAGGAAGCACAGTAAAATTTTTCATCGAGAAGACGAGAATCTATCCTTTACAAATAAGATAAAACATAGGATTAATACACAGCATGAAATCCCGGTGTACTCGAAACTATACAGGTATCCGGAAATACATAAGAATGAAATAAATAGGCAAATTGAGGAAATGTTGCTACAAGGAATTATAAGGGAATCCTCTAGTCCTTATAACAGTCCCATTTGGATAGTTCCAAAGAAAATGGATGCGTCAAATATTCAGAAATGGCGCCTTGTGATCGATTATAGGAAATTAAATAGCATAACTATCGAAGATAGATTCCCAATTCCAAATATAGATGATATATTTGACAAATTGGGAAGATGTCAATACTTTACAACCCTCGATCTATCCCAAGGTTTCCACCAGATAGAAATGGATGAAAAAGACATCCATAAAACGGCTTTTTCAACTGCAAGCGGGCATTACGAATTTTTGCGTATGCCCTTCGGGTTGAAAAATGCACCCTCTACGTTTCAGAGACTAATGAACGAGGTTTTGAGGGAACATATTGGTAAAATATGTCTGGTGTATTTAGATGATATTCTAATATTCTCTACAAGTATAGAGGAACACATGGAGTCTCTAACTAAAATATTAAGCTGTTTGCAGAAGGCAAATCTGAAAATCCAACGGAACAAATGCAGTTTTCTAAAACAAGAAACAGAATTTTTAGGACACTTAGTCACTTGTAATGGTATAAAACCAAATCCAAAGAAAGTAGAAGCTATAGATAAGATTCCCCTTCCAAAGAATCAGAAAGAAATCAAATCTTTTTTAGGAATTACAGGCTATTATAGGAGATTTATAAAAGACTACTCAAAGGTAGCACATCCCTTAGTAAAGTATTTGAAGAAAGGCGCCAAGATTAACCTTAAGGATAAAAATTACAGAGATGCATTTGAAAAATTAAAAATACTCATTAAGTCGGATCCTATTTTGGTACATCCTGACTTTGGAAAAAAGTTTACTGTTGTCACTGATGCTAGTGATTTTGCCTTAGGGGCGGCGCTGATGCAGAATGATAAGATTATCTGTTATGCCAGCCGATCCCTCAACGGTCATGAAAAGAACTATAGTACTATAGAGAAAGAACTCTTGGCTATAGTATGGGCGACGAAGTATTTTCGACCTTACATATTCGGCAGACATTTTACAGTTAAAACAGACCATAAGCCCCTTGTATGGCTGAGCAATCTGAAAGAGCCGAACGCAAAGCTTCAACGCTGGAAAATTCAGCTAAATGAATTTGACTTTAACGTAAACTATATAAAAGGCAAAGAAAATGTCGTGGCCGATGGACTTAGCCGAATTATCGCAAATCCAGAAGACGAGGTAGCCATTAATTTAAACGAATTGTTTGAGGATGATATAGATACTGTACACAGTGCGGAAACTGACAGTACCGACTTCATCCAAATAACTGAGAGCCCCATTAACATATTTAAAAACCAACTAATCCTGAAAAATGCAGAGAGACAATCCTGCAGTAAGAAAATCGTGTTTCAAAGAAAAATCAGAGAAACAATGAATGTGACGCCAAATAGCGACTTATTGGAACTAATGAGAGAGAAGTTACCACAAAAAGGGCTTTTGGTAGTATTTTGTTCTGACAATGATTTATTTTTAAAATTTCAAGACCTTTACATAAGATACTTTGTGAGGAATGAAAATTTGAAAGTTTTAAAATCTAATATATTTTTAGAAGACATTACCGATAAGGGTAAAATCCTTCAGATAATAGAATCTGAACACCTACGGAACAACCACAGGGGAATTAACGAAATTTTTTCAGAAATAAAAAGGAAACACTACTATCCAAATTTACAAAAAACCATTCAGAAATTCATTAACAATTGTGAAATATGTAATAGGGCTAAATATGATAGAAACCCTATTAAACATTCATTAAATATAACAAAAACCCCCGTCAAACACAATGAAATAGTTCATTTTGACATCTGGTACCCACAGAGGAATGTTATGTTTTTAACCAGCATTGACAAATTGACGAAATACGCTACTGCGCACCCACTGAAAGATAGAACATGGGTATCAATTGTCGACGCAATCAAAACTCGAATTCAATATCTTGGTAAACCAGAAACACTGGTTACGGACAATGAACTGGATACAGTAGCAGTTAGACAATTCCTTCGAGATTACGGAATCAATATTCATTTCACTACAACCTATAGGAAAACAGGAAATTCAGATGCCGAAAGACTCCATCTGACGTTGAATGAGCATATTCGACTATTTAACTCGGATGAACATAACGAAGATAGCTTGGACGAGA
This sequence comes from Pollenia amentaria, assembly GCA_943735925.1. Taxonomy (NCBI): domain Eukaryota; kingdom Metazoa; phylum Arthropoda; class Insecta; order Diptera; family Polleniidae; genus Pollenia; species Pollenia amentaria. Next base: position 126,776,908 of record OX031007.1, read on the forward strand.
AAGTGTCTAAGGCAATAATTGCTTACAATAATACAATTCATTCGACAACAAAAATGAAACCGATCGATTTCATTAACAATTCAATATCACACGAGGACTTAAGACAATTTTCAGAAGAACAACATAAGCAAAAGACAACCAGAATAAATGCTATAAACACTAAAGAAGGGAACGTGGCTGACAGAGAATTTGAGAATAGGTTTATAATGAATAATAGAGCTAGTAAAGCTCAACCTAAATATAGGAAAGTAGGAAACTATAGAGTAGAAGATAATTATTTAGTCTCCAATGATAATAAGTTTAAAAAAGCCTATAAAACTCAAGTTAAACGAAAATATGTCTTTCAGGATAACGAAAATGAAAATCACATTGTTAATTCCATTGTTGGTGGCGGTACAGGCCCTTCTTCAAGTCAACAGGATTGAGGAGAACTCAGGGTACACTATGGTGCAGTTAATGAAAGTAAGAATAACCAACCTGACAAATACAATATTACATATAATACACCCCATGGAAATTTTGGATATAATTGACCAAATAGAAAGGAATATTGAAGAAATAGATGTAGATAACAAAGAATTATTAAGGGTAGAAGTTAAAGTTGTAAAAGCAAAAGTTAGAACTCTGATTCCCTCTAACTTAAATAGGAAAAAGAGAGGTTTAATTAACGGAATAGGTAGTATTCACAAATGGCTCTTCGGAGTAATGGACAATGACGACAGAGAGGAAATTTTAGAACATTTAAGAAACGTAGACATTAATAGCCACAATGCCATTCAAACCTTGAATAAACAGATCACCATTAACACACATTTTAAAGAATCCATTGAAACAATACGAAGAGCAGTAGAAAACGACAGAGCTAAAATAGATAAAACTTTCGATGAAATTAAGAAAAGAAATAATGAAATAGTTAGGAGACTTTTGTACACGGACCAAATGCTCAAATTGAAAAGTTTGGAAGGGAAAATTACACAAATTCAAGAAAATATAGCGTCAGCTAGAAACAGTATGATACACCCAGGTGTACTTACACCTGAGGAAATAGAAGAATTTAAAATCGATTATTTTAAACTAAAAATGATTAAAATGGGAGTTATGACTTATATGAACAATTCATTAATTATAGCACTAAAAATCCCAACGGACTTTATTACAACAGATTTGAAACTAATAATCCCATTACCAAATGATAAGTATCTGGAAATCGACGAGAATAACGAACGTGTAGTCACAATAAATAACATAACTTACACATACGAAGAAAATCTAACTTTTACCGACCTAAAAAGTAGCGAAAACTGTGTCATATTGAAAAACTGTGAATTGAAGTTTAACAATATAACAAATATCGAAGTCATTGATGACGATCTAATTTTAGTTAAGAATGCGAACAATGTTAAATTAACGCAAAACTGCGATAACAGAGACATTGTAATGGACAAAAATTATTTAATTAACTTCTATAATTGCGAATTAAAAATATTAAGTAAGAATTTCACAAACAAAAAAATCATTATTCACGAAAAATTTATTTACCCAGAAAATGATGTGACAAATGTAACTTTTAGAGAAAAAATTAATTTTGAGGCTATTAAAATCAATCAATTTGAAAATATTAAGCAAATCGAGGAATTGGTATACCACAAAAATGTATCTTATGGTATAAACATAACCTTAATACTAATAATAACCATTGTAATTATAATATATATAATTTACAAAAAATATTGTAACAATAGAGATAAAAACATTGTAAATTTTAAATTAGAAGCTTACCCCACAACCTCTCATTTAACAGACATGGTTAAATCTGAGGGTGGAGGAGTAATATGGAACACTAAGTAAATTGTGCTTCTGAATATTATAAGAATAGCAAAGAAAATGTTTTTTTACAACAAAAGAGAAATAAGCACATATAAAATCAGAAAAATATATTTTTTATTTTTTTTATTACGACTTCAGCAGGGACTGCTGAAACTGAGGGTGGAGGAGTCATATAGTCAAATGACTTCACTCTTTTCCAGCTCTGTTTTTGTTTTTACATCTCATATGTCTCTGTTGAATAGCAGACATATGAGATACGAACACTTGTGTATGCTTATTTCTTCTTTAGTAACAAACGTGGGAATCTGCTCAGTAAGCAAATTCCATATTTGTTAGATTTATAAAAACACAGTTAGATTTATAAGAAGACAATGTAAAAATAGTTTTATAAGTTTTGGTGAAAAATAAAGTTTCAGTTCAGAATTAACAATGAAGTGATCTAGTTGTTTCATTCAGAATCATAACTATATCCAGATGCGGCAATCTGTCAAACAAGAGCGAGGAAGGCAGGAACTACAATTTTGTTATATAAAATGTGTTCGGGCGCTATTAAATATCACTTCAACATATTCCTCTTAGCAATGAAGAGTCAGCGAAAGTTAATTCAATCGACTTCCATCTTTTGCCAGCAAATGAATTCCGCTTTTGACAAAGAATCAAAAATATTATGCATTTGAGATCATCAAAAAACAATATCTCACTGGGATTATTCTCATTAGAATAAAAAAGCTACATATCCAGACATTCGAACGGATTTTCTGTGGCTTCTAAAAAATGTATACCCAAATGCGGCAATGTGTGGAGAAAAGACGTGGGAGGTAGGAATTTCTATTAAGCCTTTGAAGTAAGTTTTTACCTGGCCTTCAACATGTATGTATATGAGCGCTGTAAATTAAAAAATTCACCTAATATTATTTCTAGATTTAAAGGGTCAACAATAACCAATTTTGAGCAGCTTATATATCAACTTTTGGATGCCTCGGTAGGGTAGTTGGTAGTGAGATAGTCTATCAGCTGGTTTGATTCCCGCCAAAGACTAATCTGTTTCACTGCAAAGGGCGGAAGGACTTAGGTAAATTCCATTTAATTAAAAAAATACATGTAAACTTTTGGAAGCAAATGAATTTCATCTTGAAACATCTGCTCGTAACAGAGTTGGATATTTTCTCTTTATTTTGTTTTCTCACTTCCATTTAGTAAAATGTCTAAACAAATTATACTAATAATTCGGTTTTTTAATATGCGAAATGTTGGAGTTCTTTGTTGGAGTTTGTAATTTTATGGGCTTATATAAATTATACAAATATACACATCATGTCAAAATTAAGTGATCGAATTATTAAACTATCTTTAAATCCGACAGCAGCATTTTGAATACGTACCAAGTTTTATTGAATTAATAAAAAAAATGGGGATCGTTACTTTTATAGACGGACGGATGGTGTATTTTTAACGAGTAAGTGAAACTGCATGATTTCATGGTTTGATAAATAAAAATCATTAAACTAATTTATAGTACTGCTTAAATTATACATATCGCACCCGTTCCTCTAAAGACTCAAAATTCAAAAAAATCACTTTTTTAAAGAAAAAGATATATCCCTCTTTGTAATATAAGAGTAGCTTCTTTAGAATCAACTGAAGAGAAATATGTTGAGTTGCCTCCAAATGCAAAATCAATTAATATCAGTTTTGTCAACTAAAGGGTAATATTTTAAGTTGTGCCTGCGTTGATGCCATAACGGTTTAATTAAATTATGTTAATTTTAAGGAAAACTGGCACAACCTTCAAATGATACCACAATATTAATGAACAAATTTCAGATAAAAAGTATAAACTCAAAAAAAAACTTGTTATTTTATTAATCATTGAAAAGTGGCTTAAACAATTACCATTGAAAACTTAATTTTCAAAAATTGGTTTTTACCTCTACTAAAAATTTGTTGATTTTGATTTTACTCCCTTTATAGGCACTAATACGATATATGTGTATACATACACTACATATATGTTTTTTCTTTACAGATTATCAGTTATCAGCTGTTGACTATTTAAGCATTTAATTGTCTTTTTAAATACATACCCTACATTTATGTTTTCTATTCAGAAAATCCATCCAGGAATGATGTAAGTTATTTACAAAACTTTTTATATTTCAGTTCTGGGGTGTAATTGTTGCAGACGTGATCGAATACTTTCAGTCAATACTGAACGATTTGAATTTGTTTTTCAGTGTTGTGAAAACCGATATTAATGCTTAATAACACTAAAAAAATAATGTCAATTCGTTTAGTATCGACTGAGAGCATTACATATATGTATGTATGTATATATAAATGCCTTAGAATCGAAGAAGTAATCGATCACGACTGCCATGATTAGCCCCTTGATCTTTTTATTCGCGTAATGTAAATACTTTTCTGACAATTTCAGTTTTTATTTACAGGTCTCCAAACTGTCCAATTATATTCGGAAACTCGTTTGGGGGTTGGCTTTTCCAAAATCAGCCATTCACTGCAGTGTTTTATAATATCCCATACTTTTATACGAACATACAACACCAGCAGGTTACCTATCAACATTATCAATCACAAGCCACATTAATTTCATATCCATTTTATAACGTTGCTCCATCTGCATATTATACTACATTTAATAACGACGTAGTTTGTGGACAACCACAAATGTCATATCAAACATTTTACTATCCATTAACGGCTTGTCATCTACATTATGTACCACAACAATATTCTCAGATTATACCGAACACAAAACAAAGAAAATATGCGATACAAATAATAAACCTCCTAAAAGTCTGATAAACAAAGATATTTTTACACAAACGGACAAAATAAAAGTAAAATCCGTTTCAGTACAAACAGACAAAGACCAGATAAAAGATAGCCTTCCAATTGCGGAAGAATCTTTAAAAACATCAACAGAAACTGGCGGTAAGTCAATTATACATGTTAATTTTTTTAAGGTTCTTACTAATTATTTTATATGTAACGTAGGGTGTTGTAAAATAAATCGCAAGGGTGCAAAGCGCAAGGAGAAATATAAGAAAATATTAAAGAAACAACAAAAACGATCGAATAAATTACTGGCCTGATGTAAAAATTATTTAATTGAATATGCAATCTTATTTTTATTGTTTTTTGCTAAAAAAAAAAACATAAAAAGACTTTGTAATTTGTTTATTTTTCTTATTAATAATTTCATTTTTATAATTTTGTTATAAATAATTGTTTGTTAATATTATTGTTAAACAAAAAAAAATTTTTTTTGAAGAAAATAAAATTATTCAAAAATAAAAAATACCGTCTTTAAATAATTTATTTAACATTATATTTTGGTATGTATGTATTGTAACAAACATTTTTTATTAAGAAGTAGAATTAGTCCCAATTTACATTATACGATTTTTGTCGTTGCGATTCTTACCTTATAGGTGAGAGGGGAGAGAGGCAAATAAATGGGTACACAAGCGAGTGTTCTCTTCGATTCGTTTTGTTTATTCATTCGCTGTGTAAAAATATATGTATACACAAGAAGTTGTAACGGCAAAAATCGTACAATGTAAACATTAGACCGACTTCAAAGAAGAAACGACAATAATCGCAACGACAAAAATCGTATAATGTAAATTGGGACTTAGGAGCCTAAGGTCCAGTGTTCACTGATAAATTACAGCTTTTCTACGATACCAATATTATCCTATAAAGATATAAGTGAATTGAGATCTGAGGAAGTATTTTTCGAAATTTCGTCCATTTTTTTAATTGCCATTTTTAAAAGCTTGGGTAAACTAGATTTATTCTTATTGCAGTAATACATACTACAATTGAAAGTTCTATTCATTATACGCTCTACCACCACTGTGGTGAATGAGGGTATATTAAGTTTGTCATTCCGTGTGAAACTTTTTTGTTATACATACATCTAAGACCCCATAAATTCTGGCACCTTGAGTAATTCTAAGTCGATTGAGACATGTCCGTCTGCCTGTTCGTCTGTTGAAAAGAGGCTGGCTTTTGAAAGACTCAAAAGAAAAGAACAAACTCGGTGTCAAATTGCTTGTAGTTATCCTAAGCACGTTCGGATTAAATTCAACAGGATAAGAGCTATGAAGCAAAGTGTGGAACCACCACCCTAAAAATAAAACAACTTAATTATATAAAAAAAAGTAAATATTGGTATTTCAGTAATTTGGTCATAACTCGAGCATTTTTCAATCGATTTGATAGATTTATACACCGACGTCTTTAGGAAGAAATTTACGTTGGTAATAAAACTTGGACTCGGAAAGATCTACGGTTCTCGAAAATAGGTATTTTTCTTAAAAAAATTATATTTTGGTAATAACTTGTTTGTATCTGAAACGATTTTTCCGAGTTTTTCAGCAAATATGTTCTAAAATTTCCGATCTTTTGATATATATAAGACGTATCCATAGGTTATGTAACAGCTCTAAAAATTTAGTTTTTATAAAAATGTTGATGCTTTTTAGCCCATTTTTGGAGTATTTTGCTAATAACTGAACCATTTCTTAATCGATTTGGCAGATTTATATACCCACGTCTTAAGGAAGAAATTTACCATTTACTTAGATTATAAAACTTTATTTTGGACATTACTCTTCCATTTTAGGGAGAAAAGTTTCTGATATTTTGGTATATAAAACGTGTTCATATGTCATACTAGAGCCCTAAAATTTAAAATTTTGAGTATTTTCAATAATGTCTTTGTACGGGAGGTACCACGCCAACTTTTCCAGTGCCGCCCATTTTTTTAAGAGAGTTTGTGTATTGGCAAGCAACATGTTTGTACTAAATCTGAAAGCCGTAGCTCTAGCCGCTCTCGAGATATGCAGAAAAAAAGAACTTAAAAAACAACAACAACATGGGATTTATATGTGACATAAATGTAAAACAACCTAGCCTGCATCATATCTGGGGTCTTCGGAAACCCCATTTCAACGGACAACCGGATTTAAACTTCCCTTCTCATAAGAAGCCAGAATATATATACTTTATATGGTCTTAGATCAATATTGTAGAAATTACAAACGGAATGACAAAGTTATACATATATACCCTTTTACCTTCGGCGAAGGGTATAAAAAGGTTATTTGGATGACTCAAATGAAATTTAATTTCAAATCATTTGTAAGTGTTTTGATCAGAATAACTTCTTCTCAAGTTATGATAAAATGTATTAGCAAAACCCCCATATTTCGGGTGAAATATTGACTAGACCATAGGGTCTTCATTCGGTTAAGCGTTAATCGGTTAACCGATTAATTAGTTCCCGATTAACTGACCGTTTAATTTAAAATTGGCTTTTTCGATTAACGCTTAAAGCGGTTAATTTCAACAAAATTTTTAACTTTTTGTAGTATTATAACATATTTTTTGTGTTTTTAATTATTAATTTCGTCCCATATTGTTAAATGCGATCTTCATCTTAAATAACAACAACAGCTTTTTTTTGTTTCACGTACTTTTTATATGTATGTGTTTAGTTATTTGTTACTTCTGATATCTTTTCATATCAATCTTTTAACAGAATTAACCGAAACAATTAGAAGTGTTAAAAATTAAAAAAAAATTTAAAACAGGACTCTAATGGCATAATGGAAAATTGTATATGTTTAGACAAATCCAGGAATAGAACTGAGAAATTGGATATTCTGTATTATGGGTTCTCCAACATCTACGATTAATGAACGAATTTTTTCCACGTAAAGGTTTATCAAAACTAAAAAAAAGATTCAGCTTGTGTTCTCTAATTTTAATACACATTCTATTGTAATTTTTCGAACAAAAAATTATGTATGAAAGGCCAAAATCGAAATTGTTGGAATTTCATTTTATATAATTAAATAACCCCATATTCATAAAAAATATTTTAGGTTTAAAGCAGGTTTATGAAACGGATTTTCTATGAAAAAATGTTTAATAAACCTTTTATTAATAAAATTTTGTTTTATGAAAATGGGGGCAAATATTTAATTTAACCATTTAACTTGCAATCGGCAACACTGTTACAATTCAAAAATAATTTTTATTGTCTTCACCTCAGTATGCTTCGAATTTCAAATCAATTTTAAAAGTCAAAACAAACGAAAAAAAAATTTAAATAATAAAAAATAAAAATTTGTGTTCATCAAATAAAAAATATAAAAACTAAGAAGATACTATAAGAACTATAAAAGGAAATAAAAGAGAACTAAAGGTAAGCAAAGAATTGAAATGTTTGTTTATTATGTATTTCTTTTAATAAATAAATGGTATTGTAAATATTGGAAAAACAATGAACTTTCCAAGAAATATTATTCTTTGTGTCTTAGAAAAAAGCCATACAGCCAGGCCATCGAACGAAAAATGGATATCCAGATGCGGCAATCTGTCAAACAAGAGCGAGGAAGGCAGGAACTACAATTTTGTTATATAAAATGTGTTCGGGCGCTATTAAATATCACTTCAACATATTCCTCTTAGCAATGAAGAGTCAGCGAAAGTTAATTCAATCTACTTCCATCTTTTGCCAGCAAATGAATTCCGCTTTTGACAAAGAATCAAAAATATTATGCATTTGAGATCATCAAAAAACAATATCTCACTGGGATTATTCTCATTAGAATAAAAAAGCTACATATCCAGACATTCGAACGGATTTTCTGTGGCTTCTAAAAAATGTATACCCAAATGCGGCAATGTGTGGAGAAAAGACGTGGGAGGTAGGAATTTCTATTAAGCCTTTGAAGTAAGTTTTTACCTGGCCTTCAAAATGTATGTATATGAGCGCTGTAAATTAAAAAATTCACCTAATATTATTTCTAGATTTAAAGGGTCAACAATAACCAATTTTGAGCAGCTTATATATCAACTTTTGGATGCCTCGGTAGGCTAGTTGGTAGTGAGATAGTCTATCAGCTGGTTTGATTCCCGCCAAAGACTAATCTGTTTCACTGCAAAGGGCGGAAGGACTTAGGTAAATTCCATTTAATTAAAAAAATACATGTAAACTTTTGGAAGCAAATGAATTTCATCTTGAAACATCTGCTCGTAACAGAGTTGGATATTTTCTCTTTATTTTGTTTTCTCACTTCCATTTAGTAAAATGTCTAAACAAATTATACTAATAATTCGGTTTTTTAATATGCGAAATATTGGAGTTCTTTGTTGGAGTTTGTAATTTTATGGGCTAATATAAATTATACAAATATACACATCATGTCAAAATTAAGTGATCGAATTATTAAACTATCTTTAAATCCGACAGCAGCATTTTGAATACGTACCAAGTTTTATTGAATTAATAAAAAAATGGGGATCGTTACTTTTATAGACGGACGGATGGTGTATTTTTAACGAGTAAGTGAAACTGCATGATTTCATGGTTTGATAAATAAAAATCATTAAACTAATTTATAGTTCTGCTTAAATTATACATATCGCACCCGTTCCTCTAAAGACTCAAAATTCAAAAAAATCACTTTTTTAAAGAAAAAGATATATCCCTCTTTGTAATATAAGAGTAGCTTCTTTAGAATCAACTGAAGAGAAATATTTTGAGTTGCCTCCAAATGCAAAATCAATTAATATCAGTTTTGTCAACTAAAGGGTAATATTTTAAGTTGTGCCTGCGTTGATGCCATAACGGTTTAATTAAATTATGTTAATTTTAAGGAAAACTGGCACAACCTTCAAATGATACCACAAAATGTATACATACACTACATATATGTTTTTTCTTTACAGATTATCAGTTATCAGCTGTTGACTATTTAAGCATTTAATTGTCTTTTTAAATACATACCCTACATTTATGTTTTCTATTCAGAAAATCCATCCAGGAATGATGTAAGTTATTTACAAAACTTTTTATATTTCAGTTCTGAGGTGTAATTGTTGCAGACGTGATCGAATACTTTCAGTCAATACTGAACGATTTGAATTTGTTTTTCAGTGTTGTGAAAACTGATATTAATGCTTAATAACACTAAAAAAATAATGTCAATTCGTTTAGTATCGACTGAGAGAATTACATATATGTATGTATGTATATATAAATGCCTTAGAATCGAAGAAGTAATCGATCACGACTGCCATGATTAGCCCCTTGATCTTTTTGTTCGCGTAATGTAAATACTTTTCTGACAATTTCAGTTTTTATTTACAGGTCTCCAAACTGTCCAATTATATTCGGAAACTCGTTTGGGGGTTGGCTTTTCCAAAATCAGCCATTCACTGCAGTGTTTTATAATATCCCATACTTTTATACGAACATACAACACCAGCAGGTTACCTATCAACATTATCAATCACAAGCCACATTAATTTCATATCCATTTTATAACGTTGCTCCATCTGCATATTATACTACATTTAATAACGACGTAGTTTGTGGACAACCACAAATGTCATATCAAACATTTTACTATCCATTAACGGCTTGTCATCTACATTATGTACCACAACAATATTCTCAGATTATACCGAACACAAAACAAAGAAAATATGCGATACCAATAATAAACCCTGATTCGTTAAAAATCCAACCTCCTAAAAGTCTGATAAACAAAGATATTTTTACACAAACGGACAAAATAAAAGTAAAATCCGTTTCAGTACAAACAGACAAAGACCAGATAAAAGATAGCCTTCCAATTGCGGAAGAATCTTTAAAAACATCAACAGAAACTGGCGGTAAGTCAATTATACATGTTAATTTTTTTAAGGTTCTTACTAATTATTTTATATGTAACGTAGGGTGTTGTAAAATAAATCGCAAGGGTGCAAAGCGCAAGGAGAAATATAAGAAAATATTAAAGAAACAACAAAAACGATCGAATAAATTACTGGCCTGATGTAAAAATTATTTAATTGAATATGCAATCTTATTTTTATTGTTTTTTGCTAAAAAAAAAACATAAAAAGACTTTGTAATTTGTTTATTTTTCTTATTAATAATTTCATTTTTATAATTTTGTTATAAATAATTGTTTGTTAATATTATTGTTAAACAAAAAAAAATTTTTTTTGAAGAAAATAAAATTATTCAAAAATAAAAAATACCGTCTTTAAATAATTTAGTTAACATTATATTTTGGTATGTATGTATTGTAACAAACATTTTTTATTAAGAAGTAGAATTAGGAGCCTAAGGTCCAGTGTTCACTGATAAATTACAGCTTTTCTACGATACCAATATTATCCTATAAAGATATAAGTGAATTGAGATTTGAGGAAGTATTTTTCGAAATTTCGTCCATTTTTTTAATTGCCATTTTTAAAAGCTTGGGTAAACTAGATTTATTCTTATTGCAGTAATACATACTACAATTGAAAGTTCTATTCATTATACGCTCTACCACCACTGTGGTGAATGAGGGTATATTAAGTTTGTCATTCCGTGTGAAACTTTTTTGTTATACATCTAAGACCCCATAAATTCTGGCACCTTGAGTAATTCTAAGTCGATTGAGACATGTCCGTCTGCCTGTTCGTCTGTTGAAAAGAGGCTGGCTTTTGAAAGACTCAAAAGAAAAGAACAAACTCGGTGTCAAATTGCTTGTAGTTATCCTAAGCACGTTCGGATTAAATTCAACAGGATTAGAGCTATGAAGCAAAATGTGGAACCACCACCCTAAAAAAAAAACAACTTAATTATATAAAAAAAAAGTAAATATTGGTATTTCAGTAATTTGGTCATAACTCGAGCATTTTTCAATCGATTTGATAGATTTATACACCGACGTCTTTAGGAAGAAATTTACGTTGGTAATAAAACTTGGACTCGGAAAGATCTACGGTTCTCGAAAATAGGTATTTTTCTTAAATAAATTCTATTTTGGTAATAACTTGTTTGTATCTGAAACGATTTTTCCGAGTTTTTCAGCAAATATGTTCTAAAATTTCCGATCTTTTGATATATATAAGACGTATCCATAGGTCATGTAACAGCTCTAAAAATTTAGTTTTTATAAAAATGTTGATGCTTTTTAGCCCATTTTTGGAGTATTTTGCTAATAACTGAACCATTTCTTAATCGATTTGGCAGATTTATATACCCACGTCTTAAGGAAGAAATTTACCATTTACTTAGATTATAAAACTTTATTTTGGACGTTACTCTTCCATTTTAGGGAGAAAAGTTTCTGATATTTTGGTATATAAAACGTGTTCATATGTCATACTAGAGCCCTAAAATTTAAAATTTTGAGTATTTTCAATAATGTCTTTGTACGGGAGGTACCACGCCAACTTTTCCAGTGCCGCCCATTTTTTTAGAGAGTTTGTGTATTGGCAAGCAACATGTTTGTACTAAATCTGAAAGCCGTAGCTCTAGCCGCTCTCGAGATATGCAGAAAAAAAGAACTTAAAAAACAACAACAACATGGGATTTATATGTGACATAAATGTAAAACAACCTAGCCTGCATCATATCTGGGGTCTTCGGAAACCCCATTTCAACGGACAACCGGATTTGAGCTTCCCTTCTCATAAGAAGCCAGAATATATATACTTTATATGGTCTTAGATCAATATTGTAGAAATTACAAACGGAATGACAAAGTTATACATATATACCCTTTTACCTTCGGCGAAGGGTATAAAAAGGTTATTTGGATGACTCAAATGAAATTTAATTTCTAATCATTTGTAAGTGTTTTGATCAGAATAACTTCTTCTCAAGTTATGATAAAATGTATTAGCAAAACCCCCATATTTCGGGTGAAATATTGACTAGACCATAGGGTCTTCATTCGGTTAAGCGTTAATCGGTTAACCGATTAATTAGTTCCCGATTAACTGACCGTTTAATTTAAAATTGGCTTTTTCGATTAACGCTTAAAGCGGTTAATTTCAACAAAATTTTTTACTTTTTGTAGTATTATAACATATTTTTTGTGTTTTTAATTATTAATTTCGTCCCATATTGTTAAATGCGATCTTCATCTTAAATAACAACAACAGCTTTTTTTTGTTTCACGTACTTTTTATATGTATGTGTTTAGTTATTTGTTACTTCTGATATCTTTTCATATCAATCTTTTAACAGAATTAACCGAAACAATTAGAAGTGTTAAAAATTAAAAAAAAATTTAAAACAGGACTCTAATGGCATAATGGAAAATTGTATATGTTTAGACAAATCCAGGAATAGAACTGAGAAATTGGATATTCTGTATTATGGGTTCTCCAACATCTACGATTAATGAACGAATTTTTTCCACGTAAAGGTTTATCAAAACTAAAAAAAAGATTCAGCTTGTGTTCTCTAATTTTAATACACATTCTATTGTAATTTTTCGAACAAAAAATTATGTATGAAAGGCCAAAATCGAAATTGTTGGCATTTCATTTTATATAATTAAATAACCCCATATTCATAAAAAATATTTTAGGTTTAAAGCAGGTTTATGAAACGGATTTTCTATGAAAAAATGTTTAATAAACCTTTTATTAATAAAATTTTGTTTTATGAAAATGGGGGCAAATATTTAATTTAACCATTTAACTTGCAATCGGCAACACTGTTACAATTCAAAAATAATTTTTATTGTCTTCACCTCAGTATGCTTCGAATTTCAAATCAATTTTAAAAGTCAAAACAAACGAAAAAAAAATTTAAATAATAAAAAATAAAAATTTGTGTTCATCAAATAAAAAATATAAAAACTAACCCCCATATTCATAATAAATATTTAAGGTTTATTGCTAGTTTATGAAACGAATTGTCTATGAAAATTTGTTTAATAAACATTTTATTAATCAAAAATATTTTTTATGAATATGGGGGTAAGAAGATACTATAAGAACTATAAAAGGAAATAAAAGAGAACTAAAGGTAAGCAAAGAATTGAAATGTTTGTTTATTATGTATTTCTTTTAATAAATAAATGGTATTGTAAATATTGGAAAAACAATGAACTTTCCAAGAAATATTATTCCTTGTGTCTTAGAAAAAAGCCATACAGCCAGGCCATCGAACGAAAAATGGATATCCAGATGCGGCAATCTGTCAAACAAGAGCGAGGAAGGCAGGAACTACAATTTTGTTATATAAAATGTGTTCGGGCGCTATTAAATATCACTTCAACATATTCCTCTTAGCAATGAAGAGTCAGCGAAAGTTAATTCAATCTACTTCCATCTTTTGCCAGCAAATGAATTCCGCTTTTGACAAAGAATCAAAAATATTATGCATTTGAGATCATCAAAAAACAATATCTCACTGGGATTATTCTCATTAGAATAAAAAAGCTACATATCCAGACATTCGAACGGATTTTCTGTGGCTTCTAAAAAATGTATACCCAAATGCGGCAATGTGTGGAGAAAAGACGTGGGAGGTAGGAATTTCTATTAAGCCTTTGAAGTAAGTTTTTACCTGGCCTTCAACATGTATGTATATGAGCGCTGTAAATTAAAAAATTCACCTAACATTATTTCTAGATTTAAAGGGTCAACAATAACCAATTTTGAGCAGCTTATATATCAACTTTTGGATGCCTCGGTAGGCTAGTTGGTAGTGAGATAGTCTATCAGCTGGTTTGATTCCCGCCAAAGACTAATCTGTTTCACTGCAATGGGCGGAAGGACTTAGGTAAATTCCTTTTAATTAAAAAAATACATGTAAACTTTTGGAAGCAAATGAATTTCATCTTGAAACATCTGCTCGTAACAGAGTTGGATATTTTCTCTTTATTTTGTTTTCTCACTTCCATTTAGTAAAATATCTAAACAAATTATACTAATAATTCGGTTTTTTAATATGCGAAATGTTGGAGTTCTTTGTTGGAGTTTGTAATTTTATGGGCTAATATAAATTATACAAATATACACATCATGTCAAAATTAAGTGATCGAATTATTAAACTATCTTTAAATCCGACAGCAGCATTTTGAATACGTACCAAGTTTTATTGAATTAATAAAAAAATGGGGATCGTTACTTTTATAGACGGACGGATGGTGTATTTTTAACGAGTAAGTGAAACTGCATGATTTCATGGTTTGATAAATAAAAATCATTAAACTAATTTATAGTACTGCTTAAATTATACATATCGCACCCGTTCCTCTAAAGACTCAAAATTCAAAAAAATCACTTTTTTAAAGAAAAAGATATATCCCTCTTTGTAATATAAGAGTAGCTTCTTTTGAATCAACTGAAGAGAAATATTTTGGGTTGCCTCCAAATGCAAAATCAATTAATATCAGTTTTGTTTCAACTAAATGGTAA
This sequence comes from Pollenia amentaria, assembly GCA_943735925.1. Lineage (NCBI taxonomy): Eukaryota > Metazoa > Arthropoda > Insecta > Diptera > Polleniidae > Pollenia > Pollenia amentaria. Next base: position 126,791,993 of record OX031007.1, read on the forward strand.
TATTTTAAGTTGTGCCTGCGTTGATGCCATAACGGTTTAATTAAATTATGTTAATTTTAAGGAAAACTGGCACAACTTCAAATGATACCACAATATTAATGAGCAAATTTCAGATAAAAAGTATAAACTCAAAAAAAAACTTGTTATTTTATTAATCATTGAAAAGTGGCTTAAACAATTACCATTGAAAACTTAATTTTCAAAAATTGGTTTTTACCTCTACTAAAAATTTGTTGATTTTAATTTTACTCCCTTTATAGGCACTAATACGATATATGTGTATACATACACTACATATATGTTTTTTCTTTACAGATTATCAGTTATCAGCTGTTGACTATTTAAGCATTTAATTGTCTTTTTAAATACATACCCTACATTTATGTTTTCTATTCAGAAAATCCATCCAGGAATGATGTAAGTTATTTACAAAACTTTTTATATTTCAGTTCTGGGGTGTAATTGTTGCAGACGTGATCGAATACTTTTAGTCAATACTGAACGATTTGAATTTGTTTTTCAGTGTTGTGAAAACCGATATTAATGCTTAATAACACTAAAAAAATAATGTCAATTCGTTTAGTATCGACTGAGAGCATTACATATATGTATGTATGTATATATAAATGCCTTAGAATCGAAGAAGTAATCGATCACGACTGCCATGATTAGCCCCTTGATCTTTTTATTCGCGTAATGTAAATACTTTTCTGACAATTTCAGTTTTTATTTACAGGTCTCCAAACTGTCCAATTATATTCGGAAACTCGTTTGGGGGTTGGCTTTTCCAAAATCAGCCATTCACTGCAGTGTTTTATAATATCCCATACTTTTATACGAACATACAACACCAGCAGGTTACCTATCAACATTATCAATCACAAGCCACATTAATTTCATATCCATTTTATAACGTTGCTCCATCTGCATATTATACTACATTTAATAACGACGTAGTTTGTGGACAACCACAAATGTCATATCAAACATTTTACTATCCATTAACGGCTTGTCATCTACATTATGTACCACAACAATATTCTCAGATTATACCGAACACAAAACAAAGAAAATATGCGGTACCAATAATAAACCCTGATTCGTTAAAAATCCAACCTCCTAAAAGTCTGATAAACAAAGATATTTTTACACAAACGGACAAAATAAAAGTAAAATCCGTTTCAGTACAAACAGACAAAGACCAGATAAAAGATAGCCTTCCAATTGCGGAAGAATCTTTAAAAACATCAACAGAAACTGGCGGTAAGTCAATTATACATGTTAATTTTTTTAAGGTTCTTACTAATTATTTTATATGTAACGTAGGGTGTTGTAAAATAAATCGCAAGGGTGCAAAGCGCAAGGAGAAATATAAGAAAATATTAAAGAAACAACAAAAACGATCGAATAAATTACTGGCCTGATGTAAAAATTATTTAATTGAATATGCAATCTTATTTTTATTGTTTTTTGCTAAAAAAAAAACATAATAAGACTTTGTAATTTGTTTATTTTTCTTATTAATAATTTCATTTTTATAATTTTGTTATAAATAATTGTTTGTTAATATTATTGTTAAACAAAAAAAAATTTTTTTTGAAGAAAATAAAATTATTCAAAAATAAAAAATACCGTCTTTAAATAATTTAGTTAACATTATATTTTGGTATGTATGTATTGTAACAAACATTTTTTATTAAGAAGTAGAATTAGTCCCAATTTACATTATACGATTTTTGTCGTTGCGTTTCTTACCTTATAGGTACAGAAGCGAGTGTTCTCTTCGATTCGTTTTGTTTATTCATTCGCTGTGTAAAAATATATGTATACACAAGAAGTTGTAACGACAAAAATCGTACAATGTAAACATTAGACCGACTTCAAAGAAGAAACGACAATAATCGCAACGACAAAAATCGTATAATGTAAATTGGGACTTAGGAGCCTAAGGTCCAGTGTTCACTGATAAATTACAGCTTTTCTACGATACCAATATTATCCTATAAAGATATAAGTGAATTGAGATCTGAGGAAGTATTTTTCGAAATTTCGTCCATTTTTTTAATTGCCATTTTTAAAAGCTTGGGTAAACTTGATTAATTCTTATTGCAGTAATACATACTACAATTGAAAGTTCTATTCATTATACGCTCTACCACCACTGTGGTGAATGAGGGTATATTAAGTTTGTCATTCCGTGTGAAACTTTTTTGTTATACATCTAAGACCCCATAAATTCTGGCACCTTGAGTAATTCTAAGTCGATTAAGACATGTCCGTCTGCCTGTTCGTCTGTTGAAAAGAGGCTGGCTTTTGAAAGACTCAAAAGAAAAGAACAAACTCGGTGTCAAATTGCTTGTAGTTCTCCTAAGCACGTTCGGATTAAATTCAACAGGATTAGAGCTATGAAGCAAAATGTGGAACCACCACCCTAAAAATAAAACAACTTAATTATATAAAAAAAAAAGTAAATATTGGTATTTCAGTAATTTGGTCATAACTCGAGCATTTTTCAATCGATTTGATAGATTTATACACCGACGTCTTTAAGAAGAAATTTACGTTGGTAATAAAACTTGGACTCGGAAAGATCTACGGTTCTCGAAAATAGGTATTTTTCTTAAAAAAATTCTATTTTGGTAATAACTTGTTTGTATCTGAAACGATTTTTCCGAGTTTTTCAGCAAATATGTTCTAAAATTTCCGATCTTTTGATATATATAAGACGTATCCATAGGTCATGTAACAGCTCTAAAAATTTAGTTTTTATAAAAATGTTGATGCTTTTTAGCCCATTTTTGGAGTATTTTGCTAATAACTGAACCATTTCTTAATCGATTTGGCAGATTTATATACCCACGTCTTAAGGAAGAAATTAACCATTGACTTAGATTATAAAACTTTATTTTGGACATTACTCTTCCATTTTAGGGAGAAAAGTTTCTGATATTTTGGTATATAAAACGTGTTCATATGTCATACTAGAGCCCTAAAATTTAAAATTTTGAGTATTTTCAATAATGTCTTTGTACGGGAGGTACCACGCCAACTTTTCCAGTGCCGCCCATTTTTTTAAGAGAGTTTGTGTATTGGCAAGCAGCACGTTTGTACTAAATCTGAAAGCCGTAGCTCTAGCCGCTCTCGAGATATGCAGAAAAAAAGAACTTAAAAAACAACAACAACATGGGATTTATATGTGACATAAATGTAAAACAACTTAGCCTGCATCATATCTGGGGTCTTCGGAAACCCCATTTCAACGGACAACCGGATTTGAACTTCCCTTCTCATAAGAAGCCAGAATATATATACTTTATATGGACTTAGATCAATATTGTAGAAATTACAAACGGAATGACAAAGTTATACATATATACCTTTTTACCTTCGGCGAAGGGTATAAAAAGGTTATTTGGATGACTCAAATGAAATTTAATTTCTAATCATTTGTAAGTGTTTTGATCAGAATAACTTCTTCTCAAGTTATGATAAAATGTATTAGCAAAACCCCCATATTTCGGGTGAAATATTGACTAGACCATAGGGTCTTCATTCGGTTAAGCGTTAATCGGTTAACCGATTAATTAGTTCCCGATTAACTGACCGTTTAATTTAAAATTGGCTTTTTCGATTAACGCTTATAGCGGTTAATTTCAACAAAATTTTTAACTTTTTGTAGTATTATAACATATTTTTTGTGTTTTTAATTATTAATTTCGTCCCATATTGTTAAATGCGATCTTCATCTTAAATAACAACAACAGCTTTTTTTTGTTTCACGTACTTTTTATATGTATGTGTTTAGTTATTTGTTACTTCTGATATCTTTTCATATCAATCTTTTAACAGAATTAACCGAAACAATTAGAAGTGTTAAAAATTAAAAAAAAATTTAAAACAGGACTCTAATGGCATAATGGAAAATTGTATATGTTTAGACAAATCCAGGAATAGAACTGAGAAATTGGATATTCTGTATTATGGGTTCTCCAACATCTACGATTAATGAACGAATTTTTTCCACGTAAAGGTTTATCAAAACTAAAAAAAAGATTCAGCTTGTGTTCTCTAATTTTAATACACATTCTATTGTAATTTTTCGAACAAAAAATTATGTATGAAAGGCCAAAATCGAAATTGTTGGCATTTCATTTTATATAATTAAATACCCCCATATTCATAAAAAATATTTTAGGTTTAAAGCAGGTTTATGAAACGGATTTTCTATGAAAAAATGTTTAATAAACCTTTTATTAATAAAATTTTGTTTTATGAAAATGGGGGCAAATATTTAATTTAACCATTTAACTTGCAATCGGCAACACTGTTACAATTCAAAAATAATTTTTATTGTCTTCACCTCAGTATGCTTCGAATTTCAAATCAATTTTAAAAGTCAAAACAAACGAAAAAAAAATTTAAATAATAAAAAATAAAAATTTGTGTTCATCAAATAAAAAATATAAAAACTAAGAAGATACTATAAGAACTATAAAAGGAAATAAAAGAGAACTAAAGGTAAGCAAAGAATTGAAATGTTTGTTTATTATGTATTTCTTTTAATAAATAAATGGTATTGTAAATATTGGAAAAACAATGAACTTTCCAAGAAATATTATTCTTTGTGTCTTAGAAAAAAGCCATACAGCCAGGCCATCGAACGAAAAATGGATATCCAGATGCGGCAATCTGTCAAACAAGAGCGAGGAAGGCAGGAACTACAATTTTGTTATATAAAATGTGTTCGGGCGCTATTAAATATCACTTCAACATATTCCTCTTAGCAATGAAGAGTCAGCGAAAGTTAATTCAATCTACTTCCATCTTTTGCCAGCAAATGAATTCCGCTTTTGACAAAGAATCAAAAATATTATGCATTTGAGATCATCAAAAAACAATATCTCACTGGGATTATTCTCATTAGAATAAAAAAGCTACATATCCAGACATTCGAACGGATTTTCTGTGGCTTCTAAAAAATGTATACCCAAATGCGGCAATGTGTGGAGAAAAGACGTGGGAGGTAGGAATTTCTATTAAGCCTTTGAAGTAAGTTTTTACCTGGCCTTCAACATGTATGTATATGAGCGCTGTAAATTAAAAAATTCACCTAATATTATTTCTAGATTTAAAGGGTCAACAATAACCAATTTTGAGCAGCTTATATGTCAACTTTTGGATGCCTCGGTAGGCTAGTTGGTAGTGAGATAGTCTATCAGCTGGTTTGATTCCCGCCAAAGACTAATCTGTTTCACTGCAAAGGGCGGAAGGACTTAGGTAAATTCCATTTAATTAAAAAAATACATGTAAACTTTTGGAAGCAAATGAATTTCATCTTGAAACATCTGCTCGTAACAGAGTTGGATATTTTCTCTTTATTTTGTTTTCTCACTTCCATTTAGTAAAATGTCTAAACAAATTATACTTATAATTCGGTTTTTTAATATGCGAAATATTGGAGTTCTTTGTTGGAGTTTGTAATTTTATGGGCTAATATAAATTATACAAATATACACATCATGTCAAAATTAAGTGATCGAATTATTAAACTATCTTTAAATCCGACAGCAGCATTTTGAATACGTACCAAGTTTTATTGAATTAATAAAAAAATGGGGATCGTTACTTTTATAGACTGCATGACTTCATGGTTTGATAAATAAAAATCATTAAACTAATTTATAGTACTGCTTAAATTATACATATCGCACCCGTTCCTCTAAAGACTCAAAATTCAAAAAAATCACTTTTTTAAAGAAAACGATATATCCCTCTTTGTAATATAAGAGTAGCTTCTTTAGAATCAACTGAAGAGAAATATTTTGAGTTGCCTCCAAATGCAAAATCAATTAATATCAGTTTTGTTTCAACTAAATGGTAATATTTTAAGTTGTGCCTGCGTTGATGCCATAACGGTTTAATTAAATTATGTTAATTTTAAGGAAAACTGGCACAACTTCAAATGATACCACAATATTAATGAACAAATTTCAGATAAAAAGTATAAACTCAAAAAAAAACTTGTTATTTTATTAATCATTGAAAAGTGGCTTAAACAATTACCATTGAAAACTTAATTTTCAAAAATTGGTTTTTACCTCTACTAAAAATTTGTTGATTTTGATTTTACTCCCTTTATAGGCACTAATACGATATATGTGTATACATACACTACATATATGTTTTTTCTTTACAGATTATCAGTTATCAGCTGTTGACTACATATTTAAGCATTTAATTGTCTTTTTAAATACATACCCTACATTTATGTTTTCTATTCAGAAAATCCATCCAGGAATGATGTAAGTTATTTACAAAACTTTTTATATTTCAGTTCTGGGGTGTAATTGTTGCAGACGTGATCGAATACTTTCAGTCAATACTGAACGATTTGAATTTGTTTTTCAGTGTTGTGAAAACTGATATTAATGCTTAATAACACTAAAAAAATAATGTCAATTCGTTTAGTATCGACTGAGAGAATTACATATATGTATGTATGTATATATAAATGCCTTAGAATCGAAGAAGTAATCGATCACGACTGCCATGATTAGCCCCTTGATCTTTTTGTTCGCGTAATGTAAATACTTTTCTGACAATTTAAGTTTTTATTTACAGGTCTCCAAACTGTCCAATTATATTCGGAAACTCGTTTGGGGGTTGGCTTTTCCAAAATCAGCCATTCACTGCAGTGTTTTATAATATCCCATACTTTTATACGAACATACAACACCAGCAGGTTACCTATCAACATTATCAATCACAAGCCACATTAATTTCATATCCATTTTATAACGTTGCTCCATCTGCATATTATACTACATTTAATAACGACGTAGTTTGTGGACAACCACAAATGTCATATCAAACATTTTACTATCCATTAACGGCTTGTCGTCTACATTATGTACCACAACAATATTCTCAGATTATACCGAACACAAAACAAAGAAAATATGCGATACCAATAATAAACCCTGATTCGTTAAAAATCCAACCTCCTAAAAGTCTGATAAACAAAGATATTTTTACACAAACGGACAAAATAAAAGTAAAATCCGTTTCAGTACAAACAGACAAAGACCAGATAAAAGATAGCCTTCCAATTGCGGAAGAATCTTTAAAAACATCAACAGAAACTGGCGGTAAGTCAATTATACATGTTAATTTTTTTAAGGTTCTTACTAATTATTTTATTTGTAACGTAGGGTGTTGTAAAATAAATCGCAAGGGTGCAAAGCGCAAGGAGAAATATAAGAAAATATTAAAGAAACAACAAAAACGATCGAATAAATTACTGGCCTGATGTAAAAATTATTTAATTGAATATGCAATCTTATTTTTATTGTTTTTTGCTAAAAAAAAAAAACATAAAAAGACTTTGTATTTGTTTATTTTTCTTATTAATAATTTCATTTTTATAATTTTGTTATAAATAATTGTTTGTTAATATTATTGTTAAACAAAAAAAAATTTTTTTTGAAGAAAATAAAATTATTCAAAAATAAAAAATACCGTCTTTAAATAATTTAGTTAACATTATATTTTGGTATGTATGTATTGTAACAAACATTTTTTATTAAGAAGTAGAATTAGGAGCCTAAGGTCCAGTGTTCACTGATAAATTACAGCTTTTCTACGATACCAATATTATCCTATAAAGATATAAGTGAATTGAGATCTGAGGAAGTATTTTTCGAAATTTCGTCCATTTTTTTAATTGCCATTTTTAAAAGCTTGGGTAAACTAGATTTATTCTTATTGCAGTAATACATACTACAATTGAAAGTTCTATTCATTATACGCTCTACCACCACTGTGGTGAATGAGGGTATATTAAGTTTGTCATTCCGTGTGAAACTTTTTTGTTATACATCTAAGACCCCATAAATTCTGGCACCTTGAGTAATTCTAAGTCGATTGAGACATGTCCGTCTGCCTGTTCGTCTGTTGAAAAGAGGCTGGCTTTTGAAAGACTCAAAAGAAAAGAACAAACTCGGTGTCAAATTGCTTGTAGTTATCCTAAGCACGTTCGGATTAAATTCAACAGGATTAGAGCTATGAAGCAAAATGTGGAACCACCACCCTAAAAATAAAACAACTTAATTATATATAAAAAAAAGTAAATATTGGTATTTCAGTAATTTGGTCATAACTCGAGCATTTTTCAATCGATTTGATAGATTTATACACCGACGTCTTTAGGAAGAAATTTACGTTGGTAATAAAACTTGGACTCGGAAAGATCTACGGTTCTCGAAAATAGGTATATTTCTTAAAAAAATTCTATTTTGGTAATAACTTGTTTGTATCTGAAACGATTTTTCCGAGTTTTTCAGCAAATATGTTCTAAAATTTCCGATCTTTTGATATATATAAGACGTATCCATAGGTCATGTAACAGCTCTAAAAATTTAGTTTTTATAAAAATGTTGATGCTTTTTAGCCTATTTTTGGAGTATTTTGCTAATAACTGAACCATTTCTTAATCGATTTGGCAGATTTATATACCCACGTCTTAAGGAAGAAATTTACCATTTACTTAGATTATAAAACTTTATTTTGGACGTTACTCTTCGATTTTAGGGAGAAAAGTTTCTGATATTTTGGTATATAAAACGTGTTCATATGTCATACTAGAGCCCTAAAATTTAAAATTTTGAGTATTTTCAATAATGTCTTTGTACGGGAGGTACCACGCCAACTTTTCCAGTGCCGCCCATTTTTTTAGAGAGTTTGTGTATTGGCAAGCAACATGTTTGTACTAAATCTGAAAGCCGTAGCTCTAGCCGCTCTCGAGATATGCAGAAAAAAAGAACTTAAAAAACAACAACAACATGGGATTTATATGTGACATAAATGTAAAACAACCTAGCCTGCATCATATCTGGGGTCTTCGGAAACCCCATTTCAACGGACAACCGGATTTGAACTTCCCTTCTCATAAGAAGCCAGAATATATATACTTTATATGGTCTTAGATCAATATTGTAGAAATTACAAACGGAATGACAAAGTTATACATATATACCCTTTTACCTTCGGCGAAGGGTATAAAAAGGTTATTTGGATGACTCAAATGAAATTTAATTTCTAATCATTTGTAAGTGTTTTGATCAGAATAACTTCTTCTCAAGTTATGATAAAATGTATTAGCAAAACCCCCATATTTCGGGTGAAATATTGACTAGACCATAGGGTCTTCATTCGGTTAAGCGTTAATCGGTTAACCGATTAATTAGTTCCCGATTAACTGACCGTTTAATTTAAAATTGGCTTTTTCGATTAACGCTTAAAGCGGTTAATTTCAACAAAATTTTTAACTTTTTGTAGTATTATAACATATTTTTTGTGTTTTTAATTATTAATTTCGTCCCATATTGTTAAATGCGATCTTCATCTTAAATAACAACAACAGCTTTTTTTTGTTTCACGTACTTTTTATATGTATGTGTTTAGTTATTTGTTACTTCTGATATCTTTTCATATCAATCTTTTAACAGAATTAACCGAAACAATTAGAAAGGTTAAAAATTAAAAAAAAATTTAAAACAGGACTCTAATGGCATAATGGAAAATTGTATATGTTTAGACAAATCCAGGAATAGAACTGAGAAATTGGATATTCTGTATTATGGGTTCTCCAACATCTACGATTAATGAACGAATTTTTTCCACGTAAAGGTTTATCAAAACTAAAAAAAAGATTCAGCTTGTGTTCTCTAATTTTAATACACATTCTATTGTAATTTTTCGAACAAAAAATTATGTATGAAAGGCCAAAATCGAAATTGTTGGCATTTCATTTTATATAATTAAATACCCCCATATTCATAAAAAATATTTTAGGTTTAAAGCAGGTTTATGAAACGGATTTTATATGAAAAAATGTTTAATAAACCTTTTATTAATAAAATTTTGTTTTATGAAAATGGGGGCAAATATTTAATTTAACCATTTAACTTGCAATCGGCAACACTGTTACAATTCAAAAATAATTTTTATTGTCTTCACCTCAGTATGCTTCGAATTTCAAATCAATTTTAAAAGTCAAAACAAACGAAAAAAAAATTTAAATATTAAAAAATAAAAATTTGTGTTCATCAAATAAAAAATATAAAAACTAAGAAGATACTATAAGAACTATAAAAGGAAATAAAAGAGAACTAAAGGTAAGCAAAGAATTGAAATGTTTGTTTATTATGTATTTCTTTTAATAAATAAATGGTATTGTAAATATTGGAAAAACAATGAACTTTCCAAGAAATATTATTCTTTGTGTCTTAGAAAAAAGCCATACAGCCAGGCCATCGAACGAAAAATGGATATCCAGATGCGGCAATCTGTCAAACAAGAGCGAGGAAGGCAGGAACTACAATTTTGTTATATAAAATGTGTTCGGGCGCTATTAAATATCACTTCAACATATTCCTCTTAGCAATGAAGAGTCAGCGAAAGTTAATTCAATCTACTTCCATCTTTTGCCAGCAAATGAATTCCGCTTTTGACAAAGAATCAAAAATATTATGCATTTGAGATCATCAAAAAACAATATCTCACTGGGATTATTCTCATTAGCATAAAAAAGCTACATATCCAGACATTCGAACGGATTTTCTGTGGCTTCTAAAAAATGTATACCCAAATGCGGCAATGTGTGGAGAAAAAACGTGGGAGGTAGGAATTTCTATTTAACCTTTGAAGTAAGTTTTTACCTGGCCTTCAACATGTATGTATATGAGCGCTGTAAATTAAAAAATTCACCTAATATTATTTCTAGATTTAAAGGGTCAACAATAACTAATTTTGAGCAGCTTATATATCAACTTTTGGATGCCTCGGTAGGCTAGTTGGTAGTGAGATAGTCTATCAGCTGGTTTGATTCCCGCCAAAGACTAATCTGTTTCACTGCAAAGGGCGGAAGGACTTAGGTAAATTCCTTTTAATTAAAAAAATACATGTAAACTTTTGGTAGCAAATGAATTTCATCTTGAAACATCTGCTCGTAACAGAGTTGGATATTTTCTCTTTATTTTGTTTTCTCACTTCCATTTAGTAAAATGTCTAAACAAATTATACTAATAATTCGGTTTTTTAATATGCGAAATATTGGAGTTCTTTGTTGGAGTTTGTAATTTTATGGGCTAATATAAATTATACAAATATACACATCATGTCAAAATTAAGTGATCGAATTATTAAACTATCTTTAAATCCGACAGCAGCATTTTGAATACGTACCAAGTTTTATTGAATTAATAAAAAAATGGGGATCGTTACTTTTATAGACGGACGGATGGTGTATTTTTAACGAGTAAGTGAAACTGCATGATTTCATGGTCTGATAAATAAAAATCATTAAACTAATTTATAGTACTGCTTAAATTATACATATCGCACCCGTTCCTCTAAAGACTCAAAATTCAAAAAAATCACTTTTTTAAAGAAAACGATATATCCCTCTTTGTAATATAAGAGTAGCTTCTTTAGAATCAACTGAAGAGAAATATTTTGAGTTGCCTCCAAATGCAAAATCAATAAATATCAGTTTTGTTTCAACTAAATGGTAATATTTTAAGTTGTGCCTGCGTTGATGCCATAACGGTTTAATTAAATTATGTTAATTTTAAGGAAAACTGGCACAACTTCAAATGATACCACAATATTAATGAACAAATTTCAGATAAAAAGTATAAACTCAAAAAAAAACTTGTTATTTTATTAATCATTGAAAAGTGGCTTAAACAATTACCATTGAAAACTTAATTTTCAAAAATTGGTTTTTACCTCTACTAAAAATTTGTTGATTTTGATTTTACTCCCTTTATAGGCACTAATACGATATATGTGTATACATACACTACATATATGTTTTTTCTTTACAGATTATCAGTTATCAGCTGTTGACTATTTAAGCATTTAATTGTCTTTTTAAATACATACCCTACATTTATGTTTTCTATTCAGAAAATCCATCCAGGAATGATGTAAGTTATTTACAAAACTTTTTATATTTCAGTTCTGGGGTGTAATTGTTGCAGACGTGATCGAATACTTTCAGTCTATACTGAACGATTTGAATTTGTTTTTCAGTGTTGTGAAAACTGATATTAATGCTTAATAACACTAAAAAAATAATGTCAATTCGTTTAGTATCGACTGAGAGAATTACATATATGTATGTATGTATATATAAATGCCTTAGAATCGAAGAAGTAATCGATCACGACTGCCATGATTAGCCCCTTGATCTTTTTGTTCGCGTAATGTAAATACTTTTCTGACAATTTCAGTTTTTATTTACAGGTCTCCAAACTGTCCAATTATATTCGGAAACTCGTTTGGGGGTTGGCTTTTCCAAAATCAGCCATTCACTGCAGTGTTTTATAATATCCCATACTTTTATACGAACATACAACACCAGCAGGTTACCTATCAACATTATCAATCACAAGCCACATTAATTTCATATCCATTTTATAACGTTGCTCCATCTGCATATTATACTACATTTAACAACGACGTAGTTTGTGGACAACCACAAATGTCATATCAAACATTTTACTATCCATTAACGGCTTGTCATCTACATTATGTACCACAACAATATTCTCAGATTATACCGAACACAAAACAAAGAAAATATGCGATACCAATAATAAACCCTGATTCGTTAAAAATCCAACCTCCTAAAAGTCTGATAAACAAAGATATTTTTACACAAACGGACAAAATAAAAGTAAAATCCGTTTCAGTACAAACAGACAAAGACCAGATAAAAGATAGCCTTCCAATTGCGGAAGAATCTTTAAAAACATCAACAGAAACTGGCGGTAAGTCAATTATACATGTTAATTTTTTTAAGGTTCTTACTAATTATTTTATTTGTAACGTAGGGTGTTGTAAAATAAATCGCAAGGGTGCAAAGCGCAAGGAGAAATATAAGAAAATATTAAAGAAACAACAAAAACGATCGAATAAATTACTGGCCTGATGTAAAAATTATTTAATTGAATATGCAATCTAATTTTTATTGTTTTTTGCTAAAAAAAAAAAACATAAAAAGACTTTGTAATTTGTTTATTTTTCTTATTAATAATTTCAATTTTATAATTTTGTTATAAATAATTGTTTGTTAATATTATTGTTAAACAAAAAAAAATTTTTTTTGAAGAAAATAAAATTATTCAAAAATAAAAAATACCGTCTTTAAATAATTTAGTTAACATTATATTTTGGTATGTATGTATTGTAACAAACATTTTTTATTAAGAAGTAGAATTAGGAGCCTAAGGTCCAGTGTTCACTGATAAATTACAGCTTTTCTACGATACCAATATTATCCTATAAAGATATAAGTGAATTGAGATCTGAGGAAGTATTTTTCGAAATTTCGTCCATTTTTTTAATTGCCATTTTTAAAAGCTTGGGTAAACTAGATTTATTCTTATTGCAGTAATACATACTACAATTGAAAGTTCTATTCATTATACGCTCTACCACCACTGTGGTGAATGAGGGTATATTAAGTTTGTCATTCCGTGTGAAACTTTTTTGTTATACATCTAAGACCCCATAAATTCTGGCACCTTGAGTAATTCTAAGTCGATTGAGACATGTCCGTCTGCCTGTTCGTCTGTTGAAAAGAGGCTGGCTTTTGAAAGACTCAAAAGAAAAGAACAAACTCGGTGTCAAATTGCTTGTAGTTATCCTAAGCACGTTCGGATTAAATTCAACAGTATTAGAGCTATGAAGCAAAATGTGGAACCACCACCCTAAAAATAAAACAACTTAATTATATAAAAAAAAAGTAAATATTGGTTTTTCAGTAATTTGGTCATAACTCGAGCATTTTTCAATCGATTTGATAGATTTATACACCGACGTCTTTAGGAAGAAATTTACGTTGGTAATAAAACTTGGACTCGGAAAGATCTACGGTTCTCGAAAATAGGTATATTTCTTAAAAAAATTCTATTTTGGTAATAACTTGTTTGTATCTGAAACGATTTTTCCGAGTTTTTCAGCAAATATGTTCTAAAATTTCCGATCTTTTGATATATATAAGACGTATCCATAGGTCATGTAACAGCTCTAAAAATTTAGTTTTTATAAAAATGTTGATGCTTTTTAGCCCATTTTTGGAGTATTTTGCTAATAACTGAACCATTTCTTAATCGATTTGGCAGATTTATATACCCACGTCTTAAGGAAGAAATTTACCATTTACTTAGATTATAAAACTTTATTTTGGACGTTACTCTTCCATTTTAGGGAGAAAAGTTTCTGATATTTTGGTATATAAAACGTGTTCATATGTCATACTAGAGCCCTTAAATTTAAAATTTTGAGTATTTTCAATAATGTCTTTGTACGGGAGGTACCACGCCAACTTTTCCAGTGCCGCCCATTTTTTTAGAGAGTTTGTGTATTGGCAAGCAACATGTTTGTACTAAATCTGAAAGCCGTAGCTCTAGCCGCTCTCGAGATATGCAGAAAAAAGAACTTAAAAAACAACAACAACATGGGATTTATATGTGACATAAATGTAAAACAACCTAGCCTGCATCATATCTGGGGTCTTCGGAAACCCCATTTCAACGGACAACCGGATTTGAACTTCCCTTCTCATAAGAAGCCAGAATATATATACTTTATATGGTCTTAGATCAATATTGTAGAAATTACAAACGGAATGACAAAGTTATACATATATACCCTTTTACCTTCGGCGAAGGGTATAAAAAGGTTATTTGGATGACTCAAATGAAATTTAATTTCTAATCATTTGTAAGTGTTTTGATCAGAATAACTTCTTCTCAAGTTATGATAAAATGTATTAGCAAAACCCCCATATTTCGGGTGAAATATTGACTAGACCATAGGGTCTTCATTCGGTTAAGCGTTAATCGGTTAACCGATTAATTAGTTCCCGATTAACTGACCGTTTAATTTAAAATTGGCTTTTTCGATTAACGCTTAAAGCGGTTAATTTCAACAAAATTTTTAACTTTTTGTAGTATTATAACATATTTTTTGTGTTTTTAATTATTAATTTCGTCCCATATTGTTAAATGCGATCTTCATCTTAAATAACAACAACAGCTTTTTTTTGTTTCACGTACTTTTTATATGTATGTGTTTAGTTATTTGTTACTTCTGATATCTTTTCATATCAATCTTTTAACAGAATTAACCGAAACAATTAGAAATGTTAAAAATTAAAAAAAAATTTAAAACAGGACTCTAATGGCATAATGGAAAATTGTATATGTTTAGACAAATCCAGGAATAGAACTGAGAAATTGGATATTCTGTATTATGGGTTCTCCAACATCTACGATTAATGAACGAATTTTTTCCACGTAAAGGTTTATCAAAACTAAAAAAAAGATTCAGCTTGTGTTCTCTAATTTTAATACACATTCTATTGTAATTTTTCGAACAAAAAATTATGTATGAAAGGCCAAAATCGAAATTGTTGGCATTTCATTTTATATAATTAAATACCCCCATATTCATAAAAAATATTTTAGGTTTAAAGCAGGTTTATGAAACGGATTTTCTATGAAAAAATTTTTAATAAACCTTTTATTAATAAAATTTTGTTTTATGAAAATGGGGGCAAATATTTAATTTAACCATTTAACTTGCAATCGGCAACACTGTTACAATTCAAAAATAATTTTTATTGTCTTCACCTCAGTATGCTTCGAATTTCAAATCAATTTTAAAAGTCAAAACAAACGAAAAAAAAATTTAAATAATAAAAAATAAAAATTTGTGTTCATCAAATAAAAAATATAAAAACTAAGAAGATACTATAAGAACTATAAAAGGAAATAAAAGAGAACTAAAGGTAAGCAAAGAATTGAAATGTTTGTTTATTATGTATTTCTTTTAATAAATAAATGGTATTGTAAATATTGGAAAAACAATGAACTTTCCAAGAAATATTATTCTTTGTGTCTTAGAAAAAAGCCATACAGCCAGGCCATCGAACGAAAAATGGATATCCAGATGCGGCAATCTGTCAAACAAGAGCGAGGAAGGCAGGAACTACAATTTTGTTATATAAAATGTGTTCGGGCGCTATTAAATATCACTTCAACATATTCCTCTTAGCAATGAAGAGTCAGCGAAAGTTAATTCAATCTACTTCCATCTTTTGCCAGCAAATGAATTCCGCTTTTGACAAAGAATCAAAAATATTATGCATTTGAGATCATCAAAAAACAATATCTCACTGGGATTATTCTCATTAGCATAAAAAAGCTACATATCCAGACATTCGAACGGATTTTCTGTGGCTTCTAAAAAATGTATACCCAAATGCGGCAATGTGTGGAGAAAAGACGTGGGAGGTAGGAATTTCTATTAAGCCTTTGAAGTAAGTTTTTACCTGTCCTTCAACATGTATGTATATGAGCGCTGTAAATTAAAAAATTCACCTAATATTATTTCTAGATTTAAAGGGTCAACAATAACCAATTTTGAGCAGCTTATATATCAACTTTTGGATGCCTCGGTAGGCTAGTTGGTAGTGAGATAGTCTATCAGCTGGTTTGATTCCCGCCAAAGACTAATCTGTTTCACTGCAAAGGGCGGAAGGACTTAGGTAAATTCCTTTTAATTAAAAAAATACATGTAAACTTTTGGTAGCAAATGAATTTCATCTTGAAACATCTGCTCGTAACAGAGTTGGATATTTTCTCTTTATTTTGTTTTCTCACTTCCATTTAGTAAAATGTCTAAACAAATTATACTAATAATTCGGTTTTTTAATATGCGAAATATTGGAGTTCTTTGTTGGAGTTTGTAATTTTATGGGCTAATATAAATTATACAAATATACACATCATGTCAAAATTAAGTGATCGAATTATTAAACTATCTTTAAATCCGACAGCAGCATTTTGAATACGTACCAAGTTTTATTGAATTAATAAAAAAATGGGGATCGTTACTTTTATAGACGGACGGATGGTGTATTTTTAACGAGTAAGTGAAACTGCATGATTTCATGGTCTGATAAATAAAAATCATTAAACTTATTTATAGTACTGCTTAAATTATACATATCGCACCCGTTCCTCTAAAGACTCAAAATTCAAAAAAATCACTTTTTTAAAGAAAACGATATATCCCTCTTTGTAATATAAGAGTAGCTTCTTTAGAATCAACTGAAGAGAAATATTTTGAGTTGCCTCCAAATGCAAAATCAATTAATATCAGTTTTGTTTCAACTAAATGGTAATATTTTAAGTTGTGCCTGCGTTGATGCCATAACGGTTTAATTAAATTATGTTAATTTTAAGGAAAACTGGCACAACTTCAAATGATACCACAATATTAATGAACAAATTTCAGATAAAAAGTATAAACTCAAAAAAAAACTTGTTATTTTATTAATCATTGAAAAGTGGCTTAAACAATTACCATTGAAAACTTAATTTTCAAAAATTGGTTTTTACCTCTACTAAAAATTTGTTGATTTTGATTTTACTCCCTTTATAGGCACTAATACGATATATGTGTATACATACACTACATATATGTTTTTTCTTTACAGATTATCAGTTATCAGCTGTTGACTATTTAAGCATTTAATTGTCTTTTTAAATACATACCCTACATTTATGTTTTCTATTCAGAAAATCCATCCAGGAATGATGTAAGTTATTTACAAAACTTTTTATATTTCAGTTCTGGGGTGTAATTGTTGCAGACGTGATCGAATACTTTCAGTCAATACTGAACGATTTGAATTTGTTTTTCAGTGTTGTGAAAACTGATATTAATGCTTAATAACACTAAAAAAATAATGTCAATTCGTTTAGTATCGACTGAGAGAATTACATATATGTATGTATGTATATATAAATGCCTTAGAATCGAAGAAGTAATCGATCACGACTGCCATGATTAGCCCCTTGATCTTTTTGTTCGCGTAATGTAAATACTTTTCTGACAATTTCAGTTTTTATTTACAGGTCTCCAAACTGTCCAATTATATTCGGAAACTCGTTTGGGGGTTGGCTTTTCCAAAATCAGCCATTCACTGCAGTGTTTTATAATATCCCATACTTTTATACGAACATACAACACCAGCAGGTTACATATCAACATTATCAATCACAAGCCACATTAATTTCATATCCATTTTATAACGTTGCTCCATCTGCATATTATACTACATTTAATAACGACGTAGTTTGTGGACAACCACAAATGTCATATCAAACATTTTACTATCCATTAACGGCTTGTCATCTACATTATGTACCACAACAATATTCTCAGATTATACCGAACACAAAACAAAGAAAATATGCGATACCAATAATAAACCCTGATTCGTTAAAAATCCAACCTCCTAAAAGTCTGATAAACAAAGATATTTTTACACAAACGGACAAAATAAAAGTTAAATCCGTTTCAGTACAAACAGACAAAGACCAGATAAAAGATAGCCTTCCAATTGCGGAAGAATCTTTAAAAACATCAACAGAAACTGGCGGTAAGTCAATTATACATGTTAATTTTTTTAAGGTTCTTACTAATTATTTTATTTGTAACGTAGGGTGTTGTAAAATAAATCGCAAGGGTGCAAAGCGCAAGGAGAAATATAAGAAAATATTAAAGAAACAACAAAAACGATCGAATAAATTACTGGCCTGATGTAAAAATTATTTAATTGAATATGCAATCTAATTTTTATTGTTTTTTGCTAAAAAAAAAAACATAAAAAGACTTTGTAATTTGTTTATTTTTCTTATTAATAATTTCATTTTTATAATTTTGTTATAAATAATTGTTTGTTAATATTATTGTTAAACAAAAAAAAATTTTTTTTGAAGAAAATAAAATTATTCAAAAATAAAAAATACCGTCTTTAAATAATTTAGTTAACATTATATTTTGGTATGTATGTATTGTAACAAACATTTTTTATTAAGAAGTAGAATTAGGAGCCTAAGGTCCAGTGTTCACTGATAAATTACAGCTTTTCTACGATACCAATATTATCCTATAAAGATATAAGTGAATTGAGATCTGAGGAAGTATTTTTCGAAATTTCGTCCATTTTTTTAATTGCCATTTTTAAAAGCTTGGGTAAACTAGATTTATTCTTATTGCAGTAATACATACTACAATTGAAAGTTCTATTCATTATACGCTCTACCACCACTGTGGTGAATGAGGGTATATTAAGTTTGTCATTCCGTGTGAAACTTTTTTGTTATACATCTAAGACCCCATAAATTCTGGCACCTTGAGTAATTCTAAGTCGATTGAGACATGTCCGTCTGCCTGTTCGTCTGTTGAAAAGAGGCTGGCTTTTGAAAGACTCAAAAGAAAAGAACAAACTCGGTGTCAAATTGCTTGTAGTTATCCTAAGCACGTTCGGATTAAATTCAACAGGATTAGAGCTATGAAGCAAAATGTGGAACCACCACCCTAAAAATAAAACAACTTAATTATATAAAAAAAAAGTAAATATTGGTATTTCAGTAATTTGGTCATAACTCGAGCATTTTTCAATCGATTTGATAGATTTATACACCGACGTCTTTAGGAAGAAATTTACTTTGGTAATAAAACTTGGACTCGGAAAGATCTACGGTTCTCGAAAATAGGTATATTTCTTAAAAAAATTCTATTTTGGTAATAACTTGTTTGTATCTGAAACGATTTTTCCGAGTTTTTCAGCAAATATGTTCTAAAATTTCCGATCTTTTGATATATATAAGACGTATCCATAGGTCATGTAACAGCTCTAAAAATTTAGTTTTTATAAAAATGTTGATGCTTTTTAGCCCATTTTTGGAGTATTTTGCTAATAACTGAACCATTTCTTAATCGATTTGGCAGATTTATATACCCACGTCTTAAGGAAGAAATTTACCATTTACTTAGATTATAAAACTTTATTTTGGACGTTACTCTTCCATTTTAGGGAGAAAAGTTTCTGATATTTTGGTATATAAAACGTGTTCATATGTCATACTAGAGCCCTAAAATTTAAAATTTTGAGTATTTTCAATAATGTCTTTGTACGGGAGGTACCACGCCAACTTTTCCAGTGCCGCCCATTTTTTTAGAGAGTTTGTGTATTGGCAAGCAACATGTTTGTACTAAATCTGAAAGCCGTAGCTCTAGCCGCTCTCGAGATATGCAGAAAAAAAGAACTTAAAAAACAACAACAACATGGGATTTATATGTGACATAAATGTAAAACAACATAGCCTGCATCATATCTGGGGTCTTCGGAAACCCCATTTCAACGGACAACCGGATTTGAACTTCCCTTCTCATAAGAAGCCAGAATATATATACTTTATATGGTCTTAGATCAATATTGTAGAAATTACAAACGGAATGACAAAGTTATACATATATACCCTTTTACCTTCGGCGAAGGGTATAAAAAGGTTATTTGGATGACTCAAATGAAATTTAATTTCTAATCATTTGTAAGTGTTTTGATCAGAATAACTTCTTCTCAAGTTATGATAAAATGTATTAGCAAAACCCCCATATTTCGGGTGAAATATTGACTAGACCATAGGGTCTTCATTCGGTTAAGCGTTAATCGGTTAACCGATTAATTAGTTCCCGATTAACTGACCGTTTAATTTAAAATTGGCTTTTTCGATTAACGCTTAAAGCGGTTAATTTCAACAAAATTTTTAACTTTTTGTAGTATTATAACATATTTTTTGTGTTTTTAATTATTAATTTCGTCCCATATTGTTAAATGCGATCTTCATCTTAAATAACAACAACAGCTTTTTTTTGTTTCACGTACTTTTTATATGTATGTGTTTAGTTATTTGTTACTTCTAATATCTTTTCATATCAATCTTTTAACAGAATTAACCGAAACAATTAGAAATGTTAAAAATTAAAAAAAAATTTAAAACAGGACTCTAATGGCATAATGGAAAATTGTATATGTTTAGACAAATCCAGGAATAGAACTGAGAAATTGGATATTCTGTATTATGGGTTCTCCAACATCTACGATTAATGAACGAATTTTTTCCACGTAAAGGTTTATCAAAACTAAAAAAAAGATTCAGCTTGTGTTCTCTAATTTTAATACATATTCTATTGTAATTTTTCGAACAAAAAATTATGTATGAAAGGCCAATTCATTTTATATAATTAAATACCCCCATATTCATAAAAAATATTTTAGGTTTAAAGCAGGTTTATGAAACGGATTTTCTATGAAAAAATGTTTAATAAACCTTTTATTAATAAAATTTTGTTTTATGAAAATGGGGGCAAATATTTAATTTAACCATTTAACTTGCAATCGGCAACACTGTTACAATTCAAAAATAATTTTTATTGTCTTCACCTCAGTATGCTTCGAATTTCAAATCAATTTTAAAAGTCAAAACAAACGAAAAAAAAATTTAAATAATAAAAAATAAAAATTTGTGTTCATCAAATAAAAAATATAAAAACTAAGAAGATACTATAAGAACTATAAAAGGAAATAAAAGAGAACTAAAGGTAAGCAAAGAATTGAAATGTTTGTTTATTATGTATTTCTTTTAATAAATAAATGGTATTGTAAATATTGGAAAAACAATGAACTTTCCAAGAAATATTATTCTTTGTGTCTTAGAAAAAAGCCATACAGCCAGGCCATCGAACGAAAAATGGATATCCAGATGCGGCAATCTGTCAAACAAGAGCGAGGAAGGCAGGAACTACAATTTTGTTATATAAAATGTGTTCGGGCGCTATTAAATATCACTTCAACATATTCCTCTTAGCAATGAAGAGTCAGCGAAAGTTAATTCAATCTACTTCCATCTTTTGCCAGCAAATGAATTCCGCTTTTGACAAAGAATCAAAAATATTATGCATTTGAGATCATCAAAAAACAATATCTCACTGGGATTATTCTCATTAGAATAAAAAAGCTACATATCCAGACATTCGAACGGATTTTCTGTGGCTTCTAAAAAATGTATACCCAAATGCGGCAATGTGTGGAGAAAAGACGTGGGAGGTAGGAATTTCTATTAAGCCTTTGAAGTAAGTTTTTACCTGGCCTTCAACATGTATGTATATGAGCGCTGTAAATTAAAAAATTCACCTAATATTATTTCTAGATTTAAAGGGTCAACAATAACCAATTTTGAGCAGCTTATATATCAACTTTTGGATGCCTCGGTAGGCTAGTTGGTAGTGAGATAGTCTATCAGCTAGTTTGATTCCCGCCAAAGACTAATCTGTTTCACTGCAAAGGGCGGAAGGACTTAGGTAAATTCCATTTAATTAAAAAAATACATGTAAACTTTTGGAAGCAAATGAATTTCATCTTGAAACATCTGCTCGTAACAGAGTTGGATATTTTCTCTTTATTTTGTTTTCTCACTTCCATTTAGTAAAATGTCTAAACAAATTATACTAATAATTCGGTTTTTTAATATGCGAAATATTGGAGTTCTTTGTTGGAGTTTGTAATTTTATGGGCTAATATAAATTATACAAATATACACATCATGTCAAAATTAAGTGATCGAATTATTAAACTATCTTTAAATCCGACAGCAGCATTTTGAATACGTACCAAGTTTTATTGAATTAATAAAAAAATGGGGATCGTTACTTTTATAGACGGACGGATGGTGTATTTTTAACGAGTAAGTGAAACTGCATGATTTCATGGTTTGATAAATAAAAATCATTAAGCTAATTTATAGTACTGCTTAAATTATACATATCGCACCCGTTCCTCTATCGACTCAAAATTCAAAAAAATCACTTTTTTAAAGAAAAAGATATATCCCTCATTGTAATATAAGAGTAGCTTCTTTTGAATCAACTGAAGAGAAATATTTTGAGTTGCCTCCAAATGCAAAATCAATTAATATCAGTTTTGTTTCAACTAAATGGTAATATTTTAAGTTGTGCCTGCGTTGATGCCATAACGGTTTAATTAAATTATGTTAATTTTAAGGAAAACTGGCACAACTTCAAATGATACCACAATATTAATGAACAAATTTCAGATAAAAAGTATAAACTCAAAAAAAAACTTGTTATTTTATTAATCATTGAAAAGTGGCTTAAACAATTACCATTGAAAACTTAATTTTCAAAAATTGGTTTTTACCTCTACTAAAAATTTGTTGATTTTGATTTTACTCCCTTTATAGGCACTAATACGATATATGTGTATACATACACTACATATATGATTTTTCTTTACAGATTATCAGTTATCAGCTGTTGACTATTTAAGCATTTAATTGTCTTTTTAAATACATACCCTACATTTATGTTTTCTATTCAGAAAATCCATCCAGGAATGATGTAAGTTATTTACAAAACTTTTTATATTTCAGTTCTGGGGTGTAATTGTTGCAGACGTGATCGAATACTTTCAGTCAATACTGAACGATTTGAATTTGTTTTTCAGTGTTGTGAAAACCGATATTAATGCTTAATAACACTAAAAAAAATAATGTCAATTCGTTTAGTATCGACTGAGAGAATTACATATATGTATGTATGTATATATAAATGCCTTAGAATCGAAGAAGTAATCGATCACGACTGCCATGATTAGCCCCTTGATCTTTTTATTCGCGTAATGTAAATACTTTTCTGACAATTTCAGTTTTTATTTACAGGTCTCCAAACTGTCCAATTATATTCGGAAACTCGTTTGGGGGTTGGCTTTTCCAAAATCAGCCATTCACTGCAGTGTTTTATAATATCCCATACTTTTATACGAACATACAACACCAGCAGGTTACCTATCAACATTATCAATCACAAGCCACATTAATTTCATATCCATTTTATAACGTTGCTCCATCTGCATATTATACTACATTTAATAACGACGTAGTTTGTGGACAACCACAAATGTCATATCAAACATTTTACTATCCATTAACGGCTTGTCATCTACATTATGTACCACAACAATATTCTCAGATTATACCGAACACAAAACAAAGAAAATATGCGATACCAATAATAAACCCTGATTCGTTAAAAATCCAACCTCCTAAAAGTCTGATAAACAAAGATATTTTTACACAAACGGACAAAATAAAAGTAAAATCCGTTTCAGTACAAACAGACAAAGACCAGATAAAAGATAGCCTTCCAATTGCGGAAGAATCTTTAAAAACATCAACAGAAACTGGCGGTAAGTCAATTATACATGTTAATTTTTTTTAAGTTCTTACTAATTATTTTATTTGTAACGTAGGGTGTTGTAAAATAAATCGCAAGGGTGCAAAGCGCAAGGAGAAATATAAGAAAATATTAAAGAAACAACAAAAACGATCGAATAAATTACTGGCCTGATGTAAAAATTATTTAATTGAATATGCAATCTAATTTTTATTGTTTTTTGCTAAAAAAAAAAACATAAAAAGACTTTGTAATTTGTTTATTTTTCTTATTAATAATTTCATTTTTATAATTTTGTTATAAATAATTGTTTGTTAATATTATTGTTAAACAAAAAAAAATTTTTTTTGAAGAAAATAAAATTATTCAAAAATAAAAAATACCGTCTTTAAATAATTTAGTTAACATTATATTTTGGTATGTATGTATTGTAACAAACATTTTTTATTAAGAAGTAGAATTAGGAGCCTAAGGTCCAGTGTTCACTGATAAATTACAGCTTTTCTACGATACCAATATTATCCTATAAAGATATAAGTGAATTGAGATCTGAAGAAGTATTTTTCGAAATTTCGTCCATTTTTTTAATTGCCATTTTTAAAAGCTTGGGTAAACTAGATTTATTCTTATTGCAGTAATACATACTACAATTGAAAGTTCTATTCATTATACGCTCTACCACCACTGTGGTGAATGAGGGTATATTAAGTTTGTCATTCCGTGTGAAACTTTTTTGTTATACATCTAAGACCCCATAAATTCTGGCACCTTGAGTAATTCTAAGTCGATTGAGACATGTCCGTCTGCCTGTTCGTCTGTTGAAAAGAGGCTGGCTTTTGAAAGACTCAAAAAAAAAAGAACAAACTCGGTGTCAAATTGCTTGTAGTTATCCTAAGCACGTTCGGATTAAATTCAACAGGATTAGAGCTATGAAGCAAAATGTGGAACCACCACCCTAAAAATAAAACAACTTAATTATATAAAAAAAAGTAAATATTGGTATTTCAGTAATTTGGTCAAAACACGAGCATTTTTCAATCGATTTGATAGATTTATACACCGACGTCTTTAGGAAGAAATTTAGGTTCTCGAAAATAGGTATATTTCTTAAAAAAATTCTATTTTGGTAATAACTTGTTTGTATCTGAAACGATTTTTCCGAGTTTTTCAGCAAATATGTTCTAAAATTTCCGATCTTTTGATATATATAAGACGTATCCATAGGTCATGTAACAGCTCTAAAAATTTAGTTTTTATAAAAATGTTGATGCTTTTTAGCCCATTTTTGGAGTATTTTGCTAATAACTGAACCATTTCTTAATCGATTTGGCAGATTTATATACCCACGTCTTAATTTATATACCCACTTTATTTTGGACGTTACTCTTCCATTTTAGGGAGAAAAGTTTCTGATATTTTGGTATATAAAACGTGTTCATATGTCATACTAGAGCCCTAAAATTTAAAATTTTGAGTATTTTCAATAATGTCTTTGTACGGGAGGTACCACGCCAACTTTTCCAGTGCCGCCCATTTTTTTAGAGAGTTTGTGTATTGGCAAGCAACATGTTTGTACTAAATCTGAAAGCCGTAGCTCTAGCCGCTCTCGAGATATGCAGAAAAAAAGAACTTAAAAAACAACAACAACATGGGATTTATATGTGACATAAATGTAAAACAACCTAGCCTGCATCATATCTGGGGTCTTCGGAAACCCCATTTCAACGGCCAGAATATATATACTTTATATGGTCTTAGATCAATATTGTAGAAATTACAAACGGAATGACAAAGTTATACATATATACCCTTTTACCTTCGGCGAAGGGTATAAAAAGGTTATTTGGATGACTCAAATGAAATTTAATTTCTAATCATTTGTAAGTGTTTTGATCAGAATAACTTCTTCTCAAGTTATGATAAAATGTATTAGCAAAACCCCCATATTTCGGGTGAAATATTGACTAGACCATAGGGTCTTCATTCGGTTAAGCGTTAATCGGTTAACCGATTAATTAGTTCCCGATTAACTGACCGTTTAATTTAAAATTGGCTTTTTCGATTAACGCTTAAAGCGGTTAATTTCAACAAAATTTTTAACTTTTTGTAGTATTATAACATATTTTTTGTGTTTTTAATTATTAATTTCGTCCCATATTGTTAAATGCGATCTTCATCTTAAATAACAACAACAGCTTTTTTTTGTTTCACGTACTTTTTATATGTATGTGTTTAGTTATTTGTTACTTCTGATATCTTTTCATATCAATCTTTTAACAGAATTAACCGAAACAATTAGAAATGTTAAAAATTAAAAAAAAATTTAAAACAGGACTCTAATGGCATAATGGAAAATTGTATATGTTTAGACAAATCCAGGAATAGAACTGAGAAATTGGATATTCTGTATTATGGGTTCTCCAACATCTACGATTAATGAACGAATTTTTTCCACGTAAAGGTTTATCAAAACTAAAAAAAAGATTCAGCTTGTGTTCTCTAATTTTAATACACATTCTATTGTAATTTTTCGAACAAAAAATTATGTATGAAAGGCCAAAATCGAAATTGTTGGCATTTCATTTTATATAATTAAATACCCCCATATTCATAAAAAATATTTTAGGTTTAAAGCAGGTTTATGAAACGGATTTTCTATGAAAAAATGTTTAATAAACCTTTTATTAATAAAATTTTGTTTTATGAAAATGGGGGCAAATATTTAATTTAACCATTTAACTTGCAATCGGCAACACTGTTACAATTCAAAAATAATTTTTATTGTCTTCACCTCAGTATGCTTCGAATTTCAAATCAATTTTAAAAGTCAAAACAAACGAAAAAAAAATTTAAATAATAAAAAATAAAAATTTGTGTTCATCAAATAAAAAATATAAAAACTAAGAAGATACTATAAGAACTATAAAAGGAAATAAAAGAGAACTAAAGGTAAGCAAAGAATTGAAATGTTTGTTTATTATGTATTTCTTTTAATAAATAAATGGTATTGTAAATATTGGAAAAACAATGAACTTTCCAAGAAATATTATTCTTTGTGTCTTAGAAAAAAGCCATACAGCCAGGCCATCGAACGAAAAATGGATATCCAGATGCGGCAATCTGTCAAACAAGAGCGAGGAAGGCAGGAACTACAATTTTGTTATATAAAATGTGTTCGGGCGCTATTAAATATCACTTTAACATATTCCTCTTAGCAATGAAGAGTCAGCGAAAGTTAATTCAATCTACTTCCATCTTTTGCCAGCAAATGAATTCCGCTTTTGACAAAGAATCAAAAATATTATGCATTTGAGATCATCAAAAAACAATATCTCACTGGGATTATTCTCATTAGAATAAAAAAGCTACATATCCAGACATTCGAACGGATTTTCTGTGGCTTCTAAAAAATGTATACCCAAATGCGGCAATGTGTGGAGAAAAGACGTGGGAGGTAGGAATTTCTATTAAGCCTTTGAAGTAAGTTTTTACCTGGCCTTCAACATGTATGTATATGAGCGCTGTAAATTACAAAATTCACCTAATATTATTTCTAGATTTAAAGGGTCAACAATAACCAATTTTGAGCAGCTTATATATCAACTTTTGGATGCCTCGGTAGGCTAGTTGGTAGTGAGATAGTCTATCAGCTGGTTTGATTCCCGCCAAAGACTAATCTGTTTCACTGCAAAGGGCGGAAGGACTTAGGTAAATTCCTTTTAATTAAAAAAATACATGTAAACTTTTGGTAGCAAATGAATTTCATCTTGAAACATCTGCTCGTAACAGAGTTGGATATTTTCTCTTTATTTTGTTTTCTCACTTCCATTTAGTAAAATGTCTAAACAAATTATACTAATAATTCGGTTTTTTAATATGCGAAATATTGGAGTTCTTTGTTGGAGTTTGTAATTTTATAGGCTAATATAAATTATACAAATATACACATCATGTCAAAATTAAGTGATCGAATTATTAAACTATCTTTAAATCCGACAGCAGCATTTTGAATACGTACCAAGTTTTATTGAATTAATAAAAAAATGGGGATCGTTACTTTTATAGACGGACGGATGGTGTATTTTTAACGAGTAAGTGAAACTGCATGATTTCATGGTTTGATAAATAAAAATCATTAAACTAATTTATAGTACTGCTTAAATTATACATATCGCACCCGTTCCTCTATAGACTCAAAATTCAAAAAAATCACTTTTTTAAAGAAAAAGATATATCCCTCTTTGTAATATAAGAGTAGCTTCTTTAGAATCAACTGAAGAGAAATATTTTGAGTTGCCTCCAAATGCAAAATCAATTAATATCAGTTTTGTCAACTAAAGGGTAATATTTTAAGTTGTGCCTGCGTTGATGCCATAACGGTTTAATTAAATTATGTTAATTTTAAGGAAAACTGGCACAACCTTCAAATGATACCACAATATTAATGAACAAATTTCAGATAAAAAGTATAAACTCAAAAAAAAACTTGTTATTTTATTAATCATTGAAAAGTGGCTTAAACAATTACCATTGAAAACTTAATTTTCAAAAATTGGTTTTTACCTCTACTAAAAATTTGTTGATTTTGATTTTACTCCCTTTATAGGCACTAATACGATATATGTGTATACATACACTACATATATGTTTTTTCTTTACAGATTATCAGTTATCAGCTGTTGACTATTTAAGCATTTAATTGTCTTTTTAAATACATACCCTACATTTATGTTTTCTATTCAGAAAATCCATCCAGGAATGATGTAAGTTATTTACAAAACTTTTTATATTTCAGTTCTGGGGTGTAATTGTTGCAGACGTGATCGAATACTTTCAGTCAATACTGAACGATTTGAATTTGTTTTTCAGTGTTGTGAAAACTGATATTAATGCTTAATAACACTAAAAAAATAATGTCAATTCGTTTAGTATCGACTGAGAGAATTACATATATGTATGTATGTATATATAAATGCCTTAGAATCGAAGAAGTAATCGATCACGACTGCCATGATTAGCCCCTTGATCTTTTTGTTCGCGTAATGTAAATACTTTTCTGACAATTTCAGTTTTTATTTACAGGTCTCCAAACTGTCCAATTATATTCGGAAACTCGTTTGGGGGTTGGCTTTTCCAAAATCAGCCATTCACTGCAGTGTTTTATAATATCCCATACTTTTATACGAACATACAACACCAGCAGGTTACCTATCAACATTATCAATCACAAGCCACATTAATTTCATATCCATTTTATAACGTTGCTCCATCTGCATATTATACTACATTTAATAACGACGTAGTTTGTGGACAACCACAAATGTCATATCAAACATTTTACTATCCATTAACGGCTTGTCATCTACATTATGTACCACAACAATATTCTCAGATTATACCGAACACAAAACAAAGAAAATATGCGATACCAATAATAAACCCTGATTCGTTAAAAATCCAACCTCCTAAAAGTCTGATAAACAAAGATATTTTTACACAAACGGACAAAATAAAAGTAAAATCCGTTTCAGTACAAACAGACAAAGACCAGATAAAAGATAGCCTTCCAATTGCGGAAGAATCTTTAAAAACATCAACAGAAACTGGCGGTAAGTCAATTATACATGTTAATTTTTTTAAGGTTCTTACTAATTATTTTATTTGTAACGTAGGGTGTTGTAAAATAAATCGCAAGGGTGCAAAGCGCAAGGAGAAATATAAGAAAATATTAAAGAAACAACAAAAACGATCGAATAAATTACTGGCCTGATGTAAAAATTATTTAATTGAATATGCAATCTTATTTTTATTGTTTTTTGCTAAAAAAAAAAACATAAAAAGACTTTGTAATTTGTTTATTTTTCTTATTAATAATTTAATTTTTATAATTTTGTTATAAATAATTGTTTGTTAATATTATTGTTAAACAAAAAAAAATTTTTTTTGAAGAAAATAAAATTATTCAAAAATAAAAAATACCGTCTTTAAATAATTTAGTTAACATTATATTTTGGTATGTATGTATTGTAACAAACATTTTTTATTAAGAAGTAGAATTAGGAGCCTAAGGTCCAGTATTCACTGATAAATTACAGCTTTTCTACGATACCAATATTATCCTATAAAGATATAAGTGAATTGAGATCTGAGGAAGTATTTTTCGAAATTTCGTCCATTATTTTAATTGCCATTTTTAAAAGCTTGGGTAAACTAGATTTATTCTTATTGCAGTAATACATACTACAATCGAAAGTTCTATTCATTTTACGCTCTACCACCACTGTGGTGAATGAGGGTATATTAAGTTTGTCATTCCGTGTGAAACTTTTTTGTTATACATCTAAGACCCCATAAATTCTGGCACCTTGAGTAATTCTAAGTCGATTGAGACATGTCCGTCTGCCTGTTCGTCTGTTGAAAAGAGGCTGGCTTTTGAAAGACTCAAAAAAAAAAGAACAAACTCGGTGTCAAATTGCTTGTAGTTATCCTAAGCACGTTCGGATTAAATTCAACAGGATTAGAGCTATGAAGCAAAATGTGGAACCACCACCCTAAAAATAAAACAACTTAATTATATAAAAAAAAAGTAAATATTGGTATTTCAGTAATTTGGTCATAACTCGAGCATTTTTCAATCGATTTGATAGATTTATACACCGACGTCTTTAGGAAGAAATTTAGGTTCTCGAAAATAGGCATATTTCTTAAAAAAATTCTATTTTGGTAATAACTTGTTTGTATCTGAAACGATTTTTCCGAGTTTTTCAGCAAATATGTTCTAAAATTTCCGATCTTTTGATATATATAAGACGTATCCATAGGTCATGTAACAGCTCTAAAAATTTAGTTTTTATAAAA
Source organism: Pollenia amentaria (assembly GCA_943735925.1). Lineage (NCBI taxonomy): Eukaryota > Metazoa > Arthropoda > Insecta > Diptera > Polleniidae > Pollenia > Pollenia amentaria. The sequence continues at coordinate 126,823,031 of OX031007.1, forward strand.
ATGTTGATGCTTTTTAGCCCATTTTTGGAGTATTTTGCTAATAACTGAACCATTTCTTAATCGATTTGGCAGATTTATATACCCACGTCTTAATTTATATACCCACTTTATTTTGGACGTTACTCTTCCATTTTAGGGAGAAAAGTTTCTGATATTTTGGTATATAAAACGTGTTCATATGTCATACTAGAGCCCTAAAATTTAAAATTTTGAGTATTTTCAATAATGTCTTTGTACGGGAGGTACCACGCCAACTTTTCCAGTGCCGCCCATTTTTTTAGAGAGTTTGTGTATTGGCAAGCAACATGTTTGTACTAAATCTGAAAGCCGTAGCTCTAGCCGCTCTCGAGATATGCAGAAAAAAAGAACTTAAAAAACAACAACAACATGGGATTTATATGTGACATAAATGTAAAACAACCTAGCCTGCATCATATCTGGGGTCTTCGGAAACCCCATTTCAACGGACAACCGGATTTGAACTTCCCTTCTCATAAGAAGCCAGAATATATATACTTTATATGGTCTTAGATCAATATTGTAGAAATTACAAACGGAATGACAAAGTTATACATATATACCCTTTTACCTTCGGCGAAGGGTATAAAAAGGTTATTTGGATGACTCAAATGAAATTTAATTTCTAATCATTTGTAAGTGTTTTGATCAGAATAACTTCTTCTCAAGTTATGATAAAATGTATTAGCAAAACCCCCATATTTCGGGTGAAATATTGACTAGACCATAGGGTCTTCATTCGGTTAAGCGTTAATCGGTTAACCGATTAATTAGTTCCCGATTAACTGACCGTTTAATTTAAAATTGGCTTTTTCGATTAACGCTTAAAGCGGTTAATTTCAACAAAATTTTTAACTTTTTGTAGTATTATAACATATTTTTTGTGTTTTTAATTATTAATTTCGTCCCATATTGTTAAATGCGATCTTCATCTTAAATAACAACAACAGCTTTTTTTTGTTTCACGTACTTTTTATATGTATGTGTTTAGTTATTTGTTACTTCTTATATCTTTTCATATCAATCTTTTAACAGAATTAACCGAAACAATTAGAAATGTTAAAAATTAAAAAAAAATTTAAAACAGGACTCTAATGGCATAATGGAAAATTGTATATGTTTAGACAAATCCAGGAATAGAACTGAGAAATTGGATATTCTGTATTATGGGTTCTCCAACATCTACGATTAATGAACGAATTTTTTCCACGTAAAGGTTTATCAAAACTAAAAAAAAGATTCAGCTTGTGTTCTCTAATTTTAATACACATTCTATTGTAATTTTTCGAACAAAAAATTATGTATGAAAGGCCAAAATCGAAATTGTTGGCATTTCATTTTATATAATTAAATACCCCCATATTCATAAAAAATATTTTAGGTTTAAAGCAGGTTTATGAAACGGATTTTCTATGAAAAAATGTTTAATAAACCTTTTATTAATAAAATTTTGTTTTATGAAAATGGGGGCAAATATTTAATTTAACCATTTAACTTGCAATCGGCAACACTGTTACAATTCAAAAATAATTTTTATTGTCTTCACCTCAGTATGCTTCGAATTTCAAATCAATTTTAAAAGTCAAAACAAACGAAAAAAAAATTTAAATAATAAAAAATAAAAATTTGTGTTCATCAAATAAAAAATATAAAAACTAAGAAGATACTATAAGAACTATAAAAGGAAATAAAAGAGAACTAAAGGTAAGCAAAGAATTGAAATGTTTGTTTATTATGTATTTCTTTTAATAAATAAATGGTATTGTAAATATTGGAAAAACAATGAACTTTCCAAGAAATATTATTCTTTGTGTCTTAGAAAAAAGCCATACAGCCAGGCCATCGAACGAAAAATGGATATCCAGATGCGGCAATCTGTCAAACCAGAGTGAGGAAGGCAGGAACTACAATTTTGTTATATAAAATGTGTTCGGGCGCTATTAAATATCACTTCAACATATTCCTCTTAGCAATGAAGAGTCAGCGAAAGTTAATTCAATCTACTTCCATCTTTTGCCAGCAAATGAATTCCGCTTTTGACAAAGAATCAAAAATATTATGCATTTGAGATCATCAAAAAACAATATCTCACTGGGATTATTCTCATTAGAATAAAAAAGCTACATATCCAGACATTCGAACGGATTTTCTGTGGCTTCTAAAAAATGTATACCCAAATGCGGCAATGTGTGGAGAAAAGACGTGGGAGGTAGGAATTTCTATTAAGCCTTTGAAGTAAGTTTTTACCTGGCCTTCAACATGTATGTATATGAGCGCTGTAAATTAAAAAATTCACCTAATATTATTTCTAGATTTAAAGGGTCAACAATAACCAATTTTGAGCAGCTTATATATCAACTTTTGGATGCCTCGGTAGGCTAGTTGGTAGTGAGATAGTCTATCAGCTGGTTTGATTCCCGCCAAAGACTAATCTGTTTCACTGCAAAGGGCGGAAGGACTTAGGTAAATTCCATTTAATTAAAAAAATACATGTAAACTTTTGGTAGCAAATGAATTTCATCTTGAAACATCTGCTCGTAACAGAGTTGGATATTTTCTCTTTATTTTGTTTTCTCACTTCCATTTAGTAAAATGTCTAAACAAATTATACTAATAATTCGGTTTTTTAATATGCGAAATATTGGAGTTCTTTGTTGGAGTTTGTAATTTTATGGGCTAATATAAATTATACAAATATACACATCATGTCAAAATTAAGTGATCGAATTATTAAACTATCTTTAAATCCGACAGCAGCATTTTGAATACGTACCAAGTTTTATTGAATTAATAAAAAAATGGGGATCGTTACTTTTATAGACGGACGGATGGTGTATTTTTAACGAGTAAGTGAAACTGCATGATTTCATGGTTTGATAAATAAAAATCATTAAACTAATTTATAGTACTGCTTAAATTATACATATCGCACCCGTTCCTCTAAAGACTCAAAATTCAAAAAAATCACTTTTTTAAAGAAAAAGATATATCCCTCTTTGTAATATAAGAGTAGCTTCTTTTGAATCAACTGAAGAGAAATATTTTGGGTTGCCTCCAAATGCAAAATCAATTAATATCAGTTTTGTTTCAACTAAATGGTAATATTTTAAGTTGTGCCTGCGTTGATGCCATAACGGTTTAATTAAATTATGTTAATTTTAAGGAAAACTGGCACAACTTCAAATGATACCACAATATTAATGAACAAATTTCAGATAAAAAGTATAAACTCAAAAAAAAACTTGTTATTTTATTAATCATTGAAAAGTGGTTTAAACAATTACCATTGAAAACTTAATTTTCAAAAATTGGTTTTTACCTCTACTAAAAATTTGTTGATTTTGATTTTACTCCCTTTATAGGCACTAATACGATATATGTGTATACATACACTACATATATGTTTTTTCTTTACAGATTATCAGTTATCAGCTGTTGACTATTTAAGCATTTAATTGTCTTTTTAAATACATACCCTACATTTATGTTTTCTATTCAGAAAATCCATCCAGGAATGATGTAAGTTATTTACAAAATTTTTTATATTTCAGTTCTGGGGTGTAATTGTTGCAGACGTGATCGAATACTTTCAGTCAATACTGAACGATTTGAATTTGTTTTTCAGTGTTGTGAAAACTGATATAATGCTTAATAACACTAAAAAAATAATGTCAATTCGTTTAGTATCGACTGAGAGAATTACATATATGTATGTATGTATATATAAATGCCTTAGAATCGAAGAAGTAATCGATCACGACTGCCATGATTAGCCCCTTGATCTTTTTGTTCGCGTAATGTAAATACTTTTCTGACAATTTCAGTTTTTATTTACAGGTCTCCAAACTGTCCAATTATATTCGGAAACTCGTTTGGGGGTTGGCTTTTCCAAAATCAGCCATTCACTGCAGTGTTTTATAATATCCCATACTTTTATACGAACATACAACACCAGCAGGTTACCTATCAACATTATCAATCACAAGCCACATTAATTTCATATCCATTTTATAACGTTGCTCCATCTGCATATTATACTACATTTAATAACGACGTAGTTTGTGGACAACCACAAATGTCATATCAAACATTTTACTATCCATTAACGGCTTGTCATCTACATTATGTACCACAACAATATTCTCAGATTATACCGAACACAAAACAAAGAAAATATGCGATATCAATAATAAACCCTGATTCGTTAAAAATCCAACCTCCTAAAAGTCTGATAAACAAAGATATTTTTACACAAACGGACAAAATAAAAGTAAAATCCGTTTTAGTACAAACAGACAAAGACCAGATAAAAGATAGCCTTCCAATTGCGGAAGAATCTTTAAAAACATCAACAGAAACTGGCGGTAAGTCAATTATACATGTTAATTTTTTTAAGGTTCTTACTAATTATTTTATATGTAACGTAGGGTGTTGTAAAATAAATCGCAAGGGTGCAAAGCGCAAGGAGAAATATAAGAAAATATTAAAGAAACAACAAAAACGATCGAATAAATTACTGGCCTGATGTAAAAATTATTTAATTGAATATGCAATCTTATTTTTATTGTTTTTTGCTAAAAAAAAAAAACATAAAAAGACTTTGTAATTTGTTTATTTTTCTTATTAATAATTTCATTTTTATAATTTTGTTATAAATAATTGTTTGTTAATATTATTGTTAAACAAAAAAAAATTTTTTTTGAAGAAAATAAAATTATTCAAAAATAAAAAATACCGTCTTTAAATAATTTAGTTAACATTATATTTTGGTATGTATGTATTGTAACAAACATTTTTTATTAAGAAGTAGAATTAGGAGCCTAAGGTCCAGTGTTCACTGATAAATTACAGCTTTTCTACGATACCAATATTATCCTATAAAGATATAAGTGAATTGAGATCTGAGGAAGTATTTTTCGAAATTTCGTCCATTATTTTAATTGCCATTTTTAAAAGCTTGGGTAAACTAGATTTATTCTTATTGCAGTAATACATACTACAATCGAAAGTTCTATTCATTTTACGCTCTACCACCACTGTGGTGAATGAGGTTATATTAAGTTTGTCATTCCGTGTGAAACTTTTTTGTTATACATCTAAGACCCCATAAATTCTGGCACCTTGAGTAATTCTAAGTCGATTGAGACATGTCCGTCTGCCTGTTCGTCTGTTGAAAAGAGGCTGGCTTTTGAAAGACTCAAAAAAAAAAGAACAAACTCGGTGTCAAATTGCTTGTAGTTATCCTAAGCACGTTCGGATTAAATTCAACAGTATTAGAGCTATGAAGCAAAATGTGGAACCACCACCCTAAAAATAAAACAACTTAATTATATAAAAAAAAAGTAAATATTGGTATTTCAGTAATTTGGTCATAACTCGAGCATTTTTCAATCGATTTGATAGATTTATACACCGACGTCTTTAGGAAGAAATTTAGGTTCTCGAAAATAGGTATATTTCTTAAAAAAAATTCTATTTTGGTAATAACTTGTTTGTATTTGAAACGATTTTTCCGAGTTTTTCAGCAAATATGTTCTAAAATTTCCGATCTTATGATATATATAAGACGTATCCATAGGTCATGTAACAGCTCTAAAAATTTAGTTTTTATAAAAATGTTGATGCTTTTTAGCCCATTTTTGGAGTATTTTGCTAATAACTGAACCATTTCTTAATCGATTTGGCAGATTTATATACCCACGTCTTAATTTATATACCCACTTTATTTTGGACGTTACTCTTCCATTTTAGGGAGAAAAGTTTCTGATATTTTGGTATATAAAACGTGTTCATATGTCATACTAGAGCCCTAAAATTTAAAATTTTGAGTATTTTCAATAATGTCTTTGTACGGGAGGTACCACGCCAACTTTTCCAGTGCCGCCCATTTTTTTAGAGAGTTTGTGTATTGGCAAGCAACATGTTTGTACTAAATCTGAAAGCCGTAGCTCTAGCCGCTCTCGAGATATGCAGAAAAAAAGAACTTAAAAAACAACAACAACATGGGATTTATATGTGACATAAATGTAAAACAACCTAGCCTGCATCATATCTGGGATCTTCGGAAACCCCATTTCAACGGACAACCGGATTTGAACTTCCCTTCTCATAAGAAGCCAGAATATATATACTTTATATGGTCTTAGATCAATATTGTAGAAATTACAAACGGAATGACAAAGTTATACATATATACCCTTTTACCTTCGGCGAAGGGTATAAAAAGGTTATTTGGATGACTCAAATGAAATTTAATTTCTAATCATTTGTAAGTGTTTTGATCAGAATAACTTCTTCTCAAGTTATGATAAAATGTATTAGCAAAACCCCCATATTTCGGGTGAAATATTGACTAGACCATAGGGTCTTTATTCGGTTAAGCGTTAATCGGTTAACCGATTAATTAGTTCCCGATTAACTGACCGTTTAATTTAAAATTGGCTTTTTCGATTAACGCTTAAAGCGGTTAATTTCAACAAAATTTTTAACTTTTTGTAGTATTATAACATATTTTTTGTGTTTTTAATTATTAATTTCGTCCCATATTGTTAAATGCGATCTTCATCTTAAATAACAACAACAGCTTTTTTTTGTTTCACGTACTTTTTATATGTATGTGTTTAGTTATTTGTTACTTCTGATATCTTTTCATATCAATCTTTTAACAGAATTAACCGAAACAATTAGAAATGTTAAAAATTAAAAAAAAATTTAAAACAGGACTCTAATGGCATAATGGAAAATTGTATATGTTTAGACAAATCCAGGAATAGAACTGAGAAATTGGATATTCTGTATTATGGGTTCTCCAACATCTACGATTAATGAACGAATTTTTTCCACGTAAAGGTTTATCAAAACTAAAAAAAAGATTCAGCTTGTGTTCTCTAATTTTAATACACATTCTATTGTAATTTTTCGAACAAAAAATTATGTATGAAAGGCCAAAATCGAAATTGTTGGCATTTCATTTTATATAATTAAATACCCCCATATTCATAAAAAATATTTTAGGCTTAAAGCAGGTTTATGAAACGGATTTTCTATGAAAAAATGTTTAATAAACCTTTTATTAATAAAATTTTGTTTTATGAAAATGGGGGCAAATATTTAATTTAACCATTTAACTTGCAATCGGCAACACTGTTACAATTCAAAAATAATTTTTATTGTCTTCACCTCAGTATGCTTCGAATTTCAAATCAATTTTAAAAGTCAAAACAAACGAAAAAAAAATTTAAATAATAAAAAATAAAAATTTGTGTTCATCAAATAAAAAATATAAAAACTAAGAAGATACTATAAGAACTATAAAAGGAAATAAAAGAGAACTAAAGGTAAGCAAAGAATTGAAATGTTTGTTTATTATGTATTTCTTTTAATAAATAAATGGTATTGTAAATATTGGAAAAACAATGAACTTTCCAAGAAATATTATTCTTTGTGTCTTAGAAAAAAGCCATACAGCCAGGCCATCGAACGAAAAATGGATATCCAGATGCGGCAATCTGTCAAACAAAAGCGAGGAAGGCAGGAACTACAATTTTGTTATATAAAATGTGTTCGGGGGCTATTAAATATCATTTCAACATATTCCTCTTAGCAATGAAGAGTCAGCGAAAGTTAATTCAATCTACTTCCATCTTTTGCCAGCAAATGAATTCCGCTTTTGACAAAGAATCAAAAATATTATGCATTTGAGATCATCAAAAAACAATATCTCACTGGGATTATTCTCATTAGAATAAAAAAGCTACATATCCAGACATTCGAACGGATTTTCTGTGGCTTCTAAAAAATGTATACCCAAATGCGGCAATGTGTGGAGAAAAGACGTGGGAGGTAGGAATTTCTATTAAGCCTTTGAAGTAAGTTTTTACCTGGCCTTCAACATGTATGTATATGAGCGCTGTAAATTAAAAAATTCACCTAATATTATTTCTAGATTTAAAGGGTCAACAATAACCAATTTTGAGCAGCTTATATATCAACTTTTGGATGCCTCGGTAGGCTAGTTGGTAGTGAGATAGTCTATCAGCTGGTTTGATTCCCGCCAAAGACTAATCTGTTTCACTGCAAAGGGCGGAAGGACTTAGGTAAATTCCTTTTAATTAAAAAAATACATGTAAACTTTTGGTAGCAAATGAATTTCATCTTGAAACATCTGCTCGTAACAGAGTTGGATATTTTCTCTTTATTTTGTTTTCTCACTTCCATTTAGTAAAATGTCTAAACAAATTATACTAATAATTCGGTTTTTTAATATGCGAAATATTGGAGTTCTTTGTTGGAGTTTGTAATTTTATGGGCTAATATAAATTATACAAATATACACATCATGTCAAAATTAAGTGATCGAATTATTAAACTATCTTTAAATCCGACAGCAGCATTTTGAATACGTACCAAGTTTTATTGAATTAATAAAAAAATGGGGATCGTTACTTTTATAGACGGACGGATGGTGTATTTTTAACGAGTAAGTGAAACTGCATGATTTCATGGTTTGATAAATAAAAATCATTAAACTAATTTATAGTACTGCTTAAATTATACATATCGCACCCGTTCCTCTAAAGACTCAAAATTCAAAAAAATCACTTTTTTAAAGAAAAAGATATATCCCTCTTTGTAATATAAGAGTAGCTTCTTTTGAATCAACTGAAGAGAAATATTTTGGGTTGCCTCCAAATGCAAAATCAATTAATATCAGTTTTGTTTCAACTAAATGGTAATATTTTAAGTTGTGCCTGCGTTGATGCCATAACGGTTTAATTAAATTATGTTAATTTTAAGGAAAACTGGCACAACCTTCAAATGATACCACAATATTAATGAACAAATTTCAGATAAAAAGTATAAACTCAAAAAAAAAACTTGTTATTTTATTAATCATTGAAAAGTGGCTTAAACAATTACCATTGAAAACTTAATTTTCAAAAATTGGTTTTTACCTCTACTAAAAATTTGTTGATTTTGATTTATAGGCACTAATACGATATATGTGTATACATACACTACATATATGTTTTTTCTTTACAGATTATCAGTTATCAGCTGTTGACTATTTAAGCATTTAATTGTCTTTTTAAATACATACCCTACATTTATGTTTTCTATTCAGAAAATCCATCCAGGAATGATGTAAGTTATTTACAAAACTTTTTATATTTCAGTTCTGGGGTGTAATTGTTGCAGACGTGATCGACTACTTTCAGTCAATACTGAACGATTTGAATTTGTTTTTCAGTGTTGTGAAAACCGATATTAATGCTTAATAACACTAAAAAAATAATGTCAATTCGTTTAGTATCGACTGAGAGAATTACATATATGTATGTATGTATATATAAATGCCTTAGAATCGAAGAAGTAATCGATCACGACTGCCATGATTAGCCCCTTGATCTTTTTATTCGCGTAATGTAAATACTTTTCTGACAATTTCAGTTTTTATTTACAGGTCTCCAAACTGTCCAATTATATTCGGAAACTCGTTTGGGGGTTGGCTTTTCCAAAATCAGCCATTCACTGCAGTGTTTTATAATATCCCATACTTTTATACGAACATACAACACCAGCAGGTTACCTATCAACATTATCAATCACAAGCCACATTAATTTCATATCCATTTTATAACGTTGCTCCATCTGCATATTATACTACATTTAATAACGACGTAGTTTGTGGACAACCACAAATGTCATATCAAACATTTTACTATCCATTAACGGCTTGTCATCTACATTATGTACCACAACAATATTCTCAGATTATACCGAACACAAAACAAAGAAAATATGCGATACCAATAATAAACCCTGATTCGTTAAAAATCCAACCTCCTAAAAGTCTGATAAACAAAGATATTTTTACACAAACGGACAAAATAAAAGTAAAATCCGTTTCAGTACAAACAGACAAAGACCAGATAAAAGATAGCCTTCCAATTGCGGAAGAATCTTTAAAAACATCAACAGAAACTGGCGGTAAGTCAATTATACATGTTAATTTTTTTAAGGTTCTTACTAATTATTTTATATGTAACGTAGGGTGTTGTAAAATAAATCGCAAGGGTGCAAAGCGCATAGAGAAATATAAGAAAATATTAAAGAAACAACAAAAACGATCGAATAAATTACTGGCCTGATGTAAAAATTATTTAATTGAATATGCAATCTTATTTTTATTGTTTTTTGCTAAAAAAAAAAACATAAAAAGACTTTGTATTTGTTTATTTTTCTTATTAATAATTTCATTTTTATAATTTTGTTATAAATAATTGTTTGTTAATATTATTGTTAAACAAAAAAAAATTTTTTTTGAAGAAAATAAAATTATTCAAAAATAAAAAATACCGTCTTTAAATAATTTAGTTAACATTATATTTTGGTATGTATGTATTGTAACAAATATTTTTTATTAAGAAGTAGAATTAGGAGCCTAAGGTCCAGTGTTCACTGATAAATTACAGCTTTTCTACGATACCAATATTATCCTATAAAGATATAAGTGAATTGAGATCTGAGGAAGTATTTTTCGAAATTTCGTCCATTTTTTTAATTGCCATTTTTAAAAGCTTGGGTAAACTAGATTTATTCTTATTGCAGTAATACATACTACAATTGAAAGTTCTATTCATTATACGCTCTACCACCACTGTGGTGAATGAGGGTATATTAAGTTTGTCATTCCGTGTGAAACTTTTTTGTTATACATCTAAGACCCCATAAATTCTGGCACCTTGAGTAATTCTAAGTCGATTGAGACATGTCCGTCTGCCTGTTCGTCTGTTGAAAAGAGGCTGGCTTTTGAAAGACTCAAAAGAAAAGAACAAACTCGGTGTCAAATTGCTTGTAGTTATCCTAAGCACGTTCGGATTAAATTCAACAGGATTAGAGCTATGAAGCAAAATGTGGAACCACCACCCTAAAAATAAAACAACTTAATTATATAAAAAAAAAGTAAATATTGGTATTTCAGTAATTTGGTGATAACTCGAGCATTTTTTAATCGATTTGATAGATTTATACACCGACGTCTTTAGGAAGAAATTTACGTTGGTAATAAAACTTGGACTCGGAAAGATCTACGGTTCTCGAAAATAGGTATATTTCTTAAAAAAATTCTATTTTGGTAATAACTTGTTTGTATCTGAAACGATTTTTCCGAGTTTTTCAGCAAATATGTTCTAAAATTTCCGATCTTTTGATATATATAAGACGTATCCATAGGTCATGCAACAGCTCTAAAAATTTAGTTTTTATAAAAATGTTGATGCTTTTTAGCCCATTTTTGGAGTATTTTGCTAATAACTGAACCATTTCTTAATCGATTTGGCAGATTTATATACCCACGTCTTAATTTATATACCCACTTTATTTTGGACGTTACTCTTCCATTTTAGGGAGAAAAGTTTCTGATATTTTGGTATATAAAACGTGTTCATATGTCATACTAGAGCCCTAAAATTTAAAATTTTGAGTATTTTCAATAATGTCTTTGTACGGGAGGTACCACGCCAACTTTTCCAGTGCCGCCCATTTTTTTAGAGAGTTTGTGTATTGGCAAGCAACATGTTTGTACTAAATCTGAAAGCCGTAGCTCTAGCCGCTCTCGAGATATGCAGAAAAAAGATCTTAAAAAACAACAACAACATGGGATTTATATGTGACATAAATGTAAAACAACCTAGCCTGCATCATATCTGGGGTCTTCGGAAACCCCATTTCAACGGACAACCGGATTTGAACTTCCCTTCTCATAAGAAGCCAGAATATATATACTTTATATGGTCTTAGATCAATATTGTAGAAATTACAAACGGAATGACAAAGTTATACATATATACCCTTTTACCTTCGGCGAAGGGTATAAAAAGGTTATTTGGATGACTCAAATGAAATTTAATTTCTAATCATTTGTAAGTGTTTTGATCAGAATAACTTCTTCTCAAGTTATGATAAAATGTATTAGCAAAACCCCCATATTTCGGGTGAAATATTGACTAGACCATAGGGTCTTCATTCGGTTAAGCGTTAATCGGTTAACCGATTAATTAGTTCCCGATTAACTGACCGTTTAATTTAAAATTGGCTTTTTCGATTAACGCTTAAAGCGGTTAATTTCAACAAAATTTTTAACTTTTTGTAGTATTATAACATATTTTTTGTGTTTTTAATTATTAATTTCGTCCCATATTGTTAAATGCGATCTTCATCTTAAATAACAACAACAGCTTTTTTTTGTTTCACGTACTTTTTATATGTATGTGTTTAGTTATTTGTTACTTCTGATATCTTTTCATATCAATCTTTTAACAGAATTAATCGAAACAATTAGAAGTGTTAAAAATTAAAAAAAAATTTAAAACAGGACTCTAATGGCATAATGGAAAATTGTATGTGTTTAGACAAATCCAGGAATAGAACTGAGAAATTGGATATTCTGTATTATGGGTTCTCCAACATCTACGATTAATGAACGAATTTTTTCCACGTAAAGGTTTATCAAAACTAAAAAAAAGATTCACTTAAATCGTAAGCATTTAAACCAAATTATTTTCCTAAAATATTATTTTATAAGATCTCTTTAAACTATTAAAATTACTAATAAAATGATTTGACAGTTTACTTTTTATTTAATATATAATATGCATTGATTAAAAACCTTTTTTTTATAATTAAAAATAAAAAGTTTTTTCGAGCTCGAGGCCAATGAATTATTTTGTTTTGCTCGTTTTGTTTCAAGAATTGTTATGTTTGTTATGTTGTTGTTTTTTACTAATAAACTCTAAATAATAAATGATTTATCCATATTAATTAATTGAAATTACCTAATTAAAAAAAACTTTATTAATCGGTTAACCGATTAATAACAAAATTAACCGATTATTAACTGATTAAACCAAAACCTCGGTTAATTAATCGAGCGATTAACCGATAAAAGCAAAAGCCCGATTAAATGAATACCCTACTAGGCTATCAAATAACAATGCGCCTTAAAATCTTTATATTCCATATACTTTTTTTAGAACATCTTTTTTGATCATGAAATATTCTTCCTGCCATTGGAGGGATTCACCGATTCGGTACAGCAGAATATAGCACCCCAGCTTGTGTTCTCTAATTTTAATACACATTCTATTGTAATTTTTCGAACAAAAAATTATGTATGAAAGGCCAAAATCGAAATTGTTGGCATTTTATTTTATATAATTAAATACCCCCATATTCATAAAAAATATTTTAGGCTTAAAGCAGGTTTATGAAACGGATTTTCTATGAAAAAATGTTTAATAAACCTTTTATTAATAAAATTTTGTTTTATGAAAATGGGGGCAAATATTTAATTTAACCATTTAACTTGCAATCGGCAACACTGTTACAATTCAAAAATAATTTTTATTGTCTTCACCTCAGTATGCTTCGAATTTCAAATCAATTTTAAAAGTCAAAACAAACGAAAAAAAAATTTAAATAATAAAAAATAAAAATTTGTGTTCATCAAATAAAAAATATAAAAACTAAGAAGATACTATAAGAACTATAAAAGGAAATAAAAGAGAACTAAAGGTAAGCAAAGAATTGAAATGTTTGTTTATTATGTATTTCTTTTAATAAATAAATGGTATTGTAAATATTGGAAAAACAATGAACTTTCCAAGACATATTATTCTTTGTGTCTTAGAAAAAAGCCATACAGCCAGGCCATCGAACGAAAAATGGATATCCAGATGCGGCAATCTGTCAAACCAGAGTGAGGAAGGCAGGAACTACAATTTTGTTATATAAAATGTGTTCGGGCGCTATTAAATATCACTTCAACATATTCCTCTTAGCAATGAAGAGTCAGCGAAAGTTAATTCAATCTACTTCCATCTTTTGCCAGCAAATGAATTCCGCTTTTGACAAAGAATCAAAAATATTATGCATTTGAGATCATCAAAAAACAATATCTCACTGGGATTATTCTCATTAGAATAAAAAAGCTACATATCCAGACATTCGAACGGATTTTCTGTGGCTTCTAAAAAATGTATACCCAAATGCGGCAATGTGTGGAGAAAAGACGTGGGAGGTAGGAATTTCTATTAAGCCTTTGAAGTAAGTTTTTACCTGGCCTTCAACATGTATGTATATGAGCGCTGTAAATTAAAAAATTCACCTAATATTATTTCTAGATTTAAAGGGTCAACAATAACCAATTTTGAGCAGCTTATATATCAACTTTTGGATGCCTCGGTAGGCTAGTTGGTAGTGAGATAGTCTATCAGCTGGTTTGATTCCCGCCAAAGACTAATCTGTTTCACTGCAAAGGGCGGAAGGACTTAGGTAAATTCCTTTTAATTAAAAAAATACATGTAAACTTTTGGTAGCAAATGAATTTCATCTTGAAACATCTGCTCGTAACAGAGTTGGATATTTTCTCTTTATTTTGTTTTCTCACTTCCATTTAGTAAAATGTCTAAACAAATTATACTAATAATTCGGTTTTTTAATATGCGAAATATTGGAGTTCTTTGTTGGAGTTTGTAATTTTATGGGCTAATATAAATTATACAAATATACACATCATGTCAAAATTAAGTGATCGAATTATTAAACTATCTTTAAATCCGACAGCAGCATTTTGAATACGTACCAAGTTTTATTGAATTAATAAAAAAATGGGGATCGTTACTTTTATAGACGGACGGATGGTGTATTTTTAACGAGTAAGTGAAACTGCATGATTTCATGGTTTGATAAATAAAAATCATTAAACTAATTTATAGTACTGCTTAAATTATACATATCGCACCCGTTCCTCTAAAGACTCAAAATTCAAAAAAATCACTTTTTTAAAGAAAAAGATATATCCCTCTTTGTAATATAAGAGTAGCTTCTTTAGAATCAACTGAAGAGAAATATTTTGAGTTGCCTCCAAATGCAAAATCAATTAATATCAGTTTTGTTTCAACTAAATGGTAATATTTTAAGTTGTGCCTGCGTTGATGCCATAACGGTTTAATTAAATTATGTTAATTTTAAGGAAAACTGGCACAACTTCAAATGATACCACAATATTAATGAACAAATTTCAGATAAAAAGTATAAACTCAAAAAAAAACTTGTTATTTTATTAATCATTGAAAAGTGGCTTAAACAATTACCATTGAAAACTTAATTTTCAAAAATTGGTTTTTACCTCTACTAAAAATTTGTTGATTTTGATTTTACTCCCTTTATAGGCACTAATACGATATATGTGTATACATACACTACATATATGTTTTTTCTTTACAGATTATCAGTTATCAGCTGTTGACTATTTAAGCATTTAATTGTCTTTTTAAATACATACCCTACATTTATGTTTTCTATTCAGAAAATCCATCCAGGAATGATGTAAGTTATTTACAAAACTTTTTATATTTCAGTTCTGGGGTGTAATTGTTGCAGACGTGATCGAATACTTTCAGTCAATACTGAACGATTTGAATTTGTTTTTCAGTGTTGTGAAAACCGATATTAATGCTTAATAACACTAAAAAAATAATGTCAATTCGTTTAGTATCGACTGAGAGAATTACATATATGTATGTATGTATATATAAATGCCTTAGAATCGAAGAAGTAATCGATCACGACTGCCATGATTAGCCCCTTGATCTTTTTATTCGCGTAATGTAAATACTTTTCTGACAATTTCAGTTTTTATTTACAGGTCTCCAAACTGTCCAATTATATTCGGAAACTCGTTTGGGGGTTGGCTTTTCCAAAATCAGCCATTCACTGCAGTGTTTTATAATATCCCATACTTTTATACGAACTTACAACACCAGCAGGTTACCTATCAACATTATCAATCACAAGCCACATTAATTTCATATCCATTTTATAACGTTGCTCCATCTGCATATTATACTACATTTAATAACGACGTAGTTTGTGGACAACCACAAATGTCATATCAAACATTTTACTATCCATTAACGGATTGTCATCTACATTATGTACCACAACAATATTCTCAGATTATACCGAACACAAAACAAAGAAAATATGCGATACCAATAATAAACCCTGATTCGTTAAAAATCCAACCTCCTAAAAGTCTGATAAACAAAGATATTTTTACACAAACGGACAAAATAAAAGTAAAATCCGTTTCAGTACAAACAGACAAAGACCAGATAAAAGATAGCCTTCCAATTGCGGAAGAATCTTTAAAAACATCAACAGAAACTGGCGGTAAGTCAATTATACATGTTAATTTTTTTAAGGTTCTTACTAATTATTTTATTTGTAACGTAGGGTGTTGTAAAATAAATCGCAAGGGTGCAAAGCGCAAGGAGAAATATAAGAAAATATTAAAGAAACAACAAAAACGATCGAATAAATTACTGGCCTGATGTAAAAATTATTTAATTGAATATGCAATCTTATTTTTATTGTTTTTTGCTAAAAAAAAAACATAAAAAGACTTTGTAATTTGTTTATTTTTCTTATTAATAATTTCATTTTTATAATTTTGTTATAAATAATTGTTTGTTAATATTATTGTTAAACAAAAAAAATTTTTTTTTTGAAGAAAATAAAATTATTCAAAAATAAAAAATACCGTCTTTAAATAATTTAGTTAACATTATATTTTGGTATGTATGTATTGTAACAAACATTTTTTATTAAGAAGTAGAATTAGTCCCAATTTACATTATACGATTTTTGTCGTTGCGATTCTTACCTTATAGGTGAGAGGGGAGAGAGGCAAATAAAGGGGTACACAAGCGAGTGTTCTCTTCGATTCGTTTTGTTTATTCATTCGCTGTGTAAAAATATATGTATACACAAGAAGTTGTAACGACAAAAATCGTACAATGTAAACATTAGACCGACTTCAAAGAAGAAACGACAATAATCGCAACGACAAAAATCGTATAATGTAAATTGGGACTTAGGAGCCTAAGGTCCAGTGTTCACTGATAAATTACAGCTTTTCTACGATACCAATATTATCCTATAAAGATATAAGTGAATTGAGATCTGAGGAAGTATTTTTCGAAATTTCGTCCATTTTTTTAATTGCCATTTTTAAAAGCTTGGGTAAACTAGATGTATTCTTATTGCAGTAATACATACTACAATTGAAAGTTCTATTCATTATACGCTCTACCACCACTGTGGTGAATGAGGGTATATTAAGTTTGTCATTCCGTGTGAAACTTTTTTGTTATACATCTAAGACCCCATAAATTCTGGCACCTTGAGTAATTCTAAGTCGATTGAGACATGTCCGTCTGCCTGTTCGTCTGTTGAAAAGAGGCTGGCTTTTGAAAGACTCAAAAGAAAAGAACAAACTCGGTGTCAAATTGCTTGTAGTTATCCTAAGCTCGTTCGGATTAAATTCAACAGGATTAGAGCTATGAAGCAAAATGTGGAACCACCACCCTAAAAATAAAACAACTTAATTATATAAAAAAAAAAGTAAATATTGGTATTTCAGTAATTTGGTCATAACTCGAGCATTTTTCAATCGATTTGATAGATTTATACACCGACGTCTTTAGGAAGAAATTTACGTTGGTAATAAAACTTGGACTCGGAAAGATCTACGGTTCTCGAAAATAGGTATATTTCTTAAAAAAATTCTATTTTGGTAATAACTTGTTTGTATCTGAAACGATTTTTCCGAGTTTTTCAGCAAATATGTTCTAAAATTTCCGATCTTTTGATATATATAAGACGTATCCATAGGTCATGTAACAGCTCTAAAAATTTAGTTTTTATAAAAATGTTGATGCTTTTTAGCCCATTTTTGGAGTATTTTGCTAATAACTGAACCATTTCTTAATCGATTTGGCAGATTTATATACCCACGTCTTAAGGAAGAAATTTACCATTTACTTAGATTATAAAACTTTATTTTGGACGTTACTCTTCCATTTTAGGGAGAAAAGTTTCTGATATTTTGGTATATAAAACGTGTTCATATGTCATACTAGAGCCCTAAAATTTAAAATTTTGAGTATTTTCAATAATGTCTTTGTACGGGAGGTACCACGCCAACTTTTCCAGTGCCGCCCATTTTTTTAGAGAGTTTGTGTATTGGCAAGCAACATGTTTGTACTAAATCTGAAAGCCGTAGCTCTAGCCGCTCTCGAGATATGCAGAAAAAAAGAACTTAAAAAACAACAACAACATGGGATTTATATGTGACATAAATGTAAAACAACCTAGCCTGCATCATATCTGGGGTCTTCGGAAACCCCATTTCAACGGACAACCGGATTTGAACTTCCCTTCTCATAAGAAGCCAGAATATATATACTTTATATGGTCTTAGATCAATATTGTAGAAATTACAAACGGAATGACAAAGTTATACATATATACCCTTTTACCTTCGGCGAAGGGTATAAAAAGGTTATTTGGATGACTCAAATGAAATTTAATTTCTAATCATTTGTAAGTGTTTTGATCAGAATAACTTCTTCTCAAGTTATGATAAAATGTATTAGCAAAACCCCCATATTTCGGGTGAAATATTGACTAGACCATAGGGTCTTCATTCGGTTAAGCGTTAATCGGTTAACCGATTAATTAGTTCCCGATTAACTGACCGTTTAATTTAAAATTGGCTTTTTCGATTAACGCTTAAAGCGGTTAATTTCAACAAAATTTTTAACTTTTTGTAGTATTATAACATATTTTTTGTGTTTTTAATTATTAATTTCGTCCCATATTGTTAAATGCGATCTTCATCTTAAATAACAACAACAGCTTTTTTTTGTTTCACGTACTTTTTATATGTATGTGTTTAGTTATTTGTTACTTCTGATATCTTTTCATATCAATCTTTTAACAGAATTAACCGAAACAATTAGAAGTGTTAAAAATTAAAAAAAAATTTAAAACAGGACTCTAATGGCATAATGGAAAATTGTATATGTTTAGACAAATCCAGGAATAGAACTGAGAAATTGGATATTCTGTATTATGGGTTCTCCAACATCTACGATTAATGAACGAATTTTTTCCACGTAAAGGTTTATCAAAACTAAAAAAAAGATTCAGCTTGTGTTCTCTAATTTTAATACACATTCTATTGTAATTTTTCGAACAAAAAATTATGTATGAAAGGCCAAAATCGAAATTGTTGGCATTTCATTTTATATAATTAAATAACCCCATATTCATAAAAAATATTTTAGGTTTAAAACAGGTTTATGAAACGGATTTTCTATGAAAAAATGTTTAATAAACCTTTTATTAATAAAATTTTGTTTTATGAAAATGGGGGCAAATATTTAATTTAACCATTTAACTTGCAATCGGCAACACTGTTACAATTCAAAAATAATTTTTATTGTCTTCACCTCAGTATGCTTCGAATTTCAAATCAATTTTAAAAGTCAAAACAAACGAAAAAAAAATTTAAATAATAAAAAATAAAAATTTGTGTTCATCAAATAAAAAATATAAAAACTAAGAAGATACCATAAGAACTATAAAAGGAAATAAAAGAGAACTAAAGGTAAGCAAAGAATTGAAATGTTTGTTTATTATGTATTTCTTTTAATAAATAAATGGTATTGTAAATATTGGAAAAACAATGAACTTTCCAAGAAATATTATTCTTTGTGTCTTAGAAAAAAGCCATACAGCCAGGCCATCGAACGAAAAATGGATATCCAGATGCGGCAATCTGTCAAACAAGAGCGAGGAAGGCAGGAACTACAATTTTGTTATATAAAATGTGTTCGGGCGCTATTAAATATCACTTCAACATATTCCTCTTAGCAATGAAGAGTCAGCGAAAGTTAATTCAATCTACTTCCATCTTTTGCCAGCAAATGAATTCCGCTTTTGACAAAGAATCAAAAATATTATGCATTTGAGATCATCAAAAAACAATATCTCACTGGGATTATTCTCATTAGCATAAAAAAGCTACATATCCAGACATTCGAACGGATTTTCTGTGGCTTCTAAAAAATGTATACCCAAATGCGGCAATGTGTGGAGAAAAGACGTGGGAGGTAGGAATTTCTATTAAGCCTTTGAAGTAAGTTTTTACCTGGCCTTCAACATGTATGTATATGAGCGCTGTAAATTAAAAAATTCACCTAATATTATTTCTAGATTTAAAGGGTCAACAATAACTAATTTTGAGCAGCTTATATATCAACTTTTGGATGCCTCGGTAGGCTAGTTGGTAGTGAGATAGTCTATCAGCTGGTTTGATTCCCGCCAAAGACTAATCTGTTTCACTGCAAAGGGCGGAAGGACTTAGGTAAATTCCATTTAATTAAAAAAATACTTGTAAACTTTTGGAAGCAAATGAATTTCATCTTGAAACATCTGCTCGTAACAGAGTTGGATATTTTCTCTTTATTTTGTTTTCTCACTTCCATTTAGTAAAATGTCTAAACAAATTATACTAATAATTCGGTTTTTTAATATGCGAAATATTGGAGTTCTTTGTTGGAGTTTGTAATTTTATGGGCTAATATAAATTATACAAATATACACATCATGTCAAAATTAAGTGATCGAATTATTAAACTATCTTTAAATCCGACAGCAGCATTTTGAATACGTACCAAGTTTTATTGAATTAATAAAAAAATGGGGATCGTTACTTTTATAGACGGACGGATGGTGTATTTTTAACGAGTAAGTGAAACTGCATGATTTCATGGTTTGATAAATAAAAATCATTAAACTAATTTATAGTACTGCTTAAATTATACATATCGCACCCGTTCCTCTAAAGACTCAAAATTCAAAAAAATCACTTTTTTAAAGAAAAAGATATATCCCTCTTTGTAATATAAGAGTAGCTTCTTTAGAATCAACTGAAGAGCAATATGTTGAGTTGCCTCCAAATGCAAAATCAATTAATATCAGTTTTGTCAACTAAAGGGTAATATTTTAAGTTGTGCCTGCGTTGATGCCATAACGGTTTAATTAAATTATGTTAATTTTAAGGAAAACTGGCACAACTTCAAATGATACCACAATATTAATGAACAAATTTCAGATAAAAAGTATAAACTCAAAAAAAAACTTGTTATTTTATTAATCATTGAAAAGTGGCTTAAACAATTACCATTGAAAACTTAATTTTCAAAAATTGGTTTTTACCTCTACGAAAAATTTGTTGATTTTGATTTTACTCCCTTTATAGGCACTAATACGATATATGTGTATACATACACTACATATATGTTTTTTCTTTACAGATTATCAGTTATCAGCTGTTGACTATTTAAGCATTTAATTGTCTTTTTAAATACATACCCTACATTTATGTTTTCTATTCAGAAAATCCATCCAGGAATGATGTAAGTTATTTACAAAACTTTTTATATTTCAGTTCTGGGGTGTAATTGTTGCAGACGTGATCGAATACTTTCAGTCAATACTGAACGATTTGAATTTGTTTTTCAGTGTTGTGAAAACCGATATTAATGCTTAATAACACTAAAAAAATAATGTCAATTCGTTTAGTATCGACTGAGAGAATTACATATATGTATGTATGTATATATAAATGCCTTAGAATCGAAGAAGTAATCGATCACGACTGCCATGATTAGCCCCTTGATCTTTTTATTCGCGTAATGTAAATACTTTTCTGACAATTTCAGTTTTTATTTACAGGTCTCCAAACTGTCCAATTATATTCGGAAACTCGTTTGGGGGTTGGCTTTTCCAAAATCAGCCATTCACTGCAGTGTTTTATAATATCCCATACTTTTATACGAACTTACAACACCAGCAGGTTACCTATCAACATTATCAATCACAAGCCACATTAATTTCATATCCATTTTATAACGTTGCTCCATCTGCATATTATACTACATTTAATAACGACGTAGTTTGTGGACAACCACAAATGTCATATCAAACATTTTACTATCCATTAACGGATTGTCATCTACATTATGTACCACAACAATATTCTCAGATTATACCGAACACAAAACAAAGAAAATATGCGATACCAATAATAAACCCTGATTCGTTAAAAATCCAACCTCCTAAAAGTCTGATAAACAAAGATATTTTTACACAAACGGACAAAATAAAAGTAAAATCCGTTTCAGTACAAACAGACAAAGACCAGATAAAAGATAGCCTTCCAATTGCGGAAGAATCTTTAAAAACATCAACAGAAACTGGCGGTAAGTCAATTATACATGTTAATTTTTTTAAGGTTCTTACTAATTATTTTATTTGTAACGTAGGGTGTTGTAAAATAAATCGCAAGGGTGCAAAGCGCAAGGAGAAATATAAGAAAATATTAAAGAAACAACAAAAACGATCGAATAAATTACTGGCCTGATGTAAAAATTATTTAATTGAATCTGCAATCTTATTTTTATTGTTTTTTGCTAAAAAAAAAACATAAAAAGACTTTGTAATTTGTTTATTTTTCTTATTAATAATTTCATTTTTATAATTTTGTTATAAATAATTGTTTGTTAATATTATTGTTAAACAAAAAAAAATTTTTTTGAAGAAAATAAAATTATTCAAAAATAAAAAATACCGTCTTTAAATAATTTAGTTAACATTATATTTTGGTATGTATGTATTGTAACAAACATTTTTTATTAAGAAGTAGAATTAGTCCCAATTTACATTATACGATTTTTGTCGTTGCGATTCTTACCTTATAGGTGAGAGGGGAGAGAGGCAAATAAAGGGGTACACAAGCGAGTGTTCTCTTCGATTCGTTTTGTTTATTCATTCGCTGTGTAAAAATATATGTATACACAAGAAGTTGTAACGACAAAAATCGTACAATGTAAACATTAGACCGACTTCAAAGAAGAAACGACAATAATCGCAACGACAAAAATCGTATAATGTAAATTGGGACTTAGGAGCCTAAGGTCCAGTGTTCACTGATAAATTACAGCTTTTCTACGATACCAATATTATCCTATAAAGATATAAGTGAATTGAGATCTGAGGAAGTATTTTTCGAAATTTCGTCCATTTTTTTAATTGCCATTTTTAAAAGCTTGGGTAAACTAGATTTATTCTTATTGCAGTAATACATACTACAATTGAAAGTTCTATTCATTATACGCACTACCACCACTGTGGTGAATGAGGGTATGTTAAGTTTGTCATTCCGTGTGAAACTTTTTTGTTATACATCTAAGACCCCATAAATTCTGGCACCTTGAGTAATTCTAAGTCGATTGAGACATGTCCGTCTGCCTGTTCGTCTGTTGAAAAGAGGCTGGCTTTTGAAAGACTCAAAAGAAAAGAACAAACTCGGTGTCAAATTGCTTGTAGTTATCCTAAGCACGTTCGGATTAAATTCAACAGGATTAGAGCTATAAAGCAAAATGTGGAACCACCACCCTAAAAATAAAACAACTTAATTATATAAAAAAAAAAGTAAATATTGGTATTTCAGTAATTTGGTCATAACTCGAGCATTTTTCAATCGATTTGATAGATTTATACACCGACGTCTTTAGGAAGAAATTTACGTTGGTAATAAAACTTGGACTCGGAAAGATCTACGGTTCTCGAAAATAGGTATATTTCTTAAAAAAATTCTATTTTGGTAATAACTTGTTTGTATCTGAAACGATTTTTCCGAGTTTTTCAGCAAATATGTTCTAAAATTTCCGATCTTTTGATATATATAAGACGTATCCATAGGTCATGTAACAGCTCTAAAAATTTAGTTTTTATAAAAATGTTGATGCTTTTTAGCCCATTTTTGGAGTATTTTGCTAATAACTGAACCATTTCTTAATCGATTTGGCAGATTTATATACCCACGTCTTAAGGAAGAAATTTACCATTTACTTAGATTATAAAACTTTATTTTGGACGTTACTCTTCCATTTTAGGGAGAAAAGTTTCTGATATTTTGGTATATAAAACGTGTTCATATGTCATACTAGAGACCTAAAATTTAAAATTTTGAGTATTTTCAATAATGTCTTTGTACGGGAGGTACCACGCCAACTTTTCCAGTGCCGCCCATTTTTTTAGAGAGTTTGTGTATTGGCAAGCAACATGTTTGTACTAAATCTGAAAGCCGTAGCTCTAGCCGCTCTCGAGATATGCAGAAAAAAAGAACTTAAAAAACAACAACAACATGGGATTTATATGTGACATAAATGTAAAACAACCTAGCCTGCATCATATTTGGGGTCTTCGGAAACCCCATTTCAACGGACAACCGGATTTTAACTTCCCTTCTCATAAGAAGCCAGAATATATATACTTTATATGGTCTTAGATCAATATTGTAGAAATTACAAACGGAATGACAAAGTTATACATATATACCCTTTTACCTTCGGCGAAGGGTATAAAAAGGTTATTTGGATGACTCAAATGAAATTTAATTTCTAATCATTTGTAAGTGTTTTGATCAGAATAACTTCTTCTCAAGTTATGATAAAATGTATTAGCAAAACCCCCATATTTCGGGTGAAATATTGACTAGACCATAGGGTCTTCATTCGGTTAAGCGTTAATCGGTTAACCGATTAATTAGTTCCCGATTAACTGACCGTTTAACCGGGTTAATTAATGACCGGTTAATTTCAACAAAATTTTTAACTTTTTGTAGTATTATAACATTTTTTTGTGTTTTTAATTATTAATTTCGTCCCATATTGTTAAATGCGATCTTCATCTTAAATAACAACAACAGCTTTTTTTTGTTTCACGTACTTTTTATATGTATGTGTTTAGTTATTTGTTACTTCTGATATCTTTTCATATCAATCTTTTAACAGAATTAACCGAAACAATTAGAAATGTTAAAAATTAAAAAAAAATTTAAAACAGGACTCTAATGGCATAATGGAAAATTGTATATGTTTAGACAAATCCAGGAATAGAACTGAGAAATTGGATATTCTGTATTATGGGTTCTCCAACATCTACGATTAATGAACGAATTTTTTCCACGTAAAGGTTTATCAAAACTAAAAAAAAAGATTCAGCTTGTGTTCTCTAATTTTAATACACATTCTATTGTAATTTTTCGAACAAAAAATTATGTATGAAAGGCCAAAATCGAAATTGTTGGCATTTCATTTTATATAATTAAATACCCCCATATTCATAAAAAATATTTTAGGTGTAAAGCAGGTTTATGAAACGGATTTTCTATGAAAAAATGTTTAATAAACCTTTTATTAATAAAATTTTGTTTTATGAAAATGGGGGCAAATATTTAATTTAACCATTTAACTTGCAATCGGCAACACTGTTACAATTCAAAAATAATTTTTATTGTCTTCACCTCAGTATGCTTCGAATTTCAAATCAATTTTAAAAGTCAAAACAAACGAAAAAAAAATTTAAATAATAAAAAATAAAAATTTGTGTTCATCAAATAAAAAATATAAAAACTAAGAAGATACTATAAGAACTATAAAAGGAAATAAAAGAGAACTAAAGGTAAGCAAAGAATTGAAATGTTTGTTTATTATGTATTTCTTTTAATAAATAAATGGTATTGTAAATATTGGAAAAACAATGAACTTTCCAAGAAATATTATTCTTTGTGTCTTAGAAAAAAGCCATACAGCCAGGCCATCGAACGAAAAATGGATATCCAGATGCGGCAATCTGTCAAACAAGAGCGAGGAAGGCAGGAACTACAATTTTGTTATATAAAATGTGTTCGGGCGCTATTAAATATCACTTCAACATATTCCTCTTAGCAATGAAGAGTCAGCGAAAGTTAATTCAATCTACTTCCATCTTTTGCCAGCAAATGAATTCCGCTTTTGACAAAGAAACAAAAATATTATGCATTTGAGATCATCAAAAAACAATATCTCACTGGGATTATTCTCATTAGAATAAAAAAGCTACATATCCAGACATTCGAACGGATTTTCTGTGGCTTCTAAAAAATGTATACCCAAATGCGGCAATGTGTGGAGAAAAGACGTGGGAGGTAGGAATTTCTATTAAGCCTTTGAAGTAAGTTTTTACCTGGCCTTCAACATGTATGTATATGAGCGCTGTAAATTAAAAAATTCACCTAATATTATTTCTAGATTTAAAGGGTCAACAATAACCAATTTTGAGCAGCTTATATATCAACTTTTGGATGCCTCGGTAGGCTAGTTGGTAGTGAGATAGTCTATCAGCTGGTTTGATTCCCGCCAAAGACTTATCTGTTTCACTGCAAAGGGCGGAAGGACTTAGGTAAATTCCTTTTAATTAAAAAAATACATGTAAACTTTTGGTAGCAAATGAATTTCATCTTGAAACATCTGCTCGTAACAGAGTTGGATATTTTCTCTTTATTTTGTTTTCTCACTTCCATTTAGTAAAATGTCTAAACAAATTATACTAATAATTCGGTTTTTTAATATGCGAAATATTGGAGTTCTTTGTTGGAGTTTGTAATTTTATGAGCTAATATAAATTATACAAATATACACATCATGTCAAAATTAAGTGATCGAATTATTAAACTATCTTTAAATCCGAGAGCAGCATTTTGAATACGTACCAAGTTTTATTGAATTAATAAAAAAAATTAGGATCGTTACTTTTATAGACGGACGGATGGTGTATTTTTAACGAGTAAGTGAAACTGCATGATTTCATGGTTTGATAAATAAAAATCATTAAACTAATTTATAGTACTGCTTAAATTATACATATCGCACCCGTTCCTCTAAAGACTCAAAATTCAAAAAATTCACTTTTTTAAAGAAAAAGATATATCCCTCTTTGTAATATAAGAGTAGCTTCTTTAGAATCAACTGAAGAGAAATATGTTGAGTTGCCTCCAAATGCAAAATCAATTAATATCAGTTTTGTCAACTAAAGGGTAATATTTTAAGTTGTGCCTGCGTTGATGCCATAACGGTTTAATTAAATTATGTTAATTTTAAGGAAAACTGGCACAACCTTCAAATGATACCACAATATTAATGAACAAATTTCAGATAAAAAGTATAAACTCAAAAAAAAACTTGTTATTTTATTAATCATTGAAAAGTGGCTTAAACAATTACCATTGAAAACTTAATTTTCAAAAATTGGTTTTTACCTCTACGAAAAATTTGTTGATTTTGATTTTACTCCCTTTATAGGCACTAATACGATATATGTGTATACATACACTACATATATGTTTTTTCTTTACAGATTATCAGTTATCAGCTGTTGACTATTTAAGCATTTAAT
Organism: Pollenia amentaria; assembly: GCA_943735925.1. NCBI lineage: Eukaryota > Metazoa > Arthropoda > Insecta > Diptera > Polleniidae > Pollenia > Pollenia amentaria. The sequence goes on from OX031007.1 coordinate 126,850,244, forward strand.
TGTCTTTTTAAATACATACCCTACATTTATGTTTTCTATTCAGAAAATCCATCCAGGAATGATGTAAGTTATTTACAAAACTTTTTATATTTCAGTTCTGGGGTGTAATTGTTGCAGACGTGATCGAATACTTTCAGTCAATACTGAACGATTTGAATTTGTTTTTCAGTGTTGTGAAAACCGATAATAATGCTTAATAACACTAAAAAAATAATGTCAATTCGTTTAGTATCGACTGAGAGAATTACATATATGTATGTATGTATATATAAATGCCTTAGAATCGAAGAAGTAATCGATCACGACTGCCATGATTAGCCCCTTGATCTTTTTATTCGCGTAATGTAAATACTTTTCTGACAATTTCAGTTTTTATTTACAGGTCTCCAAACTGTCCAATTATATTCGGAAACTCGTTTGGGGGTTGGCTTTTCCAAAATCAGCCATTCACTGCAGTGTTTTATAATATCCCATACTTTTATACGAACATACAACACCAGCAGGTTACCTATCAACATTATCAATCACAAGCCACATTAATTTCATATCCATTTTATAACGTTGCTCCATCTGCATATTATACTACATTTAATAACGACGTAGTTTGTGGACAACCACAAATGTCATATCAAACATTTTACTATCCATTAACGGCTTGTCATCTACATTATGTACCACAACAATATTCTCAGATTATACCGAACACAAAACAAAGAAAATATGCGATACCAATAATAAACCCTGATTCGTTAAAAATCCAACCTCCTAAAAGTCTGATAAACAAAGATATTTTTACACAAACGGACAAAATAAAAGTAAAATCCGTTTCAGTACAAACAGACAAAGACCAGATAAAAGATAGCCTTCCAATTGCGGAAGAATCTTTAAAAACATCAACAGAAACTGGCGGTAAGTACATGTTAATTTTTTTAAGGTTCTTACTAATTATTTTATATGTAACGTAGGGTGTTGTAAAATAAATCGCAAGGGTGCAAAGCGCAAGGAGAAATATAAGAAAATATTAAAGAAACAACAAAAACGATCGAATAAATTACTGGCCTGATGTAAAAATTATTTAATTGAATATGCAATCTTATTTTTATTGTTTTTTGCTAAAAAAAAAAACATAAAAAGACTTTGTAATTTGTTTATTTTTCTTATTAATAATTTCATTTTTATAATTTTGTTATAAATAATTGTTTGTTAATATTATTGTTAAACAAAAAAAAATTTTTTTTGAAGAAAATAAAATTATTCAAAAATAAAAAATACCGTCTTTAAATAATTTAGTTAACATTATATTTTGGTATGTATGTATTGTAACAAACATTTTTTATTAAGAAGTAGAATTAGGAGCCTAAGGTCCAGTGTTCACTGATAAATTACAGCTTTTCTACGATACCAATATTATCCTATAAAGATATAAGTGAATTGAGATCTGAGGAAGTATTTTTCGAAATTTCGTCCATTTTTTTAATTGCCATTTTTAAAAGCTTGGGTAAACTAGATTAATTCTTATTGCAGTAATACATACTACAATTGAAAGTTCTATTCATTATACGCTCTACCACCACTGTGGTGAATGAGGGTATATTAAGTTTGTCATTCCGTGTGAAACTTTTTTGTTATACATACATCTAAGACCCCATAAATTCTGGCACCTTGAGTAATTCTAAGTCGATTGAGACATGTCCGTCTGCCTGTTCGTCTGTTGAAAAGAGGCTGGCTTTTGAAAGACTCAAAAGAAAAGAACAAACTCGGTGTCAAATTGCTTGTAGTTATCCTAAGCACGTTCGGATTAAATTCAACAGGATAAGAGCTATGAAGCAAAGTGTGGAACCACCACCCTAAAAATAAAACAACTTAATTATATAAAAAAAAGTAAATATTGGTATTTCAGTAATTTGGTCATAACTCGAGCATTTTTCAATCGATTTGATAGATTTATACACCGACGTCTTTAGGAAGAAATTTACGTTGGTAATAAAACTTGGACTCGGAAAGATCTACGGTTCTCGAAAAAAGGTATTTTTCTTAAAAAAATTCTATTTTGGTAATAACTTGTTTGTATCTGAAACGATTTTTCCGAGTTTTTCAGCAAATATGTTCTAAAATTTCCGATCTTTTGATATATATAAGACGTATCCATAGGTCATGTAACAGCTCTAAAAATTTAGTTTTTATAAAAATGTTGATGCTTTTTAGCCCATTTTTGGAGTATTTTGCTAATAACTGAACCATTTCTTAATCGATTTGGCAGATTTATATACCCACGTCTTAAGGAAGAAATTTACCATTTACTTAGATTATAAAACTTTATTTTGGACGTTACTCTTCCATTTTAGGGAGAAAAGTTTCTGATATTTTGGTATATAAAACGTGTTCATATGTCATACTAGAGCCCTAAAATTTAAAATTTTGAGTATTTTCAATAATGTCTTTGTACGGGAGGTACCACGCCAACTTTTCCAGTGCCGCCCATTTTTTTAAGAGAGTTTGTGTATTGGCAAGCAACATGTTTGTACTAAATCTGAAAGCCGTAGCTCTAGCCGCTCTCGAGATATGCAGAAAAAAAGAACTTAAAAAACAACAACAACATGGGATTTATATGTGACATAAATGTAAAACAACCTAGCCTGCATCATATCTGGGGTCTTCGGAAACCCCATTTCAACGGACAACCGGATTTGAACTTCCCTTCTCATAAGAAGCCAGAATATATATACTTTATATGGTCTTAGATCAATATTGTAGAAATTACAAACGGAATGACAAAGTTATACATATATACCCTTTTACCTTCGGCGAAGGGTATAAAAAGGTTATTTGAATGACTCAAATGAAATTTAATTTCTAATCATTTGTAAGTGTTTTGATCAGAATAACTTCTTCTCAAGTTATGATAAAATGTATTAGCAAAACCCCCATATTTCGGGTGAAATATTGACTAGACCATAGGGTCTTCATTCGGTTAAGCGTTAATCGGTTAACCGATTAATTAGTTCCCGATTAACTGACCGTTTAATTTAAAATTGGCTTTTTCGATTAACGCTTAAAGCGGTTAATTTCAACAAAATTTTTAACTTTTTGTAGTATTATAACATATTTTTTGTGTTTTTAATTATTAATTTCGTCCCATATTGTTAAATGCGATCTTCATCTTAAATAACAACAACAGCTTTTTTTTGTTTCACGTACTTTTTATATGTATGTGTTTAGTTATTTGTTACTTCTGATATCTTTTCATATCAATCTTTTAACAGAATTAACCGAAACAATTAGAAGTGTTCAAAATTAAAAAAAAATTTAAAACAGGACTCTAATGGCATAATGGAAAATTGTATATGTTTAGACAAATCCAGGAATAGAACTGAGAAATTGGATATTCTGTATTATGGGTTCTCCAACATCTACGATTAATGAACGAATTTTTTCCACGTAAAGGTTTATCAAAACTAAAAAAAAGATTCAGCTTGTGTTCTCTAATTTTAATACACATTCTATTGTAATTTTTCGAACAAAAAATTATGTATGAAAGGCCAAAATCGAAATTGTTGGAATTTCATTTTATATAATTAAATAACCCCATATTCATAAAAAATATTTTAGGTTTAAAGCAGGTTTATGAAACGGATTTTCTATGAAAAAATGTTTAATAAACCTTTTATTAATAAAATTTTGTTTTATGAAAATGGGGGCAAATATTTAATTTAACCATTTAACTTGCAATCGGCAACACTGTTACAATTCAAAAATAATTTTTATTGTCTTCACCTCAGTATGCTTCGAATTTCAAATCAATTTTAAAAGTCAAAACAAACGAAAAAAAAATTTAAATATTAAAAAATAAAAATTTGTGTTCATCAAATAAAAAATATAAAAACTAAGAAGATACTATAAGAACTATAAAAGGAAATAAAAGAGAACTAAAGGTAAGCAAAGAATTGAAATGTTTGTTTATTATGTATTTCTTTTAATAAATAAATGGTATTGTAAATATTGGAAAAACAATGAACTTTCCAAGAAATATTATTCTTTGTGTCTTAGAAAAAAGCCATACAGCCAGGCCATCGAACGAAAAATGGATATCCAGATGCGGCAATCTGTCAAACAAGAGCGAGGAAGGCAGGAACTACAATTTTGTTATATAAAATGTGTTCGGGCGCTATTAAATATCACTTCAACATATTCCTCTTAGCAATGAAGAGTCAGCGAAAGTTAATTCAATCTACTTCCATCTTTTGCCAGCAAATGAATTCCGCTTTTGACAAAGAATCAAAAATATTATGCATTTGAGATCATCAAAAAACAATATCTCACTGGGATTATTCTCATTAGAATAAAAAAGCTACATATCCAGACATTCGAACGGATTTTCTGTGGCTTCTAAAAAATGTATACCCAAATGCGGCAATGTGTGGAGAAAAGACGTGGGAGGTAGGAATTTCTATTAAGCCTTTGAAGTAAGTTTTTACCTGGCCTTCAACATGTATGTATATGAGCGCTGTAAATTAAAAAATTCACCTAATATTATTTCTAGATTTAAAGGGTCAACAATAACCAATTTTGAGCAGCTTATATATCAACTTTTGGATGCCTCGGTAGGCTAGTTGGTAGTGAGATAGTCTATCAGCTGGTTTGATTCCCGCCAAAGACTAATCTGTTTCACTGCAAAGGGCGGAAGGACTTAGGTAAATTCCTTTTAATTAAAAAAATACATGTAAACTTTTGGTAGCAAATGAATTTCATCTTGAAACATCTGCTCGTAACAGAGTTGGATATTTTCTCTTTATTTTGTTTTCTCACTTCCATTTAGTAAAATGTCTAAACAAATTATACTAATAATTCGGTTTTTTAATATGCGAAATATTGGAGTTCTTTGTTGGAGTTTGTAATTTTATGGGCTAATATAAATTATACAAATATACACATCATGTCAAAATTAAGTGATCGAATTATTAAACTATCTTTAAATCCGACAGCAGCATTTTGAATACGTACCAAGTTTTATTGAATTAATAAAAAAATGGGGATCGTTACTTTTATAGACGGACGGATGGTGTATTTTTAACGAGTAAGTGAAACTGCATGATTTCATGGTTTGATAAATAAAAATCATTAAACTAATTTATAGTTCTGCTTAAATTATACATATCGCACCCGTTCCTCTAAAGACTCAAAATTCAAAAAAATCACTTTTTTAAAGAAAAAGATATATCCCTCTTTGTAATATAAGAGTACCTTCTTTAGAATCAACTGAAGAGAAATATTTTGAGTTGCCTCCAAATGCAAAATCAATTAATATCAGTTTTGTTTCAACTAAATGGTAATATTTTAAGTTGTGCCTGCGTTGATGCCATAACGGTTTAATTAAATTATGTTAATTTTAAGGAAAACTGGCACAACCTTCAAATGATACCACAAAATGTATACATACACTACATATATGTTTTTTCTTTACAGATTATCAGTTATCAGCTGTTGACTATTTAAGCATTAAATTGTCTTTTTAAATACATACCCTACATTTATGTTTTCTATTCAGAAAATCCATCCAGGAATGATGTAAGTTATTTACAAAACTTTTTATATTTCAGTTCTGGGGTGTAATTGTTGCAGACGTGATCGAATACTTTCAGTCAATACTGAACGATTTGAATTTGTTTTTCAGTGTTGTGCAAACTGATATTAATGCTTAATAACACTAAAAAAATAATGTCAATTCGTTTAGTATCGACTGAGAGAATTACATATATGTATGTATGTATATATAAATGCCTTAGAATCGAAGAAGTAATCGATCACGACTGCCATGATTAGCCCCTTGATCTTTTTGTTCGCGTAATGTAAATACTTTTCTGACAATTTCAGTTTTTATTTACAGGTCTCCAAACTGTCCAATTATATTCGGAAACTCGTTTGGGGGTTGGCTTTTCCAAAATCAGCCATTCACTGCAGGGTTTTATAATATCCCATACTTTTATACGAACATACAACACCAGCAGGTTACCTATCAACATTATCAATCACAAGCCACATTAATTTCATATCCATTTTATAACGTTGCTCCATCTGCATATTATACTACATTTAATAACGACGTAGTTTGTGGACAACCACAAATGTCATATCAAACATTTTACTATCCATTAACGGCTTGTCATCTACATTATGTACCACAACAATATTCTCAGATTATACCGAACACAAAACAAAGAAAATATGCGATACCAATAATAAACCCTGATTCGTTAAAAATCCAACCTCCTAAAAGTCTGATAAACAAAGATATTTTTACACAAACGGACAAAATAAAAGTAAAATCCGTTTCAGTACAAACAGACAAAGACCAGATAAAAGATAGCCTTCCAATTGCGGAAGAATCTTTAAAAACATCAACAGAAACTGGCGGTAAGTCAATTATACATGTTAATTTTTTTAAGGTTCTTACTAATTATTTTATTTGTAACGTAGGGTGTTGTAAAATAAATCGCAAGGGTGCAAAGCGCAAGGAGAAATATAAGAAAATATTAAAGAAACAACAAAAACGATCGAATAAATTACTGGCCTGATGTAAAAATTATTTAATTGAATATGCAATCTTATTTTTATTGTTTTTTGCTAAAAAAAAAAAACATAAAAAGACTTTGTAATTTGTTTATTTTTCTTATTAATAATTTCATTTTTATAATTTTGTTATAAATAATTGTTTGTTAATATTATTGTTAAACAAAAAAAAATTTTTTTTGAAGAAAATAAAATTATTCAAAAATAAAAAATACCGTCTTTAAATAATTTAGTTAACATTATATTTTGGTATGTATGTATTGTAACAAACATTTTTTATTAAGAAGTAGAATTAGTCCCAATTTACATTATACGATTTTTGTCGTTGCGATTCTTACCTTATAGGTACACAAGCGAGTGTTCTCTTCGATTCGTTTTGTTTATTCATTCGCTGTGTAAAAATATATGTATACACAAGAAGTTGTAACGACAAAAATCGTACAATGTAAACATTAGACCGACTTCAAAGAAGAAACGACAATAATCGCAACGACAAAAATCGTATAATGTAAATTGGGACTTAGGAGCCTAAGGTCCAGTGTTCACTGATAAATTACAGCTTTTCTACGATACCAATATTATCCTATAAAGATATAAGTGAATTGAGATCTGAGGAAGTATTTTTCGAAATTTCGTCCATTTTTTTAATTGCCATTTTTAAAAGCTTGGGTAAACTAGATTTATTCTTATTGCAGTAATACATACTACAATTGAAAGTTCTATTCATTATACGCTCTACCACCACTGTGGTGAATGAGGGTATATTAAGTTTGTCATTCCGTGTGAAACTTTTTTGTTATACATCTAAGACCCCATAAATTCTGGCACCTTGAGTAATTCTAAGTCGATTGAGACATGTCCGTCTGCCTGTTCGTCTGTTGAAAAGAGGCTGGCTTTTGAAAGACTCAAAAGAAAAGAACAAACTCGGTGTCAAATTGCTTGTAGTTATCCTAAGCACGTTCGGATTAAATTCAACAGTATTAGAGCTATGAAGCAAAATGTGGAACCACCACCCTAAAAATAAAACAACTTAATTATATAAAAAAAAAGTAAATATTGGTATTTCAGTAATTTGGTCATAACTCGAGCATTTTTCAATCGATTTGATAGATTTATACACCGACGTCTTTAGGAAGAAATTTACGTTGGTAATAAAACTTGGACTCGGAAAGATCTACGGTTCTCGAAAATAGGTATATTTCTTAAAAAAATTCTATTTTGGTAATAACTTGTTTGTATCTGAAACGATTTTTCCGAGTTTTTCAGCAAATATGTTCTAAAATTTCCGATCTTTTGATATATATAAGACGTATCCATAGGTCATGTAACAGCTCTAAAAATTTAGTTTTTATAAAAATGTTGATGCTTTTTAGCCCATTTTTGGAGTATTTTGCTAATAACTGAACCATTTCTTAATCGATTTGGCAGATTTATATACCCACGTCTTAAGGAAGAAATTTACCATTTACTTAGATTATAAAACTTTATTTTGGACGTTACTCTTCCATTTTAGGGAGAAAAGTTTCTGATATTTTGGTATATAAAACGTGTTCATATGTCATACTAGAGCCCTAAAATTTAAAATTTTGAGTATTTTCAATAATGTCTTTGTACGGGAGGTACCACGCCAACTTTTCCAGTGCCGCCCATTTTTTTAGAGAGTTTGTGTATTGGCAAGCAACATGTTTGTACTAAATCTGAAAGCCGTAGCTCTAGCCGCTCTCGAGATATGCAGAAAAAAGAACTTAAAAAACAACAACAACATGGGATTTATATGTGACATAAATGTAAAACAACCTAGCCTGCATCATATCTGGGGTCTTCGGAAACCCCATTTCAACGGACAACCGGATTTGAACTTCCCTTCTCATAAGAAGCCAGAATATATATACTTTATATGGTCTTAGATCAATATTGTAGAAATTACAAACGGAATGACAAAGTTATACATATGTATATACCCTTTTACCTTCGGCGAAGGGTATAAAAAGGTTATTTGGATGACTCAAATGAAATTTAATTTCTAATCATTTGTAAGTGTTTTGATCAGAATAACTTCTTCTCAAGTTATGATAAAATGTATTAGCAAAACCCCCATATTTCGGGTGAAATATTGACTAGACCATAGGGTCTTCATTCGGTTAAGCGTTAATCGGTTAACCGATTAATAAGTTCCCGATTAACTGACCGTTTAATTTAAAATTGGCTTTTTCGATTAACGCTTAAAGCGGTTAATTTCAACAAAATTTTTAACTTTTTGTAGTATTATAACATATTTTTTGTGTTTTTAATTATTAATTTCGTCCCATATTGTTAAATGCGATCTTCATCTTAAATAACAACAACAGCTTTTTTTTGTTTCACGTACTTTTTATATGTATGTATGTGTTTAGTTATTTGTTACTTCTGATATCTTTTCATATCAATCTTTTAACAGAATTAACCGAAACAATTAGAAGTGTTAAAAATTAAAAAAAAATTTAAAACAGGACTCTAATGGCATAATGGAAAATTGTATATGTTTAGACAAATCCAGGAATAGAACTGAGAAATTGGATATTCTGTATTATGGGTTCTCCAACATCTACGATTAATGAACGAATTTTTTCCACGTAAAGGTTTATCAAAACTAAAAAAAAGATTCAGCTTGTGTTCTCTAATTTTAATACACATTCTATTGTAATTTTTCGAACAAAAAATTATGTATGAAAGGCCAAAATCGAAATTGTTGGCATTTCATTTTATATAATTAAATAACCCCATATTCATAAAAAATATTTTAGGTTTAAAGCAGGTTTATGAAACGGATTTTCTATGAAAAAATGTTTAATAAACCTTTTATTAATAAAATTTTGTTTTATGAAAATGGGGGCAAATATTTAATTTAACCATTTAACTTGCAATCGGCAACACTGTTATAATTCAAAAATAATTTTTATTGTCTTCACCTCAGTATGCTTCGAATTTCAAATCAATTTTAAAAGTCAAAACAAACGAAAAAAAAATTTAAATAATAAAAAATAAAAATTTGTGTTCATCAAATAAAAAATATAAAAACTAAGAAGATACTATAAGAACTATAAAAGGAAATAAAAGAGAACTAAAGGTAAGCAAAGAATTGAAATGTTTGTTTATTATGTATTTCTTTTAATAAATAAATGGTATTGTAAATATTGGAAAAACAATGAACTTTCCAAGAAATATTATTCTTTGTGTCTTAGAAAAAAGCCATACAGCCAGGCCATCGAACGAAAAATGGATATCCAGATGCGGCAATCTGTCAAACAAGAGCGAGGAAGGCAGGAACTACAATTTTGTTATATAAAATGTGTTCGGGCGCTATTAAATATCACTTCAACATATTCCTCTTAGCAATGAAGAGTCAGCGAAAGTTAATTCAATCTACTTCCATCTTTTGCCAGCAAATGAATTCCGCTTTTGACAAAGAATCAAAAATATTATGCATTTGAGATCATCAAAAAACAATATCTCACTGGGATTATTCTCATTAGAATAAAAAAGCTACATATCCAGACATTCGAACGGATTTTCTGTGGCTTCTAAAAAATGTATACCCAAATGCGGCAATGTGTGGAGAAAAGACGTGGGAGGTAGGAATTTCTATTAAGCCTTTGAAGTAAGTTTTTACCTGGCCTTCAACATGTATGTATATGAGCGCTGTAAATTAAAAAATTCACCTAATATTATTTCTAGATTTAAAGGGTCAACAATAACCAATTTTGAGCAGCTTATATATCAACTTTTGGATGCCTCGGTAGGCTAGTTGGTAGTGAGATAGTCTATCAGCTGGTTTGATTCCCGCCAAAGACTAATCTGTTTCACTGCAAAGGGCGGAAGGACTTAGGTAAATTCCATTTAATTAAAAAAATACATGTAAACTTTTGGAAGCAAATGAATTTCATCTTGAAACATCTGCTCGTAACAGAGTTGGATATTTTCTCTTTATTTTGTTTTCTCACTTCCGTTTAGTAAAATGTCTAAACAAATTATACTAATAATTCGGTTTTTTAATATGCGAAATATTGGAGTTCTTTGTTGGAGTTTGTAATTTTATGGGCTAATATAAATTATACAAATATACACATCATGTCAAAATTAAGTGATCGAATTATTAAACTATCTTTAAATCCGACAGCAGCATTTTGAATACGTACCAAGTTTTATTGAATTAATAAAAAAATGGGGATCGTTACTTTTATAGACGGACGGATGGTGTATTTTTAACGAGTAAGTGAAACTGCATGATTTCATGGTTTGATAAATAAAAATCATTAAACTAATTTATAGTACTGCTTAAATTATACATATCGCACCCGTTCCTCTAAAGACTCAAAATTCAAAAAAATCACTTTTTTAAAGAAAACGATATATCCCTCTTTGTAATATAAGAGTAGCTTCTTTAGAATCAACTGAAGAGAAATATTTTGAGTTGCCTCCAAATGCAAAATCAATTAATATCAGTTTTGTTTCAACTAAATGGTAATATTTTAAGTTGTGCCTGCGTTGATGCCATAACGGTTTAATTAAATTATGTTAATTTTAAGGAAAACTGGCACAACTTCAAATGATACCACAATATTAATGAACAAATTTCAGATAAAAAGTATAAACTCAAAAAAAAACTTGTTATTTTATTAATCATTGAAAAGTGGCTTAAACAATTACCATTGAAAACTTAATTTTCAAAAATTGGTTTTTACCTCTACTAAAAATTTGTTGATTTTGATTTTACTCCCTTTATAGGCACTAATACGATATATGTGTATACATACACTACATATATGTTTTTTCTTTACAGATTATCAGTTATCAGCTGTTGACTATTTAAGCATTTAATTGTCTTTTTAAATACATACCCTACATTTATGTTTTCTATTCAGAAAATCCATCCAGGAATGATGTAAGTTATTTACAAAACTTTTTATATTTCAGTTCTGGGGTGTAATTGTTGCAGACGTGATCGAATACTTTCAGTCAATACTGAACGATTTGAATTTGTTTTTCAGTGTTGTGAAAACCGATATTAATGCTTAATAACACTAAAAAAAAATAATGTCAATTCGTTTAGTATCGACTGAGAGAATTACATATATGTATGTATGTATATATAAATGCCTTAGAATCGAAGAAGTAATCGATCACGACTGCCATGATTAGCCCCTTGATCTTTTTATTCGCGTAATGTAAATACTTTTCTGACAATTTCAGTTTTTATTTACAGGTCTCCAAACTGTCCAATTATATTCGGAAACTCGTTTGGGGGTTGGCTTTTCCAAAATCAGCCATTCACTGCAGTGTTTTATAATATCCCATACTTTTATACGAACATACAACACCAGCAGGTTACCTATCAACATTATCAATCACAAGCCACATTAATTTCATATCCATTTTATAACGTTGCTCCATCTGCATATTATACTACATTTAATAACGACGTAGTTTGTGGACAACCACAAATGTCATATCAAACATTTTACTATCCATTAACGGCTTGTCATCTACATTATGTACCACAACAATATTCTCAGATTATACCGAACACAAAACAAAGAAAATATGCGATACCAATAATAAACCCTGATTCGTTAAAAATCCAACCTCCTAAAAGTCTGATAAACAAAGATATTTTTACACAAACGGACAAAATAAAAGTAAAATCCGTTTCAGTACAAACAGACAAAGACCAGATAAAAGATAGCCTTCCAATTGCGGAAGAATCTTTAAAAACATCAACAGAAACTGGCGGTAAGTCAATTATACATGTTAATTTTTTTAAGGTTCTTACTAATTATTTTATTTGTAACGTAGGGTGTTGTAAAATAAATCGCAAGGGTGCAAAGCGCAAGGAGAAATATAAGAAAATATTAAAGAAACAACAAAAACGATCGAATAAATTACTGGCCTGATGTAAAAATTATTTAATTGAATATGCAATCTTATTTTTATTGTTTTTTGCTAAAAAAAAAACAAAAAGACTTTGTAATTTGTTTATTTTTCTTATTAATAATTTCATTTTTATAATTTTGTTATAAATAATTGTTTGTTAATATTATTGTTAAACAAAAAAAAATTTTTTTTGAAGAAAATAAAATTATTCAAAAATAAAAAATACCGTCTTTAAATAATTTAGTTAACATTATATTTTGGTATGTATGTATTGTAACAAACATTTTTTATTAAGAAGTAGAATTAGGAGCCTAAGGTCCAGTGTTCACTGATAAATTACAGCTTTTCTACGATACCAATATTATCCTATAAAGATATAAGTGAATTGAGATCTGAGGAAGTATTTTTCGAAATTTCGTCCATTTTTTTAATTGCCATTTTTAAAAGCTTGGGTAAACTAGATTTATTCTTATTGCAGTAATACATACTACAATTGAAAGTTCTATTCATTATACGCTCTACCACCACTGTGGTGAATGAGGGTATATTAAGTTTGTCATTCCGTGTGAAACTTTTTTGTTATACATCTAAGACCCCATAAATTCTGGCACCTTGAGTAATTCTAAGTCGATTGAGACATGTCCGTCTGCCTGTTCGTCTGTTGAAAAGAGGCTGGCTTTTGAAAGACTCAAAAGAAAAGAACAAACTCGGTGTCAAATTGCTTGTAGTTATCCTAAGCACGTTCGGATTAAATTCAACAGGATTAGAGCTATGAAGCAAAATGTGGAACCACCACCCTAAAAATAAAACAACTTAATTATATAAAAAAAAGTAAATATTGGTATTTCAGTAATTTGGTCATAACTCGAGCATTTTTCAATCGATTTGATAGATTTATACACCGACGTCTTTAGGAAGAAATTTACGTTGGTAATAAAACTTGGACTCGGAAAGATCTACGGTTCTCGAAAATAGGTATATCTTAAAAAAATTCTATTTTGGTAATAACTTGTTTGTATCTGAAACGATTTTTCCGAGTTTTTCAGCAAATATGTTCTAAAATTTCCGATCTTTTGATATATATAAGACGTATCCATAGGTCATGTAACAGCTCTAAAAATTTAGTTTTTATAAAAATGTTGATGCTTTTTAGCCCATTTTTGGAGTATTTTGCTAATAACTGAACCATTTCTTAATCGATTTGGCAGATTTATATACCCACGTCTTAAGGAAGAAATTTACCATTTACTTAGATTATAAAACTTTATTTTGGACGTTACTCTTCCATTTTAGGGAGAAAAGTTTCTGATATTTTGGTATATAAAACGTGTTCATATGTCATACTAGAGCCCTAAAATTTAAAATTTTGAGTATTTTCAATAATGTCTTTGTACGGGAGGTACCACGCCAACTTTTCCAGTGCCGCCCATTTTTTTTAGAAAGTTTGTGTATTGGCAAGCAACATGTTTGTACTAAATCTGAAAGCCGTAGCTCTAGCCGCTCTCGAGATATGCAGAAAAAAAGAACTTAAAAAACAACAACAACATGGGATTTATATGTGACATAAATGTAAAACAACCTAGCCTGCATCATATCTGGGGTCTTCGGAAACCCCATTTCAACGGACAACCGGATTTGAACTTCCCTTCTCATAAGAAGCCAGAATATATATACTTTATATGGTCTTAGATCAATATTGTAGAAATTACAAACGGAATGACAAAGTTATACATATATACCCTTTTACCTTCGGCGAAGGGTATAAAAAGGTTATTTGGATGACTCAAATGAAATTTAATTTCTAATCATTTGTAAGTGTTTTGATCAGAATAACTTCTTCTCAAGTTATTATAAAATGTATTAGCAAAACCCCCATATTTCGGGTGAAATATTGACTAGACCATAGGGTCTTCATTCGGTTAAGCGTTAATCGGTTAACCGATTAATTAGTTCCCGATTAACTGACCGTTTAATTTAAAATTGGCTTTTTCGATTAACGCTTAAAGCGGTTAATTTCAACAAAATTTTTAACTTTTTGTAGTATTATAACATATTTTTTGTGTTTTTAATTATTGTCTTCATCTTAAATAACAACAACAGCTTTTTTTTGTTTCACGTACTTTTTATATGTATGTGTTTAGTTATTTGTTACTTCAGATATCATATCATTTCATATCAATCTTTTAACAGAATTAACCGAAACAATTAGAAGTGTTAAAAATTAAAAAAAAATTTAAAACAGGACTCTAATGGCATAATGGAAAATTGTATATGTTTAGACAAATCCAGGAATAGAACTGAGAAATTGGATATTCTGTATTATGGGTTCTCCAACATCTACGATTAATGAACGAATTTTTTCCACGTAAAGGTTTATCAAAACTAAAAAAAAGATTCACTTAAATCGTAAGCATTTAAACCAAATTATTTTCCTAAAATATTATTTTATAAGATCTCTTTAAACTATTAAAATTACTAATAAAATGATTTGTAGTTTAATTTTTATTTAATATATAATATGCATTGATTAAAAACCTTTTTTTTATAATTAAAAATAAAAAGTTTTTTCGAGCTCGAGGCCAATGAATTATTTTGTTTTGCTCGTTTTGTTTCAAGAATTGTTATGTTTGTTATGTTGTTGTTTTTTACTAATAAACTCTAAATAATAAATGATTTATCCATATTAATTAATTGAAATTACCTAATTAAAAAAAACTTTATTAATCGGTTAACCGATTAATAACAAAATTAACCGATTATTAACTGATTAAACCAAAACCTCGGTTAATTAATCGAGCGATTAACCGATAAAAGCAAAAGCCCGATTAAATGAATACCCTACTAGGCTATCAAATAACAATGCGCCTTAAAATCTTTATATTCCATATACTTTTTTTAGAACATCTTTTTTGATCATGAAATATTCTTCCTGCCATTGGAGGGATTCACCGATTCGGTACAGCAGAATATAGCACCCCAGCTTGTGTTCTCTAATTTTAATACACATTCTATTGTAATTTTTCGAACAAAAAATTATGTATGAAAGGCCAAAATCGAAATTGTTGGCATTTCATTTTATATAATTAAATACCCCCATATTCATAAAAAATATTTTAGGTTTAAAGCAGGTTTATGAAACGGATTTTCTATGAAAAAATGTTTAATAAACCTTTTATTAATAAAATTTTGTTTTATGAAAATGGGGACAAATATTTAATTTAACCATTTAACTTGCAATCGGCAACACTGTTACAATTCAAAAATAATTTTTATTGTCTTCACCTCAGTATGCTTCGAATTTCAAATCAATTTTAAAAGTCAAAACAAACGAAAAAAAAAATTTAAATAATAAAAAATAAAAATTTGTGTTCATCAAATAAAAAATATAAAAACTAAGAAGATACTATAAGAACTATAAAAGGAAATAAAAGAGAACTAAAGGTAAGCAAAGAATTGAAATGTTTGTTTATTATGTATTTCTTTTAATAAATAAATGGTATTGTAAATATTGGAAAAACAATGAACTTTCCAAGAAATATTATTCCTTGTGTCTTAGAAAAAAGCCATACAGCCAGGCCATCGAACGAAAAATGGATATCCAGATGCGGCAATCTGTCAAACAAGAGCGAGGAAGGCAGGAACTACAATTTTGTTATATAAAATGTGTTCGGGCGCTATTAAATATCACTTCAACATATTCCTCTTAGCAATGAAGAGTCAGCGAAAGTTAATTCAATCTACTTCCATCTTTTGCCAGCAAATGAATTCCGCTTTTGACAAAGAATCAAAAATATTATGCATTTGAGATCATCAAAAAACAATATCTCACTGGGATTATTCTCATTAGAATAAAAAAGCTACATATCCAGACATTCGAACGGATTTTCTGTGGCTTCTAAAAAATGTATACCCAAATGCGGCAATGTGTGGAGAAAAGACGTGGGAGGTAGGAATTTCTATTAAGCCTTTGAAGTAAGTTTTTACCTGGCCTTCAACATGTATGTATATGAGCGCTGTAAATTAAAAAATTCACCTAATATTATTTCTAGATTTAAAGGGTCAACAATAACCAATTTTGAGCAGCTTATATATCAACTTTTGGATGCCTCGGTAGGCTAGTTGGTAGTGAGATAGTCTATCAGCTGGTTTGATTCCCGCCAAAGACTAATCTGTTTCACTGCAAAGGGCGGAAGGACTTAGGTAAATTCCTTTTAATTAAAAAAATACATGTAAACTTTTGGAAGCAAATGAATTTCATCTTGAAACATCTGCTCGTAACAGAGTTGGATATTTTCTCTTTATTTTGTTTTCTCACTTCCATTTAGTAAAATGTCTAAACAAATTATACTAATAATTCGGTTTTTTAATATGCGAAATGTTGGAGTTCTTTGTTGGAGTTTGTAATTTTATGGGCTAATATAAATTATACAAATATACACATCATGTCAAAATTAAGTGATCGAATTATTAAACTATCTTTAAATCCGACAGCAGCATTTTGAATACGTACCAAGTTTTATTGAATTAATAAAAAAATTGGGATCGTTACTTTTATAGACGGACGGATGGTGTATTTTTAACGAGTAAGTGAAACTGCATGATTTCATGGTTTGATAAATAAAAATCATTAAACTAATTTATAGTTCTGCTTAAATTATACATATCGCACCCGTTCCTCTAAAGACTCAAAATTCAAAAAAATCACTTTTTTAAAGAAAAAGATATATCCCTCTTTGTAATATAAGAGTAGCTTCTTTTGAATCAACTGAAGAGAAATATTTTGGGTTGCCTCCAAATGCAAAATCAATTAATATCAGTTTTGTTTCAACTAAAGGGTAATATTTTAAGTTGTGCCTGCGTTGATGCCATAACGGTTTAATTAAATTATGTTAATTTTAAGGAAAACTGGCACAACTTCAAATGATACCACAATATTAATGAACAAATTTCAGATAAAAAGTATAAACTCAAAAAAAAAACTTGTTATTTTATTAATCATTGAAAAGTGGCTTAAACAATTACCATTGAAAACTTAATTTTCAAAAATTGGTTTTTACCTCTACTAAAAATTTGTTGATTTTGATTTTACTCCCTTTATAGGCACTAATACGATATATGTGTATACATACACTACATATATGTTTTTTCTTTACAGATTATCAGTTATCAGCTGTTGACTATTTAAGCATTTAATTGTCTTTTTAAATACATACCCTACATTTATGTTTTCTATTCAGAAAATCCATCCAGGAATGATGTAAGTTATTTACAAAACTTTTTATATTTCAGTTCTGGGGTGTAATTGTTGCAGACGTGATCGAATACTTTCAGTCAATACTGAACGATTTGAATTTGTTTTTCAGTGTTGTGAAAACCGATATTAATGCTTAATAACACTAAAAAAATAATGTCAATTCGTTTAGTATCGACTGAGAGCATTACATATATGTATGTATGTATATATAAATGCCTTAGAATCGAAGAAGTAATCGATCACGACTGCCATGATTAGCCCCTTGATCTTTTTGTTCGCGTAATGTAAATACTTTTCTGACAATTTCAGTTTTTATTTACAGGTCTCCAAACTGTCCAATTATATTCGGAAACTCGTTTGGGGGTTGGCTTTTCCAAAATCAGCCATTCACTGCAGTGTTTTATAATATCCCATACTTTTATACGAACATACAACACCAGCAGGTTACCTATCAACATTATCAATCACAAGCCACATTAATTTCATATCCATTTTATAACGTTGCTCCATCTGCATATTATACTACATTTAATAACGACGTAGTTTGTGGACAACCAGAAATGTCATATCAAACATTTTACTATCCATTAACGGCTTGTCATCTACATTATGTACCACAACAATATTCTCAGATTATACCGAACACAAAACAAAGAAAATATGCGATACCAATAATAAACCCTGATTCGTTAAAAATCCAACCTCCTAAAAGTCTGATAAACAAAGATATTTTTACACAAACGGACAAAATAAAAGTAAAATCCGTTTCAGTACAAACAGACAAAGACCAGATAAAAGATAGCCTTCCAATTGCGGAAGAATCTTTAAAAGCATCAACAGAAACTGGCGGTAAGTCAATTATACATGTTAATTTTTTTAAGGTTCTTACTAATTATTTTATTTGTAACGTAGGGTGTTGTAAAATAAATCGCAAGGGTGCAAAGCGCAAGGAGAAATATAAGAAAATATTAAAGAAACAACAAAAACGATCGAATAAATTACTGGCCTGATGTAAAAATTATTTAATTGAATATGCAATCTTATTTTTATTGTTTTTTGCTAAAAAAAAAAACATAAAAAGACTTTGTAATTTGTTTATTTTTCTTATTAATAATTTCATTTTTATAATTTTGTTATAAATAATTGTTTGTTAATATTATTGTTAAACAAAAAAAAATTTTTTTTGAAGAAAATAAAATTATTCAAAAATAAAAAATACCGTCTTTAAATAATTTAGTTAACATTATATTTTGGTATGTATGTATTGTAACAAACATTTTTTATTAAGAAGTAGAATTAGTCCCAATTTACATTATACGATTTTTGTCGTTGCGATTCTTACCTTATAGGTGAGAGGGGAGAGAGGCAAATAAAGGGGTACACAAGCGAGTGTTCTCTTCGATTCGTTTTGTTTATTCATTCGCTGTGTAAAAATATATGTTACACAAGAAGTTGTAACGACAAAAATCGTACAATGTAAACATTAGACCGACTTCAAAGAAGAAACGACAATAATCGCAACGACAAAAATCGTATAATGTAAATTGGGACTTAGGAGCCTAAGGTCCAGTGTTCACTGATAAATTACAGCTTTTCTACGATACCAATATTATCCTATAAAGATATAAGTGAATTGAGATCTGAGGAAGTATTTTTCGAAATTTCGTCCATTTTTTTAATTGCCATTTTTAAAAGCTTGGGTAAACTAGATTTATTCTTATTGCAGTAATACATACTACAATTGAAAGTTCTATTCATTATACGCTCTACCACCACTGTGGTGAATGAGGGTATATTAAGTTTGTCATTCCGTGTGAAACTTTTTTGTTATACATCTAAGACCCCATAAATTCTGGCACCTTGAGTAATTCTAAGTCGATTGAGACATGTCCGTCTGCCTGTTCGTCTGTTGAAAAGAGGCTGGCTTTTGAAAGACTCAAAAGAAAAGAACAAACTCGGTGTCAAATTGCTTGTAGTTATCCTAAGCACGTTCGGATTAAATTCAACAGTATTAGAGCTATGAAGCAAAATGTGGAACCACCACCCTAAAAATAAAACAACTTAATTATAGAAAAAAAAAGTAAATATTGGTATTTCAGTAATTTGGTCATAACTCGAGCATTTTTCAATCGATTTGATAGATTTATACACCGACGTCTTTAGGAAGAAATTTACGTTGGTAATAAAACTTGGACTCGGAAAGATCTACGGTTCTCGAAAATAGGTATATTTCTTAAAAAAATTCTATTTTGGTAATAACTTGTTTGTATCTGAAACGATTTTTCCGAGTTTTTCAGCAAATATGTTCTAAAATTTCCGATCTTTTGATATATATAAGACGTATCCATAGGTCATGTAACAGCTCTAAAAATTTAGTTTTTATAAAAATGTTGATGCTTTTTAGCCCATTTTTGGAGTATTTTGCTAATAACTGAACCATTTCTTAATCGATTTGGCAGATTTATATACCCACGTCTTAAGGAAGAAATTTACCATTTACTTAGATTATAAAACTTTATTTTGGACGTTACTCTTCCATTTTAGGGAGAAAAGTTTCTGATATTTTGGTATATAAAACGTGTTCATATGTCATACTAGAGCCCTAAAATTTAAAATTTTGAGTATTTTCAATAATGTCTTTGTACGGGAGGTACCACGCCAACTTTTCCAGTGCCGCCCATTTTTTTAGAGAGTTTGTGTATTGGCAAGCAACATGTTTGTACTAAATCTGAAAGCCGTAGCTCTAGCCGCTCTCGAGATATGCAGAAAAAAAGAACTTAAAAAACAACAACAACATGGGATTTATATGTGACATAAATGTAAAACAACCTAGCCTGCATCATATCTGGGGTCTTCGGAAACCCCATTTCAACGGACAACCGGATTTGAACTTCCCTTCTCATAAGAAGCCAGAATATATATACTTTATATGGTCTTAGATCAATATTGTAGAAATTACAAACGGAATGACAAAGTTATACATATATACCCTTTTACCTTCGGCGAAGGGTATAAAAAGGTTATTTGGATGACTCAAATGAAATTTAATTTCTAATCATTTGTAAGTGTTTTGATCAGAATAACTTCTTCTCAAGTTATGATAAAATGTATTAGCAAAACCCCCATATTTCGGGTGAAATATTGACTAGACCATAGGGTCTTCATTCGGTTAAGCGTTAATCGGTTAACCGATTAATTAGTTCCCGATTAACTGACCGTTTAATTTAAAATTGGCTTTTTCGATTAACGCTTAAAGCGGTTAATTTCAACAAAATTTTTAACTTTTTGTAGTATTATAACATATTTTTTGTGTTTTTAATTATTAATTTCGTCCCATATTGTTAAATGCGATCTTCATCTTAAATAACAACAACAGCTTTTTTTTGTTTCACGTACTTTTTATATGTATGTGTTTAGTTATTTGTTACTTCTGATATCTTTTCATATCAATCTTTTAACAGAATTAACCGAAACAATTAGAAGTGTTAAAAATTAAAAAAAAATGTAAAACAGGACTCTAATGGCATAATGGAAAATTGTATATGTTTAGACAAATCCAGGAATAGAACTGAGAAATTGGATATTCTGTATTATGGGTTCTCCAACATCTACGATTAATGAACGAATTTTTTCCACGTAAAGGTTTATCAAAACTAAAAAAAAGATTCAGCTTGTGTTCTCTAATTTTAATACACATTCTATTGTAATTTTTCGAACAAAAAATTATGTATGAAAGGCCAAAATCGAAATTGTTGGCATTTCATTTTATATAATTAAATAACCCCATATTCATAAAAAATATTTTAGGTTTAAAGCAGGTTTATGAAACGGATTTTCTATGAAAAAATGTTTAATAAACCTTTTATTAATAAAATTTTGTTTTATGAAAATGGGGGCAAATATTTAATTTAACCATTTAACTTGCAATCGGCAACACTGTTACAATTCAAAAATAATTTTTATTGTCTTCACCTCAGTATGCTTCGAATTTCAAATCAATTTTAAAAGTCAAAACAAACGAAAAAAAAATTTAAATAATAAAAAATAAAAATTTGTGTTCATCAAATAAAAAATATAAAAACTAAGAAGATACTATAAGAACTATAAAAGGAAATAAAAGAGAACTAAAGGTAAGCAAAGAATTGAAATGTTTGTTTATTATGTATTTCTTTTAATAAATAAATGGTATTGTAAATATTGGAAAAACAATGAACTTTCCAAGAAATATTATTCTTTGTGTCTTAGAAAAAAGCCATACAGCCAGGCCATCGAACGAAAAATGGATATCCAGATGCGGCAATCTGTCAAACAAGAGCGAGGAAGGCAGGAACTACAATTTTGTTATATAAAATGTGTTCGGGCGCTATTAAATATCACTTCAACATATTCCTCTTAGCAATGAAGAGTCAGCGAAAGTTAATTCAATCTACTTCCATCTTTTGCCAGCAAATGAATTCCGCTTTTGACAAAGAATCAAAAATATTATGCATTTGAGATCATCAAAAAACAATATCTCACTGGGATTATTCTCATTAGAATAAAAAAGCTACATATCCAGACATTCGAACGGATTTTCTGTGGCTTCTAAAAAATGTATACCCAAATGCGGCAATGTGTGGAGAAAAGACGTGGGAGGTAGGAATTTCTATTAAGCCTTTGAAGTAAGTTTTTACCTGGCCTTCAACATGTATGTATATGAGCGCTGTAAATTAAAAAATTCACCTAATATTATTTCTAGATTTAAAGGGTCAACAATAACCAATTTTGAGCAGCTTATATATCAACTTTTGGATGCCTCGGTAGGCTAGTTGGTAGTGAGATAGTCTATCAGCTGGTTTGATTCCCGCCAAAGACTAATCTGTTTCACTGCAAAGGGCGGAAGGACTTAGGTAAATTCCTTTTAATTAAAAAAATACATGTAAACTTTTGGAAGCAAATGAATTTCATCTTGAAACATCTGCTCGTAACAGAGTTGGATATTTTCTCTTTATTTTGTTTTCTCACTTCCATTTAGTAAAATGTCTAAACAAATTATACTAATAATTCGGTTTTTTAATATGCGAAATATTGGAGTTCTTTGTTGGAGTTTGTAATTTTATGGGCTAATACAAATTATACAAATATACACATCATGTCAAAATTAAGTGATCGAATTATTAAACTATCTTTAAATCCGACAGCAGCATTTTGAATACGTACCAAGTTTTATTGAATTAATAAAAAAATGGGGATCGTTACTTTTATAGACGGACGGATGGTGTATTTTTAACGAGTAAGTGAAACTGCATGATTTCATGGTTTGATAAATAAAAATCATTAAACTAATTTATAGTACTGCTTAAATTATACATATCGCACCCGTTCCTCTAAAGACTCAAAATTCAAAAAAATCACTTTTTTAAAGAAAAAGATATATCCCTTGTAATACAAGAGTAGCTTCTTTAGAATCAACTGAAGAGAAATATGTTGAGTTGCCTCCAAATGCAAAATCAATTAATATCAGTTTTGTCAACTAAAGGGTAATATTTTAAGTTGTGCCTGCGTTGATGCCATAACGGTTTAATTAAATTATGTTAATTTTAAGGAAAACTGGCACAACCTTCAAATGATACCACAATATTAATGAACAAATTTCAGATAAAAAGTATAAACTCAAAAAAAAACTTGTTATTTTATTAATCATTGAAAAGTGGCTTAAACAATTACCATTGAAAACTTAATTTTCAAAAATTGGTTTTTACCTCTACTAAAAATTTGTTGATTTTGATTTTACTCCCTTTATAGGCACTAATACGATATATGTGTATACATACACTACATATATGTTTTTTTTTACAGATTATCAGTTATCAGCTGTTGACTATTTAAGCATTTAATTGTCTTTTTAAATACATACCCTACATTTATGTTTTCTATTCAGAAAATCCATCCAGGAATGATGTAAGTTATTTACAAAACTTTTTATATTTCAGTTCTGGGGTGTAATTGTTGCAGACGTGATCGAATACTTTCAGTCAATACTGAACGATTTGAATTTGTTTTTCAGTGTTGTGAAAACCGATAATAATGCTTAATAACACTAAAAAAATAATGTCAATTCGTTTAGTATCGACTGAGAGAATTACATATATGTATGTATGTATATATAAATGCCTTAGAATCGAAGAAGTAATCGATCACGACTGCCATGATTAGCCCCTTGATCTTTTTATTCGCGTAATGTAAATACTTTTCTGACAATTTCAGTTTTAATTTACAGGTCTCCAAACTGTCCAATTATATTCGGAAACTCGTTTGGGGGTTGGCTTTTCCAAAATCAGCCATTCACTGCAGTGTTTTATAATATCCCATACTTTTATACGAACATACAACACCAGCAGGTTACCTATCAACATTATCAATCACAAGCCACATTAATTTCATATCCATTTTATAACGTTGCTCCATCTGCATATTATACTACATTTAATAACGACGTAGTTTGTGGACAACCACAAATGTCATATCAAACATTTTACTATCCATTAACGGCTTGTCATCTACATTATGTACCACAACAATATTCTCAGATTATACCGAACACAAAACAAAGAAAATATGCGATACCAATAATAAACCCTGATTCGTTAAAAATCCAACCTCCTAAAAGTCTGATAAACAAAGATATTTTTACACAAACGGACAAAATAAAAGTAAAATCCGTTTCAGTACAAACAGACAAAGACCAGATAAAATATAGCCTTCCAATTGCGGAAGAATCTTTAAAAACATCAACAGAAACTGGCGGTAAGTCAATTATACATGTTAATTTTTTTAAGGTTCTTACTAATTATTTTATTTGTAACGTAGGGTGTTGTAAAATAAATCGCAAGGGTGCAAAGCGCAAGGAGAAATATAAGAAAATATTAAAGAAACAACAAAAACGATCGAATAAATTACTGGCCTGATGTAAAAATTATTTAATTGAATATGCAATCTTATTTTTATTGTTTTTTGCTAAAAAAAAAAACATAAAAAGACTTTGTAATTTGTTTATTTTTCTTATTAATAATTTCATTTTTATAATTTTGTTATAAATAATTGTTTGTTAATATTATTGTTAAACAAAAAAAAATTTTTTTTGAAGAAAATAAAATTATTCAAAAATAAAAAATACCGTCTTTAAATAATTTAGTTAACATTATATTTTGGTATGTATGTATTGTAACAAACATTTTTTATTAAGAAGTAGAATTAGGAGCCTAAGGTCCAGTGTTCACTGATAAATTACAGCTTTTCTACGATACCAATATTATCCTATAAAGATATAAGTGAATTGAGATCTGAGGAAGTATTTTTCGAAATTTCGTCCATTTTTTTAATTGCCATTTTTAAAAGCTTGGGTAAACTAGATTTATTCTTATTGCAGTAATACATACTACAATTGAAAGTTCTATTCATTATACGCTCTACCACCACTGTGGTGAATGAGGGTATATTAAGTTTGTCATTCCGTGTGAAACTTTTTTGTTATACATCTAAGACCCCATAAATTCTGGCACCTTGAGTAATTCTAAGTCGATTGAGACATGTCCGTCTGCCTGTTCGTCTGTTGAAAAGAGGCTGGCTTTTGAAAGACTCAAAAGAAAAGAACAAACTCGGTGTCAAATTGCTTGTAGTTATCCTAAGCACGTTCGGATTAAATTCAACAGTATTAGAGCTATGAAGCAAAATGTGGAACCACCACCCTAAAAATAAAACAACTTAATTATATAAAAAAAAGTAAATATTGGTATTTCAGTAATTTGGTCATAACTCGAGCATTTTTCAATCGATTTGATAGATTTATACACCGACGTCTTTAGGAAAAAATTTACGTTGGTAATAAAACTTGGACTCGGAAAGATCTACGGTTCTCGAAAATAGGTATATTTCTTAAAAAAATTCTATTTTGGTAATAACTTGTTTGTATCTGAAACGATTTTTCCGAGTTTTTCAGCAAATATGTTCTAAAATTTCCGATCTTTTGATATATATAAGACGTATCCATAGGTCATGTAACAGCTCTAAAAATTTAGTTTTTATAAAAATGTTGATGCTTTTTAGCCCATTTTTGGAGTATTTTGCTAATAACTGAACCATTTCTTAATCGATTTGGCAGATTTATATACCCACGTCTTAAGGAAGAAATTTACCATTTACTTAGATTATAAAACTTTATTTTGGACGTTACTCTTCCATTTTAGGGAGAAAAGTTTCTGATATTTTGGTATATAAAACGTGTTCATATGTCATACTAGAGCCCTAAAATTTAAAATTTTGAGTATTTTCAATAATGTCTTTGTACGGGAGGTACCACGCCAACTTTTCCAGTGCCGCCCATTTTTTTTGAGAGTTTGTGTATTGGCAAGCAGCACGTTTGTACTAAATCTGAAAGCCGTAGCTCTAGCCGCTCTCGAGATATGCAGAAAAAAAGAACTTAAAAAACAACAACAACATGGGATTTATATGTGACATAAATGTAAAACAACTTAGCCTGCATCATATCTGGGGTCTTCGGAAACCCCATTTCAACGGACAACCGGATTTGAACTTCCCTTCTCATAAGAAGCCAGAATATATATACTTTATATGGACTTAGATCAATATTGTAGAAATTACAAACGGAATGACAAAGTTATACATATATACCTTTTTACCTTCGGCGAAGGGTATAAAAAGGTTATTTGGATGACTCAAATGAAATTTAATTTCTAATCATTTGTAAGTGTTTTGATCAGAATAACTTCTTCTCAAGTTATGATAAAATGTATTAGCAAAACCCCCATATTTCGGGTGAAATATTGACTAGACCATAGGGTCTTCATTCGGTTAAGCGTTAATCGGTTAACCGATTAATTAGTTCCCGATTAACTGACCGTTTAATTTAAAATTGGCTTTTTCGATTAACGCTTAAAGCGGTTAATTTCAACAAAATTTTTAACTTTTTGTAGTATTATAACATATTTTTTGTGTTTTTAATTATTAATTTCGTCCCATATTGTTAAATGCGATCTTCATCTTAAATAACAACAACAGCTTTTTTTTGTTTCACGTACTTTTTATATGTATGTGTTTAGTTATTTGTTACTTCTGATATCTTTTCATATCAATCTTTTAACAGAATTAACCGAAACAATTAGAAGTGTTAAAAATTAAAAAAAAATTTAAAACAGGACTCTAATGGCATAATGGAAAATTGTATATGTTTAGACAAATCCAGGAATAGAACTGAGAAATTGGATATTCTGTATTATGGGTTCTCCAACATCTACGATTAATGAACGAATTTTTTCCACGTAAAGGTTTATCAAAACTAAAAAAAAAGATTCAGCTTGTGTTCTCTAATTTTAATACACATTCTATTGTAATTTTTCGAACAAAAAATTATGTATGAAAGGCCAAAATCGAAATTGTTGGCATTTCATTTTATATAATTAAATAACCCCATATTCATAAAAAATATTTTAGGTTTAAAACAGGTTTATGAAACGGATTTTCTATGAAAAAATGTTTAATAAACCTTTTATTAATAAAATTTTGTTTTATGAAAATGGGGGCAAATATTTAATTTAACCATTTAACTTGCAATCGGCAACACTGTTACAATTCGAAAATAATTTTTATTGTCTTCACCTCAGTATGCTTCGAATTTCAAATCAATTTTAAAAGTCAAAACAAACGAAAAAAAAATTTAAATAATAAAAAATAAAAATTTGTGTTCATCAAATAAAAAATATAAAAACTAAGAAGATACTATAAGAACTATAAAAGGAAATAAAAGAGAACTAAAGGTAAGCAAAGAATTGAAATGTTTGTTTATTATGTATTTCTTTTAATAAATAAATGGTATTGTAAATATTGGAAAAACAATGAACTTTCCAAGAAATATTATTCTTTGTGTCTTAGAAAAAAGCCATACAGCCAGGCCATCGAACGAAAAATGGATATCCAGATGCGGCAATCTGTCAAACAAGAGCGAGGAAGGCAGGAACTACAATTTTGTTATATAAAATGTGTTCGGGCGCTATTAAATATCACTTCAACATATTCCTCTTAGCAATGAAGAGTCAGCGAAAGTTAATTCAATCTACTTCCATCTTTTGCCAGCAAATGAATTCCGCTTTTGACAAAGAATCAAAAATATTATGCATTTGAGATCATCAAAAAACAATATCTCACTGGGATTATTCTCATTAGCATAAAAAAGCTACATATCCAGACATTCGAACGGATTTTCTGTGGCTTCTAAAAAATGTATACCCAAATGCGGCAATGTGTGGAGAAAAGACGTGGGAGGTAGGAATTTCTATTAAGCCTTTGAAGTAAGTTTTTACCTGGCCTTCAACATGTATGTATATGAGCGCTGTAAATTAAAAAATTCACCTAATATTATTTCTAGATTTAAAGGGTCAACAATAACTAATTTTGAGCAGCTTATATATCAACTTTTGGATGACTCGGTAGGCTAGTTGGTAGTGAGATAGTCTATCAGCTGGTTTGATTCCCGCCAAAGACTAATCTGTTTCACTGCAAAGGGCGGAAGGACTTAGGTAAATTCCTTTTAATTAAAAAAATACATGTAAACTTTTGGTAGCAAATGAATTTCATCTTGAAACATCTGCTCGTAACAGAGTTGGATATTTTCTCTTTATTTTGTTTTCTCACTTCCATTTAGTAAAATGTCTAAACAAATTATACTAATAATTCGGTTTTTTAATATGCGAAATATTGGAGTTCTTTGTTGGAGTTTGTAATTTTATGGGCTAATATAAATTATACAAATATACACATCATGTCAAAATTAAGTGATCGAATTATTAAACTATCTTTAAATCCGACAGCAGCATTTTGAATACGTACCAAGTTTTATTGAATTAATAAAAAAATGGGGATCGTTACTTTTATAGACGGACGGATGGTGTATTTTTAACGAGTAAGTGAAACTGCATGATTTCATGGTCTGATAAATAAAAATCATTAAACTAATTTATAGTACTGCTTAAATTATACATATCGCACCCGTTCCTCTAAAGACTCAAAATTCAAAAAAATCACTTTTTTAAAGAAAACGATATATCCCTCTTTGTAATATAAGAGTAGCTTCTTTAGAATCAACTGAAGAGAAATATTTTGAGTTGCCTCCAAATGCAAAATCAATTAATATCAGTTTTGTTTCAACTAAATGGTAATATTTTAAGTTGTGCCTGCGTTGATGCCATAACGGTTTAATTAAATTATGTTAATTTTAAGGAAAACTGGCACAACTTCAAATGATACCACAATATTAATGAACAAATTTCAGATAAAAAGTATAAACTCAAAAAAAAACTTGTTATTTTATTAATCATTGAAAAGTGGCTTAAACAATTACCATTGAAAACTTAATTTTCAAAAATTGGTTTTTACCTCTACTAAAAATTTGTTGATTTTGATTTTACTCCCTTTATAGGCACTAATACGATATATGTGTATACATACACTACATATATGTTTTTTCTTTACAGATTATCAGTTATCAGCTGTTGACTATTTAAGCATTTAATTGTCTTTTTAAATACATACCCTACATTTATGTTTTCTATTCAGAAAATCCATCCAGGAATGATGTAAGTTATTTACAAAACTTTTTATATTTCAGTTCTGGGGTGTAATTGTTGCAGACGTGATCGAATACTTTCAGTCAATACTGAACGATTTGAATTTGTTTTTCAGTGTTGTGAAAACCGATATTAATGCTTAATAACACTAAAAAAAAATAATGTCAATTCGTTTAGTATCGACTGAGAGAATTACATATATGTATGTATGTATATATAAATGCCTTAGAATCGAAGAAGTAATCGATCACGACTGCCATGATTAGCCCCTTGATCTTTTTATTCGCGTAATGTAAATACTTTTCTGACAATTTCAGTTTTTATTTACAGGTCTCCAAACTGTCCAATTATATTCGGAAACTCGTTTGGGGGTTGGCTTTTCCAAAATCAGCCATTCACTGCAGTGTTTTATAATATCCCATACTTTTATACGAACATACAACACCAGCAGGTTACCTATCAACATTATCAATCACAAGCCACATTAATTTCATATCCATTTTATAACGTTGCTCCATCTGCATATTATACTACATTTAATAACGACGTAGTTTGTGGACAACCACAAATGTCATATCAAACATTTTACTATCCATTAACGGCTTGTCATCTACATTATGTACCACAACAATATTCTCAGATTATACCGAACACAAAACAAAGAAAATATGCGATACCAATAATAAACCCTGATTCGTTAAAAATCCAACCTCCTAAAAGTCTGATAAACAAAGATATTTTTACACAAACGGACAAAATAAAAGTAAAATCCGTTTCAGTACAAACAGACAAAGACCAGATAAAAGATAGCCTTCCAATTGCGGAAGAATCTTTAAAAACATCAACAGAAACTGGCGGTAAGTACATGTTAATTTTTTTAAGGTTCTTACTAATTATTTTATTTGTAACGTAGGGTGTTGTAAAATAAATCGCAAGGGTGCAAAGCGCAAGGAGAAATATAAGAAAATATTAAAGAAACAACAAAAACGATCGAATAAATTACTGGCCTGATGTAAAAATTATTTAATTGAATATGCAATCTTATTTTTATTGTTTTTTGCTAAAAAAAAAAACATAAAAAGACTTTGTAATTTGTTTATTTTTCTTATTAATAATTTCATTTTTATAATTTTGTTATAAATAATTGTTTGTTAATATTATTGTTAAACAAAAAAAAATTTTTTTTGAAGAAAATAAAATTATTCAAAAATAAAAAATACCGTCTTTAAATAATTTAGTTAACATTATATTTTGGTATGTATGTATTGTAACAAACATTTTTTATTAAGAAGTAGAATTAGGAGCCTAAGGTCCAGTGTTCACTGATAAATTACAGCTTTTCTACGATACCAATATTATCCTATAAAGATATAAGTGAATTGAGATCTGAGGAAGTATTTTTCGAAATTTCGTCCATTTTTTTAATTGCCATTTTTAAAAGCTTGGGTAAACTAGATTTATTCTTATTGCAGTAATACATACTACAATTGAAAGTTCTATTCATTATACGCTCTACCACCACTGTGGTGAATGAGGGTATATTAAGTTTGTCATTCCGTGTGAAACTTTTTTGTTATACATCTAAGACCCCATAAATTCTGGCACCTTGAGTAATTCTAAGTCGATTGAGACATGTCCGTCTGCCTGTTCGTCTGTTGAAAAGAGGCTGGGTTTTGAAAGACTCAAAAGAAAAGAACAAACTCGGTGTCAAATTGCTTGTAGTTATCCTAAGCACGTTCGGATTAAATTCAACAGTATTAGAGCTATGAAGCAAAATGTGGAACCACCACCCTAAAAATAAAACAACTTAATTATATAAAAAAAAAGTAAATATTGGTATTTCAGTAATTTGGTCATAACTCGAGCATTTTTCAATCGATTTGATAGATTTATACACCGACGTCTTTAGGAAAAAATTTACGTTGGTAATAAAACTTGGACTCGGAAAGATCTACGGTTCTCGAAAATAGGTATATTTCTTAAAAAAATTCTATTTTGGTAATAACTTGTTTGTATCTGAAACGATTTTTCCGAGTTTTTCAGCAAATATGTTCTAAAATTTCCGATCTTTTGATATATATAAGACGTATCCATAGGTCATGTAACAGCTCTAAAAATTTAGTTTTTATAAAAATGTTGATGCTTTTTAGCCCATTTTTGGAGTATTTTGCTAATAACTGAACCATTTCTTAATCGATTTGGCAGATTTATATACCCACGTCTTAAGGAAGAAATTTACCATTTACTTAGATTATAAAACTTTATTTTGGACGTTACTCTTCCATTTTAGGGAGAAAAGTTTCTGATATATTGGTATATAAAACGTGTTCATATGTCATACTAGAGCCCTAAAATTTAAAATTTTGAGTATTTTCAATAATGTCTTTGTACGGGAGGTACCACGCCAACTTTTCCAGTGCCGCCCATTTTTTTAGAGAGTTTGTGTATTGGCAAGCAACATGTTTGTACTAAATCTGAAAGCCGTAGCTCTAGCCGCTCTCGAGATATGCAGAAAAAAAGAACTTAAAAAACAACAACAACATGGGATTTATATGTGACATAAATGTAAAACAACCTAGCCTGCATCATATCTGGGGTCTTCGGAAACCCCATTTCAACGGACAACCGGATTTGAACTTCCCTTCTCATAAGAAGCCAGAATATATATACTTTATATGGTCTTAGATCAATATTGTAGAAATTACAAACGGAATGACAAAGTTATACATATATACCCTTTTACCTTCGGCGAAGGGTATAAAAAGGTTATTTGGATGACTCAAATGAAATTTAATTTCTAATCATTTGTAAGTGTTTTGATCAGAATAACTTCTTCTCAAGTTATGATAAAATGTATTAGCAAAACCCCCATATTTCGGGTGAAATATTGACTAGACCATAGGGTCTTCATTCGGTTAAGCGTTAATCGGTTAACCGATTACTTAGTTCCCGATTAACTGACCGTTTAATTTAAAATTGGCTTTTTCGATTAACGCTTAAAGCGGTTAATTTCAACAAAATTTTTAACTTTTTGTAGTATTATAACATATTTTTTGTGTTTTTAATTATTAATTTCGTCCCATATTGTTAAATGCGATCTTCATCTTAAATAACAACAACAGCTTTTTTTTGTTTCACGTACTTTTTATATGTATGTGTTTAGTTATTTGTTACTTTTGATATCTTTTCATATCAATCTTTTAACAGAATTAACCGAAACAATTAGAAATGTTAAAAATTAAAAAAAAATTTAAAACAGGACTCTAATGGCATAATGGAAAATTGTATATGTTTAGACAAATCCAGGAATAGAACTGAGAAATTGGATATTCTGTATTATGGGTTCTCCAACATCTACGATTAATGAACGAATTTTTTCCACGTAAAGGTTTATCAAAACTAAAAAAAAGATTCAGCTTGTGTTCTCTAATTTTAATACACATTCTATTGTAATTTTTCGAACAAAAAATTATGTATGAAAGGCCAAAATCGAAATTGTTGGCATTTCATTTTATATAATTAAATACCCCCATATTCATAAAAAATATTTTAGGTTTAAAGCAGGTTTATGAAACGGATTTTCTATGAAAAAATGTTTAATAAACCTTTTATTAATAAAATTTTATTTTATGAAAATGGGGGCAAATATTTAATTTAACCATTTAACTTGCAATCGGCAACACTGTTACAATTCAAAAATAATTTTTATTGTCTTCACCTCAGTATGCTTCGAATTTCAAATCAATTTTAAAAGTCAAAACAAACGAAAAAAAATTTAAATAATAAAAAATAAAAATTTGTGTTCATCAAATAAAAAATATAAAAACTAAGAAGATACTATAAGAACTATAAAAGGAAATAAAAGAGAACTAAAGGTAAGCAAAGAATTGAAATGTTTGTTTATTATGTATTTCTTTTAATAAATAAATGGTATTGTAAATATTGGAAAAACAATGAACTTTCCAAGAAATATTATTCTTTGTGTCTTAGAAAAAAGCCATACAGCCAGGCCATCGAACGAAAAATGGATATCCAGATGCGGCAATCTGTCAAACAAGAGCGAGGAAGGCAGGAACTACAATTTTGTTATATAAAATGTGTTCGGGGGCTATTAAATATCACTTCAACATATTCCTCTTAGCAATGAAGAGTCAGCGAAAGTTAATTCAATCTACTTCCATCTTTTGCCAGCAAATGAATTCCGCTTTTGACAAAGAATCAAAAATATTATGCATTTGAGATCATCAAAAAACAATATCTCACTGGGATTATTCTCATTAGAATAAAAAAGCTACATATCCAGACATTCGAACGGATTTTCTGTGGCTTCTAAAAAATGTATACCCAAATGCGGCAATGTGTGGAGAAAAGACGTGGGAGGTAGGAATTTCTATTAAGCCTTTGAAGTAAGTTTTTACCTGGCCTTCAACATGTATGTATATGAGCGCTGTAAATTAAAAAATTCACCTAATATTATTTCAAGATTTAAAGGGTCAACAATAACCAATTTTGAGCAGCTTATATATCAACTTTTGGATGCCTCGGTAGGCTAGTTGGTAGTGAGATAGTCTATCAGCTGGTTTGATTCCCGCCAAAGACTAATCTGTTTCACTGCAAAGGGCGGAAGGACTTAGGTAAATTCCATTTAATTAAAAAAATACATGTAAACTTTTGGAAGCAAATGAATTTCATCTTGAAACATCTGCTCGTAACAGAGTTGGATATTTTCTCTTTATTTTGTTTTCTCACTTCCATTTAGTAAAATGTCTAAACAAATTATACTAATAATTCGGTTTTTTAATATGCGAAATATTGGAGTTCTTTGTTGGAGTTTGTAATTTTATGGGCTAATATAAATTATACAAATATACACATCATGTCAAAATTAAGTGATCGAATTATTAAACTATCTTTAAATCCGACAGCAGCATTTTGAATACGTACCAAGTTTTATTGAATTAATAAAAAAATGGGGATCGTTACTTTTATAGACGGACGGATGGTGTATTTTTAACGAGTAAGTGAAACTGCATGATTTCATGGTTTGATAAATAAAAATCATTAAACTAATTTATAGTACTGCTTAAATTATACATATCGCACCCGTTCCTCTAAAGACTCAAAATTCAAAAAAATCACTTTTTTAAAGAAAAAGATATATCCCTCTTTGTAATATAAGAGTAGCTTCTTTAGAATCAACTGAAGAGAAATATTTTGAGTTGCCTCCAAATGCAAAATCAATTAATATCAGTTTTGTTTCAACTAAATGGTAATATTTTAAGTTGTGCCTGCGTTGATGCCATAACGGTTTAATTAAATTATGTTAATTTTAAGGAAAACTGGCACAACTTCAAATGATACCACAATATTAATGAACAAATTTCAGATAAAAAGTATAAACTCAAAAAAAAACTTGTTATTTTATTAATCATTGAAAAGTGGCTTAAACAATTACCATTGAAAACTTAATTTTCAAAAATTGGTTTTTACCTCTACTAAAAATTTGTTGATTTTGATTTTACTCCCTTTATAGGCACTAATACGATATATGTGTATACATACACTACATATATGTTTTTTCTTTACAGATTATCAGTTATCAGCTGTTGACTATTTAAGCATTTAATTGTCTTTTTAAATACATACCCTACATTTATGTTTTCTATTCAGAAAATCCATCCAGGAATGATGTAAGTTATTTACAAAACTTTTTATATTTCAGTTCTGGGGTGTAATTGTTGCAGACGTGATCGAATACTTTCAGTCAATACTGAACGATTTGAATTTGTTTTTCAGTGTTGTGAAAACTGATATTAATGCTTAATAACACTAAAAAAATAATGTCAATTCGTTTAGTATCGACTGAGAGAATTACATATATGTATGTATGTATATATAAATGCCTTAGAATCGAAGAAGTAATCGATCACGACTGCCATGATTAGCCCCTTGATCTTTTTATTCGCGTAATGTAAATACTTTTCTGACAATTTCAGTTTTTATTTACAGGTCTCCAAACTGTCCAATTATATTCGGAAACTCGTTTGGGGGTTGGCTTTTCCAAAATCAGCCATTCACTGCAGTGTTTTATAATATCCCATACTTTTATACGAACATACAACACCAGCAGGTTACCTATCAACATTATCAATCACAAGCCACATTAATTTCATATCCATTTTATAACGTTGCTCCATCTGCATATTATACTACATTTAATAACGACGTAGTTTGTGGACAACCACAAATGTCATATCAAACATTTTACTATCCATTAACGGCTTGTCATCTACATTATGTACCACAACAATATTCTCAGATTATACCGAACACAAAACAAAGAAAATATGCGATACCAATAATAAACCCTGATTCGTTAAAAATCCAACCTCCTAAAAGTCTGATAAACAAAGATATTTTTACACAAACGGACAAAATAAAAGTAAAATCCGTTTCAGTACAAACAGACAAAGACCAGATAAAAGATAGCCTTCCAATTGCGGAAGAATCTTTAAAAACATCAACAGAAACTGGCGGTAAGTCAATTATACATGTTAATTTTTTTAAGGTTCTTACTAATTATTTTATTTGTAACGTAGGGTGTTGTAAAATAAATCGCAAGGGTGCAAAGCGCAAGGAGAAATATAAGAAAATATTAAAGAAACAACAAAAACGATCGAATAAATTACTGGCCTGATGTAAAAATTATTTAATTGAATATGCAATCTTATTTTTATTGTTTTTTGCTAAAAAAAAAAAACATAAAAAGACTTTGTAATTTGTTTATTTTTCTTATTAATAATTTCATTTTTATAATTTTGTTATAAATAATTGTTTGTTAATATTATTGTTAAACAAAAAAAAATTTTTTTTGAAGAAAATAAAATTATTCAAAAATAAAAAATACCGTCTTTAAATAATTTAGTTAACATTATATTTTGGTATGTATGTATTGTAACAAACATTTTTTATTAAGAAGTAGAATTAGTCCCAATTTACATTATACGATTTTTGTCGTTGCGATTCTTACCTTATAGGTACACAAGCGAGTGTTCTCTTCGATTCGTTTTGTTTATTCATTCGCTGTGTAAAAATATATGTATACACAAGAAGTTGTAACGACAAAAATCGTACAATGTAAACATTAGACCGACTTCAAAGAAGAAACGACAATAATCGCAACGACAAAAATCGTATAATGTAAATTGGGACTTAGGAGCCTAAGGTCCAGTGTTCACTGATAAATTACAGCTTTTCTACGATACCAATATTATCCTATAAAGATATAAGTGAATTGAGATCTGAGGAAGTATTTTTCGAAATTTCGTCCATTTTTTTAATTGCCATTTTTAAAAGCTTGTGTAAACTAGATTTATTCTTATTGCAGTAATACATACTACAATTGAAAGTTCTATTCATTATACGCTCTACCACCACTGTGGTGAATGAGGGTATATTAAGTTTGTCATTCCGTGTGAAACTTTTTTGTTATACATCTAAGACCCCATAAATTCTGGCACCTTGAGTAATTCTAAGTCGATTGAGACATGTCCGTCTGCCTGTTCGTCTGTTGAAAAGAGGCTGGCTTTTGAAAGACTCAAAAGAAAAGAACAAACTCGGTGTCAAATTGCTTGTAGTTATCCTAAGCACGTTCGGATTAAATTCAACAGGATTAGAGCTATGAAGCAAAATGTGGAACTACCACCCTAAAAATAAAACAACTTAATTATATAAAAAAAAGTAAATATTGGTATTTCAGTAATTTGGTCATAACTCGAGCATTTTTCAATCGATTTGATAGATTTATACACCGACGTCTTTAGGAAGAAATTTACGTTGGTAATAAAACTTGGACTCGGAAAGATCTACGGTTCTCGAAAATAGGTATATTTCTTAAAAAAATTCTATTTTGGTAATAACTTGTTTGTATCTGAAACGATTTTTCCGAGTTTTTCAGCAAATATGTTCTAAAATTTCCGATCTTTGATATATATAAGACGTATCCATAGTACATGTAACAGCTCTAAAAATTTAGTTTTTATAAAAATGTTGATGCTTTTTAGCCCATTTTTGGAGTATTTTGCTAATAACTGAACCATTTCTTAATCGATTTGGCAGATTTATATACCCACGTCTTAAGGAAGAAATTTACCATTTACTTAGATTATAAAACTTTATTTTGGACGTTACTCTTCCATTTTAGGGAGAAAAGTTTCTGATATTTTGGTATATAAAACGTGTTCATATGTCATACTAGAGCCCTAAAATTTAAAATTTTGAGTATTTTCAATAATGTCTTTGTACGGGAGGTACCACGCCAACTTTTCCAGTGCCGCCCATTTTTTTAGAGAGTTTGTGTATTGGCAAGCAACATGTTTGTACTAAATCTGAAAGCCGTAGCTCTAGCCGCTCTCGAGATATGCAGAAAAAAGAACTTAAAAACCAACAACAACATGGGATTTATATGTGACATAAATGTAAAACAACCTAGCCTGCATCATATCTGGGGTCTTCGGAAACCCCATTTCAACGGACAACCGGATTTGAACTTCCCTTCTCATAAGAAGCCAGAATATATATACTTTATATGGTCTTAGATCAATATTGTAGAAATTACAAACGGAATGACAAAGTTATACATATATACCCCTTTACCTTCGGCGAAGGGTATAAAAAGGTTATTTGGATGACTCAAATGAAATTTAATTTCTAATCATTTGTAAGTGTTTTGATCAGAATAACTTCTTCTCAAGTTATGATAAAATGTATTAGCAAAACCCCCATATTTCGGGTGAAATATTGACTAGACCATAGGGTCTTCATTCGGTTAAGCGTTAATCGGTTAACCGATTAATTAGTTCCCGATTAACTGACCGTTTAATTTAAAATTGGCTTTTTCGATTAACGCTTAAAGCGGTTAATTTCAACTAAATTTTTAACTTTTTGTAGTATTATAACATATTTTTTGTGTTTTTAATTATTAATTTCGTCCCATATTGTTAAATGCGATCTTCATCTTAAATAACAACAACAGCTTTTTTTTGTTTCCGGTACTTTTTATATGTATGTGTTTAGTTATTTGTTACTTCTGATATCTTTTCATATCAATCTTTTAACAGAATTAACCGAAACAATTAGAAGTGTTAAAAATTAAAAAAAAATTTAAAACAGGACTCTAATGGCATAATGGAAAATTGTATATGTTTAGACAAATCCAGGAATAGAACTGAGAAATTGGATATTCTGTATTATGGGTTCTCCAACATCTACGATTAATGAACGAATTTTTTCCACGTAAAGGTTTATCAAAACTAAAAAAAAGATTCAGCTTGTGTTCTCTAATTTTAATACACATTCTATTGTAATTTTTCGAACAAAAAATTATGTATGAAAGGCCAAAATCGAAATTGTTGGCATTTCATTTTATATAATTAAATAACCCCATATTCATAAAAAATATTTTAGGTTTAAAGCAGGTTTATGAAACGGATTTTCTATGAAAAAATGTTTAATAAACCTTTTATTAATAAAATTTTGTTTTATGAAAATGGGGGCAAATATTTAATTTAACCATTTAACTTGCAATCGGCAACACTGTTACAATTCAAAAATAATTTTTATTGTCTTCACCTCAGTATGCTTCGAATTTCAAATCAATTTTAAAAGTCAAAACAAACGAAAAAAAAATTTAAATAATAAAAAATAAAAATTTGTGTTCATCAAATAAAAAATATAAAAACTAAGAAGATACTATAAGAACTATAAAAGGAAATAAAAGAGAACTAAAGGTAAGCAAAGAATTGAAATGTTTGTTTATTATGTATTTCTTTTAATAAATAAATGGTATTGTAAATATTGGAAAAACAATGAACTTTCCAAGAAATATTATTCTTTGTGTCTTAGAAAAAAGCCATACAGCCAGGCCATCGAACGAAAAATGGATATCCAGATGCGGCAATCTGTCAAACAAGAGCGAGGAAGGCAGGAACTACAATTTTGTTACATAAAATGTGTTCGGGCGCTATTAAATATCACTTCAACATATTCCTCTTAGCAATGAAGAGTCAGCGAAAGTTAATTCAATCTACTTCCATCTTTTGCCAGCAAATGAATTCCGCTTTTGACAAAGAATCAAAAATATTATGCATTTGAGATCATCAAAAAACAATATCTCACTGGGATTATTCTCATTAGAATAAAAAAGCTACATATCCAGACATTCGAACGGATTTTCTGTGGCTTCTAAAAAATGTATACCCAAATGCGGCAATGTGTGGAGAAAAGACGTGGGAGGTAGGAATTTCTATTAAGCCTTTGAAGTAAGTTTTTACCTGGCCTTCAACATGTATGTATATGAGCGCTGTAAATTAAAAAATTCACCTAATATTATTTCAAGATTTAAAGGGTCAACAATAACCAATTTTGAGCAGCTTATATATCAACTTTTGGATGCCTCGGTAGGCTAGTTGGTAGTGACATAGTCTATCAGCTGGTTTGATTCCCGCCAAAGACTAATCTGTTTCACTGCAAAGGGCGGAAGGACTTAGGTAAATTCCTTTTAATTAAAAAAATACATGTAAACTTTTGGTAGCAAATGAATTTCATCTTGAAACATCTGCTCGTAACAGAGTTGGATATTTTCTCTTTATTTTGTTTTCTCACTTCCATTTAGTAAAATGTCTAAACAAATTATACTAATAATTCGGTTTTTTAATATGCGAAATATTGGAGTTCTTTGTTGGAGTTTGTAATTTTATGGGCTAATATAAATTATACAAATATACACATCATGTCAAAATTAAGTGATCGAATTATTAAACTATCTTTAAATCCGACAGCAGCATTTTGAATACGTACCAAGTTTTATTGAATTAATAAAAAAATGGGGATCGTTACTTTTATAGACGGACGGATGGTGTATTTTTAACGAGTAAGTGAAACTGCATGATTTCATGGTCTGATAAATAAAAATCATTAAACTAATTTATAGTACTGCTTAAATTATACATATCGCACCCGTTCCTCTAAAGACTCAAAATTCAAAAAAATCACTTTTTTAAAGAAAACGATATATCCCTCTTTGTAATATAAGAGTAGCTTCTTTAGAATCAACTGAAGAGAAATATTTTGAGTTGCCTCCAAATGCAAAATCAATTAATATCAGTTTTGTTTCAACTAAATGGTAATATTTTAAGTTG
Source organism: Pollenia amentaria (assembly GCA_943735925.1). Classification (NCBI taxonomy): domain Eukaryota; kingdom Metazoa; phylum Arthropoda; class Insecta; order Diptera; family Polleniidae; genus Pollenia; species Pollenia amentaria. Next base: position 126,890,791 of record OX031007.1, read on the forward strand.
TGCCTGCGTTGATGCCATAACGGTTTAATTAAATTATGTTAATTTTAAGGAAAACTGGCACAACTTCAAATGATACCACAATATTAATGAACAAATTTCAGATAAAAAGTATAAACTCAAAAAAAAACTTGTTATTTTATTAATCATTGAAAAGTGGCTTAAACAATTACCATTGAAAACTTAATTTTCAAAAATTGGTTTTTACCTCTACTAAAAATTTGTTGATTTTGATTTTACTCCCTTTATAGGCACTAATACGATATATGTGTATACATACACTACATATATGTTTTTTCTTTACAGATTATCAGTTATCAGCTGTTGACTATTTAAGCATTTAATTGTCTTTTTAAATACATACCCTACATTTATGTTTTCTATTCAGAAAATCCATCCAGGAATGATGTAAGTTATTTACAAAACTTTTTATATTTCAGTTCTGGGGTGTAATTGTTGCAGACGTGATCGAATACTTTCAGTCAATACTGAACGATTTGAATTTGTTTTTCAGTGTTGTGAAAACTGATATTAATGCTTAATAACACTAAAAAAATAATGTCAATTCGTTTAGTATCGACTGAGAGAATTACATATATGTATGTATGTATATATAAATGCCTTAGAATCGAAGAAGTAATCGATCACGACTGCCATGATTAGCCCCTTGATCTTTTTATTCGCGTAATGTAAATACTTTTCTGACAATTTCAGTTTTTATTTACAGGTCTCCAAACTGTCCAATTATATTCGGAAACTCGTTTGGGGGTTGGCTTTTCCAAAATCAGCCATTCACTGCAGTGTTTTATAATATCCCATACTTTTATACGAACATACAACACCAGCAGGTTACCTATCAACATTATCAATCACAAGCCACATTAATTTCATATCCATTTTATAACGTTGCTCCATCTGCATATTATACTACATTTAATAACGACGTAGTTTGTGGACAACCACAAATGTCATATCAAACATTTTACTATCCATTAACGGCTTGTCATCTACATTATGTACCACAACAATATTCTCAGATTATACCGAACACAAAACAAAGAAAATATGCGATACCAATAATAAACCCTGATTCGTTAAAAATCCAACCTCCTAAAAGTCTGATAAACAAAGATATTTTTACACAAACGGACAAAATAAAAGTAAAATCCGTTTCAGTACAAACAGACAAAGACCAGATAAAAGATAGCCTTCCAATTGCGGAAGAATCTTTAAAAACATCAACAGAAACTGGCGGTAAGTCAATTATACATGTTAATTTTTTTAAGGTTCTTACTAATTATTTTATTTGTAACGTAGGGTGTTGTAAAATAAATCGCAAGGGTGCAAAGCGCAAGGAGAAATATAAGAAAATATTAAAGAAACAACAAAAACGATCGAATAAATTACTGGCCTGATGTAAAAATTATTTAATTGAATATGCAATCTTATTTTTATTGTTTTTTGCTAAAAAAAAAACATAAAAAGACTTTGTAATTTGTTTATTTTTCTTATTAATAATTTCATTTTTATAATTTTGTTATAAATAATTGTTTGTTAATATTATTGTTAAACAAAAAAAAATTTTTTTTGAAGAAAATAAAATTATTCAAAAATAAAAAATACCGTCTTTAAATAATTTAGTTAACATTATATTTTGGTATGTATGTATTGTAACAAACATTTTTTATTAAGAAGTAGAATTAGGAGCCTAAGGTCCAGTGTTCACTGATAAATTACAGCTTTTCTACGATACCAATATTATCCTATAAAGATATAAGTGAATTGAGATCTGAGGAAGTATTTTTCGAAATTTCGTCCATTTTTTTAATTGCCATTTTTAAAAGCTTGGGTAAACTAGATTTATTCTTATTGCAGTAATACATACTACAATTGAAAGTTCTATTCATTATACGCTCTACCACCACTGTGGTGAATGAGGGTATATTAAGTTTGTCATTCCGTGTGAAACTTTTTTGTTATACATCTAAGACCCCATAAATTCTGGCACCTTGAGTAATTCTAAGTCGATTGAGACATGTCCGTCTGCCTGTTCGTCTGTTGAAAAGAGGCTGGCTTTTGAAAGACTCAAAAGAAAAGAACAAACTCGGTGTCAAATTGCTTGTAGTTATCCTAAGCACGTTCGGATTAAATTCAACAGGATTAGAGCTATGAAGCAAAATGTGGAACCACCACCCTAAAAATAAAACAACTTAATTATATAAAAAAAAGTAAATATTGGTATTTCAGTAATTTGGTCATAACTCGAGCATTTTTCAATCGATTTGATAGATTTATACACCGACGTCTTTAGGAAGAAATTTACGTTGGTAATAAAACTTGGACTCGGAAAGATCTACGGTTCTCGAAAATAGGTATATCTTAAAAAAATTCTATTTTGGTAATAACTTGTTTGTATTTGAAACGATTTTTCCGAGTTTTTCAGCAAATATGTTCTAAAATTTCCGATCTTTTGATATATATAAGACGTATCCATAGGTCATGTAACAGCTCTAAAAATTTAGTTTTTATAAAAATGTTGATGCTTTTTAGCCCATTTTTGGAGAATTTTGCTAATAACTGAACCATTTCTTAATCGATTTGGCAGATTTATATACCCACGTCTTAAGGAAGAAATTTACCATTTACTTAGATTATAAAACTTTATTTTGGACGTTACTCTTCCATTTTAGGGAGAAAAGTTTCTGATATTTTGGTATATAAAACGTGTTCATATGTCATACTAGAGCCCTAAAATTTAAAATTTTGAGTATTTTCAATAATGTCTTTGTACGGGAGGTACCACGCCAACTTTTCCAGTGCCGCCCATTTTTTTAGAGAGTTTGTGTATTGGCAAGCAACATGTTTGTACTAAATCTGAAAGCCGTAGCTCTAGCCGCTCTCGAGATATGCAGAAAAAAAGAACTTAAAAAACAACAACAACATGGGATTTATATGTGACATAAATGTAAAACAACCTAGCCTGCATCATATCTGAGGTCTTCGGAAACCCCATTTCAACGGACAACCGGATTTGAACTTCCCTTCTCATAAGAAGCCAGAATATATATACTTTATATGGTCTTAGATCAATATTGTAGAAATTACAAACGGAATGACAAAGTTATACATATATACCCTTTTACCTTCGGCGAAGGGTATAAAAAGGTTATTTGGATGACTCAAATGAAATTTAATTTCTAATCATTTGTAAGTGTTTTGATCAGAATAACTTCTTCTCAAGTTATGATAAAATGTATTAGCAAAACCCCCATATTTCGGGTGAAATATTGACTAGACCATAGGGTCTTCATTCGGTTAAGCGTTAATCGGTTAACCGATTAATTAGTTCCCGATTAACTGACCGTTTAATTTAAAATTGGCTTTTTCGATTAACGCTTAAAGCGGTTAACTTCAACAAAATTTTTAACTTTTTGTAGTATTATAACATATTTTTTGTGTTTTTAATTATTAATTTCGTCCCATATTGTTAAATGCGATCTTCATCTTAAATAACAACAACAGCTTTGTTTTGTTTCACGTACTTTTTATATGTATGTGTTTAGTTATTTGTTACTTCTGATATCTTTTCATATCAATCTTTTAACAGAATTAACCGAAACAATTAGAAGTGTTAAAAATTAAAAAAAAAAATTAAAACAGGACTCTAATGGCATAATGGAAAATTGTATATGTTTAGACAAATCCAGGAATAGAACTGAGAAATTGGATATTCTGTATTATGGGTTCTCCAACATCTACGATTAATGAACGAATTTTTTCCACGTAAAGGTTTATCAAAACTAAAAAAAAGATTCAGCTTGTGTTCTCTAATTTTAATACACATTCTATTGTAATTTTTCGAACAAAAAATTATGTATGAAAGGCCAAAATCGAAATTGTTGGCATTTCATTTTATATAATTAAATAACCCCATATTCATAAAAAATATTTTAGGTTTAAAGCAGGTTTATGAAACGGATTTTCTATGAAAAAATGTTTAATAAACCTTTTATTAATAAAATTTTGTTTTATGAAAATGGGGGCAAATATTTAATTTAACCATTTAACTTGCAATCGGCAACACTGTTACAATTCAAAAATAATTTTTATTGTCTTCACCTCAGTATGCTTCGAATTTCAAATCAATTTTAAAAGTCAAAACAAACGAAAAAAAAATTTAAATAATAAAAAATAAAAATTTGTGTTCATCAAATAAAAAATATAAAAACTAAGAAGATACTATAAGAACTATAAAAGGAAATAAAAGAGAACTAAAGGTAAGCAAAGAATTGAAATGTTTGTTTATTATGTATTTCTTTTAATAAATAAATGGTATTGTAAATATTGGAAAAACAATGAACTTTCCAAGAAATATTATTCTTTGTGTCTTAGAAAAAAGCCATACAGCCAGGCCATCGAACGAAAAATGGATATCCAGATGCGGCAATCTGTCAAACAAGAGCGAGGAAGGCAGGAACTACAATTTTGTTATATAAAATGTGTTCGGGCGCTATTAAATATCACTTCAACATATTCCTCTTAGCAATGAAGAGTCAGCGAAAGTTAATTCAATCTACTTCCATCTTTTGCCAGCAAATGAATTCCGCTTTTGACAAAGAATCAAAAATATTATGCATTTGAGATCATCAAAAAACAATATCTCACTGGGATTATTCTCATTAGAATAAAAAAGCTACATATCCAGACATTCGAACGGATTTTCTGTGGCTTCTAAAAAATGTATACCCAAATGCGGCAATGTGTGGAGAAAAGACGTGGGAGGTAGGAATTTCTATTAAGCCTTTGAAGTAAGTTTTTACCTGGCCTTCAACATGTATGTATATGAGCGCTGTAAATTAAAAAATTCACCTAATATTATTTCAAGATTTAAAGGGTCAACAATAACCAATTTTGAGCAGCTTATATATCAACTTTTGGATGCCTCGGTAGGCTAGTTGGTAGTGACATAGTCTATCAGCTGGTTTGATTCCCGCCAAAGACTAATCTGTTTCACTGCAAAGGGCGGAAGGACTTAGGTAAATTCCTTTTAATTAAAAAAATACATGTAAACTTTTGGTAGCAAATGAATTTCATCTTGAAACATCTGCTCGTAACAGAGTTGGATATTTTCTCTTTATTTTGTTTTCTCACTTCCATTTAGTAAAATGTCTAAACAAATTATACTAATAATTCGGTTTTTTAATATGCGAAATATTGGAGTTCTTTGTTGGAGTTTGTAATTTTATGGGCTAATATAAATTATACAAATATACACATCATGTCAAAATTAAGTGATCGAATTATTAAACTATCTTTAAATCCGACAGCAGCATTTTGAATACGTACCAAGTTTTATTGAATTAATAAAAAAATGGGGATCGTTACTTTTATAGACGGACGGATGGTGTATTTTTAACGAGTAAGTGAAACTGCATGATTTCATGGTCTGATAAATAAAAATCATTAAACTAATTTATAGTACTGCTTAAATTATACATATCGCACCCGTTCCTCTAAAGACTCAAAATTCAAAAAAATCACTTTTTTAAAGAAAACGATATATCCCTCTTTGTAATATAAGAGTAGCTTCTTTAGAATCAACTGAAGAGAAATATTTTGAGTTGCCTCCAAATGCAAAATCAATTAATATCAGTTTTGTTTCAACTAAATGGTAATATTTTAAGTTGTGCCTGCGTTGATGCCATAACGGTTTAATTAAATTATGTTAATTTTAAGGAAAACTGGCACAACTTCAAATGATACCACAATATTAATGAACAAATTTCAGATAAAAAGTATAAACTCAAAAAAAAACTTGTTATTTTATTAATCATTGAAAAGTGGCTTAAACAATTACCATTGAAAACTTAATTTTCAAAAATTGGTTTTTACCTCTACTAAAAATTTGTTGATTTTGATTTTACTCCCTTTATAGGCACTAATACGATATATGTGTATACATACACTACATATATGTTTTTTCTTTACAGATTATCAGTTATCAGCTGTTGACTATTTAAGCATTTAATTGTCTTTTTAAATACATACCCTACATTTATGTTTTCTATTCAGAAAATCCATCCAGGAATGATGTAAGTTATTTACAAAACTTTTTATATTTCAGTTCTGGGGTGTAATTGTTGCAGACGTGATCGAATACTTTCAGTCAATACTGAACGATTTGAATTTGTTTTTCAGTGTTGTGAAAACTGATATTAATGCTTAATAACACTAAAAAAATAATGTCAATTCGTTTAGTATCGACTGAGAGAATTACATATATGTATGTATGTATATATAAATGCCTTAGAATCGAAGAAGTAATCGATCACGACTGCCATGATTAGCCCCTTGATCTTTTTATTCGCGTAATGTAAATACTTTTCTGACAATTTCAGTTTTTATTTACAAGTCTCCAAACTGTCCAATTATATTCGGAAACTCGTTTGGGGGTTGGCTTTTCCAAAATCAGCCATTCACTGCAGTGTTTTATAATATCCCATACTTTTATACGAACATACAACACCAGCAGGTTACCTATCAACATTATCAATCACAAGCCACATTAATTTCATATCCATTTTATAACGTTGCTCCATCTGCATATTATACTACATTTAATAACGACGTAGTTTGTGGACAACCACAAATGTCATATCAAACATTTTACTATCCATTAACGGCTTGTCATCTACATTATGTACCACAACAATATTCTCAGATTATACCGAACACAAAACAAAGAAAATATGCGATACCAATAATAAACCCTGATTCGTTAAAAATCCAACCTCCTAAAAGTCTGATAAACAAAGATATTTTTACACAAACGGACAAAATAAAAGTAAAATCCGTTTCAGTACAAACAGACAAAGACCAGATAAAAGATAGCCTTCCAATTGCGGAAGAATCTTTAAAAACATCAACAGAAACTGGCGGTAAGTCAATTATACATGTTAATTTTTTTAAGGTTCTTACTAATTATTTTATTTGTAACGTAGGGTGTTGTAAAATAAATCGCAAGGGTGCAAAGCGCAAGGAGAAATATAAGAAAATATTAAAGAAACAACAAAAACGATCGAATAAATTACTGGCCTGATGTAAAAATTATTTAATTGAAAATGCAATCTTATTTTTATTGTTTTTTGCTAAAAAAAAAACATAAAAAGACTTTGTAATTTGTTTATTTTTCTTATTAATAATTTCATTTTTATAATTTTGTTATAAATAATTGTTTGTTAATATTATTGTTAAACAAAAAAAAATTTTTTTTGAAGAAAATAAAATTATTCAAAAATAAAAAATACCGTCTTTAAATAATTTAGTTAACATTATATTTTGGTATGTATGTATTGTAACAAACATTTTTTATTAAGAAGTAGAATTAGGAGCCTAAGGTCCAGTGTTCACTGATAAATTACAGCTTTTCTACGATACCAATATTATCCTATAAAGATATAAGTGAATTGAGATCTGAGGAAGTATTTTTCGAAATTTCGTCCATTTTTTTAATTGCCATTTTTAAAAGCTTGTGTAAACTAGATTTATTCTTATTGCAGTAATACATACTACAATTGAAAGTTCTATTCATTATACGCTCTACCACCACTGTGGTGAATGAGGGTATATTAAGTTTGTCATTCCGTGTGAAACTTTTTTGTTATACATCTAAGACCCCATAAATTCTGGCACCTTGAGTAATTCTAAGTCGATTGAGACATGTCCGTCTGCCTGTTCGTCTGTTGAAAAGAGGCTGGCTTTTGAAAGACTCAAAAGAAAAGAACAAACTCGGTGTCAAATTGCTTGTAGTTATCCTAAGCACGTTCGGATTAAATTCAACAGGATTAGAGCTATGAAGCAAAATGTGGAACCACCACCCTAAAAATAAAACAACTTAATTATATAAAAAAAAAGTAAATATTGGTATTTCAGTAATTTGGTCATAACTCGAGCATTTTTCAATCGATTTGATAGATTTATACATCGACGTCTTTAGGAAGAAATTTACGTTGGTAATAAAACTTGGACTCGGAAAGATCTACGGTTCTCGAAAATAGGTATATCTTAAAAAAATTCTATTTTGGTAATAACTTGTTTGTATCTGAAACGATTTTTCCGAGTTTTTCAGCAAATATGTTCTAAAATTTCCGATCTTTTGATATATATAAGACGTATCCATAGGTCATGTAACAGCTCTAAAAATTTAGTTTTTATAAAAATGTTGATGCTTTTTAGCCCATTTTTGGAGTATTTTGCTAATAACTGAACCATTTCTTAATCGATTTGGCAGATTTATATACCCACGTCTTAAGGAAGAAATTTACCATTTACTTAGATTATAAAACTTTATTTTGGACGTTACTCTTCCATTTTAGGGAGAAAAGTTTCTGATATTTTGGTATATAAAACGTGTTCATATGTCATACTAGAGCCCTAAAATTTAAAATTTTGAGTATTTTCAATAATGTCTTTGTACGGGAGGTACCACGCCAACTTTTCCAGTGCCGCCCATTTTTTTTAGAGAGTTTGTGTATTGGCAAGCAACATGTTTGTACTAAATCTGAAAGCCGTAGCTCTAGCCGCTCTCGAGATATGCAGAAAAAAAGAACTTAAAAAACAACAACAACATGGGATTTATATGTGACATAAATGTAAAACAACCTAGCCTGCATCATATCTGGGGTCTTCGGAAACCCCATTTCAACGGACAACCGGATTTGAACTTCCCTTCTCATAAGAAGCCAGAATATATATACTTTATATGGTCTTAGATCAATATTGTAGAAATTACAAACGGAATGACAAAGTTATACATATATACCCTTTTACCTTCGGCGAAGGGTATAAAAAGGTTATTTGGATGACTCAAATGAAATTTAATTTCTAATCATTTGTAAGTGTTTTGATCAGAATAACTTCTTCTCAAGTTATGATAAAATGTATTAGCAAAACCCCCATATTTCGGGTGAAATATTGACTAGACCATAGGGTCTTCATTCGGTTAAGCGTTAATCGGTTAACCGATTAATTAGTTCCCGATTAACTGACCGTTTAATTTAAAATTGGCTTTTTCGATTAACGCTTAAAGCGGTTAATTTCAACAAAATTTTTAACTTTTTGTAGTATTATAACATATTTTTTGTGTTTTTAATTATTAATTTCGTCCCATATTGTTAAATGCGATCTTCATCTTAAATAACAACAACAGCTTTTTTTTGTTTCACGTACTTTTTATATGTATGTGTTTAGTTATTTGTTACTTCTGATATCTTTTCATATCAATCTTTTAACAGAATTAACCGAAACAATTAGAAGTGCTAAAAATTAAAAAAAAATTTAAAACAGGACTCTAATGGCATAATGGTAAATTGTATATGTTTAGACAAATCCAGGAATAGAACTGAGAAATTGGATATTCTGTATTATGGGTTCTCCAACATCTACGATTAATGAACGAATTTTTTCCACGTAAAGGTTTATCAAAACTAAAAAAAAGATTCAGCTTGTGTTCTCCAATTTTAATACACATTCTATTGTAATTTTTCGAACAAAAAATTATGTATGAAAGGCCAAAATCGAAATTGTTGGCATTTCATTTTATATAATTAAATACCCCCATATTCATAAAAAATATTTTAGGTTTAAAGCAGGTTTATGAAACGGATTTTCTATGAAAAAATGTTTAATAAACCTTTTATTAATAAAATTTTGTTTTATGAAAATGGGGGCAAATATTTAATTTAACCATTTAACTTGCAATCGGCAACACTGTTACAATTCAAAAATAATTTTTATTGTCTTCACCTCAGTATGCTTCGAATTTCAAATCAATTTTAAAAGTCAAAACAAACGAAAAAAAAATTTAAATAATAAAAAATAAAAATTTGTGTTCATCAAATAAAAAATATAAAAACTAAGAAGATACTATAAGAACTATAAAAGGAAATAAAAGAGAACTAAAGGTAAGCAAAGAATTGAAATGTTTGTTTATTATGTATTTCTTTTAATAAATAAATGGTATTGTAAATATTGGAAAAACAATGAACTTTCCAAGAAATATTATTCTTTGTGTCTTAGAAAAAAGCCATACAGCCAGGCCATCGAACGAAAAATGGATATCCAGATGCGGCAATCTGTCAAACAAGAGCGAGGAAGGCAGGAACTACAATTTTGTTATATAAAATGTGTTCGGGCGCTATTAAATATCACTTCAACATATTCCTCTTAGCAATGAAGAGTCAGCGAAAGTTAATTCAATCTACTTCCATCTTTTGCCAGCAAATGAATTCCGCTTTTGACAAAGAATCAAAAATATTATGCATTTGAGATCATCAAAAAACAATATCTCACTGGGATTATTCTCATTAGAATAAAAAAGCTACATATCCAGACATTCGAACGGATTTTCTGTGGCTTCTAAAAAATGTATACCCAAATGCGGCAATGTGTGGAGAAAAGACGTGGGAGGTAGGAATTTCTATTAAGCCTTTGAAGTAAGTTTTTACCTGGCCTTCAACATGTATGTATATGAGCGCTGTAAATTAAAAAATTCACCTAATACTATTTCTAGATTTAAAGGGTCAACAATAACCAATTTTGAGCAGCTTATATATCAACTTTTGGATGCCTCGGTAGGCTAGTTGGTAGTGAGATAGTCTATCAGCTGGTTTGATTCCCGCCAAAGACTAATCTGTTTCACTGCAAAGGGCGGAAGGACTTAGGTAAATTCCATTTAATTAAAAAAATACATGTAAACTTTTGGAAGCAAATGAATTTCATCTTGAAACATCTGCTCGTAACAGAGTTGGATATTTTCTCTTTATTTTGTTTTCTCACTTTCATTTAGTAAAATGTCTAAACAAATTATACTAATAATTCGGTTTTTTAATATGCGAAATATTGGAGTTCTATACAAATATACACATCATGTCAAAATTAAGTGATCGAATTATTAAACTATCTTTAAATCCGACCGCAGCATTTTGAATACGTACCAAGTTTTATTGAATTAATAAAAAAATGGGGATCGTTACTTTTATAGACGGACGGATGGTGTATTTTTAACGAGTAAGTGAAACTGCATGATTTCATGGTTTGATAAATAAAAATCATTAAACTAATTTATAGTACTGCTTAAATTATACATATCGCACCCGTTCCTCTAAAGACTCAAAATTCAAAAAAATCACTTTTTTAAAGAAAACGATATATCCCTCTTTGTAATATAAGAGTAGCTTCTTTAGAATCAACTGAAGAGAAATATTTTGAGTTGCCTCCAAATGCAAAATCAATTAATATCAGTTTTGTTTCAACTAAATGGTAATATTTTAAGTTGTGCCTGCGTTGATGCCATAACGGTTTAATTAAATTTTGCTAAAAAAAAAACATAAAAAGACTTTGTAATTTGTTTATTTTTCTTATTAATAATTTCATTTTTATAATTTTGTTATAAATAATTGTTTGTTAATATTATTGTTAAACAAAAAAAAATTTTTTTTGAAGAAAATAAAATTATTCAAAAATAAAAAATACCGTCTTTAAATAATTTAGTTAACATTATATTTTGGTATGTATGTATTGTAACAAACATTTTTTATTAAGAAGTAGAATTAGGAGCCTAAGGTCCAGTGTTCACTGATAAATTACAGCTTTTCTACGATACCAATATTATCCTATAAAGATATAAGTGAATTGAGATCTGAGGAAGTATTTTTCGAAATTTCGTCCATTTTTTTAATTGCCATTTTTAAAAGCTTGGGTAAACTAGATTTATTCTTATTGCAGTAATACATACTACAATTGAAAGTTCTATTCATTATACGCTCTACCACCACTGTGGTGAATGAGGGTATATTAAGTTTGTCATTCCGTGTGAAACTTTTTTGTTATACATCTAAGACCCCATAAATTCTGGCACCTTGAGTAATTCTAAGTCGATTGAGACATGTCCGTCTGCCTGTTCGTCTGTTGAAAAGAGGCTGGCTTTTGAAAGACTCAAAAGAAAAGAACAAACTCGGTGTCAAATTGCTTGTAGTTATCCTAAGCACGTTCGGATTAAATTCAACAGGATTAGAGCTATGAAGCAAAATGTGGAACCACCACCCTAAAAATAAAACAACTTAATTATATAAAAAAAAAAGTAAATATTGGTATTTCAGTAATTTGGTCATAACTCGAGCATTTTTCAATCGATTTGATAGATTTATACACCGACGTCTTTAGGAAGAAATTTACGTTGGTAATAAAACTTGGACTCGGAAAGATCTACGGTTCTCGAAAATAGGTATATCTTAAAAAAATTCTATTTTGGTAATAACTTGTTTGTATTTGAAACGATTTTTCCGAGTTTTTCAGCAAATATGTTCTAAAATTTCCGATCTTTTGATATATATAAGACGTATCCATAGGTCATGTAACAGCTCTAAAAATTTAGTTTTTATAAAAATGTTGATGCTTTTTAGCCCATTTTTGGAGAATTTTGCTAATAACTGAACCATTTCTTAATCGATTTGGCAGATTTATATACCCACGTCTTAAGGAAGAAATTTACCATTTACTTAGATTATAAAACTTTATTTTGGACGTTACTCTTCCATTTTAGGGAGAAAAGTTTCTGATATTTTGGTATAAAAAACGTGTTCATATGTCATACTAGAGCCCTAAAATTTAAAATTTTGAGTATTTTCAATAATGTCTTTGTACGGGAGGTACCACGCCAACTTTTCCAGTGCCGCCCATTTTTTTAGAGAGTTTGTGTATTGGCAAGCAACATGTTTGTACTAAATCTGAAAGCCGTAGCTCTAGCCGCTCTCGAGATATGCAGAAAAAAGAACTTAAAAACCAACAACAACATGGGATTTATATGTGACATAAATGTAAAACAACCTAGCCTGCATCATATCTGGGGTCTTCGGAAACCCCATTTCAACGGACAACCGGATTTGAACTTCCCTTCTCATAAGAAGCCAGAATATATATACTTTATATGGTCTTAGATCAATATTGTAGAAATTACAAACGGAATGACAAAGTTATACATATATACCCTTTTACCTTCGGCGAAGGGTATAAAAAGGTTATTTGGATGACTCAAATGAAATTTAATTTCTAATCATTTGTAAGTGTTTTGATCAGAATAACTTCTTCTCAAGTTATGATAAAATGTATTAGCAAAACCCCCATATTTCGGGTGAAATATTGACTAGACCATAGGGTCTTCATTCGGTTAAGCGTTAATCGGTTAACCGATTAATTAGTTCCCGATTAACTGACCGTTTAATTTAAAATTGGCTTTTTCGATTAACGCTTAAAGCGGTTAATTTCAACAAAATTTTTAACTTTTTGTAGTATTATAACATATTTTTTGTGTTTTTAATTATTAATTTCGTCCCATATTGTTAAATGCGATCTTCATCTTAAATAACAACAACAGCTTTTTTTTGTTTCACGTACTTTTTATATGTATGTGTTTAGTTATTTGTTACTTCTGATATCTTTTCATATCAATCTTTTAACAGAATTAACCGAAACAATTAGAAGTGTTAAAAATTAAAAAAAAATTTAAAACAGGACTCTAATGGCATAATGGAAAATTGTATATGTTTAGACAAATCCAGGAATAGAACTGAGAAATTGGATATTCTGTATTATGGGTTCTCCAACATCTACGATTAATGAACGAATTTTTTCCACGTAAAGGTTTATCAAAACTAAAAAAAAGATTCAGCTTGTGTTCTCCAATTTTAATACACATTCTATTGTAATTTTTCGAACAAAAAATTATGTATGAAAGGCCAAAATCGAAATTGTTGGCATTTCATTTTATATAATTAAATACCCCCATATTCATAAAAAATATTTTAGGTTTAAAGCAGGTTTATGAAACGGATTTTCTATGAAAAAATGTTTAATAAACCTTTTATTAATAAAATTTTGTTTTATGAAAATGGGGGCAAATATTTAATTTAACCATTTAACTTGCAATCGGCAACACTGTTACAATTCAAAAATAATTTTTATTGTCTTCACCTCAGTATGCTTCGAATTTCAAATCAATTTTAAAAGTCAAAACAAACGAAAAAAAAATTTAAATAATAAAAAATAAAAATTTGTGTTCATCAAATAAAAAATATAAAAACTAAGAAGATACTATAAGAACTATAAAAGGAAATAAAAGAGAACTAAAGGTAAGCAAAGAATTGAAATGTTTGTTTATTATGTATTTCTTTTAATAAATAAATGGTATTGTAAATATTGGAAAAACAATGAACTTTCCAAGAAATATTATTCTTTGTGTCTTAGAAAAAAGCCATACAGCCAGGCCATCGAACGAAAAATGGATATCCAGATGCGGCAATCTGTCAAACAAGAGCGAGGAAGGCAGGAACTACAATTTTGTTATATAAAATGTGTTCGGGCGCTATTAAATATCACTTCAACATATTCCTCTTAGCAATGAAGAGTCAGCGAAAGTTAATTCAATCTACTTCCATCTTTTGCCAGCAAATGAATTCCGCTTTTGACAAAGAATCAAAAATATTATGCATTTGAGATCATCAAAAAACAATATCTCACTGGGATTATTCTCATTAGAATAAAAAAGCTACATATCCAGACATTCGAACGGATTTTCTGTGGCTTCTAAAAAATGTATACCCAAATGCGGCAATGTGTGGAGAAAAGACGTGGGAGGTAGGAATTTCTATTAAGCCTTTGAAGTAAGTTTTTACCTGGCCTTCAACATGTATGTATATGAGCGCTGTAAATTAAAAAATTCACCTAATATTATTTCTAGATTTAAAGGGTCAACAATAACCAATTTTGAGCAGCTTATATATCAACTTTTGGATGCCTCGGTAGGCTAGTTGGTAGTGAGATAGTCTATCAGCTGGTTTGATTCCCGCCAAAGACTAATCTGTTTCACTGCAAAGGGCGGAAGGACTTAGGTAAATTCCATTTAATTAAAAAAATACATGTAAAGTTTTGGAAGCAAATGAATTTCATCTTGAAACATCTGCTCGTAACAGAGTTGGATATTTTCTCTTTATTTTGTTTTCTCACTTCCATTTAGTAAAATGTCTAAACAAATTATACTAATAATTCGGTTTTTTAATATGCGAAATATTGGAGTTCTTTGTTGGAGTTTGTAATTTTATGGGCTAATATAAATTATACAAATATACACATCATGTCAAAATTAAGTGATCGAATTATTAAACTATCTTTAAATCCGACAGCAGCATTTTGAATACGTACCAAGTTTTATTGAATTAATAAAAAAATGGGGATCGTTACTTTTATAGACGGACGGATGGTGTATTTTTAACGAGTAAGTGAAACTGCATGATTTCATGGTTTGATAAATAAAAATCATTAAACTAATTTATAGTACTGCTTAAATTATACATATCGCACCCGTTCCTCTAAAGACTCAAAATTCAAAAAAATCACTTTTTTAAAGAAAAAGATATATCCCTTGTAATACAAGAGTAGCTTCTTTAGAATCAACTGAAGAGAAATATTTTGAGTTGCCTCCAAATGCAAAATCAATTAATATCAGTTTTGTCAACTAAAGGGTAATATTTTAAGTTGTGCCTGCGTTGATGCCATAACGGTTTAATTAAATTATGTTAATTTTAAGGAAAACTGGCACAACCTTCAAATGATACCACAATATTAATGAACAAATTTCAGATAAAAAGTATAAACTCAAAAAAAAAACTTGTTATTTTATTAATCATTGAAAAGTGGCTTAAACAATTACCATTGAAAACATAATTTTCAAAAATTGGTTTTTACCTCTACTAAAAATTTGTTGATTTTGATTTATAGGCACTAATACGCTATATGTGTATACATACACTACATATATGTTTTTTCTTTACAGATTATCAGTTATCAGCTGTTGACTACATATTTAAGCATTTAATTGTCTTTTTAAATACATACCCTACATTTATGTTTTCTATTCAGAAAATCCATCCAGGAATGATGTAAGTTATTTACAAAACTTTTTATATTTCAGTTCTGGGGTGTAATTGTTGCAGACGTGATCGAATACTTTCAGTCAATACTGAACGATTTGAATTTGTTTTTCAGTGTTGTGAAAACTGATATTAATGCTTAATAACACTAAAAAAATAATGTCAATTCGTTTAGTATCGACTGAGAGAATTACATATATGTATGTATGTATATATAAATGCCTTAGAATCGAAGAAGTAATCGATCACGACTGCCATGATTAGCCCCTTGATCTTTTTGTTCGCGTAATGTAAATACTTTTCTGACAATTTCAGTTTTTATTTACAGGTCTCCAAACTGTCCAATTATATTCGGAAACTCGTTTGGGGGTTGGCTTTTCCAAAATCAGCCATTCACTGCAGTGTTTTATAATATCCCATACTTTTATACGAACATACAACACCAGCAGGTTACCTATCAACATTATCAATCACAAGCCACATTAATTTCATATCCATTTTATAACGTTGCTCCATCTGCATATTATACTACATTTAATAACGACGTAGTTTGTGGACAACCACAAATGTCATATCAAACATTTTACTATCCATTAACGGCTTGTCATCTACATTATGTACCACAACAATATTCTCAGATTATACCGAACACAAAACAAAGAAAATATGCGATATCAATAATAAACCCTGATTCGTTAAAAATCCAACCTCCTAAAAGTCTGATAAACAAAGATATTTTTACACAAACGGACAAAATAAAAGTAAAATCCGTTTCAGTACAAACAGACAAAGACCAGATAAAAGATAGCCTTCCAATTGCGGAAGAATCTTTAAAAACATCAACAGAAACTGGCGGTAAGTCAATTATACATGTTAATTTTTTTAAGGTTCTTACTAATTATTTTATTTGTAACGTAGGGTGTTGTAAAATAAATCGCAAGGGTGCAAAGCGCAAGGAGAAATATAAGAAAATATTAAAGAAACAACAAAAACGATCGAATAAATTACTGGCCTGATGTAAAAATTATTTAATTGAATATGCAATCTTATTTTTATTGTTTTTTGCTAAAAAAAAAAACATAAAAAGACTTTGTAATTTGTTTATTTTTCTTATTAATAATTTCATTTTTATAATTTTGTTATAAATAATTGTTTGTTAATATTATTGTTAAACAAAAAAAAATTTTTTTTGAAGAAAATAAAATTATTCAAAAATAAAAAATACCGTCTTTAAATAATTTAGTTAACATTATATTTTGGTATGTATGTATTGTAACAAACATTTTTTATTAAGAAGTAGAATTAGGAGCCTAAGGTCCAGTGTTCACTGATAAATTACAGCTTTTCTACGATACCAATATTATCCTATAAAGATATAAGTGAATTGAGATCTGAGGAAGTATTTTTCGAAATTTCGTCCATTTTTTTAATTGCCATTTTTAAAAGCTTGGGTAAACTAGATTTATTCTTATTGCAGTAATACATACTACAATTGAAAGTTCTATTCATTATACGCTCTACCACCACTGTGGTGAATGAGGGTATATTAAGTTTGTCATTCCGTGTGAAACTTTTTTGTTATACATCTAAGACCCCATAAATTCTGGCACCTTGAGTAATTCTAAGTCGATTGAGACATGTCCGTCTGCCTGTTCGTCTGTTGAAAAGAGGCTGGCTTTTGAAAGACTCAAAAGAAAAGAACAAACTCGATGTCAAATTGCTTGTAGTTATCCTAAGCACGTTCGGATTAAATTCAACAGGATTAGAGCTATGAAGCAAAATGTGGAACCACCACCCTAAAAATAAAACAACTTAATTATATAAAAAAAAAGTAAATATTGGTATTTCAGTAATTTGGTCATAACTCGAGCATTTTTCAATCGATTTGATAGATTTATACACCGACGTCTTTAGGAAGAAATTTACGTTGGTAATAAAACTTGGACTCGGAAAGATCTACGGTTCTCGAAAATAGGTATATTTCTTAAAAAAATTCTATTTTGGTAATAACTTGTTTGTATCTGAAACGATTTTTCCGAGTTTTTCAGCAAATATGTTCTAAAATTTCCGATCTTTTGATATATATAAGACGTATCCATAGGTCATGATTTATATACCCACGTCTTAAGGAAGAAATTTACCATTTACTTAGATTATAAAACTTTATTTTGGACGTTACTCTTCCATTTTAGGGAGAAAAGTTTCTGATATTTTGGTATATAAAACGTGTTCATATGTCATACTAGAGCCCTAAAATTTAAAATTTTGAGTATTTTCAATAATGTCTTTGTACGGGAGGTACCACGCCAACTTTTCCAGTGCCGCCCATTTTTTTTAGAGAGTTTGTGTATTGGCAAGCAACATGTTTGTACTAAATCTGAAAGCCGTAGCTCTAGCCGCTCTCGAGATATGCAGAAAAAAAGAACTTAAAAAACAACAACAACATGGGATTTATATGTGACATAAATGTAAAACAACCTAGCCTGCATCATATCTGGGGTCTTCGGAAACCCCATTTCAACGGACAACCGGATTTGAACTTCCCTTCTCATAAGAAGCCAGAATATATATACTTTATATGGTCTTAGATCAATATTGTAGAAATTACAAACGGAATGACAAAGTTATACATATATACCCTTTTACCTTCGGCGAAGGGTATAAAAAGGTTATTTGGATGACTCAAATGAAATTTAATTTCTAATCATTTGTAAGTGTTTTGATCAGAATAACTTCTTCTCAAGTTATGATAAAATGTATTAGCAAAACCCCCATATTTCGGGTGAAATATTGACTAGACCATATGGTCTTCATTCGGTTAAGCGTTAATCGGTTAACCGATTAATTAGTTCCCGATTAACTGACCGTTTAATTTAAAATTGGCTTTTTCGATTAACGCTTAAAGCGGTTAATTTCAACAAAATTTTTAACTTTTTGTAGTATTATAACATATTTTTTGTGTTTTTAATTATTAATTTCGTCCCATATTGTTAAATGCGATCTTCATCTTAAATAACAACAACAGCTTTTTTTTGTTTCACGTACTTTTTATATGTATGTGTTTAGTTATTTGTTACTTCTGATATCTTTTCATATCAATCTTTTAACAGAATTAACCGAAACAATTAGAAGTGTTAAAAATTAAAAAAAAATTTAAAACAGGACTCTAATGGCATAATGGAAAATTGTATGTGTTTAGACAAATCCAGGAATAGAACTGAGAAATTGGATATTCTGTATTATGGGTTCTCCAACATCTACGATTAATGAACGAATTTTTTCCACGTAAAGGTTTATCAAAACTAAAAAAAAGATTCAGCTTGTGTTCTCTAATTTTAATACACATTCTATTGTAATTTTTCGAACAAAAAATTATGTATGAAAGGCCAAAATCGAAATTGTTGGCATTTCATTTTATATAATTAAATAACCCCATATTCATAAAAAATATTTTAGGTTTAAAGCAGGTTTATGAAACGGATTTTCTATGAAAAAATGTTTAATAAACCTTTTATTAATAAAATTTTGTTTTATGAAAATGGGGGCAAATATTTAATTTAACCATTTAACTTGCAATCGGCAACACTGTTACAATTCAAAAATAATTTTTATTGTCTTCACCTCAGTATGCTTCGAATTTCAAATCAATTTTAAAAGTCAAAACAAACGAAAAAAAAATTTAAATAATAAAAAATAAAAATTTGTGTTCATCAAATAAAAAATATAAAAACTAAGAAGATACTATAAGAACTATAAAAGGAAATAAAAGAGAACTAAAGGTAAGCAAAGAATTGAAATGTTTGTTTATTATGTATTTCTTTTAATAAATAAATGGTATTGTAAATATTGGAAAAACAATGAACTTTCCAAGAAATATTATTCTTTGTGTCTTAGAAAAAAGCCATACAGCCAGGCCATCGAACGAAAAATGGATATCCAGATGCGGCAATCTGTCAAACAAGAGCGAGGAAGGCAGGAACTACAATTTTGTTATATAAAATGTGTTCGGGCGCTATTAAATATCACTTCAACATATTCCTCTTAGCAATGAAGAGTCAGCGAAAGTTAATTCAATCTACTTCCATCTTTTGCCAGCAAATGAATTCCGCTTTTGACAAAGAATCAAAAATATTATGCATTTGAGATCATCAAAAAACAATATCTCACTGGGATTATTCTCATTAGCATAAAAAAGCTACATATCCAGACATTCGAACGGATTTTCTGTGGCTTCTAAAAAATGTATACCCAAATGCGGCAATGTGTGGAGAAAAAACGTGGGAGGTAGGAATTTCTATTTAACCTTTGAAGTAAGTTTTTACCTGGCCTTCAACATGTATGTATATGAGCGCTGTAAATTAAAAAATTCACCTAATATTATTTCTAGATTTAAAGGGTCAACAATAACTAATTTTGAGCAGCTTATATATCAACTTTTGGATGCCTCGGTAGGCTAGTTGGTAGTGAGATAGTCTATCAGCTGGTTTGATTCCCGCCAAAGACTAATCTGTTTCACTGCAAAGGGCGGAAGGACTTAGGTAAATTCCTTTTAATTAAAAAAATACATGTAAACTTTTGGTAGCAAATGAATTTCATCTTGAAACATCTGCTCGTAACAGAGTTGGATATTTTCTCTTTATTTTATTTTCTCACTTCCATTTAGTAAAATGTCTAAACAAATTATACTAATAATTCGGTTTTTTAATATGCGAAATATTGGAGTTCTTTGTTGGAGTTTGTAATTTTATGGGCTAATATAAATTATACAAATATACACATCATGTCAAAATTAAGTGATCGAATTATTAAACTATCTTTAAATCCGACAGCAGCATTTTGAATACGTACCAAGTTTTATTGAATTAATAAAAAAATGGGGATCGTTACTTTTATAGACGGACGGATGGTGTATTTTTAACGAGTAAGTGAAACTGCATGATTTCATGGTCTGATAAATAAAAATCATTAAACTAATTTATAGTACTGCTTAAATTATACATATCGCACCCGTTCCTCTAAAGACTCAAAATTCAAAAAAATCACTTTTTTAAAGAAAACGATATATCCCTCTTTGTAATATAAGAGTAGCTTCTTTAGAATCAACTGAAGAGAAATATTTTGAGTTGCCTCCAAATGCAAAATCAATTAATATCAGTTTTGTTTCAACTAAATGGTAATATTTTAAGTTGTGCCTGCGTTGATGCCATAACGGTTTAATTAAATTATGTTAATTTTAAGGAAAACTGGCACAACTTCAAATGATACCACAATATTAATGAACAAATTTCAGATAAAAAGTATAAACTCAAAAAAAAACTTGTTATTTTATTAATCATTGAAAAGTGGCTTAAACAATTACCATTGAAAACTTAATTTTCAAAAATTGGTTTTTACCTCTACTAAAAATTTGTTGATTTTGATTTTACTCCCTTTATAGGCACTAATACGATATATGTGTATACATACACTACATATATGTTTTTTCTTTACAGATTATCAGTTATCAGCTGTTGACTATTTAAGCATTTAATTGTCTTTTTAAATACATACCCTACATTTATGTTTTCTATTCAGAAAATCCATCCAGGAATGATGTAAGTTATTTACAAAACTTTTTATATTTCAGTTCTGGGGTGTAATTGTTGCAGACGTGATCGAATACTTTCAGTCAATACTGAACGATTTGAATTTGTTTTTCAGTGTTGTGAAAACTGATATTAATGCTTAATAACACTAAAAAAATAATGTCAATGCGTTTAGTATCGACTGAGAGAATTACATATATGTATGTATGTATATATAAATGCCTTAGAATCGAAGAAGTAATCGATCACGACTGCCATGATTAGCCCCTTGATCTTTTTATTCGCGTAATGTAAATACTTTTCTGACAATTTCAGTTTTTATTTACAGGTCTCCAAACTGTCCAATTATATTCGGAAACTCGTTTGGGGGTTGGCTTTTCCAAAATCAGCCATTCACTGCAGTGTTTTATAATATCCCATACTTTTATACGAACATACAACACCAGCAGGTTACCTATCAACATTATCAATCACAAGCCACATTAATTTCATATCCATTTTATAACGTTGCTCCATCTGCATATTATACTACATTTAATAACGACGTAGTTTGTGGACAACCACAAATGTCATATCAAACATTTTACTATCCATTAACGGCTTGCCATCTACATTATGTACCACAACAATATTCTCAGATTATACCGAACACAAAACAAAGAAAATATGCGGTACCAATAATAAACCCTGATTCGTTAAAAATCCAACCTCCTAAAAGTCTGATAAACAAAGATATTTTTACACAAACGGACAAAATAAAAGTAAAATCCGTTTCAGTACAAACAGACAAAGACCAGATAAAAGATAGCCTTCCAATTGCGGAAGAATCTTTAAAAACATCAACAGAAACTGGCGGTAAGTCAATTATACATGTTAATTTTTTTAAGGTTCTTACTAATTATTTTATTTGTAACGTAGGGTGTTGTAAAATAAATCGCAAGGGTGCAAAGCGCAAGGAGAAATATAAGAAAATATTAAAGAAACAACAAAAACGATCGAATAAATTACTGGCCTGATGTAAAAATTATTTAATTGAATATGCAATCTTATTTTTATTGTTTTTTGCTAAAAAAAAAAACATAAAAAGACTTTGTAATTTGTTTATTTTTCTTATTAATAATTTCATTTTTATAATTTTGTTATAAATAATTGTTTGTTAATATTATTGTTAAACAAAAAAAAATTTTTTTTGAAGAAAATAAAATTATTCAAAAATAAAAAATACCGTCTTTAAATAATTTAGTTAACATTATATTTTGGTATGTATGTATTGTAACAAACATTTTTTATTAAGAAGTAGAATTAGGAGCCTAAGGTCCAGTGTTCACTGATAAATTACAGCTTTTCTACGATACCAATATTATCCTATAAAGATATAAGTGAATTGAGATCTGAGGAAGTATTTTTCGAAATTTCGTCCATTTTTTTAATTGCCATTTTTAAAAGCTTGGGTAAACTAGATTTATTCTTATTGCAGTAATACATACTACAATTGAAAGTTCTATTCATTATACGCTCTACCACCACTGTGGTGAATGAGGGTATATTAAGTTTGTCATTCCGTGTGAAACTTTTTTGTTATACATCTAAGACCCCATAAATTCTGGCACCTTGAGTAATTCTAAGTCGATTGAGACATGTCCGTCTGCCTGTTCGTCTGTTGAAAAGAGGCTGGCTTTTGAAAGACTCAAAAGAAAAGAACAAACTCGGTGTCAAATTGCTTGTAGTTATCCTAAGCACGTTCGGATTAAATTCAACAGTATTAGAGCTATGAAGCAAAATGTGGAACCACCACCCTAAAAATAAAACAACTTAATTATATAAAAAAAAGTAAATATTGGTATTTCAGTAATTTGGTCATAACTCGAGCATTTTTCAATCGATTTGATAGATTTATACACCGACGTCTTTAGGAAGAAATTTACGTTGGTAATAAAACTTGGACTCGGAAAGATCTACGGTTCTCGAAAATAGGTATATTTCTTAAAAAAATTCTATTTTGGTAATAACTTGTTTGTATCTGAAACGATTTTTCCGAGTTTTTCAGCAAATATGTTCTAAAATTTCCGATCTTTTGATATATATAAGACGTATCCATAGGTCATGTAACAGCTCTAAAAATTTAGTTTTTATAAAAATGTTGATGCTTTTTAGCCCATTTTTGGAGTATTTTGCTAATAACTGAACCATTTCTTAATCGATTTGGCAGATTTATATACCCACGTCTTAAGGAAGAAATTTACCATTTACTTAGATTATAAAACTTTATTTTGGACGTTACTCTTCCATTTTAGGGAGAAAAGTTTCTGATATTTTGGTATATAAAACGTGTTCATATGTCATACTAGAGCCCTAAAATTTAAAATTTTGAGTATGTATTTTCAATAATGTCTTTGTACGGGAGGTACCACGCCAACTTTTCCAGTGCCGCCCATTTTTTTAGAGAGTTTGTGTATTGGCAAGCAACATGTTTGTACTAAATCTGAAAGCCGTAGCTCTAGCCGCTCTCGAGATATGCAGAAAAAAGAACTTAAAAAACAACAACAACATGGGATTTATATGTGACATAAATGTAAAACAACCTAGCCTGCATCATATCTGGGGTCTTCGGAAACCCCATTTCAACGGACAACCGGATTTGAACTTCCCTTCTCATAAGAAGCCAGAATATATATACTTTATATGGTCTTAGATCAATATTGTAGAAATTACAAACGGAATGACAAAGTTATACATATATACC
This sequence comes from Pollenia amentaria, assembly GCA_943735925.1. Classification (NCBI taxonomy): domain Eukaryota; kingdom Metazoa; phylum Arthropoda; class Insecta; order Diptera; family Polleniidae; genus Pollenia; species Pollenia amentaria. Next base: position 126,915,099 of record OX031007.1, read on the forward strand.
CTTTTACCTTCGGCGAAGGGTATAAAAAGGTTATTTGGATGACTCAAATGAAATTTAATTTCTAATCATTTGTAAGTGTTTTGATCAGAATAACTTCTTCTCAAGTTATGATAAAATGTATTAGCAAAACCCCCATATTTCGGGTGAAATATTGACTAGACCATAGGGTCTTCATTCGGTTAAGCGTTAATCGGTTAACCGATTAATTAGTTCCCGATTAACTGACCGTTTAATTTAAAATTGGCTTTTTCGATTAACGCTTAAAGCGGTTAATTTCAACAAAATTTTTAACTTTTTGTAGTATTATAACATATTTTTTGTGTTTTTAATTATTAATTTCGTCCCATATTGTTAAATGCGATCTTCATCTTAAATAACAACAACAGCTTTTTTTTGTTTCACGTACTTTTTATATGTATGTGTTTAGTTATTTGTTACTTCTGATATCTTTTCATATCAATCTTTTAACAGAATTAACCGAAACAATTAGAAGTGTTAAAAATTAAAAAAAAATTTAAAACAGGACTCTAATGGCATAATGGAAAATTGTATATGTTTAGACAAATCCAGGAATAGAACTGAGAAATTGGATATTCTGTATTATGGGTTCTCCAACATCTACGATTAATGAACGAATTTTTTCCACGTAAAGGTTTATCAAAACTAAAAAAAAGATTCAGCTTGTGTTCTCTAATTTTAATACACATTCTATTGTAATTTTTCGAACAAAAAATTATGTATGAAAGGCCAAAATCGAAATTGTTGGCATTTCATTTTATATAATTAAATACCCCCATATTCATAAAAAATATTTTAGGTTTAAAGCAGGTTTATGAAACGGATTTTCTATGAAAAAATGTTTAATAAACCTTTTATTAATAAAATTTTGTTTTATGAAAATGGGGGCAAATATTTAATTTAACCATTTAACTTGCAATCGGCAACACTGTTACAATTCAAAAATAATTTTTATTGTCTTCACCTCAGTATGCTTCGAATTTCAAATCAATTTTAAAAGTCAAAACAAACGAAAAAAAAATTTAAATAATAAAAAATAAAAATTTGTGTTCATCAAATAAAAAATATAAAAACTAAGAAGATACCATAAGAACTATAAAAGGAAATAAAAGAGAACTAAAGGTAAGCAAAGAATTGAAATGTTTGTTTATTATGTATTTCTTTTAATAAATAAATGGTATTGTAAATATTGGAAAAACAATGAACTTTCCAAGACATATTATTCTTTGTGTCTTAGAAAAAAGCCATACAGCCAGGCCATCGAACGAAAAATGGATATCCAGATGCGGCAATCTGTCAAACCAGAGTGAGGAAGGCAGGAACTACAATTTTGTTATATAAAATGTGTTCGGGCGCTATTAAATATCACTTCAACATATTCCTCTTAGCAATGAAGAGTCAGCGAAAGTTAATTCAATCTACTTCCATCTTTTGCCAGCAAATGAATTCCGCTTTTGACAAAGAATCAAAAATATTATGCATTTGAGATCATCAAAAAACAATATCTCACTGGGATTATTCTCATTAGAATAAAAAAGCTACATATCCAGACATTCGAACGGATTTTCTGTGGCTTCTAAAAAATGTATACCCAAATGCGGCAATGTGTGGAGAAAAGACGTGGGAGGTAGGAATTTCTATTTAGCCTTTGAAGTAAGTTTTTACCTGGCCTTCAACATGTATGTATATGAGCGCTGTAAATTAAAAAATTCACCTAATATTATTTCTAGATTTAAAGGGTCAACAATAACCAATTTTGAGCAGCTTATATATCAACTTTTGGATGCCTCGGTAGGCTAGTTGGTAGTGAGATAGTCTATCAGCTGGTTTGATTCCCGCCAAAGACTAATCTGTTTCACTGCAAAGGGCGGAAGGACTTAGGTAAATTCCTTTTAATTAAAAAAATACATGTAAACTTTTGGTAGCAAATGAATTTCATCTTGAAACATCTGCTCGTAACAGAGTTGGATATTTTCTCTTTATTTTGTTTTCTCACTTCCATTTAGTAAAATGTCTAAACAAATTATACTAATAATTCGGTTTTTTAATATGCGAAATATTGGAGTTCTTTGTTGGAGTTTGTAATTTTATGGGCTAATATAAATTATACAAATATACACATCATGTCAAAATTAAGTGATCGAATTATTAAACTATCTTTAAATCCGACAGCAGCATTTTGAATACGTACCAAGTTTTATTGAATTAATAAAAAAATGGGGATCGTTACTTTTATAGACGGACGGATGGTGTATTTTTAACGAGTAAGTGAAACTGCATGATTTCATGGTTTGATAAATAAAAATCATTAAACTAATTTATAGTACTGCTTAAATTATACATATCGCACCCGTTCCTCTAAAGACTCAAAATTCAAAAAAATCACTTTTTTAAAGAAAACGATATATCCCTCTTTGTAATATAAGAGTAGCTTCTTTAGAATCAACTGAAGAGAAATATTTTGAGTTGCCTCCAAATGCAAAATCAATTAATATCAGTTTTGTTTCAACTAAATGGTAATATTTTAAGTTGTGCCTGCGTTGATGCCATAACGGTTTAATTAAATTATGTTAATTTTAAGGAAAACTGGCACAACTTCAAATGATACCACAATATTAATGAACAAATTTCAGATAAAAAGTATAAACTCAAAAAAAAACTTGTTATTTTATTAATCATTGAAAAGTGGCTTAAACAATTACCATTGAAAACTTAATTTTCAAAAATTGGTTTTTACCTCTACTAAAAATTTGTTGATTTTGATTTTACTCCCTTTATAGGCACTAATACGATATATGTGTATACATACACTACATATATGTTTTTTCTTTACAGATTATCAGTTATCAGCTGTTGACTATTTAAGCATTTAATTGTCTTTTTAAATACATACCCTACATTTATGTTTTCTATTCAGAAAATCCATCCAGGAATGATGTAAGTTATTTACAAAACTTTTTATATTTCAGTTCTGGGGTGTAATTGTTGCAGACGTGATCGAATACTTTCAGTCAATACTGAACGATTTGAATTTGTTTTTCAGTGTTGTGAAAACCGATATTAATGCTTAATAACACTAAAAAAATAATGTCAATTCGTTTAGTATCGACTGAGAGAATTACATATATGTATGTATGTATATATAAATGCCTTAGAATCGAAGAAGTAATCGATCACGACTGCCATGATTAGCCCCTTGATCTTTTTATTCGCGTAATGTAAATACTTTTCTGACAATTTCAGTTTTTATTTACAGGTCTCCAAACTGTCCAATTATATTCGGAAACTCGTTTGGGGGTTGGCTTTTCCAAAATCAGCCATTCACTGCAGTGTTTTATAATATCCCATACTTTTATACGAACATACAACACCAGCAGGTTACCTATCAACATTATCAATCACAAGCCACATTAATTTCATATCCATTTTATAACGTTGCTCCATCTGCATATTATACTACATTTAATAACGACGTAGTTTGTGGACAACCACAAATGTCATATCAAACATTTTACTATCCATTAACGGCTTGTCATCTACATTATGTACCACAACAATATTCTCAGATTATACCGAACACAAAACAAAGAAAATATGCGATACCAATAATAAACCCTGATTCGTTAAAAATCCAACCTCCTAAAAGTCGGATAAACAAAGATATTTTATAACAAACGGACAAAATAAAAGTAAAATCCGTTTCAGTACAAACAGACAAAGACCAGATAAAAGATAGCCTTCCAATTGCGGAAGAATCTTTAAAAACATCAACAGAAACTGGCGGTAAGTCAATTATACATGTTAATTTTTTTAAGGTTCTTACTAATTATTTTATATGTAACGTAGGGTGTTGTAAAATAAATCGCAAGGGTGCAAAGCGCAAGGAGAAATATAAGAAAATATTAAAGAAACAACAAAAACGATCGAATAAATTACTGGCCTGATGTAAAAATTATTTAATTGAATATGCAATCTAATTTTTATTGTTTTTTGCTAAAAAAAAAAAACATAAAAAGACTTTGTAATTTGTTTATTTTTCTTATTAATAATTTAATTTTTATAATTTTGTTATAAATAATTGTTTGTTAATATTATTGTTAAACAAAAAAAAATTTTTTTTGAAGAAAATAAAATTATTCAAAAATAAAAAATACCGTCTTTAAATGATTTAGTTAACATTATATTTTGGTATGTATGTATTGTAACAAACATTTTTTATTAAGAAGTAGAATTAGGAGCCTAAGGTCCAGTGTTCACTGATAAATTACAGCTTTTCTACGATACCAATATTATCCTATAAAGATATAAGTGAATTGAGATCTGAGGAAGTATTTTTCGAAATTTCGTCCATTTTTTAATTGCCATTTTTAAAAGCTTGGGTAAACTAGATTTATTCTTATTGCAGTAATACATACTACAATTGAAAGTTCTATTCATTATACGCTCTACCACCACTGTGGTGAATGAGGGTATATTAAGTTTGTCATTCCGTGTGAAACTTTTTTGTTATACATCTAAGACCCCATAAATTCTGGCACCTTGAGTAATTCTAAGTCGATTGAGACATGTCCGTCTGCCTGTTCGTCTGTTGAAAAGAGGCTGGCTTTTGAAAGACTCAAAAGAAAAGAACAAACTCGGTGTCAAATTGCTTGTAGTTATCCTAAGCACGTTCGGATTAAATTCAACAGGATTAGAGCTATGAAGCAAAATGTGGAACCACCACCCTAAAAATAAAACAACTTAATTATATAAAAAAAAAGTAAATATTGGTATTTCAGTAATTTGGTCATAACTCGAGCATTTTTCAATCGATTTGATAGATTTATACACCGACGTCTTTAGGAAGAAATTTACGTTGGTAATAAAACTTGGACTCGGAAAGATCTACGGTTCTCGAAAATAGGTATTTTTCTTAAAAAAATTCTATTTTGGTAATAACTTGTTTGTATCTGAAACGATTTTTCCGAGTTTTTCAGCAAATATGTTCTAAAATTTCCGATCTTTTGTTATATATAAGACGTATCCATAGGTCATGTAACAGCTCTAAAAATTTAGTTTTTATAAAAATGTTGATGCTTTTTAGCCCATTTTTGGAGTATTTTGCTAATAACTGAACCATTTCTTAATCGATTTGGCAGATTTATATACCCACGTCTTAAGAAAGAAATTTACCATTTACTTAGATTATAAAACTTTATTTTGGACATTACTCTTCCATTTTAGGGAGAAAAGTTTCTGATATTTTGGTATATAAAACTTGTTCATATGTCATACTAGAGCCCTAAAATTTAAAATTTTGAGTATTTTCAATAATGTCTTTGTACGGGAGTTACCACGCCAACTTTTCCAGTGCCGCCCATTTTTTTAAGAGAGTTTGTGTATTGGCAAGCAACATGTTTGTACTAAATCTGAGCCGTAGCTCTAGCCGCTCTCGAGATATGCAGAAAAAAAGAACTTAAAAAACAACAACAACATGGGATTTATATGTGACATAAATGTAAAACAACCTAGCCTGCATCATATCTGGGGTCTTCGGAAACCCCATTTGAACGGACAACCGGATTTGAACTTCCCTTCTCATAAGAAGCCAGAATATATATACTTTATATGGTCTTAGATCAATATTGTAGAAATTACAAACGGAATGACAAAGTTATACATATATACCCTTTTACCTTCGGCGAAGGGTATAAAAAGGTTATTTGGATGACTCAAATGAAATTTAATTTCTAATCATTTGTAAGTGTTTTGATCAGAATAACTTCTTCTCAAGTTATGATAAAATGTATTAGCAAAACCCCCATATTTCGGGTGAAATATTGACTAGACCATAGGGTCTTCATTCGGTTAAGCGTTAATCGGTTAACCGATTAATTAGTTCCCGATTAACTGACCGTTTAATTTAAAATTGGCTTTTTCGATTAACGCTTAAAGCGGTTAATTTCAACAAAATTTTAAACTTTTTGTAGTATTATAACATATTTTTTGTGTTTTTAATTATTAATTTCGTCCCATATTGTTAAATGCGATCTTCATCTTAAATAACAACAACAGCTTTTTTTTGTTTCACGTACTTTTTATATGTATGTGTTTAGTTATTTGTTACTTCTGATATCTTTTCATATCAATCTTTTAACAGAATTAATCGAAACAATTAGAAGTGTTAAAAATTAAAAAAAAATTTAAAACAGGACTCTAATGGCATAATGGAAAATTGTATATGTTTAGACAAATCCAGGAATAGAACTGAGAAATTGGATATTCTGTATTATGGGTTCTCCAACATCTACGATTAATGAACGAATTTTTTCCACGTAAATGTTTATCAAAACTAAAAAAAAGATTCACTTAAATCGTAAGCATTTAAACCAAATTATTTTCCTAAAATATTATTTTATAAGATCTCTTTAAACTATTAAAATTACTAATAAAATGATTTGACAGTTTACTTTTTATTTAATATATAATATGCATTGATTAAAAACCTTTATTTTATAATTAAAAATAAAAAGTTTTTTCGAGCTCGAGGCCAATGAATTATTTTGTTTTGCTCGTTTTGTTTCAAGAATTGTTATGTTTGTTATGTTGTTGTTTTTTACTAATAAACTCTAAATAATAAATGATTTATCCATATTAATTAATTGAAATTACCTAATTAAAAAAAACTTTATTACAAAATTAACAAAATTAACCGATTATTAACTGATTAAACCAAAACCTCGGTTAATTAATCGAGCGATTAACCGATAAAAGCAAAAGCCCGATTAAATGAATACCCTACTAGGCTATCAAATAACAATGCGCCTTAAAATCTTTATATTCCATATACTTTTTTTAGAACATCTTTTTTGATCATGAAATATTCTTCCTGCCATTGGAGGGATTCACCGATTCGGTACAGCAGAATATAGCACCCCAGCTTGTGTTCTCTAATTTTAATACACATTCTATTGTAATTTTTCGAACAAAAAATTATGTATGAAAGGCCAAAATCGAAATTGTTGGCATTTAATTTTTTATAATTAAATACCCCCATATTCATAAAAAATATTTTAGGTTTAAAGCAGGTTTATGAAACGGATTTTCTATGAAAAAATGTTTAATAAACCTTTTATTAATAAAATTTTGTTTTATGAAAATGGGGGCAAATATTTAATTTAACCATTTAACTTGCAATCGGCAACACTGTTACAATTCAAAAATAATTTTTATTGTCTTCACCTCAGTATGCTTCGAATTTCAAATCAATTTTAAAAGTCAAAACAAACGAAAAAAAAATTTAAATAATAAAAAATAAAAATTTGTGTTCATCAAATAAAAAATATAAAAACTAAGAAGATACTATAAGAACTATAAAAGGAAATAAAAGAGAACTAAAGGTAAGCAAAGAATTGAAATGTTTGTTTATTATGTATTTCTTTTAATAAATAAATGGTATTGTAAATATTGGAAAAACAATGAACTTTCCAAGAAATATTATTCTTTGTGTCTTAGAAAAAAGCCATACAGCCAGGCCATCGAACGAAAAATGGATATCCAGATGCGGCAATCTGTCAAACAAGAGCGAGGAAGGCAGGAACTACAATTTTGTTATATAAAATGTGTTCGGGCGCTATTAAATATCACTTCAACATATTCCTCTTAGCAATGAAGAGTCAGCGAAAGTTAATTCAATCTACTTCCATCTTTTGCCAGCAAATGAATTCCGCTTTTGACAAAGAATCAAAAATATTATGCATTTGAGATCATCAAAAAACAATATCTCACTGGGATTATTCTCATTAGAATAAAAAAGCTACATATCCAGACATTCGAACGGATTTTCTGTGGCTTCTAAAAAATGTATACCCAAATGCGGCAATGTGTGGAGAAAAGACGTGGGAGGTAGGAATTTCTATTAAGCCTTTGAAGTAAGTTTTTACCTGGCCTTCAACATCTATGTATATGAGCGCTGTAAATTAAAAAATTCACCTAATATTATTTCTAGATTTAAAGGGTCAACAATAACCAATTTTGAGCAGCTTATATATCAACTTTTGGATGCCTCGGTAGGCTAGTTGGTAGTGAGATAGTCTATCAGCTGGTTTGATTCCCGCCAAAGACTAATCTGTTTCACTGCAAAGGGCGGAAGGACTTAGGTAAATTCCTTTTAATTAAAAAAATACATGTAAACTTTTGGTAGCAAATGAATTTCATCTTGAAACATCTGCTCGTAACAGAGTTGGATATTTTCTCTTTATTTTGTTTTCTCACTTCCATTTAGTAAAATGTCTAAACAAATTATACTAATAATTCGGTTTTTTAATATGCGAAATATTGGAGTTCTTTGTTGGAGTTTGTAATTTTATGGGCTAATATAAATTATACAAATATACACATCATGGCAAAATTAAGTGATCGAATTATTAAACTATCTTTAAATCCGACAGCAGCATTTTAAATACGTACCAAGTTTTATTGAATTAATAAAAAAATGGGGATCGTTACTTTTATAGACGGACGGATGGTGTATTTTTAACGAGTAAGTGAAACTGCATGATTTCATGGTTTGATAAATAAAAATCATTAAACTAATTTATAGTACTGCTTAAATTATACATATCGCACCCGTTCCTCTAAAGACTCAAAATTCAAAAAAATCACTTTTTTAAAGAAAAAGATATATCCCTCTTTGTAATATAAGAGTAGCTTCTTTAGAATCAACTGAAGAGAAATATGTTGAGTTGCCTCCAAATGCAAAATCAATTAATATCAGTTTTGTTTCAACTAAATGGTAATATTTTAAGTTGTGCCTGCGTTGATGCCATAACGGTTTAATTAAATTATGTTAATTTTAAGGAAAACTGGCACAACCTTCAAATGATACCACAATATTAATGAACAAATTTCAGATAAAAAGTATAAACTCAAAAAAAAACTTGTTATTTTATTAATCATTGAAAAGTGGCTTAAACAATTACCATTGAAAACTTAATTTTCAAAAATTGGTTTTTACCTCTACGAAAAATTTGTTGATTTTGATTTTACTCCCTTTATAGGCACTAATACGATATATGTGTATACATACACTACATATATGTTTTTTCTTTACAGATTATCAGTTATCAGCTGTTGACTATTTAAGCATTTAATTGTCTTTTTAAATACATACCCTACATTTATGTTTTCTATTCAGAAAATCCATCCAGGAATGATGTAAGTTATTTACAAAACTTTTTATATTTCAGTTCTGGGGTGTAATTGTTGCAGACGTGATCGAATACTTTCAGTCAATACTGAACGATTTGAATTTGTTTTTCAGTGTTGTGAAAACTGATATTAATGCTTAATAACACTAAAAAAATAATGTCAATTCGTTTAGTATCGACTGAGAGAATTACATATATGTATGTATGTATATATAAATGCCTTAGAATCGAAGAAGTAATCGATCACGACTGCCATGATTAGCCCCTTGATCTTTTTATTCGCGTAATGTAAATACTTTTCTGACAATTTCAGTTTTTATTTACAGGTCTCCAAACTGTCCAATTATATTCGGAAACTCGTTTGGGGGTTGGCTTTTCCAAAATCAGCCATTCACTGCAGTGTTTTATAATATCCCATACTTTTATACGAACATACAACACCAGCAGGTTACCTATCAACATTATCAATCACAAGCCACATTAATTTCATATCCATTTTATAACGTTGCTCCATCTGCATATTATACTACATTTAATAACGACGTAGTTTGTGGACAACCACAAATGTCATATCAAACATTTTACTATCCATTAACGGCTTGTCACCTACATTATGTACCACAACAATATTCTCAGATTATACCGAACACAAAACAAAGAAAATAAGCGATACCAATAATAAACCCTGATTCGTTAAAAATCCAACCTCCTAAAAGTCGGATAAACAAAGATATTTTTACACAAACGGACAAAATAAAAGTAAAATCCGTTTCAGTACAAACAGACAAAGACCAGATAAAAGATAGCCTTCCAATTGCGGAAGAATCTTTAAAAACATCAACAGAAACTGGCGGTAAGTCAATTATACATGTTAATTTTTTTAAGGTTCTTACTAATTATTTTATTTGTAACGTAGGGTGTTGTAAAATAAATCGCAAGGGTGCAAAGCGCAAGGAGAAATATAAGAAAATATTAAAGAAACAACAAAAACGATCGAATAAATTACTGGCCTGATGTAAAAATTATTTAATTGAATATGCAATCTTATTTTTATTGTTTTTTGCTAAAAAAAAAAACATAAAAAGACTTTGTAATTTGTTTATTTTTCTTATTAATAATTTCATTTTTATAATTTTGTTATAAATAATTGTTTGTTAATATTATTGTTAAACAAAAAAAAATTTTTTTTGAAGAAAATAAAATTATTCAAAAATAAAAAATACCGTCTTTAAATAATTTAGTTAACATTATATTTTGGTATGTATGTATTGTAACAAACATTTTTTATTAAGAAGTAGAATTAGGAGCCTAAGGTCCAGTGTTCACTGATAAATTACAGCTTTTCTACGATACCAATATTATACTATAAAGATATAAGTGAATTGAGATCTGAGGAAGTATTTTTCGAAATTTCGTCCATTTTTTTAATTGCCATTTTTAAAAGCTTGGGTAAACTAGATTTATTCTTATTGCAGTAATACATACTACAATTGAAAGTTCTATTCATTATACGCTCTACCACCACTGTGGTGAATGAGGGTATATTAAGTTTGTCATTCCGTGTGAAACTTTTTTGTTATACATCTAAGACCCCATAAATTCTGGCACCTTGAGTAATTCTAAGTCGATTGAGACATGTCCGTCTGCCTGTTCGTCTGTTGAAAAGAGGCTGGCTTTTGAAAGACTCAAAAGAAAAGAACAAACTCGGTGTCAAATTGCTTGTAGTTATCCTAAGCACGTTCGGATTAAATTCAACAGGATTAGAGCTATGAAGCAAAATGTGGAACCACCACCCTAAAAATAAAACAACTTAATTATATAAAAAAAAAGTAAATATTGGTATTTCAGTAATTTGGTGATAACTCGAGCATTTTTCAATCGATTTGATAGATTTATACACCGACGTCTTTAGGAAGAAATTTACGTTGGTAATAAAACTTGGACTCGGAAAGATCTACGGTTCTCGAAAATAGGTATATTTCTTAAAAAAATTCTATTTTGGTAATAACTTGTTTGTATCTGAAACGATTTTTCCGAGTTTTTCAGCAAATATGTTCTAAAATTTCCGATCTTTTGATATATATAAGACGTATCCATAGGTCATGTAACAGCTCTAAAAATTTAGTTTTTATAAAAATGTTGATGCTTTTTAGCCCATTTTTGGAGTATTTTGCTAATAACTGAACCATTTCTTAATCGATTTGGCAGATTTATATACCCACATCTTAAGGAAGAAATTTACCATTTACTTAGATTATAAAACTTTATTTTGGACGTTACTCTTCCATTTTAGGGAGAAAAGTTTCTGATATTTTGGTATATAAAACGTGTTCATATGTCATACTAGAGCCCTAAAATTTAAAATTTTGAGTATTTTCAATAATGTCTTTGTACGGGAGGTACCACGCCAACTTTTCCAGTGCCGCCCATTTTTTAGAGAGTTTGTGTATTGGCAAGCAACATGTTTGTACAAAATCTGAAAGCCGTAGCTCTAGCCGCTCTCGAGATATGCAGAAAAAAAGAACTTAAAAAACAACAACAACATGGGATTTATATGTGACATAAATGTAAAACAACCTAGCCTGCATCATATCTGGGGTCTTCGGAAACCCCATTTCAACGGACAACCGGATTTGAACTTCCCTTCTCATAAGAAGCCAGAATATATATACTTTATATGGTCTTAGATCAATATTGTAGAAATTACAAACGGAATGACAAAGTTATACATATATACCCTTTTACCTTCGGCGAAGGGTATAAAAAGGTTATTTGGATGACTCAAATGAAATTTAATTTCTAATCATTTGTAAGTGTTTTGATCAGAATAACTTCTTCTCAAGTTATGATAAAATGTATTAGCAAAACCCCCATATTTCGGGTGAAATATTGACTAGACCATAGGGTCTTCATTCGGTTAAGCGTTAATCGGTTAACCGATTAATTAGTTCCCGATTAACTGACCGTTTAATTTAAAATTGGCTTTTTCGATTAACGCTTAAAGCGGTTAATTTCAACAAAATTTTTAACTTTTTGTAGTATTATAACATATTTTTTGTGTTTTTAATTATTAATTTCGTCCCATATTGTTAAATGCGATCTTCATCTTAAATAACAACAACAGCTTTTTTTTGTTTCACGTACTTTTTATATGTATGAGTTTAGTTATTTGTTACTTCTGATATCTTTTCATATCAATCTTTTAACAGAATTAACCGAAACAATTAGAAGTGTTAAAAATTAAAAAAAAATTTAAAACAGGACTCTAATGGCATAATGGAAAATTGTATATGTTTAGACAAATCCAGGAATAGAACTGAGAAATTGGATATTCTGTATTATGGGTTCTCCAACATCTACGATTAATGAACGAATTTTTTCCACGTAAAGGTTTATCAAAACTAAAAAAAAGATTCACTTAAATCGTAAGCATTTAAACCAAATTATTTTCCTAAAATATTATTTTATAAGATCTCTTTAAACTATTAAAATTACTAATAAAATGATTTGACAGTTTACTTTTTATTTAATATATAATATGCATTGAGTAAAAACCTTTATTTTATAATTAAAAATAAAAAGTTTTTTCGAGCTCGAGGCCAATGAATTATTTTGTTTTGCTCGTTTTGTTTCAAGAATTGTTATGTTTGTTATGTTGTTGTTTTTTACTAATAAACTCTAAATAATAAATGATTTATCCATATTAATTAATTGAAATTACCTAATTAAAAAAAACTTTATTACAAAATTAACAAAATTAACCGATTATTAACTGATTAAACCAAAACCTCGGTTAATTAATCGAGCGATTAACCGATAAAAGCAAAAGCCCGATTAAATGAATACCCTACTAGGCTATCAAATAACAATGCGCCTTAAAATCTTTATATTCCATATACTTTTTTTAGAACATCTTTTTTGATCATGAAATATTCTTCCTGCCATTGGAGGGATTCACCGATTCGGTACAGCAGAATATAGCACCCCAGCTTGTGTTCTCTAATTTTAATACACATTCTATTGTAATTTTTCGAACAAAAAATTATGTATGAAAGGCCAAAATCGAAATTGTTGGCATTTCATTTTTTATAATTAAATACCCCCATATTCATAAAAAATATTTTAGGTTTAAAGCAGGTTTATGAAACGGATTTTCTATGAAAAAATGTTTAATAAACCTTTTATTAATAAAATTTTGTTTTATGAAAATGGGGGCAAATATTTAATTTAACCATTTAACTTGCAATCGGCAACACTGTTACAATTCAAAAATAATTTTTATTGTCTTCACCTCAGTATGCTTCGAATTTCAAATCAATTTTAAAAGTCAAAACAAACGAAAAAAAAATTTAAATAATAAAAAATAAAAATTTGTGTTCATCAAATAAAAAATATAAAAACTAAGAAGATACTATAAGAACTATAAAAGGAAATAAAAGAGAACTAAAGGTAAGCAAAGAATTGAAATGTTTGTTTATTATGTATTTCTTTTAATAAATAAATGGTATTGTAAATATTGGAAAAACAATGAACTTTCCAAGAAATATTATTCCTTGTGTCTTAGAAAAAAGCCATACAGCCAGGCCATCGAACGAAAAATGGATATCCAGATGCGGCAATCTGTCAAACAAGAGCGAGGAAGGCAGGAACTACAATTTTGTTATATAAAATGTGTTCGGGCGCTATTAAATATCACTTCAACATATTCCTCTTAGCAATGAAGAGTCAGCGAAAGTTAATTCAATCTACTTCCATCTTTTGCCAGCAAATGAATTCCGCTTTTGACAAAGAATCAAAAATATTATGCATTTGAGATCATCAAAAAACAATATCTCACTGGGATTATTCTCATTAAAATAAAAAAGCTACATATCCAGACATTCGAACGGATTTTCTGTGGCTTCTAAAAAATGTATACCCAAATGCGGCAATGTGTGGAGAAAAGACGTGGGAGGTAGGAATTTCTATTAAGCCTTTGAAGTAAGTTTTTACCTGGCCTTCAACATGTATGTATATGAGCGCTGTAAATTAAAAAATTCACCTAATATTATTTCTAGATTTAAAGGGTCAACAATAACCAATTTTGAGCAGCTTATATATCAACTTTTGGATGCCTCGGTAGGCTAGTTGGTAGTGAGATAGTCTATCAGCTGGTTTGATTCCCGCCAAAGACTAATCTGTTTCACTGCAAAGGGCGGAAGGACTTAGGTAAATTCCTTTTAATTAAAAAAATACATGTAAACTTTTGGTAGCAAATGAATTTCATCTTGAAACATCTGCTCGTAACAGAGTTGGATATTTTCTCTTTATTTTGTTTTCTCACTTCCATTTAGTAAAATGTCTAAACAAATTATACTAATAATTCGGTTTTTTAATATGCGAAATATTGGAGTTCTTTGTTGGAGTTTGTAATTTTATGGGCTAATATAAATTATACAAATATACACATCATGGCAAAATTAAGTGATCGAATTATTAAACTATCTTTAAATCCGACAGCAGCATTTTGAATACGTACCAAGTTTTATTGAATTAATAAAAAAATGGGGATCGTTACTTTTATAGACGGACGGATGGTGTATTTTTAACGAGTAAGTGAAACTGCATGATTTCATGGTTTGATAAATAAAAATCATTAAACTAATTTATAGTGCTGCTTAAATTATACATATCGCACCCGTTCCTCTAAAGACTCAAAATTCAAAAAAATCACTTTTTTAAAGAAAAAGATATATCCCTCTTTGTAATATAAGAGTAGCTTCTTTTGAATCAACTGAAGAGAAATATTTTGGGTTGCCTCCAAATGCAAAATCAATTAATATCAGTTTTGTTTCAACTAAATGGTAATATTTTAAGTTGTGCCTGCGTTGATGCCATAACGGTTTAATTAAATTATGTTAATTTTAAGGAAAACTGGCACAACTTCAAATGATACCACAATATTAATGAACAAATTTCAGATAAAAAGTATAAACTCAAAAAAAAACTTGTTATTTTATTAATCATTGAAAAGTGGCTTAAACAATTACCATTGAAAACTTAATTTTCAAAAATTGGTTTTTACCTCTACTAAAAATTTGTTGATTTTGATTTTACTCCCTTTATAGGCACTAATACGATATATGTGTATACATACACTACATATATGTTTTTTCTTTACAGATTATCAGTTATCAGCTGTTGACTATTTAAGCATTTAATTGTCTTTTTAAATACATACCCTACATTTATGTTTTCTATTCAGAAAATCCATCCAGGAATGATGTAAGTTATTTACAAAACTTTTTATATTTCAGTTCTGGGGTGTAATTGTTGCAGACGTGATCGAATACTTTCAGTCAATACTGAACGATTTGAATTTGTTTTTCAGTGTTGTGAAAACTGATATTAATGCTTAATAACACTAAAAAAATAATGTCAATTCGTTTAGTATCGACTGAGAGAATTACATATATGTATGTATGTATATATAAATGCCTTAGAATCGAAGAAGTAATCGATCACGACTGCCATGATTAGCCCCTTGATCTTTTTATTCGCGTAATGTAAATACTTTTCTGACAATTTCAGTTTTTATTTACAGGTCTCCAAACTGTCCAATTATATTCGGAAACTCGTTTGGGGGTTGGCTTTTCCAAAATCAGCCATTCACTGCAGTGTTTTATAATATCCCATACTTTTATACGAACATACAACACCAGCAGGTTACCTATCAACATTATCAATCACAAGCCACATTAATTTCATATCCATTTTATAACGTTGCTCCATCTGCATATTATACTACATTTAATAACGACGTAGTTTGTGGACAACCACAAATGTCATATCAAACATTTTACTATCCATTAACGGCTTGTCATCTACATTATGTACCACAACAATATTCTCAGATTATACCGAACACAAAACAAAGAAAATATGCGATACCAATAATAAACCCTGATTCGTTAAAAATCCAACCTCCTAAAAGTCTGATAAACAAAGATATTTTTACACAAACGGACAAAATAAAAGTAAAATCCGTTTCAGTACAAACAGACAAAGACCAGATAAAAGATAGCCTTCCAATTGCGGAAGAATCTTTAAAAACATCAACAGAAACTGGCGGTAAGTCAATTATACATGTTAATTTTTTTAAGGTTCTTACTAATTATTTTATATGTAACGTAGGGTGTTGTAAAATAAATCGCAAGGGTGCAAAGCGCAAGGAGAAATATAAGAAAATATTAAAGAAACAACAAAAACGATCGAATAAATTACTGGCCTGATGTAAAAATTATTTAATTGAATATGCAATCTTATTTTTATTGTTTTTTGCTAAAAAAAAAAAAACGTAAAAAGACTTTGTAATTTGTTTATTTTTCTTATTAATAATTTCATTTTTATAATTTTGTTATAAATAATTGTTTGTTAATATTATTGTTAAACAAAAAAAAATTTTTTTTGAAGAAAATAAAATTATTCAAAAATAAAAAATACCGTCTTTAAATAATTTAGTTAACATTATATTTTGGTATGTATGTATTGTAACAAACATTTTTTATTAAGAAGTAGAATTAGTCCCAATTTACATTATACGATTTTTGTCGTTGCGATTCTTACCTTATAGGTACACAAGCGAGTGTTCTCTTCGATTCGTTTTGTTTATTCATTCGCTGTGTAAAAATATATGTATACACAAGAAGTTGTAACGACAAAAATCGTACAATGTAAACATTAGACCGACTTCAAAGAAGAAACGACAATAATCGCAACGACAAAAATCGTATAATGTAAATTGGGACTTAGGAGCCTAAGGTCCAGTGTTCACTGATAAATTACAGCTTTTCTACGATACCAATATTATCCTATAAAGATATAAGTGAATTGAGATCTGAGGAAGTATTTTTCGAAATTTCGTCCATTTTTTAATTGCCATTTTTAAAAGCTTGGGTAAACTAGATTTATTCTTATTGCAGTAATACAAACTACAATTGAAAGTTCTATTCATTATACGCTCTACCACCACTGTGGTGAATGAGGGTATATTAAGTTTGTCATTCCGTGTGAAACTTTTTTGTTATACATCTAAGACCCCATAAATTCTGGCACCTTGAGTAATTCTAAGTCGATTGAGACATGTCCGTCTGCCTGTTCGTCTGTTGAAAAGAGGCTGGCTTTTGAAAGACTCAAAAGAAAAGAACAAACTCGGTGTCAAATTGCTTGTAGTTATCCTAAGCACGTTCGGATTAAATTCAACAGGATTAGAGCTATGAAGCAAAATGTGGAACCACCACCCTAAAAATAAAACAACTTAATTATATAAAAAAAAAGTAAATATTGGTATTTCAGTAATTTGGTCATAACTCGACCATTTTTCAATCGATTTGATAGATTTATACACCGACGTCTTTAGGAAGAAATTTACGTTGGTAATAAAACTTGGACTCGGAAAGATCTACGGTTCTCGAAAATAGGTATATTTCTTAAAAAAATTCTATTTTGGTAATAACTTGTTTGTATCTGAAACGATTTTTCCGAGTTTTTCAGCAAATATGTTCTAAAATTTCCGATCTTTTGATATATATAAGACGTATCCATAGGTCATGTAACAGCTCTAAAAATTTAGTTTTTATAAAAATGTTGATGCTTTTTAGCCCATTTTTGGAGTATTTTGCTAATAACTGAACCATTTCTTAATCGATTTGGCAGATTTATATACCCACGTCTTAAGGAAGAAATTTACCATTTACTTAGATTATAAAACTTTATTTTGGACGTTACTCTTCCATTTTAGGGAGAAAAGTTTCTGATATTTTGGTATATAAAACGTGTTCATATGTCATACTAGAGCCCTAAAATTTAAAATTTTGAGTATTTTCAATAATGTCTTTGTACGGGAGGTACCACGCCAACTTTTCCAGTGCCGCCCATTTTTTTAAGAGAGTTTGTATATTGGCAAGCAGCATGTTTGTACTAAATCTGAAAGCCGTAGCTCTAGCCGCTCTCGAGATATGCAGAAAAAAAGAACTTAAAAAACAACAACAACATGGGATTTATATGTGACATAAATGTAAAACAACTTAGCCTGCATCATATCTGGGGTCTTCGGAAACCCCATTTCAACGGACAACCGGATTTGAACTTCCCTTCTCATAAGAAGCCAGAATATATATACTTTATATGGACTTAGATCAATATTGTAGAAATTACAAACGGAATGACAAAGTTATACATATATACCCTTTTACCTTCGGCGAAGGGTATAAAAAGGTTATTTGGATGACTCAAATGAAATTTAATTTCTAATCATTTGTAAGTGTTTTGATCAGAATAACTTCTTCTCAAGTTATGATAAAATGTATTAGCAAAACCCCCATATTTCGGGTGAAATATTGACTAGACCATAGGGTCTTCATTCGGTTAAGCGTTAATCGGTTAACCGATTAATTAGTTCCCGATTAACTGACCGTTTAATTTAAAATTGGCTTTTTCGATTAACGCTTAAAGCGGTTAATTTCAACAAAATTTTTAACTTTTTGTAGTATTATAACATATTTTTTGTGTTTTTAATTATTAATTTCGTCCCATATTGTTAAATGCGATCTTCATCTTAAATAACAACAACAGCTTTTTTTTGTTTCACGTACTTTTTATATGTATGAGTTTAGTTATTTGTTACTTCTGATATCTTTTCATATCAATCTTTTAACAGAATTAACCGAAACAATTAGAAGTGTTAAAAATTAAAAAAAAATTTAAAACAGGTCTCTAATGGCATAATGGAAAATTGTATATGTTTAGACAAATCCAGGAATAGAACTGAGAAATTGGATATTCTGTATTATGGGTTCTCCAACATCTACGATTAATGAACGAATTTTTTCCACGTAAAGGTTTATCAAAACTAAAAAAAAGATTCACTTAAATCGTAAGCATTTAAACCAAATTATTTTCCTAAAATATTATTTTATAAGATCTCTTTAAACTATTAAAATTACTAATAAAATGATTTGACAGTTTACTTTTTATTTAATATATAATATGCATTGATTAAAAACCTTTATTTTATAATTAAAAATAAAAAGTTTTTTCGAGCTCGAGGCCAATGAATTATTTTGTTTTGCTCGTTTTGTTTCAAGAATTGTTATGTTTGTTATGTTGTTGTTTTTTACTAATAAACTCTAAATAATAAATGATTTATCCATATTAATTAATTGAAATTACCTAATTAAAAAAAACTTTATTACAAAATTAACAAAATTAACCGATTATTAACTGATTAAACCAAAACCTCGGTTAATTAATCGAGCGATTAACCGATAAAAGCAAAAGCCCGATTAAATGAATACCCTACTAGGCTATCAAATAACAATGCGCCTTAAAATCTTTATATTCCATATACTTTTTTTAGAACATCTTTTTTGATCATGAAATATTCTTCCTGCCATTGGAGGGATTCACCGATTCGGTACAGCAGAATATAGCACCCCAGCTTGTGTTCTCTAATTTTAATACACATTCTATTGTAATTTTTCGAACAAAAAATTATGTATGAAAGGCCAAAATCGAAATTGTTGGCATTTCATTTTTTATAATTAAATACCCCCATATTCATAAAAAATATTTTAGGTTTAAAGCAGGTTTATGAAACGGATTTTCTATGAAAAAATGTTTAATAAACCTTTTATTAATAAAATTTTGTTTTATGAAAATGGGGGCAAATATTTAATTTAACCATTTAACTTGCAATCGGCAACACTGTTACAATTCAAAAATAATTTTTATTGTCTTCACCTCAGTATGCTTCGAATTTCAAATCAATTTTAAAAGTCAAAACAAACGAAAAAAAAATTTAAATAATAAAAAATAAAAATTTGTGTTCATCAAATAAAAAATATAAAAACTAAGAAGATACTATAAGAACTATAAAAGGAAATAAAAGAGAACTAAAGGTAAGCAAAGAATTGAAATGTTTGTTTATTATGTATTTCTTTTAATAAATAAATGGTATTGTAAATATTGGAAAAACAATGAACTTTCCAAGAAATATTATTCCTTGTGTCTTAGAAAAAAGCCATACAGCCAGGCCATCGAACGAAAAATGGATATCCAGATGCGGCAATCTGTCAAACAAGAGCGAGGAAGGCAGGAACTACAATTTTGTTATATAAAATGTGTTCGGGCGCTATTAAATATCACTTCAACATATTCCTCTTAGCAATGAAGAGTCAGCGAAAGTTAATTCAATCTACTTCCATCTTTTGCCAGCAAATGAATTCCGCTTTTGACAAAGAATCAAAAATATTATGCATTTGAGATCATCAAAAAACAATATCTCACTGGGATTATTCTCATTAGAATAAAAAAGCTACATATCCAGACATTCGAACGGATTTTCTGTGGCTTCTAAAAAATGTATACCCAAATGCGGCAATGTGTGGAGAAAAGACGTGGGAGGTAGGAATTTCTATTAAGCCTTTGAAGTAAGTTTTTACCTGGCCTTCAACATGTATGTATATGAGCGCTGTAAATTAAAAAATTCACCTAATATTATTTCTAGATTTAAAGGGTCAACAATAACCAATTTTGAGCAGCTTATATATCAACTTTTGGATGCCTCGGTAGGCTAGTTGGTAGTGAGATAGTCTATCAGCTGGTTTGATTCCCGCCAAAGACTAATCTGTTTCACTGCAAAGGGCGGAAGGACTTAGGTAAATTCCATTTAATTAAAAAAATACATGTAAACTTTTGGTAGCAAATGAATTTCATCTTGAAACATCTGCTCGTAACAGAGTTGGATATTTTCTCTTTATTTTGTTTTCTCACTTCCATTTAGTAAAATGTCTAAACAAATTATACTAATAATTCGGTTTTTTAATATGCGAAATATTGGAGTTCTTTGTTGGAGTTTGTAATTTTATGGGCTAATATAAATTATAAAAATATACACATCATGTCAAAATTAAGTGATCGAATTATTAAACTATCTTTAAATCCGACAGCAGCATTTTGAATACGTACCAAGTTTTATTGAATTAATAAAAAAATGGGGATCGTTACTTTTATAGACGGACGGATGGTGTATTTTTAACGAGTAAGTGAAACTGCATGATTTCATGGTTTGATAAATAAAAATCATTAAACTAATTTATAGTACTGCTTAAATTATACATATCGCACCCGTTCCTCTAAAGACTCAAAATTCAAAAAAATCACTTTTTTAAAGAAAACGATATATCCCTCTTTGTAATATAAGAGTAGCTTCTTTAGAATCAACTGAAGAGAAATATTTTGAGTTGCCTCCAAATGCAAAATCAATTAATATCAGTTTTGTTTCAACTAAATGGTAATATTTTAAGTTGTGCCTGCGTTGATGCCATAACGGTTTAATTAAATTATGTTAATTTTAAGGAAAACTGGCACAACTTCAAATGACACCACAATATTAATGAACAAATTTCAGATAAAAAGTATAAACTCAAAAAAAAAACTTGTTATTTTATTAATCATTGAAAAGTGGCTTAAACAATTACCATTGAAAACTTAATTTTCAAAAATTGGTTTTTACCTCTACTAAAAATTTGTTGATTTTGATTTTACTCCCTTTATAGGCACTAATACGATATATGTGTATACATACACTACATATATGTTTTTTCTTTACAGATTATCAGTTATCAGCTGTTGACTATTTAAGCATTTAATTGTCTTTTTAAATACATACCCTACATTTATGTTTTCTATTCAGAAAATCCATCCAGGAATGATGTAAGTTATTTACAAAACTTTTTATATTTCAGTTCTGGGGTGTAATTGTTGCAGACGTGATCGAATACTTTCAGTCAATACTGAACGATTTGAATTTGTTTTTCAGTGTTGTGAAAACTGATATTAATGCTTAATAACACTAAAAAAATAATGTCAATTCGTTTAGTATCGACTGAGAGAATTACATATATGTATGTATGTATATATAAATGCCTTAGAATCGAAGAAGTAATCGATCACGACTGCCATGATTAGCCCCTTGATCTTTTTATTCGCGTAATGTAAATACTTTTCTGACAATTTCAGTTTTTATTTACAGGTCTCCAAACTGTCCAATTATATTCGGAAACTCGTTTGGGGGTTGGCTTTTCCAAAATCAGCCATTCACTGCAGTGTTTTATAATATCCCATACTTTTATACGAACATACAACACCAGCAGGTTACCTATCAACATTATCAATCACAAGCCACATTAATTTCATATCCATTTTATAACGTTGCTCCATCTGCATATTATACTACATTTAATAACGACGTAGTTTGTGGACAACCACAAATGTCATATCAAACATTTTACTATCCATTAACGGCTTGTCATCTACATTATGTACCACAACAATATTCTCAGATTATACCGAACACAAAACAAAGAAAATATGCGATACCAATAATAAACCCTGATTCGTTAAAAATCAAACCTCCTAAAAGTCTGATAAACAAAGATATTTTTACACAAACGGACAAAATAAAAGTAAAATCCGTTTCAGTACAAACAGACAAAGACCAGATAAAAGATAGCCTTCCAATTGCGGAAGAATCTTTAAAAACATCAACAGAAACTGGCGGTAAGTCAATTATACATGTTAATTTTTTTAAGGTTCTTACTAATTATTTTATTTGTAACGTAGGGTGTTGTAAAATAAATCGCAAGGGTGCAAAGCGCAAGGAGAAATATAAGAAAATATTAAAGAAACAACAAAAACGATCGAATAAATTACTGGCCTGATGTAAAAATTATTTAATTGAATATGCAATCTTATTTTTATTGTTTTTTGCTAAAAAAAAAAAACATAAAAAGACTTTGTAATTTGTTTATTTTTCTTATTAATAATTTCATTTTTATAATTTTGTTATAAATAATTGTTTGTTAATATTATTGTTAAACAAAAAAAAATTTTTTTTGAAGAAAATAAAATTATTCAAAAATAAAAAATACCGTCTTTAAATAATTTAGTTAACATTATATTTTGGTATGTATGTATTGTAACAAACATTTTTTATTAAGAAGTAGAATTAGTCCCAATTTACATTATACGATTTTTGTCGTTGCGATTCTTACCTTATAGGTACACAAGCGAGTGTTCTCTTCGATTCGTTTTGTTTATTCATTCGCTGTGTAAAAATATATGTATACACAAGAAGTTGTAACGACAAAAATCGTACAATGTAAACATTAGACCGACTTCAAAGAAGAAACGACAATAATCGCAACGACAAAAATCGTATAATGTAAATTGGGACTTAGGAGCCTAAGGTCCAGTGTTCACTGATAAATTACAGCTTTTCTACGATACCAATATTATCCTATAAAGATATAAGTGAATTGAGATCTGAGGAAGTATTTTTCGAAATTTCGTCCATTTTTTTAATTGCCATTTTTAAAAGCTTGGGTAAACTAGATTTATTCTTATTGCAGTAATACATACTACAATTGAAAGTTCTATTCATTATACGCTCTACCACCACTGTGGTGAATGAGGGTATATTAAGTTTGTCATTCCGTGTGAAACTTTTTTGTTATACATACATCTAAGACCCCATAAATTCTGGCACCTTGAGTAATTCTAAGTCGATTGAGACATGTCCGTCTGCCTGTTCGTCTGTTGAAAAGAGGCTGGCTTTTGAAAGACTCAAAAGAAAAGAACAAACTCGGTGTCAAATTGCTTGTAGTTATCCTAAGCACGTTCGGATTAAATTCAACAGGATTAGAGCTATGAAGCAAAATGTGGAACCACCACCCTAAAAATAAAACAACTTAATTATATAAAAAAAAAGTAAATATTGGTATTTCAGTAATTTGGTCATAACTCGAGCATTTTTCAATCGATTTGATAGATTTATACACCGACGTCTTTAGGAAGAAATTTACGTTGGTAATAAAACTTGGACTCGGAAAGATCTACGGTTCTCGAAAATAGGTATTTTTCTTAAATAAATTCTATTTTGGTAATAACTTGTTTGTATCTGAAACGATTTTTCCGAGTTTTTCAGCAAATATGTTCTAAAATTTCCGATCTTTTGATATATATAAGACGTATCCATAGGTCATGTAACAGCTCTAAAAATTTAGTTTTTATAAAAATGTTGATGCTTTTTAGCCCATTTTTGGAGTATTTTGCTAATAACTGAATCATTTCTTAATCGATTTGGCAGATTTATATACACACGTCTTAAGGAAGAAATTTACCATTTACTTAGATTATAAAACTTTATTTTGGACGTTACTCTTCCATTTTAGGGAGAAAAGTTTCTGATATTTTGGTATATAAAACGTGTTCATATGTCATACTAGAGCCCTAAAATTTAAAATTTTGAGTATTTTCAATAATGTCTTTGTACGGGAGGTACCACGCCAACTTTTCCAGTGCCGCCCATTTTTTTAAGAGAGTTTGTATATTGGCAAGCAGCATGTTTGTACTAAATCTGAAAGCCGTAGCTCTAGCCGCTCTCGAGATATGCAGAAAAAAAGAACTTAAAAAACAACAACAACATGGGATTTATATGTGACATAAATGTAAAACAACTTAGCCTGCATCATATCTGGGGTCTTCGGAAACCCCATTTCAACGGACAACCGGATTTGAACTTCCCTTCTCATAAGAAGCCAGAATATATATACTTTATATGGACTTAGATCAATATTGTAGAAATTACAAACGGAATGACAAAGTTATACATATATACCCTTTTACCTTCGGCGAAGGGTATAAAAAGGTTATTTGGATGACTCAAATGAAATTTAATTTCTAATCATTTGTAAGTGTTTTGATCAGAATAACTTCTTTTCAAGTTATGATAAAATGTATTAGCAAAACCCCCATATTTCGGGTGAAATATTGACTAGACCATAGGGTCTTCATTCGGTTAAGCGTTAATCGGTTAACCGATTAATTAGTTCCCGATTAACTGACCGTTTAATTTAAAATTGGCTTTTTCGATTAACGCTTAAAGCGGTTAATTTCAACAAAATTTTTAACTTTTTGTAGTATTATAACATATTTTTTGTGTTTTTAATTATTAATTTCGTCCCATATTGTTAAATGCGATCTTCATCTTAAATAACAACAACAGCTTTTTTTTGTTTCACGTACTTTTTATATGTATGAGTTTAGTTATTTGTTACTTCTGATATCTTTTCATATCAATCTTTTAACAGAATTAACCGAAACAATTAGAAGTGTTAAAAATTAAAAAAAAATTTAAAACAGGACTCTAATGGCATAATGGAAAATTGTATATGTTTAGACAAATCCAGGAATAGAACTGAGAAATTGGATATTCTGTATTATGGGTTCTCCAACATCTACGATTAATGAACGAATTTTTTCCACGTAAAGGTTTATCAAAACTAAAAAAAAGATTCACTTAAATCGTAAGCATTTAAACCAAATTATTTTCCTAAAATATTATTTTATAAGATCTCTTTAAACTATTAAAATTACTAATAAAATGATTTGACAGTTTACTTTTTATTTAATATATAATATGCATTGATTAAAAACCTTTATTTTATAATTAAAAATAAAAAGTTTTTTCGAGCTCGAGGCCAATGAATTATTTTGTTTTGCTCGTTTTGTTTCAAGAATTGTTATGTTTGTTATGTTGTTGTTTTTTACTAATAAACTCTAAATAATAAATGATTTATCCATATTAATTAATTGAAATTACCTAATTAAAAAAAACTTTATTACAAAATTAACAAAATTAACCGATTATTAACTGATTAAACCAAAACCTCGGTTAATTAATCGAGCGATTAACCGATAAAAGCAAAAGCCCGATTAAATGAATACCCTACTAGGCTATCAAATAACAATGCGCCTTAAAATCTTTATATTCCATATACTTTTTTTAGAACATCTTTTTTGATCATGAAATATTCTTCCTGCCATTGGAGGGATTCACCGATTCGGTACAGCAGAATATAGCACCCCAGCTTGTGTTCTCTAATTTTAATACACATTCTATTGTAATTTTTCGAACAAAAAATTATGTATGAAAGGCCAAAATCGAAATTGTTGGCATTTCATTTTTTATAATTAAATACCCCCATATTCATAAAAAATATTTTAGGTTTAAAGCAGGTTTATGAAACGGATTTTCTATGAAAAAATGTTTAATAAACCTTTTATTAATAAAATTTTGTTTTATGAAAATGGGGGCAAATATTTAATTTAACCATTTAACTTGCAATCGGCAACACTGTTACAATTCAAAAATAATTTTTATTGTCTTCACCTCAGTATGCTTCGAATTTCAAATCAATTTTAAAAGTCAAAACAAACGAAAAAAAAATTTAAATAATAAAAAATAAAAATTTGTGTTCATCAAATAAAAAATATAAAAACTAAGAAGATACTATAAGAACTATAAAAGGAAATAAAAGAGAACTAAAGGTAAGCAAAGAATTGAAATGTTTGTTTATTATGTATTTCTTTTAATAAATAAATGGTATTGTAAATATTGGAAAAACAATGAACTTTCCAAGAAATATTATTCCTTGTGTCTTAGAAAAAAGCCATACAGCCAGGCCATCGAACGAAAAATGGATATCCAGATGCGGCAATCTGTCAAACAAGAGCGAGGAAGGCAGGAACTACAATTTTGTTATATAAAATGTGTTCGGGCGCTATTAAATATCACTTCAACATATTCCTCTTAGCAATGAAGAGTCAGCGAAAGTTAATTCAATCTACTTCCATCTTTTGCCAGCAAATGAATTCCGCTTTTGACAAAGAATCAAAAATATTATGCATTTGAGATCATCAAAAAACAATATCTCACTGGGATTATTCTCATTAGAATAAAAAAGCTACATATCCAGACATTCGAACGGATTTTCTGTGGCTTCTAAAAAATGTATACCCAAATGCGGCAATGTGTGGAGAAAAGACGTGGGAGGTAGGAATTTCTATTAAGCCTTTGAAGTAAGTTTTTACCTGGCCTTCAACATGTATGTATATGAGCGCTGTAAATTAAAAAATTCACCTAATATTATTTCTAGATTTAAAGGGTCAACAATAACCAATTTTGAGCAGCTTATATATCAACTTTTGGATGCCTCGGTAGGCTAGTTGGTAGTGAGATAGTCTATCAGCTGGTTTGATTCCCGCCAAAGACTAATCTGTTTCACTGCAAAGGGCGGAAGGACTTAGGTAAATTCCTTTTAATTAAAAAAATACATGTAAACTTTTGGTAGCAAATGAATTTCATCTTGAAACATCTGCTCGTAACAGAGTTGGATATTTTCTCTTTATTTTGTTTTCTCACTTCCATTTAGTAAAATGTCTAAACAAATTATACTAATAATTCGGTTTTTTAATATGCGAAATATTGGAGTTCTTTGTTGGAGTTTGTAATTTTATGGGCTAATATAAATTATACAAATATACACATCATGTCAAAATTAAGTGATCGAATTATTAAACTATCTTTAAATCCGACAGCAGCATTTTGAATACGTACCAAGTTTTATTGAATTAATAAAAAAATGGGGATCGTTACTTTTATAGACGGACGGATGGTGTATTTTTAACGAGTAAGTGAAACTGCATGATTTCATGGTTTGATAAATAAAAATCATTAAACTAATTTATAGTACTGCTTAAATTATACATATCGCACCCGTTCCTCTAAAGACTCAAAATTCAAAAAAATCACTTTTTTAAAGAAAACGATATATCCCTCTTTGTAATATAAGAGTAGCTTCTTTAGAATCAACTGAAGAGAAATATTTTGAGTTGCCTCCAAATGCAAAATCAATTAATATCAGTTTTGTTTCAACTAAATGGTAATATTTTAAGTTGTGCCTGCGTTGATGCCATAACGGTTTAATTAAATTATGTTAATTTTAAGGAAAACTGGCACAACTTCAAATGATACCACAATATTAATGAACAAATTTCAGATAAAAAGTATAAACTCAAAAAAAAAAACTTGTTATTTTATTAATCATTGAAAAGTGGCTTAAACAATTACCATTGAAAACTTAATTTTCAAAAATTGGTTTTTACCTCTACTAAAAATTTGTTGATTTTGATTTTACTCCCTTTATAGGCACTAATACGATATATGTGTATACATACACTACATATATGTTTTTTCTTTACAGATTATCAGTTATCAGCTGTTGACTATTTAAGCATTTAATTGTCTTTTTAAATACATACCCTACATTTATGTTTTCTATTCAGAAAATCCATCCAGGAATGATGTAAGTTATTTACAAAACTTTTTATATTTCAGTTCTGGGGTGTAATTGTTGCAGACGTGATCGAATACTTTCAGTCAATACTGAACGATTTGAATTTGTTTTTCAGTGTTGTGAAAACTGATATTAATGCTTAATAACACTAAAAAAATAATGTCAATTCGTTTAGTATCGACTGAGAGAATTACATATATGTATGTATGTATATATAAATGCCTTAGAATCGAAGAAGTAATCGATCACGACTGCCATGATTAGCCCCTTGATCTTTTTATTCGCGTAATGTAAATACTTTTCTGACAATTTCAGTTTTTATTTACAGGTCTCCAAACTGTCCAATTATATTCGGAAACTCGTTTGGGGGTTGGCTTTTCCAAAATCAGCCATTCACTGCAGTGTTTTATAATATCCCATACTTTTATACGAACATACAACACCAGCAGGTTACCTATCAACATTATCAATCACAAGCCACATTAATTTCATATCCATTTTATAACGTTGCTCCATCTGCATATTATACTACATTTAATAACGACGTAGTTTGTGGACAACCACAAATGTCATATCAAACATTTTACTATCCATTAACGGCTTGTCATCTACATTATGTACCACAACAAT
Source organism: Pollenia amentaria (assembly GCA_943735925.1). NCBI lineage: Eukaryota > Metazoa > Arthropoda > Insecta > Diptera > Polleniidae > Pollenia > Pollenia amentaria. The sequence goes on from OX031007.1 coordinate 126,944,173, forward strand.
ATTCTCAGATTATACCGAACACAAAACAAAGAAAATATGCGATACCAATAATAAACCCTGATTCGTTAAAAATCCAACCTCCTAAAAGTCTGATAAACAAAGATATTTTTACACAAACGGACAAAATAAAAGTAAAATCCGTTTCAGTACAAACAGACAAAGACCAGATAAAAGATAGCCTTCCAATTGCGGAAGAATCTTTAAAAACATCAACAGAAACTGGCGGTAAGTCAATTATACATGTTAATTTTTTTAAGGTTCTTACTAATTATTTTATTTGTAACGTAGGGTGTTGTAAAATAAATCGCAAGGGTGCAAAGCGCAAGGAGAAATATAAGAAAATATTAAAGAAACAACAAAAACGATCGAATAAATTACTGGCCTGATGTAAAAATTATTTAATTGAATATGCAATCTTATTTTTATTGTTTTTTGCTAAAAAAAAAAAAACATAAAAAGACTTTGTAATTTGTTTATTTTTCTTATTAATAATTTCATTTTTATAATTTTGTTATAAATAATTGTTTGTTAATATTATTGTTAAACAAAAAAAAATTTTTTTTGAAGAAAATAAAATTATTCAAAAATAAAAAATACCGTCTTTAAATAATTTTGTTAACATTATATTTTGGTATGTATGTATTGTAACAAACATTTTTTATTAAGAAGTAGAATTAGTCCCAATTTACATTATACGATTTTTGTCGTTGCGATTCTTACCTTATAGGTACACAAGCGAGTGTTCTCTTCGATTCGTTTTGTTTATTCATTCGCTGTGTAAAAATATATGTATACACAAGAAGTTGTAACGACAAAAATCGTACAATGTAAACATTAGACCGACTTCAAAGAAGAAACGACAATAATCGCAACGACAAAAATCGTATAATGTAAATTGGGACTTAGGAGCCTAAGGTCCAGTGTTCACTGATAAATTACAGCTTTTCTACGATACCAATATTATCCTATAAAGATATAAGTGAATTGAGATCTGAGGAAGTATTTTTCGAAATTTCGTCCATTTTTTTAATTGCCATTTTTAAAAGCTTGGGTAAACTAGATTTATTCTTATTGCAGTAATACATACTACAATTGAAAGTTCTATTCATTATACGCTCTACCACCACTGTGGTGAATGAGGGTATATTAAGTTTGTCATTCCGTGTGAAACTTTTTTGTTATACATACATCTAAGAACCCATAAATTCTGGCACCTTGAGTAATTCTAAGTCGATTGAGACATGTCCGTCTGCCTGTTCGTCTGTTGAAAAGAGGCTGGCTTTTGAAAGACTCAAAAGAAAAGAACAAACTCGGTGTCAAATTGCTTGTAGTTATCCTAAGCACGTTCGGATTAAATTCAACAGGATTAGAGCTATGAAGCAAAATGTGGAACCACCACCCTAAAAATAAAACAACTTAATTATATAAAAAAAAAGTAAATATTGGTATTTCAGTAATTTGGTCATAACTCGAGCATTTTTCAATCGATTTGATAGATTTATACACCGACGTCTTTAGGAAGAAATTTACGTTGGTAATAAAACTTGGACTCGGAAAGATCTACGGTTCTCGAAAATAGGTATTTTTCTTAAATAAATTCTATTTTGGTAATAACTTGTTTGTATCTGAAACGATTTTTCCGAGTTTTTCAGCAAATATGTTCTAAAATTTCCGATCTTTTGATATATATAAGACGTATCCATAGGTCATGTAACAGCTCTAAAAATTTAGTTTTTATAAAAATGTTGATGCTTTTTAGCCCATTTTTGGAGTATTTTGCTAATAACTGAACCATTTCTTAATCGATTTGGCAGATTTATATACCCACGTCTTAAGGAAGAAATTTACCATTTACTTAGATTATAAAACTTTATTTTGGACGTTACTCTTCCATTTTAGGGAGAAAAGTTTCTGATATTTTGGTATATAAAACGTGTTCATATGTCATACTAGAGCCCTAAAATTTAAAATTTTGAGTATTTTCAATAATGTCTTTGTACGGGAGGTACCACGCCAACTTTTCCAGTGCCGCCCATTTTTTTAAGAGAGTTTGTATATTGGCAAGCAGCATGTTTGTACTAAATCTGAAAGCCGTAGCTCTAGCCGCTCTCGAGATATGCAGAAAAAAAGAACTTAAAAAACAACAACAACATGGGATTTATATGTGACATAAATGTAAAACAACTTAGCCTGCATCATATCTGGGGTCTTCGGAAACCCCATTTCAACGGACAACCGGATTTGAACTTCCCTTCTCATAAGAAGCCAGAATATATATACTTTATATGGACTTAGATCAATATTGTAGAAATTACAAACGGAATGACAAAGTTATACATATATACCCTTTTACCTTCGGCGAAGGGTATAAAAAGGTTATTTGGATGACTCAAATGAAATTTAATTTCTAATCATTTGTAAGTGTTTTGATCAGAATAACTTCTTCTCAAGTTATGATAAAATGTATTAGCAAAACCCCCATATTTCGGGTGAAATATTGACTAGACCATAGGGTCTTCATTCGGTTAAGCGTTAATCGGTTAACCGATTAATTAGTTCCCGATTAACTGACCGTTTAATTTAAAATTGGCTTTTTCGATTAACGCTTAAAGCGGTTAATTTCAACAAAATTTTTAACTTTTTGTAGTATTATAACATATTTTTTGTGTTTTTAATTATTAATTTCGTCCCATATTGTTAAATGCGATCTTCATCTTAAATAACAACAACAGCTTTTTTTTGTTTCACGTACTTTTTATATGTATGAGTTTAGTTATTTGTTACTTCTGATATCTTTTCATATCAATCTTTTAACAGAATTAACCGAAACAATTAGAAGTGTTAAAAATTAAAAAAAAATTTAAAACAGGACTCTAATGGCATAATGGAAAATTGTATATGTTTAGACAAATCCAGGAATAGAACTGAGAAATTGGATATTCTGTATTATGGGTTCTCCAACATCTACGATTAATGAACGAATTTTTTCCACGTAAAGGTTTATCAAAACTAAAAAAAAGATTCACTTAAATCGTAAGCATTTAAACCAAATTATTTTCCTAAAATATTATTTTATAAGATCTCTTTAAACTATTAAAATTACTAATAAAATGATTTGACAGTTTACTTTTTATTTAATATATAATATGCATTGATTAAAAACCTTTATTTTATAATTAAAAATAAAAAGTTTTTTCGAGCTCGAGGCCAATGAATTATTTTGTTTTGCTCGTTTTGTTTCAAGAATTGTTATGTTTGTTATGTTGTTGTTTTTTACTAATAAACTCTAAATAATAAATGATTTATCCATATTAATTAATTGAAATTACCTAATTAAAAAAAACTTTATTACAAAATTAACAAAATTAACCGATTATTAACTGATTAAACCAAAACCTCGGTTAATTAATCGAGCGATTAACCGATAAAAGCAAAAGCCCGATTAAATGAATACCCTACTAGGCTATCAAATAACAATGCGCCTTAAAATCTTTATATTCCATATACTTTTTTTAGAACATCTTTTTTGATCATGAAATATTCTTCCTGCCATTGGAGGGATTCACCGATTCGGTACAGCAGAATATAGCACCCCAGCTTGTGTTCTCTAATTTTAATACACATTCTATTGTAATTTTTCGAACAAAAAATTATGTATGAAAGGCCAAAATCGAAATTGTTGGCATTTCATTTTTTATAATTAAATACCCCCATATTCATAAAAAATATTTTAGGTTTAAAGCAGGTTTATGAAACGGATTTTCTATGAAAAAATGTTTAATAAACCTTTTATTAATAAAATTTTGTTTTATGAAAATGGGGGCAAATATTTAATTTAACCATTTAACTTGCAATCGGCAACACTGTTACAATTCAAAAATAATTTTTATTGTCTTCACCTCAGTATGCTTCGAATTTCAAATCAATTTTAAAAGTCAAAACAAACGAAAAAAAAATTTAAATAATAAAAAATAAAAATTTGTGTTCATCAAATAAAAAATATAAAAACTAAGAAGATACTATAAGAACTATAAAAGGAAATAAAAGAGAACTAAAGGTAAGCAAAGAATTGAAATGTTTGTTTATTATGTATTTCTTTTAATAAATAAATGGTATTGTAAATATTGGAAAAACAATGAACTTTCCAAGAAATATTATTCCTTGTGTCTTAGAAAAAAGCCATACAGCCAGGCCATCGAACGAAAAATGGATATCCAGATGCGGCAATCTGTCAAACAAGAGCGAGGAAGGCAGGAACTACAATTTTGTTATATAAAATGTGTTCGGGCGCTATTAAATATCACTTCAACATATTCCTCTTAGCAATGAAGAGTCAGCGAAAGTTAATTCAATCTACTTCCATCTTTTGCCAGCAAATGAATTCCGCTTTTGACAAAGAATCAAAAATATTATGCATTTGAGATCATCAAAAAACAATATCTCACTGGGATTATTCTCATTAGAATAAAAAAGCTACATATCCAGACATTCGAACGGATTTTCTGTGGCTTCTAAAAAATGTATACCCAAATGCGGCAATGTGTGGAGAAAAGACGTGGGAGGTAGGAATTTCTATTAAGCCTTTGAAGTAAGTTTTTACCTGGCCTTCAACATCTATGTATATGAGCGCTGTAAATTAAAAAATTCACCTAATATTATTTCTAGATTTAAAGGGTCAACAATAACCAATTTTGAGCAGCTTATATATCAACTTTTGGATGCCTCGGTAGGCTAGTTGGTAGTGAGATAGTCTATCAGCTGGTTTGATTCCCGCCAAAGACTAATCTGTTTCACTGCAAAGGGCGGAAGGACTTAGGTAAATTCCTTTTAATTAAAAAAATACATGTAAACTTTTGGTAGCAAATGAATTTCATCTTGAAACATCTGCTCGTAACAGAGTTGGATATTTTCTCTTTATTTTGTTTTCTCACTTCCATTTAGTAAAATGTCTAAACAAATTATACTAATAATTCGGTTTTTTAATATGCGAAATATTGGAGTTCTTTGTTGGAGTTTGTAATTTTATGGGCTAATATAAATTATACAAATATACACATCATGTCAAAATTAAGTGATCGAATTATTAAACTATCTTTAAATCCGACAGCAGCATTTTGAATACGTACCAAGTTTTATTGAATTAATAAAAAAATGGGGATCGTTACTTTTATAGACGGACGGATGGTGTATTTTTAACGAGTAAGTGAAACTGCATGATTTCATGGTTTGATAAATAAAAATCATTAAACTAATTTATAGTACTGCTTAAATTATACATATCGCACCCGTTCCTCTAAAGACTCAAAATTCAAAAAAATCACTTTTTTAAAGAAAACGATATATCCCTCTTTGTAATATAAGAGTAGCTTCTTTAGAATCAACTGAAGAGAAATATTTTGAGTTGCCTCCAAATGCAAAATCAATTAATATCAGTTTTGTTTCAACTAAATGGTAATATTTTAAGTTGTGCCTGCGTTGATGCCATAACGGTTTAATTAAATTATGTTAATTTTAAGGAAAACTGGCACAACTTCAAATGATACCACAATATTAATGAACAAATTTCAGATAAAAAGTATAAACTCAAAAAAAAACTTGTTATTTTATTAATCATTGAAAAGTGGCTTAAACAATTACCATTGAAAACTTAATTTTCAAAAATTGGTTTTTACCTCTACTAAAAATTTGTTGATTTTGATTTTACTCCCTTTATAGGCACTAATACGATATATGTGTATACATACACTACATATATGTTTTTTCTTTACAGATTATCAGTTATCAGCTGTTGACTATTTAAGCATTTAATTGTCTTTTTAAATACATACCCTACATTTATGTTTTCTATTCAGAAAATCCATCCAGGAATGATGTAAGTTATTTACAAAACTTTTTATATTTCAGTTCTGGGGTGTAATTGTTGCAGACGTGATCGAATACTTTCAGTCAATACTGAACGATTTGAATTTGTTTTTCAGTGTTGTGAAAACTGATATTAATGCTTAATAACACTAAAAAAATAATGTCAATTCGTTTAGTATCGACTGAGAGAATTACATATATGTATGTATGTATATATAAATGCCTTAGAATCGAAGAAGTAATCGATCACGACTGCCATGATTAGCCCCTTGATCTTTTTATTCGCGTAATGTAAATACTTTTCTGACAATTTCAGTTTTTATTTACAGGTCTCCAAACTGTCCAATTATATTCGGAAACTCGTTTGGGGGTTGGCTTTTCCAAAATCAGCCATTCACTGCAGTGTTTTATAATATCCCATACTTTTATACGAACATACAACACCAGCAGGTTACCTATCAACATTATCAATCACAAGCCACATTAATTTCATATCCATTTTATAACGTTGCTCCATCTGCATATTATACTACATTTAATAACGACGTAGTTTGTGGACAACCACAAATGTCATATCAAACATTTTACTATCCATTAACGGCTTGTCATCTACATTATGTACCACAACAATATTCTCAGATTATACCGAACACAAAACAAAGAAAATATGCGATACCAATAATAAACCCTGATTCATTAAAAATCCAACCTCCTAAAAGTCTGATAAACAAAGATATTTTTACACAAACGGACAAAATAAAAGTAAAATCCGTTTCAGTACAAACAGACAAAGACCAGATAAAAGATAGCCTTCCAATTGCGGAAGAATCTTTAAAAACATCAACAGAAACTGGCGGTAAGTCAATTATACATGTTAATTTTTTTAAGGTTCTTACTAATTATTTTATTTGTAACGTAGGGTGTTGTAAAATAAATCGCAAGGGTGCAAAGCGCAAGGAGAAATATAAGAAAATATTAAAGAAACAACAAAAACGATCGAATAAATTACTGGCCTGATGTAAAAATTATTTAATTGAATATGCAATCTTATTTTTATTGTTTTTTGCTAAAAAAAAAAACATAAAAAGACTTTGTAATTTGTTTATTTTTCTTATTAATAATTTCATTTTTATAATTTTGTTATAAATAATTGTTTGTTAATATTATTGTTAAACAAAAAAAAATTTTTTTTGAAGAAAATAAAATTATTCAAAAATAAAAAATACCGTCTTTAAATAATTTAGTTAACATTATATTTTGGTATGTATGTATTGTAACAAACATTTTTTATTAAGAAGTAGAATTAGTCCCAATTTACATTATACGATTTTTGTCGTTGCGATTCTTACCTTATAGGTACACAAGCGAGTGTTCTCTTCGATTCGTTTTGTTTATTCATTCGCTGTGTAAAAATATATGTATACACAAGAAGTTGTAACGACAAAAATCGTACAATGTAAACATTAGACCGACTTCAAAGAAGAAACGACAATAATCGCAACGACAAAAATCGTATAATGTAAATTGGGACTTAGGAGCCTAAGGTCCAGTGTTCACTGATAAATTACAGCTTTTCTACGATACCAATATTATCCTATAAAGATATAAGTGAATTGAGATCTGAGGAAGTATTTTTCGAAATTTCGTCCATTTTTTTAATTGCCATTTTTAAAAGCTTGGGTAAACTAGATTTATTCTTATTGCAGTAATACATACTACAATTGAAAGTTCTATTCATTATACGCTCTACCACCACTGTGGTGAATGAGGGTATATTAAGTTTGTCATTCCGTGTGAAACTTTTTTGTTATACATACATCTAAGACCCCATAAATTCTGGCACCTTGAGTAATTCTAAGTCGATTGAGACATGTCCGTCTGCCTGTTCGTCTGTTGAAAAGAGGCTGGCTTTTGAAAGACTCAAAAGAAAAGAACAAACTCGGTGTCAAATTGCTTGTAGTTATCCTAAGCACGTTCGGATTAAATTCAACAGGATTAGAGCTATGAAGCAAAATGTGGAACCACCACCCTAAAAATAAAACAACTTAATTATATAAAAAAAAAGTAAATATTGGTATTTCAGTAATTTGGTCATAACTCGAGCATTTTTCAATCGATTTGATAGATTTATACACCGACGTCTTTAGGAAGAAATTTACGTTGGTAATAAAACTTGGACTCGGAAAGATCTACGGTTCTCGAAAATAGGTATTTTTCTTAAATAAATTCTATTTTGGTAATAACTTGTTTGTATCTGAAACGATTTTTCCGAGTTTTTCAGCAAATATGTTCTAAAATTTCCGATCTTTTGATATATATAAGACGTATCCATAGGTCATGTAACAGCTCTAAAAATTTAGTTTTTATAAAAATGTTGATGCTTTTTAGCCCATTTTTGGAGTATTTTGCTAATAACTGAACCATTTCTTAATCGATTTGGCAGATTTATATACCCACGTCTTAAGGAAGAAATTTACCATTTACTTAGATTATAAAACTTTATTTTGGACGTTACTCTTCCATTTTAGGGAGAAAAGTTTCTGATATTTTGGTATATAAAACGTGTTCATATGTCATACTAGAGCCCTAAAATTTAAAATTTTGAGTATTTTCAATAATGTCTTTGTACGGGAGGTACCACGCCAACTTTTCCAGTGCCGCCCATTTTTTTAAGAGAGTTTGTATATTGGCAAGCAGCATGTTTGTACTAAATCTGAAAGCCGTAGCTCTAGCCGCTCTCGAGATATGCAGAAAAAAAGAACTTAAAAAACAACAACAACATGGGATTTATATGTGACATAAATGTAAAACAACTTAGCCTGCATCATATCTGGGGTCTTCGGAAACCCCATTTCAACGGACAACCGGATTTGAACTTCCCTTCTCATAAGAAGCCAGAATATATATACTTTATATGGACTTAGATCAATATTGTAGAAATTACAAACGGAATGACAAAGTTATACATATATACCCTTTTACCTTCGGCGAAGGGTATAAAAAGGTTATTTGGATGACTCAAATGAAATTTAATTTCTAATCATTTGTAAGTGTTTTGATCAGAATAACTTCTTCTCAAGTTATGATAAAATGTATTAGCAAAACCCCCATATTTCGGGTGAAATATTGACTAGACCATAGGGTCTTCATTCGGTTAAGCGTTAATCGGTTAACCGATTAATTAGTTCCCGATTAACTGACCGTTTAATTTAAAATTGGCTTTTTCGATTAACGCTTAAAGCGGTTAATTTCAACAAAATTTTTAACTTTTTGTAGTATTATAACATATTTTTTGTGTTTTTAATTATTAATTTCGTCCCATATTGTTAAATGCGATCTTCATCTTAAATAACAACAACAGCTTTTTTTTGTTTCACGTACTTTTTATATGTATGAGTTTAGTTATTTGTTACTTCTGATATCTTTTCATATCAATCTTTTAACAGAATTAACCGAAACAATTAGAAGTGTTAAAAATTAAAAAAAAATTTAAAACAGGACTCTAATGGCATAATGGAAAATTGTATATGTTTAGACAAATCCAGGAATAGAACTGAGAAATTGGATATTCTGTATTATGGGTTCTCCAACATCTACGATTAATGAACGAATTTTTTCCACGTAAAGGTTTATCAAAACTAAAAAAAAGATTCACTTAAATCGTAAGCATTTAAACCAAATTATTTTCCTAAAATATTATTTTATAAGATCTCTTTAAACTATTAAAATTACTAATAAAATGATTTGACAGTTTACTTTTTATTTAATATATAATATGCATTGATTAAAAACCTTTATTTTATAATTAAAAATAAAAAGTTTTTTCGAGCTCGAGGCCAATGAATTATTTTGTTTTGCTCGTTTTGTTTCAAGAATTGTTATGTTTGTTATGTTGTTGTTTTTTACTAATAAACTCTAAATAATAAATGATTTATCCATATTAATTAATTGAAATTACCTAATTAAAAAAAACTTTATTACAAAATTAACAAAATTAACCGATTATTAACTGATTAAACCAAAACCTCGGTTAATTAATCGAGCGATTAACCGATAAAAGCAAAAGCCCGATTAAATGAATACCCTACTAGGCTATCAAATAACAATGCGCCTTAAAATCTTTATATTCCATATACTTTTTTTAGAACATCTTTTTTGATCATGAAATATTCTTCCTGCCATTGGAGGGATTCACCGATTCGGTACAGCAGAATATAGCACCCCAGCTTGTGTTCTCTAATTTTAATACACATTCTATTGTAATTTTTCGAACAAAAAATTATGTATGAAAGGCCAAAATCGAAATTGTTGGCATTTCATTTTTTATAATTAAATACCCCCATATTCATAAAAAATATTTTAGGTTTAAAGCAGGTTTATGAAACGGATTTTCTATGAAAAAATGTTTAATAAACCTTTTATTAATAAAATTTTGTTTTATGAAAATGGGGGCAAATATTTAATTTAACCATTTAACTTGCAATCGGCAACACTGTTACAATTCAAAAATAATTTTTATTGTCTTCACCTCAGTATGCTTCGAATTTCAAATCAATTTTAAAAGTCAAAACAAACGAAAAAAAAATTTAAATAATAAAAAATAAAAATTTGTGTTCATCAAATAAAAAATATAAAAACTAAGAAGATACTATAAGAACTATAAAAGGAAATAAAAGAGAACTAAAGGTAAGCAAAGAATTGAAATGTTTGTTTATTATGTATTTCTTTTAATAAATAAATGGTATTGTAAATATTGGAAAAACAATGAACTTTCCAAGAAATATTATTCCTTGTGTCTTAGAAAAAAGCCATACAGCCAGGCCATCGAACGAAAAATGGATATCCAGATGCGGCAATCTGTCAAACAAGAGCGAGGAAGGCAGGAACTACAATTTTGTTATATAAAATGTGTTCGGGCGCTATTAAATATCACTTCAACATATTCCTCTTAGCAATGAAGAGTCAGCGAAAGTTAATTCAATCTACTTCCATCTTTTGCCAGCAAATGAATTCCGCTTTTGACAAAGAATCAAAAATATTATGCATTTGAGATCATCAAAAAACAATATCTCACTGGGATTATTCTCATTAGAATAAAAAAGCTACATATCCAGACATTCGAACGGATTTTCTGTGGCTTCTAAAAAATGTATACCCAAATGCGGCAATGTGTGGAGAAAAGACGTGGGAGGTAGGAATTTCTATTAAGCCTTTGAAGTAAGTTTTTACCTGGCCTTCAACATGTATGTATATGAGCGCTGTAAATTAAAAAATTCACCTAATATTATTTCTAGATTTAAAGGGTCAACAATAACCAATTTTGAGCAGCTTATATATCAACTTTTGGATGCCTCGGTAGGCTAGTTGGTAGTGAGATAGTCTATCAGCTGGTTTGATTCCCGCCAAAGACTAATCTGTTTCACAGCAAAGGGCGGAAGGACTTAGGTAAATTCCATTTAATTAAAAAAATACATGTAAACTTTTGGAAGCAAATGAATTTCATCTTGAAACATCTGCTCGTAACAGAGTTGGATATTTTCTCTTTATTTTGTTTTCTCACTTCCATTTAGTAAAATGTCTAAACAAATTATACTAATAATTCGGTTTTTTAATATGCGAAATATTGGAGTTCTTTGTTGGAGTTTGTAATTTTATGGGCTAATATAAATTATACAAATATACACATCATGTCAAAATTAAGTGATCGAATTATTAAACTATCTTTAAATCCGACAGCAGCATTTTGAATACGTACCAAGTTTTATTGAATTAATAAAAAAATGGGGATCGTTACTTTTATAGACGGACGGATGGTGTATTTTTAACGAGTAAGTGAAACTGCATGATTTCATGGTTTGATAAATAAAAATCATTAAACTAATTTATAGTACTGCTTAAATTATACATATCGCACCCGTTCCTCTAAAGACTCAAAATTCAAAAAAATCACTTTTTTAAAGAAAACGATATATCCCTCTTTGTAATATAAGAGTAGCTTCTTTAGAATCAACTGAAGAGAAATATTTTGAGTTGCCTCCAAATGCAAAATCAATTAATATCAGTTTTGTTTCAACTAAATGGTAATATTTTAAGTTGTGCCTGCGTTGATGCCATAACGGTTTAATTAAATTATGTTAATTTTAAGGAAAACTGGCACAACTTCAAATGATACCACAATATTAATGAACAAATTTCAGATAAAAAGTATAAACTCAAAAAAAAAACTTGTTATTTTATTAATCATTGAAAAGTGGCTTAAACAATTACCATTGAAAACTTAATTTTCAAAAATTGGTTTTTACCTCTACTAAAAATTTGTTGATTTTGATTTTACTCCCTTTATAGGCACTAATACGATATATGTGTATACATACACTACATATATGTTTTTTCTTTACAGATTATCAGTTATCAGCTGTTGACTATTTAAGCATTTAATTGTCTTTTTAAATACATACCCTACATTTATGTTTTCTATTCAGAAAATCCATCCAGGAATGATGTAAGTTATTTACAAAACTTTTTATATTTCAGTTCTGGGGTGTAATTGTTGCAGACGTGATCGAATACTTTCAGTCAATACTGAACGATTTGAATTTGTTTTTCAGTGTTGTGAAAACTGATATTAATGCTTAATAACACTAAAAAAATAATGTCAATTCGTTTAGTATCGACTGAGAGAATTACATATATGTATGTATGTATATATAAATGCCTTAGAATCGAAGAAGTAATCGATCACGACTGCCATGATTAGCCCCTTGATCTTTTTATTCGCGTAATGTAAATACTTTTCTGACAATTTCAGTTTTTATTTACAGGTCTCCAAACTGTCCAATTATATTCGGAAACTCGTTTGGGGGTTGGCTTTTCCAAAATCAGCCATTCACTGCAGTGTTTTATAATATCCCATACTTTTATACGAACATACAACACCAGCAGGTTACCTATCAACATTATCAATCACAAGCCACATTAATTTCATATCCATTTTATAACGTTGCTCCATCTGCATATTATACTACATTTAATAACGACGTAGTTTGTGGACAACCACAAATGTCATATCAAACATTTTACTATCCATTAACGGCTTGTCATCTACATTATGTACCACAACAATATTCTCAGATTATACCGAACACAAAACAAAGAAAATATGCGATACCAATAATAAACCCTGATTCATTAAAAATCCAACCTCCTAAAAGTCTGATAAACAAAGATATTTTTACACAAACGGACAAAATAAAAGTAAAATCCGTTTCAGTACAAACAGACAAAGACCAGATAAAAGATAGCCTTCCAATTGCGGAAGAATCTTTAAAAACATCAACAGAAACTGGCGGTAAGTCAATTATACATGTTAATTTTTTTAAGGTTCTTACTAATTATTTTATTTGTAACGTAGGGTGTTGTAAAATAAATCGCAAGGGTGCAAAGCGCAAGGAGAAATATAAGAAAATATTAAAGAAACAACAAAAACGATCGAATAAATTACTGGCCTGATGTAAAAATTATTTAATTGAATATGCAATCTTATTTTTATTGTTTTTTGCTAAAAAAAAAAAACATAAAAAGACTTTGTAATTTGTTTATTTTTCTTATTAATAATTTCATTTTTATAATTTTGTTATAAATAATTGTTTGTTAATATTATTGTTAAACAAAAAAAAATTTTTTTTGAAGAAAATAAAATTATTCAAAAATAAAAAATACCGTCTTTAAATAATTTAGTTAACATTATATTTTGGTATGTATGTATTGTAACAAACATTTTTTATTAAGAAGTAGAATTAGTCCCAATTTACATTATACGATTTTTGTCGTTGCGATTCTTACCTTATAGGTACACAAGCGAGTGTTCTCTTCGATTCGTTTTGTTTATTCATTCGCTGTGTAAAAATATATGTATACACAAGAAGTTGTAACGACAAAAATCGTACAATGTAAACATTAGACCGACTTCAAAGAAGAAACGACAATAATCGCAACGACAAAAATCGTATAATGTAAATTGGGACTTAGGAGCCTAAGGTCCAGTGTTCACTGATAAATTACAGCTTTTCTACGATACCAATATTATCCTATAAAGATATAAGTGAATTGAGATCTGAGGAAGTATTTTTCGAAATTTCGTCCATTTTTTTAATTGCCATTTTTAAAAGCTTGGGTAAACTAGATTTATTCTTATTGCAGTAATACATACTACAATTGAAAGTTCTATTCATTATACGCTCTACCACCACTGTGGTGAATGAGGGTATATTAAGTTTGTCATTCCGTGTGAAACTTTTTTGTTATACATACATCTAAGACCCCATAAATTCTGGCACCTTGAGTAATTCTAAGTCGATTGAGACATGTCCGTCTGCCTGTTCGTCTGTTGAAAAGAGGCTGGCTTTTGAAAGACTCAAAAGAAAAGAACAAACTCGGTGTCAAATTGCTTGTAGTTATCCTAAGCACGTTCGGATTAAATTCAACAGGATTAGAGCTATGAAGCAAAATGTGGAACCACCACCCTAAAAATAAAACAACTTAATTATATAAAAAAAAAGTAAATATTGGTATTTCAGTAATTTGGTCATAACTCGAGCATTTTTCAATCGATTTGATAGATTTATACACCGACGTCTTTAGGAAGAAATTTACGTTGGTAATAAAACTTGGACTCGGAAAGATCTACGGTTCTCGAAAATAGGTATTTTTCTTAAATAAATTCTATTTTGGTAATAACTTGTTTGTATCTGAAACGATTTTTCCGAGTTTTTCAGCAAATATGTTCTAAAATTTCCGATCTTTTGATATATATAAGACGTATCCATAGGTCATGTAACAGCTCTAAAAATTTAGTTTTTATAAAAATGTTGATGCTTTTTAGCCCATTTTTGGAGTATTTTGCTAATAACTGAACCATTTCTTAATCGATTTGGCAGATTTATATACCCACGTCTTAAGGAAGAAATTTACCATTTACTTAGATTATAAAACTTTATTTTGGACGTTACTCTTCCATTTTAGGGAGAAAAGTTTCTGATATTTTGGTATATAAAACGTGTTCATATGTCATACTAGAGCCCTAAAATTTAAAATTTTGAGTATTTTCAATAATGTCTTTGTACGGGAGGTACCACGCCAACTTTTCCAGTGCCGCCCATTTTTTTAAGAGAGTTTGTATATTGGCAAGCAGCATGTTTGTACTAAATCTGAAAGCCGTAGCTCTAGCCGCTCTCGAGATATGCAGAAAAAAAGAACTTAAAAAACAACAACAACATGGGATTTATATGTGACATAAATGTAAAACAACTTAGCCTGCATCATATCTGGGGTCTTCGGAAACCCCATTTCAACGGACAACCGGATTTGAACTTCCCTTCTCATAAGAAGCCAGAATATATATACTTTATATGGACTTAGATCAATATTGTAGAAATTACAAACGGAATGACAAAGTTATACATATATACCCTTTTACCTTCGGCGAAGGGTATAAAAAGGTTATTTGGATGACTCAAATGAAATTTAATTTCTAATCATTTGTAAGTGTTTTGATCAGAATAACTTCTTCTCAAGTTATGATAAAATGTATTAGCAAAACCCCCATATTTCGGGTGAAATATTGACTAGACCATAGGGTCTTCATTCGGTTAAGCGTTAATCGGTTAACCAATTAATTAGTTCCCGATTAACTGACCGTTTAATTTAAAATTGGCTTTTTCGATTAACGCTTAAAGCGGTTAATTTCAACAAAATTTTTAACTTTTTGTAGTATTATAACATATTTTTTGTGTTTTTAATTATTAATTTCGTCCCATATTGTTAAATG
Source organism: Pollenia amentaria (assembly GCA_943735925.1). Taxonomy (NCBI): domain Eukaryota; kingdom Metazoa; phylum Arthropoda; class Insecta; order Diptera; family Polleniidae; genus Pollenia; species Pollenia amentaria. The sequence continues at coordinate 126,959,861 of OX031007.1, forward strand.
CGATCTTCATCTTAAATAACAACAACAGCTTTTTTTTGTTTCACGTACTTTTTATATGTATGAGTTTAGTTATTTGTTACTTCTGATATCTTTTCATATCAATCTTTTAACAGAATTAACCGAAACAATTAGAAGTGTTAAAAATTAAAAAAAAATTTAAAACAGGACTCTAATGGCATAATGGAAAATTGTATATGTTTAGACAAATCCAGGAATAGAACTGAGAAATTGGATATTCTGTATTATGGGTTCTCCAACATCTACGATTAATGAACGAATTTTTTCCACGTAAAGGTTTATCAAAACTAAAAAAAAGATTCACTTAAATCGTAAGCATTTAAACCAAATTATTTTCCTAAAATATTATTTTATAAGATCTCTTTAAACTATTAAAATTACTAATAAAATGATTTGACAGTTTACTTTTTATTTAATATATAATATGCATTGATTAAAAACCTTTATTTTATAATTAAAAATAAAAAGTTTTTTCGAGCTCGAGGCCAATGAATTATTTTGTTTTGCTCGTTTTGTTTCAAGAATTGTTATGTTTGTTATGTTGTTGTTTTTTACTAATAAACTCTAAATAATAAATGATTTATCCATATTAATTAATTGAAATTACCTAATTAAAAAAAACTTTATTACAAAATTAACAAAATTAACCGATTATTAACTGATTAAACCAAAACCTCGGTTAATTAATCGAGCGATTAACCGATAAAAGCAAAAGCCCGATTAAATGAATACCCTACTAGGCTATCAAATAACAATGCGCCTTAAAATCTTTATATTCCATATACTTTTTTTAGAACATCTTTTTTGATCATGAAATATTCTTCCTGCCATTGGAGGGATTCACCGATTCGGTACAGCAGAATATAGCACCCCAGCTTGTGTTCTCTAATTTTAATACACATTCTATTGTAATTTTTCGAACAAAAAATTATGTATGAAAGGCCAAAATCGAAATTGTTGGCATTTCATTTTTTATAATTAAATACCCCCATATTCATAAAAAATATTTTAGGTTTAAAGCAGGTTTATGAAACGGATTTTCTATGAAAAAATGTTTAATAAACCTTTTATTAATAAAATTTTGTTTTATGAAAATGGGGGCAAATATTTAATTTAACCATTTAACTTGCAATCGGCAACACTGTTACAATTCAAAAATAATTTTTATTGTCTTCACCTCAGTATGCTTCGAATTTCAAATCAATTTTAAAAGTCAAAACAAACGAAAAAAAAATTTAAATAATAAAAAATAAAAATTTGTGTTCATCAAATAAAAAATATAAAAACTAAGAAGATACTATAAGAACTATAAAAGGAAATAAAAGAGAACTAAAGGTAAGCAAAGAATTGAAATGTTTGTTTATTATGTATTTCTTTTAATAAATAAATGGTATTGTAAATATTGGAAAAACAATGAACTTTCCAAGAAATATTATTCCTTGTGTCTTAGAAAAAAGCCATACAGCCAGGCCATCGAACGAAAAATGGATATCCAGATGCGGCAATCTGTCAAACAAGAGCGAGGAAGGCAGGAACTACAATTTTGTTATATAAAATGTGTTCGGGCGCTATTAAATATCACTTCAACATATTCCTCTTAGCAATGAAGAGTCAGCGAAAGTTAATTCAATCTACTTCCATCTTTTGCCAGCAAATGAATTCCGCTTTTGACAAAGAATCAAAAATATTATGCATTTGAGATCATCAAAAAACAATATCTCACTGGGATTATTCTCATTAGAATAAAAAAGCTACATATCCAGACATTCGAACGGATTTTCTGTGGCTTCTAAAAAATGTATACCCAAATGCGGCAATGTGTGGAGAAAAGACGTGGGAGGTAGGAATTTCTATTAAGCCTTTGAAGTAAGTTTTTACCTGGCCTTCAACATCTATGTATATGAGCGCTGTAAATTAAAAAATTCACCTAATATTATTTCTAGATTTAAAGGGTCAACAATAACCAATTTTGAGCAGCTTATATATCAACTTTTGGATGCCTCGGTAGGCTAGTTGGTAGTGAGATAGTCTATCAGCTGGTTTGATTCCCGCCAAAGACTAATCTGTTTCACTGCAAAGGGCGGAAGGACTTAGGTAAATTCCTTTTAATTAAAAAAATACATGTAAACTTTTGGTAGCAAATGAATTTCATCTTGAAACATCTGCTCGTAACAGAGTTGGATATTTTCTCTTTATTTTGTTTTCTCACTTCCATTTAGTAAAATGTCTAAACAAATTATACTAATAATTCGGTTTTTTAATATGCGAAATATTGGAGTTCTTTGTTGGAGTTTGTAATTTTATGGGCTAATATAAATTATACAAATATACACATCATGGCAAAATTAAGTGATCGAATTATTAAACTATCTTTAAATCCGACAGCAGCATTTTAAATACGTACCAAGTTTTATTGAATTAATAAAAAAATGGGGATCGTTACTTTTATAGACGGACGGATGGTGTATTTTTAACGAGTAAGTGAAACTGCATGATTTCATGGTTTGATAAATAAAAATCATTAAACTAATTTATAGTACTGCTTAAATTATACATATCGCACCCGTTCCTCTAAAGACTCAAAATTCAAAAAAATCACTTTTTTAAAGAAAAAGATATATCCCTCTTTGTAATATAAGAGTAGCTTCTTTTGAATCAACTGAAGAGAAATATTTTGGGTTGCCTCCAAATGCAAAATCAATTAATATCAGTTTTGTTTCAACTAAATGGTAATATTTTAAGTTGTGCCTGCGTTGATGCCATAACGGTTTAATTAAATTATGTTAATTTTAAGGAAAACTGGCACAACTTCAAATGATACCACAATATTAATGAACATATTTCAGATAAAAAGTATAAACTCAAAAAAAAACTTGTTATTTTATTAATCATTGAAAAGTGGTTTAAACAATTACCATTGAAAACTTAATTTTCAAAAATTGGTTTTTACCTCTACTAAAAATTTGTTGATTTTGATTTTACTCCCTTTATAGGCACTAATACGATATATGTGTATACATACACTACATATATGTTTTTTCTTTACAGATTATCAGTTATCAGCTGTTGACTATTTAAGCATTTAATTGTCTTTTTAAATACATACCCTACATTTATGTTTTCTATTCAGAAAATCCATCCAGGAATGATGTAAGTTATTTACAAAACTTTTTATATTTCAGTTCTGGGGTGTAATTGTTGCAGACGTGATCGAATACTTTCAGTCAATACTGAACGATTTGAATTTGTTTTTCAGTGTTGTGAAAACTGATATTAATGCTTAATAACACTAAAAAAAAATGTCAATTCGTTTAGTATCGACTGAGAGAATTACATATATGTATGTATGTATATATAAATGCCTTAGAATCGAAGAAGTAATCGATCACGACTGCCATGATTAGCCCCTTGATCTTTTTATTCGCGTAATGTAAATACTTTTCTGACAATTTCAGTTTTTATTTACAGGTCTCCAAACTGTCCAATTATATTCGGAAACTCGTTTGGGGGTTGGCTTTTCCAAAATCAGCCATTCACTGCAGTGTTTTATAATATCCCATACTTTTATACGAACATACAACACCAGCAGGTTACCTATCAACATTATCAATCACAAGCCACATTAATTTCATATCCATTTTATAACGTTGCTCCATCTGCATATTATACTACATTTAATAACGACGTAGTTTGTGGACAACCACAAATGTCATATCAAACATTTTACTATCCATTAACGGCTTGTCATCTACATTATGTACCACAACAATATTCTCAGATTATACCGAACACAAAACAAAGAAAATATGCGATACCAATAATAAACCCTGATTCGTTAAAAATCCAACCTCCTAAAAGTCTGATAAACAAAGATATTTTTACACAAACGGACAAAATAAAAGTAAAATCCGTTTCAGTACAAACAGACAAAGACCAGATAAAAGATAGCCTTCCAATTGCGGAAGAATCTTTAAAAACATCAACAGAAACTGGCGGTAAGTCAATTATACATGTTAATTTTTTTAAGGTTCTTACTAATTATTTTATTTGTAACGTAGGGTGTTGTAAAATAAATCGCAAGGGTGCAAAGCGCAAGGAGAAATATAAGAAAATATTAAAGAAACAACAAAAACGATCGAATAAATTACTGGCCTGATGTAAAAATTATTTAATTGAATATGCAATCTTATTTTTATTGTTTTTTGCTAAAAAAAAAAAAACATAAAAAGACTTTGTAATTTGTTTATTTTTCTTATTAATAATTTCATTTTTATAATTTTGTTATAAATAATTGTTTGTTAATATTATTGTTAAACAAAAAAAATTTTTTTTGAAGAAAATAAAATTATTCAAAAATAAAAAATACCGTCTTTAAATAATTTAGTTAACATTATATTTTGGTATGTATGTATTGTAACAAACATTTTTTATTAAGAAGTAGAATTAGTCCCAATTTACATTATACGATTTTTGTCGTTGCGATTCTTACCTTATAGGTACACAAGCGAGTGTTCTCTTCGATTCGTTTTGTTTATTCATTCGCTGTGTAAAAATATATGTATACACAAGAAGTTGTAACGACAAAAATCGTACAATGTAAACATTAGACCGACTTCAAAGAAGAAACGACAATAATCGCAACGACAAAAATCGTATAATGTAAATTGGGACTTAGGAGCCTAAGGTCCAGTGTTCACTGATAAATTACAGCTTTTCTACGATACCAATATTATCCTATAAAGATATAAGTGAATTGAGATCTGAGGAAGTATTTTTCGAAATTTCGTCCATTTTTTTAATTGCCATTTTTAAAAGCTTGGGTAAACTAGATTTATTCTTATTGCAGTAATACATACTACAATTGAAAGTTCTATTCATTATACGCTCTACCACCACTGTGGTGAATGAGGGTATATTAAGTTTGTCATTCCGTGTGAAACTTTTTTGTTATACATACATCTAAGACCCCATAAATTCTGGCACCTTGAGTAATTCTAAGTCGATTGAGACATGTCCGTCTGCCTGTTCGTCTGTTGAAAAGAGGCTGGCTTTTGAAAGACTCAAAAGAAAAGAACAAACTCGGTGTCAAATTGCTTGTAGTTATCCTAAGCACGTTCGGATTAAATTCAACAGGATTAGAGCTATGAAGCAAAATGTGGAACCACCACCCTAAAAATAAAACAACTTAATTATATAAAAAAAAAGTAAATATTGGTATTTCAGTAATTTGGTCATAACTCGAGCATTTTTCAATCGATTTGATAGATTTATACACCGACGTCTTTAGGAAGAAATTTACGTTGGTAATAAAACTTGGACTCGGAAAGATCTACGGTTCTCGAAAATAGGTATTTTTCTTAAATAAATTCTATTTTGGTAATAACTTGTTTGTATCTGAAACGATTTTTCCGAGTTTTTCAGCAAATATGTTCTAAAATTTCCGATCTTTTGATATATATAAGACGTATCCATAGGTCATGTAACAGCTCTAAAAATTTAGTTTTTATAAAAATGTTGATGCTTTTTAGCCCATTTTTGGAGTATTTTGCTAATAACTGAACCATTTCTTAATCGATTTGGCAGATTTATATACCCACGTCTTAAGGAAGAAATTTACCATTTACTTAGATTATAAAACTTTATTTTGGACGTTACTCTTCCATTTTAGGGAGAAAAGTTTCTGATATTTTGGTATATAAAACGTGTTCATATGTCATACTAGAGCCCTAAAATTTAAAATTTTGAGTATTTTCAATAATGTCTTTGTACGGGAGGTACCACGCCAACTTTTCCAGTGCCGCCCATTTTTTTAAGAGAGTTTGTATATTGGCAAGCAGCATGTTTGTACTAAATCTGAAAGCCGTAGCTCTAGCCGCTCTCGAGATATGCAGAAAAAAAGAACTTAAAAAACAACAACAACATGGGATTTATATGTGACATAAATGTAAAACAACTTAGCCTGCATCATATCTGGGGTCTTCGGAAACCCCATTTCAACGGACAACCGGATTTGAACTTCCCTTCTCATAAGAAGCCAGAATATATATACTTTATATGGACTTAGATCAATATTGTAGAAATTACAAACGGAATGACAAAGTTATACATATATACCCTTTTACCTTCGGCGAAGGGTATAAAAAGGTTATTTGGATGACTCAAATGAAATTTAATTTCTAATCATTTGTAAGTGTTTTGATCAGAATAACTTCTTCTCAAGTTATGATAAAATGTATTAGCAAAACCCCCATATTTCGGGTGAAATATTGACTAGACCATAGGGTCTTCATTCGGTTAAGCGTTAATCGGTTAACCAATTAATTAGTTCCCGATTAACTGACCGTTTAATTTAAAATTGGCTTTTTCGATTAACGCTTAAAGCGGTTAATTTCAACAAAATTTTTAACTTTTTGTAGTATTATAACATATTTTTTGTGTTTTTAATTATTAATTTCGTCCCATATTGTTAAATGCGATCTTCATCTTAAATAACAACAACAGCTTTTTTTTGTTTCACGTACTTTTTATATGTATGAGTTTAGTTATTTGTTACTTCTGATATCTTTTCATATCAATCTTTTAACAGAATTAACCGAAACAATTAGAAGTGTTAAAAATTAAAAAAAAATTTAAAACAGGACTCTAATGGCATAATGGAAAATTGTATATGTTTAGACAAATCCAGGAATAGAACTGAGAAATTGGATATTCTGTATTATGGGTTCTCCAACATCTACGATTAATGAACGAATTTTTTCCACGTAAATGTTTATCAAAACTAAAAAAAAGATTCACTTAAATCGTAAGCATTTAAACCAAATTATTTTCCTAAAATATTATTTTATAAGATCTCTTTAAACTATTAAAATTACTAATAAAATGATTTGACAGTTTACTTTTTATTTAATATATAATATGCATTGATTAAAAACCTTTATTTTATAATTAAAAATAAAAAGTTTTTTCGAGCTCGAGGCCAATGAATTATTTTGTTTTGCTCGTTTTGTTTCAAGAATTGTTATGTTTGTTATGTTGTTGTTTTTTACTAATAAACTCTAAATAATAAATGATTTATCCATATTAATTAATTGAAATTACCTAATTAAAAAAAACTTTATTACAAAATTAACAAAATTAACCGATTATTAACTGATTAAACCAAAACCTCGGTTAATTAATCGAGCGATTAACCGATAAAAGCAAAAGCCCGATTAAATGAATACCCTACTAGGCTATCAAATAACAATGCGCCTTAAAATCTTTATATTCCATATACTTTTTTTAGAACATCTTTTTTGATCATGAAATATTCTTCCTGCCATTGGAGGGATTCACCGATTCGGTACAGCAGAATATAGCACCCCAGCTTGTGTTCTCTAATTTTAATACACATTCTATTGTAATTTTTCGAACAAAAAATTATGTATGAAAGGCCAAAATCGAAATTGTTGGCATTTCATTTTTTATAATTAAATACCCCCATATTCATAAAAAATATTTTAGGTTTAAAGCAGGTTTATGAAACGGATTTTCTATGAAAAAATGTTTAATAAACCTTTTATTAATAAAATTTTGTTTTATGAAAATGGGGGCAAATATTTAATTTAACCATTTAACTTGCAATCGGCAACACTGTTACAATTCAAAAATAATTTTTATTGTCTTCACCTCAGTATGCTTCGAATTTCAAATCAATTTTAAAAGTCAAAACAAACGAAAAAAAAATTTAAATAATAAAAAATAAAAATTTGTGTTCATCAAATAAAAAATATAAAAACTAAGAAGATACTATAAGAACTATAAAAGGAAATAAAAGAGAACTAAAGGTAAGCAAAGAATTGAAATGTTTGTTTATTATGTATTTCTTTTAATAAATAAATGGTATTGTAAATATTGGAAAAACAATGAACTTTCCAAGAAATATTATTCCTTGTGTCTTAGAAAAAAGCCATACAGCCAGGCCATCGAACGAAAAATGGATATCCAGATGCGGCAATCTGTCAAACAAGAGCGAGGAAGGCAGGAACTACAATTTTGTTATATAAAATGTGTTCGGGCGCTATTAAATATCACTTCAACATATTCCTCTTAGCAATGAAGAGTCAGCGAAAGTTAATTCAATCTACTTCCATCTTTTGCCAGCAAATGAATTCCGCTTTTGACAAAGAATCAAAAATATTATGCATTTGAGATCATCAAAAAACAATATCTCACTGGGATTATTCTCATTAGAATAAAAAAGCTACATATCCAGACATTCGAACGGATTTTCTGTGGCTTCTAAAAAATGTATACCCAAATGCGGCAATGTGTGGAGAAAAGACGTGGGAGGTAGGAATTTCTATTAAGCCTTTGAAGTAAGTTTTTACCTGGCCTTCAACATGTATGTATATGAGCGCTGTAAATTAAAAAATTCACCTAATATTATTTCTAGATTTAAAGGGTCAACAATAACCAATTTTGAGCAGCTTATATATCAACTTTTGGATGCCTCGGTAGGCTAGTTGGTAGTGAGATAGTCTATCAGCTGGTTTGATTCCCGCCAAAGACTAATCTGTTTCACTGCAAAGGGCGGAAGGACTTAGGTAAATTCCTTTTAATTAAAAAAATACATGTAAACTTTTGGTAGCAAATGAATTTCATCTTGAAACATCTGCTCGTAACAGAGTTGGATATTTTCTCTTTATTTTGTTTTCTCACTTCCATTTAGTAAAATGTCTAAACAAATTATACTAATAATTCGGTTTTTTAATATGCGAAATATTGGAGTTCTTTGTTGGAGTTTGTAATTTTATGGGCTAATATAAATTATACAAATATACACATCATGGCAAAATTAAGTGATCGAATTATTAAACTATCTTTAAATCCGACAGCAGCATTTTGAATACGTACCAAGTTTTATTGAATTAATAAAAAAATGGGGATCGTTACTTTTATAGACGGACGGATGGTGTATTTTTAACGAGTAAGTGAAACTGCATGATTTCATGGTATGATAAATAAAAATCATTAAACTAATTTATAGTACTGCTTAAATTATACATATCGCACCCGTTCCTCTAAAGACTCAAAATTCAAAAAAATCACTTTTTTAAAGAAAAAGATATATCCCTCTTTGTAATATAAGAGTAGCTTCTTTTGAATCAACTGAAGAGAAATATTTTGGGTTGCCTCCAAATGCAAAATCAATTAATATCAGTTTTGTTTCAACTAAATGGTAATATTTTAAGTTGTGCCTGCGTTGATGCCATAACGGTTTAATTAAATTATGTTAATTTTAAGGAAAACTGGCACAACTTCAAATGATACCACAATATTAATGAACAAATTTCAGATAAAAAGTATAAACTCAAAAAAAAACTTGTTATTTTATTAATCATTGAAAAGTGGTTTAAACAATTACCATTGAAAACTTAATTTTCAAAAATTGGTTTTTACCTCTACTAAAAATTTGTTGATTTTGATTTTACTCCCTTTATAGGCACTAATACGATATATGTGTATACATACACTACATATATGTTTTTTCTTTACAGATTATCAGTTATCAGCTGTTGACTATTTAAGCATTTAATTGTCTTTTTAAATACATACCCTACATTTATGTTTTCTATTCAGAAAATCCATCCAGGAATGATGTAAGTTATTTACAAAACTTTTTATATTTCAGTTCTGGGGTGTAATTGTTGCAGACGTGATCGAATACTTTCAGTCAATACTGAACGATTTGAATTTGTTTTTCAGTGTTGTGAAAACTGATATTAATGCTTAATAACACTAAAAAAATAATGTCAATTCGTTTAGTATCGACTGAGAGAATTACATATATGTATGTATGTATATATAAATGCCTTAGAATCGAAGAAGTAATCGATCACGACTGCCATGATTAGCCCCTTGATCTTTTTATTCGCGTAATGTAAATACTTTTCTGACAATTTCAGTTTTTATTTACAGGTCTCCAAACTGTCCAATTATATTCGGAAACTCGTTTGGGGGTTGGCTTTTCCAAAATCAGCCATTCACTGCAGTGTTTTATAATATCCCATACTTTTATACGAACATACAACACCAGCAGGTTACCTATCAACATTATCAATCACAAGCCACATTAATTTCATATCCATTTTATAACGTTGCTCCATCTGCATATTATACTACATTTAATAACGACGTAGTTTGTGGACAACCACAAATGTCATATCAAACATTTTACTATCCATTAACGGCTTGTCATCTACATTATGTACCACAACAATATTCTCAGATTATACCGAACACAAAACAAAGAAAATATGCGATACCAATAATAAACCCTGATTCATTAAAAATCCAACCTCCTAAAAGTCTGATAAACAAAGATATTTTTTTTTACACAAACGGACAAAATAAAAGTAAAATCCGTTTCAGTACAAACAGACAAAGACCAGATAAAAGATAGCCTTCCAATTGCGGAAGAATCTTTAAAAACATCAACAGAAACTGGCGGTAAGTCAATTATACATGTTAATTTTTTTAAGGTTCTTACTAATTATTTTATATGTAACGTAGGGTGTTGTAAAATAAATCGCAAGGGTGCAAAGCGCAAGGAGAAATATAAGAAAATATTAAAGAAACAACAAAAACGATCGAATAAATTACTGGCCTGATGTAAAAATTATTTAATTGAATATGCAATCTTATTTTTATTGTTTTTTGCTAAAAAAAAAAAACATAAAAAGACTGTAATTTTTTTATTTTTCTTATTAATAATTTCATTTTTATAATTTTGTTATAAATAATTGTTTGTTAATATTATTGTTAAACAAAAAAAAATTTTTTTTGAAGAAAATAAAATTATTCAAAAATAAAAAATACCGTCTTTAAATGATTTAGTTAACATTATATTTTGGTATGTATGTATTGTAACAAACATTTTTTATTAAGAAGTAGAATTAGGAGCCTAAGGTCCAGTGTTCACTGATAAATTACAGCTTTTCTACGATACCAATATTATCCTATAAAGATATAAGTGAATTGAGATCTGAGGAAGTATTTTTCGAAATTTCGTCCATTTTTTTAATTGCCATTTTTAAAAGCTTGGGTAAACTAGATTTATTCTTATTGCAGTAAAACATACTACAATTGAAAGTTCTATTCATTATACGCTCTACCACCACTGTGGTGAATGAGGGTATATTAAGTTTGTCATTCCGTGTGAAACTTTTTTGTTATACATCTAAGACCCCATAAATTCTGGCACCTTGAGTAATTCTAAGTCGATTGAGACATGTCCGTCTGCCTGTTCGTCTGTTGAAAAGAGGCTGGCTTTTGAAAGACTCAAAAGAAAAGAACAAACTCGGTGTCAAATTGCTTGTAGTTATCCTAAGCACGTTCGGATTAAATTCAACAGGATTAGAGCTATGAAGCAAAATGTGGAACCACCACCCTAAAAAAAAAACAACTTAATTATATAAAAAAAAAGTAAATATTGGTATTTCAGTAATTTGGTCATAACTCGAGCATTTTTCAATCGATTTGATAGATTTATACACCGACGTCTTTAGGAAGAAATTTACGTTGGTAATAAAACTTGGACTCGGAAAGATCTACGGTTCTCGAAAATAGGTATTTTTCTTAAAAAAATTCTATTTTGGTAATAACTTGTTTGTATCTGAAACGATTTTTCCGAGTTTTTCAGCAAATATGTTCTAAAATATATATAAGACGTATCCATAGGTCATGTAACAGCTCTAAAAATTTAGTTTTTATAAAAATGTTGATGCTTTTTAGCCCATTTTTGGAGTATTTTGCTAATAACTGAACCATTTCTTAATCGATTTGGCAGATTTATATACCCACGTCTTAAGAAAGAAATTTACCATTTACTTAGATTATAAAACTTTATTTTGGACATTACTCTTCCATTTTAGGGAGAAAAGTTTCTGATATTTTGGTATATAAAACGTGTTCATATGTCATACTAGAGCCCTAAAATTTAAAATTTTGAGTATTTTCAATAATGTCTTTGTACGGGAGTTACCACGCCAACTTTTCCAGTGTTGCCCATTTTTTAAAGAGAGTTTGTGTATTGGCAAGCAACATGTTTGTACTAAATCTGAGCCGTAGCTCTAGCCGCTCTCGAGATATGCAGAAAAAAAGAACTTAAAAAACAACAACAACATGGGATTTATATGTGACATAAATGTAAAACAACCTAGCCTGCATCATATCTGGGGTCTTCGGAAACCCCATTTCAACGGACAACCGGATTTGAACTTCCCTTCTCATAAGAAGCCAGAATATATATACTTTATATGGACTTAGATCAATATTGTAGAAATTACAAACGGAATGACAAAGTTATACATATATACCCTTTTACCTTCGGCGAAGGGTATAAAAAGGTTATTTGGATGACTCAAATGAAATTTAATTTCTAATCATTTGTAAGTGTTTTGATCAGAATAACTTCTTCTCAAGTTATGATAAAATGTATTAGCAAAACCCCCATATTTCGGGTGAAATATTGACTAGACCATAGGGTCTTCATTCGGTTAAGCGTTAATCGGTTAACCGATTAATTAGTTCCCGATTAACTGACCGTTTAATTTAAAATTGGCTTTTTCGATTAACGCTTAAAGCGGTTAATTTCAACAAAATTTTTAACTTTTTGTAGTATTATAACATATTTTTTGTGTTTTTAATTATTAATTTCGTCCCATATTGTTAAATGCGATCTTCATCTTAAATAACAACAACAGCTTTTTTTTGTTTCACGTACTTTTTATATGTATGAGTTTAGTTATTTGTTACTTCTGATATCTTTTCATATCAATCTTTTAACAGAATTAACCGAAACAATTAGAAGTGTTAAAAATTAAAAAAAAATTTAAAACAGGACTCTAATGGCATAATGGAAAATTGTATATGTTTAGACAAATCCAGGAATAGAACTGAGAAATTGGATATTCTGTATTATGGGTTCTCCAACATCTACGATTAATGAACGAATTTTTTCCACGTAAAGGTTTATCAAAACTAAAAAAAAGATTCACTTAAATCGTAAGCATTTAAACCAAATTATTTTCCTAAAATATTATTTTATAAGATCTCTTTAAACTATTAAAATTACTAATAAAATGATTTGACAGTTTACTTTTTATTTAATATATAATATGCATTGATTAAAAACCTTTATTTTATAATTAAAAATAAAAAGTTTTTTCGAGCTCGAGGCCAATGAATTATTTTGTTTTGCTCGTTTTGTTTCAAGAATTGTTATGTTTGTTATGTTGTTGTTTTTTACTAATAAACTCTAAATAATAAATGATTTATCCATATTAATTAATTGAAATTACCTAATTAAAAAAAACTTTATTACAAAATTAACAAAATTAACCGATTATTAACTGATTAAACCAAAACCTCGGTTAATTAATCGAGCGATTAACCGATAAAAGCAAAAGCCCGATTAAATGAATACCCTACTAGGCTATCAAATAACAATGCGCCTTAAAATCTTTATATTCCATATACTTTTTTTAGAACATCTTTTTTGATCATGAAATATTCTTCCTGCCATTGGAGGGATTCACCGATTCGGTACAGCAGAATATAGCACCCCAGCTTGTGTTCTCTAATTTTAATACACATTCTATTGTAATTTTTCGAACAAAAAATTATGTATGAAAGGCCAAAATCGAAATTGTTGGCATTTCATTTTTTATAATTAAATACCCCCATATTCATAAAAAATATTTTAGGTTTAAAGCAGGTTTATGAAACGGATTTTCTATGAAAAAATGTTTAATAAACCTTTTATTAATAAAATTTTGTTTTATGAAAATGGGGGCAAATATTTAATTTAACCATTTAACTTGCAATCGGCAACACTGTTACAATTCAAAAATAATTTTTATTGTCTTCACCTCAGTATGCTTCGAATTTCAAATCAATTTTAAAAGTCAAAACAAACGAAAAAAAAATTTAAATAATAAAAAATAAAAATTTGTGTTCATCAAATAAAAAATATAAAAACTAAGAAGATACTATAAGAACTATAAAAGGAAATAAAAGAGAACTAAAGGTAAGCAAAGAATTGAAATGTTTGTTTATTATGTATTTCTTTTAATAAATAAATGGTATTGTAAATATTGGAAAAACAATGAACTTTCCAAGAAATATTATTCCTTGTGTCTTAGAAAAAAGCCATACAGCCAGGCCATCGAACGAAAAATGGATATCCAGATGCGGCAATCTGTCAAACAAGAGCGAGGAAGGCAGGAACTACAATTTTGTTATATAAAATGTGTTCGGGCGCTATTAAATATCACTTCAACATATTCCTCTTAGCAATGAAGAGTCAGCGAAAGTTAATTCAATCTACTTCCATCTTTTGCCAGCAAATGAATTCCGCTTTTGACAAAGAATCAAAAATATTATGCATTTGAGATCATCAAAAAACAATATCTCACTGGGATTATTCTCATTAGAATAAAAAAGCTACATATCCAGACATTCGAACGGATTTTCTGTGGCTTCTAAAAAATGTATACCCAAATGCGGCAATGTGTGGAGAAAAGACGTGGGAGGTAGGAATTTCTATTAAGCCTTTGAAGTAAGTTTTTACCTGGCCTTCAACATGTATGTATATGAGCGCTGTAAATTAAAAAATTCACCTAATATTATTTCTAGATTTAAAGGGTCAACAATAACCAATTTTGAGCAGCTTATATATCAACTTTTGGATGCCTCGGTAGGCTAGTTGGTAGTGAGATAGTCTATCAGCTGGTTTGATTCCCGCCAAAGACTAATCTGTTTCACTGCAAAGGGCGGAAGGACTTAGGTAAATTCCTTTTAATTAAAAAAATACATGTAAACTTTTGGTAGCAAATGAATTTCATCTTGAAACATCTGCTCGTAACAGAGTTGGATATTTTCTCTTTATTTTGTTTTCTCACTTCCATTTAGTAAAATGTCTAAACAAATTATACTAATAATTCGGTTTTTTAATATGCGAAATATTGGAGTTCTTTGTTGGAGTTTGTAATTTTATGGGCTAATATAAATTATACAAATATACACATCATGTCAAAATTAAGTGATCGAATTATTAAACTATCTTTAAATCCGACAGCAGCATTTTGAATACGTACCAAGTTTTATTGAATTAATAAAAAAATGGGGATCGTTACTTTTATAGACGGACGGATGGTGTATTTTTAACGAGTAAGTGAAACTGCATGATTTCATGGTTTGATAAATAAAAATCATTAAACTAATTTATAGTACTGCTTAAATTATACATATCGCACCCGTTCCTCTAAAGACTCAAAATTCAAAAAAATCACTTTTTTAAAGAAAACGATATATCCCTCTTTGTAATATAAGAGTAGCTTCTTTAGAATCAACTGAAGAGAAATATTTTGAGTTGCCTCCAAATGCAAAATCAATTAATATCAGTTTTGTTTCAACTAAATGGTAATATTTTAAGTTGTGCCTGCGTTGATGCCATAACGGTTTAATTAAATTATGTTAATTTTAAGGAAAACTGGCACAACTTCAAATGATACCACAATATTAATGAACAAATTTCAGATAAAAAGTATAAACTCAAAAAAAAAATTGTTATTTTATTAATCATTGAAAAGTGGCTTAAACAATTACCATTGAAAACTTAATTTTCAAAAATTGGTTTTTACCTCTACTAAAAATTTGTTGATTTTGATTTTACTCCCTTTATAGGCACTAATACGATATATGTGTATACATACACTACATACATGTTTTTTCTTTACAGATTATCAGTTATCAGCTGTTGACTATTTAAGCATTTAATTGTCTTTTTAAATACATACCCTACATTTATGTTTTCTATTCAGAAAATCCATCCAGGAATGATGTAAGTTATTTACAAAACTTTTTATATTTCAGTTCTGGGGTGTAATTGTTGCAGACGTGATCGAATACTTTCAGTCAATACTGAACGATTTGAATTTGTTTTTCAGTGTTGTGAAAACTGATATTAATGCTTAATAACACTAAAAAAATAATGTCAATTCGTTTAGTATCGACTGAGAGAATTACATATATGTATGTATGTATATATAAATGCCTTAGAATCGAAGAAGTAATCGATCACGACTGCCATGATTAGCCCCTTGATCTTTTTATTCGCGTAATGTAAATACTTTTCTGACAATTTCAGTTTTTATTTACAGGTCTCCAAACTGTCCAATTATATTCGGAAACTCGTTTGGGGGTTGGCTTTTCCAAAATCAGCCATTCACTGCAGTGTTTTATAATATCCCATACTTTTATACGAACATACAACACCAGCAGGTTACCTATCAACATTATCAATCACAAGCCACATTAATTTCATATCCATTTTATAACGTTGCTCCATCTGCATATTATACTACATTTAATAACGACGTAGTTTGTGGACAACCACAAATGTCATATCAAACATTTTACTATCCATTAACGGCTTGTCATCTACATTATGTACCACAACAATATTCTCAGATTATACCGAACACAAAACAAAGAAAATATGCGATACCAATAATAAACCCTGATTCGTTAAAAATCCAACCTCCTAAAAGTCTGATAAACAAAGATATTTTTACACAAACGGACAAAATAAAAGTAAAATCCGTTTCAGTACAAACAGACAAAGACCAGATAAAAGATAGCCTTCCAATTGCGGAAGAATCTTTAAAAACATCAACAGAAACTGGCGGTAAGTCAATTATACATGTTAATTTTTTTAAGGTTCTTACTAATTATTTTATTTGTAACGTAGGGTGTTGTAAAATAAATCGCAAGGGTGCAAAGCGCAAGGAGAAATATAAGAAAATATTAAAGAAACAACAAAAACGATCGAATAAATTACTGGCCTGATGTAAAAATTATTTAATTGAATATGCAATCTTATTTTTATTGTTTTTTGCTAAAAAAAAAAACATAAAAAGACTTTGTAATTTGTTTATTTTTCTTATTAATAATTTCATTTTTATAATTTTGTTATAAATAATTGTTTGTTAATATTATTGTTAAACAAAAAAAAATTTTTTTTGAAGAAAATAAAATTATTCAAAAATAAAAAATACCGTCTTTAAATAATTTAGTTAACATTATATTTTGGTATGTATGTATTGTAACAAACATTTTTTATTAAGAAGTAGAATTAGTCCCAATTTACATTATACGATTTTTGTCGTTGCGATTCTTACCTTATAGGTACACAAGCGAGTGTTCTCTTCGATTCGTTTTGTTTATTCATTCGCTGTGTAAAAATATATGTATACACAAGAAGTTGTAACGACAAAAATCGTACAATGTAAACATTAGACCGACTTCAAAGAAGAAACGACAATAATCGCAACGACAAAAATCGTATAATGTAAATTGGGACTTAGGAGCCTAAGGTCCAGTGTTCACTGATAAATTACAGCTTTTCTACGATACCAATATTATCCTATAAAGATATAAGTGAATTGAGATCTGAGGAAGTATTTTTCGAAATTTCGTCCATTTTTTTAATTGCCATTTTTAAAAGCTTGGGTAAACTAGATTTATTCTTATTGCAGTAATACATACTACAATTGAAAGTTCTATTCATTATACGCTCTACCACCACTGTGGTGAATGAGGGTATATTAAGTTTGTCATTCCGTGTGAAACTTTTTTGTTATACATACATCTAAGACCCCATAAATTCTGGCACCTTGAGTAATTCTAAGTCGATTGAGACATGTCCGTCTGCCTGTTCGTCTGTTGAAAAGAGGCTGGCTTTTGAAAGACTCAAAAGAAAAGAACAAACTCGGTGTCAAATTGCTTGTAGTTATCCTAAGCACGTTCGGATTAAATTCAACAGGATTAGAGCTATGAAGCAAAATGTGGAACCACCACCCTAAAAATAAAACAACTTAATTATATAAAAAAAAAGTAAATATTGGTATTTCAGTAATTTGGTCATAACTCGAGCATTTTTCAATCGATTTGATAGATTTATACACCGACGTCTTTAGGAAGAAATTTACGTTGGTAATAAAACTTGGACTCGGAAAGATCTACGGTTCTCGAAAATAGGTATTTTTCTTAAATAAATTCTATTTTGGTAATAACTTGTTTGTATCTGAAACGATTTTTCCGAGTTTTTCAGCAAATATGTTCTAAAATTTCCGATCTTTTGATATATATAAGACGTATCCATAGGTCATGTAACAGCTCTAAAAATTTAGTTTTTATAAAAATGTTGATGCTTTTTAGCCCATTTTTGGAGTATTTTGCTAATAACTGAACCATTTCTTAATCGATTTGGCAGATTTATATACCCACGTCTTAAGGAAGAAATTTACCATTTACTTAGATTATAAAACTTTATTTTGGACGTTACTCTTCCATTTTAGGGAGAAAAGTTTCTGATATTTTGGTATATAAAACGTGTTCATATGTCATACTAGAGCCCTAAAATTTAAAATTTTGAGTATTTTCAATAATGTCTTTGTACGGGAGGTACCACGCCAACTTTTCCAGTGCCGCCCATTTTTTTAAGAGAGTTTGTATATTGGCAAGCAGCATGTTTGTACTAAATCTGAAAGCCGTAGCTCTAGCCGCTCTCGAGATATGCAGAAAAAAAGAACTTAAAAAACAACAACAACATGGGATTTATATGTGACATAAATGTAAAACAACTTAGCCTGCATCATATCTGGGGTCTTCGGAAACCCCATTTCAACGGACAACCGGATTTGAACTTCCCTTCTCATAAGAAGCCAGAATATATATACTTTATATGGACTTAGATCAATATTGTAGAAATTACAAACGGAATGACAAAGTTATACATATATACCCTTTTACCTTCGGCGAAGGGTATAAAAAGGTTATTTGGATGACTCAAATGAAATTTAATTTCTAATCATTTGTAAGTGTTTTGATCAGAATAACTTCTTCTCAAGTTATGATAAAATGTATTAGCAAAACCCCCATATTTCGGGTGAAATATTGACTAGACCATAGGGTCTTCATTCGGTTAAGCGTTAATCGGTTAACCGATTAATTAGTTCCCGATTAACTGACCGTTTAATTTAAAATTGGCTTTTTCGATTAACGCTTAAAGCGGTTAATTTCAACAAAATTTTTAACTTTTTGTAGTATTATAACATATTTTTTGTGTTTTTAATTATTAATTTCGTCCCATATTGTTAAATGCGATCTTCATCTTAAATAACAACAACAGCTTTTTTTTGTTTCACGTACTTTTTATATGTATGAGTTTAGTTATTTGTTACTTCTGATATCTTTTCATATCAATCTTTTAACAGAATTAACCGAAACAATTAGAAGTGTTAAAAATTAAAAAAAAATTTAAAACAGGACTCTAATGGCATAATGGAAAATTGTATATGTTTAGACAAATCCAGGAATAGAACTGAGAAATTGGATATTCTGTATTATGGGTTCTCCAACATCTACGATTAATGAACGAATTTTTTCCACGTAAAGGTTTATCAAAACTAAAAAAAAGATTCACTTAAATCGTAAGCATTTAAACCAAATTATTTTCCTAAAATATTATTTTATAAGATCTCTTTAAACTATTAAAATTACTAATAAAATGATTTGACAGTTTACTTTTTATTTAATATATAATATGCATTGATTAAAAACCTTTATTTTATAATTAAAAATAAAAAGTTTTTTCGAGCTCGAGGCCAATGAATTATTTTGTTTTGCTCGTTTTGTTTCAAGAATTGTTATGTTTGTTATGTTGTTGTTTTTTACTAATAAACTCTAAATAATAAATGACTTATCCATATTAATTAATTGAAATTACCTAATTAAAAAAAACTTTATTACAAAATTAACAAAATTAACCGATTATTAACTGATTAAACCAAAACCTCGGTTAATTAATCGAGCGATTAACCGATAAAAGCAAAAGCCCGATTAAATGAATACCCTACTAGGCTATCAAATAACAATGCGCCTTAAAATCTTTATATTCCATATACTTTTTTTAGAACATCTTTTTTGATCATGAAATATTCTTCCTGCCATTGGAGGGATTCACCGATTCGGTACAGCAGAATATAGCACCCCAGCTTGTGTTCTCTAATTTTAATACACATTCTATTGTAATTTTTCGAACAAAAAATTATGTATGAAAGGCCAAAATCGAAATTGTTGGCATTTCATTTTTTATAATTAAATACCCCCATATTCATAAAAAATATTTTAGGTTTAAAGCAGGTTTATGAAACGGATTTTCTATGAAAAAATGTTTAATAAACCTTTTATTAATAACACCCAATTTTCACGATGATTTAAAAGACATGTCTTTTTTGTATTTCTTTTTTAAAGAAACTTCCAAAAACTTGTTAAATTTTCACCATGTTTCTTTTCTTTGCAGTCAGAGCTGATTTTTTCTTAGTTTCTTATTCGTAACAATATTTAAAATTTCGCTATTCCACATAATTTTGATATATTTTGAATTTTTTTTAATTCAAATTTTTTATATTTCTATATTTTAATAAGCACATGTCATTTTGAAATAAGAATAAAACAGAAATTAAAAAACACATATAAGTGCAAAGAGGAATGTCAAAAAAGAAACACAGAAATACGATTCATGTCTTTTTTTCTACCCTGCTTACTTCTCAACCACTCTCACTATCAAACAAAAAAAGACATGATTTTAAAATAGGGGAAAAAATCATCGTGAAAATTGGGTGTAAAATTTTGTTTTATGAAAATGGGGGCAAATATTTAATTTAACCATTTAACTTGCAATCGGCAACACTGTTACAATTCAAAAATAATTTTTATTGTCTTCACCTCAGTATGCTTCGAATTTCAAATCAATTTTAAAAGTCAAAACAAACGAAAAAAAAATTTAAATAATAAAAAATAAAAATTTGTGTTCATCAAATAAAAAATATAAAAACTAAGAAGATACTATAAGAACTATAAAAGGAAATAAAAGAGAACTAAAGGTAAGCAAAGAATTGAAATGTTTGTTTATTATGTATTTCTTTTAATAAATAAATGGTATTGTAAATATTGGAAAAACAATGAACTTTCCAAGAAATATTATTCCTTGTGTCTTAGAAAAAAGCCATACAGCCAGGCCATCGAACGAAAAATGGATATCCAGATGCGGCAATCTGTCAAACAAGAGCGAGGAAGGCAGGAACTACAATTTTGTTATATAAAATGTGTTCGGGCGCTATTAAATATCACTTCAACATATTCCTCTTAGCAATGAAGAGTCAGCGAAAGTTAATTCAATCTACTTCCATCTTTTGCCAGCAAATGAATTCCGCTTTTGACAAAGAATCAAAAATATTATGCATTTGAGATCATCAAAAAACAATATCTCACTGGGATTATTCTCATTAGAATAAAAAAGCTACATATCCAGACATTCGAACGGATTTTCTGTGGCTTCTAAAAAATGTATACCCAAATGCGGTAATGTGTGGAGAAAAGACGTGGGAGGTAGGAATTTCTATTAAGCCTTTGAAGTAAGTTTTTACCTGGCCTTCAACATGTATGTATATGAGCGCTGTAAATTAAAAAATTCACCTAATATTATTTCTAGATTTAAAGGGTCAACAATAACCAATTTTGAGCAGCTTATATATCAACTTTTGGATGCCTCGGTAGGCTAGTTGGTAGTGAGATAGTCTATCAGCTGGTTTGATTCCCGCCAAAGACTAATCTGTTTCACTGCAAAGGGCGGAAGGACTTAGGTAAATTCCTTTTAATTAAAAAAATACATGTAAACTTTTGGTAGCAAATGAATTTCATCTTGAAACATCTGCTCGTAACAGAGTTGGATATTTTCTCTTTATTTTGTTTTCTCACTTCCATTTAGTAAAATGTCTAAACAAATTATACTAATAATTCGGTTTTTTAATATGCGAAATATTGGAGTTCTTTGTTGGAGTTTGTAATTTTATGGGCTAATATAAATTATACAAATATACACATCATGTCAAAATTAAGTGATCGAATTATTAAACTATCTTTAAATCCGACAGCAGCATTTTGAATACGTACCAAGTTTTATTGAATTAATAAAAAAATGGGGATCGTTACTTTTATAGACGGACGGATGGTGTATTTTTAACGAGTAAGTGAAACTGCATGATTTCATGGTTTGATAAATAAAAATCATTAAACTAATTTATAGTACTGCTTAAATTATACATATCGCACCCGTTCCTCTAAAGACTCAAAATTCAAAAAAATCACTTTTTTAAAGAAAACGATATATCCCTCTTTGTAATATAAGAGTAGCTTCTTTAGAATCAACTGAAGAGAAATATTTTGAGTTGCCTCCAAATGCAAAATCAATTAATATCAGTTTTGTTTCAACTAAATGGTAATATTTTAAGTTGTGCCTGCGTTGATGCCATAACGGTTTAATTAAATTATGTTAATTTTAAGGAAAACTGGCACAACTTCAAATGATACCACAATATTAATGAACAAATTTCAGATAAAAAGTATAAACTCAAAAAAAAAACTTGTTATTTTATTAATCATTGAAAAGTGGCTTAAACAATTACCATTGAAAACTTAATTTTCAAAAATTGGTTTTTACCTCTACTAAAAATTTGTTGATTTTGATTTTACTCCCTTTATAGGCACTAATACGATATATGTGTATACATACACTACATATATGTTTTTTCTTTACAGATTATCAGTTATCAGCTGTTGACTATTTAAGCATTTAATTGTCTTTTTAAATACATACCCTACATTTATGTTTTCTATTCAGAAAATCCATCCAGGAATGATGTAAGTTATTTACAAAACTTTTTATATTTCAGTTCTGGGGTGTAATTGTTGCAGACGTGATCGAATACTTTCAGTCAATACTGAACGATTTGAATTTGTTTTTCAGTGTTGTGAAAACTGATATTAATGCTTAATAACACTAAAAAAATAATGTCAATTCGTTTAGTATCGACTGAGAGAATTACATATATGTATGTATGTATATATAAATGCCTTAGAATCGAAGAAGTAATCGATCACGACTGCCATGATTAGCCCCTTGATCTTTTTATTCGCGTAATGTAAATACTTTTCTGACAATTTCAGTTTTTATTTACAGGTCTCCAAACTGTCCAATTATATTCGGAAACTCGTTTGGGGGTTGGCTTTTCCAAAATCAGCCATTCACTGCAGTGTTTTATAATATCCCATACTTTTATACGAACATACAACACCAGCAGGTTACCTATCAACATTATCAATCACAAGCCACATTAATTTCATATCCATTTTATAACGTTGCTCCATCTGCATATTATACTACATTTAATAACGACGTAGTTTGTGGACAACCACAAATGTCATATCAAACATTTTACTATCCATTAACGGCTTGTCATCTACATTATGTACCACAACAATATTCTCAGATTATACCGAACACAAAACAAAGAAAATATGCGATACCAATAATAAACCCTGATTCGTTAAAAATCCAACCTCCTAAAAGTCTGATAAACAAAGATATTTTTACACAAACGGACAAAATAAAAGTAAAATCCGTTTCAGTACAAACAGACAAAGACCAGATAAAAGATAGCCTTCCAATTGCGGAAGAATCTTTAAAAACATCAACAGAAACTGGCGGTAAGTCAATTATACATGTTAATTTTTTTAAGGTTCTTACTAATTATTTTATTTGTAACGTAGGGTGTTGTAAAATAAATCGCAAGGGTGCAAAGCGCAAGGAGAAATATAAGAAAATATTAAAGAAACAACAAAAACGATCGAATAAATTACTGGCCTGATGTAAAAATTATTTAATTGAATATGCAATCTTATTTTTATTGTTTTTTGCTAAAAAAAAAAACATAAAAAGACTTTGTAATTTGTTTATTTTTCTTATTAATAATTTCATTTTTATAATTTTGTTATAAATAATTGTTTGTTAATATTATTGTTAAACAAAAAAAAATTTTTTTTGAAGAAAATAAAATTATTCAAAAATAAAAAATACCGTCTTTAAATAATTTAGTTAACATTATATTTTGGTATGTATGTATTGTAACAAACATTTTTTATTAAGAAGTAGAATTAGTCCCAATTTACATTATACGATTTTTGTCGTTGCGATTCTTACCTTATAGGTACACAAGCGAGTGTTCTCTTCGATTCGTTTTGTTTATTCATTCGCTGTGTAAAAATATATGTATACACAAGAAGTTGTAACGACAAAAATCGTACAATGTAAACATTAGACCGACTTCAAAGAAGAAACGACAATAATCGCAACGACAAAAATCGTATAATGTAAATTGGGACTTAGGAGCCTAAGGTCCAGTGTTCACTGATAAATTACAGCTTTTCTACGATACCAATATTATCCTATAAAGATATAAGTGAATTGAGATCTGAGGAAGTATTTTTCGAAATTTCGTCCATTTTTTTAATTGCCATTTTTAAAAGCTTGGGTAAACTAGATTTATTCTTATTGCAGTAATACATACTACAATTGAAAGTTCTATTCATTATACGCTCTACCACCACTGTGGTGAATGAGGGTATATTAAGTTTGTCATTCCGTGTGAAACTTTTTTGTTATACATACATCTAAGACCCCATAAATTCTGGCACCTTGAGTAATTCTAAGTCGATTGAGACATGTCCGTCTGCCTGTTCGTCTGTTGAAAAGAGGCTGGCTTTTGAAAGACTCAAAAGAAAAGAACAAACTCGGTGTCAAATTGCTTGTAGTTATCCTAAGCACGTTCGGATTAAATTCAACAGGATTAGAGCTATGAAGCAAAATGTGGAACCACCACCCTAAAAATAAAACAACTTAATTATATAAAAAAAAAGTAAATATTGGTATTTCAGTAATTTGGTCATAACTCGAGCATTTTTCAATCGATTTGATAGATTTATACACCGACGTCTTTAGGAAGAAATTTACGTTGGTAATAAAACTTGGACTCGGAAAGATCTACGGTTCTCGAAAATAGGTATTTTTCTTAAATAAATTCTATTTTGGTAATAACTTGTTTGTATCTGAATGGATTTTTCCGAGTTTTTCAGCAAATATGTTCTAAAATTTCCGATCTTTTGATATATATAAGACGTATCCATAGGTCATGTAACAGCTCTAAAAATTTAGTTTTTATAAAAATGTTGATGCTTTTTAGCCCATTTTTGGAGTATTTTGCTAATAACTGAACCATTTCTTAATCGATTTGGCAGATTTATATACCCACGTCTTAAGGAAGAAATTTACCATTTACTTAGATTATAAAACTTTATTTTGGACGTTACTCTTCCATTTTAGGGAGAAAAGTTTCTGATATTTTGGTATATAAAACGTGTTCATATGTCATACTAGAGCCCTAAAATTTAAAATTTTGAGTATTTTCAATAATGTCTTTGTACGGGAGGTACCACGCCAACTTTTCCAGTGCCGCCCATTTTTTTAAGAGAGTTTGTATATTGGCAAGCAGCATGTTTGTACTAAATCTGAAAGCCGTAGCTCTAGCCGCTCTCGAGATATGCAGAAAAAAAGAACTTAAAAAACAACAACAACATGGGATTTATATGTGACATAAATGTAAAACAACTTAGCCTGCATCATATCTGGGGTCTTCGGAAACCCCATTTCAACGGACAACCGGATTTGAACTTCCCTTCTCATAAGAAGCCAGAATATATATACTTTATATGGACTTAGATCAATATTGTAGAAATTACAAACGGAATGACAAAGTTATACATATATACCCTTTTACCTTCGGCGAAGGGTATAAAAAGGTTATTTGGATGACTCAAATGAAATTTAATTTCTAATCATTTGTAAGTGTTTTGATCAGAATAACTTCTTCTCAAGTTATGATAAAATGTATTAGCAAAACCCCCATATTTCGGGTGAAATATTGACTAGACCATAGGGTCTTCATTCGGTTAAGCGTTAATCGGTTAACCGATTAATTAGTTCCCGATTAACTGACCGTTTAATTTAAAATTGGCTTTTTCGATTAACGCTTAAAGCGGTTAATTTCAACAAAATTTTTAACTTTTTGTAGTATTATAACATATTTTTTGTGTTTTTAATTATTAATTTCGTCCCATATTGTTAAATGCGATCTTCATCTTAAATAACAACAACAGCTTTTTTTTGTTTCACGTACTTTTTATATGTATGAGTTTAGTTATTTGTTACTTCTGATATCTTTTCATATCAATCTTTTAACAGAATTAACCGAAACAATTAGAAGTGTTAAAAATTAAAAAAAAATTTAAAACAGGACTCTAATGGCATAATGGAAAATTGTATATGTTTAGACAAATCCAGGAATAGAACTGAGAAATTGGATATTCTGTATTATGGGTTCTCCAACATCTACGATTAATGAACGAATTTTTTCCACGTAAAGGTTTATCAAAACTAAAAAAAAGATTCACTTAAATCGTAAGCATTTAAACCAAATTATTTTCCTAAAATATTATTTTATAAGATCTCTTTAAACTATTAAAATTACTAATAAAATGATTTGACAGTTTACTTTTTATTTAATATATAATATGCATTGATTAAAAACCTTTATTTTATAATTAAAAATAAAAAGTTTTTTCGAGCTCGAGGCCAATGAATTATTTTGTTTTGCTCGTTTTGTTTCAAGAATTGTTATGTTTGTTATGTTGTTGTTTTTTACTAATAAACTCTAAATAATAAATGACTTATCCATATTAATTAATTGAAATTACCTAATTAAAAAAAACTTTATTACAAAATTAACAAAATTAACCGATTATTAACTGATTAAACCAAAACCTCGGTTAATTAATCGAGCGATTAACCGATAAAAGCAAAAGCCCGATTAAATGAATACCCTACTAGGCTATCAAATAACAATGCGCCTTAAAATCTTTATATTCCATATACTTTTTTTAGAACATCTTTTTTGATCATGAAATATTCTTCCTGCCATTGGAGGGATTCACCGATTCGGTACAGCAGAATATAGCACCCCAGCTTGTGTTCTCTAATTTTAATACACATTCTATTGTAATTTTTCGAACAAAAAATTATGTATGAAAGGCCAAAATCGAAATTGTTGGCATTTCATTTTTTATAATTAAATACCCCCATATTCATAAAAAATATTTTAGGTTTAAAGCAGGTTTATGAAACGGATTTTCTATGAAAAAATGTTTAATAAACCTTTTATTAATAACACCCAATTTTCACGATGATTTAAAAGACATGTCTTTTTTGTATTTCTTTTTTAAAGAAACTTCCAAAAACTTGTTAAATTTTCACCATGTTTCTTTTCTTTGCAGTCAGAGCTGATTTTTTCTTAGTTTCTTATTCGTAACAATATTTAAAATTTCGCTATTCCACATAATTTTGATATATTTTGAATTTTTTTTAATTCAAATTTTTTATATTTCTATATTTTAATAAGCACATGTCATTTTGAAATAAGAATAAAACAGAAATTAAAAAACACATATAAGTGCAAAGAGGAATGTCAAAAAAGAAACACAGAAATACGATTCATGTCTTTTTTTCTACCCTGCTTACTTCTCAACCACTCTCACTATCAAACAAAAAAAGACATGATTTTAAAATAGGGGAAAAAATCATCGTGAAAATTGGGTGTAAAATTTTGTTTTATGAAAATGGGGGCAAATATTTAATTTAACCATTTAACTTGCAATCGGCAACACTGTTACAATTCAAAAATAATTTTTATTGTCTTCACCTCAGTATGCTTCGAATTTCAAATCAATTTTAAAAGTCAAAACAAACGAAAAAAAAATTTAAATAATAAAAAATAAAAATTTGTGTTCATCAAATAAAAAATATAAAAACTAAGAAGATACTATAAGAACTATAAAAGGAAATAAAAGAGAACTAAAGGTAAGCAAAGAATTGAAATGTTTGTTTATTATGTATTTCTTTTAATAAATAAATGGTATTGTAAATATTGGAAAAACAATGAACTTTCCAAGAAATATTATTCCTTGTGTCTTAGAAAAAAGCCATACAGCCAGGCCATCGAATGAAAAATGGATATCCAGATGCGGCAATCTGTCAAACAAGAGCGAGGAAGGCAGGAACTACAATTTTGTTATATAAAATGTGTTCGGGCGCTATTAAATATCACTTCAACATATTCCTCTTAGCAATGAAGAGTCAGCGAAAGTTAATTCAATCTACTTCCATCTTTTGCCAGCAAATGAATTCCGCTTTTGACAAAGAATCAAAAATATTATGCATTTGAGATCATCAAAAAACAATATCTCACTGGGATTATTCTCATTAGAATAAAAAAGCTACATATCCAGACATTCGAACGGATTTTCTGTGGCTTCTAAAAAATGTATACCCAAATGCGGTAATGTGTGGAGAAAAGACGTGGGAGGTAGGAATTTCTATTAAGCCTTTGAAGTAAGTTTTTACCTGGCCTTCAACATGTATGTATATGAGCGCTGTAAATTAAAAAATTCACCTAATATTATTTCTAGATTTAAAGGGTCAACAATAACCAATTTTGAGCAGCTTATATATCAACTTTTGGATGCCTCGGTAGGCTAGTTGGTAGTGAGATAGTCTATCAGCTGGTTTGATTCCCGCCAAAGACTAATCTGTTTCACTGCAAAGGGCGGAAGGACTTAGGTAAATTCCTTTTAATTAAAAAAATACATGTAAACTTTTGGTAGCAAATGCATTTCATCTTGAAACATCTGCTCGTAACAGAGTTGGATATTTTCTCTTTATTTTGTTTTCTCACTTCCATTTAGTAAAATGTCTAAACAAATTATACTAATAATTCGGTTTTTTAATATGCGAAATATTGGAGTTCTTTGTTGGAGTTTGTAATTTTATGGGCTAATATAAATTATACAAATATACACATCATGTCAAAATTAAGTGATCGAATTATTAAACTATCTTTAAATCCGACAGCAGCATTTTGAATACGTACCAAGTTTTATTGAATTAATAAAAAAATGGGGATCGTTACTTTTATAGACGGACGGATGGTGTATTTTTAACGAGTAAGTGAAACTGCATGATTTCATGGTTTGATAAATAAAAATCATTAAACTAATTTATAGTACTGCTTAAATTATACATATCGCACCCGTTCCTCTAAAGACTCAAAATTCAAAAAAATCACTTTTTTAAAGAAAACGATATATCCCTCTTTGTAATATAAGAGTAGCTTCTTTAGAATCAACTGAAGAGAAATATTTTGAGTTGCCTCCAAATGCAAAATCAATTAATATCAGTTTTGTTTCAACTAAATGGTAATATTTTAAGTTGTGCCTGCGTTGATGCCATAACGGTTTAATTAAATTATGTTAATTTTAAGGAAAACTGGCACAACTTCAAATGATACCACAATATTAATGAACAAATTTCAGATAAAAAGTATAAACTCAAAAAAAAAACTTGTTATTTTATTAATCATTGAAAAGTGGCTTAAACAATTACCATTGAAAACTTAATTTTCAAAAATTGGTTTTTACCTCTACTAAAAATTTGTTGATTTTGATTTTACTCCCTTTATAGGCACTAATACGATATATGTGTATACATACACTACATATATGTTTTTTCTTTACAGATTATCAGTTATCAGCTGTTGACTATTTAAGCATTTAATTGTCTTTTTAAATACATACCCTACATTTATGTTTTCTATTCAGAAAATCCATCCAGGAATGATGTAAGTTATTTACAAAACTTTTTATATTTCAGTTCTGGGGTGTAATTGTTGCAGACGTGATCGAATACTTTCAGTCAATACTGAACGATTTGAATTTGTTTTTCAGTGTTGTGAAAACTGATATTAATGCTTAATAACACTAAAAAAATAATGTCAATTCGTTTAGTATCGACTGAGAGAATTACATATATGTATGTATGTATATATAAATGCCTTAGAATCGAAGAAGTAATCGATCACGACTGCCATGATTAGCCCCTTGATCTTTTTATTCGCGTAATGTAAATACTTTTCTGACAATTTCAGTTTTTATTTACAGGTCTCCAAACTGTCCAATTATATTCGGAAACTCGTTTGGGGGTTGGCTTTTCCAAAATCAGCCATTCACTGCAGTGTTTTATAATATCCCATACTTTTATACGAACATACAACACCAGCAGGTTACCTATCAACATTATCAATCACAAGCCACATTAATTTCATATCCATTTTATAACGTTGCTCCATCTGCATATTATACTACATTTAATAACGACGTAGTTTGTGGACAACCACAAATGTCATATCAAACATTTTACTATCCATTAACGGCTTGTCATCTACATTATGTACCACAACAATATTCTCAGATTATACCGAACACAAAACAAAGAAAATATGCGATACCAATAATAAACCCTGATTCGTTAAAAATCCAACCTCCTAAAAGTCTGATAAACAAAGATATTTTTACACAAACGGACAAAATAAAAGTAAAATCCGTTT
The DNA here is from genome assembly GCA_943735925.1 of Pollenia amentaria. Taxonomy (NCBI): domain Eukaryota; kingdom Metazoa; phylum Arthropoda; class Insecta; order Diptera; family Polleniidae; genus Pollenia; species Pollenia amentaria. Next base: position 126,990,376 of record OX031007.1, read on the forward strand.
CAGTACAAACAGACAAAGACCAGATAAAAGATAGCCTTCCAATTGCGGAAGAATCTTTAAAAACATCAACAGAAACTGGCGGTAAGTCAATTATACATGTTAATTTTTTTAAGGTTCTTACTAATTATTTTATTTGTAACGTAGGGTGTTGTAAAATAAATCGCAAGGGTGCAAAGCGCAAGGAGAAATATAAGAAAATATTAAAGAAACAACAAAAACGATCGAATAAATTACTGGCCTGATGTAAAAATTATTTAATTGAATATGCAATCTTATTTTTATTGTTTTTTGCTAAAAAAAAAAAACATAAAAAGACTTTGTAATTTATTTATTTTTCTTATTAATAATTTCATTTTTATAATTTTGTTATAAATAATTGTTTGTTAATATTATTGTTAAACAAAAAAAAATTTTTTTTGAAGAAAATAAAATTATTCAAAAATAAAAAATACCGTCTTTAAATAATTTAGTTAACATTATATTTTGGTATGTATGTATTGTAACAAACATTTTTTATTAAGAAGTAGAATTAGTCCCAATTTACATTATACGATTTTTGTCGTTGCGATTCTTACCTTATAGGTACACAAGCGAGTGTTCTCTTCGATTCGTTTTGTTTATTCATTCGCTGTGTAAAAATATATGTATACACAAGAAGTTGTAACGACAAAAATCGTACAATGTAAACATTAGACCGACTTCAAAGAAGAAACGACAATAATCGCAACGACAAAAATCGTATAATGTAAATTGGGACTTAGGAGCCTAAGGTCCAGTGTTCACTGATAAATTACAGCTTTTCTACGATACCAATATTATCCTATAAAGATATAAGTGAATTGAGATCTGAGGAAGTATTTTTCGAAATTTCGTCCATTTTTTTAATTGCCATTTTTAAAAGCTTGGGTAAACTAGATTTATTCTTATTGCAGTAATACATACTACAATTGAAAGTTCTATTCATTATACGCTCTACCACCACTGTGGTGAATGAGGGTATATTAAGTTTGTCATTCCGTGTGAAACTTTTTTGTTATACATACATCTAAGACCCCATAAATTCTGGCACCTTGAGTAATTCTAAGTCGATTGAGACATGTCCGTCTGCCTGTTCGTCTGTTGAAAAGAGGCTGGCTTTTGAAAGACTCAAAAGAAAAGAACAAACTCGGTGTCAAATTGCTTGTAGTTATCCTAAGCACGTTCGGATTAAATTCAACAGGATTAGAGCTATGAAGCAAAATGTGGAACCACCACCCTAAAAATAAAACAACTTAATTATATAAAAAAAAAGTAAATATTGGTATTTCAGTAATTTGGTCATAACTCGAGCATTTTTCAAAAATAAAAAATACCGTCTTTAAATAATTTAGTTAACATTATATTTTGGTATGTATGTATTGTAACAAACATTTTTTATTAAGAAGTAGAATTAGTCCCAATTTACATTATACGATTTTTGTCGTTGCGATTCTTACCTTATAGGTACACAAGCGAGTGTTCTCTTCGATTCGTTTTGTTTATTCATTCGCTGTGTAAAAATATATGTATACACAAGAAGTTGTAACGACAAAAATCGTACAATGTAAACATTAGACCGACTTCAAAGAAGAAACGACAATAATCGCAACGACAAAAATCGTATAATGTAAATTGGGACTTAGGAGCCTAAGGTCCAGTGTTCACTGATAAATTACAGCTTTTCTACGATACCAATATTATCCTATAAAGATATAAGTGAATTGAGATCTGAGGAAGTATTTTTCGAAATTTCGTCCATTTTTTTAATTGCCATTTTTAAAAGCTTGGGTAAACTAGATTTATTCTTATTGCAGTAATACATACTACAATTGAAAGTTCTATTCATTATACGCTCTACCACCACTGTGGTGAATGAGGGTATATTAAGTTTGTCATTCCGTGTGAAACTTTTTTGTTATACATACATCTAAGACCCCATAAATTCTGGCACCTTGAGTAATTCTAAGTCGATTGAGACATGTCCGTCTGCCTGTTCGTCTGTTGAAAAGAGGCTGGCTTTTGAAAGACTCAAAAGAAAAGAACAAACTCGGTGTCAAATTGCTTGTAGTTATCCTAAGCACGTTCGGATTAAATTCAACAGGATTAGAGCTATGAAGCAAAATGTGGAACCACCACCCTAAAAATAAAACAACTTAATTATATAAAAAAAAAGTAAATATTGGTATTTCAGTAATTTGGTCATAACTCGAGCATTTTTCAATCGATTTGATAGATTTATACACCGACGTCTTTAGGAAGAAATTTACGTTGGTAATAAAACTTGGACTCGGAAAGATCTACGGTTCTCGAAAATAGGTATTTTTCTTAAATAAATTCTATTTTGGTAATAACTTGTTTGTATCTGAATGGATTTTTCCGAGTTTTTCAGCAAATATGTTCTAAAATTTCCGATCTTTTGATATATATAAGACGTATCCATAGGTCATGTAACAGCTCTAAAAATTTAGTTTTTATAAAAATGTTGATGCTTTTTAGCCCATTTTTGGAGTATTTTGCTAATAACTGAACCATTTCTTAATCGATTTGGCAGATTTATATACCCACGTCTTAAGGAAGAAATTTACCATTTACTTAGATTATAAAACTTTATTTTGGACGTTACTCTTCCATTTTAGGGAGAAAAGTTTCTGATATTTTGGTATATAAAACGTGTTCATATGTCATACTAGAGCCCTAAAATTTAAAATTTTGAGTATTTTCAATAATGTCTTTGTACGGGAGGTACCACGCCAACTTTTCCAGTGCCGCCCATTTTTTTAAGAGAGTTTGTATATTGGCAAGCAGCATGTTTGTACTAAATCTGAAAGCCGTAGCTCTAGCCGCTCTCGAGATATGCAGAAAAAAAGAACTTAAAAAACAACAACAACATGGGATTTATATGTGACATAAATGTAAAACAACTTAGCCTGCATCATATCTGGGGTCTTCGGAAACCCCATTTCAACGGACAACCGGATTTGAACTTCCCTTCTCATAAGAAGCCAGAATATATATACTTTATATGGACTTAGATCAATATTGTAGAAATTACAAACGGAATGACAAAGTTATACATATATACCCTTTTACCTTCGGCGAAGGGTATAAAAAGGTTATTTGGATGACTCAAATGAAATTTAATTTCTAATCATTTGTAAGTGTTTTGATCAGAATAACTTCTTCTCAAGTTATGATAAAATGTATTAGCAAAACCCCCATATTTCGGGTGAAATATTGACTAGACCATAGGGTCTTCATTCGGTTAAGCGTTAATCGGTTAACCGATTAATTAGTTCCCGATTAACTGACCGTTTAATTTAAAATTGGCTTTTTCGATTAACGCTTAAAGCGGTTAATTTCAACAAAATTTTTAACTTTTTGTAGTATTATAACATATTTTTTGTGTTTTTAATTATTAATTTCGTCCCATATTGTTAAATGCGATCTTCATCTTAAATAACAACAACAGCTTTTTTTTGTTTCACGTACTTTTTATATGTATGAGTTTAGTTATTTGTTACTTCTGATATCTTTTCATATCAATCTTTTAACAGAATTAACCGAAACAATTAGAAGTGTTAAAAATTGAAAAAAAATTTAAAACAGGACTCTAATGGCATAATGGAAAATTGTATATGTTTAGACAAATCCAGGAATAGAACTGAGAAATTGGATATTCTGTATTATGGGTTCTCCAACATCTACGATTAATGAACGAATTTTTTCCACGTAAAGGTTTATCAAAACTAAAAAAAAGATTCACTTAAATCGTAAGCATTTAAACCAAATTATTTTCCTAAAATATTATTTTATAAGATCTCTTCAAACTATTAAAATTACTAATAAAATGATTTGACAGTTTACTTTTTATTTAATATATAATATGCATTGAGTAAAAACCTTTATTTTATAATTAAAAATAAAAAGTTTTTTCGAGCTCGAGGCCAATGAATTATTTTGTTTTGCTCGTTTTGTTTCAAGAATTGTTATGTTTGTTATGTTGTTGTTTTTTACTAATAAACTCTAAATAATAAATGATTTATCCATATTAATTAATTGAAATTACCTAATTAAAAAAAACTTTATTACAAAATTAACAAAATTAACCGATTATTAACTGATTAAACCAAAACCTCGGTTAATTAATCGAGCGATTAACCGATAAAAGCAAAAGCCCGATTAAATGAATACCCTACTAGGCTATCAAATAACAATGCGCCTTAAAATCTTTATATTCCATATACTTTTTTTAGAACATCTTTTTTGATCATGAAATATTCTTCCTGCCATTGGAGGGATTCACCGATTCGGTACAGCAGAATATAGCACCCCAGCTTGTGTTCTCTAATTTTAATACACATTCTATTGTAATTTTTCGAACAAAAAATTATGTATGAAAGGCCAAAATCGAAATTGTTGGCATTTCATTTTTTATAATTAAATACCCCCATATTCATAAAAAATATTTTAGGTTTAAAGCAGGTTTATGAAACGGATTTTCTATGAAAAAATGTTTAATAAACCTTTTATTAATAAAATTTTGTTTTATGAAAATGGGGGCAAATATTTAATTTAACCATTTAACTTGCAATCGGCAACACTGTTACAATTCAAAAATAATTTTTATTGTCTTCACCTTAGTATGCTTCGAATTTCAAATCAATTTTAAAAGTCAAAACAAACGAAAAAAAAATTTAAATAATAAAAAATAAAAATTTGTGTTCATCAAATAAAAAATATAAAAACTAAGAAGATACTATAAGAACTATAAAAGGAAATAAAAGAGAACTAAAGGTAAGCAAAGAATTGAAATGTTTGTTTATTATGTATTTCTTTTAATAAATAAATGGTATTGTAAATATTGGAAAAACAATGAACTTTCCAAGAAATATTATTCCTTGTGTCTTAGAAAAAAGCCATACAGCCAGGCCATCGAACGAAAAATGGATATCCAGATGCGGCAATCTGTCAAACAAGAGCGAGGAAGGCAGGAACTACAATTTTGTTATATAAAATGTGTTCGGGCGCTATTAAATATCACTTCAACATATTCCTCTTAGCAATGAAGAGTCAGCGAAAGTTAATTCAATCTACTTCCATCTTTTGCCAGCAAATGAATTCCGCTTTTGACAAAGAATCAAAAATATTATGCATTTGAGATCATCAAAAAACAATATCTCACTGGGATTATTCTCATTAGAATAAAAAAGCTACATATCCAGACATTCGAACGGATTTTCTGTGGCTTCTAAAAAATGTATACCCAAATGCGGCAATGTGTGGAGAAAAGACGTGGGAGGTAGGAATTTCTATTAAGCCTTTGAAGTAAGTTTTTACCTGGCCTTCAACATGTATGTATATGAGCGCTGTAAATTAAAAAATTCACCTAATATTATTTCTAGATTTAAAGGGTCAACAATAACCAATTTTGAGCAGCTTATATATCAACTTTTGGATGCCTCGGTAGGCTAGTTGGTAGTGAGATAGTCTATCAGCTGGTTTGATTCCCGCCAAAGACTAATCTGTTTCACTGCAAAGGGCGGAAGGACTTAGGTAAATTCCTTTTAATTAAAAAAATACATGTAAACTTTTGGTAGCAAATGAATTTCATCTTGAAACATCTGCTCGTAACAGAGTTGGATATTTTCTCTTTATTTTGTTTTCTCACTTCCATTTAGTAAAATGTCTAAACAAATTATACTAATAATTCGGTTTTTTAATATGCGAAATATTGGAGTTCTTTGTTGGAGTTTGTAATTTTATGGGCTAATATAAATTATACAAATATACACATCATGGCAAAATTAAGTGATCGAATTATTAAACTATCTTTAAATCCGACAGCAGCATTTTGAATACGTACCAAGTTTTATTGAATTAATAAAAAAATGGGGATCGTTACTTTTATAGACGGACGGATGGTGTATTTTTAACGAGTAAGTGAAACTGCATGATTTCATGGTTTGATAAATAAAAATCATTAAACTAATTTATAGTACTGCTTAAATTATACATATCGCACCCGTTCCTCTAAAGACTCAAAATTCAAAAAAATCACTTTTTTAAAGAAAAAGATATATCCCTCTTTGTAATATAAGAGTAGCTTCTTTTGAATCAACTGAAGAGAAATATTTTGGGTTGCCTCCAAATGCAAAATCAATTAATATCAGTTTTGTTTCAACTAAATGGTAATATTTTAAGTTGTGCCTGCGTTGATGCCATAACGGTTTAATTAAATTATGTTAATTTTAAGGAAAACTGGCACAACTTCAAATGATACCACAATATTAATGAACAAATTTCAGATAAAAAGTATAAACTCAAAAAAAAACTTGTTATTTTATTAATCATTGAAAAGTGGTTTAAACAATTACCATTGAAAACTTAATTTTCAAAAATTGGTTTTTACCTCTACTAAAAATTTGTTGATTTTGATTTTACTCCCTTTATAGGCACTAATACGATATATGTGTATACATACACTACATATATGTTTTTTCTTTACAGATTATCAGTTATCAGCTGTTGACTATTTAAGCATTTAATTGTCTTTTTAAATACATACCCTACATTTATGTTTTCTATTCAGAAAATCCATCCAGGAATGATGTAAGTTATTTACAAAACTTTTTATATTTCAGTTCTGGGGTGTAATTGTTGCAGACGTGATCGAATACTTTCAGTCAATACTGAACGATTTGAATTTGTTTTTCAGTGTTGTGAAAACTGATATTAATGCTTAATAACACTAAAAAAATAATGTCAATTCGTTTAGTATCGACTGAGAGAATTACATATATGTATGTATGTATATATAAATGCCTTAGAATCGAAGAAGTAATCGATCACGACTGCCATGATTAGCCCCTTGATCTTTTTGTTCGCGTAATGTAAATACTTTTCTGACAATTTCAGTTTTTATTTACAGGTCTCCAAACTGTCCAATTATATTCGGAAACTCGTTTGGGGGTTGGCTTTTCCAAAATCAGCCATTCACTGCAGTGTTTTATAATATCCCATACTTTTATACGAACATACAACACCAGCAGGTTACCTATCAACATTATCAATCACAAGCCACATTAATTTCATATCCATTTTATAACGTTGCTCCATCTGCATATTATACTACATTTAATAACGACGTAGTTTGTGGACAACCACAAATGTCATATCAAACATTTTACTATCCATTAACGGCTTGTCATCTACATTATGTACCACAACAATATTCTCAGATTATACCGAACACAAAACAAAGAAAATATGCGATACCAATAATAAACCCTGATTCGTTAAAAATCCAACCTCCTAAAAGTCTGATAAACAAAGATATTTTTACACAAACGGACAAAATAAAAGTAAAATCCGTTTCAGTACAAACAGACAAAGACCAGATAAAAGATAGCCTTCCAATTGCGGAAGAATCTTTAAAAACATCAACAGAAACTGGCGGTAAGTCAATTATACATGTTAATTTTTTTAAGGTTCTTACTAATTATTTTATTTGTAACGTAGGGTGTTGTAAAATAAATCGCAAGGGTGCAAAGCGCAAGGAGAAATATAAGAAAATATTAAAGAAACAACAAAAACGATCGAATAAATTACTGGCCTGATGTAAAAATTATTTAATTGAATATGCAATCTTATTTTTATTGTTTTTTGCTAAAAAAAAAAAAACATAAAAAGACTTTGTAATTTGTTTATTTTTCTTATTAATAATTTCATTTTTATAATTTTGTTATAAATAATTGTTTGTTAATATTATTGTTAAACAAAAAAAAATTTTTTTTGAAGAAAATAAAATTATTCAAAAATAAAAAATACCGTCTTTAAATAATTTAGTTAACATTATATTTTGGTATGTATGTATTGTAACAAACATTTTTTATTAAGAAGTAGAATTAGTCCCAATTTACATTATACGATTTTTGTCGTTGCGATTCTTACCTTATAGGTACACAAGCGAGTGTTCTCTTCGATTCGTTTTGTTTATTCATTCGCTGTGTAAAAATATATGTATACACAAGAAGTTGTAACGACAAAAATCGTACAATGTAAACATTAGACCGACTTCAAAGAAGAAACGACAATAATCGCAACGACAAAAATCGTATAATGTAAATTGGGACTTAGGAGCCTAAGGTCCAGTGTTCACTGATAAATTACAGCTTTTCTACGATACCAATATTATCCTATAAAGATATAAGTGAATTGGGATCTGAGGAAGTATTTTTCGAAATTTCGTCCATTTTTTTAATTGCCATTTTTAAAAGCTTGGGTAAACTAGATTTATTCTTATTGCAGTAATACATACTACAATTGAAAGTTCTATTCATTATACGCTCTACCACCACTGTGGTGAATGAGGGTATATTAAGTTTGTCATTCCGTGTGAAACTTTTTTGTTATACATACATCTAAGACCCCATAAATTCTGGCACCTTGAGTAATTCTAAGTCGATTGAGACATGTCCGTCTGCCTGTTCGTCTGTTGAAAAGAGGCTGGCTTTTGAAAGACTCAAAAGAAAAGAACAAACTCGGTGTCAAATTGCTTGTAGTTATCCTAAGCACGTTCGGATTAAATTCAACAGGATTAGAGCTATGAAGCAAAATGTGGAACCACCACCCTAAAAATAAAACAACTTAATTATATAAAAAAAAAGTAAATATTGGTATTTCAGTAATTTGGTCATAACTCGAGCATTTTTCAATCGATTTGATAGATTTATACACCGACGTCTTTAGGAAGAAATTTACGTTGGTAATAAAACTTGGACTCGGAAAGATCTACGGTTCTCGAAAATAGGTATTTTTCTTAAATAAATTCTATTTTGGTAATAACTTGTTTGTATCTGAAACGATTTTTCCGAGTTTTTCAGCAAATATGTTCTAAAATTTCCGATCTTTTGATATATATAAGACGTATCCATAGGTCATGTAACAGCTCTAAAAATTTAGTTTTTATAAAAATGTTGATGCTTTTTAGCCCATTTTTGGAGTATTTTGCTAATAACTGAACCATTTCTTAATCGATTTGGCAGATTTATATACCCACGTCTTAAGGAAGAAATTTACCATTTACTTAGATTATAAAACTTTATTTTGGACGTTACTCTTCCATTTTAGGGAGAAAAGTTTCTGATATTTTGGTATATAAAACGTGTTCATATGTCATACTAGAGCCCTAAAATTTAAAATTTTGAGTATTTTCAATAATGTCTTTGTACGGGAGGTACCACGCCAACTTTTCCAGTGCCGCCCATTTTTTTAAGAGAGTTTGTATATTGGCAAGCAGCATGTTTGTACTAAATCTGAAAGCCGTAGCTCTAGCCGCTCTCGAGATATGCAGAAAAAAAGAACTTAAAAAACAACAACAACATGGGATTTATATGTGACATAAATGTAAAACAACTTAGCCTGCATCATATCTGGGGTCTTCGGAAACCCCATTTCAACGGACAACCGGATTTGAACTTCCCTTCTCATAAGAAGCCAGAATATATATACTTTATATGGACTTAGATCAATATTGTAGAAATTACAAACGGAATGACAAAGTTATACATATATACCCTTTTACCTTCGGCGAAGGGTATAAAAAGGTTATTTGGATGACTCAAATGAAATTTAATTTCTAATCATTTGTAAGTGTTTTGATCAGAATAACTTCTTTTCAAGTTATGATAAAATGTATTAGCAAAACCCCCATATTTCGGGTGAAATATTGACTAGACCATAGGGTCTTCATTCGGTTAAGCGTTAATCGGTTAACCGATTAATTAGTTCCCGATTAACTGACCGTTTAATTTAAAATTGGCTTTTTCGATTAACGCTTAAAGCGGTTAATTTCAACAAAATTTTTAACTTTTTGTAGTATTATAACATATTTTTTGTGTTTTTAATTATTAATTTCGTCCCATATTGTTAAATGCGATCTTCATCTTAAATAACAACAACAGCTTTTTTTTGTTTCACGTACTTTTTATATGTATGAGTTTAGTTATTTGTTACTTCTGATATCTTTTCATATCAATCTTTTAACAGAATTAACCGAAACAATTAGAAGTGTTAAAAATTAAAAAAAAATTTAAAACAGGACTCTAATGGCATAATGGAAAATTGTATATGTTTAGACAAATCCAGGAATAGAACTGAGAAATTGGATATTCTGTATTATGGGTTCTCCAACATCTACGATTAATGAACGAATTTTTTCCACGTAAAGGTTTATCAAAACTAAAAAAAAGATTCACTTAAATCGTAAGCATTTAAACCAAATTATTTTCCTAAAATATTATTTTATAAGATCTCTTTAAACTATTAAAATTACTAATAAAATGATTTGACAGTTTACTTTTTATTTAATATATAATATGCATTGATTAAAAACCTTTATTTTATAATTAAAAATAAAAAGTTTTTTCGAGCTCGAGGCCAATGAATTATTTTGTTTTGCTCGTTTTGTTTCAAGAATTGTTATGTTTGTTATGTTGTTGTTTTTTACTAATAAACTCTAAATAATAAATGATTTATCCATATTAATTAATTGAAATTACCTAATTAAAAAAAACTTTATTACAAAATTAACAAAATTAACCGATTATTAACTGATTAAACCAAAACCTCGGTTAATTAATCGAGCGATTAACCGATAAAAGCAAAAGCCCGATTAAATGAATACCCTACTAGGCTATCAAATAACAATGCGCCTTAAAATCTTTATATTCCATATACTTTTTTTAGAACATCTTTTTTGATCATGAAATATTCTTCCTGCCATTGGAGGGATTCACCGATTCGGTACAGCAGAATATAGCACCCCAGCTTGTGTTCTCTAATTTTAATACACATTCTATTGTAATTTTTCGAACAAAAAATTATGTATGAAAGGCCAAAATCGAAATTGTTGGCATTTCATTTTTTATAATTAAATACCCCCATATTCATAAAAAATATTTTAGGTTTAAAGCAGGTTTATGAAACGGATTTTCTATGAAAAAATGTTTAATAAACCTTTTATTAATAAAATTTTGTTTTATGAAAATGGGGGCAAATATTTAATTTAACCATTTAACTTGCAATCGGCAACACTGTTACAATTCAAAAATAATTTTTATTGTCTTCACCTCAGTATGCTTCGAATTTCAAATCAATTTTAAAAGTCAAAACAAACGAAAAAAAAATTTAAATAATAAAAAATAAAAATTTGTGTTCATCAAATAAAAAATATAAAAACTAAGAAGATACTATAAGAACTATAAAAGGAAATAAAAGAGAACTAAAGGTAAGCAAAGAATTGAAATGTTTGTTTATTATGTATTTCTTTTAATAAATAAATGGTATTGTAAATATTGGAAAAACAATGAACTTTCCAAGAAATATTATTCCTTGTGTCTTAGAAAAAAGCCATACAGCCAGGCCATCGAACGAAAAATGGATATCCAGATGCGGCAATCTGTCAAACAAGAGCGAGGAAGGCAGGAACTACAATTTTGTTATATAAAATGTGTTCGGGCGCTATTAAATATCACTTCAACATATTCCTCTTAGCAATGAAGAGTCAGCGAAAGTTAATTCAATCTACTTCCATCTTTTGCCAGCAAATGAATTCCGCTTTTGACAAAGAATCAAAAATATTATGCATTTGAGATCATCAAAAAACAATATCTCACTGGGATTATTCTCATTAGAATAAAAAAGCTACATATCCAGACATTCGAACGGATTTTCTGTGGCTTCTAAAAAATGTATACCCAAATGCGGCAATGTGTGGAGAAAAGACGTGGGAGGTAGGAATTTCTATTAAGCCTTTGAAGTAAGTTTTTACCTGGCCTTCAACATGTATGTATATGAGCGCTGTAAATTAAAAAATTCACCTAATATTATTTCTAGATTTAAAGGGTCAACAATAACCAATTTTGAGCAGCTTATATATCAACTTTTGGATGCCTCGGTAGGCTAGTTGGTAGTGAGATAGTCTATCAGCTGGTTTGATTCCCGCCAAAGACTAATCTGTTTCACTGCAAAGGGCGGAAGGACTTAGGTAAATTCCTTTTAATTAAAAAAATACATGTAAACTTTTGGTAGCAAATGAATTTCATCTTGAAACATCTGCTCGTAACAGAGTTGGATATTTTCTCTTTATTTTGTTTTCTCACTTCCATTTAGTAAAATGTCTAAACAAATTATACTAATAATTCGGTTTTTTAATATGCGAAATATTGGAGTTCTTTGTTGGAGTTTGTAATTTTATGGGCTAATATAAATTATACAAATATACACATCATGTCAAAATTAAGTGATCGAATTATTAAACTATCTTTAAATCCGACAGCAGCATTTTGAATACGTACCAAGTTTTATTGAATTAATAAAAAAATGGGGATCGTTACTTTTATAGACGGACGGATGGTGTATTTTTAACGAGTAAGTGAAACTGCATGATTTCATGGTTTGATAAATAAAAATCATTAAACTAATTTATAGTACTGCTTAAATTATACATATCGCACCCGTTCCTCTAAAGACTCAAAATTCAAAAAAATCACTTTTTTAAAGAAAACGATATATCCCTCTTTGTAATATAAGAGTAGCTTCTTTAGAATCAACTGAAGAGAAATATTTTGAGTTGCCTCCAAATGCAAAATCAATTAATATCAGTTTTGTTTCAACTAAATGGTAATATTTTAAGTTGTGCCTGCGTTGATGCCATAACGGTTTAATTAAATTATGTTAATTTTAAGGAAAACTGGCACAACTTCAAATGATACCACAATATTAATGAACAAATTTCAGATAAAAAGTATAAACTCAAAAAAAAAACTTGTTATTTTATTAATCATTGAAAAGTGGCTTAAACAATTACCATTGAAAACTTAATTTTCAAAAATTGGTTTTTACCTCTACTAAAAATTTGTTGATTTTGATTTCACTCCCTTTATAGGCACTAATACGATATATGTGTATACATACACTACATATATGTTTTTTCTTTACAGATTATCAGTTATCAGCTGTTGACTATTTAAGCATTTAATTGTCTTTTTAAATACATACCCTACATTTATGTTTTCTATTCAGAAAATCCATCCAGGAATGATGTAAGTTATTTACAAAACTTTTTATATTTCAGTTCTGGGGTGTAATTGTTGCAGACGTGATCGAATACTTTCAGTCAATACTGAACGATTTGAATTTGTTTTTCAGTGTTGTGAAAACTGATATTAATGCTTAATAACACTAAAAAAATAATGTCAATTCGTTTAGTATCGACTGAGAGAATTACATATATGTATGTATGTATATATAAATGCCTTAGAATCGAAGAAGTAATCGATCACGACTGCCATGATTAGCCCCTTGATCTTTTTATTCGCGTAATGTAAATACTTTTCTGACAATTTCAGTTTTTATTTACAGGTCTCCAAACTGTCCAATTATATTCGGAAACTCGTTTGGGGGTTGGCTTTTCCAAAATCAGCCATTCACTGCAGTGTTTTATAATATCCCATACTTTTATACGAACATACAACACCAGCAGGTTACCTATCAACATTATCAATCACAAGCCACATTAATTTCATATCCATTTTATAACGTTGCTCCATCTGCATATTATACTACATTTAATAACGACGTAGTTTGTGGACAACCACAAATGTCAAATCAAACATTTTACTATCCATTAACGGCTTGTCATCTACATTATGTACCACAACAATATTCTCAGATTATACCGAACACAAAACAAAGAAAATATGCGATACCAATAATAAACCCTGATTCGTTAAAAATCCAACCTCCTAAAAGTCTGATAAACAAAGATATTTTTACACAAACGGACAAAATAAAAGTAAAATCCGTTTCAGTACAAACAGACAAAGACCAGATAAAAGATAGCCTTCCAATTGCGGAAGAATCTTTAAAAACATCAACAGAAACCGGCGGTAAGTCAATTATACATGTTAATTTTTTTAAGGTTCTTACTAATTATTTTATTTGTAACGTAGGGTGTTGTAAAATAAATCGCAAGGGTGCAAAGCGCAAGGAGAAATATAAGAAAATATTAAAGAAACAACAAAAACGATCGAATAAATTACTGGCCTGATGTAAAAATTATTTAATTGAATATGCAATCTTATTTTTATTGTTTTTTGCTAAAAAAAAAAAAACATAAAAAGACTTTGTAATTTGTTTATTTTTCTTATTAATAATTTCATTTTTATAATTTTGTTATAAATAATTGTTTGTTAATATTATTGTTAAACAAAAAAAAATTTTTTTTGAAGAAAATAAAATTATTCAAAAATAAAAAATACCGTCTTTAAATAATTTAGTTAACATTATATTTTGGTATGTATGTATTGTAACAAACATTTTTTATTAAGAAGTAGAATTAGGAGCCTAAGGTCCAGTGTTCACTGATAAATTACAGCTTTTCTACGATACCAATATTATCCTATAAAGATATAAGTGAATTGAGATCTGAGGAAGTATTTTTCGAAATTTCGTCCATTTTTTTAATTGCCATTTTTAAAAGCTTGGGTAAACTAGATTTATTCTTATTGCAGTAATACATACTACAATTGAAAGTTCTATTCATTATACGCTCTACCACCACTGTGGTGAATGAGGGTATATTAAGTTTGTCATTCCGTGTGAAACTTTTTTGTTATACATACATCTAAGACCCCATAAATTCTGGCACCTTGAGTAATTCTAAGTCGATTGAGACATGTCCGTCTGCCTGTTCGTCTGTTGAAAAGAGGCTGGCTTTTGAAAGACTCAAAAGAAAAGAACAAACTCGGTGTCAAATTGCTTGTAGTTATCCTAAGCACGTTCGGATTAAATTCAACAGGATTAGAGCTATGAAGCAAAATGTGGAACCACCACCCTAAAAATAAAACAACTTAATTATATAAAAAAAAGTAAATATTGGTATTTCAGTAATTTGGTCATAACTCGAGCATTTTTCAATCGATTTGATAGATTTATACACCGACGTCTTTAGGAAGAAATTTACGTTGGTAATAAAACTTGGACTCGGAAAGATCTACGGTTCTCGAAAATAGGTATTTTTCTTAAATAAATTCTATTTTGGTAATAACTTGTTTGTATCTGAAACGATTTTTCCGAGTTTTTCAGCAAATATGTTCTAAAATTTCCGATCTTTTGATATATATAAGACGTATCCATAGGTCATGTAACAGCTCTAAAAATTTAGTTTTTATAAAAATGTTGATGCTTTTTAGCCCATTTTTGGAGTATTTTGCTAATAACTGAACCATTTCTTAATCGATTTGGCAGATTTATATACCCACGTCTTAAGGAAGAAATTTACCATTTACTTAGATTATAAAACTTTATTTTGGACGTTACTCTTCCATTTTAGGGAGAAAAGTTTCTGATATTTTGGTATATAAAACGTGTTCATATGTCATACTAGAGCCCTAAAATTTAAAATTTTGAGTATTTTCAATAATGTCTTTGTACGGGAGGTACCACGCCAACTTTTCCAGTGCCGCCCATTTTTTTAAGAGAGTTTGTATATTGGCAAGCAGCATGTTTGTACTAAATCTGAAAGCCGTAGCTCTAGCCGCTCTCGAGATATGCAGAAAAAAAGAACTTAAAAAACAACAACAACATGGGATTTATATGTGACATAAATGTAAAACAACTTAGCCTGCATCATATCTGGGGTCTTCGGAAACCCCATTTCAACGGACAACCGGATTTGAACTTCCCTTCTCATAAGAAGCCAGAATATATATACTTTATATGGACTTAGATCAATATTGTAGAAATTACAAACGGAATGACAAAGTTATACATATATACCCTTTTACCTTCGGCGAAGGGTATAAAAAGGTTATTTGGATGACTCAAATGAAATTTAATTTCTAATCATTTGTAAGTGTTTTGATCAGAATAACTTCTTCTCAAGTTATGATAAAATGTATTAGCAAAACCCCCATATTTCGGGTGAAATATTGACTAGACCATAGGGTCTTCATTCGGTTAAGCGTTAATCGGTTAACCGATTAATTAGTTCCCGATTAACTGACCGTTTAATTTAAAATTGGCTTTTTCGATTAACGCTTAAAGCGGTTAATTTCAACAAAATTTTTAACTTTTTGTAGTATTATAACATATTTTTTGTGTTTTTAATTATTAATTTCGTCCCATATTGTTAAATGCGATCTTCATCTTAAATAACAACAACAGCTTTTTTTTGTTTCACGTACTTTTTATATGTATGAGTTTAGTTATTTGTTACTTCTGATATCTTTTCATATCAATCTTTTAACAGAATTAACCGAAACAATTAGAAGTGTTAAAAATTAAAAAAAAATTTAAAACAGGACTCTAATGGCATAATGGAAAATTGTATATGTTTAGACAAATCCAGGAATAGAACTGAGAAATTGGATATTCTGTATTATGGGTTCTCCAACATCTACGATTAATGAACGAATTTTTTCCACGTAAAGGTTTATCAAAACTAAAAAAAAGATTCACTTAAATCGTAAGCATTTAAACCAAATTATTTTCCTAAAATATTATTTTATAAGATCTCTTTAAACTATTAAAATTACTAATAAAATGATTTGACAGTTTACTTTTTATTTAATATATAATATGCATTGATTAAAAACCTTTATTTTATAATTAAAAATAAAAAGTTTTTTCGAGCTCGAGGCCAATGAATTATTTTGTTTTGCTCGTTTTGTTTCAAGAATTGTTATGTTTGTTATGTTGTTGTTTTTTACTAATAAACTCTAAATAATAAATGATTTATCCATATTAATTAATTGAAATTACCTAATTAAAAAAAACTTTATTACAAAATTAACAAAATTAACCGATTATTAACTGATTAAACCAAAACCTCGGTTAATTAATCGAGCGATTAACCGATAAAAGCAAAAGCCCGATTAAATGAATACCCTACTAGGCTATCAAATAACAATGCGCCTTAAAATCTTTATATTCCATATACTTTTTTTAGAACATCTTTTTTGATCATGAAATATTCTTCCTGCCATTGGAGGGATTCACCGATTCGGTACAGCAGAATATAGCACCCCAGCTTGTGTTCTCTAATTTTAATACACATTCTATTGTAATTTTTCGAACAAAAAATTATGTATGAAAGGCCAAAATCGAAATTGTTGGCATTTCATTTTTTATAATTAAATACCCCCATATTCATTAAAAATATTTTAGGTTTAAAGCAGGTTTATGAAACGGATTTTCTATGAAAAAATGTTTAATAAACCTTTTATTAATAAAATTTTGTTTTATGAAAATGGGGGCAAATATTTAATTTAACCATTTAACTTGCAATCGGCAACACTGTTACAATTCAAAAATAATTTTTATTGTCTTCACCTCAGTATGCTTCGAATTTCAAATCAATTTTAAAAGTCAAAACAAACGAAAAAAAAATTTAAATAATAAAAAATAAAAATTTGTGTTCATCAAATAAAAAATATAAAAACTAAGAAGATACTATAAGAACTATAAAAGGAAATAAAAGAGAACTAAAGGTAAGCAAAGAAATGAAATGTTTGTTTATTATGTATTTCTTTTAATAAATAAATGGTATTGTAAATATTGGAAAAACAATGAACTTTCCAAGAAATATTATTCCTTGTGTCTTAGAAAAAAGCCATACAGCCAGGCCATCGAACGAAAAATGGATATCCAGATGCGGCAATCTGTCAAACAAGAGCGAGGAAGGCAGGAACTACAATTTTGTTATATAAAATGTGTTCGGGCGCTATTAAATATCACTTCAACATATTCCTCTTAGCAATGAAGAGTCAGCGAAAGTTAATTCAATCTACTTCCATCTTTTGCCAGCAAATGAATTCCGCTTTTGACAAAGAATCAAAAATATTATGCATTTGAGATCATCAAAAAACAATATCTCACTGGGATTATTCTCATTAGAATAAAAAAGCTACATATCCAGACATTCGAACGGATTTTCTGTGGCTTCTAAAAAATGTATACCCAAATGCGGCAATGTGTGGAGAAAAGACGTGGGAGGTAGGAATTTCTATTAAGCCTTTGAAGTAAGTTTTTACCTGGCCTTCAACATGTATGTATATGAGCGCTGTAAATTAAAAAATTCACCTAATATTATTTCTAGATTTAAAGGGTCAACAATAACCAATTTTGAGCAGCTTATATATCAACTTTTGGATGCCTCGGTAGGCTAGTTGGTAGTGAGATAGTCTATCAGCTGGTTTGATTCCCGCCAAAGACTAATCTGTTTCACTGCAAAGGGCGGAAGGACTTAGGTAAATTCCTTTTAATTAAAAAAATACATGTAAACTTTTGGTAGCAAATGAATTTCATCTTGAAACATCTGCTCGTAACAGAGTTGGATATTTTCTCTTTATTTTGTTTTCTCACTTCCATTTAGTAAAATGTCTAAACAAATTATACTAATAATTCGGTTTTTTAATATGCGAAATATTGGAGTTCTTTGTTGGAGTTTGTAATTTTATGGGCTAATATAAATTATACAAATATACACATCATGGCAAAATTAAGTGATCGAATTATTAAACTATCTTTAAATCCGACAGCAGCATTTTGAATACGTACCAAGTTTTATTGAATTAATAAAAAAATGGGGATCGTTACTTTTATAGACGGACGGATGGTGTATTTTTAACGAGTAAGTGAAACTGCATGATTTCATGGTTTGATAAATAAAAATCATTAAACTAATTTATAGTACTGCTTAAATTATACATATCGCACCCGTTCCTCTAAAGACTCAAAATTCAAAAAAATCACTTTTTTAAAGAAAAAGATATATCCCTCTTTGTAATATAAGAGTAGCTTCTTTAGAATCAACTGAAGAGAAATATTTTGAGTTGCCTCCAAATGCAAAATCAATTAATATCAGTTTTGTTTCAACTAAATGGTAATATTTTAAGTTGTGCCTGCGTTGATGCCATAACGGTTTAATTAAATTATGTTAATTTTAAGGAAAACTGGCACAACTTCAAATGATACCACAATATTAATGAACAAATTTCAGATAAAAAGTATAAACTCAAAAAAAAAACTTGTTATTTTATTAATCATTGAAAAGTGGCTTAAACAATTACCATTGAAAACTTAATTTTCAAAAATTGGTTTTTACCTCTACTAAAAATTTGTTGATTTTGATTTTACTCCCTTTATAGGCACTAATACGATATATGTGTATACATACACTACATATATGTTTTTTCTTTACAGATTATCAGTTATCAGCTGTTGACTATTTAAGCATTTAATTGTCTTTTTAAATACATACCCTACATTTATGTTTTCTATTCAGAAAATCCATCCAGGAATGATGTAAGTTATTTACAAAACTTTTTATATTTCAGTTCTGGGGTGTAATTGTTGCAGACGTGATCGAATACTTTCAGTCAATACTGAACGATTTGAATTTGTTTTTCAGTGTTGTGAAAACTGATATTAATGCTTAATAACACTAAAAAAATAATGTCAATTCGTTTAGTATCGACTGAGAGAATTACATATATGTATGTATGTATATATAAATGCCTTAGAATCGAAGAAGTAATCGATCACGACTGCCATGATTAGCCCCTTGATCTTTTTATTCGCGTAATGTAAATACTTTTCTGACAATTTCAGTTTTTATTTACAGGTCTCCAAACTGTCCAATTATATTCGGAAACTCGTTTGGGGGTTGGCTTTTCCAAAATCAGCCATTCACTGCAGTGTTTTATAATATCCCATACTTTTATACGAACATACAACACCAGCAGGTTACCTATCAACATTATCAATCACAAGCCACATTAATTTCATATCCATTTTATAACGTTGCTCCATCTGCATATTATACTACATTTAATAACGACGTAGTTTGTGGACAACCACAAATGTCATATCAAACATTTTACTATCCATTAACGGCTTGTCATCTACATTATGTACCACAACAATATTCTCAGATTATACCGAACACAAAACAAAGAAAATATGCGATACCAATAATAAACCCTGATTCATTAAAAATCCAACCTCCTAAAAGTCTGATAAACAAAGATATTTTTACACAAACGGACAAAATAAAAGTAAAATCCGTTTCAGTACAAACAGACAAAGACCAGATAAAAGATAGCCTTCCAATTGCGGAAGAATCTTTAAAAACATCAACAGAAACTGGCGGTAAGTCAATTATACATGTTAATTTTTTTAAGGTTCTTACTAATTATTTTATATGTAACGTAGGGTGTTGTAAAATAAATCGCAAGGGTGCAAAGCGCAAGGAGAAATATAAGAAAATATTAAAGAAACAACAAAAACGATCGAATAAATTACTGGCCTGATGTAAAAATTATTTAATTGAATATGCTATCTTATTTTTATTGTTTTTTGCTAAAAAAAAAAAACATAAAAAGACTTTGTAATTTGTTTATTTTTCTTATTAATAATTTCATTTTTATAATTTTGTTATAAATAATTGTTTGTTAATATTATTGTTAAACAAAAAAAAATTTTTTTTGAAGAAAATAAAATTATTCAAAAATAAAAAATACCGTCTTTAAATAATTTAGTTAACATTATATTTTGGTATGTATGTATTGTAACAAACATTTTTTATTAAGAAGTAGAATTAGTCCCAATTTACATTATACGATTTTTGTCGTTGCGATTCTTACCTTATAGGTACACAAGCGAGTGTTCTCTTCGATTCGTTTTGTTTATTCATTCGCTGTGTAAAAATATATGTATACACAAGAAGTTGTAACGACAAAAATCGTACAATGTAAACATTAGACCGACTTCAAAGAAGAAACGACAATAATCGCAACGACAAAAATCGTATAATGTAAATTGGGACTTAGGAGCCTAAGGTCCAGTGTTCACTGATAAATTACAGCTTTTCTACGATACCAATATTATCCTATAAAGATATAAGTGAATTGAGATCTGAGGAAGTATTTTTCGAAATTTCGTCCATTTTTTTAATTGCCATTTTTAAAAGCTTGGGTAAACTAGATTTATTCTTATTGCAGTAAAACATACTACAATTGAAAGTTCTATTCATTATACGCTCTACCACCACTGTGGTGAATGAGGGTATATTAAGTTTGTCATTCCGTGTGAAACTTTTTTGTTATACATCTAAGACCCCATAAATTCTGGCACCTTGAGTAATTCTAAGTCGATTGAGACATGTCCGTCTGCCTGTTCGTCTGTTGAAAAGAGGCTGGCTTTTGAAAGACTCAAAAGAAAAGAACAAACTCGGTGTCAAATTGCTTGTAGTTATCCTAAGCACGTTCGGATTAAATTCAACAGGATTAGAGCTATGAAGCAAAATGTGGAACCACCACCCTAAAAATAAAACAACTTAATTATATAAAAAAAAAGTAAATATTGGTATTTCAGTAATTTGGTCATAACTCGAGCATTTTTCAATCGATTTGATAGATTTATACACCGACGTCTTTAGGAAGAAATTTACGTTGGTAATAAAACTTGGACTCGGAAAGATCTACGGTTCTCGAAAATAGGTATTTTTCTTAAAAAAATTCTATTTTGGTAATAACTTGTTTGTATCTGAAACGATTTTTCCGAGTTTTTCAGCAAATATGTTCTAAAATATATATTAGACGTATCCATAGGTCATGTAACAGCTCTAAAAATTTAGTTTTTATAAAAATGTTGATGCTTTTTAGCCCATTTTTGGAGTATTTTGCTAATAACTGAACCATTTCTTAATCGATTTGGCAGATTTATATACCCACGTCTTAAGAAAGAAATTTACCATTTACTTAGATTATAAAACTTTATTTTGGACATTACTCTTCCATTTTAGGGAGAAAAGTTTCTGATATTTTGGTATATAAAACGTGTTCATATGTCATACTAGAGCCCTAAAATTTAAAATTTTGAGTATTTTCAATAATGTCTTTGTACGGGAGTTACCACGCCAACTTTTCCAGTGTTGCCCATTTTTTTAAGAGAGTTTGTGTATTGGCAAGCAACATGTTTGTACTAAATCTGAGCCGTAGCTCTAGCCGCTCTCGAGATATGCAGAAAAAAAGAACTTAAAAAACAACAACAACATGGGATTTATATGTGACATAAATGTAAAACAACCTAGCCTGCATCATATCTGGGGTCTTCGGAAACCCCATTTCAACGGACAACCGGATTTGAACTTCCCTTCTCATAAGAAGCCAGAATATATATACTTTATATGGACTTAGATCAATATTGTAGAAATTACAAACGGAATGACAAAGTTATACATATATACCCTTTTACCTTCGGCGAAGGGTATAAAAAGGTTATTTGGATGACTCAAATGAAATTTAATTTCTAATCATTTGTAAGTGTTTTGATCAGAATAACTTCTTCTCAAGTTATGATAAAATGTATTAGCAAAACCCACATATTTCGGGTGAAATATTGACTAGACCATAGGGTCTTCATTCGGTTAAGCGTTAATCGGTTAACCGATTAATTAGTTCCCGATTAACTGACCGTTTAATTTAAAATTGGCTTTTTCGATTAACGCTTAAAGCGGTTAATTTCAACAAAATTTTTAACTTTTTGTAGTATTATAACATATTTTTTGTGTTTTTAATTATTAATTTCGTCCCATATTGTTAAATGCGATCTTCATCTTAAATAACAACAACAGCTTTTTTTTGTTTCACGTACTTTTTATATGTATGAGTTTAGTTATTTGTTACTTCTGATATCTTTTCATATCAATCTTTTAACAGAATTAACCGAAACAATTAGAAGTGTTAAAAATTAAAAAAAAATTTAAAACAGGACTCTAATGGCATAATGGAAAATTGTATATGTTTAGACAAATCCAGGAATAGAACTGAGAAATTGGATATTCTGTATTATGGGTTCTCCAACATCTACGATTAATGAACGAATTTTTTCCACGTAAAGGTTTATCAAAACTAAAAAAAAGATTCACTTAAATCGTAAGCATTTAAACCAAATTATTTTCCTAAAATATTATTTTATAAGATCTCTTTAAACTATTAAAATTACTAATAAAATGATTTGACAGTTTACTTTTTATTTAATATATAATATGCATTGATTAAAAACCTTTATTTTATAATTAAAAATAAAAAGTTTTTTCGAGCTCGAGGCCAATGAATTATTTTGTTTTGCTCGTTTTGTTTCAAGAATTGTTATGTTTGTTATGTTGTTGTTTTTTACTAATAAACTCTAAATAATAAATGATTTATCCATATTAATTAATTGAAATTACCTAATTAAAAAAAACTTTATTACAAAATTAACAAAATTAACCGATTATTAACTGATTAAACCAAAACCTCGGTTAATTAATCGAGCGATTAACCGATAAAAGCAAAAGCCCGATTAAATGAATACCCTACTAGGCTATCAAATAACAATGCGCCTTAAAATCTTTATATTCCATATACTTTTTTTAGAACATCTTTTTTGATCATGAAATATTCTTCCTGCCATTGGAGGGATTCACCGATTCGGTACAGCAGAATATAGCACCCCAGCTTGTGTTCTCTAATTTTAATACACATTCTATTGTAATTTTTCGAACAAAAAATTATGTATGAAAGGCCAAAATCGAAATTGTTGGCATTTCATTTTTTATAATTAAATACCCCCATATTCATAAAAAATATTTTAGGTTTAAAGCAGGTTTATGAAACGGATTTTCTATGAAAAAATGTTTAATAAACCTTTTATTAATAAAATTTTGTTTTATGAAAATGGGGGCAAATATTTAATTTAACCATTTAACTTGCAATCGGCAACACTGTTACAATTCAAAAATAATTTTTATTGTCTTCACCTCAGTATGCTTCGAATTTCAAATCAATTTTAAAAGTCAAAACAAACGAAAAAAAAATTTAAATAATAAAAAATAAAAATTTGTGTTCATCAAATAAAAAATATAAAAACTAAGAAGATACTATAAGAACTATAAAAGGAAATAAAAGAGAACTAAAGGTAAGCAAAGAATTGAAATGTTTGTTTATTATGTATTTCTTTTAATAAATAAATGGTATTGTAAATATTGGAAAAACAATGAACTTTCCAAGAAATATTATTCCTTGTGTCTTAGAAAAAAGCCATACAGCCAGGCCATCGAACGAAAAATGGATATCCAGATGCGGCAATCTGTCAAACAAGAGCGAGGAAGGCAGGAACTACAATTTTGTTATATAAAATGTGTTCGGGCGCTATTAAATATCACTTCAACATATTCCTCTTAGCAATGAAGAGTCAGCGAAAGTTAATTCAATCTACTTCCATCTTTTGCCAGCAAATGAATTCCGCTTTTGACAAAGAATCAAAAATATTATGCATTTGAGATCATCAAAAAACAATATCTCACTGGGATTATTCTCATTAGAATTAAAAAGCTACATATCCAGACATTCGAACGGATTTTCTGTGGCTTCTAAAAAATGTATACCCAAATGCGGCAATGTGTGGAGAAAAGACGTGGGAGGTAGGAATTTCTATTAAGCCTTTGAAGTAAGTTTTTACCTGGCCTTCAACATGTATGTATATGAGCGCTGTAAATTAAAAAATTCACCTAATATTATTTCTAGATTTAAAGGGTCAACAATAACCAATTTTGAGCAGCTTATATATCAACTTTTGGATGCCTCGGTAGGCTAGTTGGTAGTGAGATAGTCTATCAGCTGGTTTGATTCCCGCCAAAGACTAATCTGTTTCACTGCAAAGGGCGGAAGGACTTAGGTAAATTCCTTTTAATTAAAAAAATACATGTAAACTTTTGGTAGCAAATGAATTTCATCTTGAAACATCTGCTCGTAACAGAGTTGGATATTTTCTCTTTATTTTGTTTTCTCACTTCCATTTAGTAAAATGTCTAAACAAATTATACTAATAATTCGGTTTTTTAATATGCGAAATATTGGAGTTCTTTGTTGGAGTTTGTAATTTTATGGGCTAATATAAATTATACAAATATACACATCATGTCAAAATTAAGTGATCGAATTATTAAACTATCTTTAAATCCGACAGCAGCATTTTGAATACGTACCAAGTTTTATTGAATTAATAAAAAAATGGGGATCGTTACTTTTATAGACGGACGGATGGTGTATTTTTAACGAGTAAGTGAAACTGCATGATTTCATGGTTTGATAAATAAAAATCATTAAACTAATTTATAGTACTGCTTAAATTATACATATCGCACCCGTTCCTCTAAAGACTCAAAATTCAAAAAAATCACTTTTTTAAAGAAAACGATATATCCCTCTTTGTAATATAAGAGTAGCTTCTTTAGAATCAACTGAAGAGAAATATTTTGAGTTGCCTCCAAATGCAAAATCAATTAATATCAGTTTTGTTTCAACTAAATGGTAATATTTTAAGTTGTGCCTGCGTTGATGCCATAACGGTTTAATTAAATTATGTTAATTTTAAGGAAAACTGGCACAACTTCAAATGATACCACAATATTAATGAACAAATTTCAGATAAAAAGTATAAACTCAAAAAAAAAACTTGTTATTTTATTAATCATTGAAAAGTGGCTTAAACAATTACCATTGAAAACTTAATTTTCAAAAATTGGTTTTTACCTCTACTAAAAATTTGTTGATTTTGATTTTACTCCCTTTATAGGCACTAATACGATATATGTGTATACATACACTACATATATGTTTTTTCTTTACAGATTATCAGTTATCAGCTGTTGACTATTTAAGCATTTAATTGTCTTTTTAAATACATACCCTACATTTATGTTTTCTATTCAGAAAATCCATCCAGGAATGATGTAAGTTATTTACAAAACTTTTTATATTTCAGTTCTGGGGTGTAATTGTTGCAGACGTGATCGAATACTTTCAGTCAATACTGAACGATTTGAATTTGTTTTTCAGTGTTGTGAAAACTGATATTAATGCTTAATAACACTAAAAAAATAATGTCAATTCGTTTAGTATCGACTGAGAGAATTACATATATGTATGTATGTATATATAAATGCCTTAGAATCGAAGAAGTAATCGATCACGACTGCCATGATTAGCCCCTTGATCTTTTTATTCGCGTAATGTAAATACTTTTCTGACAATTTCAGTTTTTATTTACAGGTCTCCAAACTGTCCAATTATATTCGGAAACTCGTTTGGGGGTTGGCTTTTCCAAAATCAGCCATTCACTGCAGTGTTTTATAATATCCCATACTTTTATACGAACATACAACACCAGCAGGTTACCTATCAACATTATCAATCACAAGCCACATTAATTTCATATCCATTTTATAACGTTGCTCCATCTGCATATTATACTACATTTAATAACGACGTAGTTTGTGGACAACCACAAATGTCATATCAAACATTTTACTATCCATTAACGGCTTGTCATCTACATTATGTACCACAACAATATTCTCAGATTATACCGAACACAAAACAAAGAAAATATGCGATACCAATAATAAACCCTGATTCGTTAAAAATCCAACCTCCTAAAAGTCTGATAAACAAAGATATTTTTACACAAACGGACAAAATAAAAGTAAAATCCGTTTCAGTACAAACAGACAAAGACCAGATAAAAGATAGCCTTCCAATTGCGGAAGAATCTTTAAAAACATCAACAGAAACTGGCGGTAAGTCAATTATACATGTTAATTTTTTTAAGGTTCTTACTAATTATTTTATTTGTAACGTAGGGTGTTGTAAAATAAATCGCAAGGGTGCAAAGCGCAAGGAGAAATATAAGAAAATATTAAAGAAACAACAAAAACGATCGAATAAATTACTGGCCTGATGTAAAAATTATTTAATTGAATATGCAATCTTATTTTTATTGTTTTTTGCTAAAAAAAAAAACATAAAAAGACTTTGTAATTTGTTTATTTTTCTTATTAATAATTTCATTTTTATAATTTTGTTATAAATAATTGTTTGTTAATATTATTGTTAAACAAAAAAAAATTTTTTTTGAAGAAAATTAAATTATTCAAAAATAAAAAATACCGTCTTTAAATAATTTAGTTAACATTATATTTTGGTATGTATGTATTGTAACAAACATTTTTTATTAAGAAGTAGAATTAGTCCCAATTTACATTATACGATTTTTGTCGTTGCGATTCTTACCTTATAGGTACACAAGCGAGTGTTCTCTTCGATTCGTTTTGTTTATTCATTCGCTGTGTAAAAATATATGTATACACAAGAAGTTGTAACGACAAAAATCGTACAATGTAAACATTAGACCGACTTCAAAGAAGAAACGACAATAATCGCAACGACAAAAATCGTATAATGTAAATTGGGACTTAGGAGCCTAAGGTCCAGTGTTCACTGATAAATTACAGCTTTTCTACGATACCAATATTATCCTATAAAGATATAAGTGAATTGAGATCTGAGGAAGTATTTTTCGAAATTTCGTCCATTTTTTTAATTGCCATTTTTAAAAGCTTGGGTAAACTAGATTTATTCTTATTGCAGTAATACATACTACAATTGAAAGTTCTATTCATTATACGCTCTACCACCACTGTGGTGAATGAGGGTATATTAAGTTTGTCATTCCGTGTGAAACTTTTTTGTTATACATACATCTAAGACCCCATAAATTCTGGCACCTTGAGTAATTCTAAGTCGATTGAGACATGTCCGTCTGCCTGTTCGTCTGTTGAAAAGAGGCTGGCTTTTGAAAGACTCAAAAGAAAAGAACAAACTCGGTGTCAAATTGCTTGTAGTTATCCTAAGCACGTTCGGATTAAATTCAACAGGATTAGAGCTATGAAGCAAAATGTGGAACCACCACCCTAAAAATAAAACAACTTAATTATATAAAAAAAAAGTAAATATTGGTATTTCAGTAATTTGGTCATAACTCGAGCATTTTTCAATCGATTTGATAGATTTATACACCGACGTCTTTAGGAAGAAATTTACGTTGGTAATAAAACTTGGACTCGGAAAGATCTACGGTTCTCGAAAATAGGTATTGTTCTTAAATAAATTCTATTTTGGTAATAACTTGTTTGTATCTGAAACGATTTTTCCGAGTTTTTCAGCAAATATGTTCTAAAATTTCCGATCTTTTGATATATATAAGACGTATCCATAGGTCATGTAACAGCTCTAAAAATTTAGTTTTTATAAAAATGTTGATGCTTTTTAGCCCATTTTTGGAGTATTTTGCTAATAACTGAACCATTTCTTAATCGATTTGGCAGATTTATATACCCACGTCTTAAGGAAGAAATTTACCATTTACTTAGATTATAAAACTTTATTTTGGACGTTACTCTTCCATTTTAGGGAGAAAAGTTTCTGATATTTTGGTATATAAAACGTGTTCATATGTCATACTAGAGCCCTAAAATTTAAAATTTTGAGTATTTTCAATAATGTCTTTGTACGGGAGGTACCACGCCAACTTTTCCAGTGCCGCCCATTTTTTTAAGAGAGTTTGTATATTGGCAAGCAGCATGTTTGTACTAAATCTGAAAGCCGTAGCTCTAGCCGCTCTCGAGATATGCAGAAAAAAAGAACTTAAAAAACAACAACAACATGGGATTTATATGTGACATAAATGTAAAACAACTTAGCCTGCATCATATCTGGGGTCTTCGGAAACCCCATTTCAACGGACAACCGGATTTGAACTTCCCTTCTCATAAGAAGCCAGAATATATATACTTTATATGGACTTAGATCAATATTGTAGAAATTACAAACGGAATGACAAAGTTATACATATATACCCTTTTACCTTCGGCGAAGGGTATAAAAAGGTTATTTGGATGACTCAAATGAAATTTAATTTCTAATCATTTGTAAGTGTTTTGATCAGAATAACTTCTTCTCAAGTTATGATAAAATGTATTAGCAAAACCCCCATATTTCGGGTGAAATATTGACTAGACCATAGGGTCTTCATTCGGTTAAGCGTTAATCGGTTAACCGATTAATTAGTTCCCGATTAACTGACCGTTTAATTTAAAATTGGCTTTTTCGATTAACGCTTAAAGCGGTTAATTTCAACAAAATTTTTAACTTTTTGTAGTATTATAACATATTTTTTGTGTTTTTAATTATTAATTTCGTCCCATATTGTTAAATGCGATCTTCATCTTAAATAACAACAACAGCTTTTTTTTGTTTCACGTACTTTTTATATGTATGAGTTTAGTTATTTGTTACTTCTGATATCTTTTCATATCAATCTTTTAACAGAATTAACCGAAACAATTAGAAGTGTTAAAAATTAAAAAAAAATTTAAAACAGGACTCTAATGGCATAATGGAAAATTGTATATGTTTAGACAAATCCAGGAATAGAACTGAGAAATTGGATATTCTGTATTATGGGTTCTCCAACATCTACGATTAATGAACGAATTTTTTCCACGTAAAGGTTTATCAAAACTAAAAAAAAGATTCACTTAAATCGTAAGCATTTAAACCAAATTATTTTCCTAAAATATTATTTTATAAGATCTCTTTAAACTATTAAAATTACTAATAAAATGATTTGACAGTTTACTTTTTATTTAATATATAATATGCATTGATTAAAAACCTTTATTTTATAATTAAAAATAAAAAGTTTTTTCGAGCTCGAGGCCAATGAATTATTTTGTTTTGCTCGTTTTGTTTCAAGAATTGTTATGTTTGTTATGTTGTTGTTTTTTACTAATAAACTCTAAATAATAAATGATTTATCCATATTAATTAATTGAAATTACCTAATTAAAAAAAACTTTATTACAAAATTAACAAAATTAACCGATTATTAACTGATTAAACCAAAACCTCGGTTAATTAATCGAGCGATTAACCGATAAAAGCAAAAGCCCGATTAAATGAATACCCTACTAGGCTATCAAATAACAATGCGCCTTAAAATCTTTATATTCCATATACTTTTTTTAGAACATCTTTTTTGATCATGAAATATTCTTCCTGCCATTGGAGGGATTCACCGATTCGGTACAGCAGAATATAGCACCCCAGCTTGTGTTCTCTAATTTTAATACACATTCTATTGCAATTTTTCGAACAAAAAATTATGTATGAAAGGCCAAAATCGAAATTGTTGGCATTTCATTTTTTATAATTAAATACCCCCATATTCATAAAAAATATTTTAGGTTTAAAGCAGGTTTATGAAACGGATTTTCTATGAAAAAATGTTTAATAAACCTTTTATTAATAAAATTTTGTTTTATGAAAATGGGGGCAAATATTTAATTTAACCATTTAACTTGCAATCGGCAACACTGTTACAATTCAAAAATAATTTTTATTGTCTTCACCTCAGTATGCTTCGAATTTCAAATCAACTTTAAAAGTCAAAACAAACGAAAAAAAAATTTAAATAATAAAAAATAAAAATTTGTGTTCATCAAATAAAAAATATAAAAACTAAGAAGATACTATAAGAACTATAAAAGGAAATAAAAGAGAACTAAAGGTAAGCAAAGAATTGAAATGTTTGTTTATTATGTATTTCTTTTAATAAATAAATGGTATTGTAAATATTGGAAAAACAATGAACTTTCCAAGAAATATTATTCCTTGTGTCTTAGAAAAAAGCCATACAGCCAGGCCATCGAACGAAAAATGGATATCCAGATGCGGCAATCTGTCAAACAAGAGCGAGGAAGGCAGGAACTACAATTTTGTTATATAAAATGTGTTCGGGCGCTATTAAATATCACTTCAACATATTCCTCTTAGCAATGAAGAGTCAGCGAAAGTTAATTCAATCTACTTCCATCTTTTGCCAGCAAATGAATTCCGCTTTTGACAAAGAATCAAAAATATTATGCATTTGAGATCATCAAAAAACAATATCTCACTGGGATTATTCTCATTAGAATAAAAAAGCTACATATCCAGACATTCGAACGGATTTTCTGTGGCTTCTAAAAAATGTATACCCAAATGCGGCAATGTGTGGAGAAAAGACGTGGGAGGTAGGAATTTCTATTAAGCCTTTGAAGTAAGTTTTTACCTGGCCTTCAACATGTATGTATATGAGCGCTGTAAATTAAAAAATTCACCTAATATTATTTCTAGATTTAAAGGGTCAACAATAACCAATTTTGAGCAGCTTATATATCAACTTTTGGATGCCTCGGTAGGCTAGTTGGTAGTGAGATAGTCTATCAGCTGGTTTGATTCCCGCCAAAGACTAATCTGTTTCACTGCAAAGGGCGGAAGGACTTAGGTAAATTCCTTTTAATTAAAAAAATACATGTAAACTTTTGGTAGCAAATGAATTTCATCTTGAAACATCTGCTCGTAACAGAGTTGGATATTTTCTCTTTATTTTGTTTTCTCACTTCCATTTAGTAAAATGTCTAAACAAATTATACTAATAATTCGGTTTTTTAATATGCGAAATATTGGAGTTCTTTGTTGGAGTTTGTAATTTTATGGGCTAATATAAATTATACAAATATACACATCATGTCAAAATTAAGTGATCGAATTATTAAACTATCTTTAAATCCGACAGCAGCATTTTGAATACGTACCAAGTTTTATTGAATTAATAAAAAAATGGGGATCGTTACTTTTATAGACGGACGGATGGTGTATTTTTAACGAGTAAGTGAAACTGCATGATTTCATGGTTTGATAAATAAAAATCATTAAACTAATTTATAGTACTGCTTAAATTATACATATCGCACCCGTTCCTCTAAAGACTCAAAATTCAAAAAAATCACTTTTTTAAAGAAAACGATATATCCCTCTTTGTAATATAAGAGTAGCTTCTTTAGAATCAACTGAAGAGAAATATTTTGAGTTGCCTCCAAATGCAAAATCAATTAATATCAGTTTTGTTTCAACTAAATGGTAATATTTTAAGTTGTGCCTGCGTTGATGCCATAACGGTTTAATTAAATTATGTTAATTTTAAGGAAAACTGGCACAACTTCAAATGATACCACAATATTAATGAACAAATTTCAGATAAAAAGTATAAACTCAAAAAAAAAACTTGTTATTTTATTAATCATTGAAAAGTGGCTTAAACAATTACCATTGAAAACTTAATTTTCAAAAATTGGTTTTTACCTCTACTAAAAATTTGTTGATTTTGATTTTACTCCCTTTATAGGCACTAATACGATATATGTGTATACATACACTACATATATGTTTTTTCTTTACAGATTATCAGTTATCAGCTGTTGACTATTTAAGCATTTAATTGTCTTTTTAAATACATACCCTACATTTATGTTTTCTATTCAGAAAATCCATCCAGGAATGATGTAAGTTATTTACAAAACTTTTTATATTTCAGTTCTGGGGTGTAATTGTTGCAGACGTGATCGAATACTTTCAGTCAATACTGAACGATTTGAATTTGTTTTTCAGTGTTGTGAAAACTGATATTAATGCTTAATAACACTAAAAAAATAATGTCAATTCGTTTAGTATCGACTGAGAGAATTACATATATGTATGTATGTATATATAAATGCCTTAGAATCGAAGAAGTAATCGATCACGACTGCCATGATTAGCCCCTTGATCTTTTTATTCGCGTAATGTAAATACTTTTCTGACAATTTCAGTTTTTATTTACAGGTCTCCAAACTGTCCAATTATATTCGGAAACTCGTTTGGGGGTTGGCTTTTCCAAAATCAGCCATTCACTGCAGTGTTTTATAATATCCCATACTTTTATACGAACATACAACACCAGCAGGTTACCTATCAACATTATCAATCACAAGCCACATTAATTTCATATCCATTTTATAACGTTGCTCCATCTGCATATTATACTACATTTAATAACGACGTAGTTTGTGGACAACCACAAATGTCATATCAAACATTTTACTATCCATTAACGGCTTGTCATCTACATTATGTACCACAACAATATTCTCAGATTATACCGAACACAAAACAAAGAAAATATGCGATACCAATAATAAACCCTGATTCGTTAAAAATCCAACCTCCTAAAAGTCTGATAAACAAAGATATTTTTACACAAACGGACAAAATAAAAGTAAAATCCGTTTCAGTACAAACAGACAAAGACCAGATAAAAGATAGCCTTCCAATTGCGGAAGAATCTTTAAAAACATCAACAGAAACTGGCGGTAAGTCAATTATACATGTTAATTTTTTTAAGGTTCTTACTAATTATTTTATTTGTAACGTAGGGTGTTGTAAAATAAATCGCAAGGGTGCAAAGCGCAAGGAGAAATATAAGAAAATATTAAAGAAACAACAAAAACGATCGAATAAATTACTGGCCTGATGTAAAAATTATTTAATTGAATATGCAATCTTATTTTTATTGTTTTTTGCTAAAAAAAAAAACATAAAAAGACTTTGTAATTTGTTTATTTTTCTTATTAATAATTTCATTTTTATAATTTTGTTATAAATAATTGTTTGTTAATATTATTGTTAAACAAAAAAAAATTTTTTTTGAAGAAAATAAAATTATTCAAAAATAAAAAATACCGTCTTTAAATAATTTAGTTAACATTATATTTTGGTATGTATGTATTGTAACAAACATTTTTTATTAAGAAGTAGAATTAGTCCCAATTTACATTATACGATTTTTGTCGTTGCGATTCTTACCTTATAGGTACACAAGCGAGTGTTCTCTTCGATTCGTTTTGTTTATTCATTCGCTGTGTAAAAATATATGTATACACAAGAAGTTGTAACGACAAAAATCGTACAATGTAAACATTAGACCGACTTCAAAGAAGAAACGACAATAATCGCAACGACAAAAATCGTATAATGTAAATTGGGACTTAGGAGCCTAAGGTCCAGTGTTCACTGATAAATTACAGCTTTTCTACGATACCAATATTATCCTATAAAGATATAAGTGAATTGAGATCTGAGGAAGTATTTTTCGAAATTTCGTCCATTTTTTTAATTGCCATTTTTAAAAGCTTGGGTAAACTAGATTTATTCTTATTGCAGTAATACATACTACAATTGAAAGTTCTATTCATTATACGCTCTACCACCACTGTGGTGAATGAGGGTATATTAAGTTTGTCATTCCGTGTGAAACTTTTTTGTTATACATACATCTAAGACCCCATAAATTCTGGCACCTTGAGTAATTCTAAGTCGATTGAGACATGTCCGTCTGCCTGTTCGTCTGTTGAAAAGAGGCTGGCTTTTGAAAGACTCAAAAGAAAAGAACAAACTCGGTGTCAAATTGCTTGTAGTTATCCTAAGCACGTTCGGATTAAATTCAACAGGATTAGAGCTATGAAGCAAAATGTGGAACCACCACCCTAAAAATAAAACAACTTAATTATATAAAAAAAAAGTAAATATTGGTATTTCAGTAATTTGGTCATAACTCGAGCATTTTTCAATCGATTTGATAGATTTATACACCGACGTCTTTAGGAAGAAATTTACGTTGGTAATAAAACTTGGACTCGGAAAGATCTACGGTTCTCGAAAATAGGTATTTTTCTTAAATAAATTCTATTTTGGTAATAACTTGTTTGTATCTGAAACGATTTTTCCGAGTTTTTCAGCAAATATGTTCTAAAATTTCCGATCTTTTGATATATATAAGACGTATCCATAGGTCATGTAACAGCTCTAAAAATTTAGTTTTTATAAAAATGTTGATGCTTTTTAGCCCATTTTTGGAGTATTTTGCTAATAACTGAACCATTTCTTAATCGATTTGGCAGATTTATATACCCACGTCTTAAGGAAGAAATTTACCATTTACTTAGATTATAAAACTTTATTTTGGACGTTACTCTTCCATTTTAGGGAGAAAAGTTTCTGATATTTTGGTATATAAAACGTGTTCATATGTCATACTAGAGCCCTAAAATTTAAAATTTTGAGTATTTTCAATAATGTCTTTGTACGGGAGGTACCACGCCAACTTTTCCAGTGCCGCCCATTTTTTTAAGAGAGTTTGTATATTGGCAAGCAGCATGTTTGTACTAAATCTGAAAGCCGTAGCTCTAGCCGCTCTCGAGATATGCAGAAAAAAAGAACTTAAAAAACAACAACAACATGGGATTTATATGTGACATAAATGTAAAACAACTTAGCCTGCATCATATCTGGGGTCTTCGGAAACCCCATTTCAACGGACAACCGGATTTGAACTTCCCTTCTCATAAGAAGCCAGAATATATATACTTTATATGGACTTAGATCAATATTGTAGAAATTACAAACGGAATGACAAAGTTATACATATATACCCTTTTACCTTCGGCGAAGGGTATAAAAAGGTTATTTGGATGACTCAAATGAAATTTAATTTCTAATCATTTGTAAGTGTTTTGATCAGAATAACTTCTTCTCAAGTTATGATAAAATGTATTAGCAAAACCCCCATATTTCGGGTGAAATATTGACTAGACCATAGGGTCTTCATTCGGTTAAGCGTTAATCGGTTAACCGATTAATTAGTTCCCGATTAACTGACCGTTTAATTTAAAATTGGCTTTTTCGATTAACGCTTAAAGCGGTTAATTTCAACAAAATTTTTAACTTTTTGTAGTATTATAACATATTTTTTGTGTTTTTAATTATTAATTTCGTCCCATATTGTTAAATGCGATCTTCATCTTAAATAACAACAACAGCTTTTTTTTGTTTCACGTACTTTTTATATGTATGAGTTTAGTTATTTGTTACTTCTGATATCTTTTCATATCAATCTTTTAACAGAATTAACCGAAACAATTAGAAGTGTTAAAAATTAAAAAAAAATTTAAAACAGGACTCTAATGGCATAATGGAAAATTGTATATGTTTAGACAAATCCAGGAATAGAACTGAGAAATTGGATATTCTGTATTATGGGTTCTCCAACATCTACGATTAATGAACGAATTTTTTCCACGTAAAGGTTTATCAAAACTAAAAAAAAGATTCACTTAAATCGTAAGCATTTAAACCAAATTATTTTCCTA
Source organism: Pollenia amentaria (assembly GCA_943735925.1). NCBI lineage: Eukaryota > Metazoa > Arthropoda > Insecta > Diptera > Polleniidae > Pollenia > Pollenia amentaria. The sequence goes on from OX031007.1 coordinate 127,026,407, forward strand.
AAATATTATTTTATAAGATCTCTTTAAACTATTAAAATTACTAATAAAATGATTTGACAGTTTACTTTTTATTTAATATATAATATGCATTGATTAAAAACCTTTATTTTATAATTAAAAATAAAAAGTTTTTTCGAGCTCGAGGCCAATGAATTATTTTGTTTTGCTCGTTTTGTTTCAAGAATTGTTATGTTTGTTATGTTGTTGTTTTTTACTAATAAACTCTAAATAATAAATGATTTATCCATATTAATTAATTGAAATTACCTAATTAAAAAAAACTTTATTACAAAATTAACAAAATTAACCGATTATTAACTGATTAAACCAAAACCTCGGTTAATTAATCGAGCGATTAACCGATAAAAGCAAAAGCCCGATTAAATGAATACCCTACTAGGCTATCAAATAACAATGCGCCTTAAAATCTTTATATTCCATATACTTTTTTTAGAACATCTTTTTTGATCATGAAATATTCTTCCTGCCATTGGAGGGATTCACCGATTCGGTACAGCAGAATATAGCACCCCAGCTTGTGTTCTCTAATTTTAATACACATTCTATTGTAATTTTTCGAACAAAAAATTATGTATGAAAGGCCAAAATCGAAATTGTTGGCATTTCATTTTTTATAATTAAATACCCCCATATTCATAAAAAATATTTTAGGTTTAAAGCAGGTTTATGAAACGGATTTTCTATGAAAAAATGTTTAATAAACCTTTTATTAATAAAATTTTGTTTTATGAAAATGGGGGCAAATATTTAATTTAACCATTTAACTTGCAATCGGCAACACTGTTACAATTCAAAAATAATTTTTATTGTCTTCACCTCAGTATGCTTCGAATTTCAAATCAATTTTAAAAGTCAAAACAAACGAAAAAAAAATTTAAATAATAAAAAATAAAAATTTGTGTTCATCAAATAAAAAATATAAAAACTAAGAAGATACTATAAGAACTATAAAAGGAAATAAAAGAGAACTAAAGGTAAGCAAAGAAATGAAATGTTTGTTTATTATGTATTTCTTTTAATAAATAAATGGTATTGTAAATATTGGAAAAACAATGAACTTTCCAAGAAATATTATTCCTTGTGTCTTAGAAAAAAGCCATACAGCCAGGCCATCGAACGAAAAATGGATATCCAGATGCGGCAATCTGTCAAACAAGAGCGAGGAAGGCAGGAACTACAATTTTGTTATATAAAATGTGTTCGGGCGCTATTAAATATCACTTCAACATATTCCTCTTAGCAATGAAGAGTCAGCGAAAGTTAATTCAATCTACTTCCATCTTTTGCCAGCAAATGAATTCCGCTTTTGACAAAGAATCAAAAATATTATGCATTTGAGATCATCAAAAAACAATATCTCACTGGGATTATTCTCATTAGAATAAAAAAGCTACATATCCAGACATTCGAACGGATTTTCTGTGGCTTCTAAAAAATGTATACCCAAATGCGGCAATGTGTGGAGAAAAGACGTGGGAGGTAGGAATTTCTATTAAGCCTTTGAAGTAAGTTTTTACCTGGCCTTCAACATGTATGTATATGAGCGCTGTAAATTAAAAAATTCACCTAATATTATTTCTAGATTTAAAGGGTCAACAATAACCAATTTTGAGCAGCTTATATATCAACTTTTGGATGCCTCGGTAGGCTAGTTGGTAGTGAGATAGTCTATCAGCTGGTTTGATTCCCGCCAAAGACTAATCTGTTTCACTGCAAAGGGCGGAAGGACTTAGGTAAATTCCTTTTAATTAAAAAAATACATGTAAACTTTTGGTAGCAAATGAATTTCATCTTGAAACATCTGCTCGTAACAGAGTTGGATATTTTCTCTTTATTTTGTTTTCTCACTTCCATTTAGTAAAATGTCTAAACAAATTATACTAATAATTCGGTTTTTTAATATGCGAAATATTGGAGTTCTTTGTTGGAGTTTGTAATTTTATGGGCTAATATAAATTATACAAATATACACATCATGGCAAAATTAAGTGATCGAATTATTAAACTATCTTTAAATCCGACAGCAGCATTTTGAATACGTACCAAGTTTTATTGAATTAATAAAAAAATGGGGATCGTTACTTTTATAGACGGACGGATGGTGTATTTTTAACGAGTAAGTGAAACTGCATGATTTCATGGTTTGATAAATAAAAATCATTAAACTAATTTATAGTACTGCTTAAATTATACATATCGCACCCGTTCCTCTAAAGACTCAAAATTCAAAAAAATCACTTTTTTAAAGAAAAAGATATATCCCTCTTTGTAATATAAGAGTAGCTTCTTTTGAATCAACTGAAGAGAAATATTTTGGGTTGCCTCCAAATGCAAAATCAATTAATATCAGTTTTGTTTCAACTAAATGGTAATATTTTAAGTTGTGCCTGCGTTGATGCCATAACGGTTTAATTAAATTATGTTAATTTTAAGGAAAACTGGCACAACTTCAAATGATACCACAATATTAATGAACAAATTTCAGATAAAAAGTATAAACTCAAAAAAAAACTTGTTATTTTATTAATCATTGAAAAGTGGTTTAAACAATTACCATTGAAAACTTAATTTTCAAAAATTGGTTTTTACCTCTACTAAAAATTTGTTGATTTTGATTTTACTCCCTTTATAGGCACTAATACGATATATGTGTATACATACACTACATATATGTTTTTTCTTTACAGATTATCAGTTATCAGCTGTTGACTATTTAAGCATTTAATTGTCTTTTTAAATACATACCCTACATTTATGTTTTCTATTCAGAAAATCCATCCAGGAATGATGTAAGTTATTTACAAAACTTTTTATATTTCAGTTCTGGGGTGTAATTGTTGCAGACGTGATCGAATACTTTCAGTCAATACTGAACGATTTGAATTTGTTTTTCAGTGTTGTGAAAACTGATATTAATGCTTAATAACACTAAAAAAATAATGTCAATTCGTTTAGTATCGACTGAGAGAATTACATATATGTATGTATGTATATATAAATGCCTTAGAATCGAAGAAGTAATCGATCACGACTGCCATGATTAGCCCCTTGATCTTTTTATTCGCGTAATGTAAATACTTTTCTGACAATTTCAGTTTTTATTTACAGGTCTCCAAACTGTCCAATTATATTCGGAAACTCGTTTGGGGGTTGGCTTTTCCAAAATCAGCCATTCACTGCAGTGTTTTATAATATCCCATACTTTTATACGAACATACAACACCAGCAGGTTACCTATCAACATTATCAATCACAAGCCACATTAATTTCATATCCATTTTATAACGTTGCTCCATCTGCATATTATACTACATTTAATAACGACGTAGTTTGTGGACAACCACAAATGTCATATCAAACATTTTACTATCCATTAACGGCTTGTCATCTACATTATGTACCACAACAATATTCTCAGATTATACCGAACACAAAACAAAGAAAATATGCGATACCAATAATAAACCCTGATTCGTTAAAAATCCAACCTCCTAAAAGTCTGATAAACAAAGATATTTTTACACAAACGGACAAAATAAAAGTAAAATCCGTTTCAGTACAAACAGACAAAGACCAGATAAAAGATAGCCTTCCAATTGCGGAAGAATCTTTAAAAACATCAACAGAAACTGGCGGTAAGTCAATTATACATGTTAATTTTTTTAAGGTTCTTACTAATTATTTTATTTGTAACGTAGGGTGTTGTAAAATAAATCGCAAGGGTGCAAAGCGCAAGGAGAAATATAAGAAAATATTAAAGAAACAACAAAAACGATCGAATAAATTACTGGCCTGATGTAAAAATTATTTAATTGAATATGCAATCTTATTTTTATTGTTTTTTGCTAAAAAAAAAAACATAAAAAGACTTTGTAATATGTTTATTTTTCTTATTAATAATTTCATTTTTATAATTTTGTTATAAATAATTGTTTGTTAATATTATTGTTAAACAAAAAAAAATTTTTTTTGAAGAAAATAAAATTATTCAAAAATAAAAAATACCGTCTTTAAATAATTTAGTTAACATTATATTTTGGTATGTATGTATTGTAACAAACATTTTTTATTAAGAAGTAGAATTAGTCCCAATTTACATTATACGATTTTTGTCGTTGCGATTCTTACCTTATAGGTACACAAGCGAGTGTTCTCTTCGATTCGTTTTGTTTATTCATTCGCTGTGTAAAAATATATGTATACACAAGAAGTTGTAACGACAAAAATCGTACAATGTAAACATTAGACCGACTTCAAAGAAGAAACGACAATAATCGCAACGACAAAAATCGTATAATGTAAATTGGGACTTAGGAGCCTAAGGTCCAGTGTTCACTGATAAATTACAGCTTTTCTACGATACCAATATTATCCTATAAAGATATAAGTGAATTGAGATCTGAGGAAGTATTTTTCGAAATTTCGTCCATTTTTTTAATTGCCATTTTTAAAAGCTTGGGTAAACTAGATTTATTCTTATTGCAGTAATACATACTACAATTGAAAGTTCTATTCATTATACGCTCTACCACCACTGTGGTGAATGAGGGTATATTAAGTTTGTCATTCCGTGTGAAACTTTTTTGTTATACATACATCTAAGACCCCATAAATTTCGTCCATTTTTTTAATTGCCATTTTTAAAAGCTTGGGTAAACTAGATTTATTCTTATTGCAGTAATACATACTACAATTGAAAGTTCTATTCATTATACGCTCTACCACCACTGTGGTGAATGAGGGTATATTAAGTTTGTCATTCCGTGTGAAACTTTTTTGTTATACATACATCTAAGACCCCATAAATTCTGGCACCTTGAGTAATTCTAAGTCGATTGAGACATGTCCGTCTGCCTGTTCGTCTGTTGAAAAGAGGCTGGCTTTTGAAAGACTCAAAAGAAAAGAACAAACTCGGTGTCAAATTGCTTGTAGTTATCCTAAGCACGTTCGGATTAAATTCAACAGGATTAGAGCTATGAAGCAAAATGTGGAACCACCACCCTAAAAATAAAACAACTTAATTATATAAAAAAAAAGTAAATATTGGTATTTCAGTAATTTGGTCATAACTCGAGCATTTTTCAATCGATTTGATAGATTTATACACCGACGTCTTTAGGAAGAAATTTACGTTGGTAATAAAACTTGGACTCGGAAAGATCTACGGTTCTCGAAAATAGGTATTTTTCTTAAATAAATTCTATTTTGGTAATAACTTGTTTGTATCTGAAACGATTTTTCCGAGTTTTTCAGCAAATATGTTCTAAAATTTCCGATCTTTTGATATATATAAGACGTATCCATAGGTCATGTAACAGCTCTAAAAATTTAGTTTTTATAAAAATGTTGATGCTTTTTAGCCCATTTTTGGAGTATTTTGCTAATAACTGAACCATTTCTTAATCGATTTGGCAGATTTATATACCCACGTCTTAAGGAAGAAATTTACCATTTACTTAGATTATAAAACTTTATTTTGGACGTTACTCTTCCATTTTAGGGAGAAAAGTTTCTGATATTTTGGTATATAAAACGTGTTCATATGTCATACTAGAGCCCTAAAATTTAAAATTTTGAGTATTTTCAATAATGTCTTTGTACGGGAGGTACCACGCCAACTTTTCCAGTGCCGCCCATTTTTTTAAGAGAGTTTGTATATTGGCAAGCAGCATGTTTGTACTAAATCTGAAAGCCGTAGCTCTAGCCGCTCTCGAGATATGCAGAAAAAAAGAACTTAAAAAACAACAACAACATGGGATTTATATGTGACATAAATGTAAAACAACTTAGCCTGCATCATATCTGGGGTCTTCGGAAACCCCATTTCAACGGACAACCGGATTTGAACTTCCCTTCTCATAAGAAGCCAGAATATATATACTTTATATGGACTTAGATCAATATTGTAGAAATTACAAACGGAATGACAAAGTTATACATATATACCCTTTTACCTTCGGCGAAGGGTATAAAAAGGTTATTTGGATGACTCAAATGAAATTTAATTTCTAATCATTTGTAAGTGTTTTGATCAGAATAACTTCTTCTCAAGTTATGATAAAATGTATTAGCAAAACCCCCATATTTCGGGTGAAATATTGACTAGACCATAGGGTCTTCATTCGGTTAAGCGTTAATCGGTTAACCGATTAATTAGTTCCCGATTAACTGACCGTTTAATTTAAAATTGGCTTTTTCGATTAACGCTTAAAGCGGTTAATTTCAACAAAATTTTTAACTTTTTGTAGTATTATAACATATTTTTTGTGTTTTTAATTATTAATTTCGTCCCATATTGTTAAATGCGATCTTCATCTTAAATAACAACAACAGCTTTTTTTTGTTTCACGTACTTTTTATATGTATGAGTTTAGTTATTTGTTACTTCTGATATCTTTTCATATCAATCTTTTAACAGAATTAACCGAAACAATTAGAAGTGTTAAAAATTAAAAAAAAATTTAAAACAGGACTCTAATGGCATAATGGAAAATTGTATATGTTTAGACAAATCCAGGAATAGAACTGAGAAATTGGATATTCTGTATTATGGGTTCTCCAACATCTACGATTAATGAACGAATTTTTTCCACGTAAAGGTTTATCAAAACTAAAAAAAAGATTCACTTAAATCGTAAGCATTTAAACCAAATTATTTTCCTAAAATATTATTTTATAAGATCTCTTTAAACTATTAAAATTACTAATAAAATGATTTGACAGTTTACTTTTTATTTAATATATAATATGCATTGATTAAAAACCTTTATTTTATAATTAAAAATAAAAAGTTTTTTCGAGCTCGAGGCCAATGAATTATTTTGTTTTGCTCGTTTTGTTTCAAGAATTGTTATGTTTGTTATGTTGTTGTTTTTTACTAATAAACTCTAAATAATAAATGATTTATCCATATTAATTAATTGAAATTACCTAATTAAAAAAAACTTTATTACAAAATTAACAAAATTAACCGATTATTAACTGATTAAACCAAAACCTCGGTTAATTAATCGAGCGATTAACCGATAAAAGCAAAAGCCCGATTAAATGAATACCCTACTAGGCTATCAAATAACAATGCGCCTTAAAATCTTTATATTCCATATACTTTTTTTAGAACATCTTTTTTGATCATGAAATATTCTTCCTGCCATTGGAGGGATTCACCGATTCGGTACAGCAGAATATAGCACCCCAGCTTGTGTTCTCTAATTTTAATACACATTCTATTGTAATTTTTCGAACAAAAAATTATGTATGAAAGGCCAAAATCGAAATTGTTGGCATTTCATTTTTTATAATTAAATACCCCCATATTCATTAAAAATATTTTAGGTTTAAAGCAGGTTTATGAAACGGATTTTCTATGAAAAAATGTTTAATAAACCTTTTATTAATAAAATTTTGTTTTATGAAAATGGGGGCAAATATTTAATTTAACCATTTAACTTGCAATCGGCAACACTGTTACAATTCAAAAATAATTTTTATTGTCTTCACCTCAGTATGCTTCGAATTTCAAATCAATTTTAAAAGTCAAAACAAACGAAAAAAAAATTTAAATAATAAAAAATAAAAATTTGTGTTCATCAAATAAAAAATATAAAAACTAAGAAGATACTATAAGAACTATAAAAGGAAATAAAAGAGAACTAAAGGTAAGCAAAGAAATGAAATGTTTGTTTATTATGTATTTCTTTTAATAAATAAATGGTATTGTAAATATTGGAAAAACAATGAACTTTCCAAGAAATATTATTCCTTGTGTCTTAGAAAAAAGCCATACAGCCAGGCCATCGAACGAAAAATGGATATCCAGATGCGGCAATCTGTCAAACAAGAGCGAGGAAGGCAGGAACTACAATTTTGTTATATAAAATGTGTTCGGGCGCTATTAAATATCACTTCAACATATTCCTCTTAGCAATGAAGAGTCAGCGAAAGTTAATTCAATCTACTTCCATCTTTTGCCAGCAAATGAATTCCGCTTTTGACAAAGAATCAAAAATATTATGCATTTGAGATCATCAAAAAACAATATCTCACTGGGATTATTCTCATTAGAATAAAAAAGCTACATATCCAGACATTCGAACGGATTTTCTGTGGCTTCTAAAAAATGTATACCCAAATGCGGCAATGTGTGGAGAAAAGACGTGGGAGGTAGGAATTTCTATTAAGCCTTTGAAGTAAGTTTTTACCTGGCCTTCAACATGTATGTATATGAGCGCTGTAAATTAAAAAATTCACCTAATATTATTTCTAGATTTAAAGGGTCAACAATAACCAATTTTGAGCAGCTTATATATCAACTTTTGGATGCCTCGGTAGGCTAGTTGGTAGTGAGATAGTCTATCAGCTGGTTTGATTCCCGCCAAAGACTAATCTGTTTCACTGCAAAGGGCGGAAGGACTTAGGTAAATTCCTTTTAATTAAAAAAATACATGTAAACTTTTGGTAGCAAATGAATTTCATCTTGAAACATCTGCTCGTAACAGAGTTGGATATTTTCTCTTTATTTTGTTTTCTCACTTCCATTTAGTAAAATGTCTAAACAAATTATACTAATAATTCGGTTTTTTAATATGCGAAATATTGGAGTTCTTTGTTGGAGTTTGTAATTTTATGGGCTAATATAAATTATACAAATATACACATCATGTCAAAATTAAGTGATCGAATTATTAAACTATCTTTAAATCCGACAGCAGCATTTTGAATACGTACCAAGTTTTATTGAATTAATAAAAAAATGGGGATCGTTACTTTTATAGACGGACGGATGGTGTATTTTTAACGAGTAAGTGAAACTGCATGATTTCATGGTTTGATAAATAAAAATCATTAAACTAATTTATAGTACTGCTTAAATTATACATATCGCACCCGTTCCTCTAAAGACTCAAAATTCAAAAAAATCACTTTTTTAAAGAAAACGATATATCCCTCTTTGTAATATAAGAGTAGCTTCTTTAGAATCAACTGAAGAGAAATATTTTGAGTTGCCTCCAAATGCAAAATCAATTAATATCAGTTTTGTTTCAACTAAATGGTAATATTTTAAGTTGTGCCTGCGTTGATGCCATAACGGTTTAATTAAATTATGTTAATTTTAAGGAAAACTGGCACAACTTCAAATGATACCACAATATTAATGAACAAATTTCAGATAAAAAGTATAAACTCAAAAAAAAACTTGTTATTTTATTAATCATTGAAAAGTGGTTTAAACAATTACCATTGAAAACTTAATTTTCAAAAATTGGTTTTTACCTCTACTAAAAATTTGTTGATTTTGATTTTACTCCCTTTATAGGCACTAATACGATATATGTGTATACATACACTACATATATGTTTTTTCTTTACAGATTATCAGTTATCAGCTGTTGACTATTTAAGCATTTAATTGTCTTTTTAAATACATACCCTACATTTATGTTTTCTATTCAGAAAATCCATCCAGGAATGATGTAAGTTATTTACAAAACTTTTTATATTTCAGTTCTGGGGTGTAATTGTTGCAGACGTGATCGAATACTTTCAGTCAATACTGAACGATTTGAATTTGTTTTTCAGTGTTGTGAAAACTGATATTAATGCTTAATAACACTAAAAAAATAATGTCAATTCGTTTAGTATCGACTGAGAGAATTACATATATGTATGTATGTATATATAAATGCCTTAGAATCGAAGAAGTAATCGATCACGACTGCCATGATTAGCCCCTTGATCTTTTTATTCGCGTAATGTAAATACTTTTCTGACAATTTCAGTTTTTATTTACAGGTCTCCAAACTGTCCAATTATATTCGGAAACTCGTTTGGGGGTTGGCTTTTCCAAAATCAGCCATTCACTGCAGTGTTTTATAATATCCCATACTTTTATACGAACATACAACACCAGCAGGTTACCTATCAACATTATCAATCACAAGCCACATTAATTTCATATCCATTTTATAACGTTGCTCCATCTGCATATTATACTACATTTAATAACGACGTAGTTTGTGGACAACCACAAATGTCATATCAAACATTTTACTATCCATTAACGGCTTGTCATCTACATTATGTACCACAACAATATTCTCAGATTATACCGAACACAAAACAAAGAAAATATGCGATACCAATAATAAACCCTGATTCGTTAAAAATCCAACCTCCTAAAAGTCTGATAAACAAAGATATTTTTACACAAACGGACAAAATAAAAGTAAAATCCGTTTCAGTACAAACAGACAAAGACCAGATAAAAGATAGCCTTCCAATTGCGGAAGAATCTTTAAAAACATCAACAGAAACTGGCGGTAAGTCAATTATACATGTTAATTTTTTTAAGGTTCTTACTAATTATTTTATTTGTAACGTAGGGTGTTGTAAAATAAATCGCAAGGGTGCAAAGCGCAAGGAGAAATATAAGAAAATATTAAAGAAACAACAAAAACGATCGAATAAATTACTGGCCTGATGTAAAAATTATTTAATTGAATATGCTATCTTATTTTTATTGTTTTTTGCTAAAAAAAAAAAACATAAAAAGACTTTGTAATTTGTTTATTTTTCTTATTAATAATTTCATTTTTATAATTTTGTTATAAATAATTGTTTGTTAATATTATTGTTAAACAAAAAAAAATTTTTTTTGAAGAAAATAAAATTATTCAAAAATAAAAAATACCGTCTTTAAATGATTTAGTTAACATTATATTTTGGTATGTATGTATTGTAACAAACATTTTTTATTAAGAAGTAGAATTAGGAGCCTAAGGTCCAGTGTTCACTGATAAATTACAGCTTTTCTACGATACCAATATTATCCTATAAAGATATAAGTGAATTGAGATCTGAGGAAGTATTTTTCGAAATTTCGTCCATTTTTTTAATTGCCATTTTTAAAAGCTTGGGTAAACTAGATTTATTCTTATTGCAGTAAAACATACTACAATTGAAAGTTCTATTCATTATACGCTCTACCACCACTGTGGTGAATGAGGGTATATTAAGTTTGTCATTCCGTGTGAAACTTTTTTGTTATACATCTAAGACCCCATAAATTCTGGCACCTTGAGTAATTCTAAGTCGATTGAGACATGTCCGTCTGCCTGTTCGTCTGTTGAAAAGAGGCTGGCTTTTGAAAGACTCAAAAGAAAAGAACAAACTCGGTGTCAAATTGCTTGTAGTTATCCTAAGCACGTTCGGATTAAATTCAACAGGATTAGAGCTATGAAGCAAAATGTGGAACCACCACCCTAAAAATAAAACAACTTAATTATATAAAAAAAAAGTAAATATTGGTATTTCAGTAATTTGGTCATAACTCGAGCATTTTTCAATCGATTTGATAGATTTATACACCGACGTCTTTAGGAAGAAATTTACGTTGGTAATAAAACTTGGACTCGGAAAGATCTACGGTTCTCGAAAATAGGTATTTTTCTTAAAAAAATTCTATTTTGGTAATAACTTGTTTGTATCTGAAACGATTTTTCCGAGTTTTTCAGCAAATATGTTCTAAAATATATATAAGACGTATCCATAGGTCATGTAACAGCTCTAAAAATTTAGTTTTTATAAAAATGTTGATGCTTTTTAGCCCATTTTTGGAGTATTTTGCTAATAACTGAACCATTTCTTAATCGATTTGGCAGATTTATATACCCACGTCTTAAGAAAGAAATTTACCATTTACTTAGATTATAAAACTTTATTTTGGACATTACTCTTCCATTTTAGGGAGAAAAGTTTCTGATATTTTGGTATATAAAACGTGTTCATATGTCATACTAGAGCCCTAAAATTTAAAATTTTGAGTATTTTCAATAATGTCTTTGTACGGGAGTTACCACGCCAACTTTTCCAGTGTTGCCCATTTTTTTAAGAGAGTTTGTGTATTGGCAAGCAACATGTTTGTACTAAATCTGAGCCGTAGCTCTAGCCGCTCTCGAGATATGCAGAAAAAAAGAACTTAAAAAACAACAACAACATGGGATTTATATGTGACATAAATGTAAAACAACCTAGCCTGCATCATATCTGGGGTCTTCGGAAACCCCATTTCAACGGACAACCGGATTTGAACTTCCCTTCTCATAAGAAGCCAGAATATATATACTTTATATGGACTTAGATCAATATTGTAGAAATTACAAACGGAATGACAAAGTTATACATATATACCCTTTTACCTTCGGCGAAGGGTATAAAAAGGTTATTTGGATGACTCAAATGAAATTTAATTTCTAATCATTTGTAAGTGTTTTGATCAGAATAACTTCTTCTCAAGTTATGATAAAATGTATTAGCAAAACCCACATATTTCGGGTGAAATATTGACTAGACCATAGGGTCTTCATTCGGTTAAGCGTTAATCGGTTAACCGATTAATTAGTTCCCGATTAACTGACCGTTTAATTTAAAATTGGATTTTTCGATTAACGCTTAAAGCGGTTAATTTCAACAAAATTTTTAACTTTTTGTAGTATTATAACATATTTTTTGTGTTTTTAATTATTAATTTCGTCCCATATTGTTAAATGCGATCTTCATCTTAAATAACAACAACAGCTTTTTTTTGTTTCACGTACTTTTTATATGTATGAGTTTAGTTATTTGTTACTTCTGATATCTTTTCATATCAATCTTTTAACAGAATTAACCGAAACAATTAGAAGTGTTAAAAATTAAAAAAAAATTTAAAACAGGACTCTAATGGCATAATGGAAAATTGTATATGTTTAGACAAATCCAGGAATAGAACTGAGAAATTGGATATTCTGTATTATGGGTTCTCCAACATCTACGATTAATGAACGAATTTTTTCCACGTAAAGGTTTATCAAAACTAAAAAAAAGATTCACTTAAATCGTAAGCATTTAAACCAAATTATTTTCCTAAAATATTATTTTATAAGATCTCTTTAAACTATTAAAATTACTAATAAAATGATTTGACAGTTTACTTTTTATTTAATATATAATATGCATTGATTAAAAACCTTTATTTTATAATTAAAAATAAAAAGTTTTTTCGAGCTCGAGGCCAATGAATTATTTTGTTTTGCTCGTTTTGTTTCAAGAATTGTTATGTTTGTTATGTTGTTGTTTTTTACTAATAAACTCTAAATAATAAATGATTTATCCATATTAATTAATTGAAATTACCTAATTAAAAAAAACTTTATTACAAAATTAACAAAATTAACCGATTATTAACTGATTAAACCAAAACCTCGGTTAATTAATCGAGCGATTAACCGATAAAAGCAAAAGCCCGATTAAATGAATACCCTACTAGGCTATCAAATAACAATGCGCCTTAAAATCTTTATATTCCATATACTTTTTTTAGAACATCTTTTTTGATCATGAAATATTCTTCCTGCCATTGGAGGGATTCACCGATTCGGTACAGCAGAATATAGCACCCCAGCTTGTGTTCTCTAATTTTAATACACATTCTATTGTAATTTTTCGAACAAAAAATTATGTATGAAAGGCCAAAATCGAAATTGTTGGCATTTCATTTTTTATAATTAAATACCCCCATATTCATAAAAAATATTTTAGGTTTAAAGCAGGTTTATGAAACGGATTTTCTATGAAAAAATGTTTAATAAACCTTTTATTAATAAAATTTTGTTTTATGAAAATGGGGGCAAATATTTAATTTAACCATTTAACTTGCAATCGGCAACACTGTTACAATTCAAAAATAATTTTTATTGTCTTCACCTCAGTATGCTTCGAATTTCAAATCAATTTTAAAAGTCAAAACAAACGAAAAAAAAATTTAAATAATAAAAAATAAAAATTTGTGTTCATCAAATAAAAAATATAAAAACTAAGAAGATACTATAAGAACTATAAAAGGAAATAAAAGAGAACTAAAGGTAAGCAAAGAATTGAAATGTTTGTTTATTATGTATTTCTTTTAATAAATAAATGGTATTGTAAATATTGGAAAAACAATGAACTTTCCAAGAAATATTATTCCTTGTGTCTTAGAAAAAAGCCATACAGCCAGGCCATCGAACGAAAAATGGATATCCAGATGCGGCAATCTGTCAAACAAGAGCGAGGAAGGCAGGAACTACAATTTTGTTATATAAAATGTGTTCGGGCGCTATTAAATATCACTTCAACATATTCCTCTTAGCAATGAAGAGTCAGCGAAAGTTAATTCAATCTACTTCCATCTTTTGCCAGCAAATGAATTCCGCTTTTGACAAAGAATCAAAAATATTATGCATTTGAGATCATCAAAAAACAATATCTCACTGGGATTATTCTCATTAGAATTAAAAAGCTACATATCCAGACATTCGAACGGATTTTCTGTGGCTTCTAAAAAATGTATACCCAAATGCGGCAATGTGTGGAGAAAAGACGTGGGAGGTAGGAATTTCTATTAAGCCTTTGAAGTAAGTTTTTACCTGGCCTTCAACATGTATGTATATGAGCGCTGTAAATTAAAAAATTCACCTAATATTATTTCTAGATTTAAAGGGTCAACAATAACCAATTTTGAGCAGCTTATATATCAACTTTTGGATGCCTCGGTAGGCTAGTTGGTAGTGAGATAGTCTATCAGCTGGTTTGATTCCCGCCAAAGACTAATCTGTTTCACTGCAAAGGGCGGAAGGACTTAGGTAAATTCCTTTTAATTAAAAAAATACATGTAAACTTTTGGTAGCAAATGAATTTCATCTTGAAACATCTGCTCGTAACAGAGTTGGAAATTTTCTCTTTATTTTGTTTTCTCACTTCCATTTAGTAAAATGTCTAAACAAATTATACTAATAATTCGGTTTTTTAATATGCGAAATATTGGAGTTCTTTGTTGGAGTTTGTAATTTTATGGGCTAATATAAATTATACAAATATACACATCATGTCAAAATTAAGTGATCGAATTATTAAACTATCTTTAAATCCGACAGCAGCATTTTGAATACGTACCAAGTTTTATTGAATTAATAAAAAAATGGGGATCGTTACTTTTATAGACGGACGGATGGTGTATTTTTAACGAGTAAGTGAAACTGCATGATTTCATGGTTTGATAAATAAAAATCATTAAACTAATTTATAGTACTGCTTAAATTATACATATCGCACCCGTTCCTCTAAAGACTCAAAATTCAAAAAAATCACTTTTTTAAAGAAAACGATATATCCCTCTTTGTAATATAAGAGTAGCTTCTTTAGAATCAACTGAAGAGAAATATTTTGAGTTGCCTCCAAATGCAAAATCAATTAATATCAGTTTTGTTTCAACTAAATGGTAATATTTTAAGTTGTGCCTGCGTTGATGCCATAACGGTTTAATTAAATTATGTTAATTTTAAGGAAAACTGGCACAACTTCAAATGATACCACAATATTAATGAACAAATTTCAGATAAAAAGTATAAACTCAAAAAAAAAACTTGTTATTTTATTAATCATTGAAAAGTGGCTTAAACAATTACCATTGAAAACTTAATTTTCAAAAATTGGTTTTTACCTCTACTAAAAATTTGTTGATTTTGATTTTACTCCCTTTATAGGCACTAATACGATATATGTGTATACATACACTACATATATGTTTTTTCTTTACAGATTATCAGTTATCAGCTGTTGACTATTTAAGCATTTAATTGTCTTTTTAAATACATACCCTACATTTATGTTTTCTATTCAGAAAATCCATCCAGGAATGATGTAAGTTATTTACAAAACTTTTTATATTTCAGTTCTGGGGTGTAATTGTTGCAGACGTGATCGAATACTTTCAGTCAATACTGAACGATTTGAATTTGTTTTTCAGTGTTGTGAAAACTGATATTAATGCTTAATAACACTAAAAAAATAATGTCAATTCGTTTAGTATCGACTGAGAGAATTACATATATGTATGTATGTATATATAAATGCCTTAGAATCGAAGAAGTAATCGATCACGACTGCCATGATTAGCCCCTTGATCTTTTTATTCGCGTAATGTAAATACTTTTCTGACAATTTCAGTTTTTATTTACAGGTCTCCAAACTGTCCAATTATATTCGGAAACTCGTTTGGGGGTTGGCTTTTCCAAAATCAGCCATTCACTGCAGTGTTTTATAATATCCCATACTTTTATACGAACATACAACACCAGCAGGTTACCTATCAACATTATCAATCACAAGCCACATTAATTTCATATCCATTTTATAACGTTGCTCCATCTGCATATTATACTACATTTAATAACGACGTAGTTTGTGGACAACCACAAATGTCATATCAAACATTTTACTATCCATTAACGGCTTGTCATCTACATTATGTACCACAACAATATTCTCAGATTATACCGAACACAAAACAAAGAAAATATGCGATACCAATAATAAACCCTGATTCGTTAAAAATCCAACCTCCTAAAAGTCGGATAAACAAAGATATTTTTACACAAACGGACAAAATAAAAGTAAAATCCGTTTCAGTACAAACAGACAAAGACCAGATAAAAGATAGCCTTCCAATTGCGGAAGAATCTTTAAAAACATCAACAGAAACTGGCGGTAAGTCAATTATACATGTTAATTTTTTTAAGGTTCTTACTAATTATTTTATATGTAACGTAGGGTGTTGTAAAATAAATCGCAAGGGTGCAAAGCGCAAGGAGAAATATAAGAAAATATTAAAGAAACAACAAAAACGATCGAATAAATTACTGGCCTGATGTAAAAATTATTTAATTGAATATGCAATCTTATTTTTATTGTTTTTTGCTAAAAAAAAAAAACATAAAAAGACTTTGTAATTTGTTTATTTTTCTTATTAATAATTTCATTTTTATAATTTTGTTATAAATAATTGTTTGTTAATATTATTGTTAAACAAAAAAAAATTTTTTTTGAAGAAAATAAAATTATTCAAAAATAAAAAATACCGTCTTTAAATAATTTAGTTAACATTATATTTTGGTATGTATGTATTGTAACAAACATTTTTTATTAAGAAGTAGAATTAGTCCCAATTTACATTATACGATTTTTGTCGTTGCGATTCTTACCTTATAGGTACACAAGCGAGTGTTCTCTTCGATTCGTTTTGTTTATTCATTCGCTGTGTAAAAATATATGTATACACAAGAAGTTGTAACGACAAAAATCGTACAATGTAAACATTAGACCGACTTCAAAGAAGAAACGACAATAATCGCAACGACAAAAATCGTATAATGTAAATTGGGACTTAGGAGCCTAAGGTCCAGTGTTCACTGATAAATTACAGCTTTTCTACGATACCAATATTATCCTATAAAGATATAAGTGAATTGAGATCTGAGGAAGTATTTTTCGAAATTTCGTCCATTTTTTTAATTGCCATTTTTAAAAGCTTGGGTAAACTAGATTTATTCTTATTGCAGTAATACATACTACAATTGAAAGTTCTATTCATTATACGCTCTACCACCACTGTGGTGAATGAGGGTATATTAAGTTTGTCATTCCGTGTGAAACTTTTTTGTTATACATACATCTAAGACCCCATAAATTCTGGCACCTTGAGTAATTCTAAGTCGATTGAGACATGTCCGTCTGCCTGTTCGTCTGTTGAAAAGAGGCTGGCTTTTGAAAGACTCAAAAGAAAAGAACAAACTCGGTGTCAAATTGCTTGTAGTTATCCTAAGCACGTTCGGATTAAATTCAACAGGATTAGAGCTATGAAGCAAAATGTGGAACCACCACCCTAAAAATAAAACAACTTAATTATATAAAAAAAAAGTAAATATTGGTATTTCAGTAATTTGGTCATAACTCGAGCATTTTTCAATCGATTTGATAGATTTATACACCGACGTCTTTAGGAAGAAATTTACGTTGGTAATAAAACTTGGACTCGGAAAGATCTACGGTTCTCGAAAATAGGTATTGTTCTTAAATAAATTCTATTTTGGTAATAACTTGTTTGTATCTGAAACGATTTTTCCGAGTTTTTCAGCAAATATGTTCTAAAATTTCCGATCTTTTGATATATATAAGACGTATCCATAGGTCATGTAACAGCTCTAAAAATTTAGTTTTTATAAAAATGTTGATGCTTTTTAGCCCATTTTTGGAGTATTTTGCTAATAACTGAACCATTTCTTAATCGATTTGGCAGATTTATATACCCACGTCTTAAGGAAGAAATTTACCATTTACTTAGATTATAAAACTTTATTTTGGACGTTACTCTTCCATTTTAGGGAGAAAAGTTTCTGATATTTTGGTATATAAAACGTGTTCATATGTCATACTAGAGCCCTAAAATTTAAAATTTTGAGTATTTTCAATAATGTCTTTGTACGGGAGGTACCACGCCAACTTTTCCAGTGCCGCCCATTTTTTTAAGAGAGTTTGTATATTGGCAAGCAGCATGTTTGTACTAAATCTGAAAGCCGTAGCTCTAGCCGCTCTCGAGATATGCAGAAAAAAAGAACTTAAAAAACAACAACAACATGGGATTTATATGTGACATAAATGTAAAACAACTTAGCCTGCATCATATCTGGGGTCTTCGGAAACCCCATTTCAACGGACAACCGGATTTGAACTTCCCTTCTCATAAGAAGCCAGAATATATATACTTTATATGGACTTAGATCAATATTGTAGAAATTACAAACGGAATGACAAAGTTATACATATATACCCTTTTACCTTCGGCGAAGGGTATAAAAAGGTTATTTGGATGACTCAAATGAAATTTAATTTCTAATCATTTGTAAGTGTTTTGATCAGAATAACTTCTTCTCAAGTTATGATAAAATGTATTAGCAAAACCCCCATATTTCGGGTGAAATATTGACTAGACCATAGGGTCTTCATTCGGTTAAGCGTTAATCGGTTAACCGATTAATTAGTTCCCGATTAACTGACCGTTTAATTTAAAATTGGCTTTTTCGATTAACGCTTAAAGCGGTTAATTTCAACAAAATTTTTAACTTTTTGTAGTATTATAACATATTTTTTGTGTTTTTAATTATTAATTTCGTCCCATATTGTTAAATGCGATCTTCATCTTAAATAACAACAACAGCTTTTTTTTGTTTCACGTACTTTTTATATGTATGAGTTTAGTTATTTGTTACTTCTGATATCTTTTCATATCAATCTTTTAACAGAATTAACCGAAACAATTAGAAGTGTTAAAAATTAAAAAAAAATTTAAAACAGGACTCTAATGGCATAATGGAAAATTGTATATGTTTAGACAAATCCAGGAATAGAACTGAGAAATTGGATATTCTGTATTATGGGTTCTCCAACATCTACGATTAATGAACGAATTTTTTCCACGTAAAGGTTTATCAAAACTAAAAAAAAGATTCACTTAAATCGTAAGCATTTAAACCAAATTATTTTCCTAAAATATTATTTTATAAGATCTCTTTAAACTATTAAAATTACTAATAAAATGATTTGACAGTTTACTTTTTATTTAATATATAATATGCATTGATTAAAAACCTTTATTTTATAATTAAAAATAAAAAGTTTTTTCGAGCTCGAGGCCAATGAATTATTTTGTTTTGCTCGTTTTGTTTCAAGAATTGTTATGTTTGTTATGTTGTTGTTTTTTACTAATAAACTCTAAATAATAAATGATTTATCCATATTAATTAATTGAAATTACCTAATTAAAAAAAACTTTATTACAAAATTAACAAAATTAACCGATTATTAACTGATTAAACCAAAACCTCGGTTAATTAATCGAGCGATTAACCGATAAAAGCAAAAGCCCGATTAAATGAATACCCTACTAGGCTATCAAATAACAATGCGCCTTAAAATCTTTATATTCCATATACTTTTTTTAGAACATCTTTTTTGATCATGAAATATTCTTCCTGCCATTGGAGGGATTCACCGATTCGGTACAGCAGAATATAGCACCCCAGCTTGTGTTCTCTAATTTTAATACACATTCTATTGTAATTTTTCGAACAAAAAATTATGTATGAAAGGCCAAAATCGAAATTGTTGGCATTTCATTTTTTATAATTAAATACCCCCATATTCATAAAAAATATTTTAGGTTTAAAGCAGGTTTATGAAACGGATTTTCTATGAAAAAATGTTTAATAAACCTTTTATTAATAAAATTTTGTTTTATGAAAATGGGGGCAAATATTTAATTTAACCATTTAACTTGCAATCGGCAACACTGTTACAATTCAAAAATAATTTTTATTGTCTTCACCTCAGTATGCTTCGAATTTCAAATCAATTTTAAAAGTCAAAACAAACGAAAAAAAAATTTAAATAATAAAAAATAAAAATTTGTGTTCATCAAATAAAAAATATAAAAACTAAGAAGATACTATAAGAACTATAAAAGGAAATAAAAGAGAACTAAAGGTAAGCAAAGAATTGAAATGTTTGTTTATTATGTATTTCTTTTAATAAATAAATGGTATTGTAAATATTGGAAAAACAATGAACTTTCCAAGAAATATTATTCCTTGTGTCTTAGAAAAAAGCCATACAGCCAGGCCATCGAACGAAAAATGGATATCCAGATGCGGCAATCTGTCAAACAAGAGCGAGGAAGGCAGGAACTACAATTTTGTTATATAAAATGTGTTCGGGCGCTATTAAATATCACTTCAACATATTCCTCTTAGCAATGAAGAGTCAGCGAAAGTTAATTCAATCTACTTCCATCTTTTGCCAGCAAATGAATTCCGCTTTTGACAAAGAATCAAAAATATTATGCATTTGAGATCATCAAAAAACAATATCTCACTGGGATTATTCTCATTAGAAAAAAAAAGCTACATATCCAGACATTCGAACGGATTTTCTGTGGCTTCTAAAAAATGTATACCCAAATGCGGCAATGTGTGGAGAAAAGACGTGGGAGGTAGGAATTTCTATTAAGCCTTTGAAGTAAGTTTTTACCTGGCCTTCAACATGTATGTATATGAGCGCTGTAAATTAAAAAATTCACCTAATATTATTTCTAGATTTAAAGGGTCAACAATAACCAATTTTGAGCAGCTTATATATCAACTTTTGGATGCCTCGGTAGGCTAGTTGGTAGTGAGATAGTCTATCAGCTGGTTTGATTCCCGCCAAAGACTAATCTGTTTCACTGCAAAGGGCGGAAGGACTTAGGTAAATTCCTTTTAATTAAAAAAATACATGTAAACTTTTGGTAGCAAATGAATTTCATCTTGAAACATCTGCTCGTAACAGAGTTGGATATTTTCTCTTTATTTTGTTTTCTCACTTCCATTTAGTAAAATGTCTAAACAAATTATACTAATAATTCGGTTTTTTAATATGCGAAATATTGGAGTTCTTTGTTGGAGTTTGTAATTTTATGGGCTAATATAAATTATACAAATATACACATCATGTCAAAATTAAGTGATCGAATTATTAAACTATCTTTAAATCCGACAGCAGCATTTTGAATACGTACCAAGTTTTATTGAATTAATAAAAAAATGGGGATCGTTACTTTTATAGACGGACGGATGGTGTATTTTTAACGAGTAAGTGAAACTGCATGATTTCATGGTTTGATAAATAAAAATCATTAAACTAATTTATAGTACTGCTTAAATTATACATATCGCACCCGTTCCTCTAAAGACTCAAAATTCAAAAAAATCACTTTTTTAAAGAAAACGATATATCCCTCTTTGTAATATAAGAGTAGCTTCTTTAGAATCAACTGAAGAGAAATATTTTGAGTTGCCTCCAAATGCAAAATCAATTAATATCAGTTTTGTTTCAACTAAATGGTAATATTTTAAGTTGTGCCTGCGTTGATGCCATAACGGTTTAATTAAATTATGTTAATTTTAAGGAAAACTGGCACAACTTCAAATGATACCACAATATTAATGAACAAATTTCAGATAAAAAGTATAAACTCAAAAAAAAAACTTGTTATTTTATTAATCATTGAAAAGTGGCTTAAACAATTACCATTGAAAACTTAATTTTCAAAAATTGGTTTTTACCTCTACTAAAAATTTGTTGATTTTGATTTTACTCCCTTTATAGGCACTAATACGATATATGTGTATACATACACTACATATATGTTTTTTCTTTACAGATTATCAGTTATCAGCTGTTGACTATTTAAGCATTTAATTGTCTTTTTAAATACATACCCTACATTTATGTTTTCTATTCAGAAAATCCATCCAGGAATGATGTAAGTTATTTACAAAACTTTTTATATTTCAGTTCTGGGGTGTAATTGTTGCAGACGTGATCGAATACTTTCAGTCAATACTGAACGATTTGAATTTGTTTTTCAGTGTTGTGAAAACTGATATTAATGCTTAATAACACTAAAAAAATAATGTCAATTCGTTTAGTATCGACTGAGAGAATTACATATATGTATGTATGTATATATAAATGCCTTAGAATCGAAGAAGTAATCGATCACGACTGCCATGATTAGCCCCTTGATCTTTTTATTCGCGTAATGTAAATACTTTTCTGACAATTTCAGTTTTTATTTACAGGTCTCCAAACTGTCCAATTATATTCGGAAACTCGTTTGGGGGTTGGCTTTTCCAAAATCAGCCATTCACTGCAGTGTTTTATAATATCCCATACTTTTATACGAACATACAACACCAGCAGGTTACCTATCAACATTATCAATCACAAGCCACATTAATTTCATATCCATTTTATAACGTTGCTCCATCTGCATATTATACTACATTTAATAACGACGTAGTTTGTGGACAACCACAAATGTCATATCAAACATTTTACTATCCATTAACGGCTTGTCATCTACATTATGTACCACAACAATATTCTCAGATTATACCGAACACAAAACAAAGAAAATATGCGATACCAATAATAAACCCTGATTCGTTAAAAATCCAACCTCCTAAAAGTCTGATAAACAAAGATATTTTTACACAAACGGACAAAATAAAAGTAAAATCCGTTTCAGTACAAACAGACAAAGACCAGATAAAAGATAGCCTTCCAATTGCGGAAGAATCTTTAAAAACATCAACAGAAACTGGCGGTAAGTACATGTTAATTTTTTTAAGGTTCTTACTAATTATTTTATTTGTAACGTAGGGTGTTGTAAAATAAATCGCAAGGGTGCAAAGCGCAAGGAGAAATATAAGAAAATATTAAAGAAACAACAAAAACGATCGAATAAATTACTGGCCTGATGTAAAAATTATTTAATTGAATATGCAATCTTATTTTTATTGTTTTTTGCTAAAAAAAAAAAAACATAAAAAGACTTTGTAATTTGTTTATTTTTCTTATTAATAATTTCATTTTTATAATTTTGTTATAAATAATTGTTTGTTAATATTATTGTTAAACAAAAAAAAATTTTTTTTGAAGAAAATAAAATTATTCAAAAATAAAAAATACCGTCTTTAAATAATTTAGTTAACATTATATTTTGGTATGTATGTATTGTTACAAACATTTTTTATTAAGAAGTAGAATTAGTCCCAATTTACATTATACGATTTTTGTCGTTGCGATTCTTACCTTATAGGTACACAAGCGAGTGTTCTCTTCGATTCGTTTTGTTTATTCATTCGCTGTGTAAAAATATATGTATACACAAGAAGTTGTAACGACAAAAATCGTACAATGTAAACATTAGACCGACTTCAAAGAAGAAACGACAATAATCGCAACGACAAAAATCGTATAATGTAAATTGGGACTTAGGAGCCTAAGGTCCAGTGTTCACTGATAAATTACAGCTTTTCTACGATACCAATATTATCCTATAAAGATATAAGTGAATTGAGATCTGAGGAAGTATTTTTCGAAATTTCGTCCATTTTTTTAATTGCCATTTTTAAAAGCTTGGGTAAACTAGATTTATTCTTATTGCAGTAATACATACTACAATTGAAAGTTCTATTCATTATACGCTCTACCACCACTGTGGTGAATGAGGGTATATTAAGTTTGTCATTCCGTGTGAAACTTTTTTGTTATACATACATCTAAGACCCCATAAATTCTGGCACCTTGAGTAATTCTAAGTCGATTGAGACATGTCCGTCTGCCTGTTCGTCTGTTGAAAAGAGGCTGGCTTTTGAAAGACTCAAAAGAAAAGAACAAACTCGGTGTCAAATTGCTTGTAGTTATCCTAAGCACGTTCGGATTAAATTCAACAGGATTAGAGCTATGAAGCAAAATGTGGAACCACCACCCTAAAAATAAAACAACTTAATTATATAAAAAAAAAGTAAATATTGGTATTTCAGTAATTTGGTCATAACTCGAGCATTTTTCAATCGATTTGATAGATTTATACACCGACGTCTTTAGGAAGAAATTTACGTTGGTAATAAAACTTGGACTCGGAAAGATCTACGGTTCTCGAAAATAGGTATTTTTCTTAAATAAATTCTATTTTGGTAATAACTTGTTTGTATCTGAAACGATTTTTCCGAGTTTTTCAGCAAATATGTTCTAAAATTTCCGATCTTTTGATATATATAAGACGTATCCATAGGTCATGTAACAGCTCTAAAAATTTAGTTTTTATAAAAATGTTGATGCTTTTTAGCCCATTTTTGGAGTATTTTGCTAATAACTGAACCATTTCTTAATCGATTTGGCAGATTTATATACCCACGTCTTAAGGAAGAAATTTACCATTTACTTAGATTATAAAACTTTATTTTGGACGTTACTCTTCCATTTTAGGGAGAAAAGTTTCTGATATTTTGGTATATAAAACGTGTTCATATGTCATACTAGAGCCCTAAAATTTAAAATTTTGAGTATTTTCAATAATGTCTTTGTACGGGAGGTACCACGCCAACTTTTCCAGTGCCGCCCATTTTTTTAAGAGAGTTTGTATATTGGCAAGCAGCATGTTTGTACTAAATCTGAAAGCCGTAGCTCTAGCCGCTCTCGAGATATGCAGAAAAAAAGAACTTAAAAAACAACAACAACATGGGATTTATATGTGACATAAATGTAAAACAACTTAGCCTGCATCATATCTGGGGTCTTCGGAAACCCCATTTCAACGGACAACCGGATTTGAACTTCCCTTCTCATAAGAAGCCAGAATATATATACTTTATATGGACTTAGATCAATATTGTAGAAATTACAAACGGAATGACAAAGTTATACATATATACCCTTTTACCTTCGGCGAAGGGTATAAAAAGGTTATTTGGATGACTCAAATGAAATTTAATTTCTAATCATTTGTAAGTGTTTTGATCAGAATAACTTCTTCTCAAGTTATGATAAAATGTATTAGCAAAACCCCCATATTTCGGGTGAAATATTGACTAGACCATAGGGTCTTCATTCGGTTAAGCGTTAATCGGTTAACCGATTAATTAGTTCCCGATTAACTGACCGTTTAATTTAAAATTGGCTTTTTCGATTAACGCTTAAAGCGGTTAATTTCAACAAAATTTTTAACTTTTTGTAGTATTATAACATATTTTTTGTGTTTTTAATTATTAATTTCGTCCCATATTGTTAAATGCGATCTTCATCTTAAATAACAACAACAGCTTTTTTTTGTTTCACGTACTTTTTATATGTATGAGTTTAGTTATTTGTTACTTCTGATATCTTTTCATATCAATCTTTTAACAGAATTAACCGAAACAATTAGAAGTGTTAAAAATTAAAAAAAAATTTAAAACAGGACTCTAATGGCATAATGGAAAATTGTATATGTTTAGACAAATCCAGGAATAGAACTGAGAAATTGGATATTCTGTATTATGGGTTCTCCAACATCTACGATTAATGAACGAATTTTTTCCACGTAAAGGTTTATCAAAACTAAAAAAAAGATTCACTTAAATCGTAAGCATTTAAACCAAATTATTTTCCTAAAATATTATTTTATAAGATCTCTTTAAACTATTAAAATTACTAATAAAATGATTTGACAGTTTACTTTTTATTTAATATATAATATGCATTGATTAAAAACCTTTATTTTATAATTAAAAATAAAAAGTTTTTTCGAGCTCGAGGCCAATGAATTATTTTGTTTTGCTCGTTTTGTTTCAAGAATTGTTATGTTTGTTATGTTGTTGTTTTTTACTAATAAACTCTAAATAATAAATGATTTATCCATATTAATTAATTGAAATTACCTAATTAAAAAAAACTTTATTACAAAATTAACAAAATTAACCGATTATTAACTGATTAAACCAAAACCTCGGTTAATTAATCGAGCGATTAACCGATAAAAGCAAAAGCCCGATTAAATGAATACCCTACTAGGCTATCAAATAACAATGCGCCTTAAAATCTTTATATTCCATATACTTTTTTTAGAACATCTTTTTTGATCATGAAATATTCTTCCTGCCATTGGAGGGATTCACCGATTCGGTACAGCAGAATATAGCACCCCAGCTTGTGTTCTCTAATTTTAATACACATTCTATTGTAATTTTTCGAACAAAAAATTATGTATGAAAGGCCAAAATCGAAATTGTTGGCATTTCATTTTTTATAATTAAATACCCCCATATTCATAAAAAATATTTTAGGTTTAAAGCAGGTTTATGAAACGGATTTTCTATGAAAAAATGTTTAATAAACCTTTTATTAATAAAATTTTGTTTTATGAAAATGGGGGCAAATATTTAATTTAACCATTTAACTTGCAATCGGCAACACTGTTACAATTCAAAAATAATTTTTATTGTCTTCACCTCAGTATGCTTCGAATTTCAAATCAATTTTAAAAGTCAAAACAAACGAAAAAAAAATTTAAATAATAAAAAATAAAAATTTGTGTTCATCAAATAAAAAATATAAAAACTAAGAAGATACTATAAGAACTATAAAAGGAAATAAAAGAGAACTAAAGGTAAGCAAAGAATTGAAATGTTTGTTTATTATGTATTTCTTTTAATAAATAAATGGTATTGTAAATATTGGAAAAACAATGAACTTTCCAAGAAATATTATTCCTTGTGTCTTAGAAAAAAGCCATACAGCCAGGCCATCGAACGAAAAATGGATATCCAGATGCGGCAATCTGTCAAACAAGAGCGAGGAAGGCAGGAACTACAATTTTGTTATATAAAATGTGTTCGGGCGCTATTAAATATCACTTCAACATATTCCTCTTAGCAATGAAGAGTCAGCGAAAGTTAATTCAATCTACTTCCATCTTTTGCCAGCAAATGAATTCCGCTTTTGACAAAGAATCAAAAATATTATGCATTTGAGATCATCAAAAAACAATATCTCACTGGGATTATTCTCATTAGAATAAAAAAGCTACATATCCAGACATTCGAACGGATTTTCTGTGGCTTCTAAAAAATGTATACCCAAATGCGGCAATGTGTGGAGAAAAGACGTGGGAGGTAGGAATTTCTATTAAGCCTTTGAAGTAAGTTTTTACCTGTCCTTCAACATGTATGTATATGAGCGCTGTAAATTAAAAAATTCACCTAATATTATTTCTAGATTTAAAGGGTCAACAATAACCAATTTTGAGCAGCTTATATATCAACTTTTGGATGCCTCGGTAGGCTAGTTGGTAGTGAGATAGTCTATCAGCTGGTTTGATTTCCGCCAAAGACTAATCTGTTTCACTGCAAAGGGCGGAAGGACTTAGGTAAATTCCTTTTAATTAAAAAAATACATGTAAACTTTTGGTAGCAAATGAATTTCATCTTGAAACATCTGCTCGTAACAGAGTTGGATATTTTCTCTTTATTTTGTTTTCTCACTTCCATTTAGTAAAATGTCTAAACAAATTATACTAATAATTCGGTTTTTTAATATGCGAAATATTGGAGTTCTTTGTTGGAGTTTGTAATTTTATGGGCTAATATAAATTATACAAATATACACATCATGTCAAAATTAAGTGATCGAATTATTAAACTATCTTTAAATCCGACAGCAGCATTTTGAATACGTACCAAGTTTTATTGAATTAATAAAAAAATGGGGATCGTTACTTTTATAGACGGACGGATGGTGTATTTTTAACGAGTAAGTGAAACTGCATGATTTCATGGTCTGATAAATAAAAATCATTAAACTAATTTATAGTACTGCTTAAATTATACATATCGCACCCGTTCCTCTAAAGACTCAAAATTCAAAAAAATCACTTTTTTAAAGAAAACGATATATCCCTCTTTGTAATATAAGAGTAGCTTCTTTAGAATCAACTGAAGAGAAATATTTTGAGTTGCCTCCAAATGCAAAATCAATTAATATCAGTTTTGTTTCAACTAAATGGTAATATTTTAAGTTGTGCCTGCGTTGATGCCATAACGGTTTAATTAAATTATGTTAATTTTAAGGAAAACTGGCACAACTTCAAATGATACCACAATATTAATGAACAAATTTCAGATAAAAAGTATAAACTCAAAAAAAAACTTGTTATTTTATTAATCATTGAAAAGTGGCTTAAACAATTACCATTGAAAACTTAATTTTCAAAAATTGGTTTTTACCTCTACTAAAAATTTGTTGATTTTGATTTTACTCCCTTTATAGGCACTAATACGATATATGTGTATACATACACTACATATATGTTTTTTCTTTACAGATTATCAGTTATCAGCTGTTGACTATTTAAGCATTTAATTGTCTTTTTAAATACATACCCTACATTTATGTTTTCTATTCAGAAAATCCATCCAGGAATGATGTAAGTTATTTACAAAACTTTTTATATTTCAGTTCTGGGGTGTAATTGTTGCAGACGTGATCGAATACTTTCAGTCAATACTGAACGATTTGAATTTGTTTTTCAGTGTTGTGAAAACCGATAATAATGCTTAATAACACTAAAAAAATAATGTCAATTCGTTTAGTATCGACTGAGAGAATTACATATATGTATGTATGTATATACATATAAATGCCTTAGAATCGAAGAAGTAATCGATCACGACTGCCATGATTAGCCCCTTGATCTTTTTATTCGCGTAATGTAAATACTTTTCTGACAATTTCAGTTTTTATTTACAGGTCTCCAAACTGTCCAATTATATTCGGAAACTCGTTTGGGGGTTGGCTTTTCCAAAATCAGCCATTCACTGCAGTGTTTTATAATATCCCATACTTTTATACGAACATACAACACCAGCAGGTTACCTATCAACATTATCAATCACAAGCCACATTAATTTCATATCCATTTTATAACGTTGCTCCATCTGCATATTATACTACATTTAATAACGACGTAGTTTGTGGACAACCACAAATGTCATATCAAACATTTTACTATCCATTAACGGCTTGTCATCTACATTATATACCACAACAATATTCTCAGATTATACCGAACACAAAACAAAGAAAATATGCGATACCAATAATAAACCCTGATTCGTTAAAAATCCAACCTCCTAAAAGTCTGATAAACAAAGATATTTTTACACAAACGGACAAAATAAAAGTAAAATCCGTTTCAGTACAAACAGACAAAGACCAGATAAAAGATAGCCTTCCAATTGCGGAAGAATCTTTAAAAACATCAACAGAAACTGGCGGTAAGTCAATTATACATGTTAATTTTTTTAAGGTTCTTACTAATTATTTTATTTGTAACGTAGGGTGTTGTAAAATAAATCGCAAGGGTGCAAAGCGCAAGGAGAAATATAAGAAAATATTAAAGAAACAACAAAAACGATCGAATAAATTACTGGCCTGATGTAAAAATTATTTAATTGAATATGCAATCTTATTTTTATTGTTTTTTGCTAAAAAAAAAAAACATAAAAAGACTTTGTAATTTGTTTATTTTTCTTATTAATAATTTCATTTTTATAATTTTGTTATAAATAATTGTTTGTTAATATTATTGTTAAACAAAAAAAAATTTTTTTTGAAGAAAATAAAATTATTCAAAAATAAAAAATACCGTCTTTAAATGATTTAGTTAACATTATATTTTGGTATGTATGTATTGTAACAAACATTTTTTATTAAGAAGTAGAATTAGGAGCCTAAGGTCCAGTGTTCACTGATAAATTACAGCTTTTCTACGATACCAATATTATCCTATAAAGATATAAGTGAATTGAGATCTGAGGAAGTATTTTTCGAAATTTCGTCCATTTTTTTAATTGCCATTTTTAAAAGCTTGGGTAAACTAGATTTATTCTTATTGCAGTAAAACATACTACAATTGAAAGTTCTATTCATTATACGCTCTACCACCACTGTGGTGAATGAGGGTATATTAAGTTTGTCATTCCGTGTGAAACTTTTTTGTTATACATACATCTAAGACCCCATAAATTCTGGCACCTTGAGTAATTCTAAGTCGATTGAGACATGTCCGTCTGCCTGTTCGTCTGTTGAAAAGAGGCTGGCTTTTGAAAGACTCAAAAGAAAAGAACAAACTCGGTGTCAAATTGCTTGTAGTTATCCTAAGCACGTTCGGATTAAATTCAACAGGATTAGAGCTATGAAGCAAAATGTGGAACCACCACCCTAAAAATAAAACAACTTAATTATATAAAAAAAAAGTAAATATTGGTATTTCAGTAATTTGGTCATAACTCGAGCATTTTTCAATCGATTTGATAGATTTATACACCGACGTCTTTAGGAAGAAATTTACGTTGGTAATAAAACTTGGACTCGGAAAGATCTACGGTTCTCGAAAATAGGTATTTTTCTTAAATAAATTCTATTTTGGTAATAACTTGTTTGTATCTGAAACGATTTTTCCGAGTTTTTCAGCAAATATGTTCTAAAATTTCCGATCTTTTGATATATATAAGACGTATCCATAGGTCATGTAACAGCTCTAAAAATTTAGTTTTTATAAAAATGTTGATGCTTTTTAGCCCATTTTTGGAGTATTTTGCTAATAACTGAACCATTTCTTAATCGATTTGGCAGATTTATATACCCACGTCTTAAGAAAGAAATTTACCATTTACTTAGATTATAAAACTTTATTTTGGACATTACTCTTCCATTTTAGGGAGAAAAGTTTCTGATATTTTGGTATATAAAACGTGTTCATATGTCATACTAGAGCCCTAAAATTTAAAATTTTGAGTATTTTCAATAATGTCTTTGTACGGGAGTTACCACGCCAACTTTTCCAGTGTTGCCCATTTTTTTAAGAGAGTTTGTGTATTGGCAAGCAACATGTTTGTACTAAATCTGAGCCGTAGCTCTAGCCGCTCTCGAGATATGCAGAAAAAAAGAACTTAAAAAACAACAACAACATGGGATTTATATGTGACATAAATGTAAAACAACCTAGCCTGCATCATATCTGGGGTCTTCGGAAACCCCATTTCAACGGACAACCGGATTTGAACTTCCCTTCTCATAAGAAGCCAGAATATATATACTTTATATGGACTTAGATCGATATTGTAGAAATTACAAACGGAATGACAAAGTTATACATATATACCCTTTTACCTTCGGCGAAGGGTATAAAAAGGTTATTTGGATGACTCAAATGAAATTTAATTTCTAATCATTTGTAAGTGTTTTGATCAGAATAACTTCTTCTCAAGTTATGATAAAATGTATTAGCAAAACCCCCATATTTCGGGTGAAATATTGACTAGACCATAGGGTCTTCATTCGGTTAAGCGTTAATCGGTTAACCGATTAATTAGTTCCCGATTAACTGACCGTTTAATTTAAAATTGGCTTTTTCGATTAACGCTTAAAGCGGTTAATTTCAACAAAATTTTTAACTTTTTGTAGTATTATAACATATTTTTTGTGTTTTTAATTATTAATTTCGTCCCATATTGTTAAATGCGATCTTCATCTTAAATAACAACAACAGCTTTTTTTTGTTTCACGTACTTTTTATATGTATGAGTTTAGTTATTTGTTACTTCTGATATCTATTCATATCAATCTTTTAACAGAATTAACCGAAACAATTAGAAGTGTTAAAAATTAAAAAAAAATTTAAAACAGGACTCTAATGGCATAATGGAAAATTGTATATGTTTAGACAAATCCAGGAATAGAACTGAGAAATTGGATATTCTGTATTATGGGTTCTCCAACATCTACGATTAATGAACGAATTTTTTCCACGTAAAGGTTTATCAAAACTAAAAAAAAGATTCACTTAAATCGTAAGCATTTAAACCAAATTATTTTCCTAAAATATTATTTTATAAGATCTCTTTAAACTATTAAAATTACTAATAAAATGATTTGACAGTTTACTTTTTATTTAATATATAATATGCATTGATTAAAAACCTTTATTTTATAATTAAAAATAAAAAGTTTTTTCGAGCTCGAGGCCAATGAATTATTTTGTTTTGCTCGTTTTGTTTCAAGAATTGTTATGTTTGTTATGTTGTTGTTTTTTACTAATAAACTCTAAATAATAAATGATTTATCCATATTAATTAATTGAAATTACCTAATTAAAAAAAACTTTATTACAAAATTAACAAAATTAACCGATTATTAACTGATTAAACCAAAACCTCGGTTAATTAATCGAGCGATTAACCGATAAAAGCAAAAGCCCGATTAAATGAATACCCTACTAGGCTATCAAATAACAATGCGCCTTAAAATCTTTATATTCCATATACTTTTTTTAGAACATCTTTTTTGATCATGAAATATTCTTCCTGCCATTGGAGGGATTCACCGATTCGGTACAGCAGAATATAGCACCCCAGCTTGTGTTCTCTAATTTTAATACACATTCTATTGTAATTTTTCGAACAAAAAATTATGTATGAAAGGCCAAAATCGAAATTGTTGGCATTTCATTTTTTATAATTAAATACCCCCATATTCATAAAAAATATTTTAGGTTTAAAGCAGGTTTATGAAACGGATTTTCTATGAAAAAATGTTTAATAAACCTTTTATTAATAAAATTTTGTTTTATGAAAATGGGGGCAAATATTTAATTTAACCATTTAACTTGCAATCGGCAACACTGTTACAATTCAAAAATAATTTTTATTGTCTTCACCTCAGTATGCTTCGAATTTCAAATCAATTTTAAAAGTCAAAACAAACGAAAAAAAAATTTAAATAATAAAAAATAAAAATTTGTGTTCATCAAATAAAAAATATAAAAACTAAGAAGATACTATAAGAACTATAAAAGGAAATAAAAGAGAACTAAAGGTAAGCAAAGAATTGAAATGTTTGTTTATTATGTATTTCTTTTAATAAATAAATGGTATTGTAAATATTGGAAAAACAATGAACTTTCCAAGAAATATTATTCCTTGTGTCTTAGAAAAAAGCCATACAGCCAGGCCATCGAACGAAAAATGGATATCCAGATGCGGCAATCTGTCAAACAAGAGCGAGGAAGGCAGGAACTACAATTTTGTTATATAAAATGTGTTCGGGCGCTATTAAATATCACTTCAACATATTCCTCTTAGCAATGAAGAGTCAGCGAAAGTTAATTCAATCTACTTCCATCTTTTGCCAGCAAATGAATTCCGCTTTTGACAAAGAATCAAAAATATTATGCATTTGAGATCATCAAAAAACAATATCTCACTGGGATTATTCTCATTAGAATAAAAAAGCTACATATCCAGACATTCGAACGGATTTTCTGTGGCTTCTAAAAAATGTATACCCAAATGCGGCAATGTGTGGAGAAAAGACGTGGGAGGTAGGAATTTCTATTAAGCCTTTGAAGTAAGTTTTTACCTGGCCTTCAACATGTATGTATATGAGCGCTGTAAATTAAAAAATTCACCTAATATTATTTCTAGATTTAAAGGGTCAACAATAACCAATTTTGAGCAGCTTATATATCAACTTTTGGATGCCTCGGTAGGCTAGTTGGTAGTGAGATAGTCTATCAGCTGGTTTGATTCCCGCCAAAGACTAATCTGTTTCACTGCAAAGGGCGGAAGGACTTAGGTAAATTCCTTTTAATTAAAAAAATACATGTAAACTTTTGGTAGCAAATGAATTTCATCTTGAAACATCTGCTCGTAACAGAGTTGGATATTTTCTCTTTATTTTGTTTTCTCACTTCCATTTAGTAAAATGTCTAAACAAATTATACTAATAATTCGGTTTTTTAATATGCGAAATATTGGAGTTCTTTGTTGGAGTTTGTAATTTTATGGGCTAATATAAATTATACAAATATACACATCATGTCAAAATTAAGTGATCGAATTATTAAACTATCTTTAAATCCGACAGCAGCATTTTGAATACGTACCAAGTTTTATTGAATTAATAAAAAAATGGGGATCGTTACTTTTATAGACGGACGGATGGTGTATTTTTAACGAGTAAGTGAAACTGCATGATTTCATGGTTTGATAAATAAAAATCATTAAACTAATTTATAGTACTGCTTAAATTATACATATCGCACCCGTTCCTCTAAAGACTCAAAATTCAAAAAAATCACTTTTTTAAAGAAAACGATATATCCCTCTTTGTAATATAAGAGTAGCTTCTTTAGAATCAACTGAAGAGAAATATTTTGAGTTGCCTCCAAATGCAAAATCAATTAATATCAGTTTTGTTTCAACTAAATGGTAATATTTTAAGTTGTGCCTGCGTTGATGCCATAACGGTTTAATTAAATTATGTTAATTTTAAGGAAAACTGGCACAACTTCAAATGATACCACAATATTAATGAACAAATTTCAGATAAAAAGTATAAACTCAAAAAAAAAACTTGTTATTTTATTAATCATTGAAAAGTGGCTTAAACAATTACCATTGAAAACTTAATTTTCAAAAATTGGTTTTTACCTCTACTAAAAATTTGTTGATTTTGATTTTACTCCCTTTATAGGCACTAATACGATATATGTGTATACATACACTACATATATGTTTTTTCTTTACAGATTATCAGTTATCAGCTGTTGACTATTTAAGCATTTAATTGTCTTTTTAAATACATACCCTACATTTATGTTTTCTATTCAGAAAATCCATCCAGGAATGATGTAAGTTATTTACAAAACTTTTTATATTTCAGTTCTGGGGTGTAATTGTTGCAGACGTGATCGAATACTTTCAGTCAATACTGAACGATTTGAATTTGTTTTTCAGTGTTGTGAAAACTGATATTAATGCTTAATAACACTAAAAAAATAATGTCAATTCGTTTAGTATCGACTGAGAGAATTACATATATGTATGTATGTATATATAAATGCCTTAGAATCGAAGAAGTAATCGATCACGACTGCCATGATTAGCCCCTTGATCTTTTTATTCGCGTAATGTAAATACTTTTCTGACAATTTCAGTTTTTATTTACAGGTCTCCAAACTGTCCAATTATATTCGGAAACTCGTTTGGGGGTTGGCTTTTCCAAAATCAGCCATTCACTGCAGTGTTTTATAATATCCCATACTTTTATACGAACATACAACACCAGCAGGTTACCTATCAACATTATCAATCACAAGCCACATTAATTTCATATCCATTTTATAACGTTGCTCCATCTGCATATTATACTACATTTAATAACGACGTAGTTTGTGGACAACCACAAATGTCATATCAAACATTTTACTATCCATTAACGGCTTGTCATCTACATTATGTACCACAACAATATTCTCAGATTATACCGAACACAAAACAAAGAAAATATGCGATACCAATAATAAACCCTGATTCGTTAAAAATCCAACCTCCTAAAAGTCTGATAAACAAAGATATTTTTACACAAACGGACAAAATAAAAGTAAAATCCGTTTCAGTACAAACAGACAAAGACCAGATAAAAGATAGCCTTCCAATTGCGGAAGAATCTTTAAAAACATCAACAGAAACTGGCGGTAAGTCAATTATACATGTTAATTTTTTTAAGGTTCTTACTAATTATTTTATTTGTAACGTAGGGTGTTGTAAAATAAATCGCAAGGGTGCAAAGCGCAAGGAGAAATATAAGAAAATATTAAAGAAACAACAAAAACGATCGAATAAATTACTGGCCTGATGTAAAAATTATTTAATTGAATATGCAATCTTATTTTTATTGTTTTTTGCTAAAAAAAAAAAACATAAAAAGACTTTGTAATTTGTTTATTTTTCTTATTAATAATTTCATTTTTATAATTTTGTTATAAATAATTGTTTGTTAATATTATTGTTAAACAAAAAAAAATTTTTTTTGAAGAAAATAAAATTATTCAAAAATAAAAAATACCGTCTTTAAATAATTTAGTTAACATTATATTTTGGTATGTATGTATTGTAACAAACATTTTTTATTAAGAAGTAGAATTAGTCCCAATTTACATTATACGATTTTTGTCGTTGCGATTCTTACCTTATAGGTACACAAGCGAGTGTTCTCTTCGATTCGTTTTGTTTATTCATTCGCTGTGTAAAAATATATGTATACACAAGAAGTTGTAACGACAAAAATCGTACAATGTAAACATTAGACCGACTTCAAAGAAGAAACGACAATAATCGCAACGACAAAAATCGTATAATGTAAATTGGGACTTAGGAGCCTAAGGTCCAGTGTTCACTGATAAATTACAGCTTTTCTACGATACCAATATTATCCTATAAAGATATAAGTGAATTGAGATCTGAGGAAGTATTTTTCGAAATTTCGTCCATTTTTTTAATTGCCATTTTTAAAAGCTTGGGTAAACTAGATTTATTCTTATTGCAGTAATACATACTACAATTGAAAGTTCTATTCATTATACGCTCTACCACCACTGTGGTGAATGAGGGTATATTAAGTTTGTCATTCCGTGTGAAACTTTTTTGTTATACATACATCTAAGACCCCATAAATTCTGGCACCTTGAGTAATTCTAAGTCGATTGAGACATGTCCGTCTGCCTGTTCGTCTGTTGAAAAGAGGCTGGCTTTTGAAAGACTCAAAAGAAAAGAACAAACTCGGTGTCAAATTGCTTGTAGTTATCCTAAGCACGTTCGGATTAAATTCAACAGGATTAGAGCTATGAAGCAAAATGTGGAACCACCACCCTAAAAATAAAACAACTTAATTATATAAAAAAAAAGTAAATATTGGTATTTCAGTAATTTGGTCATAACTCGAGCATTTTTCAATCGATTTGATAGATTTATACACCGACGTCTTTAGGAAGAAATTTACGTTGGTAATAAAACTTGGACTCGGAAAGATCTACGGTTCTCGAAAATAGGTATTTTTCTTAAATAAATTCTATTTTGGTAATAACTTGTTTGTATCTGAAACGATTTTTCCGAGTTTTTCAGCAAATATGTTCTAAAATTTCCGATCTTTTGATATATATAAGACGTATCCATAGGTCATGTAACAGCTCTAAAAATTTAGTTTTTATAAAAATGTTGATGCTTTTTAGCCCATTTTTGGAGTATTTTGCTAATAACTGAACCATTTCTTAATCGATTTGGCAGATTTATATACCCACGTCTTAAGGAAGAAATTTACCATTTACTTAGATTATAAAACTTTATTTTGGACGTTACTCTTCCATTTTAGGGAGAAAAGTTTCTGATATTTTGGTATATAAAACGTGTTCATATGTCATACTAGAGCCCTAAAATTTAAAATTTTGAGTATTTTCAATAATGTCTTTGTACGGGAGGTACCACGCCAACTTTTCCAGTGCCGCCCATTTTTTTAAGAGAGTTTGTATATTGGCAAGCAGCATGTTTGTACTAAATCTGAAAGCCGTAGCTCTAGCCGCTCTCGAGATATGCAGAAAAAAAGAACTTAAAAAACAACAACAACATGGGATTTATATGTGACATAAATGTAAAACAACTTAGCCTGCATCATATCTGGGGTCTTCGGAAACCCCATTTCAACGGACAACCGGATTTGAACTTCCCTTCTCATAAGAAGCCAGAATATATATACTTTATATGGACTTAGATCAATATTGTAGAAATTACAAACGGAATGACAAAGTTATACATATATACCCTTTTACCTTCGGCGAAGGGTATAAAAAGGTTATTTGGATGACTCAAATGAAATTTAATTTCTAATCATTTGTAAGTGTTTTGATCAGAATAACTTCTTCTCAAGTTATGATAAAATGTATTAGCAAAACCCCCATATTTCGGGTGAAATATTGACTAGACCATAGGGTCTTCATTCGGTTAAGCGTTAATCGGTTAACCGATTAATTAGTTCCCGATTAACTGACCGTTTAATTTAAAATTGGCTTTTTCGATTAACGCTTAAAGCGGTTAATTTCAACAAAATTTTTAACTTTTTGTAGTATTATAACATATTTTTTGTGTTTTTAATTATTAATTTCGTCCCATATTGTTAAATGCGATCTTCATCTTAAATAACAACAACAGCTTTTTTTTGTTTCACGTACTTTTTATATGTATGAGTTTAGTTATTTGTTACTTCTGATATCTTTTCATATCAATCTTTTAACAGAATTAACCGAAACAATTAGAAGTGTTAAAAATTAAAAAAAAATTTAAAACAGGACTCTAATGGCATAATGGAAAATTGTATATGTTTAGACAAATCCAGGAATAGAACTGAGAAATTGGATATTCTGTATTATGGGTTCTCCAACATCTACGATTAATGAACGAATTTTTTCCACGTAAAGGTTTATCAAAACTAAAAAAAAGATTCACTTAAATCGTAAGCATTTAAACCAAATTATTTTCCTAAAATATTATTTTATAAGATCTCTTTAAACTATTAAAATTACTAATAAAATGATTTGACAGTTTACTTTTTATTTAATATATAATATGCATTGATTAAAAACCTTTATTTTATAATTAAAAATAAAAAGTTTTTTCGAGCTCGAGGCCAATGAATTATTTTGTTTTGCTCGTTTTGTTTCAAGAATTGTTATGTTTGTTATGTTGTTGTTTTTTACTAATAAACTCTAAATAATAAATGATTTATCCATATTAATTAATTGAAATTACCTAATTAAAAAAAACTTTATTACAAAATTAACAAAATTAACCGATTATTAACTGATTAAACCAAAACCTCGGTTAATTAATCGAGCGATTAACCGATAAAAGCAAAAGCCCGATTAAATGAATACCCTACTAGGCTATCAAATAACAATGCGCCTTAAAATCTTTATATTCCATATACTTTTTTTAGAACATCTTTTTTGATCATGAAATATTCTTCCTGCCATTGGAGGGATTCACCGATTCGGTACAGCAGAATATAGCACCCCAGCTTGTGTTCTCTAATTTTAATACACATTCTATTGTAATTTTTCGAACAAAAAATTATGTATGAAAGGCCAAAATCGAAATTGTTGGCATTTCATTTTTTATAATTAAATACCCCCATATTCATAAAAAATATTTTTAAGGTTTATGAAACGGATTTTCTATGAAAAAATGTTTAATAAACCTTTTATTAATAAAATTTTGTTTTATGAAAATGGGGGCAAATATTTAATTTAACCATTTAACTTGCAATCGGCAACACTGTTACAATTCAAAAATAATTTTTATTGTCTTCACCTCAGTATGCTTCGAATTTCAAATCAATTTTAAAAGTCAAAACAAACGAAAAAAAAATTTAAATAATAAAAAATAAAAATTTGTGTTCATCAAATAAAAAATATAAAAACTAAGAAGATACTATAAGAACTATAAAAGGAAATAAAAGAGAACTAAAGGTAAGCAAAGAATTGAAATGTTTGTTTATTATGTATTTCTTTTAATAAATAAATGGTATTGTAAATATTGGAAAAACAATGAACTTTCCAAGAAATATTATTCCTTGTGTCTTAGAAAAAAGCCATACAGCCAGGCCATCGAACGAAAAATGGATATCCAGATGCGGCAATCTGTCAAACAAGAGCGAGGAAGGCAGGAACTACAATTTTGTTATATAAAATGTGTTCGGGCGCTATTAAATATCACTTCAACATATTCCTCTTAGCAATGAAGAGTCAGCGAAAG
This sequence comes from Pollenia amentaria, assembly GCA_943735925.1. Lineage (NCBI taxonomy): Eukaryota > Metazoa > Arthropoda > Insecta > Diptera > Polleniidae > Pollenia > Pollenia amentaria. The sequence goes on from OX031007.1 coordinate 127,066,345, forward strand.
TTAATTCAATCTACTTCCATCTTTTGCCAGCAAATGAATTCCGCTTTTGACAAAGAATCAAAAATATTATGCATTTGAGATCATCAAAAAACAATATCTCACTGGGATTATTCTCATTAGAATAAAAAAGCTACATATCCAGACATTCGAACGGATTTTCTGTGGCTTCTAAAAAATGTATACCCAAATGCGGCAATGTGTGGAGAAAAGACGTGGGAGGTAGGAATTTCTATTAAGCCTTTGAAGTAAGTTTTTACCTGGCCTTCAACATGTATGTATATGAGCGCTGTAAATTAAAAAATTCACCTAATATTATTTCTAGATTTAAAGGGTCAACAATAACCAATTTTGAGCAGCTAATATATCAACTTTTGGATGCCTCGGTAGGCTAGTTGGTAGTGAGATAGTCTATCAGCTGGTTTGATTCCCGCCAAAGACTAATCTGTTTCACTGCAAAGGGCGGAAGGACTTAGGTAAATTCCTTTTAATTAAAAAAATACATGTAAACTTTTGGTAGCAAATGAATTTCATCTTGAAACATCTGCTCGTAACAGAGTTGGATATTTTCTCTTTATTTTGTTTTCTCACTTCCATTTAGTAAAATGTCTAAACAAATTATACTAATAATTCGGTTTTTTAATATGCGAAATATTGGAGTTCTTTGTTGGAGTTTGTAATTTTATGGGCTAATATAAATTATACAAATATACACATCATGTCAAAATTAAGTGATCGAATTATTAAACTATCTTTAAATCCGACAGCAGCATTTTGAATACGTACCAAGTTTTATTGAATTAATAAAAAAATGGGGATCGTTACTTTTATAGACGGACGGATGGTGTATTTTTAACGAGTAAGTGAAACTGCATGATTTCATGGTTTGATAAATAAAAATCATTAAACTAATTTATAGTACTGCTTAAATTATACATATCGCACCCGTTCCTCTAAAGACTCAAAATTCAAAAAAATCACTTTTAAAGAAAAAGATATATCCCTCTTTGTAATATAAGAGTAGCTTCTTTTGAATCAACTGAAGAGAAATATTTTGGGTTGCCTCCAAATGCAAAATCAATTAATATCAGTTTTGTTTCAACTAAATGGTAATATTTTAAGTTGTGCCTGCGTTGATGCCATAACGGTTTAATTAAATTATGTTAATTTTAAGGAAAACTGGCACAACTTCAAATTATACCACAATATTAATGAACAAATTTCAGATAAAAAGTATAAACTCAAAAAAATACTTGTTATTTTATTAATCATTGAAAAGTGGTTTAAACAATTACCATTGAAAACTTAATTTTCAAAAATTGGTTTTTACCTCTACTAAAAATTTGTTGATTTTGATTTTACTCCCTTTATAGGCACTAATACGATATATGTGTATACATACACTACATATATGTTTTTTCTTTACAGATTATCAGTTATCAGCTGTTGACTATTTAAGCATTTAATTGTCTTTTTAAATACATACCCTACATTTATGTTTTCTATTCAGAAAATCCATCCAGGAATGATGTAAGTTATTTACAAAACTTTTTATATTTCAGTTCTGGGGTGTAATTGTTGCAGACGTGATCGAATACTTTCAGTCAATACTGAACGATTTGAATTTGTTTTTCAGTGTTGTGAAAACCGATATTAATGCTTAATAACACTAAAAAAATAATGTCAATTCGTTTAGTATCGACTGAGAGAATTACATATATGTATGTATGTATATATAAATGCCTTAGAATCGAAGAAGTAATCGATCACGACTGCCATGATTAGCCCCTTGATCTTTTTATTCGCGTAATGTAAATACTTTTCTGACAATTTCAGTTTTTATTTACAGGTCTCCAAACTGTCCAATTATATTCGGAAACTCGTTTGGGGGTTGGCTTTTCCAAAATCAGCCATTCACTGCAGTGTTTTATAATATCCCATACTTTTATACGAACATACAACACCAGCAGGTTACCTATCAACATTATCAATCACAAGCCACATTAATTTCATATCCATTTTATAACGTTGCTCCATCTGCATATTATACTACATTTAATAACGACGTAGTTTGTGGACAACCACAAATGTCATATCAAACATTTCACTATCCATTAACGGCTTGTCACCTACATTATGTACCACAACAATATTCTCAGATTATACCGAACACAAAACAAAGAAAATATGCGATATCAATAATAAACCCTGATTCGTTAAAAATCCAACCTCCTAAAAGTCGGATAAACAAAGATATTTTTACACAAACGGACAAAATAAAAGTAAAATCCGTTTCAGTACAAACAGACAAAGACCAGATAAAAGATAGCCTTCCAATTGCGGAAGAATCTTTAAAAACATCAACAGAAACTGGCGGTAAGTACATGTTAATTTTTTTAAGGTTCTTACTAATTATTTTATATGTAACGTAGGGTGTTGTAAAATAAATCGCAAGGGTGCAAAGCGCAAGGAGAAATATAAGAAAATATTAAAGAAACAACAAAAACGATCGAATAAATTACTGGCCTGGTGTAAAAATTATTTAATTGAATATGCAATCTTATTTTTATTGTTTTTTGCTAAAAAAAAAAACATAAAAAGACTTTGTAATTTGTTTATTTTTCTTATTAATAATTTCATTTTTATAATTTTGTTATAAATAATTGTTTGTTAATATTATTGTTAAACAAAAAAAAATTTTTTTTGAAGAAAATAAAATTATTCAAAAATAAAAAATACCGTCTTTAAATAATTTAGTTAACATTATATTTTGGTATGTATGTATTGTAACAAACATTTTTTATTAAGAAGTAGAATTAGGAGCCTAAGGTCCAGTGTTCACTGATAAATTACAGCTTTTCTACGATACCAATATTATCCTATAAAGATATAAGTGAATTGAGATCTGAGGAAGTATTTTTCGAAATTTCGTCCATTTTTTTAATTGCCATTTTTAAAAGCTTGGGTAAACTAGATTTATTCTTATTGCAGTAATACATACTACAATTGAAAGTTCTATTCATTATACGCTCTACCACCACTGTGGTGAATGAGGGTATATTAAGTTTGTCATTCCGTGTGAAACTTTTTTGTTATACATCTAAGACCCCATAAATTCTGGCACCTTGAGTAATTCTAAGTCGATTGAGACATGTCCGTCTGCCTGTTCGTCTGTTGAAAAGAGGCTGGCTTTTGAAAGACTCAAAAGAAAAGAACAAACTCGGTGTCAAATTGCTTGTAGTTATCCTAAGCACGTTCGGATTAAATTCAACAGGATTAGAGCTATGAAGCAAAATGTGGAACCACCACCCTAAAAATAAAACAACTTAATTATATAAAAAAAAAGTAAATATTGGTATTTCAGTAATTTGGTCATAACTCGAGCATTTTTCAATCGATTTGATAGATTTATACACCGACGTCTTTAGGAAGAAATTTACGTTGGTAATAAAACTTGGACTCGGAAAGATCTACGGTTCTCGAAAATAGGTATTTTTCTTAAATAAATTCTATTTTGGTAATAACTTGTTTGTATCTGAAACGATTTTTCCGAGTTTTTCAGCAAATATGTTCTAAAATTTCCGATCTTTTGATATATATAAGACGTATCCATAGGTCATGTAACAGCTCTAAAAATTTAGTTTTTATAAAAATGTTGATGCTTTTTAGCCCATTTTTGGAGTATTTTGCTAATAACTGAACCATTTCTTAATCGATTTGGCAGATTTATATACCCACGTCTTAAGGAAGAAATTTACCATTTACTTAGATTATAAAACTTTATTTTGGACGTTACTCTTCCATTTTAGGGAGAAAAGTTTCTGATATTTTGGTATATAAAACGTGTTCATATGTCATACTAGAGCCCTAAAATTTAAAATTTTGAGTATTTTCAATAATGTCTTTGTACGGGAGGTACCACGCCAACTTTTCCAGTGCCGCCCATTTTTTTAAGAGAGTTTGTATATTGGCAAGCAGCATGTTTGTACTAAATCTGAAAGCCGTAGCTCTAGCCGCTCTCGAGATATGCAGAAAAAAAGAACTTAAAAAACAACAACAACATGGGATTTATATGTGACATAAATGTAAAACAACTTAGCCTGCATCATATCTGGGGTCTTCGGAAACCCCATTTCAACGGACAACCGGATTTGAACTTCCCTTCTCATAAGAAGCCAGAATATATATACTTTATATGGACTTAGATCAATATTGTAGAAATTACAAACGGAATGACAAAGTTATACATATATACCCTTTTACCTTCGGCGAAGGGTATAAAAAGGTTATTTGGATGACTCAAATGAAATTTAATTTCTAATCATTTGTAAGTGTTTTGATCAGAATAACTTCTTCTCAAGTTATGATAAAATGTATTAGCAAAACCCCCATATTTCGGGTGAAATATTGACTAGACCATAGGGTCTTCATTCGGTTAAGCGTTAATCGGTTAACCGATTAATTAGTTCCCGATTAACTGACCGTTTAATTTAAAATTGGCTTTTTCGATTAACGCTTAAAGCGGTTAATTTCAACAAAATTTTTAACTTTTTGTAGTATTATAACATATTTTTTGTGTTTTTAATTATTAATTTCGTCCCATATTGTTAAATGCGATCTTCATCTTAAATAACAACAACAGCTTTTTTTTGTTTCACGTACTTTTTATATGTATGAGTTTAGTTATTTGTTACTTCTGATATCTTTTCATATCAATCTTTTAACAGAATTAACCGAAACAATTAGAAGTGTTAAAAATTAAAAAAAAATTTAAAACAGGACTCTAATGGCATAATGGAAAATTGTATATGTTTAGACAAATCCAGGAATAGAACTGAGAAATTGGATATTCTGTATTATGGGTTCTCCAACATCTACGATTAATGAACGAATTTTTTCCACGTAAAGGTTTATCAAAACTAAAAAAAAGATTCACTTAAATCGTAAGCATTTAAACCAAATTATTTTCCTAAAATATTATTTTATAAGATCTCTTTAAACTATTAAAATTACTAATAAAATGATTTGACAGTTTACTTTTTATTTAATATATAATATGCATTGATTAAAAACCTTTATTTTATAATTAAAAATAAAAAGTTTTTTCGAGCTCGAGGCCAATGAATTATTTTGTTTTGCTCGTTTTGTTTCAAGAATTGTTATGTTTGTTATGTTGTTGTTTTTTACTAATAAACTCTAAATAATAAATGATTTATCCATATTAATTAATTGAAATTACCTAATTAAAAAAAACTTTATTACAAAATTAACAAAATTAACCGATTATTAACTGATTAAACCAAAACCTCGGTTAATTAATCGAGCGATTAACCGATAAAAGCAAAAGCCCGATTAAATGAATACCCTACTAGGCTATCAAATAACAATGCGCCTTAAAATCTTTATATTCCATATACTTTTTTTAGAACATCTTTTTTGATCATGAAATATTCTTCCTGCCATTGGAGGGATTCACCGATTCGGTACAGCAGAATATAGCACCCCAGCTTGTGTTCTCTAATTTTAATACACATTCTATTGTAATTTTTCGAACAAAAAATTATGTATGAAAGGCCAAAATCGAAATTGTTGGCATTTCATTTTTTATAATTAAATACCCCCATATTCATAAAAAATATTTTAGGTTTAAAGCAGGTTTATGAAACGGATTTTCTATGAAAAAATGTTTAATAAACCTTTTATTAATAAAATTTTGTTTTATGAAAATGGGGGCAAATATTTAATTTAACCATTTAACTTGCAATCGGCAACACTGTTACAATTCAAAAATAATTTTTATTGTCTTCACCTCAGTATGCTTCGAATTTCAAATCAATTTTAAAAGTCAAAACAAACGAAAAAAAAATTTAAATAATAAAAAATAAAAATTTGTGTTCATCAAATAAAAAATATAAAAACTAAGAAGATACTATAAGAACTATAAAAGGAAATAAAAGAGAACTAAAGGTAAGCAAAGAATTGAAATGTTTGTTTATTATGTATTTCTTTTAATAAATAAATGGTATTGTAAATATTGGAAAAACAATGAACTTTCCAAGAAATATTATTCCTTGTGTCTTAGAAAAAAGCCATACAGCCAGGCCATCGAACGAAAAATGGATATCCAGATGCGGCAATCTGTCAAACAAGAGCGAGGAAGGCAGGAACTACAATTTTGTTATATAAAATGTGTTCGGGCGCTATTAAATATCACTTCAACATATTCCTCTTAGCAATGAAGAGTCAGCGAAAGTTAATTCAATCTACTTCCATCTTTTGCCAGCAAATGAATTCCGCTTTTGACAAAGAATCAAAAATATTATGCATTTGAGATCATCAAAAAACAATATCTCACTGGGATTATTCTCATTAGAATAAAAAAGCTACATATCCAGACATTCGAACGGATTTTCTGTGGCTTCTAAAAAATGTATACCCAAATGCGGCAATGTGTGGAGAAAAGACGTGGGAGGTAGGAATTTCTATTAAGCCTTTGAAGTAAGTTTTTACCTGGCCTTCAACATGTATGTATATGAGCGCTGTAAATTAAAAAATTCACCTAATATTATTTCTAGATTTAAAGGGTCAACAATAACCAATTTTGAGCAGCTTATATATCAACTTTTGGATGCCTCGGTAGGCTAGTTGGTAGTGAGATAGTCTATCAGCTGGTTTGATTCCCGCCAAAGACTAATCTGTTTCACTGCAAAGGGCGGAAGGACTTAGGTAAATTCCTTTTAATTAAAAAAATACATGTAAACTTTTGGTAGCAAATGAATTTCATCTTGAAACATCTGCTCGTAACAGAGTTGGATATTTTCTCTTTATTTTGTTTTCTCACTTCCATTTAGTAAAATGTCTAAACAAATTATACTAATAATTCGGTTTTTTAATATGCGAAATATTGGAGTTCTTTGTTGGAGTTTGTAATTTTATGGGCTAATATAAATTATACAAATATACACATCATGTCAAAATTAAGTGATCGAATTATTAAACTATCTTTAAATCCGACAGCAGCATTTTGAATACGTACCAAGTTTTATTGAATTAATAAAAAAATGGGGATCGTTACTTTTATAGACGGACGGATGGTGTATTTTTAACGAGTAAGTGAAACTGCATGATTTCATGGTTTGATAAATAAAAATCATTAAACTAATTTATAGTACTGCTTAAATTATACATATCGCACCCGTTCCTCTAAAGACTCAAAATTCAAAAAAATCACTTTTTTAAAGAAAACGATATATCCCTCTTTGTAATATAAGAGTAGCTTCTTTAGAATCAACTGAAGAGAAATATTTTGAGTTGCCTCCAAATGCAAAATCAATTAATATCAGTTTTGTTTCAACTAAATGGTAATATTTTAAGTTGTGCCTGCGTTGATGCCATAACGGTTTAATTAAATTATGTTAATTTTAAGGAAAACTGGCACAACTTCAAATGATACCACAATATTAATGAACAAATTTCAGATAAAAAGTATAAACTCAAAAAAAAAACTTGTTATTTTATTAATCATTGAAAAGTGGCTTAAACAATTACCATTGAAAACTTAATTTTCAAAAATTGGTTTTTACCTCTACTAAAAATTTGTTGATTTTGATTTTACTCCCTTTATAGGCACTAATACGATATATGTGTATACATACACTACATATATGTTTTTTCTTTACAGATTATCAGTTATCAGCTGTTGACTATTTAAGCATTTAATTGTCTTTTTAAATACATACCCTACATTTATGTTTTCTATTCAGAAAATCCATCCAGGAATGATGTAAGTTATTTACAAAACTTTTTATATTTCAGTTCTGGGGTGTAATTGTTGCAGACGTGATCGAATACTTTCAGTCAATACTGAACGATTTGAATTTGTTTTTCAGTGTTGTGAAAACTGATATTAATGCTTAATAACACTAAAAAAATAATGTCAATTCGTTTAGTATCGACTGAGAGAATTACATATATGTATGTATGTATATATAAATGCCTTAGAATCGAAGAAGTAATCGATCACGACTGCCATGATTAGCCCCTTGATCTTTTTATTCGCGTAATGTAAATACTTTTCTGACAATTTCAGTTTTTATTTACAGGTCTCCAAACTGTCCAATTATATTCGGAAACTCGTTTGGGGGTTGGCTTTTCCAAAATCAGCCATTCACTGCAGTGTTTTATAATATCCCATACTTTTATACGAACATACAACACCAGCAGGTTACCTATCAACATTATCAATCACAAGCCACATTAATTTCATATCCATTTTATAACGTTGCTCCATCTGCATATTATACTACATTTAGTAACGACGTAGTTTGTGGACAACCACAAATGTCATATCAAACATTTTACTATCCATTAACGGCTTGTCATCTACATTATGTACCACAACAATATTCTCAGATTATACCGAACACAAAACAAAGAAAATATGCGATACCAATAATAAACCCTGATTCGTTAAAAATCCAACCTCCTAAAAGTCTGATAAACAAAGATATTTTTACACAAACGGACAAAATAAAAGTAAAATCCGTTTCAGTACAAACAGACAAAGACCAGATAAAAGATAGCCTTCCAATTGCGGAAGAATCTTTAAAAACATCAACAGAAACTGGCGGTAAGTCAATTATACATGTTAATTTTTTTAAGGTTCTTACTAATTATTTTATATGTAACGTAGGGTGTTGTAAAATAAATCGCAAGGGTGCAAAGCGCAAGGAGAAATATAAGAAAATATTAAAGAAACAACAAAAACGATCGAATAAATTACTGGCCTGATGTAAAAATTATTTAATTGAATATGCAATCTTATTTTTATTGTTTTTTGCTAAAAAAAAAAAACATAAAAAGACTTTGTAATTTGTTTATTTTTCTTATTAATAATTTCATTTTTATAATTTTGTTATAAATAATTGTTTGTTAATATTATTGTTAAACAAAAAAAAATTTTTTTTGAAGAAAATAAAATTATTCAAAAATAAAAAATACCGTCTTTAAATAATTTAGTTAACATTATATTTTGGTATGTATGTATTGTAACAAACATTTTTTATTAAGAAGTAGAATTAGTCCCAATTTACATTATACGATTTTTGTCGTTGCGATTCTTACCTTATAGGTACACAAGCGAGTGTTCTCTTCGATTCGTTTTGTTTATTCATTCGCTGTGTAAAAATATATGTATACACAAGAAGTTGTAACGACAAAAATCGTACAATGTAAACATTAGACCGACTTCAAAGAAGAAACGACAATAATCGCAACGACAAAAATCGTATAATGTAAATTGGGACTTAGGAGCCTAAGGTCCAGTGTTCACTGATAAATTACAGCTTTTCTACGATACCAATATTATCCTATAAAGATATAAGTGAATTGAGATCTGAGGAAGTATTTTTCGAAATTTCGTCCATTTTTTTAATTGCCATTTTTAAAAGCTTGGGTAAACTAGATTTATTCTTATTGCAGTAATACATACTACAATTGAAAGTTCTATTCATTATACGCTCTACCACCACTGTGGTGAATGAGGGTATATTAAGTTTGTCATTCCGTGTGAAACTTTTTTGTTATACATACATCTAAGACCCCATAAATTCTGGCACCTTGAGTAATTCTAAGTCGATTGAGACATGTCCGTCTGCCTGTTCGTCTGTTGAAAAGAGGCTGGCTTTTGAAAGACTCAAAAGAAAAGAACAAACTCGGTGTCAAATTGCTTGTAGTTATCCTAAGCACGTTCGGATTAAATTCAACAGGATTAGAGCTATGAAGCAAAATGTGGTACCACCACCCTAAAAATAAAACAACTTAATTATATAAAAAAAAAGTAAATATTGGTATTTCAGTAATTTGGTCATAACTCGAGCATTTTTCAATCGATTTGATAGATTTATACACCGACGTCTTTAGGAAGAAATTTACGTTGGTAATAAAACTTGGACTCGGAAAGATCTACGGTTCTCGAAAATAGGTATTTTTCTTAAATAAATTCTATTTTGGTAATAACTTGTTTGTATCTGAAACGATTTTTCCGAGTTTTTCAGCAAATATGTTCTAAAATTTCCGATCTTTTGATATATATAAGACGTATCCATAGGTCATGTAACAGCTCTAAAAATTTAGTTTTTATAAAAATGTTGATGCTTTTTAGCCCATTTTTGGAGTATTTTGCTAATAACTGAACCATTTCTTAATCGATTTGGCAGATTTATATACCCACGTCTTAAGGAAGAAATTTACCATTTACTTAGATTATAAAACTTTATTTTGGACGTTACTCTTCCATTTTAGGGAGAAAAGTTTCTGATATTTTGGTATATAAAACGTGTTCATATGTCATACTAGAGCCCTAAAATTTAAAATTTTGAGTATTTTCAATAATGTCTTTGTACGGGAGGTACCACGCCAACTTTTCCAGTGCCGCCCATTTTTTTAAGAGAGTTTGTATATTGGCAAGCAGCATGTTTGTACTAAATCTGAAAGCCGTAGCTCTAGCCGCTCTCGAGATATGCAGAAAAAAAGAACTTAAAAAACAACAACAACATGGGATTTATATGTGACATAAATGTAAAACAACTTAGCCTGCATCATATCTGGGGTCTTCGGAAACCCCATTTCAACGGACAACCGGATTTGAACTTCCCTTCTCATAAGAAGCCAGAATATATATACTTTATATGGACTTAGATCAATATTGTAGAAATTACAAACGGAATGACAAAGTTATACATATATAACCTTTTACCTTCGGCGAAGGGTATAAAAAGGTTATTTGGATGACTCAAATGAAATTTAATTTCTAATCATTTGTAAGTGTTTTGATCAGAATAACTTCTTCTCAAGTTATGATAAAATGTATTAGCAAAACCCCCATATTTCGGGTGAAATATTGACTAGACCATAGGGTCTTCATTCGGTTAAGCGTTAATCGGTTAACCGATTAATTAGTTCCCGATTAACTGACCGTTTAATTTAAAATTGGCTTTTTCGATTAACGCTTAAAGCGGTTAATTTCAACAAAATTTTTAACTTTTTGTAGTATTATAACATATTTTTTGTGTTTTTAATTATTAATTTCGTCCCATATTGTTAAATGCGATCTTCATCTTAAATAACAACAACAGCTTTTTTTTGTTTCACGTACTTTTTATATGTATGAGTTTAGTTATTTGTTACTTCTGATATCTTTTCATATCAATCTTTTAACAGAATTAACCGAAACAATTAGAAGTGTTAAAAATTAAAAAAAAATTTAAAACAGGACTCTAATGGCATAATGGAAAATTGTATATGTTTAGACAAATCCAGGAATAGAACTGAGAAATTGGATATTCTGTATTATGGGTTCTCCAACATCTACGATTAATGAACGAATTTTTTCCACGTAAAGGTTTATCAAAACTAAAAAAAAGATTCACTTAAATCGTAAGCATTTAAACCAAATTATTTTCCTAAAATATTATTTTATAAGATCTCTTTAAACTATTAAAATTACTAATAAAATGATTTGACAGTTTACTTTTTATTTAATATATAATATGCATTGATTAAAAACCTTTATTTTATAATTAAAAATAAAAAGTTTTTTCGAGCTCGAGGCCAATGAATTATTTTGTTTTGCTCGTTTTGTTTCAAGAATTGTTATGTTTGTTATGTTGTTGTTTTTTACTAATAAACTCTAAATAATAAATGATTTATCCATATTAATTAATTGAAATTACCTAATTAAAAAAAACTTTATTACAAAATTAACAAAATTAACCGATTATTAACTGATTAAACCAAAACCTCGGTTAATTAATCGAGCGATTAACCGATAAAAGCAAAAGCCCGATTAAATGAATACCCTACTAGGCTATCAAATAACAATGCGCCTTAAAATCTTTATATTCCATATACTTTTTTTAGAACATCTTTTTTGATCATGAAATATTCTTCCTGCCATTGGAGGGATTCACCGATTCGGTACAGCAGAATATAGCACCCCAGCTTGTGTTCTCTAATTTTAATACACATTCTATTGTAATTTTTCGAACAAAAAATTATGTATGAAAGGCCAAAATCGAAATTGTTGGCATTTCATTTTTTATAATTAAATACCCCCATATTCATAAAAAATATTTTAGGTTTAAAGCAGGTTTATGAAACGGATTTTCTATGAAAAAATGTTTAATAAACCTTTTATTAATAAAATTTTGTTTTATGAAAATGGGGGCAAATATTTAATTTAACCATTTAACTTGCAATCGGCAACACTGTTACAATTCAAAAATAATTTTTATTGTCTTCACCTCAGTATGCTTCGAATTTCAAATCAATTTTAAAAGTCAAAACAAACGAAAAAAAAATTTAAATAATAAAAAATAAAAATTTGTGTTCATCAAATAAAAAATATAAAAACTAAGAAGATACTATAAGAACTATAAAAGGAAATAAAAGAGAACTAAAGGTAAGCAAAGAATTGAAATGTTTGTTTATTATGTATTTCTTTTAATAAATAAATGGTATTGTAAATATTGGAAAAACAATGAACTTTCCAAGAAATATTATTCCTTGTGTCTTAGAAAAAAGCCATACAGCCAGGCCATCGAACGAAAAATGGATATCCAGATGCGGCAATCTGTCAAACAAGAGCGAGGAAGGCAGGAACTACAATTTTGTTATATAAAATGTGTTCGGGCGCTATTAAATATCACTTCAACATATTCCTCTTAGCAATGAAGAGTCAGCGAAAGTTAATTCAATCTACTTCCATCTTTTGCCAGCAAATGAATTCCGCTTTTGACAAAGAATCAAAAATATTATGCATTTGAGATCATCAAAAAACAATATCTCACTGGGATTATTCTCATTAGAATAAAAAAGCTACATATCCAGACATTCGAACGGATTTTCTGTGGCTTCTAAAAAATGTATACCCAAATGCGGCAATGTGTGGAGAAAAGACGTGGGAGGTAGGAATTTCTATTAAGCCTTTGAAGTAAGTTTTTACCTGGCCTTCAACATGTATGTATATGAGCGCTGTAAATTAAAAAATTCACCTAATATTATTTCTAGATTTAAAGGGTCAACAATAACCAATTTTGAGCAGCTTATATATCAACTTTTGGATGCCTCGGTAGGCTAGTTGGTAGTGAGATAGTCTATCAGCTGGTTTGATTCCCGCCAAAGACTAATCTGTTTCACTGCAAAGGGCGGAAGGACTTAGGTAAATTCCTTTTAATTAAAAAAATACATGTAAACTTTTGGTAGCAAATGAATTTCATCTTGAAACATCTGCTCGTAACAGAGTTGGATATTTTCTCTTTATTTTGTTTTCTCACTTCCATTTAGTAAAATGTCTAAACAAATTATACTAATAATTCGGTTTTTTAATATGCGAAATATTGGAGTTCTTTGTTGGAGTTTGTAATTTTATGGGCTAATATAAATTATACAAATATACACATCATGGCAAAATTAAGTGATCGAATTATTAAACTATCTTTAAATCCGACAGCAGCATTTTGAATACGTACCAAGTTTTATTGAATTAATAAAAAAATGGGGATCGTTACTTTTATAGACGGACGGATGGTGTATTTTTAACGAGTAAGTGAAACTGCATGATTTCATGGTTTGATAAATAAAAATCATTAAACTAATTTATAGTACTGCTTAAATTATACATATCGCACCCGTTCCTCTAAAGACTCAAAATTCAAAAAAATCACTTTTTTAAAGAAAAAGATATATCCCTCTTTGTAATATAAGAGTAGCTTCTTTTGAATCAACTGAAGAGAAATATTTTGGGTTGCCTCCAAATGCAAAATCAATTAATATCAGTTTTGTTTCAACTAAATGGTAATATTTTAAGTTGTGCCTGCGTTGATGCCATAACGGTTTAATTAAATTATGTTAATTTTAAGGAAAACTGGCACAACTTCAAATGATACCACAATATTAATGAACAAATTTCAGATAAAAAGTATAAACTCAAAAAAAAACTTGTTATTTTATTAATCATTGAAAAGTGGCTTAAACAATTACCATTGAAAACTTAATTTTCAAAAATTGGTTTTTACCTCTACTAAAAATTTGTTGATTTTGATTTTACTCCCTTTATAGGCACTAATACGATATATGTGTATACATACACTACATATATGTTTTTTCTTTACAGATTATCAGTTATCAGCTGTTGACTATTTAAGCATTTAATTGTCTTTTTAAATACATACCCTACATTTATGTTTTCTATTCAGAAAATCCATCCAGGAATGATGTAAGTTATTTACAAAACTTTTTATATTTCAGTTCTGGGGTGTAATTGTTGCAGACGTGATCGAATACTTTCAGTCAATACTGAACGATTTGAATTTGTTTTTCAGTGTTGTGAAAACTGATATTAATGCTTAATAACACTAAAAAAATAATGTCAATTCGTTTAGTATCGACTGAGAGAATTACATATATGTATGTATGTATATATAAATGCCTTAGAATCGAAGAAGTAATCGATCACGACTGCCATGATTAGCCCCTTGATCTTTTTATTCGCGTAATGTAAATACTTTTCTGACAATTTCAGTTTTTATTTACAGGTCTCCAAACTGTCCAATTATATTCGGAAACTCGTTTGGGGGTTGGCTTTTCCAAAATCAGCCATTCACTGCAGTGTTTTATAATATCCCATACTTTTATACGAACATACAACACCAGCAGGTTACCTATCAACATTATCAATCACAAGCCACATTAATTTCATATCCATTTTATAACGTTGCTCCATCTGCATATTATACTACATTTAATAACGACGTAGTTTGTGGACAACCACAAATGTCATATCAAACATTTTACTATCCATTAACGGCTTGTCATCTACATTATGTACCACAACAATATTCTCAGATTATACCGAACACAAAACAAAGAAAATATGCGATATCAATAATAAACCCTGATTCGTTAAAAATCCAACCTCCTAAAAGTCGGATAAACAAAGATATTTTTACACAAACGGACAAAATAAAAGTAAAATCCGTTTCAGTACAAACAGACAAAGACCAGATAAAAGATAGCCTTCCAATTGCGGAAGAATCTTTAAAAACATCAACAGAAACTGGCGGTAAGTCAATTATACATGTTAATTTTTTTAAGGTTCTTACTAATTATTTTATTTGTAACGTAGGGTGTTGTAAAATAAATCGCAAGGGTGCAAAGCGCAAGGAGAAATATAAGAAAATATTAAAGAAACAACAAAAACGATCGAATAAATTACTGGCCTGATGTAAAAATTATTTAATTGAATATGCAATCTTATTTTTATTGTTTTTTGCTAAAAAAAAAAAACATAAAAAGACTTTGTAATTTGTTTATTTTTCTTATTAATAATTTCATTTTTATAATTTTGTTATAAATAATTGTTTGTTAATATTATTGTTAAACAAAAAAAAAATTTTTTTTGAAGAAAATAAAATTATTCAAAAATAAAAAATACCGTCTTTAAATAATTTAGTTAACATTATATTTTGGTATGTATGTATTGTAACAAACATTTTTTATTAAGAAGTAGAATTAGTCCCAATTTACATTATACGATTTTTGTCGTTGCGATTCTTACCTTATAGGTACACAAGCGAGTGTTCTCTTCGATTCGTTTTGTTTATTCATTCGCTGTGTAAAAATATATGTATACACAAGAAGTTGTAACGACAAAAATCGTACAATGTAAACATTAGACCGACTTCAAAGAAGAAACGACAATAATCGCAACGACAAAAATCGTATAATGTAAATTGGGACTTAGGAGCCTAAGGTCCAGTGTTCACTGATAAATTACAGCTTTTCTACGATACCAATATTATCCTATAAAGATATAAGTGAATTGAGATCTGAGGAAGTATTTTTCGAAATTTCGTCCATTTTTTTAATTGCCATTTTTAAAAGCTTGGGTAAACTAGATTTATTCTTATTGCAGTAATACATACTACAATTGAAAGTTCTATTCATTATACGCTCTACCACCACTGTGGTGAATGAGGGTATATTAAGTTTGTCATTCCGTGTGAAACTTTTTTGTTATACATACATCTAAGACCCCATAAATTCTGGCACCTTGAGTAATTCTAAGTCGATTGAGACATGTCCGTCTGCCTGTTCGTCTGTTGAAAAGAGGCTGGCTTTTGAAAGACTCAAAAGAAAAGAACAAACTCGGTGTCAAATTGCTTGTAGTTATCCTAAGCACGTTCGGATTAAATTCAACAGGATTAGAGCTATGAAGCAAAATGTGGAACCACCACCCTAAAAATAAAACAACTTAATTATATAAAAAAAAAGTAAATATTGGTATTTCAGTAATTTGGTCATAACTCGAGCATTTTTCAATCGATTTGATAGATTTATACACCGACGTCTTTAGGAAGAAATTTACGTTGGTAATAAAACTTGGACTCGGAAAGATCTACGGTTCTCGAAAATAGGTATTTTTCTTAAATAAATTCTATTTTGGTAATAACTTGTTTGTATCTGAAACGATTTTTCCGAGTTTTTCAGCAAATATGTTCTAAAATTTCCGATCTTTTGACATATATAAGACGTATCCATAGGTCATGTAACAGCTCTAAAAATTTAGTTTTTATAAAAATGTTGATGCTTTTTAGCCCATTTTTGGAGTATTTTGCTAATAACTGAACCATTTCTTAATCGATTTGGCAGATTTATATACCCACGTCTTAAGGAAGAAATTTACCATTTACTTAGATTATAAAACTTTATTTTGGACGTTACTCTTCCATTTTAGGGAGAAAAGTTTCTGATATTTTGGTATATAAAACGTGTTCATATGTCATACTAGAGCCCTAAAATTTAAAATTTTGAGTATTTTCAATAATGTCTTTGTACGGGAGGTACCACGCCAACTTTTCCAGTGCCGCCCATTTTTTTAAGAGAGTTTGTATATTGGCAAGCAGCATGTTTGTACTAAATCTGAAAGCCGTAGCTCTAGCCGCTCTCGAGATATGCAGAAAAAAAGAACTTAAAAAACAACAACAACATGGGATTTATATGTGACATAAATGTAAAACAACTTAGCCTGCATCATATCTGGGGTCTTCGGAAACCCCATTTCAACGGACAACCGGATTTGAACTTCCCTTCTCATAAGAAGCCAGAATATATATACTTTATATGGACTTAGATCAATATTGTAGAAATTACAAACGGAATGACAAAGTTATACATATATACCCTTTTACCTTCGGCGAAGGGTATAAAAAGGTTATTTGGATGACTCAAATGAAATTTAATTTCTAATCATTTGTAAGTGTTTTGATCAGAATAACTTCTTCTCAAGTTATGATAAAATGTATTAGCAAAACCCCCATATTTCGGGTGAAATATTGACTAGACCATAGGGTCTTCATTCGGTTAAGCGTTAATCGGTTAACCGATTAATTAGTTCCCGATTAACTGACCGTTTAATTTAAAATTGGCTTTTTCGATTAACGCTTAAAGCGGTTAATTTCAACAAAATTTTTAACTTTTTGTAGTATTATAACATATTTTTTGTGTTTTTAATTATTAATTTCGTCCCATATTGTTAAATGCGATCTTCATCTTAAATAACAACAACAGCTTTTTTTTGTTTCACGTACTTTTTATATGTATGAGTTTAGTTATTTGTTACTTCTGATATCTTTTCATATCAATCTTTTAACAGAATTAACCGAAACAATTAGAAGTGTTAAAAATTAAAAAAAAATTTAAAACAGGACTCTAATGGCATAATGGAAAATTGTATATGTTTAGACAAATCCAGGAATAGAACTGAGAAATTGGATATTCTGTATTATGGGTTCTCCAACATCTACGATTAATGAACGAATTTTTTCCACGTAAAGGTTTATCAAAACTAAAAAAAAGATTCACTTAAATCGTAAGCATTTAAACCAAATTATTTTCCTAAAATATTATTTTATAAGATCTCTTTAAACTATTAAAATTACTAATAAAATGATTTGACAGTTTACTTTTTATTTAATATATAATATGCATTGATTAAAAACCTTTATTTTATAATTAAAAATAAAAAGTTTTTTCGAGCTCGAGGCCAATGAATTATTTTGTTTTGCTCGTTTTGTTTCAAGAATTGTTATGTTTGTTATGTTGTTGTTTTTTACTAATAAACTCTAAATAATAAATGATTTATCCATATTAATTAATTGAAATTACCTAATTAAAAAAAACTTTATTACAAAATTAACAAAATTAACCGATTATTAACTGATTAAACCAAAACCTCGGTTAATTAATCGAGCGATTAACCGATAAAAGCAAAAGCCCGATTAAATGAATACCCTACTAGGCTATCAAATAACAATGCGCCTTAAAATCTTTATATTCCATATACTTTTTTTAGAACATCTTTTTTGATCATGAAATATTCTTCCTGCCATTGGAGGGATTCACCGATTCGGTACAGCAGAATATAGCACCCCAGCTTGTGTTCTCTAATTTTAATACACATTCTATTGTAATTTTTCGAACAAAAAATTATGTATGAAAGGCCAAAATCGAAATTGTTGGCATTTCATTTTTTATAATTAAATACCCCCATATTCATAAAAAATATTTTAGGTTTAAAGCAGGTTTATGAAACGGATTTTCTATGAAAAAATGTTTAATAAACCTTTTATTAATAAAATTTTGTTTTATGAAAATGGGGGCAAATATTTAATTTAACCATTTAACTTGCAATCGGCAACACTGTTACAATTCAAAAATAATTTTTATTGTCTTCACCTCAGTATGCTTCGAATTTCAAATCAATTTTAAAAGTCAAAACAAACGAAAAAAAAATTTAAATAATAAAAAATAAAAATTTGTGTTCATCAAATAAAAAATATAAAAACTAAGAAGATACTATAAGAACTATAAAAGGAAATAAAAGAGAACTAAAGGTAAGCAAAGAATTGAAATGTTTGTTTATTATGTATTTCTTTTAATAAATAAATGGTATTGTAAATATTGGAAAAACAATGAACTTTCCAAGAAATATTATTCCTTGTGTCTTAGAAAAAAGCCATACAGCCAGGCCATCGAACGAAAAATGGATATCCAGATGCGGCAATCTGTCAAACAAGAGCGAGGAAGGCAGGAACTACAATTTTGTTATATAAAATGTGTTCGGGCGCTATTAAATATCACTTCAACATATTCCTCTTAGCAATGAAGAGTCAGCGAAAGTTATTTCAATCTACTTCCATCTTTTGCCAGCAAATGAATTCCGCTTTTGACAAAGAATCAAAAATATTATGCATTTGAGATCATCAAAAAACAATATCTCACTGGGATTATTCTCATTAGAATAAAAAAGCTACATATCCAGACATTCGAACGGATTTTCTGTGGCTTCTAAAAAATGTATACCCAAATGGGGCAATGTGTGGACAAAAGACGTGGGAGGTAGGAATTTCTATTAAGCCTTTGAAGTAAGTTTTTACCTGGCCTTCAACATGTATGTATATGAGCGCTGTAAATTAAAAAATTCACCTAATATTATTTCTAGATTTAAAGGGTCAACAATAACCAATTTTGAGCAGCTTATATATCAACTTTTGGATGCCTCGGTAGGCTAGTTGGTAGTGAGATAGTCTATCAGCTGGTTTGATTCCCGCCAAAGACTAATCTGTTTCACTGCAAAGGGCGGAAGGACTTAGGTAAATTCCTTTTAATTAAAAAAATACATGTAAACTTTTGGTAGCAAATGAATTTCATCTTGAAACATCTGCTCGTAACAGAGTTGGATATTTTCTCTTTATTTTGTTTTCTCACTTCCATTTAGTAAAATGTCTAAACAAATTATACTAATAATTCGGTTTTTTAATATGCGAAATATTGGAGTTCTTTGTTGGAGTTTGTAATTTTATGGGCTAATATAAATTATACAAATATACACATCATGTCAAAATTAAGTGATCGAATTATTAAACTATCTTTAAATCCGACAGCAGCATTTTGAATACGTACCAAGTTTTATTGAATTAATAAAAAAATGGGGATCGTTACTTTTATAGACGGACGGATGGTGTATTTTTAACGAGTAAGTGAAACTGCATGATTTCATGGTTTGATAAATAAAAATCATTAAACTAATTTATAGTACTGCTTAAATTATACATATCGCACCCGTTCCTCTAAAGACTCAAAATTCAAAAAAATCACTTTTTTAAAGAAAACGATATATCCCTCTTTGTAATATAAGAGTAGCTTCTTTAGAATCAACTGAAGAGAAATATTTTGAGTTGCCTCCAAATGCAAAATCAATTAATATCAGTTTTGTTTCAACTAAATGGTAATATTTTAAGTTGTGCCTGCGTTGATGCCATAACGGTTTAATTAAATTATGTTAATTTTAAGGAAAACTGGCACAACTTCAAATGATACCACAATATTAATGAACAAATTTCAGATAAAAAGTATAAACTCAAAAAAAAACTTGTTATTTTATTAATCATTGAAAAGTGGCTTAAACAATTACCATTGAAAACTTAATTTTCAAAAATTGGTTTTTACCTCTACTAAAAATTTGTTGATTTTGATTTTACTCCCTTTATAGGCACTAATACGATATATGTGTATACATACACTACATATATGTTTTTTCTTTACAGATTATCAGTTATCAGCTGTTGACTATTTAAGCATTTAATTGTCTTTTTAAATACATACCCTACATTTATGTTTTCTATTCAGAAAATCCATCCAGGAATGATGTAAGTTATTTACAAAACTTTTTATATTTCAGTTCTGGGGTGTAATTGTTGCAGACGTGATCGAATACTTTCAGTCAATACTGAACGATTTGAATTTGTTTTTCAGTGTTGTGAAAACTGATATTAATGCTTAATAACACTAAAAAAAT
Source organism: Pollenia amentaria (assembly GCA_943735925.1). NCBI lineage: Eukaryota > Metazoa > Arthropoda > Insecta > Diptera > Polleniidae > Pollenia > Pollenia amentaria. Next base: position 127,087,259 of record OX031007.1, read on the forward strand.
AATGTCAATTCGTTTAGTATCGACTGAGAGAATTACATATATGTATGTATGTATATATAAATGCCTTAGAATCGAAGAAGTAATCGATCACGACTGCCATGATTAGCCCCTTGATCTTTTTATTCGCGTAATGTAAATACTTTTCTGACAATTTCAGTTTTTATTTACAGGTCTCCAAACTGTCCAATTATATTCGGAAACTCGTTTGGGGGTTGGCTTTTCCAAAATCAGCCATTCACTGCAGTGTTTTATAATATCCCATACTTTTATACGAACATACAACACCAGCAGGTTACCTATCAACATTATCAATCACAAGCCACATTAATTTCATATCCATTTTATAACGTTGCTCCATCTGCATATTATACTACATTTAATAACGACGTAGTTTGTGGACAACCACAAATGTCATATCAAACATTTTACTATCCATTAACGGCTTGTCATCTACATTATGTACCACAACAATATTCTCAGATTATACCGAACACAAAACAAAGAAAATATGCGATACCAATAATAAACCCTGATTCGTTAAAAATCCAACCTCCTAAAAGTCTGATAAACAAAGATATTTTTACACAAACGGACAAAATAAAAGTAAAATCCGTTTCAGTACAAACAGACAAAGACCAGATAAAAGATAGCCTTCCAATTGCGGAAGAATCTTTAAAAACATCAACAGAAACTGGCGGTAAGTCAATTATACATGTTAATTTTTTTAAGGTTCTTACTAATTATTTTATTTGTAACGTAGGGTGTTGTAAAATAAATCGCAAGGGTGCAAAGCGCAAGGAGAAATATAAGAAAATATTAAAGAAACAACAAAAACGATCGAATAAATTACTGGCCTGATGTAAAAATTATTTAATTGAATATGCAATCTTATTTTTATTGTTTTTTGCTAAAAAAAAAAAACATAAAAAGACTTTGTAATTTGTTTATTTTTCTTATTAATAATTTCATTTTTATAATTTTGTTATAAATAATTGTTTGTTAATATTATTGTTAAACAAAAAAAAATTTTTTTTGAAGAAAATAAAATTATTCAAAAATAAAAAATACCGTCTTTAAATAATTTAGTTAACATTATATTTTGGTATGTATGTATTGTAACAAACATTTTTTATTAAGAAGTAGAATTAGTCCCAATTTACATTATACGATTTTTGTCGTTGCGATTCTTACCTTATAGGTACACAAGCGAGTGTTCTCTTCGATTCGTTTTGTTTATTCATTCGCTGTGTAAAAATATATGTATACACAAGAAGTTGTAACGACAAAAATCGTACAATGTAAACATTAGACCGACTTCAAAGAAGAAACGACAATAATCGCAACGACAAAAATCGTATAATGTAAATTGGGACTTAGGAGCCTAAGGTCCAGTGTTCACTGATAAATTACAGCTTTTCTACGATACCAATATTATCCTATAAAGATATAAGTGAATTGAGATCTGAGGAAGTATTTTTCGAAATTTCGTCCATTTTTTTAATTGCCATTTTTAAAAGCTTGGGTAAACTAGATTTATTCTTATTGCAGTAATACATACTACAATTGAAAGTTCTATTCATTATACGCTCTACCACCACTGTGGTGAATGAGGGTATATTAAGTTTGTCATTCCGTGTGAAACTTTTTTGTTATACATACATCTAAGACCCCATAAATTCTGGCACCTTGAGTAATTCTAAGTCGATTGAGACATGTCCGTCTGCCTGTTCGTCTGTTGAAAAGAGGCTGGCTTTTAAAAGACTCAAAAGAAAAGAACAAACTCGGTGTCAAATTGCTTGTAGTTATCCTAAGCACGTTCGGATTAAATTCAACAGGATTAGAGCTATGAAGCAAAATGTGGAACCACCACCCTAAAAATAAAACAACTTAATTATATAAAAAAAAAGTAAATATTGGTATTTCAGTAATTTGGTCATAACTCGAGCATTTTTCAATCGATTTGATAGATTTATACACCGACGTCTTTAGGAAGAAATTTACGTTGGTAATAAAACTTGGACTCGGAAAGATCTACGGTTCTCGAAAATAGGTATTTTTCTTAAATAAATTCTATTTTGGTAATAACTTGTTTGTATCTGAAACGATTTTTCCGAGTTTTTCAGCAAATATGTTCTAAAATTTCCGATCTTTTGATATATATAAGACGTATCCATAGGTCATGTAACAGCTCTAAAAATTTAGTTTTTATAAAAATTTTGATGCTTTTTAGCCCATTTTTGGAGTATTTTGCTAATAACTGAACCATTTCTTAATCGATTTGGCAGATTTATATACCCACGTCTTAAGGAAGAAATTTACCATTTACTTAGATTATAAAACTTTATTTTGGACGTTACTCTTCCATTTTAGGGAGAAAAGTTTCTGATATTTTGGTATATAAAACGTGTTCATATGTCATACTAGAGCCCTAAAATTTAAAATTTTGAGTATTTTCAATAATGTCTTTGTACGGGAGGTACCACGCCAACTTTTCCAGTGCCGCCCATTTTTTTAAGAGAGTTTGTATATTGGCAAGCAGCATGTTTGTACTAAATCTGAAAGCCGTAGCTCTAGCCGCTCTCGAGATATGCAGAAAAAAAGAACTTAAAAAACAACAACAACATGGGATTTATATGTGACATAAATGTAAAACAACTTAGCCTGCATCATATCTGGGGTCTTCGGAAACCCCATTTCAACGGACAACCGGATTTGAACTTCCCTTCTCATAAGAAGCCAGAATATATATACTTTATATGGACTTAGATCAATATTGTAGAAATTACAAACGGAATGACAAAGTTATACATATATACCCTTTTACCTTCGGCGAAGGGTATAAAAAGGTTATTTGGATGACTCAAATGAAATTTAATTTCTAATCATTTGTAAGTGTTTTGATCAGAATAACTTCTTCTCAAGTTATGATAAAATGTATTAGCAAAACCCCCATATTTCGGGTGAAATATTGACTAGACCATAGGGTCTTCATTCGGTTAAGCGTTAATCGGTTAACCGATTAATTAGTTCCCGATTAACTGACCGTTTAATTTAAAATTGGCTTTTTCGATTAACGCTTAAAGCGGTTAATTTCAACAAAATTTTTAACTTTTTGTAGTATTATAACATATTTTTTGTGTTTTTAATTATTAATTTCGTCCCATATTGTTAAATGCGATCTTCATCTTAAATAACAACAACAGCTTTTTTTTGTTTCACGTACTTTTTATATGTATGAGTTTAGTTATTTGTTACTTCTGATATCTTTTCATATCAATCTTTTAACAGAATTAACCGAAACAATTAGAAGTGTTAAAAATTAAAAAAAAATTTAAAACAGGACTCTAATGGCATAATGGAAAATTGTATATGTTTAGACAAATCCAGGAATAGAACTGAGAAATTGGATATTCTGTATTATGGGTTCTCCAACATCTACGATTAATGAACGAATTTTTTCCACGTAAAGGTTTATCAAAACTAAAAAAAAGATTCACTTAAATCGTAAGCATTTAAACCAAATTATTTTCCTAAAATATTATTTTATAAGATCTCTTTAAACTATTAAAATTACTAATAAAATGATTTGACAGTTTACTTTTTATTTAATATATAATATGCATTGATTAAAAACCTTTATTTTATAATTAAAAATAAAAAGTTTTTTCGAGCTCGAGGCCAATGAATTATTTTGTTTTGCTCGTTTTGTTTCAAGAATTGTTATGTTTGTTATGTTGTTGTTTTTTACTAATAAACTCTAAATAATAAATGATTTATCCATATTAATTAATTGAAATTACCTAATTAAAAAAAACTTTATTACAAAATTAACAAAATTAACCGATTATTAACTGATTAAACCAAAACCTCGGTTAATTAATCGAGCGATTAACCGATAAAAGCAAAAGCCCGATTAAATGTATACCCTACTAGGCTATCAAATAACAATGCGCCTTAAAATCTTTATATTCCATATACTTTTTTTAGAACATCTTTTTTGATCATGAAATATTCTTCCTGCCATTGGAGGGATTCACCGATTCGGTACAGCAGAATATAGCACCCCAGCTTGTGTTCTCTAATTTTAATACACATTCTATTGTAATTTTTCGAACAAAAAATTATGTATGAAAGGCCAAAATCGAAATTGTTGGCATTTCATTTTTTATAATTAAATACCCCCATATTCATAAAAAATATTTTAGGTTTAAAGCAGGTTTATGAAACGGATTTTCTATGAAAAAATGTTTAATAAACCTTTTATTAATAAAATTTTGTTTTATGAAAATGGGGGCAAATATTTAATTTAACCATTTAACTTGCAATCGGCAACACTGTTACAATTCAAAAATAATTTTTATTGTCTTCACCTCAGTATGCTTCGAATTTCAAATCAATTTTAAAAGTCAAAACAAACGAAAAAAAAATTTAAATAATAAAAAATAAAAATTTGTGTTCATCAAATAAAAAATATAAAAACTAAGAAGATACTATAAGAACTATAAAAGGAAATAAAAGAGAACTAAAGGTAAGCAAAGAATTGAAATGTTTGTTTATTATGTATTTCTTTTAATAAATAAATGGTATTGTAAATATTGGAAAAACAATGAACTTTCCAAGAAATATTATTCCTTGTGTCTTAGAAAAAAGCCATACAGCCAGGCCATCGAACGAAAAATGGATATCCAGATGCGGCAATCTGTCAAACAAGAGCGAGGAAGGCAGGAACTACAATTTTGTTATATAAAATGTGTTCGGGCGCTATTAAATATCACTTCAACATATTCCTCTTAGCAATGAAGAGTCAGCGAAAGTTAATTCAATCTACTTCCATCTTTTGCCAGCAAATGAATTCCGCTTTTGACAAAGAATCAAAAATATTATGCATTTGAGATCATCAAAAAACAATATCTCACTGGGATTATTCTCATTAGAATAAAAAAGCTACATATCCAGACATTCGAACGGATTTTCTGTGGCTTCTAAAAAATGTATACCCAAATGCGGCAATGTGTGGAGAAAAGACGTGGGAGGTAGGAATTTCTATTAAGCCTTTGAAGTAAGTTTTTACCTGGCCTTCAACATGTATGTATATGAGCGCTGTAAATTAAAAAATTCACCTAATATTATTTCTAGATTTAAAGGGTCAACAATAACCAATTTTGAGCAGCTTATATATCAACTTTTGGATGCCTCGGTAGGCTAGTTGGTAGTGAGATAGTCTATCAGCTGGTTTGATTCCCGCCAAAGACTAATCTGTTTCACTGCAAAGGGCGGAAGGACTTAGGTAAATTCCTTTTAATTAAAAAAATACATGTAAACTTTTGGTAGCAAATGAATTTCATCTTGAAACATCTGCTCGTAACAGAGTTGGATATTTTCTCTTTATTTTGTTTTCTCACTTCCATTTAGTAAAATGTCTAAACAAATTATACTAATAATTCGGTTTTTTAATATGCGAAATATTGGAGTTCTTTGTTGGAGTTTGTAATTTTATGGGCTAATATAAATTATACAAATATACACATCATGTCAAAATTAAGTGATCGAATTATTAAACTATCTTTAAATCCGACAGCAGCATTTTGAATACGTACCAAGTTTTATTGAATTAATAAAAAAATGGGGATCGTTACTTTTATAGACGGACGGATGGTGTATTTTTAACGAGTAAGTGAAACTGCATGATTTCATGGTTTGATAAATAAAAATCATTAAACTAATTTATAGTACTGCTTAAATTATACATATCGCACCCGTTCCTCTAAAGACTCAAAATTCAAAAAAATCACTTTTTTAAAGAAAAAGATATATCCCTCTTTGTAATATAAGAGTAGCTTCTTTTGAATCAACTGAAGAGAAATATTTTGGGTTGCCTCCAAATGCAAAATCAATTAATATCAGTTTTGTTTCAACTAAATGGTAATATTTTAAGTTGTGCCTGCGTTGATGCCATAACGGTTTAATTAAATTATGTTAATTTTAAGGAAAACTGGCACAACTTCAAATGATACCACAATATTAATGAACAAATTTCAGATAAAAAGTATAAACTCAAAAAAAAACTTGTTATTTTATTAATCATTGAAAAGTGGCTTAAACAATTACCATTGAAAACTTAATTTTCAAAAATTGGTTTTTACCTCTACTAAAAATTTGTTGATTTTGATTTTACTCCCTTTATAGGCACTAATACGATATATGTGTATACATACACTACATATATGTTTTTTCTTTACAGATTATCAGTTATCAGCTGTTGACTATTTAAGCATTTAATTGTCTTTTTAAATACATACCCTACATTTATGTTTTCTATTCAGAAAATCCATCCAGGAATGATGTAAGTTATTTACAAAACTTTTTATATTTCAGTTCTGGGGTGTAATTGTTGCAGACGTGATCGAATACTTTCAGTCAATACTGAACGATTTGAATTTGTTTTTCAGTGTTGTGAAAACTGATATTAATGCTTAATAACACTAAAAAAATAATGTCAATTCGTTTAGTATCGACTGAGAGAATTACATATATGTATGTATGTATATATAAATGCCTTAGAATCGAAGAAGTAATCGATCACGACTGCCATGATTAGCCCCTTGATCTTTTTGTTCGCGTAATGTAAATACTTTTCTGACAATTTCAGTTTTTATTTACAGGTCTCCAAACTGTCCAATTATATTCGGAAACTCGTTTGGGGGTTGGCTTTTCCAAAATCAGCCATTCACTGCAGTGTTTTATAATATCCCATACTTTTATACGAACATACAACACCAGCAGGTTACCTATCAACATTATCAATCACAAGCCACATTAATTTCATATCCATTTTATAACGTTGCTCCATCTGCATATTATACTACATTTAATAACGACGTAGTTTGTGGACAACCACAAATGTCATATCAAACATTTTACTATCCATTAACGGCTTGTCATCTACATTATGTACCACAACAATATTCTCAGATTATACCGAACACAAAACAAAGAAAATATGCGATACCAATAATAAACCCTGATTCGTTAAAAATCCAACCTCCTAAAAGTCTGATAAACAAAGATATTTTTACACAAACGGACAAAATAAAAGTAAAATCCGTTTCAGTACAAACAGACAAAGACCAGATAAAAGATAGCCTTCCAATTGCGGAAGAATCTTTAAAAACATCAACAGAAACTGGCGGTAAGTCAATTATACATGTTAATTTTTTTAAGGTTCTTACTAATTATTTTATTTGTAACGTAGGGTGTTGTAAAATAAATCGCAAGGGTGCAAAGCGCAAGGAGAAATATAAGAAAATATTAAAGAAACAACAAAAACGATCGAATAAATTACTGGCCTGATGTAAAAATTATTTAATTGAATATGCAATCTTATTTTTATTGTTTTTTGCTAAAAAAAAAAAAACATAAAAAGACTTTGTAATTTGTTTATTTTTCTTATTAATAATTTCATTTTTATAATTTTGTTATAAATAATTGTTTGTTAATATTATTGTTAAACAAAAAAAAATTTTTTTTGAAGAAAATAAAATTATTCAAAAATAAAAAATACCGTCTTTAAATAATTTAGTTAACATTATATTTTGGTATGTATGTATTGTAACAAACATTTTTTATTAAGAAGTAGAATTAGTCCCAATTTACATTATACGATTTTTGTCGTTGCGATTCTTACCTTATAGGTACACAAGCGAGTGTTCTCTTCGATTCGTTTTGTTTATTCATTCGCTGTGTAAAAATATATGTATACACAAGAAGTTGTAACGACAAAAATCGTACAATGTAAACATTAGACCGACTTCAAAGAAGAAACGACAATAATCGCAACGACAAAAATCGTATAATGTAAATTGGGACTTAGGAGCCTAAGGTCCAGTGTTCACTGATAAATTACAGCTTTTCTACGATACCAATATTATCCTATAAAGATATAAGTGAATTGAGATCTGAGGAAGTATTTTTCGAAATTTCGTCCATTTTTTTAATTGCCATTTTTAAAAGCTTGGGTAAACTAGATTTATTCTTATTGCAGTAAAACATACTACAATTGAAAGTTCTATTCATTATACGCTCTACCACCACTGTGGTGAATGAGGGTATATTAAGTTTGTCATTCCGTGTGAAACTTTTTTGTTATACATCTAAGACCCCATAAATTCTGGCACCTTGAGTAATTCTAAGTCGATTGAGACATGTCCGTCTGCCTGTTCGTCTGTTGAAAAGAGGCTGGCTTTTGAAAGACTCAAAAGAAAAGAACAAACTCGTTGTCAAATTGCTTGTAGTTATCCTAAGCACGTTCGGATTAAATTCAACAGGATTAGAGCTATGAAGCAAAATGTGGAACCACCACCCTAAAAATAAAACAACTTAATTATATAAAAAAAAAGTAAATATTGGTATTTCAGTAATTTGGTCATAACTCGAGCATTTTTCAATCGATTTGATAGATTTATACACCGACGTCTTTAGGAAGAAATTTACGTTCGTAATAAAACTTGGACTCGGAAAGATCTACGGTTCTCGAAAATAGGTATTTTTCTTAAAAAAATTCTATTTTGGTAATAACTTGTTTGTATCTGAAACGATTTTTCCGAGTTTTTCAGCAAATATGTTCTAAAATTTCCGATCTTTTGATATATATAAGACGTATCCATAGGTCATGTAACAGCTCTAAAAATTTAGTTTTTATAAAAATGTTGATGCTTTTTAGCCCATTTTTGGAGTATTTTGCTAATAACTGAACCATTTCTTAATCGATTTGGCAGATTTATATACCCACGTCTTAAGAAAGAAATTTACCATTTACTTAGATTATAAAACTTTATTTTGGACGTTACTCTTCCATTTTAGGGAGAAAAGTTTCTGATATTTTGGTATATAAAACGTGTTCATATGTCATACTAGAGCCCTAAAATTTAAAATTTTGAGTATTTTCAATAATGTCTTTGTACGGGAGTTACCACGCCAACTTTTCCAGTGTTGCCCATTTTTTTAAGAGAGTTTGTGTATTGGCAAGCAACATGTTTGTACTAAATCTGAGCCGTAGCTCTAGCCGCTCTCGAGATATGCAGAAAAAAAGAACTTAAAAAACAACAACAACATGGGATTTATATGTGACATAAATGTAAAACAACCTAGCCTGCATCATATCTGGGGTCTTCGGAAACCCCATTTCAACGGACAACCGGATTTGAACTTCCCTTCTCATAAGAAGCCAGAATATATATACTTTATATGGACTTAGATCAATATTGTAGAAATTACAAACGGAATGACAAAGTTATACATATATACCCTTTTACCTTCGGCGAAGGGTATAAAAAGGTTATTTGGATGACTCAAATGAAATTTAATTTCTAATCATTTGTAAGTGTTTTGATCAGAATAACTTCTTCTCAAGTTATGATAAAATGTATTAGCAAAACCCCCATATTTCGGGTGAAATATTGACTAGACCATAGGGTCTTCATTCGGTTAAGCGTTAATCGGTTAACCGATTAATTAGTTCCCGATTAACTGACCGTTTAATTTAAAATTGGCTTTTTCGATTAACGCTTAAAGCGGTTAATTTCAACAAAATTTTTAACTTTTTGTAGTATTATAACATATTTTTTGTGTTTTTAATTATTAATTTCGTCCCATATTGTTAAATGCGATCTTCATCTTAAATAACAACAACAGCTTTTTTTTGTTTCACGTACTTTTTATATGTATGAGTTTAGTTATTTGTTACTTCTGATATCTTTTCATATCAATCTTTTAACAGAATTAACCGAAACAATTAGAAGTGTTAAAAATTAAAAAAAAATTTAAAACAGGACTCTAATGGCATAATGGAAAATTGTATATGTTTAGACAAATCCAGGAATAGAACTGAGAAATTGGATATTCTGTATTATGGGTTCTCCAACATCTACGATTAATGAACGAATTTTTTCCACGTAAAGGTTTATCAAAACTAAAAAAAAGATTCACTTAAATCGTAAGCATTTAAACCAAATTATTTTCCTAAAATATTATTTTATAAGATCTCTTTAAACTATTAAAATTACTAATAAAATGATTTGACAGTTTACTTTTTATTTAATATATAATATGCATTGATTAAAAACCTTTATTTTATAATTAAAAATAAAAAGTTTTTTCGAGCTCGAGGCCAATGAATTATTTTGTTTTGCTCGTTTTGTTTCAAGAATTGTTATGTTTGTTATGTTGTTGTTTTTTACTAATAAACTCTAAATAATAAATGATTTATCCATATTAATTAATTGAAATTACCTAATTAAAAAAAACTTTATTACAAAATTAACAAAATTAACCGATTATTAACTGATTAAACCAAAACCTCGGTTAATTAATCGAGCGATTAACCGATAAAAGCAAAAGCCCGATTAAATGAATACCCTACTAGGCTATCAAATAACAATGCGCCTTAAAATCTTTATATTCCATATACTTTTTTTAGAACATCTTTTTTGATCATGAAATATTCTTCCTGCCATTGGAGGGATTCACCGATTCGGTACAGCAGAATATAGCACCCCAGCTTGTGTTCTCTAATTTTAATACACATTCTATTGTAATTTTTCGAACAAAAAATTATGTATGAAAGGCCAAAATCGAAATTGTTGGCATTTCATTTTTTATAATTAAATACCCCCATATTCATAAAAAATATTTTAGGTTTAAAGCAGGTTTATGAAACGGATTTTCTATGAAAAAATGTTTAATAAACCTTTTATTAATAAAATTTTGTTTTATGAAAATGGGGGCAAATATTTAATTTAACCATTTAACTTGCAATCGGCAACACTGTTACAATTCAAAAATAATTTTTATTGTCTTCACCTCAGTATGCTTCGAATTTCAAATCAATTTTAAAAGTCAAAACAAACGAAAAAAAAATTTAAATAATAAAAAATAAAAATTTGTGTTCATCAAATAAAAAATATAAAAACTAAGAAGATACTATAAGAACTATAAAAGGAAATAAAAGAGAACTAAAGGTAAGCAAAGAATTGAAATGTTTGTTTATTATGTATTTCTTTTAATAAATAAATGGTATTGTAAATATTGGAAAAACAATGAACTTTCCAAGAAATATTATTCCTTGTGTCTTAGAAAAAAGCCATACAGCCAGGCCATCGAACGAAAAATGGATATCCAGATGCGGCAATCTGTCAAACAAGAGCGAGGAAGGCAGGAACTACAATTTTGTTATATAAAATGTGTTCGGGCGCTATTAAATATCACTTCAACATATTCCTCTTAGCAATGAAGAGTCGGCGAAAGTTAATTCAATCTACTTCCATCTTTTGCCAGCAAATGAATTCCGCTTTTGACAAAGAATCAAAAATATTATGCATTTGAGATCATCAAAAAACAATATCTCACTGGGATTATTCTCATTAGAATAAAAAAGCTACATATCCAGACATTCGAACGGATTTTCTGTGGCTTCTAAAAAATGTATACCCAAATGCGGCAATGTGTGGAGAAAAGACGTGGGAGGTAGGAATTTCTATTAAGCCTTTGAAGTAAGTTTTTACCTGGCCTTCAACATGTATGTATATGAGCGCTGTAAATTAAAAAATTCACCTAATATTATTTCTAGATTTAAAGGGTCAACAATAACCAATTTTGAGCAGCTTATATATCAACTTTTGGATGCCTCGGTAGGCTAGTTGGTAGTGAGATAGTCTATCAGCTGGTTTGATTCCCGCCAAAGACTAATCTGTTTCACTGCAAAGGGCGGAAGGACTTAGGTAAATTCCTTTTAATTAAAAAAATACATGTAAACTTTTGGTAGCAAATGAATTTCATCTTGAAACATCTGCTCGTAACAGAGTTGGATATTTTCTCTTTATTTTGTTTTCTCACTTCCATTTAGTAAAATGTCTAAACAAATTATACTAATAATTCGGTTTTTTAATATGCGAAATATTGGAGTTCTTTGTTGGAGTTTGTAATTTTATGGGCTAATATAAATTATACAAATATACACATCATGTCAAAATTAAGTGATCGAATTATTAAACTATCTTTAAATCCGACAGCAGCATTTTGAATACGTACCAAGTTTTATTGAATTAATAAAAAAATGGGGATCGTTACTTTTATAGACGGACGGATGGTGTATTTTTAACGAGTAAGTGAAACTGCATGATTTCATGGTTTGATAAATAAAAATCATTAAACTAATTTATAGTACTGCTTAAATTATACATATCGCACCCATTCCTCTAAAGACTCAAAATTCAAAAAAATCACTTTTTTAAAGAAAACGATATATCCCTCTTTGTAATATAAGAGTAGCTTCTTTAGAATCAACTGAAGAGAAATATTTTGAGTTGCCTCCAAATGCAAAATCAATTAATATCAGTTTTGTTTCAACTAAATGGTAATATTTTAAGTTGTGCCTGCGTTGATGCCATAACGGTTTAATTAAATTATGTTAATTTTAAGGAAAACTGGCACAACTTCAAATGATACCACAATATTAATGAACAAATTTCAGATAAAAAGTATAAACTCAAAAAAAAACTTGTTATTTTATTAATCATTGAAAAGTGGCTTAAACAATTACCATTGAAAACTTAATTTTCAAAAATTGGTTTTTACCTCTACTAAAAATTTGTTGATTTTGATTTTACTCCCTTTATAGGCACTAATACGATATATGTGTATACATACACTACATATATGTTTTTTCTTTACAGATTATCAGTTATCAGCTGTTGACTATTTAAGCATTTAATTGTCTTTTTAAATACATACCCTACATTTATGTTTTCTATTCAGAAAATCCATCCAGGAATGATGTAAGTTATTTACAAAACTTTTTATATTTCAGTTCTGGGGTGTAATTGTTGCAGACGTGATCGAATACTTTCAGTCAATACTGAACGATTTGAATTTGTTTTTCAGTGTTGTGAAAACCGATATTAATGCTTAATAACACTAAAAAAATAATGTCAATTCGTTTAGTATCGACTGAGAGAATTACATATATGTATGTATGTATATATAAATGCCTTAGAATCGAAGAAGTAATCGATCACGACTGCCATGATTAGCCCCTTGATCTTTTTATTCGCGTAATGTAAATACTTTTCTGACAATTTCAGTTTTTATTTACAGGTCTCCAAACTGTCCAATTATATTCGGAAACTCGTTTGGGGGTTGGCTTTTCCAAAATCAGCCATTCACTGCAGTGTTTTATAATATCCCATACTTTTATACGAACATACAACACCAGCAGGTTACCTATCAACATTATCAATCACAAGCCACATTAATTTCATATCCATTTTATAACGTTGCTCCATCTGCATATTATACTACATTTAATAACGACGTAGTTTGTGGACAACCACAAATGTCATATCAAACATTTTACTATCCATTAACGGCTTGTCACCTACATTATGTACCACAACAATATTCTCAGATTATACCGAACACAAAACAAAGAAAATATGCGATATCAATAATAAACCCTGATTCGTTAAAAATCCAACCTCCTAAAAGTCGGATAAACAAAGATATTTTTACACAAACGGACAAAATAAAAGTAAAATCCGTTTCAGTACAAACAGACAAAGACCAGATAAAAGATAGCCTTCCAATTGCGGAAGAATCTTTAAAAACATCAACAGAAACTGGCGGTAAGTACATGTTAATTTTTTTAAGGTTCTTACTAATTATTTTATATGTAACGTAGGGTGTTGTAAAATAAATCGCAAGGGTGCAAAGCGCAAGGAGAAATATAAGAAAATATTAAAGAAACAACAAAAACGATCGAATAAATTACTGGCCTGATGTAAAAATTATTTAATTGAATATGCAATCTTATTTTTATTGTTTTTTGCTAAAAAAAAAAAACATAAAAAGACTTTGTAATTTGTTTATTTTTCTTATTAATAATTTCATTTTTATAATTTTGTTATAAATAATTGTTTGTTAATATTATTGTTAAACAAAAAAAAATTTTTTTTGAAGAAAATAAAATTATTCAAAAATAAAAAATACCGTCTTTAAATAATTTAGTTAACATTATATTTTGGTATGTATGTATTGTAACAAACATTTTTTATTAAGAAGTAGAATTAGGAGCCTAAGGTCCAGTGTTCACTGATAAATTACAGCTTTTCTACGATACCAATATTATCCTATAAATATATAAGTGAATTGAGATCTGAGGAAGTATTTTTCGAAATTTCGTCCATTTTTTTAATTGCCATTTTTAAAAGCTTGGGTAAACTAGATTTATTCTTATTGCAGTAATACATACTACAATTGAAAGTTCTATTCATTATACGCTCTACCACCACTGTGGTGAATGAGGGTATATTAAGTTTGTCATTCCGTGTGAAACTTTTTTGTTATACATCTAAGACCCCATAAATTCTGGCACCTTGAGTAATTCTAAGTCGATTGAGACATGTCCGTCTGCCTGTTCGTCTGTTGAAAAGAGGCTGGCTTTTGAAAGACTCAAAAGAAAAGAACAAACTCGGTGTCAAATTGCTTGTAGTTATCCTAAGCACGTTCGGATTAAATTCAACAGGATTAGAGCTATGAAGCAAAATGTGGAACCACCACCCTAAAAATAAAACAACTTAATTATATAAAAAAAAAGTAAATATTGGTATTTCAGTAATTTGGTGATAACTCGAGCATTTTTCAATCGATTTGATAGATTTATACACCGACGTCTTTAGGAAGAAATTTACGTTGGTAATAAAACTTGGACTCGGAAAGATCTACGGTTCTCGAAAATAGGTATATTTCTTAAAAAAATTCTATTTTGGTAATAACTTGTTTGTATCTGAAACGATTTTTCCGAGTTTTTCAGCAACTATGTTCTAAAATTTCCGATCTTTTGATATATATAAGACGTATCCATAGGTCATGTAACAGCTCTAAAAATTTAGTTTTTATAAAAATGTTGATGCTTTTTAGCCCATTTTTGGAGTATTTTGCTAATAACTGAACCATTTCTTAATCGATTTGGCAGATTTATATACCCACGTCTTAAGGAAGAAATTTACCATTTACTTAGATTATAAAACTTTATTTTGGACGTTACTCTTCCATTTTAGGGAGAAAAGTTTCTGATATTTTGGTATATTAAACGTGTTCATATGTCATACTAGAGCCCTAAAATTTAAAATTTTGAGTATTTTCAATAATGTCTTTGTACGGGAGGTACCACGCCAACTTTTCCATTTTTTAGAGAGTTTGTGTATTGGCAAGCAACATGTTTGTACTAAATCTGAAAGCCGTAGCTCTAGCCGCTCTCGAGATATGCAGAAAAAAAGAACTTAAAAAACAACAACAACATGGGATTTATATGTGACATAAATGTAAAACAACCTAGCCTGCATCATATCTGGGGTCTTCGGAAACCCCATTTCAACGGACAACCGGATTTGAACTTCCCTTCTCATAAGAAGCCAGAATATATATACTTTATTGTAGAAATTACAAACGGAATGACAAAGTTATACATATATACCCTTTTACCTTCGGCGAAGGGTATAAAAAGGTTATTTGGATGACTCAAATGAAATTTAATTTCTAATCATTTGTAAGTGTTTTGATCAGAATAACTTCTTCTCAAGTTATGATAAAATGTATTAGCAAAACCCCCATATTTCGGGTGAAATATTGACTAGACCATAGGGTCTTCATTCGGTTAAGCGTTAATCGGTTAACCGATTAATTAGTTCCCGATTAACTGACCGTTTAACCGGGTTAATTAATGACCGGTTAATTTCAACAAAATTTTTAACTTTTTGTAGTATTATAACATATTTTTTGTGTTTTTAATTATTAATTTCGTCCCATATTGTAAAATGCGATCTTCATCTTAAATAACAACAACAGCTTTATTTTGTTTCACGTACTTTTTATATGTATGTGTTTAGTTATTTGTTACTTCTGATATCTTTTCATATCAATCTTTTAACAGAATTAACCGAAACAATTAGAAATGTTAAAAATTAAAAAAAAATTTAAAACAGGACTCTAATGGCATAATGGAAAATTGTATATGTTTAGACAAATCCAGGAATAGAACTGAGAAATTGGATATTCTGTATTATGTGTTCTCCAACATCTACGATTAATGAACGAATTTTTTCCACGTAAAGGTTTATCAAAACTAAAAAAAAGATTCAGCTTGTGTTCTCTAATTTTAATACACATTCTATTGTAATTTTTCGAACAAAAAATTATGTATGAAAGGCCAAAATCGAAATTGTTGGCATTTCATTTTATATAATTAAATACCCCCATATTCATAAAAAATATTTTAGGTTTAAAGCAGGTTTATGAAACGGATTTTCTATGAAAAAATGTTTAATAAACCTTTTATTAATAAAATTTTGTTTTATGAAATATTTAATTTAACCATTTAACTTGCAATCGGCAACACTGTTACAATTCAAAAATAATTTTTATTGTCTTCACCTCAGTATGCTTCGAATTTCAAATCAATTTTAAAAGTCAAAACAAACGAAAAAAAAATTTAAATAATAAAAAATAAAAATTTGTGTTCATCAAATAAAAAATATAAAAACTAAGAAGATACTATAAGAACTATAAAAGGAAATAAAAGAGAACTAAAGGTAAGCAAAGAATTGAAATGTTTGTTTATTATGTATTTCTTTTAATAAATAAATGGTATTGTAAATATTGGAAAAACAATGAACTTTCCAAGAAATATTATTCTTTGTGTCTTAGAAAAAAGCCATACAGCCAGGCCATCGAACGAAAAATGGATATCCAGATGCGGCAATCTGTCAAACAAGAGCGAGGAAGGCAGGAACTACAATTTTGTTATATAAAATGTGTTCGGGCGCTATTAAATATCACTTCAACATATTCCTCTTAGCAATGAAGAGTCAGCGAAAGTTAATTCAATCTACTTCCATCTTTTGCCAGCAAATGAATTCCGCTTTTGACAAAGAATCAAAAATATTATGAATTTGAGATCATCAAAAAACAATATCTCACTGGGATTATTCTCATTAGAATAAAAAAGCTACATATCCAGACATTCGAACGGATTTTCTGTGGCTTCTAAAAAATGTATACCCAAATGCGGCAATGTGTGGAGAAAAGACGTGGGAGGTAGGAATTTCTATTAAGCCTTTGAAGTAAGTTTTTACCTGGCCTTCAACATGTATGTATATGAGCGCTGTAAATTAAAAAATTCACCTAATATTATTTCTAGATTTAAAGGGTCAACAATAACCAATTTTGAGCAGCTTATACATCAACTTTTGGATGCCTCGGTAGGCTAGTTGGTAGTGAGATAGTCTATCAGCTGGTTTGATTCCCGCCAAAGACTAATCTGTTTCACTGCAAAGGGCGGAAGGACTTAGGTAAATTCCATTTAATTAAAAAAATACATGTAAACTTTTGGAAGCAAATGAATTTCATCTTGAAACATCTGCTCGTAACAGAGTTGGATATTTTCTCTTTATTTTGTTTTCTCACTTCCATTTAGTAAAATGTCTAAACAAATTATACTAATAATTCGGTTTTTTAATATGCGAAATATTGGAGTTCTTTGTTGGAGTTTGTAATTTTATGGGCTAATATAAATTATACAAATATACACATCATGTCAAAATTAAGTGATCGAATTATTAAACTATCTTTAAATCCGACAGCAGCATTTTGAATACGTACCAAGTTTTATTGAATTAATAAAAAAATGGGGATCGTTACTTTTATAGACGGACGGATGGTGTATTTTTAACGAGTAAGTGAAACTGCATGATTTCATGGTTTGATAAATAAAAATCATTAAACTAATTTATAGTACTGCTTAAATTATACATATCGCACCCGTTCCTCTAAAGACTCAAAATTCAAAAAAATCACTTTTTTAAAGAAAACGATATATCCCTCTTTGTAATATAAGAGTAGCTTCTTTAGAATCAACTGAAGAGAAATATTTTGAGTTGCCTCCAAATGCAAAATCAATTAATATCAGTTTTGTTTCAACTAAATGGTAATATTTTAAGTTGTGCCTGCGTTGATGCCATAACGGTTTAATTAAATTATGTTAATTTTAAGGAAAACTGGCACAACTTCAAATGATACCACAATATTAATGAACAAATTTCAGATAAAAAGTATAAACTCAAAAAAAAACTTGTTATTTTATTAATCATTGAAAAGTGGCTTAAACAATTACCATTGAAAACTTAATTTTCAAAAATTGGTTTTTACCTCTACTAAAAATTTGTTGATTTTGATTTTACTCCCTTTATAGGCACTAATACGATATATGTGTATACATACACTACATATATGTTTTTTCTTTACAGATTATCAGTTATCAGCTGTTGACTATTTAAGCATTTAATTGTCTTTTTAAATACATACATACATTTATGTTTTCTATTCAGAAAATCCATCCAGGAATGATGTAAGTTATTTACAAAACTTTTTATATTTCAGTTCTGGGGTGTAATTGTTGCAGACGTGATCGAATACTTTCAGTCAATACTGAACGATTTGAATTTGTTTTTCAGTGTTGTGAAAACCGATATTAATGCTTAATAACACTAAAAAAATAATGTCAATTCGTTTAGTATCGACTGAGAGAATTACATATATGTATGTATGTATATATAAATGCCTTAGAATCGAAGAAGTAATCGATCACGACTGCCATGATTAGCCCCTTGATCTTTTTATTCGCGTAATGTAAATACTTTTCTGACAATTTCAGTTTTTATTTACAGGTCTCCAAACTGTCCAATTATATTCGGAAACTCGTTTGGGGGTTGGCTTTTCCAAAATCAGCCATTCACTGCAGTGTTTTATAATATCCCATACTTTTATACGAACATACAACACCAGCAGGTTACCTATCAACATTATCAATCACAAGCCACATTAATTTCATATCCATTTTATAACGTTGCTCCATCTGCATATTATACTACATTTAATAACGACGTAGTTTGTGGACAACCACAAATGTCATATCAAACATTTTACTATCCATTAACGGCTTGTCATCTACATTATGTACCACAACAATATTCTCAGATTATACCGAACACAAAACAAAGAAAATATGCGATACCAATAATAAACCCTGATTCGTTAAAAATCCAACCTCCTAAAAGTCTGATAAACAAAGATATTTTTACACAAACGGACAAAATAAAAGTAAAATCCGTTTCAGTACAAACAGACAAAGACCAGATAAAAGATAGCCTTCCAATTGCGGAAGAATCTTTAAAAACATCAACAGAAACTGGCGGTAAGTCAATTATACATGTTAATTTTTTTAAGGTTCTTACTAATTATTTTATATGTAACGTAGGGTGTTGTAAAATAAATCGCAAGGGTGCAAAGCGCAAGGAGAAATATAAGAAAATATTAAAGAAACAACAAAAACGATCGAATAAATTACTGGCCTGATGTAAAAATTATTTAATTGAATATGCAATCTTATTTTTATTGTTTTTTGCTAAAAAAAAAAACATAAAAAGACTTTGTAATATGTTTATTTTTCTTATTAATAATTTCATTTTTATAATTTTGTTATAAATAATTGTTTGTTAATATTATTGTTAAACAAAAAAAAATTTTTTTTGAAGAAAATAAAATTATTCAAAAATAAAAAATACCGTCTTTAAATAATTTAGTTAACATTATATTTTGGTATGTATGTATTGTAACAAACATTTTTTATTAAGAAGTAGAATTAGTCCCAATTTACATTATACGATTTTTGTCGTTGCGATTCTTACCTTATAGGTACACAAGCGAGTGTTCTCTTCGATTCGTTTTGTTTATTCATTCGCTGTGTAAAAATATATGTATACACAAGAAGTTGTAACGACAAAAATCGTACAATGTAAACATTAGACCGACTTCAAAGAAGAAACGACAATAATCGCAACGACAAAAATCGTATAATGTAAATTGGGACTTAGGAGCCTAAGGTCCAGTGTTCACTGATAAATTACAGCTTTTCTACGATACCAATATTATCCTATAAAGATATAAGTGAATTGAGATCTGAGGAAGTATTTTTCGAAATTTCGTCCATTTTTTTAATTGCCATTTTTAAAAGCTTGGGTAAACTAGATTAATTCTTATTGCAGTAATACATACTACAATTGAAAGTTCTATTCATTATACGCTCTACCACCACTGTGGTGAATGAGGGTATATTAAGTTTGTCATTCCGTGTGAAACTTTTTTGTTATACATCTAAGACCCCATAAATTCTGGCACCTTGAGTAATTCTAAGTCGATTGAGACATGTCCGTCTGCCTGTTCGTCTGTTGAAAAGAGGCTGGCTTTTGAAAGACTCAAAAGAAAAGAACAAACTCGGTGTCAAATTGCTTGTAGTTATCCTAAGCACGTTCGGATTAAATTCAACAGGATTAGAGCTATGAAGCAAAATGTGGAACCACCACCCTAAAAATAAAACAACTTAATTATATATAAAAAAAAGTAAATATTGGTATTTCAGTAATTTGGTCATAACTCGAGCATTTTTCAATCGATTTGATAGATTTATACACCGACGTCTTTAGGAAGAAATTTACGTTGGTAATAAAACTTGGACTCGGAAAGATCTACGGTTCTCGAAAATAGGTATTTTTCTTAAAAAAATTCTATTTTGGTAATAACTTGTTTGTATCTGAAACGATTTTTCCGAGTTTTTCAGCAAATATGTTCTAAAATTTCCGATCTTTTGATATATATAAGACGTATCCATAGGTCATGTAACAGCTCTAAAAATTTAGTTTTTATAAAAATGTTGATGCTTTTTAGCCCATTTTTGGAGTATTTTGCTAATAACTGAACCATTTCTTAATCGATTTGGCAGATTTATATACCCACGTCTTAAGGAAGAAATTTACCATTTACTTAGATTATAAAACTTTATTTTGGACGTTACTCTTCGATTTTAGGGAGAAAAGTTTCTGATATTTTGGTATATAAAACGTGTTCATATGTCATACTAGAGCCCTAAAATTTAAAATTTTGAGTATTTTCAATAATGTCTTTGTACGGGAGGTACCACGCCAACTTTTCCAGTGCCGCCCATTTTTTTAGAGAGTTTGTGTATTGGCAAGCAACATGTTTGTACTAAATCTGAAAGCCGTAGCTCTAGCCGCTCTCGAGATATGCAGAAAAAAAGAACTTAAAAAACAACAACAACATGGGATTTATATGTGACATAAATGTAAAACAACCTAGCCTGCATCATATCTGGGGTCTTCGGAAACCCCATTTCAACGGACAACCGGATTTGAACTTCCCTTCTCATAAGAAGCCAGAATATATATACTTTATATGGTCTTAGATCAATATTGTAGAAATTACAAACGGAATGACAAAGTTATACATATATACCCTTTTACCTTCGGCGAAGGGTATAAAAAGGTTATTTGGATGACTCAAATGAAATTTAATTTCTAATCATTTGTAAGTGTTTTGATCAGAATAACTTCTTCTCAAGTTATGATAAAATGTATTAGCAAAACCCCCATATTTCGGGTGAAATATTGACTAGACCATAGGGTCTTCATTCGGTTAAGCGTTAATCGGTTAACCGATTAATTAGTTCCCGATTAACTGACCGTTTAATTTAAAATTGGCTTTTTCGATTAACGCTTAAAGCGGTTAATTTCAACAAAATTTTTAACTTTTTGTAGTATTATAACATATTTTTTGTGTTTTTAATTATTAATTTCGTCCCATATTGTTAAATGCGATCTTCATCTTAAATAACAACAACAGCTTTTTTTTGTTTCACGTACTTTTTATATGTATGTGTTTAGTTATTTGTTACTTCTGATATCTTTTCATATCAATCTTTTAACAGAATTAACCGAAACAATTAGAAAGGTTAAAAATTAAAAAAAAATTTAAAACAGGACTCTAATGGCATAATGGAAAATTGTATATGTTTAGACAAATCCAGGAATAGAACTGAGAAATTGGATATTCTGTATTATGGGTTCTCCAACATCTACGATTAATGAACGAATTTTTTCCACGTAAAGGTTTATCAAAACTAAAAAAAAGATTCAGCTTGTGTTCTCTAATTTTAATACACATTCTATTGTAATTTTTCGAACAAAAAATTATGTATGAAAGGCCAAAATCGAAATTGTTGGCATTTCATTTTATATAATTAAATACCCCCATATTCATAAAAAATATTTTAGGTTTAAAGCAGGTTTATGAAACGGATTTTCTATGAAAAAATGTTTAATAAACCTTTTATTAATAAAATTTTGTTTTATGAAAATGGGGGCAAATATTTAATTTAACCATTTAACTTGCAATCGGCAACACTGTTACAATTCAAAAATAATTTTTATTGTCTTCACCTCAGTATGCTTCGATTTTCAAATCAATTTTAAAAGTCAAAACAAACGAAAAAAAAATTTAAATAATAAAAAATAAAAATTTGTGTTCATCAAATAAAAAATATAAAAACTAAGAAGATACTATAAGAACTATAAAAGGAAATAAAAGAGAACTAAAGGTAAGCAAAGAATTGAAATGTTTGTTTATTATGTATTTCTTTTAATAAATAAATGGTATTGTAAATATTGGAAAAACAATGAACTTTCCAAGAAATATTATTCTTTGTGTCTTAGAAAAAAGCCATACAGCCAGGCCATCGAACGAAAAATGGATATCCAGATGCGGCAATCTGTCAAACAAGAGCGAGGAAGGCAGGAACTACAATTTTGTTATATAAAATGTGTTCGGGCGCTATTAAATATCACTTCAACATATTCCTCTTAGCAATGAAGAGTCAGCGAAAGTTAATTCAATCTACTTCCATCTTTTGCCAGCAAATGAATTCCGCTTTTGACAAAGAATCAAAAATATTATGCATTTGAGATCATCAAAAAACAATATCTCACTGGGATTATTCTCATTAGCATAAAAAAGCTACATATCCAGACATTCGAACGGATTTTCTGTGGCTTCTAAAAAATGTATACCCAAATGCGGCAATGTGTGGAGAAAAAACGTGGGAGGTAGGAATTTCTATTTAACCTTTGAAGTAAGTTTTTACCTGGCCTTCAACATGTATGTATGTATATGAGCGCTGTAAATTAAAAAATTCACCTAATATTATTTCTAGATTTAAAGGGTCAACAATAACTAATTTTGAGCAGCTTATATATCAACTTTTGGATGCCTCGGTAGGCTAGTTGGTAGTGAGATAGTCTATCAGCTGGTTTGATTCCCGCCAAAGACTAATCTGTTTCACTGCAAAGGGCGGAAGGACTTAGGTAAATTCCTTTTAATTAAAAAAATACATGTAAACTTTTGGTAGCAAATGAATTTCATCTTGAAACATCTGCTCGTAACAGAGTTGGATATTTTCTCTTTATTTTGTTTTCTCACTTCCATTTAGTAAAATGTCTAAACAAATTATACTAATAATTCGGTTTTTTAATATGCGAAATATTGGAGTTCTTTGTTGGAGTTTGTAATTTTATGGGCTAATATAAATTATACAAATATACACATCATGTCAAAATTAAGTGATCGAATTATTAAACTATCTTTAAATCCGACAGCAGCATTTTGAATACGTACCAAGTTTTATTGAATTAATAAAAAAATGGGGATCGTTACTTTTATAGACGGACGGATGGTGTATTTTTAACGAGTAAGTGAAACTGCATGATTTCATGGTCTGATAAATAAAAATCATTAAACTAATTTATAGTACTGCTTAAATTATACATATCGCACCCGTTCCTCTAAAGACTCAAAATTCAAAAAAATCACTTTTTTAAAGAAAACGATATATCCCTCTTTGTAATATAAGAGTAGCTTCTTTAGAATCAACTGAAGAGAAATATTTTGAGTTGCCTCCAAATGCAAAATCAATAAATATCAGTTTTGTTTCAACTAAATGGTAATATTTTAAGTTGTGCCTGCGTTGATGCCATAACGGTTTAATTAAATTATGTTAATTTTAAGGAAAACTGGCACAACTTCAAATGATACCACAATATTAATGAACAAATTTCAGATAAAAAGTATAAACTCAAAAAAAAACTTGTTATTTTATTAATCATTGAAAAGTGGCTTAAACAATTACCATTGAAAACTTAATTTTCAAAAATTGGTTTTTACCTCTACTAAAAATTTGTTGATTTTGATTTTACTCCCTTTATAGGCACTAATACGATATATGTGTATACATACACTACATATATGTTTTTTCTTTACAGATTATCAGTTATCAGCTGTTGACTATTTAAGCATTTAATTGTCTTTTTAAATACATACCCTACATTTATGTTTTCTATTCAGAAAATCCATCCAGGAATGATGTAAGTTATTTACAAAACTTTTTATATTTCAGTTCTGGGGTGTAATTGTTGCAGACGTGATCGAATACTTTCAGTCTATACTGAACGATTTGAATTTGTTTTTCAGTGTTGTGAAAACTGATATTAATGCTTAATAACACTAAAAAAATAATGTCAATTCGTTTAGTATCGACTGAGAGAATTACATATATGTATGTATGTATATATAAATGCCTTAGAATCGAAGAAGTAATCGATCACGACTGCCATGATTAGCCCCTTGATCTTTTTGTTCGCGTAATGTAAATACTTTTCTGACAATTTCAGTTTTTATTTACAGGTCTCCAAACTGTCCAATTATATTCGGAAACTCGTTTGGGGGTTGGCTTTTCCAAAATCAGCCATTCACTGCAGTGTTTTATAATATCCCATACTTTTATACGAACATACAACACCAGCAGGTTACCTATCAACATTATCAATCACAAGCCACATTAATTTCATATCCATTTTATAACGTTGCTCCATCTGCATATTATACTACATTTAACAACGACGTAGTTTGTGGACAACCACAAATGTCATATCAAACATTTTACTATCCATTAACGGCTTGTCATCTACATTATGTACCACAACAATATTCTCAGATTATACCGAACACAAAACAAAGAAAATATGCGATACCAATAATAAACCCTGATTCGTTAAAAATCCAACCTCCTAAAAGTCTGATAAACAAAGATATTTTTACACAAACGGACAAAATAAAAGTAAAATCCGTTTCAGTACAAACAGACAAAGACCAGATAAAAGATAGCCTTCCAATTGCGGAAGAATCTTTAAAAACATCAACAGAAACTGGCGGTAAGTCAATTATACATGTTAATTTTTTTAAGGTTCTTACTAATTATTTTATTTGTAACGTAGGGTGTTGTAAAATAAATCGCAAGGGTGCAAAGCGCAAGGAGAAATATAAGAAAATATTAAAGAAACAACAAAAACGATCGAATAAATTACTGGCCTGATGTAAAAATTATTTAATTGAATATGCAATCTAATTTTTATTGTTTTTTGCTAAAAAAAAAAAACATAAAAAGACTTTGTAATTTGTTTATTTTTCTTATTAATAATTTCAATTTTATAATTTTGTTATAAATAATTGTTTGTTAATATTATTGTTAAACAAAAAAAAATTTTTTTTGAAGAAAATAAAATTATTCAAAAATAAAAAATACCGTCTTTAAATAATTTAGTTAACATTATATTTTGGTATGTATGTATTGTAACAAACATTTTTTATTAAGAAGTAGAATTAGGAGCCTAAGGTCCAGTGTTCACTGATAAATTACAGCTTTTCTACGATACCAATATTATCCTATAAAGATATAAGTGAATTGAGATCTGAGGAAGTATTTTTCGAAATTTCGTCCATTTTTTTAATTGCCATTTTTAAAAGCTTGGGTAAACTAGATTTATTCTTATTGCAGTAATACATACTACAATTGAAAGTTCTATTCATTATACGCTCTACCACCACTGTGGTGAATGAGGGTATATTAAGTTTGTCATTCCGTGTGAAACTTTTTTGTTATACATCTAAGACCCCATAAATTCTGGCACCTTGAGTAATTCTAAGTCGATTGAGACATGTCCGTCTGCCTGTTCGTCTGTTGAAAAGAGGCTGGCTTTTGAAAGACTCAAAAGAAAAGAACAAACTCGGTGTCAAATTGCTTGTAGTTATCCTAAGCACGTTCGGATTAAATTCAACAGTATTAGAGCTATGAAGCAAAATGTGGAACCACCACCCTAAAAATAAAACAACTTAATTATATAAAAAAAAAGTAAATATTGGTTTTTCAGTAATTTGGTCATAACTCGAGCATTTTTCAATCGATTTGATAGATTTATACACCGACGTCTTTAGGAAGAAATTTACGTTGGTAATAAAACTTGGACTCGGAAAGATCTACGGTTCTCGAAAATAGGTATATTTCTTAAAAAAATTCTATTTTGGTAATAACTTGTTTGTATCTGAAACGATTTTTCCGAGTTTTTCAGCAAATATGTTCTAAAATTTCCGATCTTTTGATATATATAAGACGTATCCATAGGTCATGTAACAGCTCTAAAAATTTAGTTTTTATAAAAATGTTGATGCTTTTTAGCCCATTTTTGGAGTATTTTGCTAATAACTGAACCATTTCTTAATCGATTTGGCAGATTTATATACCCACGTCTTAAGGAAGAAATTTACCATTTACTTAGATTATAAAACTTTATTTTGGACGTTACTCTTCCATTTTAGGGAGAAAAGTTTCTGATATTTTGGTATATAAAACGTGTTCATATGTCATACTAGAGCCCTTAAATTTAAAATTTTGAGTATTTTCAATAATGTCTTTGTACGGGAGGTACCACGCCAACTTTTCCAGTGCCGCCCATTTTTTTAGAGAGTTTGTGTATTGGCAAGCAACATGTTTGTACTAAATCTGAAAGCCGTAGCTCTAGCCGCTCTCGAGATATGCAGAAAAAAGAACTTAAAAAACAACAACAACATGGGATTTATATGTGACATAAATGTAAAACAACCTAGCCTGCATCATATCTGGGGTCTTCGGAAACCCCATTTCAACGGACAACCGGATTTGAACTTCCCTTCTCATAAGAAGCCAGAATATATATACTTTATATGGTCTTAGATCAATATTGTAGAAATTACAAACGGAATGACAAAGTTATACATATATACCCTTTTACCTTCGGCGAAGGGTATAAAAAGGTTATTTGGATGACTCAAATGAAATTTAATTTCTAATCATTTGTAAGTGTTTTGATCAGAATAACTTCTTCTCAAGTTATGATAAAATGTATTAGCAAAACCCCCATATTTCGGGTGAAATATTGACTAGACCATAGGGTCTTCATTCGGTTAAGCGTTAATCGGTTAACCGATTAATTAGTTCCCGATTAACTGACCGTTTAATTTAAAATTGGCTTTTTCGATTAACGCTTAAAGCGGTTAATTTCAACAAAATTTTTAACTTTTTGTAGTATTATAACATATTTTTTGTGTTTTTAATTATTAATTTCGTCCCATATTGTTAAATGCGATCTTCATCTTAAATAACAACAACAGCTTTTTTTTGTTTCACGTACTTTTTATATGTATGTGTTTAGTTATTTGTTACTTCTGATATCTTTTCATATCAATCTTTTAACAGAATTAACCGAAACAATTAGAAATGTTAAAAATTAAAAAAAAATTTAAAACAGGACTCTAATGGCATAATGGAAAATTGTATATGTTTAGACAAATCCAGGAATAGAACTGAGAAATTGGATATTCTGTATTATGGGTTCTCCAACATCTACGATTAATGAACGAATTTTTTCCACGTAAAGGTTTATCAAAACTAAAAAAAAGATTCAGCTTGTGTTCTCTAATTTTAATACACATTCTATTGTAATTTTTCGAACAAAAAATTATGTATGAAAGGCCAAAATCGAAATTGTTGGCATTTCATTTTATATAATTAAATACCCCCATATTCATAAAAAATATTTTAGGTTTAAAGCAGGTTTATGAAACGGATTTTCTATGAAAAAATTTTTAATAAACCTTTTATTAATAAAATTTTGTTTTATGAAAATGGGGGCAAATATTTAATTTAACCATTTAACTTGCAATCGGCAACACTGTTACAATTCAAAAATAATTTTTATTGTCTTCACCTCAGTATGCTTCGAATTTCAAATCAATTTTAAAAGTCAAAACAAACGAAAAAAAAATTTAAATAATAAAAAATAAAAATTTGTGTTCATCAAATAAAAAATATAAAAACTAAGAAGATACTATAAGAACTATAAAAGGAAATAAAAGAGAACTAAAGGTAAGCAAAGAATTGAAATGTTTGTTTATTATGTATTTCTTTTAATAAATAAATGGTATTGTAAATATTGGAAAAACAATGAACTTTCCAAGAAATATTATTCTTTGTGTCTTAGAAAAAAGCCATACAGCCAGGCCATCGAACGAAAAATGGATATCCAGATGCGGCAATCTGTCAAACAAGAGCGAGGAAGGCAGGAACTACAATTTTGTTATATAAAATGTGTTCGGGCGCTATTAAATATCACTTCAACATATTCCTCTTAGCAATGAAGAGTCAGCGAAAGTTAATTCAATCTACTTCCATCTTTTGCCAGCAAATGAATTCCGCTTTTGACAAAGAATCAAAAATATTATGCATTTGAGATCATCAAAAAACAATATCTCACTGGGATTATTCTCATTAGCATAAAAAAGCTACATATCCAGACATTCGAACGGATTTTCTGTGGCTTCTAAAAAATGTATACCCAAATGCGGCAATGTGTGGAGAAAAGACGTGGGAGGTAGGAATTTCTATTAAGCCTTTGAAGTAAGTTTTTACCTGGCCTTCAACATGTATGTATATGAGCGCTGTAAATTAAAAAATTCACCTAATATTATTTCTAGATTTAAAGGGTCAACAATAACTAATTTTGAGCAGCTTATATATCAACTTTTGGATGCCTCGGTAGGCTAGTTGGTAGTGAGATAGTCTATCAGCTGGTTTGATTCCCGCCAAAGACTAATCTGTTTCACTGCAAAGGGCGGAAGGACTTAGGTAAATTCCTTTTAATTAAAAAAATACATGTAAACTTTTGGTAGCAAATGAATTTCATCTTGAAACATCTGCTCGTAACAGAGTTGGATATTTTCTCTTTATTTTGTTTTCTCACTTCCATTTAGTAAAATGTCTAAACAAATTATACTAATAATTCGGTTTTTTAATATGCGAAATATTGGAGTTCTTTGTTGGAGTTTGTAATTTTATGGGCTAATATAAATTATACAAATATACACATCATGTCAAAATTAAGTGATCGAATTATTAAACTATCTTTAAATCCGACAGCAGCATTTTGAATACGTACCAAGTTTTATTGAATTAATAAAAAAATGGGGATCGTTACTTTTATAGACGGACGGATGGTGTATTTTTAACGAGTAAGTGAAACTGCATGATTTCATGGTCTGATAAATAAAAATCATTAAACTTATTTATAGTACTGCTTAAATTATACATATCGCACCCGTTCCTCTAAAGACTCAAAATTCAAAAAAATCACTTTTTTAAAGAAAACGATATATCCCTCTTTGTAATATAAGAGTAGCTTCTTTAGAATCAACTGAAGAGAAATATTTTGAGTTGCCTCCAAATGCAAAATCAATTAATATCAGTTTTGTTTCAACTAAATGGTAATATTTTAAGTTGTGCCTGCGTTGATGCCATAACGGTTTAATTAAATTATGTTAATTTTAAGGAAAACTGGCACAACTTCAAATGATACCACAATATTAATGAACAAATTTCAGATAAAAAGTATAAACTCAAAAAAAAACTTGTTATTTTATTAATCATTGAAAAGTGGCTTAAACAATTACCATTGAAAACTTAATTTTCAAAAATTGGTTTTTACCTCTACTAAAAATTTGTTGATTTTGATTTTACTCCCTTTATAGGCACTAATACGATATATGTGTATACATACACTACATATATGTTTTTTCTTTACATATTATCAGTTATCAGCTGTTGACTATTTAAGCATTTAATTGTCTTTTTAAATACATACCCTACATTTATGTTTTCTATTCAGAAAATCCATCCAGGAATGATGTAAGTTATTTACAAAACTTTTTATATTTCAGTTCTGGGGTGTAATTGTTGCAGACGTGATCGAATACTTTCAGTCAATACTGAACGATTTGAATTTGTTTTTCAGTGTTGTGAAAACTGATATTAATGCTTAATAACACTAAAAAAATAATGTCAATTCGTTTAGTATCGACTGAGAGAATTACATATATGTATGTATGTATATATAAATGCCTTAGAATCGAAGAAGTAATCGATCACGACTGCCATGATTAGCCCCTTGATCTTTTTGTTCGCGTAATGTAAATACTTTTCTGACAATTTCAGTTTTTATTTACAGGTCTCCAAACTGTCCAATTATATTCGGAAACTCGTTTGGGGGTTGGCTTTTCCAAAATCAGCCATTCACTGCAGTGTTTTATAATATCCCATACTTTTATACGAACATACAACACCAGCAGGTTACATATCAACATTATCAATCACAAGCCACATTAATTTCATATCCATTTTATAACGTTGCTCCATCTGCATATTATACTACATTTAATAACGACGTAGTTTGTGGACAACCACAAATGTCATATCAAACATTTTACTATCCATTAACGGCTTGTCATCTACATTATGTACCACAACAATATTCTCAGATTATACCGAACACAAAACAAAGAAAATATGCGATACCAATAATAAACCCTGATTCGTTAAAAATCCAACCTCCTAAAAGTCTGATAAACAAAGATATTTTTACACAAACGGACAAAATAAAAGTTAAATCCGTTTCAGTACAAACAGACAAAGACCAGATAAAAGATAGCCTTCCAATTGCGGAAGAATCTTTAAAAACATCAACAGAAACTGGCGGTAAGTCAATTATACATGTTAATTTTTTTAAGGTTCTTACTAATTATTTTATTTGTAACGTAGGGTGTTGTAAAATAAATCGCAAGGGTGCAAAGCGCAAGGAGAAATATAAGAAAATATTAAAGAAACAACAAAAACGATCGAATAAATTACTGGCCTGATGTAAAAATTATTTAATTGAATATGCAATCTAATTTTTATTGTTTTTTGCTAAAAAAAAAAACATAAAAAGACTTTGTAATTTGTTTATTTTTCTTATTAATAATTTCATTTTTATAATTTTGTTATAAATAATTGTTTGTTAATATTATTGTTAAACAAAAAAAAATTTTTTTTGAAGAAAATAAAATTATTCAAAAATAAAAAATACCGTCTTTAAATAATTTAGTTAACATTATATTTTGGTATGTATGTATTGTAACAAACATTTTTTATTAAGAAGTAGAATTAGGAGCCTAAGGTCCAGTGTTCACTGATAAATTACAGCTTTTCTACGATACCAATATTATCCTATAAAGATATAAGTGAATTGAGATCTGAGGAAGTATTTTTCGAAATTTCGTCCATTTTTTTAATTGCCATTTTTAAAAGCTTGGGTAAACTAGATTTATTCTTATTGCAGTAATACATACTACAATTGAAAGTTCTATTCATTATACGCTCTACCACCACTGTGGTGAATGAGGGTATATTAAGTTTGTCATTCCGTGTGAAACTTTTTTGTTATACATCTAAGACCCCATAAATTCTGGCACCTTGAGTAATTCTAAGTCGATTGAGACATGTCCGTCTGCCTGTTCGTCTGTTGAAAAGAGGCTGGCTTTTGAAAGACTCAAAAGAAAAGAACAAACTCGGTGTCAAATTGCTTGTAGTTATCCTAAGCACGTTCGGATTAAATTCAACAGGATTAGAGCTATGAAGCAAAATGTGGAACCACCACCCTAAAAATAAAACAACTTAATTATATAAAAAAAAAGTAAATATTGGTATTTCAGTAATTTGGTCATAACTCGAGCATTTTTCAATCGATTTGATAGATTTATACACCGACGTCTTTAGGAAGAAATTTACTTTGGTAATAAAACTTGGACTCGGAAAGATCTACGGTTCTCGAAAATAGGTATATTTCTTAAAAAAATTCTATTTTGGTAATAACTTGTTTGTATCTGAAACGATTTTTCCGAGTTTTTCAGCAAATATGTTCTAAAATTTCCGATCTTTTGATATATATAAGACGTATCCATAGGTCATGTAACAGCTCTAAAAATTTAGTTTTTATAAAAATGTTGATGCTTTTTAGCCCATTTTTGGAGTATTTTGCTAATAACTGAACCATTTCTTAATCGATTTGGCAGATTTATATACCCACGTCTTAAGGAAGAAATTTACCATTTACTTAGATTATAAAACTTTATTTTGGACGTTACTCTTCCATTTTAGGGAGAAAAGTTTCTGATATTTTGGTATATAAAACGTGTTCATATGTCATACTAGAGCCCTAAAATTTAAAATTTTGAGTATTTTCAATAATGTCTTTGTACGGGAGGTACCACGCCAACTTTTCCAGTGCCGCCCATTTTTTTAGAGAGTTTGTGTATTGGCAAGCAACATGTTTGTACTAAATCTGAAAGCCGTAGCTCTAGCCGCTCTCGAGATATGCAGAAAAAAAGAACTTAAAAAACAACAACAACATGGGATTTATATGTGACATAAATGTAAAACAACATAGCCTGCATCATATCTGGGGTCTTCGGAAACCCCATTTCAACGGACAACCGGATTTGAACTTCCCTTCTCATAAGAAGCCAGAATATATATACTTTATATGGTCTTAGATCAATATTGTAGAAATTACAAACGGAATGACAAAGTTATACATATATACCCTTTTACCTTCGGCGAAGGGTATAAAAAGGTTATTTGGATGACTCAAATGAAATTTAATTTCTAATCATTTGTAAGTGTTTTGATCAGAATAACTTCTTCTCAAGTTATGATAAAATGTATTAGCAAAACCCCCATATTTCGGGTGAAATATTGACTAGACCATAGGGTCTTCATTCGGTTAAGCGTTAATCGGTTAACCGATTAATTAGTTCCCGATTAACTGACCGTTTAATTTAAAATTGGCTTTTTCGATTAACGCTTAAAGCGGTTAATTTCAACAAAATTTTAAACTTTTTGTAGTATTATAACATATTTTTTGTGTTTTTAATTATTAATTTCGTCCCATATTGTTAAATGCGATCTTCATCTTAAATAACAACAACAGCTTTTTTTTGTTTCACGTACTTTTTATATGTATGTGTTTAGTTATTTGTTACTTCTAATATCTTTTCATATCAATCTTTTAACAGAATTAACCGAAACAATTAGAAATGTTAAAAATTAAAAAAAAATTTAAAACAGGACTCTAATGGCATAATGGAAAATTGTATATGTTTAGACAAATCCAGGAATAGAACTGAGAAATTGGATATTCTGTATTATGGGTTCTCCAACATCTACGATTAATGAACGAATTTTTTCCACGTAAAGGTTTATCAAAACTAAAAAAAAGATTCAGCTTGTGTTCTCTAATTTTAATACATATTCTATTGTAATTTTTCGAACAAAAAATTATGTATGAAAGGCCAAAATCGAAATTGTTGGCATTTCATTTTATATAATTAAATACCCCCATATTCATAAAAAATATTTTAGGTTTAAAGCAGGTTTATGAAACGGATTTTCTATGAAAAAATGTTTAATAAACCTTTTATTAATAAAATTTTGTTTTATGAAAATGGGGGCAAATATTTAATTTAACCATTTAACTTGCAATCGGCAACACTGTTACAATTCAAAAATAATTTTTATTGTCTTCACCTCAGTATGCTTCGAATTTCAAATCAATTTTAAAAGTCAAAACAAACGAAAAAAAAATTTAAATAATAAAAAATAAAAATTTGTGTTCATCAAATAAAAAATATAAAAACTAAGAAGATACTATAAGAACTATAAAAGGAAATAAAAGAGAACTAAAGGTAAGCAAAGAATTGAAATGTTTGTTTATTATGTATTTCTTTTAATAAATAAATGGTATTGTAAATATTGGAAAAACAATGAACTTTCCAAGAAATATTATTCTTTGTGTCTTAGAAAAAAGCCATACAGCCAGGCCATCGAACGAAAAATGGATATCCAGATGCGGCAATCTGTCAAACAAGAGCGAGGAAGGCAGGAACTACAATTTTGTTATATAAAATGTGTTCGGGCGCTATTAAATATCACTTCAACATATTCCTCTTAGCAATGAAGAGTCAGCGAAAGTTAATTCAATCTACTTCCATCTTTTGCCAGCAAATGAATTCCGCTTTTGACAAAGAATCAAAAATATTATGCATTTGAGATCATCAAAAAACAATATCTCACTGGGATTATTCTCATTAGAATAAAAAAGCTACATATCCAGACATTCGAACGGATTTTCTGTGGCTTCTAAAAAATGTATACCCAAATGCGGCAATGTGTGGAGAAAAGACGTGGGAGGTAGGAATTTCTATTAAGCCTTTGAAGTAAGTTTTTACCTGGCCTTCAACATGTATGTATATGAGCGCTGTAAATTAAAAAATTCACCTAATATTATTTCTAGATTTAAAGGGTCAACAATAACCAATTTTGAGCAGCTTATATATCAACTTTTGGATGCCTCGGTAGGCTAGTTGGTAGTGAGATAGTCTATCAGCTAGTTTGATTCCCGCCAAAGACTAATCTGTTTCACTGCAAAGGGCGGAAGGACTTAGGTAAATTCCATTTAATTAAAAAAATACATGTAAACTTTTGGAAGCAAATGAATTTCATCTTGAAACATCTGCTCGTAACAGAGTTGGATATTTTCTCTTTATTTTGTTTTCTCACTTCCATTTAGTAAAATGTCTAAACAAATTATACTAATAATTCGGTTTTTTAATATGCGAAATATTGGAGTTCTTTGTTGGAGTTTGTAATTTTATGGGCTAATATAAATTATACAAATATACACATCATGTCAAAATTAAGTGATCGAATTATTAAACTATCTTTAAATCCGACAGCAGCATTTTGAATACGTACCAAGTTTTATTGAATTAATAAAAAAATGGGGATCGTTACTTTTATAGACGGACGGATGGTGTATTTTTAACGAGTAAGTGAAACTGCATGATTTCATGGTTTGATAAATAAAAATCATTAAGCTAATTTATAGTACTGCTTAAATTATACATATCGCACCCGTTCCTCTATCGACTCAAAATTCAAAAAAATCACTTTTTTAAAGAAAAAGATATATCCCTCATTGTAATATAAGAGTAGCTTCTTTTGAATCAACTGAAGAGAAATATTTTGAGTTGCCTCCAAATGCAAAATCAATTAATATCAGTTTTGTTTCAACTAAATGGTAATATTTTAAGTTGTGCCTGCGTTGATGCCATAACGGTTTAATTAAATTATGTTAATTTTAAGGAAAACTGGCACAACTTCAAATGATACCACAATATTAATGAACAAATTTCAGATAAAAAGTATAAACTCAAAAAAAAACTTGTTATTTTATTAATCATTGAAAAGTGGCTTAAACAATTACCATTGAAAACTTAATTTTCAAAAATTGGTTTTTACCTCTACTAAAAATTTGTTGATTTTGATTTTACTCCCTTTATAGGCACTAATACGATATATGTGTATACATACACTACATATATGATTTTTCTTTACAGATTATCAGTTATCAGCTGTTGACTATTTAAGCATTTAATTGTCTTTTTAAATACATACCCTACATTTATGTTTTCTATTCAGAAAATCCATCCAGGAATGATGTAAGTTATTTACAAAACTTTTTATATTTCAGTTCTGGGGTGTAATTGTTGCAGACGTGATCGAATACTTTCAGTCAATACTGAACGATTTGAATTTGTTTTTCAGTGTTGTGAAAACCGATATTAATGCTTAATAACACTAAAAAAAATAATGTCAATTCGTTTAGTATCGACTGAGAGAATTACATATATGTATGTATGTATATATAAATGCCTTAGAATCGAAGAAGTAATCGATCACGACTGCCATGATTAGCCCCTTGATCTTTTTATTCGCGTAATGTAAATACTTTTCTGACAATTTCAGTTTTTATTTACAGGTCTCCAAACTGTCCAATTATATTCGGAAACTCGTTTGGGGGTTGGCTTTTCCAAAATCAGCCATTCACTGCAGTGTTTTATAATATCCCATACTTTTATACGAACATACAACACCAGCAGGTTACCTATCAACATTATCAATCACAAGCCACATTAATTTCATATCCATTTTATAACGTTGCTCCATCTGCATATTATACTACATTTAATAACGACGTAGTTTGTGGACAACCACAAATGTCATATCAAACATTTTACTATCCATTAACGGCTTGTCATCTACATTATGTACCACAACAATATTCTCAGATTATACCGAACACAAAACAAAGAAAATATGCGATACCAATAATAAACCCTGATTCGTTAAAAATCCAACCTCCTAAAAGTCTGATAAACAAAGATATTTTTACACAAACGGACAAAATAAAAGTAAAATCCGTTTCAGTACAAACAGACAAAGACCAGATAAAAGATAGCCTTCCAATTGCGGAAGAATCTTTAAAAACATCAACAGAAACTGGCGGTAAGTCAATTATACATGTTAATTTTTTTTAAGTTCTTACTAATTATTTTATTTGTAACGTAGGGTGTTGTAAAATAAATCGCAAGGGTGCAAAGCGCAAGGAGAAATATAAGAAAATATTAAAGAAACAACAAAAACGATCGAATAAATTACTGGCCTGATGTAAAAATTATTTAATTGAATATGCAATCTAATTTTTATTGTTTTTTGCTAAAAAAAAAAAACATAAAAAGACTTTGTAATTTGTTTATTTTTCTTATTAATAATTTCATTTTTATAATTTTGTTATAAATAATTGTTTGTTAATATTATTGTTAAACAAAAAAAAATTTTTTTTGAAGAAAATAAAATTATTCAAAAATAAAAAATACCGTCTTTAAATAATTTAGTTAACATTATATTTTGGTATGTATGTATTGTAACAAACATTTTTTATTAAGAAGTAGAATTAGGAGCCTAAGGTCCAGTGTTCACTGATAAATTACAGCTTTTCTACGATACCAATATTATCCTATAAAGATATAAGTGAATTGAGATCTGAGGAAGTATTTTTCGAAATTTCGTCCATTTTTTTAATTGCCATTTTTAAAAGCTTGGGTAAACTAGATTTATTCTTATTGCAGTAATACATACTACAATTGAAAGTTCTATTCATTATAC
Source organism: Pollenia amentaria (assembly GCA_943735925.1). Lineage (NCBI taxonomy): Eukaryota > Metazoa > Arthropoda > Insecta > Diptera > Polleniidae > Pollenia > Pollenia amentaria. The sequence continues at coordinate 127,124,514 of OX031007.1, forward strand.
GCTCTACCACCACTGTGGTGAATGAGGGTATATTAAGTTTGTCATTCCGTGTGAAACTTTTTTGTTATACATCTAAGACCCCATAAATTCTGGCACCTTGAGTAATTCTAAGTCGATTGAGACATGTCCGTCTGCCTGTTCGTCTGTTGAAAAGAGGCTGGCTTTTGAAAGACTCAAAAAAAAAAGAACAAACTCGGTGTCAAATTGCTTGTAGTTATCCTAAGCACGTTCGGATTAAATTCAACAGGATTAGAGCTATGAAGCAAAATGTGGAACCACCACCCTAAAAATAAAACAACTTAATTATATAAAAAAAAGTAAATATTGGTATTTCAGTAATTTGGTCAAAACTCGAGCATTTTTCAATCGATTTGATAGATTTATACACCGACGTCTTTAGGAAGAAATTTAGGTTCTCGAAAATAGGTATATTTCTTAAAAAAATTCTATTTTGGTAATAACTTGTTTGTATCTGAAACGATTTTTCCGAGTTTTTCAGCAAATATGTTCTAAAATTTCCGATCTTTTGATATATATAAGACGTATCCATAGGTCATGTAACAGCTCTAAAAATTTAGTTTTTATAAAAATGTTGATGCTTTTTAGCCCATTTTTGGAGTATTTTGCTAATAACTGAACCATTTCTTAATCGATTTGGCAGATTTATATACCCACGTCTTAATTTATATACCCACTTTATTTTGGACGTTACTCTTCCATTTTAGGGAGAAAAGTTTCTGATATTTTGGTATATAAAACGTGTTCATATGTCATACTAGAGCCCTAAAATTTAAAATTTTGAGTATTTTCAATAATGTCTTTGTACGGGAGGTACCACGCCAACTTTTCCAGTGCCGCCCATTTTTTTAGAGAGTTTGTGTATTGGCAAGCAACATGTTTGTACTAAATCTGAAAGCCGTAGCTCTAGCCGCTCTCGAGATATGCAGAAAAAAAGAACTTAAAAAACAACAACAACATGGGATTTATATGTGACATAAATGTAAAACAACCTAGCCTGCATCATATCTGGGGTCTTCGGAAACCCCATTTCAACGGCCAGAATATATATACTTTATATGGTCTTAGATCAATATTGTAGAAATTACAAACGGAATGACAAAGTTATACATATATACCCTTTTACCTTCGGCGAAGGGTATAAAAAGGTTATTTGGATGACTCAAATGAAATTTAATTTCTAATCATTTGTAAGTGTTTTGATCAGAATAACTTCTTCTCAAGTTATGATAAAATGTATTAGCAAAACCCCCATATTTCGGGTGAAATATTGACTAGACCATAGGGTCTTCATTCGGTTAAGCGTTAATCGGTTAACCGATTAATTAGTTCCCGATTAACTGACCGTTTAATTTAAAATTGGCTTTTTCGATTAACGCTTAAAGCGGTTAATTTCAACAAAATTTTTAACTTTTTGTAGTATTATAACATATTTTTTGTGTTTTTAATTATTAATTTCGTCCCATATTGTTAAATGCGATCTTCATCTTAAATAACAACAACAGCTTTTTTTTGTTTCACGTACTTTTTATATGTATGTGTTTAGTTATTTGTTACTTCTGATATCTTTTCATATCAATCTTTTAACAGAATTAACCGAAACAATTAGAAATGTTAAAAATTAAAAAAAAATTTAAAACAGGACTCTAATGGCATAATGGAAAATTGTATATGTTTAGACAAATCCAGGAATAGAACTGAGAAATTGGATATTCTGTATTATGGGTTCTCCAACATCTACGATTAATGAACGAATTTTTTCCACGTAAAGGTTTATCAAAACTAAAAAAAAGATTCAGCTTGTGTTCTCTAATTTTAATACACATTCTATTGTAATTTTTCGAACAAAAAATTATGTATGAAAGGCCAAAATCGAAATTGTTGGCATTTCATTTTATATAATTAAATACCCCCATATTCATAAAAAATATTTTAGGTTTAAAGCAGGTTTATGAAACGGATTTTCTATGAAAAAATGTTTAATAAACCTTTTATTAATAAAATTTTGTTTTATGAAAATGGGGGCAAATATTTAATTTAACCATTTAACTTGCAATCGGCAACACTGTTACAATTCAAAAATAATTTTTATTGTCTTCACCTCAGTATGCTTCGAATTTCAAATCAATTTTAAAAGTCAAAACAAACGAAAAAAAAATTTAAATAATAAAAAATAAAAATTTGTGTTCATCAAATAAAAAATATAAAAACTAAGAAGATACTATAAGAACTATAAAAGGAAATAAAAGAGAACTAAAGGTAAGCAAAGAATTGAAATGTTTGTTTATTATGTATTTCTTTTAATAAATAAATGGTATTGTAAATATTGGAAAAACAATGAACTTTCCAAGAAATATTATTCTTTGTGTCTTAGAAAAAAGCCATACAGCCAGGCCATCGAACGAAAAATGGATATCCAGATGCGGCAATCTGTCAAACAAGAGCGAGGAAGGCAGGAACTACAATTTTGTTATATAAAATGTGTTCGGGCGCTATTAAATATCACTTTAACATATTCCTCTTAGCAATGAAGAGTCAGCGAAAGTTAATTCAATCTACTTCCATCTTTTGCCAGCAAATGAATTCCGCTTTTGACAAAGAATCAAAAATATTATGCATTTGAGATCATCAAAAAACAATATCTCACTGGGATTATTCTCATTAGAATAAAAAAGCTACATATCCAGACATTCGAACGGATTTTCTGTGGCTTCTAAAAAATGTATACCCAAATGCGGCAATGTGTGGAGAAAAGACGTGGGAGGTAGGAATTTCTATTAAGCCTTTGAAGTAAGTTTTTACCTGGCCTTCAACATGTATGTATATGAGCGCTGTAAATTACAAAATTCACCTAATATTATTTCTAGATTTAAAGGGTCAACAATAACCAATTTTGAGCAGCTTATATATCAACTTTTGGATGCCTCGGTAGGCTAGTTGGTAGTGAGATAGTCTATCAGCTGGTTTGATTCCCGCCAAAGACTAATCTGTTTCACTGCAAAGGGCGGAAGGACTTAGGTAAATTCCTTTTAATTAAAAAAATACATGTAAACTTTTGGTAGCAAATGAATTTCATCTTGAAACATCTGCTCGTAACAGAGTTGGATATTTTCTCTTTATTTTGTTTTCTCACTTCCATTTAGTAAAATGTCTAAACAAATTATACTAATAATTCGGTTTTTTAATATGCGAAATATTGGAGTTCTTTGTTGGAGTTTGTAATTTTATAGGCTAATATAAATTATACAAATATACACATCATGTCAAAATTAAGTGATCGAATTATTAAACTATCTTTAAATCCGACAGCAGCATTTTGAATACGTACCAAGTTTTATTGAATTAATAAAAAAATGGGGATCGTTACTTTTATAGACGGACGGATGGTGTATTTTTAACGAGTAAGTGAAACTGCATGATTTCATGGTTTGATAAATAAAAATCATTAAACTAATTTATAGTACTGCTTAAATTATACATATCGCACCCGTTCCTCTATAGACTCAAAATTCAAAAAAATCACTTTTTTAAAGAAAAAGATATATCCCTCTTTGTAATATAAGAGTAGCTTCTTTAGAATCAACTGAAGAGAAATATTTTGAGTTGCCTCCAAATGCAAAATCAATTAATATCAGTTTTGTCAACTAAAGGGTAATATTTTAAGTTGTGCCTGCGTTGATGCCATAACGGTTTAATTAAATTATGTTAATTTTAAGGAAAACTGGCACAACCTTCAAATGATACCACAATATTAATGAACAAATTTCAGATAAAAAGTATAAACTCAAAAAAAAACTTGTTATTTTATTAATCATTGAAAAGTGGCTTAAACAATTACCATTGAAAACTTAATTTTCAAAAATTGGTTTTTACCTCTACTAAAAATTTGTTGATTTTGATTTTACTCCCTTTATAGGCACTAATACGATATATGTGTATACATACACTACATATATGTTTTTTCTTTACAGATTATCAGTTATCAGCTGTTGACTATTTAAGCATTTAATTGTCTTTTTAAATACATACCCTACATTTATGTTTTCTATTCAGAAAATCCATCCAGGAATGATGTAAGTTATTTACAAAACTTTTTATATTTCAGTTCTGGGGTGTAATTGTTGCAGACGTGATCGAATACTTTCAGTCAATACTGAACGATTTGAATTTGTTTTTCAGTGTTGTGAAAACTGATATTAATGCTTAATAACACTAAAAAAATAATGTCAATTCGTTTAGTATCGACTGAGAGAATTACATATATGTATGTATGTATATATAAATGCCTTAGAATCGAAGAAGTAATCGATCACGACTGCCATGATTAGCCCCTTGATCTTTTTGTTCGCGTAATGTAAATACTTTTCTGACAATTTCAGTTTTTATTTACAGGTCTCCAAACTGTCCAATTATATTCGGAAACTCGTTTGGGGGTTGGCTTTTCCAAAATCAGCCATTCACTGCAGTGTTTTATAATATCCCATACTTTTATACGAACATACAACACCAGCAGGTTACCTATCAACATTATCAATCACAAGCCACATTAATTTCATATCCATTTTATAACGTTGCTCCATCTGCATATTATACTACATTTAATAACGACGTAGTTTGTGGACAACCACAAATGTCATATCAAACATTTTACTATCCATTAACGGCTTGTCATCTACATTATGTACCACAACAATATTCTCAGATTATACCGAACACAAAACAAAGAAAATATGCGATACCAATAATAAACCCTGATTCGTTAAAAATCCAACCTCCTAAAAGTCTGATAAACAAAGATATTTTTACACAAACGGACAAAATAAAAGTAAAATCCGTTTCAGTACAAACAGACAAAGACCAGATAAAAGATAGCCTTCCAATTGCGGAAGAATCTTTAAAAACATCAACAGAAACTGGCGGTAAGTCAATTATACATGTTAATTTTTTTAAGGTTCTTACTTATTATTTTATTTGTAACGTAGGGTGTTGTAAAATAAATCGCAAGGGTGCAAAGCGCAAGGAGAAATATAAGAAAATATTAAAGAAACAACAAAAACGATCGAATAAATTACTGGCCTGATGTAAAAATTATTTAATTGAATATGCAATCTTATTTTTATTGTTTTTTGCTAAAAAAAAAAACATAAAAAGACTTTGTAATTTGTTTATTTTTCTTATTAATAATTTAATTTTTATAATTTTGTTATAAATAATTGTTTGTTAATATTATTGTTAAACAAAAAAAAATTTTTTTTGAAGAAAATAAAATTATTCAAAAATAAAAAATACCGTCTTTAAATAATTTAGTTAACATTATATTTTGGTATGTATGTATTGTAACAAACATTTTTTATTAAGAAGTAGAATTAGGAGCCTAAGGTCCAGTATTCACTGATAAATTACAGCTTTTCTACGATACCAATATTATCCTATAAAGATATAAGTGAATTGAGATCTGAGGAAGTATTTTTCGAAATTTCGTCCATTATTTTAATTGCCATTTTTAAAAGCTTGGGTAAACTAGATTTATTCTTATTGCAGTAATACATACTACAATCGAAAGTTCTATTCATTTTACGCTCTACCACCACTGTGGTGAATGAGGGTATATTAAGTTTGTCATTCCGTGTGAAACTTTTTTGTTATACATCTAAGACCCCATAAATTCTGGCACCTTGAGTAATTCTAAGTCGATTGAGACATGTCCGTCTGCCTGTTCGTCTGTTGAAAAGAGGCTGGCTTTTGAAAGACTCAAAAAAAAAAGAACAAACTCGGTGTCAAATTGCTTGTAGTTATCCTAAGCACGTTCGGATTAAATTCAACAGGATTAGAGCTATGAAGCAAAATGTGGAACCACCACCCTAAAAATAAAACAACTTAATTATATAAAAAAAAAGTAAATATTGGTATTTCAGTAATTTGGTCATAACTCGAGCATTTTTCAATCGATTTGATAGATTTATACACCGACGTCTTTAGGAAGAAATTTAGGTTCTCGAAAATAGGCATATTTCTTAAAAAAATTCTATTTTGGTAATAACTTGTTTGTATCTGAAACGATTTTTCCGAGTTTTTCAGCAAATATGTTCTAAAATTTCCGATCTTTTGATATATATAAGACGTATCCATAGGTCATGTAACAGCTCTAAAAATTTAGTTTTTATAAAAATGTTGATGCTTTTTAGCCCATTTTTGGAGTATTTTGCTAATAACTGAACCATTTCTTAATCGATTTGGCAGATTTATATACCCACGTCTTAATTTATATACCCACTTTATTTTGGACGTTACTCTTCCATTTTAGGGAGAAAAGTTTCTGATATTTTGGTATATAAAACGTGTTCATATGTCATACTAGAGCCCTAAAATTTAAAATTTTGAGTATTTTCAATAATGTCTTTGTACGGGAGGTACCACGCCAACTTTTCCAGTGCCGCCCATTTTTTTAGAGAGTTTGTGTATTGGCAAGCAACATGTTTGTACTAAATCTGAAAGCCGTAGCTCTAGCCGCTCTCGAGATATGCAGAAAAAAAGAACTTAAAAAACAACAACAACATGGGATTTATATGTGACATAAATGTAAAACAACCTAGCCTGCATCATATCTGGGGTCTTCGGAAACCCCATTTCAACGGACAACCGGATTTGAACTTCCCTTCTCATAAGAAGCCAGAATATATATACTTTATATGGTCTTAGATCAATATTGTAGAAATTACAAACGGAATGACAAAGTTATACATATATACCCTTTTACCTTCGGCGAAGGGTATAAAAAGGTTATTTGGATGACTCAAATGAAATTTAATTTCTAATCATTTGTAAGTGTTTTGATCAGAATAACTTCTTCTCAAGTTATGATAAAATGTATTAGCAAAACCCCCATATTTCGGGTGAAATATTGACTAGACCATAGGGTCTTCATTCGGTTAAGCGTTAATCGGTTAACCGATTAATTAGTTCCCGATTAACTGACCGTTTAATTTAAAATTGGCTTTTTCGATTAACGCTTAAAGCGGTTAATTTCAACAAAATTTTTAACTTTTTGTAGTATTATAACATATTTTTTGTGTTTTTAATTATTAATTTCGTCCCATATTGTTAAATGCGATCTTCATCTTAAATAACAACAACAGCTTTTTTTTGTTTCACGTACTTTTTATATGTATGTGTTTAGTTATTTGTTACTTCTTATATCTTTTCATATCAATCTTTTAACAGAATTAACCGAAACAATTAGAAATGTTAAAAATTAAAAAAAAATTTAAAACAGGACTCTAATGGCATAATGGAAAATTGTATATGTTTAGACAAATCCAGGAATAGAACTGAGAAATTGGATATTCTGTATTATGGGTTCTCCAACATCTACGATTAATGAACGAATTTTTTCCACGTAAAGGTTTATCAAAACTAAAAAAAAGATTCAGCTTGTGTTCTCTAATTTTAATACACATTCTATTGTAATTTTTCGAACAAAAAATTATGTATGAAAGGCCAAAATCGAAATTGTTGGCATTTCATTTTATATAATTAAATACCCCCATATTCATAAAAAATATTTTAGGTTTAAAGCAGGTTTATGAAACGGATTTTCTATGAAAAAATGTTTAATAAACCTTTTATTAATAAAATTTTGTTTTATGAAAATGGGGGCAAATATTTAATTTAACCATTTAACTTGCAATCGGCAACACTGTTACAATTCAAAAATAATTTTTATTGTCTTCACCTCAGTATGCTTCGAATTTCAAATCAATTTTAAAAGTCAAAACAAACGAAAAAAAAATTTAAATAATAAAAAATAAAAATTTGTGTTCATCAAATAAAAAATATAAAAACTAAGAAGATACTATAAGAACTATAAAAGGAAATAAAAGAGAACTAAAGGTAAGCAAAGAATTGAAATGTTTGTTTATTATGTATTTCTTTTAATAAATAAATGGTATTGTAAATATTGGAAAAACAATGAACTTTCCAAGAAATATTATTCTTTGTGTCTTAGAAAAAAGCCATACAGCCAGGCCATCGAACGAAAAATGGATATCCAGATGCGGCAATCTGTCAAACCAGAGTGAGGAAGGCAGGAACTACAATTTTGTTATATAAAATGTGTTCGGGCGCTATTAAATATCACTTCAACATATTCCTCTTAGCAATGAAGAGTCAGCGAAAGTTAATTCAATCTACTTCCATCTTTTGCCAGCAAATGAATTCCGCTTTTGACAAAGAATCAAAAATATTATGCATTTGAGATCATCAAAAAACAATATCTCACTGGGATTATTCTCATTAGAATAAAAAAGCTACATATCCAGACATTCGAACGGATTTTCTGTGGCTTCTAAAAAATGTATACCCAAATGCGGCAATGTGTGGAGAAAAGACGTGGGAGGTAGGAATTTCTATTAAGCCTTTGAAGTAAGTTTTTACCTGGCCTTCAACATGTATGTATATGAGCGCTGTAAATTAAAAAATTCACCTAATATTATTTCTAGATTTAAAGGGTCAACAATAACCAATTTTGAGCAGCTTATATATCAACTTTTGGATGCCTCGGTAGGCTAGTTGGTAGTGAGATAGTCTATCAGCTGGTTTGATTCCCGCCAAAGACTAATCTGTTTCACTGCAAAGGGCGGAAGGACTTAGGTAAATTCCTTTTAATTAAAAAAATACATGTAAACTTTTGGTAGCAAATGAATTTCATCTTGAAACATCTGCTCGTAACAGAGTTGGATATTTTCTCTTTATTTTGTTTTCTCACTTCCATTTAGTAAAATGTCTAAACAAATTATACTAATAATTCGGTTTTTTAATATGCGAAATATTGGAGTTCTTTGTTGGAGTTTGTAATTTTATGGGCTAATATAAATTATACAAATATACACATCATGTCAAAATTAAGTGATCGAATTATTAAACTATCTTTAAATCCGACAGCAGCATTTTGAATACGTACCAAGTTTTATTGAATTAATAAAAAAATGGGGATCGTTACTTTTATAGACGGACGGATGGTGTATTTTTAACGAGTAAGTGAAACTGCATGATTTCATGGTTTGATAAATAAAAATCATTAAACTAATTTATAGTACTGCTTAAATTATACATATCGCACCCGTTCCTCTAAAGACTCAAAATTCAAAAAAATCACTTTTTTAAAGAAAAAGATATATCCCTCTTTGTAATATAAGAGTAGCTTCTTTTGAATCAACTGAAGAGAAATATTTTGGGTTGCCTCCAAATGCAAAATCAATTAATATCAGTTTTGTTTCAACTAAATGGTAATATTTTAAGTTGTGCCTGCGTTGATGCCATAACGGTTTAATTAAATTATGTTAATTTTAAGGAAAACTGGCACAACTTCAAATGATACCACAATATTAATGAACAAATTTCAGATAAAAAGTATAAACTCAAAAAAAAACTTGTTATTTTATTAATCATTGAAAAGTGGTTTAAACAATTACCATTGAAAACTTAATTTTCAAAAATTGGTTTTTACCTCTACTAAAAATTTGTTGATTTTGATTTTACTCCCTTTATAGGCACTAATACGATATATGTGTATACATACACTACATATATGTTTTTTCTTTACAGATTATCAGTTATCAGCTGTTGACTATTTAAGCATTTAATTGTCTTTTTAAATACATACCCTACATTTATGTTTTCTATTCAGAAAATCCATCCAGGAATGATGTAAGTTATTTACAAAACTTTTTATATTTCAGTTCTGGGGTGTAATTGTTGCAGACGTGATCGAATACTTTCAGTCAATACTGAACGATTTGAATTTGTTTTTCAGTGTTGTGAAAACTGATATAATGCTTAATAACACTAAAAAAATAATGTCAATTCGTTTAGTATCGACTGAGAGAATTACATATATGTATGTATGTATATATAAATGCCTTAGAATCGAAGAAGTAATCGATCACGACTGCCATGATTAGCCCCTTGATCTTTTTGTTCGCGTAATGTAAATACTTTTCTGACAATTTCAGTTTTTATTTACAGGTCTCCAAACTGTCCAATTATATTCGGAAACTCGTTTGGGGGTTGGCTTTTCCAAAATCAGCCATTCACTGCAGTGTTTTATAATATCCCATACTTTTATACGAACATACAACACCAGCAGGTTACCTATCAACATTATCAATCACAAGCCACATTAATTTCATATCCATTTTATAACGTTGCTCCATCTGCATATTATACTACATTTAATAACGACGTAGTTTGTGGACAACCACAAATGTCATATCAAACATTTTACTATCCATTAACGGCTTGTCATCTACATTATGTACCACAACAATATTCTCAGATTATACCGAACACAAAACAAAGAAAATATGCGATATCAATAATAAACCCTGATTCGTTAAAAATCCAACCTCCTAAAAGTCTGATAAACAAAGATATTTTTACACAAACGGACAAAATAAAAGTAAAATCCGTTTTAGTACAAACAGACAAAGACCAGATAAAAGATAGCCTTCCAATTGCGGAAGAATCTTTAAAAACATCAACAGAAACTGGCGGTAAGTCAATTATACATGTTAATTTTTTTAAGGTTCTTACTAATTATTTTATATGTAACGTAGGGTGTTGTAAAATAAATCGCAAGGGTGCAAAGCGCAAGGAGAAATATAAGAAAATATTAAAGAAACAACAAAAACGATCGAATAAATTACTGGCCTGATGTAAAAATTATTTAATTGAATATGCAATCTTATTTTTATTGTTTTTTGCTAAAAAAAAAAAACATAAAAAGACTTTGTAATTTGTTTATTTTTCTTATTAATAATTTCATTTTTATAATTTTGTTATAAATAATTGTTTGTTAATATTATTGTTAAACAAAAAAAAATTTTTTTTGAAGAAAATAAAATTATTCAAAAATAAAAAATACCGTCTTTAAATAATTTAGTTAACATTATATTTTGGTATGTATGTATTGTAACAAACATTTTTTATTAAGAAGTAGAATTAGGAGCCTAAGGTCCAGTGTTCACTGATAAATTACAGCTTTTCTACGATACCAATATTATCCTATAAAGATATAAGTGAATTGAGATCTGAGGAAGTATTTTTCGAAATTTCGTCCATTATTTTAATTGCCATTTTTAAAAGCTTGGGTAAACTAGATTTATTCTTATTGCAGTAATACATACTACAATCGAAAGTTCTATTCATTTTACGCTCTACCACCACTGTGGTGAATGAGGTTATATTAAGTTTGTCATTCCGTGTGAAACTTTTTTGTTATACATCTAAGACCCCATAAATTCTGGCACCTTGAGTAATTCTAAGTCGATTGAGACATGTCCGTCTGCCTGTTCGTCTGTTGAAAAGAGGCTGGCTTTTGAAAGACTCAAAAAAAAAAGAACAAACTCGGTGTCAAATTGCTTGTAGTTATCCTAAGCACGTTCGGATTAAATTCAACAGTATTAGAGCTATGAAGCAAAATGTGGAACCACCACCCTAAAAATAAAACAACTTAATTATATAAAAAAAAAGTAAATATTGGTATTTCAGTAATTTGGTCATAACTCGATCATTTTTCAATCGATTTGATAGATTTATACACCGACGTCTTTAGGAAGAAATTTAGGTTCTCGAAAATAGGTATATTTCTTAAAAAAAATTCTATTTTGGTAATAACTTGTTTGTATTTGAAACGATTTTTCCGAGTTTTTCAGCAAATATGTTCTAAAATTTCCGATCTTATGATATATATAAGACGTATCCATAGGTCATGTAACAGCTCTAAAAATTTAGTTTTTATAAAAATGTTGATGCTTTTTAGCCCATTTTTGGAGTATTTTGCTAATAACTGAACCATTTCTTAATCGATTTGGCAGATTTATATACCCACGTCTTAATTTATATACCCACTTTATTTTGGACGTTACTCTTCCATTTTAGGGAGAAAAGTTTCTGATATTTTGGTATATAAAACGTGTTCATATGTCATACTAGAGCCCTAAAATTTAAAATTTTGAGTATTTTCAATAATGTCTTTGTACGGGAGGTACCACGCCAACTTTTCCAGTGCCGCCCATTTTTTTAGAGAGTTTGTGTATTGGCAAGCAACATGTTTGTACTAAATCTGAAAGCCGTAGCTCTAGCCGCTCTCGAGATATGCAGAAAAAAAGAACTTAAAAAACAACAACAACATGGGATTTATATGTGACATAAATGTAAAACAACCTAGCCTGCATCATATCTGGGGACTTCGGAAACCCCATTTCAACGGACAACCGGATTTGAACTTCCCTTCTCATAAGAAGCCAGAATATATATACTTTATATGGTCTTAGATCAATATTGTAGAAATTACAAACGGAATGACAAAGTTATACATATATACCCTTTTACCTTCGGCGAAGGGTATAAAAAGGTTATTTGGATGACTCAAATGAAATTTAATTTCTAATCATTTGTAAGTGTTTTGATCAGAATAACTTCTTCTCAAGTTATGATAAAATGTATTAGCAAAACCCCCATATTTCGGGTGAAATATTGACTAGACCATAGGGTCTTTATTCGGTTAAGCGTTAATCGGTTAACCGATTAATTAGTTCCCGATTAACTGACCGTTTAATTTAAAATTGGCTTTTTCGATTAACGCTTAAAGCGGTTAATTTCAACAAAATTTTTAACTTTTTGTAGTATTATAACATATTTTTTGTGTTTTTAATTATTAATTTCGTCCCATATTGTTAAATGCGATCTTCATCTTAAATAACAACAACAGCTTTTTTTTGTTTCACGTACTTTTTATATGTATGTGTTTAGTTATTTGTTACTTCTGATATCTTTTCATATCAATCTTTTAACAGAATTAACCGAAACAATTAGAAATGTTAAAAATTAAAAAAAAATTTAAAACAGGACTCTAATGGCATAATGGAAAATTGTATATGTTTAGACAAATCCAGGAATAGAACTGAGAAATTGGATATTCTGTATTATGGGTTCTCCAACATCTACGATTAATGAACGAATTTTTTCCACGTAAAGGTTTATCAAAACTAAAAAAAAGATTCAGCTTGTGTTCTCTAATTTTAATACACATTCTATTGTAATTTTTCGAACAAAAAATTATGTATGAAAGGCCAAAATCGAAATTGTTGGCATTTCATTTTATATAATTAAATACCCCCATATTCATAAAAAATATTTTAGGCTTAAAGCAGGTTTATGAAACGGATTTTCTATGAAAAAATGTTTAATAAACCTTTTATTAATAAAATTTTGTTTTATGAAAATGGGGGCAAATATTTAATTTAACCATTTAACTTGCAATCGGCAACACTGTTACAATTCAAAAATAATTTTTATTGTCTTCACCTCAGTATGCTTCGAATTTCAAATCAATTTTAAAAGTCAAAACAAACGAAAAAAAAATTTAAATAATAAAAAATAAAAATTTGTGTTCATCAAATAAAAAATATAAAAACTAAGAAGATACTATAAGAACTATAAAAGGAAATAAAAGAGAACTAAAGGTAAGCAAAGAATTGAAATGTTTGTTTATTATGTATTTCTTTTAATAAATAAATGGTATTGTAAATATTGGAAAAACAATGAACTTTCCAAGAAATATTATTCTTTGTGTCTTAGAAAAAAGCCATACAGCCAGGCCATCGAACGAAAAATGGATATCCAGATGCGGCAATCTGTCAAACAAAAGCGAGGAAGGCAGGAACTACAATTTTGTTATATAAAATGTGTTCGGGGGCTATTAAATATCACTTCAACATATTCCTCTTAGCAATGAAGAGTCAGCGAAAGTTAATTCAATCTACTTCCATCTTTTGCCAGCAAATGAATTCCGCTTTTGACAAAGAATCAAAAATATTATGCATTTGAGATCATCAAAAAACAATATCTCACTGGGATTATTCTCATTAGAATAAAAAAGCTACATATCCAGACATTCGAACGGATTTTCTGTGGCTTCTAAAAAATGTATACCCAAATGCGGCAATGTGTGGAGAAAAGACGTGGGAGGTAGGAATTTCTATTAAGCCTTTGAAGTAAGTTTTTACCTGGCCTTCAACATGTATGTATATGAGCGCTGTAAATTAAAAAATTCACCTAATATTATTTCTAGATTTAAAGGGTCAACAATAACCAATTTTGAGCAGCTTATATATCAACTTTTGGATGCCTCGGTAGGCTAGTTGGTAGTGAGATAGTCTATCAGCTGGTTTGATTCCCGCCAAAGACTAATCTGTTTCACTGCAAAGGGCGGAAGGACTTAGGTAAATTCCTTTTAATTAAAAAAATACATGTAAACTTTTGGTAGCAAATGAATTTCATCTTGAAACATCTGCTCGTAACAGAGTTGGATATTTTCTCTTTATTTTGTTTTCTCACTTCCATTTAGTAAAATGTCTAAACAAATTATACTAATAATTCGGTTTTTTAATATGCGAAATATTGGAGTTCTTTGTTGGAGTTTGTAATTTTATGGGCTAATATAAATTATACAAATATACACATCATGTCAAAATTAAGTGATCGAATTATTAAACTATCTTTAAATCCGACAGCAGCATTTTGAATACGTACCAAGTTTTATTGAATTAATAAAAAAATGGGGATCGTTACTTTTATAGACGGACGGATGGTGTATTTTTAACGAGTAAGTGAAACTGCATGATTTCATGGTTTGATAAATAAAAATCATTAAACTAATTTATAGTACTGCTTAAATTATACATATCGCACCCGTTCCTCTAAAGACTCAAAATTCAAAAAAATCACTTTTTTAAAGAAAAAGATATATCCCTCTTTGTAATATAAGAGTAGCTTCTTTTGAATCAACTGAAGAGAAATATTTTGGGTTGCCTCCAAATGCAAAATCAATTAATATCAGTTTTGTTTCAACTAAATGGTAATATTTTAAGTTGTGCCTGCGTTGATGCCATAACGGTTTAATTAAATTATGTTAATTTTAAGGAAAACTGGCACAACCTTCAAATGATACCACAATATTAATGAACAAATTTCAGATAAAAAGTATAAACTCAAAAAAAAAACTTGTTATTTTATTAATCATTGAAAAGTGGCTTAAACAATTACCATTGAAAACTTAATTTTCAAAAATTGGTTTTTACCTCTACTAAAAATTTGTTGATTTTGATTTATAGGCACTAATACGATATATGTGTATACATACACTACATATATGTTTTTTCTTTACAGATTATCAGTTATCAGCTGTTGACTATTTAAGCATTTAATTGTCTTTTTAAATACATACCCTACATTTATGTTTTCTATTCAGAAAATCCATCCAGGAATGATGTAAGTTATTTACAAAACTTTTTATATTTCAGTTCTGGGGTGTAATTGTTGCAGACGTGATCGACTACTTTCAGTCAATACTGAACGATTTGAATTTGTTTTTCAGTGTTGTGAAAACCGATATTAATGCTTAATAACACTAAAAAAATAATGTCAATTCGTTTAGTATCGACTGAGAGAATTACATATATGTATGTATGTATATATAAATGCCTTAGAATCGAAGAAGTAATCGATCACGACTGCCATGATTAGCCCCTTGATCTTTTTATTCGCGTAATGTAAATACTTTTCTGACAATTTCAGTTTTTATTTACAGGTCTCCAAACTGTCCAATTATATTCGGAAACTCGTTTGGGGGTTGGCTTTTCCAAAATCAGCCATTCACTGCAGTGTTTTATAATATCCCATACTTTTATACGAACATACAACACCAGCAGGTTACCTATCAACATTATCAATCACAAGCCACATTAATTTCATATCCATTTTATAACGTTGCTCCATCTGCATATTATACTACATTTAATAACGACGTAGTTTGTGGACAACCACAAATGTCATATCAAACATTTTACTATCCATTAACGGCTTGTCATCTACATTATGTACCACAACAATATTCTCAGATTATACCGAACACAAAACAAAGAAAATATGCGATACCAATAATAAACCCTGATTCGTTAAAAATCCAACCTCCTAAAAGTCTGATAAACAAAGATATTTTTACACAAACGGACAAAATAAAAGTAAAATCCGTTTCAGTACAAACAGACAAAGACCAGATAAAAGATAGCCTTCCAATTGCGGAAGAATCTTTAAAAACATCAACAGAAACTGGCGGTAAGTCAATTATACATGTTAATTTTTTTAAGGTTCTTACTAATTATTTTATATGTAACGTAGGGTGTTGTAAAATAAATCGCAAGGGTGCAAAGCGCAAGGAGAAATATAAGAAAATATTAAAGAAACAACAAAAACGATCGAATAAATTACTGGCCTGATGTAAAAATTATTTAATTGAATATGCAATCTTATTTTTATTGTTTTTTGCTAAAAAAAAAAACATAAAAAGACTTTGTATTTGTTTATTTTTCTTATTAATAATTTCATTTTTATAATTTTGTTATAAATAATTGTTTGTTAATATTATTGTTAAACAAAAAAAAATTTTTTTTGAAGAAAATAAAATTATTCAAAAATAAAAAATACCGTCTTTAAATAATTTAGTTAACATTATATTTTGGTTTGTATGTATTGTAACAAATATTTTTTATTAAGAAGTAGAATTAGGAGCCTAAGGTCCAGTGTTCACTGATAAATTACAGCTTTTCTACGATACCAATATTATCCTATAAAGATATAAGTGAATTGAGATCTGAGGAAGTATTTTTCGAAATTTCGTCCATTTTTTTAATTGCCATTTTTAAAAGCTTGGGTAAACTAGATTTATTCTTATTGCAGTAATACATACTACAATTGAAAGTTCTATTCATTATACGCTCTACCACCACTGTGGTGAATGAGGGTATATTAAGTTTGTCATTCCGTGTGAAACTTTTTTGTTATACATCTAAGACCCCATAAATTCTGGCACCTTGAGTAATTCTAAGTCGATTGAGACATGTCCGTCTGCCTGTTCGTCTGTTGAAAAGAGGCTGGCTTTTGAAAGACTCAAAAGAAAAGAACAAACTCGGTGTCAAATTGCTTGTAGTTATCCTAAGCACGTTCGGATTAAATTCAACAGGATTAGAGCTATGAAGCAAAATGTGGAACCACCACCCTAAAAATAAAACAACTTAATTATATAAAAAAAAAGTAAATATTGGTATTTCAGTAATTTGGTGATAACTCGAGCATTTTTTAATCGATTTGATAGATTTATACACCGACGTCTTTAGGAAGAAATTTACGTTGGTAATAAAACTTGGACTCGGAAAGATCTACGGTTCTCGAAAATAGGTATATTTCTTAAAAAAATTCTATTTTGGTAATAACTTGTTTGTATCTGAAACGATTTTTCCGAGTTTTTCAGCAAATATGTTCTAAAATTTCCGATCTTTTGATATATATAAGACGTATCCATAGGTCATGCAACAGCTCTAAAAATTTAGTTTTTATAAAAATGTTGATGCTTTTTAGCCCATTTTTGGAGTATTTTGCTAATAACTGAACCATTTCTTAATCGATTTGGCAGATTTATATACCCACGTCTTAAGGAAGAAATTTACCATTTACTTAGATTATAAAACTTTATTTTGGACGTTACTCTTCCATTTTAGGGAGAAAAGTTTCTGATATTTTGGTATATAAAACGTGTTCATATGTCATACTAGAGCCCTAAAATTTAAAATTTTGAGTATTTTCAATAATGTCTTTGTACGGGAGGTACCACGCCAACTTTTCCAGTGCCGCCCATTTTTTTAAGAGAGTTTGTATATTGGCAAGCAGCATGTTTGTACTAAATCTGAAAGCCGTAGCTCTAGCCGCTCTCGAGATATGCAGAAAAAAAGAACTTAAAAAACAACAACAACATGGGATTTATATGTGACATAAATGTAAAACAACTTAGCCTGCATCATATCTGGGGTCTTCGGAAACCCCATTTCAACGGACAACCGGATTTGAACTTCCCTTCTCATAAGAAGCCAGAATATATATACTTTATATGGACTTAGATCAATATTGTAGAAATTACAAACGGAATGACAAAGTTATACATATATACCCTTTTACCTTCGGCGAAGGGTATAAAAAGGTTATTTGGATGACTCAAATGAAATTTAATTTCTAATCATTTGTAAGTGTTTTGATCAGAATAACTTCTTCTCAAGTTATGATAAAATGTATTAGCAAAACCCCCATATTTCGGGTGAAATATTGACTAGACCATAGGGTCTTCATTCGGTTAAGCGTTAATCGGTTAACCGATTAATTAGTTCCCGATTAACTGACCGTTTAATTTAAAATTGGCTTTTTCGATTAACGCTTAAAGCGGTTAATTTCAACAAAATTTTTAACTTTTTGTAGTATTATAACATATTTTTTGTGTTTTTAATTATTAATTTCGTCCCATATTGTTAAATGCGATCTTCATCTTAAATAACAACAACAGCTTTTTTTTGTTTCACGTACTTTTTATATGTATGAGTTTAGTTATTTGTTACTTCTGATATCTTTTCATATCAATCTTTTAACAGAATTAACCGAAACAATTAGAAGTGTTAAAAATTAAAAAAAAATTTAAAACAGGACTCTAATGGCATAATGGAAAATTGTATATGTTTAGACAAATCCAGGAATAGAACTGAGAAATTGGATATTCTGTATTATGGGTTCTCCAACATCTACGATTAATGAACGAATTTTTTCCACGTAAAGGTTTATCAAAACTAAAAAAAAGATTCACTTAAATCGTAAGCATTTAAACCAAATTATTTTCCTAAAATATTATTTTATAAGATCTCTTTAAACTATTAAAATTACTAATAAAATGATTTGACAGTTTACTTTTTATTTAATATATAATATGCATTGATTAAAAACCTTTATTTTATAATTAAAAATAAAAAGTTTTTTCGAGCTCGAGGCCAATGAATTATTTTGTTTTGCTCGTTTTGTTTCAAGAATTGTTATGTTTGTTATGTTGTTGTTTTTTACTAATAAACTCTAAATAATAAATGATTTATCCATATTAATTAATTGAAATTACCTAATTAAAAAAAACTTTATTACAAAATTAACAAAATTAACCGATTATTAACTGATTAAACCAAAACCTCGGTTAATTAATCGAGCGATTAACCGATAAAAGCAAAAGCCCGATTAAATGAATACCCTACTAGGCTATCAAATAACAATGCGCCTTAAAATCTTTATATTCCATATACTTTTTTTAGAACATCTTTTTTGATCATGAAATATTCTTCCTGCCATTGGAGGGATTCACCGATTCGGTACAGCAGAATATAGCACCCCAGCTTGTGTTCTCTAATTTTAATACACATTCTATTGTAATTTTTCGAACAAAAAATTATGTATGAAAGGCCAAAATCGAAATTGTTGGCATTTCATTTTTTATAATTAAATACCCCCATATTCATTAAAAATATTTTAGGTTTAAAGCAGGTTTATGAAACGGATTTTCTATGAAAAAATGTTTAATAAACCTTTTATTAATAAAATTTTGTTTTATGAAAATGGGGGCAAATATTTAATTTAACCATTTAACTTGCAATCGGCAACACTGTTACAATTCAAAAATAATTTTTATTGTCTTCACCTCAGTATGCTTCGAATTTCAAATCAATTTTAAAAGTCAAAACAAACGAAAAAAAAATTTAAATAATAAAAAATAAAAATTTGTGTTCATCAAATAAAAAATATAAAAACTAAGAAGATACTATAAGAACTATAAAAGGAAATAAAAGAGAACTAAAGGTAAGCAAAGAATTGAAATGTTTGTTTATTATGTATTTCTTTTAATAAATAAATGGTATTGTAAATATTGGAAAAACAATGAACTTTCCAAGACATATTATTCTTTGTGTCTTAGAAAAAAGCCATACAGCCAGGCCATCGAACGAAAAATGGATATCCAGATGCGGCAATCTGTCAAACCAGAGTGAGGAAGGCAGGAACTACAATTTTGTTATATAAAATGTGTTCGGGCGCTATTAAATATCACTTCAACATATTCCTCTTAGCAATGAAGAGTCAGCGAAAGTTAATTCAATCTACTTCCATCTTTTGCCAGCAAATGAATTCCGCTTTTGACAAAGAATCAAAAATATTATGCATTTGAGATCATCAAAAAACAATATCTCACTGGGATTATTCTCATTAGAATAAAAAAGCTACATATCCAGACATTCGAACGGATTTTCTGTGGCTTCTAAAAAATGTATACCCAAATGCGGCAATGTGTGGAGAAAAGACGTGGGAGGTAGGAATTTCTATTAAGCCTTTGAAGTAAGTTTTTACCTGGCCTTCAACATGTATGTATATGAGCGCTGTAAATTAAAAAATTCACCTAATATTATTTCTAGATTTAAAGGGTCAACAATAACCAATTTTGAGCAGCTTATATATCAACTTTTGGATGCCTCGGTAGGCTAGTTGGTAGTGAGATAGTCTATCAGCTGGTTTGATTCCCGCCAAAGACTAATCTGTTTCACTGCAAAGGGCGGAAGGACTTAGGTAAATTCCTTTTAATTAAAAAAATACATGTAAACTTTTGGTAGCAAATGAATTTCATCTTGAAACATCTGCTCGTAACAGAGTTGGATATTTTCTCTTTATTTTGTTTTCTCACTTCCATTTAGTAAAATGTCTAAACAAATTATACTAATAATTCGGTTTTTTAATATGCGAAATATTGGAGTTCTTTGTTGGAGTTTGTAATTTTATGGGCTAATATAAATTATACAAATATACACATCATGTCAAAATTAAGTGATCGAATTATTAAACTATCTTTAAATCCGACAGCAGCATTTTGAATACGTACCAAGTTTTATTGAATTAATAAAAAAATGGGGATCGTTACTTTTATAGACGGACGGATGGTGTATTTTTAACGAGTAAGTGAAACTGCATGATTTCATGGTTTGATAAATAAAAATCATTAAACTAATTTATAGTACTGCTTAAATTATACATATCGCACCCGTTCCTCTAAAGACTCAAAATTCAAAAAAATCACTTTTTTAAAGAAAAAGATATATCCCTCTTTGTAATATAAGAGTAGCTTCTTTAGAATCAACTGAAGAGAAATATTTTGAGTTGCCTCCAAATGCAAAATCAATTAATATCAGTTTTGTTTCAACTAAATGGTAATATTTTAAGTTGTGCCTGCGTTGATGCCATAACGGTTTAATTAAATTATGTTAATTTTAAGGAAAACTGGCACAACTTCAAATGATACCACAATATTAATGAACAAATTTCAGATAAAAAGTATAAACTCAAAAAAAAACTTGTTATTTTATTAATCATTGAAAAGTGGCTTAAACAATTACCATTGAAAACTTAATTTTCAAAAATTGGTTTTTACCTCTACTAAAAATTTGTTGATTTTGATTTTACTCCCTTTATAGGCACTAATACGATATATGTGTATACATACACTACATATATGTTTTTTCTTTACAGATTATCAGTTATCAGCTGTTGACTATTTAAGCATTTAATTGTCTTTTTAAATACATACCCTACATTTATGTTTTCTATTCAGAAAATCCATCCAGGAATGATGTAAGTTATTTACAAAACTTTTTATATTTCAGTTCTGGGGTGTAATTGTTGCAGACGTGATCGAATACTTTCAGTCAATACTGAACGATTTGAATTTGTTTTTCAGTGTTGTGAAAACCGATATTAATGCTTAATAACACTAAAAAAATAATGTCAATTCGTTTAGTATCGACTGAGAGAATTACATATATGTATGTATGTATATATAAATGCCTTAGAATCGAAGAAGTAATCGATCACGACTGCCATGATTAGCCCCTTGATCTTTTTATTCGCGTAATGTAAATACTTTTCTGACAATTTCAGTTTTTATTTACAGGTCTCCAAACTGTCCAATTATATTCGGAAACTCGTTTGGGGGTTGGCTTTTCCAAAATCAGCCATTCACTGCAGTGTTTTATAATATCCCATACTTTTATACGAACTTACAACACCAGCAGGTTACCTATCAACATTATCAATCACAAGCCACATTAATTTCATATCCATTTTATAACGTTGCTCCATCTGCATATTATACTACATTTAATAACGACGTAGTTTGTGGACAACCACAAATGTCATATCAAACATTTTACTATCCATTAACGGATTGTCATCTACATTATGTACCACAACAATATTCTCAGATTATACCGAACACAAAACAAAGAAAATATGCGATACCAATAATAAACCCTGATTCGTTAAAAATCCAACCTCCTAAAAGTCTGATAAACAAAGATATTTTTACACAAACGGACAAAATAAAAGTAAAATCCGTTTCAGTACAAACAGACAAAGACCAGATAAAAGATAGCCTTCCAATTGCGGAAGAATCTTTAAAAACATCAACAGAAACTGGCGGTAAGTCAATTATACATGTTAATTTTTTTAAGGTTCTTACTAATTATTTTATTTGTAACGTAGGGTGTTGTAAAATAAATCGCAAGGGTGCAAAGCGCAAGGAGAAATATAAGAAAATATTAAAGAAACAACAAAAACGATCGAATAAATTACTGGCCTGATGTAAAAATTATTTAATTGAATATGCAATCTTATTTTTATTGTTTTTTGCTAAAAAAAAAACATAAAAAGACTTTGTAATTTGTTTATTTTTCTTATTAATAATTTCATTTTTATAATTTTGTTATAAATAATTGTTTGTTAATATTATTGTTAAACAAAAAAAATTTTTTTTTTGAAGAAAATAAAATTATTCAAAAATAAAAAATACCGTCTTTAAATAATTTAGTTAACATTATATTTTGGTATGTATGTATTGTAACAAACATTTTTTATTAAGAAGTAGAATTAGTCCCAATTTACATTATACGATTTTTGTCGTTGCGATTCTTACCTTATTGGTGAGAGGGGAGAGAGGCAAATAAAGGGGTACACAAGCGAGTGTTCTCTTCGATTCGTTTTGTTTATTCATTCGCTGTGTAAAAATATATGTATACACAAGAAGTTGTAACGACAAAAATCGTACAATGTAAACATTAGACCGACTTCAAAGAAGAAACGACAATAATCGCAACGACAAAAATCGTATAATGTAAATTGGGACTTAGGAGCCTAAGGTCCAGTGTTCACTGATAAATTACAGCTTTTCTACGATACCAATATTATCCTATAAAGATATAAGTGAATTGAGATCTGAGGAAGTATTTTTCGAAATTTCGTCCATTTTTTTAATTGCCATTTTTAAAAGCTTGGGTAAACTAGATGTATTCTTATTGCAGTAATACATACTACAATTGAAAGTTCTATTCATTATACGCTCTACCACCACTGTGGTGAATGAGGGTATATTAAGTTTGTCATTCCGTGTGAAACTTTTTTGTTATACATCTAAGACCCCATAAATTCTGGCACCTTGAGTAATTCTAAGTCGATTGAGACATGTCCGTCTGCCTGTTCGTCTGTTGAAAAGAGGCTGGCTTTTGAAAGACTCAAAAGAAAAGAACAAACTCGGTGTCAAATTGCTTGTAGTTATCCTAAGCACGTTCGGATTAAATTCAACAGGATTAGAGCTATGAAGCAAAATGTGGAACCACCACCCTAAAAATAAAACAACTTAATTATATAAAAAAAAAAGTAAATATTGGTATTTCAGTAATTTGGTCATAACTCGAGCATTTTTCAATCGATTTGATAGATTTATACACCGACGTCTTTAGGAAGAAATTTACGTTGGTAATAAAACTTGGACTCGGAAAGATCTACGGTTCTCGAAAATAGGTATATTTCTTAAAAAAATTCTATTTTGGTAATAACTTGTTTGTATCTGAAACGATTTTTCCGAGTTTTTCAGCAAATATGTTCTAAAATTTCCGATCTTTTGATATATATAAGACGTATCCATAGGTCATGTAACAGCTCTAAAAATTTAGTTTTTATAAAAATGTTGATGCTTTTTAGCCCATTTTTGGAGTATTTTGCTAATAACTGAACCATTTCTTAATCGATTTGGCAGATTTATATACCCACGTCTTAAGGAAGAAATTTACCATTTACTTAGATTATAAAACTTTATTTTGGACGTTACTCTTCCATTTTAGGGAGAAAAGTTTCTGATATTTTGGTATATAAAACGTGTTCATATGTCATACTAGAGCCCTAAAATTTAAAATTTTGAGTATTTTCAATAATGTCTTTGTACGGGAGGTACCACGCCAACTTTTCCAGTGCCGCCCATTTTTTTAGAGAGTTTGTGTATTGGCAAGCAACATGTTTGTACTAAATCTGAAAGCCGTAGCTCTAGCCGCTCTCGAGATATGCAGAAAAAAAGAACTTAAAAAACAACAACAACATGGGATTTATATGTGACATAAATGTAAAACAACCTAGCCTGCATCATATCTGGGGTCTTCGGAAACCCCATTTCAACGGACAACCGGATTTGAACTTCCCTTCTCATAAGAAGCCAGAATATATATACTTTATATGGTCTTAGATCAATATTGTAGAAATTACAAACGGAATGACAAAGTTATACATATATACCCTTTTACCTTCGGCGAAGGGTATAAAAAGGTTATTTGGATGACTCAAATGAAATTTAATTTCTAATCATTTGTAAGTGTTTTGATCAGAATAACTTCTTCTCAAGTTATGATAAAATGTATTAGCAAAACCCCCATATTTCGGGTGAAATATTGACTAGACCATAGGGTCTTCATTCGGTTAAGCGTTAATCGGTTAACCGATTAATTAGTTCCCGATTAACTGACCGTTTAATTTAAAATTGGCTTTTTCGATTAACGCTTAAAGCGGTTAATTTCAACAAAATTTTTAACTTTTTGTAGTATTATAACATATTTTTTGTGTTTTTAATTATTAATTTCGTCCCATATTGTTAAATGCGATCTTCATCTTAAATAACAACAACAGCTTTTTTTTGTTTCACGTACTTTTTATATGTATGTGTTTAGTTATTTGTTACTTCTGATATCTTTTCATATCAATCTTTTAACAGAATTAACCGAAACAATTAGAAGTGTTAAAAATTAAAAAAAAATTTAAAACAGGACTCTAATGGCATAATGGAAAATTGTATATGTTTAGACAAATCCAGGAATAGAACTGAGAAATTGGATATTCTGTATTATGGGTTCTCCAACATCTACGATTAATGAACGAATTTTTTCCACGTAAAGGTTTATCAAAACTAAAAAAAAGATTCAGCTTGTGTTCTCTAATTTTAATACACATTCTATTGTAATTTTTCGAACAAAAAATTATGTATGAAAGGCCAAAATCGAAATTGTTGGCATTTCATTTTATATAATTAAATAACCCCATATTCATAAAAAATATTTTAGGTTTAAAACAGGTTTATGAAACGGATTTTCTATGAAAAAATGTTTAATAAACCTTTTATTAATAAAATTTTGTTTTATGAAAATGGGGGCAAATATTTAATTTAACCATTTAACTTGCAATCGGCAACACTGTTACAATTCAAAAATAATTTTTATTGTCTTCACCTCAGTATGCTTCGAATTTCAAATCAATTTTAAAAGTCAAAACAAACGAAAAAAAAATTTAAATAATAAAAAATAAAAATTTGTGTTCATCAAATAAAAAATATAAAAACTAAGAAGATACCATAAGAACTATAAAAGGAAATAAAAGAGAACTAAAGGTAAGCAAAGAATTGAAATGTTTGTTTATTATGTATTTCTTTTAATAAATAAATGGTATTGTAAATATTGGAAAAACAATGAACTTTCCAAGAAATATTATTCTTTGTGTCTTAGAAAAAAGCCATACAGCCAGGCCATCGAACGAAAAATGGATATCCAGATGCGGCAATCTGTCAAACAAGAGCGAGGAAGGCAGGAACTACAATTTTGTTATATAAAATGTGTTCGGGCGCTATTAAATATCACTTCAACATATTCCTCTTAGCAATGAAGAGTCAGCGAAAGTTAATTCAATCTACTTCCATCTTTTGCCAGCAAATGAATTCCGCTTTTGACAAAGAATCAAAAATATTATGCATTTGAGATCATCAAAAAACAATATCTCACTGGGATTATTCTCATTAGCATAAAAAAGCTACATATCCAGACATTCGAACGGATTTTCTGTGGCTTCTAAAAAATGTATACCCAAATGCGGCAATGTGTGGAGAAAAGACGTGGGAGGTAGGAATTTCTATTAAGCCTTTGAAGTAAGTTTTTACCTGGCCTTCAACATGTATGTATATGAGCGCTGTAAATTAAAAAATTCACCTAATATTATTTCTAGATTTAAAGGGTCAACAATAACTAATTTTGAGCAGCTTATATATCAACTTTTGGATGCCTCGGTAGGCTAGTTGGTAGTGAGATAGTCTATCAGCTGGTTTGATTCCCGCCAAAGACTAATCTGTTTCACTGCAAAGGGCGGAAGGACTTAGGTAAATTCCATTTAATTAAAAAAATACTTGTAAACTTTTGGAAGCAAATGAATTTCATCTTGAAACATCTGCTCGTAACAGAGTTGGATATTTTCTCTTTATTTTGTTTTCTCACTTCCATTTAGTAAAATGTCTAAACAAATTATACTAATAATTCGGTTTTTTAATATGCGAAATATTGGAGTTCTTTGTTGGAGTTTGTAATTTTATGGGCTAATATAAATTATACAAATATACACATCATGTCAAAATTAAGTGATCGAATTATTAAACTATCTTTAAATCCGACAGCAGCATTTTGAATACGTACCAAGTTTTATTGAATTAATAAAAAAATGGGGATCGTTACTTTTATAGACGGACGGATGGTGTATTTTTAACGAGTAAGTGAAACTGCATGATTTCATGGCTTGATAAATAAAAATCATTAAACTAATTTATAGTACTGCTTAAATTATACATATCGCACCCGTTCCTCTAAAGACTCAAAATTCAAAAAAATCACTTTTTTAAAGAAAAAGATCCCTCTTTGTAATATAAGAGTAGCTTCTTTAGAATCAACTGAAGAGAAATATGTTGAGTTGCCTCCAAATGCAAAATCAATTAATATCAGTTTTGTCAACTAAAGGGTAATATTTTAAGTTGTGCCTGCGTTGATGCCATAACGGTTTAATTAAATTATGTTAATTTTAAGGAAAACTGGCACAACCTTCAAATGATACCACAATATTAATGAACAAATTTCAGATAAAAAGTATAAACTCAAAAAAAAACTTGTTATTTTATTAATCATTGAAAAGTGGCTTAAACAATTACCATTGAAAACTTAATTTTCAAAAATTGGTTTTTACCTCTACGAAAAATTTGTTGATTTTGATTTTACTCCCTTTATAGGCACTAATACGATATATGTGTATACATACACTACATATATGTTTTTTCTTTACAGATTATCAGTTATCAGCTGTTGACTATTTAAGCATTTAATTGTCTTTTTAAATACATACCCTACATTTATGTTTTCTATTCAGAAAATCCATCCAGGAATGATGTAAGTTATTTACAAAACTTTTTATATTTCAGTTCTGGGGTGTAATTGTTGCAGACGTGATCGAATACTTTCAGTCAATACTGAACGATTTGAATTTGTTTTTCAGTGTTGTGAAAACCGATAATAATGCTTAATAACACTAAAAAAATAATGTCAATTCGTTTAGTATCGACTGAGAGAATTACATATATGTATGTATGTATATATAAATGCCTTAGAATCGAAGAAGTAATCGATCACGACTGCCATGATTAGCCCCTTGATCTTTTTATTCGCGTAATGTAAATACTTTTCTGACAATTTCAGTTTTTATTTACAGGTCTCCAAACTGTCCAATTATATTCGGAAACTCGTTTGGGGGTTGGCTTTTCCAAAATCAGCCATTCACTGCAGTGTTTTATAATATCCCATACTTTTATACGAACATACAACACCAGCAGGTTACCTATCAACATTATCAATCACAAGCCACATTAATTTCATATCCATTTTATAACGTTGCTCCATCTGCATATTATACTACATTTAATAACGACGTAGTTTGTGGACAACCACAAATGTCATATCAAACATTTTACTATCCATTAACGGCTTGTCATCTACATTATGTACCACAACAATATTCTCAGATTATACCGAACACAAAACAAAGAAAATATGCGATACCAATAATAAACCCTGATTCGTTAAAAATCCAACCTCCTAAAAGTCTGATAAACAAAGATATTTTTACACAAACGGACAAAATAAAAGTAAAATCCGTTTCAGTACAAACAGACAAAGACCAGATAAAAGATAGCCTTCCAATTGCGGAAGAATCTTTAAAAACATCAACAGAAACTGGCGGTAAGTCAATTATACATGTTAATTTTTTTAAGGTTCTTACTAATTATTTTATTTGTAACGTAGGGTGTTGTAAAATAAATCGCAAGGGTGCAAAGCGCAAGGAGAAATATAAGAAAATATTAAAGAAACAACAAAAACGATCGAATAAATTACTGGCCTGATGTAAAAATTATTTAATTGAATCTGCAATCTTATTTTTATTGTTTTTTGCTAAAAAAAAAACATAAAAAGACTTTGTAATTTGTTTATTTTTCTTATTAATAATTTCATTTTTATAATTTTGTTATAAATAATTGTTTGTTAATATTATTGTTAAACAAAAAAAAATTTTTTTGAAGAAAATAAAATTATTCAAAAATAAAAAATACCGTCTTTAAATAATTTAGTTAACATTATATTTTGGTATGTATGTATTGTAACAAACATTTTTTATTAAGAAGTAGAATTAGTCCCAATTTACATTATACGATTTTTGTCGTTGCGATTCTTACCTTATAGGTGAGAGGGGAGAGAGGCAAATAAAGGGGTACACAAGCGAGTGTTCTCTTCGATTCGTTTTGTTTATTCATTCGCTGTGTAAAAATATATGTATACACAAGAAGTTGTAACGACAAAAATCGTACAATGTAAACATTAGACCGACTTCAAAGAAGAAACGACAATAATCGCAACGACAAAAATCGTATAATGTAAATTGGGACTTAGGAGCCTAAGGTCCAGTGTTCACTGATAAATTACAGCTTTTCTACGATACCAATATTATCCTATAAAGATATAAGTGAATTGAGATCTGAGGAAGTATTTTTCGAAATTTCGTCCATTTTTTTAATTGCCATTTTTAAAAGCTTGGGTAAACTAGATTTATTCTTATTGCAGTAATACATACTACAATTGAAAGTTCTATTCATTATACGCACTACCACCACTGTGGTGAATGAGGGTATGTTAAGTTTGTCATTCCGTGTGAAACTTTTTTGTTATACATCTAAGACCCCATAAATTCTGGCACCTTGAGTAATTCTAAGTCGATTGAGACATGTCCGTCTGCCTGTTCGTCTGTTGAAAAGAGGCTGGCTTTTGAAAGACTCAAAAGAAAAGAACAAACTCGGTGTCAAATTGCTTGTAGTTATCCTAAGCACGTTCGGATTAAATTCAACAGGATTAGAGCTATAAAGCAAAATGTGGAACCACCACCCTAAAAATAAAACAACTTAATTATATAAAAAAAAAAGTAAATATTGGTATTTCAGTAATTTGGTCATAACTCGAGCATTTTTCAATCGATTTGATAGATTTATACACCGACGTCTTTAGGAAGAAATTTACGTTGGTAATAAAACTTGGACTCGGAAAGATCTACGGTTCTCGAAAATAGGTATATTTCTTAAAAAAATTCTATTTTGGTAATAACTTGTTTGTATCTGAAACGATTTTTCCGAGTTTTTCAGCAAATATGTTCTAAAATTTCCGATCTTTTGATATATATAAGACGTATCCATAGGTCATGTAACAGCTCTAAAAATTTAGTTTTTATAAAAATGTTGATGCTTTTTAGCCCATTTTTGGAGTATTTTGCTAATAACTGAACCATTTCTTAATCGATTTGGCAGATTTATATACCCACGTCTTAAGGAAGAAATTTACCATTTACTTAGATTATAAAACTTTATTTTGGACGTTACTCTTCCATTTTAGGGAGAAAAGTTTCTGATATTTTGGTATATAAAACGTGTTCATATGTCATACTAGAGACCTAAAATTTAAAATTTTGAGTATTTTCAATAATGTCTTTGTACGGGAGGTACCACGCCAACTTTTCCAGTGCCGCCCATTTTTTTAGAGAGTTTGTGTATTGGCAAGCAACATGTTTGTACTAAATCTGAAAGCCGTAGCTCTAGCCGCTCTCGAGATATGCAGAAAAAAAGAACTTAAAAAACAACAACAACATGGGATTTATATGTGACATAAATGTAAAACAACCTAGCCTGCATCATATTTGGGGTCTTCGGAAACCCCATTTCAACGGACAACCGGATTTTAACTTCCCTTCTCATAAGAAGCCAGAATATATATACTTTATATGGACTTAGATCAATATTGTAGAAATTACAAACGGAATGACAAAGTTATACATATATACCCTTTTACCTTCGGCGAAGGGTATAAAAAGGTTATTTGGATGACTCAAATGAAATTTAATTTCTAATCATTTGTAAGTGTTTTGATCAGAATAACTTCTTCTCAAGTTATGATAAAATGTATTAGCAAAACCCCCATATTTCGGGTGAAATATTGACTAGACCATAGGGTCTTCATTCGGTTAAGCGTTAATCGGTTAACCGATTAATTAGTTCCCGATTAACTGACCGTTTAACCGGGTTAATTAATGACCGGTTAATTTCAACAAAATTTTTAACTTTTTGTAGTATTATAACATTTTTTTGTGTTTTTAATTATTAATTTCGTCCCATATTGTTAAATGCGATCTTCATCTTAAATAACAACAACAGCTTTTTTTTGTTTCACGTACTTTTTATATGTATGTGTTTAGTTATTTGTTACTTCTGATATCTTTTCATATCAATCTTTTAACAGAATTAACCGAAACAATTAGAAATGTTAAAAATTAAAAAAAAATTTAAAACAGGACTCTAATGGCATAATGGAAAATTGTATATGTTTAGACAAATCCAGGAATAGAACTGAGAAATTGGATATTCTGTATTATGGGTTCTCCAACATCTACGATTAATGAACGAATTTTTTCCACGTAAAGGTTTATCAAAACTAAAAAAAAAGATTCAGCTTGTGTTCTCTAATTTTAATACACATTCTATTGTAATTTTTCGAACAAAAAATTATGTATGAAAGGCCAAAATCGAAATTGTTGGCATTTCATTTTATATAATTAAATACCCCCATATTCATAAAAAATATTTTAGGTGTAAAGCAGGTTTATGAAACGGATTTTCTATGAAAAAATGTTTAATAAACCTTTTATTAATAAAATTTTGTTTTATGAAAATGGGGGCAAATATTTAATTTAACCATTTAACTTGCAATCGGCAACACTGTTACAATTCAAAAATAATTTTTATTGTCTTCACCTCAGTATGCTTCGAATTTCAAATCAATTTTAAAAGTCAAAACAAACGAAAAAAAAATTTAAATAATAAAAAATAAAAATTTGTGTTCATCAAATAAAAAATATAAAAACTAAGAAGATACTATAAGAACTATAAAAGGAAATAAAAGAGAACTAAAGGTAAGCAAAGAATTGAAATGTTTGTTTATTATGTATTTCTTTTAATAAATAAATGGTATTGTAAATATTGGAAAAACAATGAACTTTCCAAGAAATATTATTCTTTGTGTCTTAGAAAAAAGCCATACAGCCAGGCCATCGAACGAAAAATGGATATCCAGATGCGGCAATCTGTCAAACAAGAGCGAGGAAGGCAGGAACTACAATTTTGTTATATAAAATGTGTTCGGGCGCTATTAAATATCACTTCAACATATTCCTCTTAGCAATGAAGAGTCAGCGAAAGTTAATTCAATCTACTTCCATCTTTTGCCAGCAAATGAATTCCGCTTTTGACAAAGAAACAAAAATATTATGCATTTGAGATCATCAAAAAACAATATCTCACTGGGATTATTCTCATTAGAATAAAAAAGCTACATATCCAGACATTCGAACGGATTTTCTGTGGCTTCTAAAAAATGTATACCCAAATGCGGCAATGTGTGGAGAAAAGACGTGGGAGGTAGGAATTTCTATTAAGCCTTTGAAGTAAGTTTTTACCTGGCCTTCAACATGTATGTATATGAGCGCTGTAAATTAAAAAATTCACCTAATATTATTTCTAGATTTAAAGGGTCAACAATAACCAATTTTGAGCAGCTTATATATCAACTTTTGGATGCCTCGGTAGGCTAGTTGGTAGTGAGATAGTCTATCAGCTGGTTTGATTCCCGCCAAAGACTTATCTGTTTCACTGCAAAGGGCGGAAGGACTTAGGTAAATTCCTTTTAATTAAAAAAATACATGTAAACTTTTGGTAGCAAATGAATTTCATCTTGAAACATCTGCTCGTAACAGAGTTGGATATTTTCTCTTTATTTTGTTTTCTCACTTCCATTTAGTAAAATGTCTAAACAAATTATACTAATAATTCGGTTTTTTAATATGCGAAATATTGGAGTTCTTTGTTGGAGTTTGTAATTTTATGGGCTAATATAAATTATACAAATATACACATCATGTCAAAATTAAGTGATCGAATTATTAAACTATCTTTAAATCCGAGAGCAGCATTTTGAATACGTACCAAGTTTTATTGAATTAATAAAAAAAATTAGGATCGTTACTTTTATAGACGGACGGATGGTGTATTTTTAACGAGTAAGTGAAACTGCATGATTTCATGGTTTGATAAATAAAAATCATTAAACTAATTTATAGTACTGCTTAAATTATACATATCGCACCCGTTCCTCTAAAGACTCAAAATTCAAAAAATTCACTTTTTTAAAGAAAAAGATATATCCCTCTTTGTAATATAAGAGTAGCTTCTTTAGAATCAACTGAAGAGAAATATGTTGAGTTGCCTCCAAATGCAAAATCAATTAATATCAGTTTTGTCAACTAAAGGGTAATATTTTAAGTTGTGCCTGCGTTGATGCCATAACGGTTTAATTAAATTATGTTAATTTTAAGGAAAACTGGCACAACCTTCAAATGATACCACAATATTAATGAACAAATTTCAGATAAAAAGTATAAACTCAAAAAAAAACTTGTTATTTTATTAATCATTGAAAAGTGGCTTAAACAATTACCATTGAAAACTTAATTTTCAAAAATTGGTTTTTACCTCTACGAAAAATTTGTTGATTTTGATTTTACTCCCTTTATAGGCACTAATACGATATATGTGTATACATACACTACATATATGTTTTTTCTTTACAGATTATCAGTTATCAGCTGTTGACTATTTAAGCATTTAATTGTCTTTTTAAATACATACCCTACATTTATGTTTTCTATTCAGAAAATCCATCCAGGAATGATGTAAGTTATTTACAAAACTTTTTATATTTCAGTTCTGGGGTGTAATTGTTGCAGACGTGATCGAATACTTTCAGTCAATACTGAACGATTTGAATTTGTTTTTCAGTGTTGTGAAAACCGATAATAATGCTTAATAACACTAAAAAAATAATGTCAATTCGTTTAGTATCGACTGAGAGAATTACATATATGTATGTATGTATATATAAATGCCTTAGAATCGAAGAAGTAATCGATCACGACTGCCATGATTAGCCCCTTGATCTTTTTGTTCGCGTAATGTAAATACTTTTCTGACAATTTCAGTTTTTATTTACAGGTCTCCAAACTGTCCAATTATATTCGGAAACTCGTTTGGGGGTTGGCTTTTCCAAAATCAGCCATTCACTGCAGTGTTTTATAATATCCCATACTTTTATACGAACATACAACACCAGCAGGTTACCTATCAACATTATCAATCACAAGCCACATTAATTTCATATCCATTTTATAACGTTGCTCCATCTGCATATTATACTACATTTAATAACGACGTAGTTTGTGGACAACCACAAATGTCATATCAAACATTTTACTATCCATTAACGGCTTGTCATCTACATTATGTACCACAACAATATTCTCAGATTATACCGAACACAAAACAAAGAAAATATGCGATACCAATAATAAACCCTGATTCGTTAAAAATCCAACCTCCTAAAAGTCTGATAAACAAAGATATTTTTACACAAACGGACAAAATAAAAGTAAAATCCGTTTCAGTACAAACAGACAAAGACCAGATAAAAGATAGCCTTCCAATTGCGGAAGAATCTTTAAAAACATCAACAGAAACTGGCGGTAAGTACATGTTAATTTTTTTAAGGTTCTTACTAATTATTTTATTTGTAACGTAGGGTGTTGTAAAATAAATCGCAAGGGTGCAAAGCGCAAGGAGAAATATAAGAAAATATTAAAGAAACAACAAAAACGATCGAATAAATTACTGGCCTGATGTAAAAATTATTTAATTGAATATGCAATCTTATTTTTATTGTTTTTTGCTAAAAAAAAAAACATAAAAAGACTTTGTAATTTGTTTATTTTTCTTATTAATAATTTCATTTTTATAATTTTGTTATAAATAATTGTTTGTTAATATTATTGTTAAACAAAAAAAAATTTTTTTTGAAGAAAATAAAATTATTCAAAAATAAAAAATACCGTCTTTAAATAATTTAGTTAACATTATATTTTGGTATGTATGTATTGTAACAAACATTTTTTATTAAGAAGTAGAATTAGGAGCCTAAGGTCCAGTGTTCACTGATAAATTACAGCTTTTCTACGATACCAATATTATCCTATAAAGATATAAGTGAATTGAGATCTGAGGAAGTATTTTTCGAAATTTCGTCCATTTTTTTAATTGCCATTTTTAAAAGCTTGGGTAAACTAGATTAATTCTTATTGCAGTAATACATACTACAATTGAAAGTTCTATTCATTATACGCT
Source organism: Pollenia amentaria (assembly GCA_943735925.1). NCBI lineage: Eukaryota > Metazoa > Arthropoda > Insecta > Diptera > Polleniidae > Pollenia > Pollenia amentaria. The sequence goes on from OX031007.1 coordinate 127,159,486, forward strand.
CTACCACCACTGTGGTGAATGAGGGTATATTAAGTTTGTCATTCCGTGTGAAACTTTTTTGTTATACATACATCTAAGACCCCATAAATTCTGGCACCTTGAGTAATTCTAAGTCGATTGAGACATGTCCGTCTGCCTGTTCGTCTGTTGAAAAGAGGCTGGCTTTTGAAAGACTCAAAAGAAAAGAACAAACTCGGTGTCAAATTGCTTGTAGTTATCCTAAGCACGTTCGGATTAAATTCAACAGGATAAGAGCTATGAAGCAAAGTGTGGAACCACCACCCTAAAAATAAAACAACTTAATTATATAAAAAAAAGTAAATATTGGTATTTCAGTAATTTGGTCATAACTCGAGCATTTTTCAATCGATTTGATAGATTTATACACCGACGTCTTTAGGAAGAAATTTACGTTGGTAATAAAACTTGGACTCGGAAAGATCTACGGTTCTCGAAAAAAGGTATTTTTCTTAAAAAAATTCTATTTTGGTAATAACTTGTTTGTATCTGAAACGATTTTTCCGAGTTTTTCAGCAAATATGTTCTAAAATTTCCGATCTTTTGATATATATAAGACGTATCCATAGGTCATGTAACAGCTCTAAAAATTTAGTTTTTATAAAAATGTTGATGCTTTTTAGCCCATTTTTGGAGTATTTTGCTAATAACTGAACCATTTCTTAATCGATTTGGCAGATTTATATACCCACGTCTTAAGGAAGAAATTTACCATTTACTTAGATTATAAAACTTTATTTTGGACATTACTCTTCCATTTTAGGGAGAAAAGTTTCTGATATTTTGGTATATAAAACGTGTTCATATGTCATACTAGAGCCCTAAAATTTAAAATTTTGAGTATTTTCAATAATGTCTTTGTACGGGAGGTACCACGCCAACTTTTCCAGTGCCGCCCATTTTTTTAAGAGAGTTTGTGTATTGGCAAGCAACATGTTTGTACTAAATCTGAAAGCCGTAGCTCTAGCCGCTCTCGAGATATGCAGAAAAAAAGAACTTAAAAAACAACAACAACATGGGATTTATATGTGACATAAATGTAAAACAACCTAGCCTGCATCATATCTGGGGTCTTCGGAAACCCCATTTCAACGGACAACCGGATTTGAACTTCCCTTCTCATAAGAAGCCAGAATATATATACTTTATATGGTCTTAGATCAATATTGTAGAAATTACAAACGGAATGACAAAGTTATACATATATACCCTTTTACCTTCGGCGAAGGGTATAAAAAGGTTATTTGAATGACTCAAATGAAATTTAATTTCTAATCATTTGTAAGTGTTTTGATCAGAATAACTTCTTCTCAAGTTATGATAAAATGTATTAGCAAAACCCCCATATTTCGGGTGAAATATTGACTAGACCATAGGGTCTTCATTCGGTTAAGCGTTAATCGGTTAACCGATTAATTAGTTCCCGATTAACTGACCGTTTAATTTAAAATTGGCTTTTTCGATTAACGCTTAAAGCGGTTAATTTCAACTAAATTTTTAACTTTTTGTAGTATTATAACATATTTTTTGTGTTTTTAATTATTAATTTCGTCCCATATTGTTAAATGCGATCTTCATATTAAATAACAACAACAGCTTTTTTTTGTTTCACGTACTTTTTATATGTATGTGTTTAGTTATTTGTTACTTCTGATATCTTTTCATATCAATCTTTTAACAGAATTAACCGAAACAATTAGAAGTGTTCAAAATTAAAAAAAAATTTAAAACAGGACTCTAATGGCATAATGGAAAATTGTATATGTTTAGACAAATCCAGGAATAGAACTGAGAAATTGGATATTCTGTATTATGGGTTCTCCAACATCTACGATTAATGAACGAATTTTTTCCACGTAAAGGTTTATCAAAACTAAAAAAAAGATTCAGCTTGTGTTCTCTAATTTTAATACACATTCTATTGTAATTTTTCGAACAAAAAATTATGTATGAAAGGCCAAAATCGAAATTGTTGGAATTTCATTTTATATAATTAAATAACCCCATATTCATAAAAAATATTTTAGGTTTAAAGCAGGTTTATGAAACGGATTTTCTATGAAAAAATGTTTAATAAACCTTTTATTAATAAAATTTTGTTTTATGAAAATGGGGGCAAATATTTAATTTAACCATTTAACTTGCAATCGGCAACACTGTTACAATTCAAAAATAATTTTTATTGTCTTCACCTCAGTATGCTTCGAATTTCAAATCAATTTTAAAAGTCAAAACAAACGAAAAAAAAATTTAAATATTAAAAAATAAAAATTTGTGTTCATCAAATAAAAAATATAAAAACTAAGAAGATACTATAAGAACTATAAAAGGAAATAAAAGAGAACTAAAGGTAAGCAAAGAATTGAAATGTTTGTTTATTATGTATTTCTTTTAATAAATAAATGGTATTGTAAATATTGGAAAAACAATGAACTTTCCAAGAAATATTATTCTTTGTGTCTTAGAAAAAAGCCATACAGCCAGGCCATCGAACGAAAAATGGATATCCAGATGCGGCAATCTGTCAAACAAGAGCGAGGAAGGCAGGAACTACAATTTTGTTATATAAAATGTGTTCGGGCGCTATTAAATATCACTTCAACATATTCCTCTTAGCAATGAAGAGTCAGCGAAAGTTAATTCAATCTACTTCCATCTTTTGCCAGCAAATGAATTCCGCTTTTGACAAAGAATCAAAAATATTATGCATTTGAGATCATCAAAAAACAATATCTCACTGGGATTATTCTCATTAGAATAAAAAAGCTACATATCCAGACATTCGAACGGATTTTCTGTGGCTTCTAAAAAATGTATACCCAAATGCGGCAATGTGTGGAGAAAAGACGTGGGAGGTAGGAATTTCTATTAAGCCTTTGAAGTAAGTTTTTACCTGGCCTTCAACATGTATGTATATGAGCGCTGTAAATTAAAAAATTCACCTAATATTATTTCTAGATTTAAAGGGTCAACAATAACCAATTTTGAGCAGCTTATATATCAACTTTTGGATGCCTCGGTAGGCTAGTTGGTAGTGAGATAGTCTATCAGCTGGTTTGATTCCCGCCAAAGACTAATCTGTTTCACTGCAAAGGGCGGAAGGACTTAGGTAAATTCCTTTTAATTAAAAAAATACATGTAAACTTTTGGTAGCAAATGAATTTCATCTTGAAACATCTGCTCGTAACAGAGTTGGATATTTTCTCTTTATTTTGTTTTCTCACTTCCATTTAGTAAAATGTCTAAACAAATTATACTAATAATTCGGTTTTTTAATATGCGAAATATTGGAGTTCTTTGTTGGAGTTTGTAATTTTATGGGCTAATATAAATTATACAAATATACACATCATGTCAAAATTAAGTGATCGAATTATTAAACTATCTTTAAATCCGACAGCAGCATTTTGAATACGTACCAAGTTTTATTGAATTAATAAAAAAATGGGGATCGTTACTTTTATAGACGGACGGATGGTGTATTTTTAACGAGTAAGTGAAACTGCATGATTTCATGGTTTGATAAATAAAAATCATTAAACTAATTTATAGTTCTGCTTAAATTATACATATCGCACCCGTTCCTCTAAAGACTCAAAATTCAAAAAAATCACTTTTTTAAAGAAAAAGATATATCCCTCTTTGTAATATAAGAGTACCTTCTTTAGAATCAACTGAAGAGAAATATTTTGAGTTGCCTCCAAATGCAAAATCAATTAATATCAGTTTTGTTTCAACTAAATGGTAATATTTTAAGTTGTGCCTGCGTTGATGCCATAACGGTTTAATTAAATTATGTTAATTTTAAGGAAAACTGGCACAACCTTCAAATGATACCACAAAATGTATACATACACTACATATATGTTTTTTCTTTACAGATTATCAGTTATCAGCTGTTGACTATTTAAGCATTAAATTGTCTTTTTAAATACATACCCTACATTTATGTTTTCTATTCAGAAAATCCATCCAGGAATGATGTAAGTTATTTACAAAACTTTTTATATTTCAGTTCTGGGGTGTAATTGTTGCAGACGTGATCGAATACTTTCAGTCAATACTGAACGATTTGAATTTGTTTTTCAGTGTTGTGCAAACTGATATTAATGCTTAATAACACTAAAAAAATAATGTCAATTCGTTTAGTATCGACTGAGAGAATTACATATATGTATGTATGTATATATAAATGCCTTAGAATCGAAGAAGTAATCGATCACGACTGCCATGATTAGCCCCTTGATCTTTTTGTTCGCGTAATGTAAATACTTTTCTGACAATTTCAGTTTTTATTTACAGGTCTCCAAACTGTCCAATTATATTCGGAAACTCGTTTGGGGGTTGGCTTTTCCAAAATCAGCCATTCACTGCAGGGTTTTATAATATCCCATACTTTTATACGAACATACAACACCAGCAGGTTACCTATCAACATTATCAATCACAAGCCACATTAATTTCATATCCATTTTATAACGTTGCTCCATCTGCATATTATACTACATTTAATAACGACGTAGTTTGTGGACAACCACAAATGTCATATCAAACATTTTACTATCCATTAACGGCTTGTCATCTACATTATGTACCACAACAATATTCTCAGATTATACCGAACACAAAACAAAGAAAATATGCGATACCAATAATAAACCCTGATTCGTTAAAAATCCAACCTCCTAAAAGTCTGATAAACAAAGATATTTTTACACAAACGGACAAAATAAAAGTAAAATCCGTTTCAGTACAAACAGACAAAGCCCAGATAAAAGATAGCCTTCCAATTGCGGAAGAATCTTTAAAAACATCAACAGAAACTGGCGGTAAGTCAATTATACATGTTAATTTTTTTAAGGTTCTTACTAATTATTTTATTTGTAACGTAGGGTGTTGTAAAATAAATCGCAAGGGTGCAAAGCGCAAGGAGAAATATAAGAAAATATTAAAGAAACAACAAAAACGATCGAATAAATTACTGGCCTGATGTAAAAATTATTTAATTGAATATGCAATCTTATTTTTATTGTTTTTTGCTAAAAAAAAAAAACATAAAAAGACTTTGTAATTTGTTTATTTTTCTTATTAATAATTTCATTTTTATAATTTTGTTATAAATAATTGTTTGTTAATATTATTGTTAAACAAAAAAAAATTTTTTTTGAAGAAAATAAAATTATTCAAAAATAAAAAATACCGTCTTTAAATAATTTAGTTAACATTATATTTTGGTATGTATGTATTGTAACAAACATTTTTTATTAAGAAGTAGAATTAGTCCCAATTTACATTATACGATTTTTGTCGTTGCGATTCTTACCTTATAGGTACACAAGCGAGTGTTCTCTTCGATTCGTTTTGTTTATTCATTCGCTGTGTAAAAATATATGTATACACAAGAAGTTGTAACGACAAAAATCGTACAATGTAAACATTAGACCGACTTCAAAGAAGAAACGACAATAATCGCAACGACAAAAATCGTATAATGTAAATTGGGACTTAGGAGCCTAAGGTCCAGTGTTCACTGATAAATTACAGCTTTTCTACGATACCAATATTATCCTATAAAGATATAAGTGAATTGAGATCTGAGGAAGTATTTTTCGAAATTTCGTCCATTTTTTTAATTGCCATTTTTAAAAGCTTGGGTAAACTAGATTTATTCTTATTGCAGTAATACATACTACAATTGAAAGTTCTATTCATTATACGCTCTACCACCACTGTGGTGAATGAGGGTATATTAAGTTTGTCATTCCGTGTGAAACTTTTTTGTTATACATCTAAGACCCCATAAATTCTGGCACCTTGAGTAATTCTAAGTCGATTGAGACATGTCCGTCTGCCTGTTCGTCTGTTGAAAAGAGGCTGGCTTTTGAAAGACTCAAAAGAAAAGAACAAACTCGGTGTCAAATTGCTTGTAGTTATCCTAAGCACGTTCGGATTAAATTCAACAGTATTAGAGCTATGAAGCAAAATGTGGAACCACCACCCTAAAAATAAAACAACTTAATTATATAAAAAAAAAGTAAATATTGGTATTTCAGTAATTTGGTCATAACTCGAGCATTTTTCAATCGATTTGATAGATTTATACACCGACGTCTTTAGGAAGAAATTTACGTTGGTAATAAAACTTGGACTCGGAAAGATCTACGGTTCTCGAAAATAGGTATATTTCTTAAAAAAATTCTATTTTGGTAATAACTTGTTTGTATCTGAAACGATTTTTCCGAGTTTTTCAGCAAATATGTTCTAAAATTTCCGATCTTTTGATATATATAAGACGTATCCATAGGTCATGTAACAGCTCTAAAAATTTAGTTTTTATAAAAATGTTGATGCTTTTTAGCCCATTTTTGGAGTATTTTGCTAATAACTGAACCATTTCTTAATCGATTTGGCAGATTTATATACCCACGTCTTAAGGAAGAAATTTACCATTTACTTAGATTATAAAACTTTATTTTGGACGTTACTCTTCCATTTTAGGGAGAAAAGTTTCTGATATTTTGGTATATAAAACGTGTTCATATGTCATACTAGAGCCCTAAAATTTAAAATTTTGAGTATTTTCAATAATGTCTTTGTACGGGAGGTACCACGCCAACTTTTCCAGTGCCGCCCATTTTTTTAGAGAGTTTGTGTATTGGCAAGCAACATGTTTGTACTAAATCTGAAAGCCGTAGCTCTAGCCGCTCTCGAGATATGCAGAAAAAAGAACTTAAAAAACAACAACAACATGGGATTTATATGTGACATAAATGTAAAACAACCTAGCCTGCATCATATCTGGGGTCTTCGGAAACCCCATTTCAACGGACAACCGGATTTGAACTTCCCTTCTCATAAGAAGCCAGAATATATATACTTTATATGGTCTTAGATCAATATTGTAGAAATTACAAACGGAATGACAAAGTTATACATATGTATATACCCTTTTACCTTCGGCGAAGGGTATAAAAAGGTTATTTGGATGACTCAAATGAAATTTAATTTCTAATCATTTGTAAGTGTTTTGATCAGAATAACTTCTTCTCAAGTTATGATAAAATGTATTAGCAAAACCCCCATATTTCGGGTGAAATATTGACTAGACCATAGGGTCTTCATTCGGTTAAGCGTTAATCGGTTAACCGATTAATAAGTTCCCGATTAACTGACCGTTTAATTTAAAATTGGCTTTTTCGATTAACGCTTAAAGCGGTTAATTTCAACAAAATTTTTAACTTTTTGTAGTATTATAACATATTTTTTGTGTTTTTAATTATTAATTTCGTCCCATATTGTTAAATGCGATCTTCATCTTAAATAACAACAACAGCTTTTTTTTGTTTCACGTACTTTTTATATGTATGTATGTGTTTAGTTATTTGTTACTTCTGATATCTTTTCATATCAATCTTTTAACAGAATTAACCGAAACAATTAGAAGTGTTAAAAATTAAAAAAAAATTTAAAACAGGACTCTAATGGCATAATGGAAAATTGTATATGTTTAGACAAATCCAGGAATAGAACTGAGAAATTGGATATTCTGTATTATGGGTTCTCCAACATCTACGATTAATGAACGAATTTTTTCCACGTAAAGGTTTATCAAAACTAAAAAAAAGATTCAGCTTGTGTTCTCTAATTTTAATACACATTCTATTGTAATTTTTCGAACAAAAAATTATGTATGAAAGGCCAAAATCGAAATTGTTGGCATTTCATTTTATATAATTAAATAACCCCATATTCATAAAAAATATTTTAGGTTTAAAGCAGGTTTATGAAACGGATTTTCTATGAAAAAATGTTTAATAAACCTTTTATTAATAAAATTTTGTTTTATGAAAATGGGGGCAAATATTTAATTTAACCATTTAACTTGCAATCGGCAACACTGTTATAATTCAAAAATAATTTTTATTGTCTTCACCTCAGTATGCTTCGAATTTCAAATCAATTTTAAAAGTCAAAACAAACGAAAAAAAAATTTAAATAATAAAAAATAAAAATTTGTGTTCATCAAATAAAAAATATAAAAACTAAGAAGATACTATAAGAACTATAAAAGGAAATAAAAGAGAACTAAAGGTAAGCAAAGAATTGAAATGTTTGTTTATTATGTATTTCTTTTAATAAATAAATGGTATTGTAAATATTGGAAAAACAATGAACTTTCCAAGAAATATTATTCTTTGTGTCTTAGAAAAAAGCCATACAGCCAGGCCATCGAACGAAAAATGGATATCCAGATGCGGCAATCTGTCAAACAAGAGCGAGGAAGGCAGGAACTACAATTTTGTTATATAAAATGTGTTCGGGCGCTATTAAATATCACTTCAACATATTCCTCTTAGCAATGAAGAGTCAGCGAAAGTTAATTCAATCTACTTCCATCTTTTGCCAGCAAATGAATTCCGCTTTTGACAAAGAATCAAAAATATTATGCATTTGAGATCATCAAAAAACAATATCTCACTGGGATTATTCTCATTAGAATAAAAAAGCTACATATCCAGACATTCGAACGGATTTTCTGTGGCTTCTAAAAAATGTATACCCAAATGCGGCAATGTGTGGAGAAAAGACGTGGGAGGTAGGAATTTCTATTAAGCCTTTGAAGTAAGTTTTTACCTGGCCTTCAACATGTATGTATATGAGCGCTGTAAATTAAAAAATTCACCTAATATTATTTCTAGATTTAAAGGGTCAACAATAACCAATTTTGAGCAGCTTATATATCAACTTTTGGATGCCTCGGTAGGCTAGTTGGTAGTGAGATAGTCTATCAGCTGGTTTGATTCCCGCCAAAGACTAATCTGTTTCACTGCAAAGGGCGGAAGGACTTAGGTAAATTCCATTTAATTAAAAAAATACATGTAAACTTTTGGAAGCAAATGAATTTCATCTTGAAACATCTGCTCGTAACAGAGTTGGATATTTTCTCTTTATTTTGTTTTCTCACTTCCGTTTAGTAAAATGTCTAAACAAATTATACTAATAATTCGGTTTTTTAATATGCGAAATATTGGAGTTCTTTGTTGGAGTTTGTAATTTTATGGGCTAATATAAATTATACAAATATACACATCATGTCAAAATTAAGTGATCGAATTATTAAACTATCTTTAAATCCGACAGCAGCATTTTGAATACGTACCAAGTTTTATTGAATTAATAAAAAAATGGGGATCGTTACTTTTATAGACGGACGGATGGTGTATTTTTAACGAGTAAGTGAAACTGCATGATTTCATGGTTTGATAAATAAAAATCATTAAACTAATTTATAGTACTGCTTAAATTATACATATCGCACCCGTTCCTCTAAAGACTCAAAATTCAAAAAAATCACTTTTTTAAAGAAAACGATATATCCCTCTTTGTAATATAAGAGTAGCTTCTTTAGAATCAACTGAAGAGAAATATTTTGAGTTGCCTCCAAATGCAAAATCAATTAATATCAGTTTTGTTTCAACTAAATGGTAATATTTTAAGTTGTGCCTGCGTTGATGCCATAACGGTTTAATTAAATTATGTTAATTTTAAGGAAAACTGGCACAACTTCAAATGATACCACAATATTAATGAACAAATTTCAGATAAAAAGTATAAACTCAAAAAAAAACTTGTTATTTTATTAATCATTGAAAAGTGGCTTAAACAATTACCATTGAAAACTTAATTTTCAAAAATTGGTTTTTACCTCTACTAAAAATTTGTTGATTTTGATTTTACTCCCTTTATAGGCACTAATACGATATATGTGTATACATACACTACATATATGTTTTTTCTTTACAGATTATCAGTTATCAGCTGTTGACTATTTAAGCATTTAATTGTCTTTTTAAATACATACCCTACATTTATGTTTTCTATTCAGAAAATCCATCCAGGAATGATGTAAGTTATTTACAAAACTTTTTATATTTCAGTTCTGGGGTGTAATTGTTGCAGACGTGATCGAATACTTTCAGTCAATACTGAACGATTTGAATTTGTTTTTCAGTGTTGTGAAAACCGATATTAATGCTTAATAACACTAAAAAAAAATAATGTCAATTCGTTTAGTATCGACTGAGAGAATTACATATATGTATGTATGTATATATAAATGCCTTAGAATCGAAGAAGTAATCGATCACGACTGCCATGATTAGCCCCTTGATCTTTTTATTCGCGTAATGTAAATACTTTTCTGACAATTTCAGTTTTTATTTACAGGTCTCCAAACTGTCCAATTATATTCGGAAACTCGTTTGGGGGTTGGCTTTTCCAAAATCAGCCATTCACTGCAGTGTTTTATAATATCCCATACTTTTATACGAACATACAACACCAGCAGGTTACCTATCAACATTATCAATCACAAGCCACATTAATTTCATATCCATTTTATAACGTTGCTCCATCTGCATATTATACTACATTTAATAACGACGTAGTTTGTGGACAACCACAAATGTCATATCAAACATTTTACTATCCATTAACGGCTTGTCATCTACATTATGTACCACAACAATATTCTCAGATTATACCGAACACAAAACAAAGAAAATATGCGATACCAATAATAAACCCTGATTCATTAAAAATCCAACCTCCTAAAAGTCTGATAAACAAAGATATTTTTACACAAACGGACAAAATAAAAGTAAAATCCGTTTCAGTACAAACAGACAAAGACCAGATAAAAGATAGCCTTCCAATTGCGGAAGAATCTTTAAAAACATCAACAGAAACTGGCGGTAAGTCAATTATACATGTTAATTTTTTTAAGGTTCTTACTAATTATTTTATATGTAACGTAGGGTGTTGTAAAATAAATCGCAAGGGTGCAAAGCGCAAGGAGAAATATAAGAAAATATTAAAGAAACAACAAAAACGATCGAATAAATTACTGGCCTGATGTAAAAATTATTTAATTGAATATGCAATCTTATTTTTATTGTTTTTTGCTAAAAAAAAAACAAAAAGACTTTGTAATTTGTTTATTTTTCTTATTAATAATTTCATTTTTATAATTTTGTTATAAATAATTGTTTGTTAATATTATTGTTAAACAAAAAAAAATTTTTTTTGAAGAAAATAAAATTATTCAAAAATAAAAAATACCGTCTTTAAATAATTTAGTTAACATTATATTTTGGTATGTATGTATTGTAACAAACATTTTTTATTAAGAAGTAGAATTAGGAGCCTAAGGTCCAGTGTTCACTGATAAATTACAGCTTTTCTACGATACCAATATTATCCTATAAAGATATAAGTGAATTGAGATCTGAGGAAGTATTTTTCGAAATTTCGTCCATTTTTTTAATTGCCATTTTTAAAAGCTTGGGTAAACTAGATTTATTCTTATTGCAGTAATACATACTACAATTGAAAGTTCTATTCATTATACGCTCTACCACCACTGTGGTGAATGAGGGTATATTAAGTTTGTCATTCCGTGTGAAACTTTTTTGTTATACATCTAAGACCCCATAAATTCTGGCACCTTGAGTAATTCTAAGTCGATTGAGACATGTCCGTCTGCCTGTTCGTCTGTTGAAAAGAGGCTGGCTTTTGAAAGACTCAAAAGAAAAGAACAAACTCGGTGTCAAATTGCTTGTAGTTATCCTAAGCACGTTCGGATTAAATTCAACAGGATTAGAGCTATGAAGCAAAATGTGGAACCACCACCCTAAAAATAAAACAACTTAATTATATAAAAAAAAGTAAATATTGGTATTTCAGTAATTTGGTCATAACTCGAGCATTTTTCAATCGATTTGATAGATTTATACACCGACGTCTTTAGGAAGAAATTTACGTTGGTAATAAAACTTGGACTCGGAAAGATCTACGGTTCTCGAAAATAGGTATATCTTAAAAAAATTCTATTTTGGTAATAACTTGTTTGTATCTGAAACGATTTTTCCGAGTTTTTCAGCAAATATGTTCTAAAATTTCCGATCTTTTGATATATATAAGACGTATCCATAGGTCATGTAACAGCTCTAAAAATTTAGTTTTTATAAAAATGTTGATGCTTTTTAGCCCATTTTTGGAGTATTTTGCTAATAACTGAACCATTTCTTAATCGATTTGGCAGATTTATATACCCACGTCTTAAGGAAGAAATTTACCATTTACTTAGATTATAAAACTTTATTTTGGACGTTACTCTTCCATTTTAGGGAGAAAAGTTTCTGATATTTTGGTATATAAAACGTGTTCATATGTCATACTAGAGCCCTAAAATTTAAAATTTTGAGTATTTTCAATAATGTCTTTGTACGGGAGGTACCACGCCAACTTTTCCAGTGCCGCCCATTTTTTTTAGAAAGTTTGTGTATTGGCAAGCAACATGTTTGTACTAAATCTGAAAGCCGTAGCTCTAGCCGCTCTCGAGATATGCAGAAAAAAAGAACTTAAAAAACAACAACAACATGGGATTTATATGTGACATAAATGTAAAACAACCTAGCCTGCATCATATCTGGGGTCTTCGGAAACCCCATTTCAACGGACAACCGGATTTGAACTTCCCTTCTCATAAGAAGCCAGAATATATATACTTTATATGGTCTTAGATCAATATTGTAGAAATTACAAACGGAATGACAAAGTTATACATATATACCCTTTTACCTTCGGCGAAGGGTATAAAAAGGTTATTTGGATGACTCAAATGAAATTTAATTTCTAATCATTTGTAAGTGTTTTGATCAGAATAACTTCTTCTCAAGTTATTATAAAATGTATTAGCAAAACCCCCATATTTCGGGTGAAATATTGACTAGACCATAGGGTCTTCATTCGGTTAAGCGTTAATCGGTTAACCGATTAATTAGTTCCCGATTAACTGACCGTTTAATTTAAAATTGGCTTTTTCGATTAACGCTTAAAGCGGTTAATTTCAACAAAATTTTTAACTTTTTGTAGTATTATAACATATTTTTTGTGTTTTTAATTATTGTCTTCATCTTAAATAACAACAACAGCTTTTTTTTGTTTCACGTACTTTTTATATGTATGTGTTTAGTTATTTGTTACTTCTGATATCTTTTCATATCAATCTTTTAACAGAATTAACCGAAACAATTAGAAGTGTTAAAAATTAAAAAAAAATTTAAAACAGGACTCTAATGGCATAATGGAAAATTGTATATGTTTAGACAAATCCAGGAATAGAACTGAGAAATTGGATATTCTGTATTATGGGTTCTCCAACATCTACGATTAATGAACGAATTTTTTCCACGTAAAGGTTTATCAAAACTAAAAAAAAGATTCACTTAAATCGTAAGCATTTAAACCAAATTATTTTCCTAAAATATTATTTTATAAGATCTCTTTAAACTATTAAAATTACTAATAAAATGATTTGTAGTTTACTTTTTATTTAATATATAATATGCATTGATTAAAAACCTTTTTTTTATAATTAAAAATAAAAAGTTTTTTCGAGCTCGAGGCCAATGAATTATTTTGTTTTGCTCGTTTTGTTTCAAGAATTGTTATGTTTGTTATGTTGTTGTTTTTTACTAATAAACTCTAAATAATAAATGATTTATCCATATTAATTAATTGAAATTACCTAATTAAAAAAAACTTTATTAATCGGTTAACCGATTAATAACAAAATTAACCGATTATTAACTGATTAAACCAAAACCTCGGTTAATTAATCGAGCGATTAACCGATAAAAGCAAAAGCCCGATTAAATGAATACCCTACTAGGCTATCAAATAACAATGCGCCTTAAAATCTTTATATTCCATATACTTTTTTTAGAACATCTTTTTTGATCATGAAATATTCTTCCTGCCATTGGAGGGATTCACCGATTCGGTACAGCAGAATATAGCACCCCAGCTTGTGTTCTCTAATTTTAATACACATTCTATTGTAATTTTTCGAACAAAAAATTATGTATGAAAGGCCAAAATCGAAATTGTTGGCATTTCATTTTATATAATTAAATACCCCCATATTCATAAAAAATATTTTAGGTTTAAAGCAGGTTTATGAAACGGATTTTCTATGAAAAAATGTTTAATAAACCTTTTATTAATAAAATTTTGTTTTATGAAAATGGGGGCAAATATTTAATTTAACCATTTAACTTGCAATCGGCAACACTGTTACAATTCAAAAATAATTTTTATTGTCTTCACCTCAGTATGCTTCGAATTTCAAATCAATTTTAAAAGTCAAAACAAACGAAAAAAAAAATTTAAATAATAAAAAATAAAAATTTGTGTTCATCAAATAAAAAATATAAAAACTAAGAAGATACTATAAGAACTATAAAAGGAAATAAAAGAGAACTAAAGGTAAGCAAAGAATTGAAATGTTTGTTTATTATGTATTTCTTTTAATAAATAAATGGTATTGTAAATATTGGAAAAACAATGAACTTTCCAAGAAATATTATTCCTTGTGTCTTAGAAAAAAGCCATACAGCCAGGCCATCGAACGAAAAATGGATATCCAGATGCGGCAATCTGTCAAACAAGAGCGAGGAAGGCAGGAACTACAATTTTGTTATATAAAATGTGTTCGGGCGCTATTAAATATCACTTCAACATATTCCTCTTAGCAATGAAGAGTCAGCGAAAGTTAATTCAATCTACTTCCATCTTTTGCCAGCAAATGAATTCCGCTTTTGACAAAGAATCAAAAATATTATGCATTTGAGATCATCAAAAAACAATATCTCACTGGGATTATTCTCATTAGAATAAAAAAGCTACATATCCAGACATTCGAACGGATTTTCTGTGGCTTCTAAAAAATGTATACCCAAATGCGGCAATGTGTGGAGAAAAGACGTGGGAGGTAGGAATTTCTATTAAGCCTTTGAAGTAAGTTTTTACCTGGCCTTCAACATGTATGTATATGAGCGCTGTAAATTAAAAAATTCACCTAATATTATTTCTAGATTTAAAGGGTCAACAATAACCAATTTTGAGCAGCTTATATATCAACTTTTGGATGCCTCGGTAGGCTAGTTGGTAGTGAGATAGTCTATCAGCTGGTTTGATTCCCGCCAAAGACTAATCTGTTTCACTGCAAAGGGCGGAAGGACTTAGGTAAATTCCTTTTAATTAAAAAAATACATGTAAACTTTTGGAAGCAAATGAATTTCATCTTGAAACATCTGCTCGTAACAGAGTTGGATATTTTCTCTTTATTTTGTTTTCTCACTTCCATTTAGTAAAATGTCTAAACAAATTATACTAATAATTCGGTTTTTTAATATGCGAAATGTTGGAGTTCTTTGTTGGAGTTTGTAATTTTATGGGCTAATATAAATTATACAAATATACACATCATGTCAAAATTAAGTGATCGAATTATTAAACTATCTTTAAATCCGACAGCAGCATTTTGAATACGTACCAAGTTTTATTGAATTAATAAAAAAATTGGGATCGTTACTTTTATAGACGGACGGATGGTGTATTTTTAACGAGTAAGTGAAACTGCATGATTTCATGGTTTGATAAATAAAAATCATTAAACTAATTTATAGTTCTGCTTAAATTATACATATCGCACCCGTTCCTCTAAAGACTCAAAATTCAAAAAAATCACTTTTTTAAATAAAAAGATATATCCCTCTTTGTAATATAAGAGTAGCTTCTTTTGAATCAACTGAAGAGAAATATTTTGGGTTGCCTCCAAATGCAAAATCAATTAATATCAGTTTTGTTTCAACTAAAGGGTAATATTTTAAGTTGTGCCTGCGTTGATGCCATAACGGTTTAATTAAATTATGTTAATTTTAAGGAAAACTGGCACAACTTCAAATGATACCACAATATTAATGAACAAATTTCAGATAAAAAGTATAAACTCAAAAAAAAAACTTGTTATTTTATTAATCATTGAAAAGTGGCTTAAACAATTACCATTGAAAACTTAATTTTCAAAAATTGGTTTTTACCTCTACTAAAAATTTGTTGATTTTGATTTTACTCCCTTTATAGGCACTAATACGATATATGTGTATACATACACTACATATATGTTTTTTCTTTACAGATTATCAGTTATCAGCTGTTGACTATTTAAGCATTTAATTGTCTTTTTAAATACATACCCTACATTTATGTTTTCTATTCAGAAAATCCATCCAGGAATGATGTAAGTTATTTACAAAACTTTTTATATTTCAGTTCTGGGGTGTAATTGTTGCAGACGTGATCGAATACTTTCAGTCAATACTGAACGATTTGAATTTGTTTTTCAGTGTTGTGAAAACCGATATTAATGCTTAATAACACTAAAAAAATAATGTCAATTCGTTTAGTATCGACTGAGAGCATTACATATATGTATGTATGTATATATAAATGCCTTAGAATCGAAGAAGTAATCGATCACGACTGCCATGATTAGCCCCTTGATCTTTTTGTTCGCGTAATGTAAATACTTTTCTGACAATTTCAGTTTTTATTTACAGGTCTCCAAACTGTCCAATTATATTCGGAAACTCGTTTGGGGGTTGGCTTTTCCAAAATCAGCCATTCACTGCAGTGTTTTATAATATCCCATACTTTTATACGAACATACAACACCAGCAGGTTACCTATCAACATTATCAATCACAAGCCACATTAATTTCATATCCATTTTATAACGTTGCTCCATCTGCATATTATACTACATTTAATAACGACGTAGTTTGTGGACAACCAGAAATGTCATATCAAACATTTTACTATCCATTAACGGCTTGTCATCTACATTATGTACCACAACAATATTCTCAGATTATACCGAACACAAAACAAAGAAAATATGCGATACCAATAATAAACCCTGATTCGTTAAAAATCCAACCTCCTAAAAGTCTGATAAACAAAGATATTTTTACACAAACGGACAAAATAAAAGTAAAATCCGTTTCAGTACAAACAGACAAAGACCAGATAAAAGATAGCCTTCCAATTGCGGAAGAATCTTTAAAAGCATCAACAGAAACTGGCGGTAAGTCAATTATACATGTTAATTTTTTTAAGGTTCTTACTAATTATTTTATTTGTAACGTAGGGTGTTGTAAAATAAATCGCAAGGGTGCAAAGCGCAAGGAGAAATATAAGAAAATATTAAAGAAACAACAAAAACGATCGAATAAATTACTGGCCTGATGTAAAAATTATTTAATTGAATATGCAATCTTATTTTTATTGTTTTTTGCTAAAAAAAAAAACATAAAAAGACTTTGTAATTTGTTTATTTTTCTTATTAATAATTTCATTTTTATAATTTTGTTATAAATAATTGTTTGTTAATATTATTGTTAAACAAAAAAAAATTTTTTTTGAAGAAAATAAAATTATTCAAAAATAAAAAATACCGTCTTTAAATAATTTAGTTAACATTATATTTTGGTATGTATGTATTGTAACAAACATTTTTTATTAAGAAGTAGAATTAGTCCCAATTTACATTATACGATTTTTGTCGTTGCGATTCTTACCTTATAGGTGAGAGGGGAGAGAGGCAAATAAAGGGGTACACAAGCGAGTGTTCTCTTCGATTCGTTTTGTTTATTCATTCGCTGTGTAAAAATATATGTTACACAAGAAGTTGTAACGACAAAAATCGTACAATGTAAACATTAGACCGACTTCAAAGAAGAAACGACAATAATCGCAACGACAAAAATCGTATAATGTAAATTGGGACTTAGGAGCCTAAGGTCCAGTGTTCACTGATAAATTACAGCTTTTCTACGATACCAATATTATCCTATAAAGATATAAGTGAATTGAGATCTGAGGAAGTATTTTTCGAAATTTCGTCCATTTTTTAATTGCCATTTTTAAAAGCTTGGGTAAACTAGATTTATTCTTATTGCAGTAATACATACTACAATTGAAAGTTCTATTCATTATACGCTCTACCACCACTGTGGTGAATGAGGGTATATTAAGTTTGTCATTCCGTGTGAAACTTTTTTGTTATACATCTAAGACCCCATAAATTCTGGCACCTTGAGTAATTCTAAGTCGATTGAGACATGTCCGTCTGCCTGTTCGTCTGTTGAAAAGAGGCTGGCTTTTGAAAGACTCAAAAGAAAAGAACAAACTCGGTGTCAAATTGCTTGTAGTTATCCTAAGCACGTTCGGATTAAATTCAACAGTATTAGAGCTATGAAGCAAAATGTGGAACCACCACCCTAAAAATAAAACAACTTAATTATAGAAAAAAAAAGTAAATATTGGTATTTCAGTAATTTGGTCATAACTCGAGCATTTTTCAATCGATTTGATAGATTTATACACCGACGTCTTTAGGAAGAAATTTACGTTGGTAATAAAACTTGGACTCGGAAAGATCTACGGTTCTCGAAAATAGGTATATTTCTTAAAAAAATTCTATTTTGGTAATAACTTGTTTGTATCTGAAACGATTTTTCCGAGTTTTTCAGCAAATATGTTCTAAAATTTCCGATCTTTTGATATATATAAGACGTATCCATAGGTCATGTAACAGCTCTAAAAATTTAGTTTTTATAAAAATGTTGATGCTTTTTAGCCCATTTTTGGAGTATTTTGCTAATAACTGAACCATTTCTTAATCGATTTGGCAGATTTATATACCCACGTCTTAAGGAAGAAATTTACCATTTACTTAGATTATAAAACTTTATTTTGGACGTTACTCTTCCATTTTAGGGAGAAAAGTTTCTGATATTTTGGTATATAAAACGTGTTCATATGTCATACTAGAGCCCTAAAATTTAAAATTTTGAGTATTTTCAATAATGTCTTTGTACGGGAGGTACCACGCCAACTTTTCCAGTGCCGCCCATTTTTTTAGAGAGTTTGTGTATTGGCAAGCAACATGTTTGTACTAAATCTGAAAGCCGTAGCTCTAGCCGCTCTCGAGATATGCAGAAAAAAAGAACTTAAAAAACAACAACAACATGGGATTTATATGTGACATAAATGTAAAACAACCTAGCCTGCATCATATCTGGGGTCTTCGGAAACCCCATTTCAACGGACAACCGGATTTGAACTTCCCTTCTCATAAGAAGCCAGAATATATATACTTTATATGGTCTTAGATCAATATTGTAGAAATTACAAACGGAATGACAAAGTTATACATATATACCCTTTTACCTTCGGCGAAGGGTATAAAAAGGTTATTTGGATGACTCAAATGAAATTTAATTTCTAATCATTTGTAAGTGTTTTGATCAGAATAACTTCTTCTCAAGTTATGATAAAATGTATTAGCAAAACCCCCATATTTCGGGTGAAATATTGACTAGACCATAGGGTCTTCATTCGGTTAAGCGTTAATCGGTTAACCGATTAATTAGTTCCCGATTAACTGACCGTTTAATTTAAAATTGGCTTTTTCGATTAACGCTTAAAGCGGTTAATTTCAACAAAATTTTTAACTTTTTGTAGTATTATAACATATTTTTTGTGTTTTTAATTATTAATTTCGTCCCATATTGTTAAATGCGATCTTCATCTTAAATAACAACAACAGCTTTTTTTTGTTTCACGTACTTTTTATATGTATGTGTTTAGTTATTTGTTACTTCTGATATCTTTTCATATCAATCTTTTAACAGAATTAACCGAAACAATTAGAAGTGTTAAAAATTAAAAAAAAATGTAAAACAGGACTCTAATGGCATAATGGAAAATTGTATATGTTTAGACAAATCCAGGAATAGAACTGAGAAATTGGATATTCTGTATTATGGGTTCTCCAACATCTACGATTAATGAACGAATTTTTTCCACGTAAAGGTTTATCAAAACTAAAAAAAAGATTCAGCTTGTGTTCTCTAATTTTAATACACATTCTATTGTAATTTTTCGAACAAAAAATTATGTATGAAAGGCCAAAATCGAAATTGTTGGCATTTCATTTTATATAATTAAATAACCCCATATTCATAAAAAATATTTTAGGTTTAAAGCAGGTTTATGAAACGGATTTTCTATGAAAAAATGTTTAATAAACCTTTTATTAATAAAATTTTGTTTTATGAAAATGGGGGCAAATATTTAATTTAACCATTTAACTTGCAATCGGCAACACTGTTACAATTCAAAAATAATTTTTATTGTCTTCACCTCAGTATGCTTCGAATTTCAAATCAATTTTAAAAGTCAAAACAAACGAAAAAAAAATTTAAATAATAAAAAATAAAAATTTGTGTTCATCAAATAAAAAATATAAAAACTAAGAAGATACTATAAGAACTATAAAAGGAAATAAAAGAGAACTAAAGGTAAGCAAAGAATTGAAATGTTTGTTTATTATGTATTTCTTTTAATAAATAAATGGTATTGTAAATATTGGAAAAACAATGAACTTTCCAAGAAATATTATTCTTTGTGTCTTAGAAAAAAGCCATACAGCCAGGCCATCGAACGAAAAATGGATATCCAGATGCGGCAATCTGTCAAACAAGAGCGAGGAAGGCAGGAACTACAATTTTGTTATATAAAATGTGTTCGGGCGCTATTAAATATCACTTCAACATATTCCTCTTAGCAATGAAGAGTCAGCGAAAGTTAATTCAATCTACTTCCATCTTTTGCCAGCAAATGAATTCCGCTTTTGACAAAGAATCAAAAATATTATGCATTTGAGATCATCAAAAAACAATATCTCACTGGGATTATTCTCATTAGAATAAAAAAGCTACATATCCAGACATTCGAACGGATTTTCTGTGGCTTCTAAAAAATGTATACCCAAATGCGGCAATGTGTGGAGAAAAGACGTGGGAGGTAGGAATTTCTATTAAGCCTTTGAAGTAAGTTTTTACCTGGCCTTCAACATGTATGTATATGAGCGCTGTAAATTAAAAAATTCACCTAATATTATTTCTAGATTTAAAGGGTCAACAATAACCAATTTTGAGCAGCTTATATATCAACTTTTGGATGCCTCGGTAGGCTAGTTGGTAGTGAGATAGTCTATCAGCTGGTTTGATTCCCGCCAAAGACTAATCTGTTTCACTGCAAAGGGCGGAAGGACTTAGGTAAATTCCTTTTAATTAAAAAAATACATGTAAACTTTTGGAAGCAAATGAATTTCATCTTGAAACATCTGCTCGTAACAGAGTTGGATATTTTCTCTTTATTTTGTTTTCTCACTTCCATTTAGTAAAATGTCTAAACAAATTATACTAATAATTCGGTTTTTTAATATGCGAAATATTGGAGTTCTTTGTTGGAGTTTGTAATTTTATGGGCTAATACAAATTATACAAATATACACATCATGTCAAAATTAAGTGATCGAATTATTAAACTATCTTTAAATCCGACAGCAGCATTTTGAATACGTACCAAGTTTTATTGAATTAATAAAAAAATGGGGATCGTTACTTTTATAGACGGACGGATGGTGTATTTTTAACGAGTAAGTGAAACTGCATGATTTCATGGTTTGATAAATAAAAATCATTAAACTAATTTATAGTACTGCTTAAATTATACATATCGCACCCGTTCCTCTAAAGACTCAAAATTCAAAAAAATCACTTTTTTAAAGAAAAAGATATATCCCTTGTAATACAAGAGTAGCTTCTTTAGAATCAACTGAAGAGAAATATGTTGAGTTGCCTCCAAATGCAAAATCAATTAATATCAGTTTTGTCAACTAAAGGGTAATATTTTAAGTTGTGCCTGCGTTGATGCCATAACGGTTTAATTAAATTATGTTAATTTTAAGGAAAACTGGCACAACCTTCAAATGATACCACAATATTAATGAACAAATTTCAGATAAAAAGTATAAACTCAAAAAAAAACTTGTTATTTTATTAATCATTGAAAAGTGGCTTAAACAATTACCATTGAAAACTTAATTTTCAAAAATTGGTTTTTACCTCTACTAAAAATTTGTTGATTTTGATTTTACTCCCTTTATAGGCACTAATACGATATATGTGTATACATACACTACATATATGTTTTTTTTTACAGATTATCAGTTATCAGCTGTTGACTATTTAAGCATTTAATTGTCTTTTTAAATACATACCCTACATTTATGTTTTCTATTCAGAAAATCCATCCAGGAATGATGTAAGTTATTTACAAAACTTTTTATATTTCAGTTCTGGGGTGTAATTGTTGCAGACGTGATCGAATACTTTCAGTCAATACTGAACGATTTGAATTTGTTTTTCAGTGTTGTGAAAACCGATAATAATGCTTAATAACACTAAAAAAATAATGTCAATTCGTTTAGTATCGACTGAGAGAATTACATATATGTATGTATGTATATATAAATGCCTTAGAATCGAAGAAGTAATCGATCACGACTGCCATGATTAGCCCCTTGATCTTTTTATTCGCGTAATGTAAATACTTTTCTGACAATTTCAGTTTTAATTTACAGGTCTCCAAACTGTCCAATTATATTCGGAAACTCGTTTGGGGGTTGGCTTTTCCAAAATCAGCCATTCACTGCAGTGTTTTATAATATCCCATACTTTTATACGAACATACAACACCAGCAGGTTACCTATCAACATTATCAATCACAAGCCACATTAATTTCATATCCATTTTATAACGTTGCTCCATCTGCATATTATACTACATTTAATAACGACGTAGTTTGTGGACAACCACAAATGTCATATCAAACATTTTACTATCCATTAACGGCTTGTCATCTACATTATGTACCACAACAATATTCTCAGATTATACCGAACACAAAACAAAGAAAATATGCGATACCAATAATAAACCCTGATTCGTTAAAAATCCAACCTCCTAAAAGTCTGATAAACAAAGATATTTTTACACAAACGGACAAAATAAAAGTAAAATCCGTTTCAGTACAAACAGACAAAGACCAGATAAAAGATAGCCTTCCAATTGCGGAAGAATCTTTAAAAACATCAACAGAAACTGGCGGTAAGTCAATTATACATGTTAATTTTTTTAAGGTTCTTACTAATTATTTTATTTGTAACGTAGGGTGTTGTAAAATAAATCGCAAGGGTGCAAAGCGCAAGGAGAAATATAAGAAAATATTAAAGAAACAACAAAAACGATCGAATAAATTACTGGCCTGATGTAAAAATTATTTAATTGAATATGCAATCTTATTTTTATTGTTTTTTGCTAAAAAAAAAAACATAAAAAGACTTTGTAATTTGTTTATTTTTCTTATTAATAATTTCATTTTTATAATTTTGTTATAAATAATTGTTTGTTAATATTATTGTTAAACAAAAAAAAATTTTTTTTGAAGAAAATAAAATTATTCAAAAATAAAAAATACCGTCTTTAAATAATTTAGTTAACATTATATTTTGGTATGTATGTATTGTAACAAACATTTTTTATTAAGAAGTAGAATTAGTCCCAATTTACATTATACGATTTTTGTCGTTGCGATTCTTACCTTATAGGTACACAAGCGAGTGTTCTCTTCGATTCGTTTTGTTTATTCATTCGCTGTGTAAAAATATATGTATACACAAGAAGTTGTAACGACAAAAATCGTACAATGTAAACATTAGACCGACTTCAAAGAAGAAACGACAATAATCGCAACGACAAAAATCGTATAATGTAAATTGGGACTTAGGAGCCTAAGGTCCAGTGTTCACTGATAAATTACAGCTTTTCTACGATACCAATATTATCCTATAAAGATATAAGTGAATTGAGATCTGAGGAAGTATTTTTCGAAATTTCGTCCATTTTTTTAATTGCCATTTTTAAAAGCTTGGGTAAACTAGATTTATTCTTATTGCAGTAATACATACTACAATTGAAAGTTCTATTCATTATACGCTCTACCACCACTGTGGTGAATGAGGGTATATTAAGTTTGTCATTCCGTGTGAAACTTTTTTGTTATACATACATCTAAGACCCCATAAATTCTGGCACCTTGAGTAATTCTAAGTCGATTGAGACATGTCCGTCTGCCTGTTCGTCTGTTGAAAAGAGGCTGGCTTTTGAAAGACTCAAAAGAAAAGAACAAACTCGGTGTCAAATTGCTTGTAGTTATCCTAAGCACGTTCGGATTAAATTCAACAGGATTAGAGCTATGAAGCAAAATGTGGAACCACCACCCTAAAAATAAAACAACTTAATTATATAAAAAAAAAGTAAATATTGGTATTTCAGTAATTTGGTCATAACTCGAGCATTTTTCAATCGATTTGATAGATTTATACACCGACGTCTTTAGGAAGAAATTTACGTTGGTAATAAAACTTGGACTCGGAAAGATCTACGGTTCTCGAAAATAGGTATTTTTCTTAAATAAATTCTATTTTGGTAATAACTTGTTTGTATCTGAAACGATTTTTCCGAGTTTTTCAGCAAATATGTTCTAAAATTTCCGATCTTTTGATATATATAAGACGTATCCATAGGTCATGTAACAGCTCTAAAAATTTAGTTTTTATAAAAATGTTGATGCTTTTTAGCCCATTTTTGGAGTATTTTGCTAATAACTGAACCATTTCTTAATCGATTTGGCAGATTTATATACCCACGTCTTAAGGAAGAAATTTACCATTTACTTAGATTATAAAACTTTATTTTGGACGTTACTCTTCCATTTTAGGGAGAAAAGTTTCTGATATTTTGGTATATAAAACGTGTTCATATGTCATACTAGAGCCCTAAAATTTAAAATTTTGAGTATTTTCAATAATGTCTTTGTACGGGAGGTACCACGCCAACTTTTCCAGTGCCGCCCATTTTTTTAAGAGAGTTTGTATATTGGCAAGCAGCATGTTTGTACTAAATCTGAAAGCCGTAGCTCTAGCCGCTCTCGAGATATGCAGAAAAAAAGAACTTAAAAAACAACAACAACATGGGATTTATATGTGACATAAATGTAAAACAACTTAGCCTGCATCATATCTGGGGTCTTCGGAAACCCCATTTCAACGGACAACCGGATTTGAACTTCCCTTCTCATAAGAAGCCAGAATATATATACTTTATATGGACTTAGATCAATATTGTAGAAATTACAAACGGAATGACAAAGTTATACATATATACCCTTTTACCTTCGGCGAAGGGTATAAAAAGGTTATTTGGATGACTCAAATGAAATTTAATTTCTAATCATTTGTAAGTGTTTTGATCAGAATAACTTCTTCTCAAGTTATGATAAAATGTATTAGCAAAACCCCCATATTTCGGGTGAAATATTGACTAGACCATAGGGTCTTCATTCGGTTAAGCGTTAATCGGTTAACCGATTAATTAGTTCCCGATTAACTGACCGTTTAATTTAAAATTGGCTTTTTCGATTAACGCTTAAAGCGGTTAATTTCAACAAAATTTTTAACTTTTTGTAGTATTATAACATATTTTTTGTGTTTTTAATTATTAATTTCGTCCCATATTGTTAAATGCGATCTTCATCTTAAATAACAACAACAGCTTTTTTTTGTTTCACGTACTTTTTATATGTATGAGTTTAGTTATTTGTTACTTCTGATATCTTTTCATATCAATCTTTTAACAGAATTAACCGAAACAATTAGAAGTGTTAAAAATTAAAAAAAAATTTAAAACAGGACTCTAATGGCATAATGGAAAATTGTATATGTTTAGACAAATCCAGGAATAGAACTGAGAAATTGGATATTCTGTATTATGGGTTCTCCAACATCTACGATTAATGAACGAATTTTTTCCACGTAAAGGTTTATCAAAACTAAAAAAAAGATTCACTTAAATCGTAAGCATTTAAACCAAATTATTTTCCTAAAATATTATTTTATAAGATCTCTTTAAACTATTAAAATTACTAATAAAATGATTTGACAGTTTACTTTTTATTTAATATATAATATGCATTGATTAAAAACCTTTATTTTATAATTAAAAATAAAAAGTTTTTTCGAGCTCGAGGCCAATGAATTATTTTGTTTTGCTCGTTTTGTTTCAAGAATTGTTATGTTTGTTATGTTGTTGTTTTTTACTAATAAACTCTAAATAATAAATGATTTATCCATATTAATTAATTGAAATTACCTAATTAAAAAAAACTTTATTACAAAATTAACAAAATTAACCGATTATTAACTGATTAAACCAAAACCTCGGTTAATTAATCGAGCGATTAACCGATAAAAG
Organism: Pollenia amentaria; assembly: GCA_943735925.1. Taxonomy (NCBI): domain Eukaryota; kingdom Metazoa; phylum Arthropoda; class Insecta; order Diptera; family Polleniidae; genus Pollenia; species Pollenia amentaria. Next base: position 127,185,637 of record OX031007.1, read on the forward strand.
CAAAAGCCCGATTAAATGAATACCCTACTAGGCTATCAAATAACAATGCGCCTTAAAATCTTTATATTCCATATACTTTTTTTAGAACATCTTTTTTGATCATGAAATATTCTTCCTGCCATTGGAGGGATTCACCGATTCGGTACAGCAGAATATAGCACCCCAGCTTGTGTTCTCTAATTTTAATACACATTCTATTGTAATTTTTCGAACAAAAAATTATGTATGAAAGGCCAAAATCGAAATTGTTGGCATTTCATTTTTTATAATTAAATACCCCCATATTCATAAAAAATATTTTAGGTTTAAAGCAGGTTTATGAAACGGATTTTCTATGAAAAAATGTTTAATAAACCTTTTATTAATAAAATTTTGTTTTATGAAAATGGGGGCAAATATTTAATTTAACCATTTAACTTGCAATCGGCAACACTGTTACAATTCAAAAATAATTTTTATTGTCTTCACCTCAGTATGCTTCGAATTTCAAATCAATTTTAAAAGTCAAAACAAACGAAAAAAAAATTTAAATAATAAAAAATAAAAATTTGTGTTCATCAAATAAAAAATATAAAAACTAAGAAGATACTATAAGAACTATAAAAGGAAATAAAAGAGAACTAAAGGTAAGCAAAGAAATGAAATGTTTGTTTATTATGTATTTCTTTTAATAAATAAATGGTATTGTAAATATTGGAAAAACAATGAACTTTCCAAGAAATATTATTCCTTGTGTCTTAGAAAAAAGCCATACAGCCAGGCCATCGAACGAAAAATGGATATCCAGATGCGGCAATCTGTCAAACAAGAGCGAGGAAGGCAGGAACTACAATTTTGTTATATAAAATGTGTTCGGGCGCTATTAAATATCACTTCAACATATTCCTCTTAGCAATGAAGAGTCAGCGAAAGTTAATTCAATCTACTTCCATCTTTTGCCAGCAAATGAATTCCGCTTTTGACAAAGAATCAAAAATATTATGCATTTGAGATCATCAAAAAACAATATCTCACTGGGATTATTCTCATTAGAATAAAAAAGCTACATATCCAGACATTCGAACGGATTTTCTGTGGCTTCTAAAAAATGTATACCCAAATGCGGCAATGTGTGGAGAAAAGACGTGGGAGGTAGGAATTTCTATTAAGCCTTTGAAGTAAGTTTTTACCTGGCCTTCAACATGTATGTATATGAGCGCTGTAAATTAAAGAATTCACCTAATATTATTTCTAGATTTAAAGGGTCAACAATAACCAATTTTGAGCAGCTTATATATCAACTTTTGGATGCCTCGGTAGGCTAGTTGGTAGTGAGATAGTCTATCAGCTGGTTTGATTCCCGCCAAAGACTAATCTGTTTCACTGCAAAGGGCGGAAGGACTTAGGTAAATTCCTTTTAATTAAAAAAATACATGTAAACTTTTGGTAGCAAATGAATTTCATCTTGAAACATCTGCTCGTAACAGAGTTGGATATTTTCTCTTTATTTTGTTTTCTCACTTCCATTTAGTAAAATGTCTAAACAAATTATACTAATAATTCGGTTTTTTAATATGCGAAATATTGGAGTTCTTTGTTGGAGTTTGTAATTTTATGGGCTAATATAAATTATACAAATATACACATCATGTCAAAATTAAGTGATCGAATTATTAAACTATCTTTAAATCCGACAGCAGCATTTTGAATACGTACCAAGTTTTATTGAATTAATAAAAAAATGGGGATCGTTACTTTTATAGACGGACGGATGGTGTATTTTTAACGAGTAAGTGAAACTGCATGATTTCATGGTTTGATAAATAAAAATCATTAAACTAATTTATAGTACTGCTTAAATTATACATATCGCACCCGTTCCTCTAAAGACTCAAAATTCAAAAAAATCACTTTTTTAAAGAAAACGATATATCCCTCTTTGTAATATAAGAGTAGCTTCTTTAGAATCAACTGAAGAGAAATATTTTGAGTTGCCTCCAAATGCAAAATCAATTAATATCAGTTTTGTTTCAACTAAATGGTAATATTTTAAGTTGTGCCTGCGTTGATGCCATAACGGTTTAATTAAATTATGTTAATTTTAAGGAAAACTGGCACAACTTCAAATGATACCACAATATTAATGAACAAATTTCAGATAAAAAGTATAAACTCAAAAAAAAAACTTGTTATTTTATTAATCATTGAAAAGTGGCTTAAACAATTACCATTGAAAACTTAATTTTCAAAAATTGGTTTTTACCTCTACTAAAAATTTGTTGATTTTGATTTTACTCCCTTTATAGGCACTAATACGATATATGTGTATACATACACTACATATATGTTTTTTCTTTACAGATTATCAGTTATCAGCTGTTGACTATTTAAGCATTTAATTGTCTTTTTAAATACATACCCTACATTTATGTTTTCTATTCAGAAAATCCATCCAGGAATGATGTAAGTTATTTACAAAACTTTTTATATTTCAGTTCTGGGGTGTAATTGTTGCAGACGTGATCGAATACTTTCAGTCAATACTGAACGATTTGAATTTGTTTTTCAGTGTTGTGAAAACTGATATTAATGCTTAATAACACTAAAAAAATAATGTCAATTCGTTTAGTATCGACTGAGAGAATTACATATATGTATGTATGTATATATAAATGCCTTAGAATCGAAGAAGTAATCGATCACGACTGCCATGATTAGCCCCTTGATCTTTTTATTCGCGTAATGTAAATACTTTTCTGACAATTTCAGTTTTTATTTACAGGTCTCCAAACTGTCCAATTATATTCGGAAACTCGTTTGGGGGTTGGCTTTTCCAAAATCAGCCATTCACTGCAGTGTTTTATAATATCCCATACTTTTATACGAACATACAACACCAGCAGGTTACCTATCAACATTATCAATCACAAGCCACATTAATTTCATATCCATTTTATAACGTTGCTCCATCTGCATATTATACTACATTTAATAACGACGTAGTTTGTGGACAACCACAAATGTCATATCAAACATTTTACTATCCATTAACGGCTTGTCATCTACATTATGTACCACAACAATATTCTCAGATTATACCGAACACAAAACAAAGAAAATATGCGATACCAATAATAAACCCTGATTCGTTAAAAATCCAACCTCCTAAAAGTCTGATAAACAAAGATATTTTTACACAAACGGACAAAATAAAAGTAAAATCCGTTTCAGTACAAACAGACAAAGACCAGATAAAAGATAGCCTTCCAATTGCGGAAGAATCTTTAAAAACATCAACAGAAACTGGCGGTAAGTCAATTATACATGTTAATTTTTTTAAGGTTCTTACTAATTATTTTATTTGTAACGTAGGGTGTTGTAAAATAAATCGCAAGGGTGCAAAGCGCAAGGAGAAATATAAGAAAATATTAAAGAAACAACAAAAACGATCGAATAAATTACTGGCCTGATGTAAAAATTATTTAATTGAATATGCAATCTTATTTTTATTGTTTTTTGCTAAAAAAAAAAACATAAAAAGACTTTGTAATTTGTTTATTTTTCTTATTAATAATTTCATTTTTATAATTTTGTTATAAATAATTGTTTGTTAATATTATTGTTAAACAAAAAAAAATTTTTTTTGAAGAAAATAAAATTATTCAAAAATAAAAAATACCGTCTTTAAATAATTTAGTTAACATTATATTTTGGTATGTATGTATTGTAACAAACATTTTTTATTAAGAAGTAGAATTAGTCCCAATTTACATTATACGATTTTTGTCGTTGCGATTCTTACCTTATAGGTACACAAGCGAGTGTTCTCTTCGATTCGTTTTGTTTATTCATTCGCTGTGTAAAAATATATGTATACACAAGAAGTTGTAACGACAAAAATCGTACAATGTAAACATTAGACCGACTTCAAAGAAGAAACGACAATAATCGCAACGACAAAAATCGTATAATGTAAATTGGGACTTAGGAGCCTAAGGTCCAGTGTTCACTGATAAATTACAGCTTTTCTACGATACCAATATTATCCTATAAAGATATAAGTGAATTGAGATCTGAGGAAGTATTTTTCGAAATTTCGTCCATTTTTTTAATTGCCATTTTTAAAAGCTTGGGTAAACTAGATTTATTCTTATTGCAGTAATACATACTACAATTGAAAGTTCTATTCATTATACGCTCTACCACCACTGTGGTGAATGAGGGTATATTAAGTTTGTCATTCCGTGTGAAACTTTTTTGTTATACATACATCTAAGACCCCATAAATTCTGGCACCTTGAGTAATTCTAAGTCGATTGAGACATGTCCGTCTGCCTGTTCGTCTGTTGAAAAGAGGCTGGCTTTTGAAAGACTCAAAAGAAAAGAACAAACTCGGTGTCAAATTGCTTGTAGTTATCCTAAGCACGTTCGGATTAAATTCAACAGGATTAGAGCTATGAAGCAAAATGTGGAACCACCACCCTAAAAATAAAACAACTTAATTATATAAAAAAAAAGTAAATATTGGTATTTCAGTAATTTGGTCATAACTCGAGCATTTTTCAATCGATTTGATAGATTTATACACCGACGTCTTTAGGAAGAAATTTACGTTGGTAATAAAACTTGGACTCGGAAAGATCTACGGTTCTCGAAAATAGGTATTTTTCTTAAATAAATTCTATTTTGGTAATAACTTGTTTGTATCTGAAACGATTTTTCCGAGTTTTTCAGCAAATATGTTCTAAAATTTCCGATCTTTTGATATATATAAGACGTATCCATAGGTCATGTAACAGCTCTAAAAATTTAGTTTTTATAAAAATGTTGATGCTTTTTAGCCCATTTTTGGAGTATTTTGCTAATAACTGAACCATTTCTTAATCGATTTGGCAGATTTATATACCCACGTCTTAAGGAAGAAATTTACCATTTACTTAGATTATAAAACTTTATTTTGGACGTTACTCTTCCATTTTAGGGAGAAAAGTTTCTGATATTTTGGTATATAAAACGTGTTCATATGTCATACTAGAGCCCTAAAATTTAAAATTTTGAGTATTTTCAATAATGTCTTTGTACGGGAGGTACCACGCCAACTTTTCCAGTGCCGCCCATTTTTTTAAGAGAGTTTGTATATTGGCAAGCAGCATGTTTGTACTAAATCTGAAAGCCGTAGCTCTAGCCGCTCTCGAGATATGCAGAAAAAAAGAACTTAAAAAACAACAACAACATGGGATTTATATGTGACATAAATGTAAAACAACTTAGCCTGCATCATATCTGGGGTCTTCGGAAACCCCATTTCAACGGACAACCGGATTTGAACTTCCCTTCTCATAAGAAGCCAGAATATATATACTTTATATGGACTTAGATCAATATTGTAGAAATTACAAACGGAATGACAAAGTTATACATATATACCCTTTTACCTTCGGCGAAGGGTATAAAAAGGTTATTTGGATGACTCAAATGAAATTTAATTTCTAATCATTTGTAAGTGTTTTGATCAGAATAACTTCTTCTCAAGTTATGATAAAATGTATTAGCAAAACCCCCATATTTCGGGTGAAATATTGACTAGACCATAGGGTCTTCATTCGGTTAAGCGTTAATCGGTTAACCGATTAATTAGTTCCCGATTAACTGACCGTTTAATTTAAAATTGGCTTTTTCGATTAACGCTTAAAGCGGTTAATTTCAACAAAATTTTTAACTTTTTGTAGTATTATAACATATTTTTTGTGTTTTTAATTATTAATTTCGTCCCATATTGTTAAATGCGATCTTCATCTTAAATAACAACAACAGCTTTTTTTTGTTTCACGTACTTTTTATATGTATGAGTTTAGTTATTTGTTACTTCTGATATCTTTTCATATCAATCTTTTAACAGAATTAACCGAAACAATTAGAAGTGTTAAAAATTAAAAAAAAATTTAAAACAGGACTCTAATGGCATAATGGAAAATTGTATATGTTTAGACAAATCCAGGAATAGAACTGAGAAATTGGATATTCTGTATTATGGGTTCTCCAACATCTACGATTAATGAACGAATTTTTTCCACGTAAAGGTTTATCAAAACTAAAAAAAAGATTCACTTAAATCGTAAGCATTTAAACCAAATTATTTTCCTAAAATATTATTTTATAAGATCTCTTTAAACTATTAAAATTACTAATAAAATGATTTGACAGTTTACTTTTTATTTAATATATAATATGCATTGATTAAAAACCTTTATTTTATAATTAAAAATAAAAAGTTTTTTCGAGCTCGAGGCCAATGAATTATTTTGTTTTGCTCGTTTTGTTTCAAGAATTGTTATGTTTGTTATGTTGTTGTTTTTTACTAATAAACTCTAAATAATAAATGATTTATCCATATTAATTAATTGAAATTACCTAATTAAAAAAAACTTTATTACAAAATTAACAAAATTAACCGATTATTAACTGATTAAACCAAAACCTCGGTTAATTAATCGAGCGATTAACCGATAAAAGCAAAAGCCCGATTAAATGAATACCCTACTAGGCTATCAAATAACAATGCGCCTTAAAATCTTTATATTCCATATACTTTTTTTAGAACATCTTTTTTGATCATGAAATATTCTTCCTGCCATTGGAGGGATTCACCGATTCGGTACAGCAGAATATAGCACCCCAGCTTGTGTTCTCTAATTTTAATACACATTCTATTGTAATTTTTCGAACAAAAAATTATGTATGAAAGGCCAAAATCGAAATTGTTGGCATTTCATTTTTTATAATTAAATACCCCCATATTCATAAAAAATATTTTAGGTTTAAAGCAGGTTTATGAAACGGATTTTCTATGAAAAAATGTTTAATAAACCTTTTATTAATAAAATTTTGTTTTATGAAAATGGGGGCAAATATTTAATTTAACCATTTAACTTGCAATCGGCAACACTGTTACAATTCAAAAATAATTTTTATTGTCTTCACCTCAGTATGCTTCGAATTTCAAATCAATTTTAAAAGTCAAAACAAACGAAAAAAAAATTTAAATAATAAAAAATAAAAATTTGTGTTCATCAAATAAAAAATATAAAAACTAAGAAGATACTATAAGAACTATAAAAGGAAATAAAAGAGAACTAAAGGTAAGCAAAGAAATGAAATGTTTGTTTATTATGTATTTCTTTTAATAAATAAATGGTATTGTAAATATTGGAAAAACAATGAACTTTCCAAGAAATATTATTCCTTGTGTCTTAGAAAAAAGCCATACAGCCAGGCCATCGAACGAAAAATGGATATCCAGATGCGGCAATCTGTCAAACAAGAGCGAGGAAGGCAGGAACTACAATTTTGTTATATAAAATGTGTTCGGGCGCTATTAAATATCACTTCAACATATTCCTCTTAGCAATGAAGAGTCAGCGAAAGTTAATTCAATCTACTTCCATCTTTTGCCAGCAAATGAATTCCGCTTTTGACAAAGAATCAAAAATATTATGCATTTGAGATCATCAAAAAACAATATCTCACTGGGATTATTCTCATTAGAATAAAAAAGCTACATATCCAGACATTCGAACGGATTTTCTGTGGCTTCTAAAAAATGTATACCCAAATGCGGCAATGTGTGGAGAAAAGACGTGGGAGGTAGGAATTTCTATTAAGCCTTTGAAGTAAGTTTTTACCTGGCCTTCAACATGTATGTATATGAGCGCTGTAAATTAAAAAATTCACCTAATATTATTTCTAGATTTAAAGGGTCAACAATAACCAATTTTGAGCAGCTTATATATCAACTTTTGGATGCCTCGGTAGGCTAGTTGGTAGTGAGATAGTCTATCAGCTGGTTTGATTCCCGCCAAAGACTAATCTGTTTCACTGCAAAGGGCGGAAGGACTTAGGTAAATTCCTTTTAATTAAAAAAATACATGTAAACTTTTGGTAGCAAATGAATTTCATCTTGAAACATCTGCTCGTAACAGAGTTGGATATTTTCTCTTTATTTTGTTTTCTCACTTCCATTTAGTAAAATGTCTAAACAAATTATACTAATAATTCGGTTTTTTAATATGCGAAATATTGGAGTTCTTTGTTGGAGTTTGTAATTTTATGGGCTAATATAAATTATACAAATATACACATCATGTCAAAATTAAGTGATCGAATTATTAAACTATCTTTAAATCCGACAGCAGCATTTTGAATACGTACCAAGTTTTATTGAATTAATAAAAAAATGGGGATCGTTACTTTTATAGACGGACGGATGGTGTATTTTTAACGAGTAAGTGAAACTGCATGATTTCATGGTTTGATAAATAAAAATCATTAAACTAATTTATAGTACTGCTTAAATTATACATATCGCACCCGTTCCTCTAAAGACTCAAAATTCAAAAAAATCACTTTTTTAAAGAAAACGATATATCCCTCTTTGTAATATAAGAGTAGCTTCTTTAGAATCAACTGAAGAGAAATATTTTGAGTTGCCTCCAAATGCAAAATCAATTAATATCAGTTTTGTTTCAACTAAATGGTAATATTTTAAGTTGTGCCTGCGTTGATGCCATAACGGTTTAATTAAATTATGTTAATTTTAAGGAAAACTGGCACAACTTCAAATGATACCACAATATTAATGAACAAATTTCAGATAAAAAGTATAAACTCAAAAAAAAAACTTGTTATTTTATTAATCATTGAAAAGTGGCTTAAACAATTACCATTGAAAACTTAATTTTCAAAAATTGGTTTTTACCTCTACTAAAAATTTGTTGATTTTGATTTTACTCCCTTTATAGGCACTAATACGATATATGTGTATACATACACTACATATATGTTTTTTCTTTACAGATTATCAGTTATCAGCTGTTGACTATTTAAGCATTTAATTGTCTTTTTAAATACATACCCTACATTTATGTTTTCTATTCAGAAAATCCATCCAGGAATGATGTAAGTTATTTACAAAACTTTTTATATTTCAGTTCTGGGGTGTAATTGTTGCAGACGTGATCGAATACTTTCAGTCAATACTGAACGATTTGAATTTGTTTTTCAGTGTTGTGAAAACTGATATTAATGCTTAATAACACTAAAAAAATAATGTCAATTCGTTTAGTATCGACTGAGAGAATTACATATATGTATGTATGTATATATAAATGCCTTAGAATCGAAGAAGTAATCGATCACGACTGCCATGATTAGCCCCTTGATCTTTTTATTCGCGTAATGTAAATACTTTTCTGACAATTTCAGTTTTTATTTACAGGTCTCCAAACTGTCCAATTATATTCGGAAACTCGTTTGGGGGTTGGCTTTTCCAAAATCAGCCATTCACTGCAGTGTTTTATAATATCCCATACTTTTATACGAACATACAACACCAGCAGGTTACCTATCAACATTATCAATCACAAGCCACATTAATTTCATATCCATTTTATAACGTTGCTCCATCTGCATATTATACTACATTTAATAACGACGTAGTTTGTGGACAACCACAAATGTCATATCAAACATTTTACTATCCATTAACGGCTTGTCATCTACATTATGTACCACAACAATATTCTCAGATTATACCGAACACAAAACAAAGAAAATATGCGATACCAATAATAAACCCTGATTCGTTAAAAATCCAACCTCCTAAAAGTCTGATAAACAAAGATATTTTTACACAAACGGACAAAATAAAAGTAAAATCCGTTTCAGTACAAACAGACAAAGACCAGATAAAAGATAGCCTTCCAATTGCGGAAGAATCTTTAAAAACATCAACAGAAACTGGCGGTAAGTCAATTATACATGTTAATTTTTTTAAGGTTCTTACTAATTATTTTATTTGTAACGTAGGGTGTTGTAAAATAAATCGCAAGGGTGCAAAGCGCAAGGAGAAATATAAGAAAATATTAAAGAAACAACAAAAACGATCGAATAAATTACTGGCCTGATGTAAAAATTATTTAATTGAATATGCAATCTTATTTTTATTGTTTTTTGCTAAAAAAAAAAACATAAAAAGACTTTGTAATTTGTTTATTTTTCTTATTAATAATTTCATTTTTATAATTTTGTTATAAATAATTGTTTGTTAATATTATTGTTAAACAAAAAAAAATTTTTTTTGAAGAAAATAAAATTATTCAAAAATAAAAAATACCGTCTTTAAATAATTTAGTTAACATTATATTTTGGTATGTATGTATTGTAACAAACATTTTTTATTAAGAAGTAGAATTAGTCCCAATTTACATTATACGATTTTTGTCGTTGCGATTCTTACCTTATAGGTACACAAGCGAGTGTTCTCTTCGATTCGTTTTGTTTATTCATTCGCTGTGTAAAAATATATGTATACACAAGAAGTTGTAACGACAAAAATCGTACAATGTAAACATTAGACCGACTTCAAAGAAGAAACGACAATAATCGCAACGACAAAAATCGTATAATGTAAATTGGGACTTAGGAGCCTAAGGTCCAGTGTTCACTGATAAATTACAGCTTTTCTACGATACCAATATTATCCTATAAAGATATAAGTGAATTGAGATCTGAGGAAGTATTTTTCGAAATTTCGTCCATTTTTTTAATTGCCATTTTTAAAAGCTTGGGTAAACTAGATTTATTCTTATTGCAGTAATACATACTACAATTGAAAGTTCTATTCATTATACGCTCTACCACCACTGTGGTGAATGAGGGTATATTAAGTTTGTCATTCCGTGTGAAACTTTTTTGTTATACATACATCTAAGACCCCATAAATTCTGGCACCTTGAGTAATTCTAAGTCGATTGAGACATGTCCGTCTGCCTGTTCGTCTGTTGAAAAGAGGCTGGCTTTTGAAAGACTCAAAAGAAAAGAACAAACTCGGTGTCAAATTGCTTGTAGTTATCCTAAGCACGTTCGGATTAAATTCAACAGGATTAGAGCTATGAAGCAAAATGTGGAACCACCACCCTAAAAATAAAACAACTTAATTATATAAAAAAAAAGTAAATATTGGTATTTCAGTAATTTGGTCATAACTCGAGCATTTTTCAATCGATTTGATAGATTTATACACCGACGTCTTTAGGAAGAAATTTACGTTGGTAATAAAACTTGGACTCGGAAAGATCTACGGTTCTCGAAAATAGGTATTTTTCTTAAATAAATTCTATTTTGGTAATAACTTGTTTGTATCTGAAACGATTTTTCCGAGTTTTTCAGCAAATATGTTCTAAAATTTCCGATCTTTTGATATATATAAGACGTATCCATAGGTCATGTAACAGCTCTAAAAATTTAGTTTTTATAAAAATGTTGATGCTTTTTAGCCCATTTTTGGAGTATTTTGCTAATAACTGAACCATTTCTTAATCGATTTGGCAGATTTATATACCCACGTCTTAAGGAAGAAATTTACCATTTACTTAGATTATAAAACTTTATTTTGGACGTTACTCTTCCATTTTAGGGAGAAAAGTTTCTGATATTTTGGTATATAAAACGTGTTCATATGTCATACTAGAGCCCTAAAATTTAAAATTTTGAGTATTTTCAATAATGTCTTTGTACGGGAGGTACCACGCCAACTTTTCCAGTGCCGCCCATTTTTTTAAGAGAGTTTGTATATTGGCAAGCAGCATGTTTGTACTAAATCTGAAAGCCGTAGCTCTAGCCGCTCTCGAGATATGCAGAAAAAAAGAACTTAAAAAACAACAACAACATGGGATTTATATGTGACATAAATGTAAAACAACTTAGCCTGCATCATATCTGGGGTCTTCGGAAACCCCATTTCAACGGACAACCGGATTTGAACTTCCCTTCTCATAAGAAGCCAGAATATATATACTTTATATGGACTTAGATCAATATTGTAGAAATTACAAACGGAATGACAAAGTTATACATATATACCCTTTTACCTTCGGCGAAGGGTATAAAAAGGTTATTTGGATGACTCAAATGAAATTTAATTTCTAATCATTTGTAAGTGTTTTGATCAGAATAACTTCTTCTCAAGTTATGATAAAATGTATTAGCAAAACCCCCATATTTCGGGTGAAATATTGACTAGACCATAGGGTCTTCATTCGGTTAAGCGTTAATCGGTTAACCGATTAATTAGTTCCCGATTAACTGACCGTTTAATTTAAAATTGGCTTTTTCGATTAACGCTTAAAGCGGTTAATTTCAACAAAATTTTTAACTTTTTGTAGTATTATAACATATTTTTTGTGTTTTTAATTATTAATTTCGTCCCATATTGTTAAATGCGATCTTCATCTTAAATAACAACAACAGCTTTTTTTTGTTTCACGTACTTTTTATATGTATGAGTTTAGTTATTTGTTACTTCTGATATCTTTTCATATCAATCTTTTAACAGAATTAACCGAAACAATTAGAAGTGTTAAAAATTAAAAAAAAATTTAAAACAGGACTCTAATGGCATAATGGAAAATTGTATATGTTTAGACAAATCCAGGAATAGAACTGAGAAATTGGATATTCTGTATTATGGGTTCTCCAACATCTACGATTAATGAACGAATTTTTTCCACGTAAAGGTTTATCAAAACTAAAAAAAAGATTCACTTAAATCGTAAGCATTTAAACCAAATTATTTTCCTAAAATATTATTTTATAAGATCTCTTTAAACTATTAAAATTACTAATAAAATGATTTGACAGTTTACTTTTTATTTAATATATAATATGCATTGATTAAAAACCTTTATTTTATAATTAAAAATAAAAAGTTTTTTCGAGCTCGAGGCCAATGAATTATTTTGTTTTGCTCGTTTTGTTTCAAGAATTGTTATGTTTGTTATGTTGTTGTTTTTTACTAATAAACTCTAAATAATAAATGATTTATCCATATTAATTAATTGAAATTACCTAATTAAAAAAAACTTTATTACAAAATTAACAAAATTAACCGATTATTAACTGATTAAACCAAAACCTCGGTTAATTAATCGAGCGATTAACCGATAAAAGCAAAAGCCCGATTAAATGAATACCCTACTAGGCTATCAAATAACAATGCGCCTTAAAATCTTTATATTCCATATACTTTTTTTAGAACATCTTTTTTGATCATGAAATATTCTTCCTGCCATTGGAGGGATTCACCGATTCGGTACAGCAGAATATAGCACCCCAGCTTGTGTTCTCTAATTTTAATACACATTCTATTGTAATTTTTCGAACAAAAAATTATGTATGAAAGGCCAAAATCGAAATTGTTGGCATTTCATTTTTTATAATTAAATACCCCCATATTCATAAAAAATATTTTAGGTTTAAAGCAGGTTTATGAAACGGATTTTCTATGAAAAAATGTTTAATAAACCTTTTATTAATAAAATTTTGTTTTATGAAAATGGGGGCAAATATTTAATTTAACCATTTAACTTGCAATCGGCAACACTGTTACAATTCAAAAATAATTTTTATTGTCTTCACCTCAGTATGCTTCGAATTTCAAATCAATTTTAAAAGTCAAAACAAACGAAAAAAAAATTTAAATAATAAAAAATAAAAATTTGTGTTCATCAAATAAAAAATATAAAAACTAAGAAGATACTATAAGAACTATAAAAGGAAATAAAAGAGAACTAAAGGTAAGCAAAGAAATGAAATGTTTGTTTATTATGTATTTCTTTTAATAAATAAATGGTATTGTAAATATTGGAAAAACAATGAACTTTCCAAGAAATATTATTCCTTGTGTCTTAGAAAAAAGCCATACAGCCAGGCCATCGAACGAAAAATGGATATCCAGATGCGGCAATCTGTCAAACAAGAGCGAGGAAGGCAGGAACTACAATTTTGTTATATAAAATGTGTTCGGGCGCTATTAAATATCACTTCAACATATTCCTCTTAGCAATGAAGAGTCAGCGAAAGTTAATTCAATCTACTTCCATCTTTTGCCAGCAAATGAATTCCGCTTTTGACAAAGAATCAAAAATATTATGCATTTGAGATCATCAAAAAACAATATCTCACTGGGATTATTCTCATTAGAATAAAAAAGCTACATATCCAGACATTCGAACGGATTTTCTGTGGCTTCTAAAAAATGTATACCCAAATGCGGCAATGTGTGGAGAAAAGACGTGGGAGGTAGGAATTTCTATTAAGCCTTTGAAGTAAGTTTTTACCTGGCCTTCAACATGTATGTATATGAGCGCTGTAAATTAAAAAATTCACCTAATATTATTTCTAGATTTAAAGGGTCAACAATAACCAATTTTGAGCAGCTTATATATCAACTTTTGGATGCCTCGGTAGGCTAGTTGGTAGTGAGATAGTCTATCAGCTGGTTTGATTCCCGCCAAAGACTAATCTGTTTCACTGCAAAGGGCGGAAGGACTTAGGTAAATTCCTTTTAATTAAAAAAATACATGTAAACTTTTGGTAGCAAATGAATTTCATCTTGAAACATCTGCTCGTAACAGAGTTGGATATTTTCTCTTTATTTTGTTTTCTCACTTCCATTTAGTAAAATGTCTAAACAAATTATACTAATAATTCGGTTTTTTAATATGCGAAATATTGGAGTTCTTTGTTGGAGTTTGTAATTTTATGGGCTAATATAAATTATACAAATATACACATCATGGCAAAATTAAGTGATCGAATTATTAAACTATCTTTAAATCCGACAGCAGCATTTTGAATACGTACCAAGTTTTATTGAATTAATAAAAAAATGGGGATCGTTACTTTTATAGACGGACGGATGGTGTATTTTTAACGAGTAAGTGAAACTGCATGATTTCATGGTTTGATAAATAAAAATCATTAAACTAATTTATAGTACTGCTTAAATTATACATATCGCACCCGTTCCTCTAAAGACTCAAAATTCAAAAAAATCACTTTTTTAAAGAAAAAGATATATCCCTCTTTGTAATATAAGAGTAGCTTCTTTTGAATCAACTGAAGAGAAATATTTTGGGTTGCCTCCAAATGCAAAATCAATTAATATCAGTTTTGTTTCAACTAAATGGTAATATTTTAAGTTGTGCCTGCGTTGATGCCATAACGGTTTAATTAAATTATGTTAATTTTAAGGAAAACTGGCACAACTTCAAATGATACCACAATATTAATGAACAAATTTCAGATAAAAAGTATAAACTCAAAAAAAAACTTGTTATTTTATTAATCATTGAAAAGTGGTTTAAACAATTACCATTGAAAACTTAATTTTCAAAAATTGGTTTTTACCTCTACTAAAAATTTGTTGATTTTGATTTTACTCCCTTTATAGGCACTAATACGATATATGTGTATACATACACTACATATATGTTTTTTCTTTACAGATTATCAGTTATCAGCTGTTGACTATTTAAGCATTTAATTGTCTTTTTAAATACATACCCTACATTTATGTTTTCTATTCAGAAAATCCATCCAGGAATGATGTAAGTTATTTACAAAACTTTTTATATTTCAGTTCTGGGGTGTAATTGTTGCAGACGTGATCGAATACTTTCAGTCAATACTGAACGATTTGAATTTGTTTTTCAGTGTTGTGAAAACTGATATTAATGCTTAATAACACTAAAAAAATAATGTCAATTCGTTTAGTATCGACTGAGAGAATTACATATATGTATGTATGTATATATAAATGCCTTAGAATCGAAGAAGTAATCGATCACGACTGCCATGATTAGCCCCTTGATCTTTTTATTCGCGTAATGTAAATACTTTTCTGACAATTTCAGTTTTTATTTACAGGTCTCCAAACTGTCCAATTATATTCGGAAACTCGTTTGGGGGTTGGCTTTTCCAAAATCAGCCATTCACTGCAGTGTTTTATAATATCCCATACTTTTATACGAACATACAACACCAGCAGGTTACCTATCAACATTATCAATCACAAGCCACATTAATTTCATATCCATTTTATAACGTTGCTCCATCTGCATATTATACTACATTTAATAACGACGTAGTTTGTGGACAACCACAAATGTCATATCAAACATTTTACTATCCATTAACGGCTTGTCATCTACATTATGTACCACAACAATATTCTCAGATTATACCGAACACAAAACAAAGAAAATATGCGATACCAATAATAAACCCTGATTCGTTAAAAATCCAACCTCCTAAAAGTCTGATAAACAAAGATATTTTTACACAAACGGACAAAATAAAAGTAAAATCCGTTTCAGTACAAACAGACAAAGACCAGATAAAAGATAGCCTTCCAATTGCGGAAGAATCTTTAAAAACATCAACAGAAACTGGCGGTAAGTCAATTATACATGTTAATTTTTTTAAGGTTCTTACTAATTATTTTATTTGTAACGTAGGGTGTTGTAAAATAAATCGCAAGGGTGCAAAGCGCAAGGAGAAATATAAGAAAATATTAAAGAAACAACAAAAACGATCGAATAAATTACTGGCCTGATGTAAAAATTATTTAATTGAATATGCTATCTTATTTTTATTGTTTTTTGCTAAAAAAAAAAAACATAAAAAGACTTTGTAATTTGTTTATTTTTCTTATTAATAATTTCATTTTTATAATTTTGTTATAAATAATTGTTTGTTAATATTATTGTTAAACAAAAAAAAATTTTTTTTGAAGAAAATAAAATTATTCAAAAATAAAAAATACCGTCTTTAAATGATTTAGTTAACATTATATTTTGGTATGTATGTATTGTAACAAACATTTTTTATTAAGAAGTAGAATTAGGAGCCTAAGGTCCAGTGTTCACTGATAAATTACAGCTTTTCTACGATACCAATATTATCCTATAAAGATATAAGTGAATTGAGATCTGAGGAAGTATTTTTCGAAATTTCGTCCATTTTTTTAATTGCCATTTTTAAAAGCTTGGGTAAACTAGATTTATTCTTATTGCAGTAAAACATACTACAATTGAAAGTTCTATTCATTATACGCTCTACCACCACTGTGGTGAATGAGGGTATATTAAGTTTGTCATTCCGTGTGAAACTTTTTTGTTATACATCTAAGACCCCATAAATTCTGGCACCTTGAGTAATTCTAAGTCGATTGAGACATGTCCGTCTGCCTGTTCGTCTGTTGAAAAGAGGCTGGCTTTTGAAAGACTCAAAAGAAAAGAACAAACTCGGTGTCAAATTGCTTGTAGTTATCCTAAGCACGTTCGGATTAAATTCAACAGGATTAGAGCTATGAAGCAAAATGTGGAACCACCACCCTAAAAATAAAACAACTTAATTATATAAAAAAAAAGTAAATATTGGTATTTCAGTAATTTGGTCATAACTCGAGCATTTTTCAATCGATTTGATAGATTTATACACCGACGTCTTTAGGAAGAAATTTACGTTGGTAATAAAACTTGGACTCGGAAAGATCTACGGTTCTCGAAAATAGGTATTTTTCTTAAAAAAATTCTATTTTGGTAATAACTTGTTTGTATCTGAAACGATTTTTCCGAGTTTTTCAGCAAATATGTTCTAAAATATATATAAGACGTATCCATAGGTCATGTAACAGCTCTAAAAATTTAGTTTTTATAAAAATGTTGATGCTTTTTAGCCCATTTTTGGAGTATTTTGCTAATAACTGAACCATTTCTTAATCGATTTGGCAGATTTATATACCCACGTCTTAAGAAAGAAATTTACCATTTACTTAGATTATAAAACTTTATTTTGGACATTACTCTTCCATTTTAGGGAGAAAAGTTTCTGATATTTTGGTATATAAAACGTGTTCATATGTCATACTAGAGCCCTAAAATTTAAAATTTTGAGTATTTTCAATAATGTCTTTGTACGGGAGTTACCACGCCAACTTTTCCAGTGTTGCCCATTTTTTTAAGAGAGTTTGTGTATTGGCAAGCAACATGTTTGTACTAAATCTGAGCCGTAGCTCTAGCCGCTCTCGAGATATGCAGAAAAAAAGAACTTAAAAAACAACAACAACATGGGATTTATATGTGACATAAATGTAAAACAACCTAGCCTGCATCATATCTGGGGTCTTCGGAAACCCCATTTCAACGGACAACCGGATTTGAACTTCCCTTCTCATAAGAAGCCAGAATATATATACTTTATATGGACTTAGATCAATATTGTAGAAATTACAAACGGAATGACAAAGTTATACATATATACCCTTTTACCTTCGGCGAAGGGTATAAAAAGGTTATTTGGATGACTCAAATGAAATTTAATTTCTAATCATTTGTAAGTGTTTTGATCAGAATAACTTCTTCTCAAGTTATGATAAAATGTATTAGCAAAACCCACATATTTCGGGTGAAATATTGACTAGACCATAGGGTCTTCATTCGGTTAAGCGTTAATCGGTTAACCGATTAATTAGTTCCCGATTAACTGACCGTTTAATTTAAAATTGGCTTTTTCGATTAACGCTTAAAGCGGTTAATTTCAACAAAATTTTTAACTTTTTGTAGTATTATAACATATTTTTTGTGTTTTTAATTATTAATTTCGTCCCATATTGTTAAATGCGATCTTCATCTTAAATAACAACAACAGCTTTTTTTTGTTTCACGTACTTTTTATATGTATGAGTTTAGTTATTTGTTACTTCTGATATCTTTTCATATCAATCTTTTAACAGAATTAACCGAAACAATTAGAAGTGTTAAAAATTAAAAAAAAATTTAAAACAGGACTCTAATGGCATAATGGAAAATTGTATATGTTTAGACAAATCCAGGAATAGAACTGAGAAATTGGATATTCTGTATTATGGGTTCTCCAACATCTACGATTAATGAACGAATTTTTTCCACGTAAAGGTTTATCAAAACTAAAAAAAAGATTCACTTAAATCGTAAGCATTTAAACCAAATTATTTTCCTAAAATATTATTTTATAAGATCTCTTTAAACTATTAAAATTACTAATAAAATGATTTGACAGTTTACTTTTTATTTAATATATAATATGCATTGATTAAAAACCTTTATTTTATAATTAAAAATAAAAAGTTTTTTCGAGCTCGAGGCCAATGAATTATTTTGTTTTGCTCGTTTTGTTTCAAGAATTGTTATGTTTGTTATGTTGTTGTTTTTTACTAATAAACTCTAAATAATAAATGATTTATCCATATTAATTAATTGAAATTACCTAATTAAAAAAAACTTTATTACAAAATTAACAAAATTAACCGATTATTAACTGATTAAACCAAAACCTCGGTTAATTAATCGAGCGATTAACCGATAAAAGCAAAAGCCCGATTAAATGAATACCCTACTAGGCTATCAAATAACAATGCGCCTTAAAATCTTTATATTCCATATACTTTTTTTAGAACATCTTTTTTGATCATGAAATATTCTTCCTGCCATTGGAGGGATTCACCGATTCGGTACAGCAGAATATAGCACCCCAGCTTGTGTTCTCTAATTTTAATACACATTCTATTGTAATTTTTCGAACAAAAAATTATGTATGAAAGGCCAAAATCGAAATTGTTGGCATTTCATTTTTTATAATTAAATACCCCCATATTCATAAAAAATATTTTAGGTTTAAAGCAGGTTTATGAAACGGATTTTCTATGAAAAAATGTTTAATAAACCTTTTATTAATAAAATTTTGTTTTATGAAAATGGGGGCAAATATTTAATTTAACCATTTAACTTGCAATCGGCAACACTGTTACAATTCAAAAATAATTTTTATTGTCTTCACCTCAGTATGCTTCGAATTTCAAATCAATTTTAAAAGTCAAAACAAACGAAAAAAAAATTTAAATAATAAAAAATAAAAATTTGTGTTCATCAAATAAAAAATATAAAAACTAAGAAGATACTATAAGAACTATAAAAGGAAATAAAAGAGAACTAAAGGTAAGCAAAGAATTGAAATGTTTGTTTATTATGTATTTCTTTTAATAAATAAATGGTATTGTAAATATTGGAAAAACAATGAACTTTCCAAGAAATATTATTCCTTGTGTCTTAGAAAAAAGCCATACAGCCAGGCCATCGAACGAAAAATGGATATCCAGATGCGGCAATCTGTCAAACAAGAGCGAGGAAGGCAGGAACTACAATTTTGTTATATAAAATGTGTTCGGGCGCTATTAAATATCACTTCAACATATTCCTCTTAGCAATGAAGAGTCAGCGAAAGTTAATTCAATCTACTTCCATCTTTTGCCAGCAAATGAATTCCGCTTTTGACAAAGAATCAAAAATATTATGCATTTGAGATCATCAAAAAACAATATCTCACTGGGATTATTCTCATTAGAATTAAAAAGCTACATATCCAGACATTCGAACGGATTTTCTGTGGCTTCTAAAAAATGTATACCCAAATGCGGCAATGTGTGGAGAAAAGACGTGGGAGGTAGGAATTTCTATTAAGCCTTTGAAGTAAGTTTTTACCTGGCCTTCAACATGTATGTATATGAGCGCTGTAAATTAAAAAATTCACCTAATATTATTTCTAGATTTAAAGGGTCAACAATAACCAATTTTGAGCAGCTTATATATCAACTTTTGGATGCCTCGGTAGGCTAGTTGGTAGTGAGATAGTCTATCAGCTGGTTTGATTCCCGCCAAAGACTAATCTGTTTCACTGCAAAGGGCGGAAGGACTTAGGTAAATTCCTTTTAATTAAAAAAATACATGTAAACTTTTGGTAGCAAATGAATTTCATCTTGAAACATCTGCTCGTAACAGAGTTGGATATTTTCTCTTTATTTTGTTTTCTCACTTCCATTTAGTAAAATGTCTAAACAAATTATACTAATAATTCGGTTTTTTAATATGCGAAATATTGGAGTTCTTTGTTGGAGTTTGTAATTTTATGGGCTAATATAAATTATACAAATATACACATCATGTCAAAATTAAGTGATCGAATTATTAAACTATCTTTAAATCCGACAGCAGCATTTTGAATACGTACCAAGTTTTATTGAATTAATAAAAAAATGGGGATCGTTACTTTTATAGACGGACGGATGGTGTATTTTTAACGAGTAAGTGAAACTGCATGATTTCATGGTTTGATAAATAAAAATCATTAAACTAATTTATAGTACTGCTTAAATTATACATATCGCACCCGTTCCTCTAAAGACTCAAAATTCAAAAAAATCACTTTTTTAAAGAAAACGATATATCCCTCTTTGTAATATAAGAGTAGCTTCTTTAGAATCAACTGAAGAGAAATATTTTGAGTTGCCTCCAAATGCAAAATCAATTAATATCAGTTTTGTTTCAACTAAATGGTAATATTTTAAGTTGTGCCTGCGTTGATGCCATAACGGTTTAATTAAATTATGTTAATTTTAAGGAAAACTGGCACAACTTCAAATGATACCACAATATTAATGAACAAATTTCAGATAAAAAGTATAAACTCAAAAAAAAAACTTGTTATTTTATTAATCATTGAAAAGTGGCTTAAACAATTACCATTGAAAACTTAATTTTCAAAAATTGGTTTTTACCTCTACTAAAAATTTGTTGATTTTGATTTTACTCCCTTTATAGGCACTAATACGATATATGTGTATACATACACTACATATATGTTTTTTCTTTACAGATTATCAGTTATCAGCTGTTGACTATTTAAGCATTTAATTGTCTTTTTAAATACATACCCTACATTTATGTTTTCTATTCAGAAAATCCATCCAGGAATGATGTAAGTTATTTACAAAACTTTTTATATTTCAGTTCTGGGGTGTAATTGTTGCAGACGTGATCGAATACTTTCAGTCAATACTGAACGATTTGAATTTGTTTTTCAGTGTTGTGAAAACTGATATTAATGCTTAATAACACTAAAAAAATAATGTCAATTCGTTTAGTATCGACTGAGAGAATTACATATATGTATGTATGTATATATAAATGCCTTAGAATCGAAGAAGTAATCGATCACGACTGCCATGATTAGCCCCTTGATCTTTTTATTCGCGTAATGTAAATACTTTTCTGACAATTTCAGTTTTTATTTACAGGTCTCCAAACTGTCCAATTATATTCGGAAACTCGTTTGGGGGTTGGCTTTTCCAAAATCAGCCATTCACTGCAGTGTTTTATAATATCCCATACTTTTATACGAACATACAACACCAGCAGGTTACCTATCAACATTATCAATCACAAGCCACATTAATTTCATATCCATTTTATAACGTTGCTCCATCTGCATATTATACTACATTTAATAACGACGTAGTTTGTGGACAACCACAAATGTCATATCAAACATTTTACTATCCATTAACGGCTTGTCATCTACATTATGTACCACAACAATATTCTCAGATTATACCGAACACAAAACAAAGAAAATATGCGATACCAATAATAAACCCTGATTCGTTAAAAATCCAACCTCCTAAAAGTCTGATAAACAAAGATATTTTTACACAAACGGACAAAATAAAAGTAAAATCCGTTTCAGTACAAACAGACAAAGACCAGATAAAAGATAGCCTTCCAATTGCGGAAGAATCTTTAAAAACATCAACAGAAACTGGCGGTAAGTCAATTATACATGTTAATTTTTTTAAGGTTCTTACTAATTATTTTATATGTAACGTAGGGTGTTGTAAAATAAATCGCAAGGGTGCAAAGCGCAAGGAGAAATATAAGAAAATATTAAAGAAACAACAAAAACGATCGAATAAATTACTGGCCTGATGTAAAAATTATTTAATTGAATATGCAATCTTATTTTTATTGTTTTTTGCTAAAAAAAAAAAACATAAAAAGACTTTGTAATTTGTTTATTTTTCTTATTAATAATTTCATTTTTATAATTTTGTTATAAATAATTGTTTGTTAATATTATTGTTAAACAAAAAAAAATTTTTTTTGAAGAAAATAAAATTATTCAAAAATAAAAAATACCGTCTTTAAATAATTTAGTTAACATTATATTTTGGTATGTATGTATTGTAACAAACATTTTTTATTAAGAAGTAGAATTAGTCCCAATTTACATTATACGATTTTTGTCGTTGCGATTCTTACCTTATAGGTACACAAGCGAGTGTTCTCTTCGATTCGTTTTGTTTATTCATTCGCTGTGTAAAAATATATGTATACACAAGAAGTTGTAACGACAAAAATCGTACAATGTAAACATTAGACCGACTTCAAAGAAGAAACGACAATAATCGCAACGACAAAAATCGTATAATGTAAATTGGGACTTAGGAGCCTAAGGTCCAGTGTTCACTGATAAATTACAGCTTTTCTACGATACCAATATTATCCTATAAAGATATAAGTGAATTGAGATCTGAGGAAGTATTTTTCGAAATTTCGTCCATTTTTTTAATTGCCATTTTTAAAAGCTTGGGTAAACTAGATTTATTCTTATTGCAGTAATACATACTACAATTGAAAGTTCTATTCATTATACGCTCTACCACCACTGTGGTGAATGAGGGTATATTAAGTTTGTCATTCCGTGTGAAACTTTTTTGTTATACATACATCTAAGACCCCATAAATTCTGGCACCTTGAGTAATTCTAAGTCGATTGAGACATGTCCGTCTGCCTGTTCGTCTGTTGAAAAGAGGCTGGCTTTTGAAAGACTCAAAAGAAAAGAACAAACTCGGTGTCAAATTGCTTGTAGTTATCCTAAGCACGTTCGGATTAAATTCAACAGGATTAGAGCTATGAAGCAAAATGTGGAACCACCACCCTAAAAATAAAACAACTTAATTATATAAAAAAAAAGTAAATATTGGTATTTCAGTAATTTGGTCATAACTCGAGCATTTTTCAATCGATTT